>CM060940.1:350990793-352341629 GCA_030765085.1 Allium cepa | reverse complement strand
AACCCGAGCTCCAAGCTGGATTCAACACAGGTGCAAGTTCATGAAATGATCAAGTTCAATATCATAGCAAAAAGTTCAAACCAAGTGGCAGTTTTGATCAACCAGCAGTATGAAAAAAAAGGCTTGAACTCAAGTCAGTGCACAAATCAAACTACAATGAACAAATGACAATATCAAGTCAATGCAGGAACCAAAACAAATGCAACAGTGAATCACAAACCAAGCGCACCAAAGGAATAGCAACAATGCACAAATGCTACAGGTCTGGCAAGAGATAAGAAAGCATATGCACCAGTACCATGACTCGAGTGCATGCTACAGGTCTGTAACTCAAACCATGTTCAGACCTCAACAATGAATCAGAGATTACAAACTAACAAACTTAGTTCAAAAGATCAAGTCCAACTACCAGCATTTCAAACAAAATTTACAACCAAAGACTGCACATTCAGGTACAAGACCGAACCAAACATCAGCAACATTGAAATGGCTATAATCATATCACAAAACCAAGCACCAAAGATACAACAATGACTGATATAACTTAACAAAGTAAAACAACATAAAACAGTGATGAACCATTTCATGTCAAACTCAATGAAGTACATCAAACCAAAGGCTAAAAGTTCAAGTCACTGCTACCATGACTTGAAGCATATACAGGAATGTAACAGTAAAACACAGTGACCAAGTGCAAATGAAAGTATTAGGTTTGAAGACAGTGGAGCATGAAGCAGTTCAATATCCAAGCAATAACAGGTACATCATGCAGTGCAGTCATGATATTCAAGCAGCAGGTCAAAGGTATAATGGCCGAAGTAAGTACACAAAGGAAATGAAAAGTCAACTCAAAGCCATATGCAATGACCAGAGGCAGTTCAAAGTAATGCCGAAGTATCATAGAACAGCAGTTTCAAATCAAGACAGTGCTAAACAGAGAAAAGATCAAACATGCCAAAGTCCAGGAATTATTTCAAATAAACAAAGTCGAACAAATCCATGTCAAGCCAGGTACAAGCCAAAGAAAGAAAGCTTGCATCAGGAATTTCAAATTAAACGAGTCAGAGCCGAAGTCAAACATTATCACAATATGAGGTCGAAGTCACAAAGAACGAAATCAACATCGTCAAACCAAAATCGAAACCGTGATGACCAAGAAAAAAACGAACAGTTCAAAATCAACACCATGTTATTCAAGTAAATTGAAAAAGTCAGTAATTAATCTCAAGCATCCAAATGAAGATCGAATGGCCGAAGAACAGTATTGAAAAAATCAAACAACTATTAGACGAACGAAAAATAAGGAGATCGAACTATATATAAACCCATAATCATCATCGGCTGAAGGAAAATCGAGTTCAAGCAAGCATAACAGAAAAGCAAAAGGAATAAATCACATACCAAATCACCGAACTCAATCGATAAGGAGCAGCCGTGTGCAAAGTATAATCGATCGTCAAGCAATCACGAAGAACAATCAACCTGATCGAACAAATTAAAGTCGGCTTCTTCAATTTTAAACAAAGCCCTAATTTGCAAGCAAAGGAAAAAGGATAAGCCGCCATTAATCAAAGTATTTGGGCCGAAGCCATAATACAAAAGGACAAAGGATTTAAATCTATCACGTGTTTATTTTTGGGTCGGCTTAGTTTACAAAGGCTTTGGTTTATTTAAATTAGGGTTTAGTTTCTTTTGCTTTTAAATTGTTTTTTTTTAATTTGTATTTCTCTTTTAAACGTTGTAATTACTAGTCGTGTGACTAGGGGACAAACTATATGGTGTAGTTTGAGAATTCGCAACTCAATGGCTGAGTTGTGGCAGAGCTTTGAGCGTAGAGTTAGGATAGTCAGTAGCGGGTGTCGCAAGTTTACGTGTGTAAGCGTGTGAATACTTAATTTCTAGTAGAAACCTTGGAGGCAGCATGTAGGCTGGGTTTTGCCAAAGCTGGGTAAATTCTGTGTCGTTCTATTTCTGCATTTATTATTCTGCTATTATTTGTGCTGCTATAATTTTGATTTATCTGTGTTGAAATAATTTTATAAGCTTCCGCAATTAATTTTTATAATTAACAGCATCACCCTATTCACCCCCCCCCCCTCTTGGGTGAAATCGATCTTACAAGTGGCATCAGAGCTAGGAATAGAAGTCAACTTTTGTTTTAAAAAATCATTTTTCAAAAACCAATATTTGTTTTAAAAATTTGAATTTTTAAAATGGCTTCTATTAATATTGCTTTTGCTGAGGACAGTCCATAGTTAGACCACTAATGTTCAATGGTGAATACGCCTACTGGAAAAATAGAATGAAAATTTTTCTAGAAACCATTGACGCTTGGAATATTGTTGAGACAGGTTATAGAGCACCAATTATAATTGTAGATAATCAAGAAATAGAGAAACCAAAGGATCAATGGATAGAACTAGAAAATAAATTACAAAATGCTAATGCTAAAGCTATGAATTCTATTATCTGTTCATTGAATCAATTTGAATTTAATCGTGTCTCGCATTGTCTAACTGCGCAGGAAATATGGCACACACTAGAAGTGACTCACGAAGGAACATCTCAAGTCAATGAATCTCGCCTTGCCATGCTAAGTAGCGAATATGAGAACTTCACAATGTCGAAGGAAGAAAATGTCAAAGAGATATATGGATGACTTTCCAATATCGTATACAAGTCAAAAGCTCTCGGAAAATCATACACAGAGTTGGAGATAGTCCGAAAAATCCTCAAAGTCCTTCCGCGAAGTTTAAAGCAAAAGTGACTGCCATTCAAGAGTCGAAAGATTTAAAACAAATGAAAGTTGAAGAACTCATCGGAAATCTCACCACTTATGAGCTAGAAATGAAATTCAAGGAAGAGCGTGAAGGAGGAGATACTCGAAAGAAATCAATAGCTCTCAAAGGAACAACCGAAAGTGATGATGATGATGATGATGATGAAGCAGCAGAGCTAGCACTACTAATGAAGAAATTCAAAAGGTGGAATCACAAATATAGAAATCCAGCTCTAAATCAGAAATTGAAAAGAAGAATAAACAAAATACTAAACGATCCAAAAGAACGGGAGATCATTTGTCACAAGTGCAACCAACTCGGACACATTAAGCCCAATTATCCTCAAAACCGACACGACTTTGAAATGAAATCAAAAAGGAGAAGTTTTGCAGCCACGTGGAATACAAGTGATGAAGATAATCAAATTACTAGCAGCGAGAGTGAGAAAGCAGATATGTGCCTTTAAGGAAATATAACTGATAGCGACGATGACGAGCTAAGTGAGATATCAAAACACACTCACTCATAACTACTTATATATTTCCACGAAGTAAATGGTTGTTTTGAACGACTTAGGGAGAAATATGATAAAATTGAATCACAAAGAGATAGTTTGATTGAACTAATTGAACAGCTTGAACAATTAGTTAAAAACTATCAAAATAAGTGCCTTAGGTGTGATAAGTGTCCAACATTTGAAGAAGAAATTAAAAAAATCAGAAATTAATATAAAATCACTTGAAAATGAAATTCTGATTTTGAAAGAGAATGAAAATACTAGGAGAGAGAGTTCTATAAAAAGGTACGCACAATTATTAAACGAAAATGAATCTCTCAAAACACAAGTCCAACAATTGTCAACGACTTTAGATAAATTTGCAAAAAGTGAAAAAACGTTGAATATGTTATTAGGGAAGCAAACTGTTAATACAGTTAGACAAGGACTTGGATATAATCAATCTAAAAATGTTAGTAATGAGATTAATCAAGTAAATTCAATGTGCACAATTTGTAGAAAATTTGGACACAGTCAAAATAGTTGTTGGTATAGACCCAAACACGTAAAAACCATTCCAATTTGGGTTTCAAAAGGCACAAATACAAAATCTCTTAAAGTTAAACAAATTTGGGTGCCGAAGGGATCATATATAAATAGTTTTGGGTCTCCACAAAATTATTTTTCAAAATATTCTGCCACTAACAATCATGGACCTATAAAAACAAATAGGTCAACGAGCGACAAAGCAAAGTTCCTTAGCCTAGTAGAAAGGTGACAGAATCACAATGGACAACAACAAAAAATATCGTAAAGGTAAAACAGGTATATTTATTTGAACGATATATTAAATGTGATAATCTGCACCATAATCTGAGTTAAATCAACCAATAATGTGATGATGAAATAATGATGTTTTTGATTCTGACTTATTCAAAATTGTAGGCCAATTATATTCTTATGCCAAGAACACTATAAAAATTCTAGAGTCTTTGAATTACTTCATATATGTTAGTTTGAATTAATAAGAGTGTTTTATTGGATGATAATACATTTGGTTATTTTACGGCTAACTCTATATTCACGGTTTTTGATTATTTACACGACTTCATTTCAAATTCAAGAGAATATCATTTAAAAAGCTGTTAAAATTGATTTTGAGATATTTTGTTGCACACTTCATAATCTGGTCTATCGAATTCAATTAATGATAATTTTGAGTGAAAAAGAAATTCAGATGCAGATTACACTGGTAATCTAGTTGATAGAAAAATTACCAGTGGAACGTAATTTTTGAGAAATTTAGTAACTACATTGTTTTTCAAAGAAAATATCAGCATATTTTTCGTTTCAAATAGCAGAAATTTTTCTCATATAACCCCTTCGAGAAAATCATTTTTGACCATGTTTTCAGATCAGTCATTTTAAAAAATTGATTTTATAATTATTTTTGAAATTGATTTTAAATGACTATTTTGACTAATCTGGCTCCCTAATAATTATCAAAAAGATAAATAGTAATTGAAAAAGTGATGAGTGTTGATATTTATCATATATTATGACTCGAGACGGGATAATTAGTAAATTTCTCTAGAAATTTAAACAAGGGTTATAAAACTTTTTGTTGGTAAAAAATTTCATTACCATCTCTATTTCTATCATATTTCTAACGACCATCACTCATCAAAATTCTATATAGTTTGTCAATGTGTGGTACTTTAAACGGGAATCATTCATTTTTCATTTTACATTTTTAATAAAATAAATAAAAAAAATTAATAATAATAATAATAAAATCCAAAGTATTCACTCTCATTTAAAAGTCCTCACGGTTATGCATGAGTAAATTACTTGGAATTTGTTATGTGCTTCCATGCTCATTTAGAAGTCCTCACGGTTATGCATGTATGGAACGCATATCAAAATTGATTTTTTTTTAAATAAACAAGTTGATTTTAATCCTATTTAAAATTCCTCACGGTTATGCGTGGTTAGAAGATACTTGAATTCATTTTTATTTTTAAAAAATAATAATAATAAAATTGGAATACTAATAATCTCATTTAAAAGTCCTAATGGTTATGCATGGTTGGTACATATTCAAATTCCTGATATAAATATACCACACATAGATACAACTATATAGTTTTATATGATGACATCATTCCCATCATTCTAAAAGTGGAATATGCGCCTAACAAAGTATTTATGATTTTTGTTTGATTTTTTATTGAAATTTAATATTTATATTCAATTGAATTTCAATGTTGGATTAATATCGATCCTTTATCTCTACTTTCTCTAACACTATTACTCTTTTGCTGATAACAAAAGGGGGAGAGAAAAGTTAAGATTTTGTCAAATAAAATGAAGCAAAGGTCAAATATTTTCTGTTTGCATCTAGGCTCATTTGCATATTTTTAATTGTATGCATATATGAAGGGGGAGCTTTGTGTAGAGATGAAGCATTTAAATAAGGGGAGCAATTAGAGTATATCAATGATCAAATACATTTAACATATTCAAAATCTTAAATATATGTTTGTTATCATCAAAATGGGGAGATGGTTGAATATGAGATTACATGATTTTTGTTTGATGATAATAAACATATATATATATATATATATATTCGTTTAATATATTTGGTAATGTACTATTTATTTTTCTTAGATTAAATAAATATTTGCTGAATAAAATAAATAACACAATTTGAGTTCAAACGGAAATTTTATTCAAACAAATATTTATTACAATCTTTGAATAGTATAAATTTCAAGCTCTCACTATATATATACAATTTCAATTACAGTACAATTTTGATTACATCACGATTCACATTTACATTTGACCTCACTACATATCACTCATTCACTCAACTCGTATTTTATCTTCAACTTCACTCCAAATTGAATCCAGCATCTGAGCAATCTGCAAAATAAATATTGACGCAGTAAAATTGAAAAGGAAATATTTTTGCAGTATAAAATAAAATATGAATTTTGAAAATAATATTTGCCTCAGTTATTTGGGTTGTTTGTCATCATTCTGAATTCATCATACATGAACAGCTTGTGACATACACAGTGTATCACTGTATATGCCACAAGGTCGTGCACACCAATACATACACTTGATAAAATTACAAGGACATGTGAGCACAGGTCAAACCCAAAACGCCGGGTTCAACTCAAGTGAAATAAAAATAACGTCACAATAATCATCACAAGGTCAAACCCGAGCTCCAAGCTGGATTCAACACAGGTGCAAGTTCATGAAATGATCAAGTTCAATATCATAGCAAAAAGTTCAAACCAAGTAGCAGTTTTGATCTACCAGCAGTATGAAAAAAAGGCTTGAACTCAAGTCAGTGCACAAAGCAAACTACAATGAACAAATGATAATATCAAGTCAATGCAGCAACCAAAACAAATGCAACAATGAATCACAAACCAAGTGCACCAAAGGAATAGCAACAATGCACAAAGGCTACAGGTCTGGCAAGAGATAAGCAAGCATATGCACCAGTACCATGACTTGAGTGCATGCTACAGGTCTGAAACTCAAACCATGTTCAGACCTCAACAATGAATCAGAGATTACAAGCCAACATACTTAGTTCAAAAGATCAAGTCCAACTATCAGCATTTCAAACACAATTTACAACCAAAGACTGCACATTCAGGTACAAGACCGAACCAAACATCAGCAACATCGAAATAGCTATAATCATATCACCAAACCAAGCACCAAAGATACAACAATGACTGATACAACTTAACAAAGTAAAACAACATAAAACAGTGATGAACCATTTCATGTCAAACTCAATGAAGTACATCAAACCAAAGGCTAAAAGTTCAAGTCACTGCTACCATGACTCAAAGCATATACAGGAATGCAACAGTAAAACACAGTGACCAAGTGCAAATGAAAGTATCGGGTTTGAACAAGACAGTGAAGCATGAAGCAGTTCAATATCCAAGCAATTACATGTACATCATGCAGTGCAGTCATGATATTCAAGCTGCAGGTCAAAGATATAATGGCCGAAGTAAGTACACAACGGAAATGCAAAGTCAACTCAAAGCCATATGCAATGACCAGAGGTAGTTCAAAGTAATGCCGAAGTATCATGGAACAGCAGTTTCAAATCAAGACAGTGCCAAACAGAGAAAAGATCAGACATGCCAAAGTTCAGGAATTATTTCAAATAAACAAAGTCGAACAAATCCACGTCAAGCCAGGTACAAGCCAAAGAAAGAAACCTTGCATCAGGAAATATCAAGCCGAAGTCACAAAGAACGAAATCAACATCGTCAAACCAAAATCGAAACCGTGATGACCAAGAAAAAACAAACAGTTCAAAATCAACACCGTGTTATTCAAGTAAATTGAAAAAGTCAGTAATTAATCTCAAGCATCCAAATGAAGATCGAATAGCCGATGCATAATATTGACAAAATCAAACAACTATCAAACGAACGAAAAATAAGGAGATCGAACTATATATAAACACATAATCATCATCAGCTGAAGGACAATCGACTTTAAGCAAGCATAACAGAAAAGCAAAAGGAATAAATCGCATCCAAATCACCGAACTCGATCGAGAAGGAGCAGCCGTGTGCAAAGTATAATCGATCGTCAAGCAATCACGAAGAACAATCAACCTGATCGAACAAATTAAAGTCGGCTTCTTCAATTTTAAACAAAGCCCTAATTTGCAAGCAAAGGAAAAATGATAAGCCGCCATTAATCAACGTATTTGAGTCGAAGCCATAATACAAAAGGAAAAAGGATTTAATCTATCACGTGTTTATTTTTAGGTCGGCTTAGTTTACAAAGGCTTTGGTTTATTTAAATTAGGGTTTAGTTTCTTTTTTTTTAAATTGTTTTTATTTTATTTTTATTTCTCTTTTAAACGTTGTAATTAGTAGTTGTGTGACTAGAGGACAAACTACGTGGCGTAGTTTGAGAATTCGCAACTCAGTGGCTGAGTTGTGGCAGGGTTTTGAGCGTAGAGTTAGGTTAGTCAGTAGAGGGTGTCATGAGTTTACGTGTGTAAGCGTGTGACTACTTAATTTCTAGTAGAAACCTTGGGGCAGCATGTAGACAGGGTTTTGCCAAAGCTGGGTAAATTTTGTGTCGTTCTATTTCTGCATTTATTATTTTGCTATTATTTGTGCTGCTATAATTCTGATTTATCTGTGTTGAAATAATTTTATAAGCTTCCACAGTTAATTTTTATAATTAACAGCATCATCCTATTCAACCCCCCCTCTAGGGTGAAATCGATCCTACACTTTTTTCGCAGTGAATACGAATGTAGTTGGTGCTAATGAGCAAACACACAAGAGTATGCACCTGGGAAAATGTGCAGTCCAAGACAATGCAAAATGCGAGTTCCCTATTTCAACATTTGGAGCCGATACTTCTAGTTCATCTAAGGAGAACATATATAAAAGTAAAGGTATATTTTCCCATAATTTTGATTCCAGAGTCCGCTATGCGATGCTCAATATGTGTTTTTGCTACATCTGATACATCTTATTCGATGCTAGTAAGGATAAATTTCTTATCTATTCCTGCACAGATATATTCTTTCTTTGCATTATCAGAAAAGCCAGCATGCTAACAATGGTTATAAATTCAGTATACACGTTACTGTCATAACAATTATGTTCAAATATTTTTTAAAAATACCTGAAATCAGTAGAAGTTGAGCTGCAATTCTATGCCCATTGCCTAAATCTCTTAAATAAGCTTGAAAACTTGTGAAAATTCAGTTGGGAATACAATAAAAATAGTAACATTAGAACACATGCCTTTGTACCATATTTTCACAAATAAATCTGATGAAATTACAATTTAACATGAATGGACGTAGTTAATTATTCACCAGAATACATTATGCATATTACACATCGCATTTTAATGTCAAATTAACTATATTGGCAAGGGGTCAGCATATTAATAGGCTGGTCTAACAACTTCTAATATGACCTGATAAAGTAAAAGAGTATGCTTTTAGATAACATATTATGACCATAAACTCATGTGAAGTAGTTACACCTAATGATCATAGGTTAGGAACTGATCAATTGAAAGCCGATTCCCTCAAAAGACGTCCAAAACGCATGGTAAACCATATAATAGTCTTAAGTAAGATAACTTTCATAATAGTACATATGTGAAGAAAAAAGTAAACCTGATTTCATGGCATTATAAATAATACGAGCTTAACTAGAATGAAGATATCAATGCCGGGTTGAAGAAAGCATTGCAAACTCAAACAGGATAAAATGCATCGCAATATAATTATAAACGGGTAGATGCAACTCGCCTCTCAGATTCAGCTAATGCAATTATATGTGTCGCTTTCACTGGTTTCAAATTATCTTCAGCTTCTGCAAGACGAGACTTCAATTCTTCCATGGTTGAGGCAAAACCCTAGATTTGTAGTTTGCAACCCAGATCTTCCTTCATCTTCGTCGATTTGATAGGATAAAGGGAGGAGGCAGTGGCAGAAGACGGAGGTGGCAGCAGATAATGGAGGTGGTGGAAGACAAAACCCGTTACGAACGAAAGAGAAGAACGTGAGAGAGTGAGAAATAAAAAGTTAGCATGAGAAATGAAATAACGATTGATAGAAGATAAATTTACAATCTTATCCATATTGCTTTTAATTATTTATGAAATTACCATATTTACTAACGGTAATAACCGTTGTAAATGGCTGTAATATATATAACCGTTATAAATTTGTAACGGTTATTAGCGTTGTAAATTGAAAGTGGAAAAGTGTTACAAAATTGATGGTCTGTTGTAGTGCTTGCTCGAGGAAAATTAATCGAAGACTACATCTCATGAAATTCGAGTGGCATATGAATTCAACCAGTGCGATTGATGCCATCGAACATAGATTCTTTTCTGTATTCCTCGAAGGTATAACGATCATGTAGTTTACGCAGCTACCACCCAGGTCAATCTTCTCATCCAATCAACCGGATTAAAAGTTTTTTGAGCAATTCAGGATGCATGCGACTAAAACAAAGGATCTGATGTCATTATCCAATTTATTCCAGATGCTAGGTGAGCCGCTCAAAGACTTCCTGTAGAGATTCAACGTCGCCGTCTCTAAAGCGAGCAATCCCAGCGAGAATATCATACCGATGGCGTTGAAAAGGGGAATTGACCCCAAGACAGATTAGTTGGAGAGCCTCTTATGACCTTGGATTGTTTCCATTATAAAGCGAATCAAAATCTAAGCAAGGAGGAGGTAGAGCTGACTAGGAGAAAGAACGATGCAAACCCGTTGGTTGAAGGAATTCAAAGCGAGTGCAACATTGAGCCCTTAGATGAGGACTCGGATTCTATGAGGTGACCTAGAATCCCAAAATTTGACTCATCTACTCCTTTGAATGATTTAATCGAAAACATCTACTTGGAGACTCACGATTCGGAGTAGTGCTGGAAACTAGCCTCGAGAAGTCGACCGAAACCTAAAAGAAATTCGAGAAATGTAGTATATTTCAAGATATACATGGTCGTAATACCGACGAATACAGACACCTTTGAGATGTGATTGGAAAGTTGATCGAAAAGGAAATTTGAACAATATGTGCAAGCCCCATAGAATGGCAGGCATGGATCATTCGACCAATAAAGAACTTTGATTATCAATTGGACCACCTATGGTCGACTTCCAGCTGAGAAGGGCTTGGGCAAAGTAGAATAGTGACCAAGTACTTAGAGATGTGCCCCAACCAACCTCCACGGACCATGGTCGGACCTTTGGAGGATCATCAAGATGAGTGTGATTCAACCGCTCATCAACTACCATATTTCCCTGACTTGGGAGCAAGGACTGGAAATGGAAAAGCCCGACAAAGTCAGAATCCAATACAAAGTAGACACTACTGACCGTCCACTCATCAACCTCCACACTTGACTTGAAGATCGGAGAAACACTTGGAGTGGATGCAACCCGACCATGCACTCCCCAGCTCATACTAGAAGTTCGTCGAAATACTTATGCCTCTACCGAAGCTCAACGATAGAGGGATCCAACTAAAGCGGACGTGATTTGACCATCCACACATCGACTCTTGCCATGGACACATAGGGCAGTTTGGAAGCTCGACTTAAAGTATGCATGACTGATTGTCTACCCATCAACCACTACCCTGAACATGAGGACAGGACTGTAGCTTAAGGTGGATATGACTTGATCATCCATACATTAACTCTCTCCCTCGACTTGCTGGGAAGAGTACTAAGCAAATTGGATAAGGTCTGGCTATCAAACACAGAATGGATGTAATCCAACCATCTGCTCCGTATTCGAACTTGAAGTACGTCAGTATAATCACCTTACTTCCATGGCTCGGTGGAAATAAGATCTAAATAAAAGTGGAACGTGGTACGACCATCCACACTCGACTTTTGTCCCAGATATAGGGTCAGTTCGGGGTCCCAAGCTTAAACCGGACGTATTTCGACCATCCAATCCAAGGAGGGTGTGATTCGTCCATCCACAACCTCATTTGTGCCTAAAGTATGACGAATTATCTAACATTTGCTTGGACATTGGCAAGCCCAAAATCCAAATAAAAAAATATGGATGTGGTTCGACCATCCATCGACCAACTCCGGTCCCTAGAGCGTGGACCAGAGTATAAACAAAAGAAAAACATGGATGCAGTTCGACCATCCGTCGACTAACTCTAGTCCCTAAAGCGCGGACCGAAGTATAAATGCCATATGTTTGTGAACGACCACCCATCGACCAACTTTGGTCATGTAGATCAACTCTGGTTCCCAAAGCGTGGACCGGAGTATAAACACAACAAAGATGGATGCGGTTCGGTCATCCATCGACTAACTCTAGCTCCTAGAGCATGAGCTGGAGTATAAACCCTAAACGAGCATGGTTCAATTTCCTATCAATAAAATATGTTCCCCAAGTGTGGACTATGGCATAAGCAGTAAAATCAGATGCAACTCGAACATCCGGTACCAAGTGGACACGGTTCGACCGTTCGCTCACTAACTCACACTCTCGGTCCGACAAAGGGAGCCTATGTCAAAAAACTTGATGTAGTTTGATCATCCATCGATAACTCTAGCTTCCAAAGTGTGAGTTAGAGTATAAACACCTAATGGGCATGACAAACTACCCATCGACAAACTCTAGCCCCCACAGCATGGACAAGAGTAACGGTAAAAATTGAACGTGGCTCGACCGTTCATCCATTAACTCTCGCCTACGAACTAACAGGCTGAGTATAAAACAAAATGTGGATGTGACTTAATCATCCTTTAACCGACTCTTTCCCACGATTCAATGGGAAAACATGAAATTAGAGTGGTCGTAATGCGACCAATAACTCTTTGACTTTTGCCCTTGAGTGGGGGCAAAGGAATTGACCAAGAAAAATGCAATTCGACCATTTTCCAAAATGACTCCAGTTCCCATAGTGTGGACCAGGGCATAAACATCAAACCGGTGTGATTAACCTCTTGTCAATTCCTCTAATCCCTAGTGTGCAGATAAAAGTATAAACAAATAAATTAATGTGATTTGACCATTCATTCATTAACTTTGACTTGAAATCGACAGGAAGAGTATAAACTCATTATGGATGGTATTCGACCATCCATGAATTAACTCCACTAACCTAAGAATGGAGACAGGCTTGGTGTTCTTTACAACTTAAGGCACCAACCATAAGGAGGCCTTAATACAAAACCAATCAGAACAATGTCTAAAGTTGTGGGAGATCGATTATATCATACATCTGGATCGATAGGTAGTATCGATCTGAACTCTCTATATCGTGCCACTGGATCGACGGTCAATATCAATCCACACAAACCATAAATAGAGGTGAACCGAACATACACCGAATAACTCTGGTTAGCACAGCATAGATAGGAGAATAAATCATAAATGAGTGTGACAAGACCATTCATTCTCCAGCACCGTCCTTCGATCCGTCAAGAGGAGTACGAAACCGGATGGGCATGAATCGACCGTTCCTGCTCTAACTTTATTCCTCGATCCGAAGCAAGAGCATAAATCAAAATGGATGTGATTGACCATCTATCTTCAAATGAATATGACACAAACATTCATTGTCAAGCTCTAACCATGATTCGACTAGAAGAAAAATTCAAAACGGACGTGATTCGACCATCCGCTCACCAGTCTTTGCCTTTAGTCGACATGGAGAGCATTAATTACAAGCAGATGTTTTTAGCCACCCATTCTTTGGTCCAGCCTAGAGTATGGCGACATCTGCATCAAAATCAGACATGATTGACCGTCCAGTAACCAACTCATGCTTGAAATAAGATGGAGCATCAAAGTCTTCCCTCGAGAAGGAAAAAACAGAATACAATCTAGAATACGTGCGACTCAACTTTCCATCAACTAGCTTGATCCCACGATTCAATGGGAAAGGGTATAAAGCTAAAGTGGATAGGAATTGCCTTCCCACTTATCGAGTATGCCTCAAACTTAGGGGCACGAACAAGAAACAAGATGAATGTGAACTGACCATTCATCGATCAACTCTAAGTCTTTGGAGTTTAGGTGGGAGTATAAATACGACTAGGACGAGACTCGACTATCTATGCAGTACATTTATCAATCCAAGATCGGGGGGTATAAGTGTGATTATCTAAAGACTGACCGCGATAGCTTAATACCATGACTCGTACCTAGTGCTTACAATGACTCGAGGCTACGACCGAATGGATGGCTAGAGATAGAATGATCGAATCGATGCCTCAGCTCATGGGGAATTGACCATCACTCCAACCCGAACGACGAGTAACGGATCATGGGTACATTGAATGGAAAGTACGTTACTCGAATATACAAGCAGATTCAAACTCAAAGCAAGAGCCAGCTATGCAGCTGCGTGCAACACGAGGCTGAACCAAACTCAACATTAGGTTCAACATGCTTCTAAGCTGATTTTCGGCCATTTGTAGAAAATCGCTCAAAGCATCTAGATCCCTTCACTATCAGACTCAACAACTTATGACAAAACTCTAGGATTCGACCGGAGTGACCGCCGTCGTTGACCGTCCAAACCGAATTTCACGGTGATTGCTACGCAGAACAGTTACGCTTGAACTCAAGGAATCCAAGGCTGCACCCGTCGAGCTAACGATCGACATTATAGTTAGCCATGGTGACCTATTACAGGTACTGGAGGTCAGATCACAACTCGGTGAACGATGATGAAGGAATCGATTGGCTCTCTCCGAATGAATCTTGATGTGTTCAATTGGGTACATTCTGATAAATTTGTTATCCCACCGACTATCGCAAGCCATGCATTGAATATAGACCTGAGGAATGTCCCGATGAAACAAATGTGACGTAGAAAAACCAACGCGGCATGGATCCAGAGATATTTGCACACTTAAAGAGGAGGTGGATAAACTCAAAAATAATGGGTTTATTCGCGACGCACTCTACCCAAAATGGGTATCCAATCCAGTTCATGTGAGAAAAGTTTATGGAAGGTGACGGACATATGTTGACTACTATGTCCTAAAAAAGGCATGCCCGAAAGACATTTTTCTACTTTCAAGGACTGACTAGCTGGTAGATTCAACAACTGGATATGAACTACTTTCATTTATCATTGCATACCTCGAATACAACCAGATCCTAATGCACGTCCTCGACTAGAAGCATGCCAGCTTCATTACCGATCTAGGGATATATTGTTATGTTGTGAGGCCATTTGAACTAAATAATGCTGAAACTACTTACCAGAGACTAGTCAACCGGATGTTCAAAGATTAGATCGAGCGATCGACGAAAGTATATGTTGATGATATGCTCGTGAAGTCACGGAAATCAAACAACCACATTAATGACTTGGTAGGGATATTCAGTATTCTCCGAAGATGTGGAATGAAACTCAGTCCCTTGAAATTCTCTTTCGGCTTCCCGTCAGGGAAGTTCATGGGTTTCATGCTCAACTCTTGCGGAATTGAAGCCAATCCAAAGAAGATTCAGGCAATCAGAGACGTCTAGGTACCAAAGATGATTAAGCAGGTATAGATCCTCAATAGGAAGGTCGCCGTCCTAAGACGATTCATGCCCAAAGCCACTGGATTGTGAAGAAAGATACATCTATTTAGCAGTGTTGATACACGCCATAAGTGTCGTACTATTACATGAAGAGAATCGAATTCAAAGGCCTAGTATATTATGTTAGCAAGCGACTGACATGTGCTAAAAGAAACTACCTGAAGCTAGAAAAGCTCGCATAATGCCTGTTGATTGTGTCATGAAAACTTCGCCCTTACTTCCAGGCTCATCTCATCAATGTCTACACCAACCAGCCATTACGATGGGTACTACAACGACTTGAGATGTCTAGAAGTTTGCTCAAATGAAATATCGAGCTAAGCCAATTCGACCTTGGAGAGCCATCTAGGGATAGACATTGGCGAACTTAATAGTTGAATTCATTGCACTAAACGACTCTCCAAAGAGTAGTGGAGAACCAACCAACCTATGGAAAATGTAAATGGATGGAGCATCCAACGATCGGTGTTCTGGCGTTGGAGTCGTGTTAGCGAGTGTCGAGAAACGATCAATCTGTTATGCTTTGAAACTCGACTTCCCTGTAAAAAATAACGAAGCTGAGTATGAAGCCTTAATCGTTGGGCTCAAACTTGCTAGAGAACTGAGAATGAACACTTTACAAGTCATTTGTGATTCTCGGTTAGTAGTATGCCAAGTCAGGGGATATTATCAGGCTAGGGTGTAGCAGCTTGCTCCTTATCTCGACCAGGTCCAAGAGTTACTATTTGACTTCGAGTATTACACCATCACACACTCCCTAAAAGAACAAAATGATAAAGCCGACTCATTGGCCAAGTTGGCCGGTATCGGGGTTGTGCAACAGTTGGGCTTGTTTCCAGTTAAAGTGCTAAATGCTTCGAGCATCGACCAGATGGAGATTGATTGGGTTCTGGAGATGCAGCCAGAAATAGAGTCGTGGATGACTCCTGTCAAAGGTTATTTGCAACGGGGTATCCTTTCTGGATGGAGGAATGAAAAATGATAGATCCTCCGTAAAGCTTCACGCTATATCATCCAAAAAGAAGTAATGTATAGCAAAATTTTCTCCATTCCTCGGCTCTGGTGTGTCGTTTATGGTGAAATAAAATAAGTCCTAAAGGAAGTTCATAAAAGGGAGTATGACGATCACACCGGATGGCAAACCCTGATAAAGAAAGTGCTCTGCTGCGGGTATTACTAGCCAATTGTCAATCGAGATGTAGCTGATCATGCTAGACAATGCGACGAGTGCTATATGTTTACAAAAATTCCAAGAGCTCCGCCGACGCAAGTTACACAAATGGTCAGTCCATGAACGTTTTCCATTAGGGGCATGGATATTATCAGTTCCTTACCGATCTCTAAAGGTGGAACGAAGTACGACATCATAACGGTTGATTACTTCATCAAATGGGCTGAAGCGGAACCTTTAGCCACGATCATGACAAAGAAAGTAATCAACTTCATTGTCCGGAACATCATCTGTCTTTTTGGTCTTCTCCGAACAATTATAACTAATAGTGGGACCAAATTAGACAGTGCTGAATTCAAAGATTTCTGGCACCGACATCATATTGAGAAGAGATTTGCGGCAGTTGCTCACCCTCGAACAAACGAATAAGTTGAAGCTGTAAACAAAATCATAAAGTCCATTCAGAAGAAACATTTGGAAAAGGTTAGAGGCAAGTAGGTGGATGAACTCCCTACAGCATTATGGACTTACAAAACCACCCAAAAGTTCGCGATTGGCCATACTGAATTCGCACTTGCTTACGGCTCCGAGGCCGTCATCTCTATGGAACTTGAAGTCCTTTCCCATCGTGTGACTTATTACGACCCTTATTTCATTGCAAAAAATAATAAACAACGAATTGCAATTAAACTATAAGGAATTGGTGACAACCCGTGGACGTACAAACGCATCCAGGAGCCATTGGGTTAAGGTGATATAAACGATATTTTGAAATTGAGTTCGAAATTTAATTATATTTGAAGTTTTGATTTTTGAATTGGACATGTCATGTTTCACCATGTTATTGACACCTAATATGTTATAGTTTGTTGCAAAAATATTTCCCGTCAATATTTGGACATGGTTGTATGTATATTGAATTGGAATATAATTGCTAATAAAATAACCGATATTTATAACTATGAAATTATTGAATGATATGTGTACATGTCGACACGATATACACGTCATATGTATGTACACAAGTGTAGAAAAAAGAAAGAAGCATGCTGCCATGCCAATACCGCCGCCTGCACAGCCACCTTTAGACTACAGGAATTGAATTTTCATTTGGAGTTATTAGAGAAAAGACTGGATCACATAGCCAATGCTTACCAGCCTTCTAGAACCGAACATAGATATCAACTAATGGAATACAATCCTAAATTTTTTCTATTGAAGATCGACCAAGCATTATGACGATCAAAGAGAGATATGGCACTTTGAGAAGATAATTCAACGGAAGGATAGCGACTATTTAGAAAACTGGATGGATTTCTTTTCGACGACTCTAACTTGTTTTGATTCAAAGCACGTGTTGTACGCAACAAGAGGTACTGTGGGGGAAGTGGGGGCAAATGTTATCCGACATTTTGACCTGCCTATATCTGGACTGATCGAATGAGATAGACTCAATAGTCATCTAGACTGATGCATCAGATTAACGATTATGAAGCCTGTAAATCAGGCACATATGATAATATGAAGCAGTGACAAAGCAGAAGCTGATAGCGAACTCAATAAAACACTCAAAGTATGAAAACTTACTACACCATGAAGATGGATTAGGGGCAATCCATATTCACTATTATAGAACGTATCGTATCGATTCTACATCTTAACTCAATGATAATCAACCGATATCTCAGAATCTACTAATCCATCATATATGAAACTTTAGGAACATCCATATTGAAGAAAGGAGCCCCCAAAATCGATTTCATGCCTAGAAGAGCTAAAATGAATGATTGATATACATCGTTCATGATCGATCGAGTCATTTCAGCTAGAACGATTCCAACTCCATGGAAAATGTGATATCTCACAGATGGTATGTCGAAATGGCATGAAATTTGGAGAGCAGACAGCTAACATCATGGAGAGCTCACAGAAATGATTGCACCTTCATTGGAGCACTTTTGAACGATCGACGCTGATCGTTGTGAATGATGAGGTTGGATATGCGATCGTTCGTGTGGGCACGGATTCGGAGGTTATTTTGGCAAAATTTTAGCTCGATCCATGCATATCTTCCCATATAAATACACCAACCATTCTTTATAAACATGATCCTTCTTTTCGGCTGTCGGTGCTCTTCCATTTTTATTTTTCACTCTTGTAATAATGGATCATAGCTGATTCAAACATTCTTGTAATCATAATCAAGTGCAAGATCAATAAAAATATAAAGTGGACGTAGGTCCAAATTGCCAAACCACTATAAAAATGCGTGTTTATTTACCTTTTTTTGTTATGTTTTATTTTCATTTATCGTTTAATCTCTACGATATTCTATTGGGTGTTAATGTCATTTTTGACGTCATTTTTTCCCCTTCTTTCTTATGTGTTTCTTTTAAGTTTGTTACTAAACAAAGAGCACGTTTGTTTAGAAAGAAAAAGGACGGAACATGGTATCAGCAACAGAGAAAAATGACATGGCATAACACGGACCTCAAACTACACAAGTAGCTTTTGGTATCAAAATGGCAAAATCCATAACACGGATCCAAGTTTGTAACTATACAACTGCCATTTCCATTTGCCTAACATGGACCTACCTCAACTTTCATTTGGAAAGTACCAGCAGCTAATGGTTTCTTTTTTACCGCAGCTTCTTCACACAAAACCATCAACTCCTAAACCTCTATATAAAGTACAAACATCACACCTCCTAAACCAAAACAACGCATTTTCATATTTTAAAAAACTATAAAGTACAAAGATCCAGGAATAGAAATAACGAACAGTAGCGTTCCAAAATAGTCATGTGCAACGGAGGTGAATGCCGTCTGAACTCAACCTTCAAATTCGTTCGAAAGTTTGATGTAAGTGGAAAGCAACCAGCCAAAGGGAGCAGCAACGAACGGAAACTTTCGAGTAATTACACGATGCCGAGGAAGATGGATGTAAGAGAAGAAAGCAAAATAAAGGAGCTGAAAGAAATAGAAAGAATAGAGAAAGTGATGCAGCTCATAATATGGGGACCTAATTAATTACGCTGTCTTTACAGGTTTAGTACTGGTCACTCAATGTCTTGTCTTCAAGTCAAATATTATGTCATAGCAGTTAAAGAACTGTGAATTGAGCTAAAAGGTTTGTAGCTATTGAACTTTCGTGGTTTTTGTTCTGTATTGAAGTGGTCGATTATATAGTCTGTTGTGAGATGAAATATATATTAATTTTCCTGTTTTTCTTATCTCAATGCTGCTCACCTAACTCTTCGATCATCCCTCGATCACAGCTATTGTACTGAAGCATCAACGGTAAACTGTAAAAAGCAGATTTTGAAATTTAATGAGAAGAAGATTCTAACTTTTATAGGTATAGTTGTTGGTATTACAGGAGAATTTAAGTTGAATGACTCAAAGCTTGCTGAATATGTTCAAGAGCTATCGAACTCATGAAAAACAATTACTGCAGTTTTATAATGTCATAAATTTGGAACTCTACAATATATCGTTTGAGATGTACTACATTTTTTCAAGATGGAGACAGGGTCAAGAGGATCCAACTTGTGGATGTGACTGAACCATCTTCCCGGTTATAATTCCATAGGTTTGCTCTAAACCGGACTCGGTCCCCTTTTTTTTCCTTCCTCTTTTGTATCAAATTCATCTCAACCATCAATTTTGATATTATCTAATTACTTTAACAAGGTGGTAGGACACATTCAAAAATTAAATAATATATCATTACGATTCGATATATGTAAGATGTCAATGGATACCCAAAAATTCAAAATTCATCCGCATCCGTATCTAAAAAGCGGATACATATCCAATATCCAAAAAAATAAATGCGAATGCGGGTATCAAGGCATCCACATCCAAAAGATTATCTATCCAACGTCTGTCAAAATTATACTTTATTTTTGTGTATTGCATTACAATAAAAAATATGCATTTATTGTTTGTGATTTTTAAGTTCGAGAAAAAAGTTGGAGAAAAATATAGTTTTAGGGACAAGAAGTTTTTTTTAGACTGAAGGACAATTTTTAGTATAAATCACAGAACGATAGTTGTAACTATCATTTTCAGTTTACACTAAAAAGTGTTATTCAGACTAAAAAACAATATTGTTGTCCCTAAGACTAAATTTTTTTCAACTTCTTTCTTGTGCCTATTTACTTGTTATTTGTTTTATTAAGTTAACGGTTTATGTTTTATGCATCTAATGCATATCAACTGCTCAAAAGTATTTATTGTTATCACATTTGTTGATTTCAAATACTTTTATAATCAATGAGATTGCAAAATAATTATGTTAAACCATATTATTTCTATTTATATTTTTTGATTCATCGATCGTTGGCGGTAGGGTAATTATCTAGTATACGTCCGTCTCCGCGGATATGGATATTCAATATCGAAAAATGATTTCGGATGCGGATACAGATAAGACACTATTCGTATTCGAAAGTATCTGTTTACAACGGGATACATATGAAGTTGGGGATGAATTTGGTCGAAATATGGATTGGGTCAAGTTTAGTAGGATTGGATAGGTTATGTGAAGCTAATACAAGAATTTGAAAAAAAAATCATATTGAAATATCAAAATTTTCAACTCAAATTGCAGTTTTAGCTATCATACCGCATTAAATTAAGTCGATTCATTACATATATTTCATTGAACTTTCATTACAAAATAGAACTTTCATTACAAAATAAATCACATATAATTGATTCACTATAAACGTAGTCAAATGTTTCATTACAAAATAAATTAATCTACTTATAATATTTCTTAAAAATCTCACAATCGATTTCCTTAGTTTAAGAGTATTGTTATTGACACTCCTGTTTTGCATAGGAGGGGATCGAATTTTATAAGCATACCCAACAAAATTAAATTGTCATGAGGGTACACATCATATTAATCACAAAATATTTTTTCTTCTTTTGCCCTTTGTTAAAACATCAAATTCTGAACACTTTTATTTCTCTCTCCTTCTCCTTCCATTTTTTGAAAAAGGAATTAATGGCAAGAACAAAAAATCTATCTCGATCTTCACAATCAAATTCAGACTTTGGTAAGAAGGTGATATAAAATTAATTTCTTAATCCAATTTATTATGCTTTTTTAACTATAATAGAAAGTAGGGATTAATTTTACCGTGTTGAATGCTTTCTTAAGTAAGAAAACAAAAATTTCTCTTTCTTATTTGCAATTCCATATAAGACGAGTTTGAATTTTCCATTATTTAATTAATTATTTTGAAAAGGTTTATGATAATTAAAGGAAAATTACGATAAATAAAAGAAAGGGTAATTATGTCAATTTGATTGTCATTGTATTAGATGACTGGTTTGATTAGTATCCCTCATAGTAAAAAAACATTTTAATAAAAAATGGCCCTACATATCCAAACGTGGAGTGTTAATAACAATACCTTACTTTTTAACCATTATAATTTTATTCGAGCTAACATCAAAGATGGTTTTCTTAAGTATATTTTTTTATAAAATACATACTCTATTTTAGATTTTGACTGTTTTGGCTATTCAAATTTTACTTGGACCAATATTGAATGAGTTTTCTAAGTAGCTTTGGGTTAAAACAAACTTAAGGTTGAATGAAATGTAACATCTGACTTGTATACAATATGAATAACAAAATTTAACCCTTATCCAGTACATCTTCACCTTTTTCTCCTCGTATTTCTCTAGGTCTAATACCCTTTCAAATGGACAAATCAAACCATTTCTTCATGCATCACTGGACGATCTCTATATTTACAAACCATTTGTAAATTCATGATCTAATCAATACCAATTATTGCCTTTTTAAATATTTATTTTAGCCCATTTATTTAATTAAATCAATATATAAAATTTGTATATTATTTTAGATAGTTTTAAAGCATTAATTGAATAATATAAAAATAATTAACATGCATTTATTTTAATTTTCTTCATTTTGATTTAAAAACATTTTTAAATTAACTCCATCAAATTGAACCAACAACTATACTTTGTTGTCATTTTCAAAATGGAAAACTCAAATCAGAATAAGTACCAAGGAAATGGAAGGATGTTAAGTGAATCCTTTTAGAATTGAAAATGTAAAGGATCAAGACAGTTGACTTCAGTGAACTGGATGAGAGAAATAGACATGTTGAATTACATGATGCATTTTGATAAATGTGAAATTGTTTCTGCAAAAGAAAATTAACATTGATTTAAGAAAACAGATAATAAACTACAAAAGGATGGAACCCGTTTTTGATAAATATGCAACACTGAAATAAATGTTGTTTAAATTTCTATTCACAAAACATTTATAAATGAGACGATTGAGCGTCCAACATATGATTAAGAAGTCTATAGTATTTATTCTTTGTATAATGAAAGTACTCATTATGGAATAATCTATTAAATAATAGTAAAGCAGAAGAATTTGAAGCCCTCTCATTAAGTGTAGGAGTTTACTGTGTTCTCCTTAATTCTTTCTACGTGGATATTTTATTTTCAAAATCATATGATTTACCACTTTACAATTATTATAACTAAACTTTTCACACTATTTTACATTTGAATACATACTATTAAAAGAATCTACAATTGTTTACATAGATTTTACCTCAAAATTTTACATTATAGTCCACACATTTAAATTAATTACATAGTCTAAAATTTAAACTAATTGATAAACTTAATTAACTAATATTTATTGATAAATCCTAAAAGATAAAATTTTCAATATGTATATTATAGGAGCATAACAAATTGGTAAAAAAAATTCATTTAGATGCAAATATATATAAATTACATAATGTAAATTATATGCATTAATGACAATAACTAATTTATTTTATAATTTACTTACTATAAGGATTTATCATACATTGCAATGTAGAATTTTATTAACATCAAATCCTAATTCTTTTTTTTACAATTACTCTGAAACCTTTCTCAATTATCTTTTAATATTTTACATTCAAGTCTATACATTTAGATAATTGTAATCTAAAATTTAAACTATTGAAATAAATATGATTAACTAATATTTACTAATTTATCTAACAAATCCTAAAAAAAGAGGATTTCAATATATACAATATTCATGCATATCAAAAAAAATTCTTCTTTATTTGGATATACGAAGATATATAAATCACGTAACATAAAATGTATACATAAATAATAATAATAATTTTATTTTAATTCATTTATCTTAAAAAAAAGTATCATACTTTACATAACATAATTCCATTTTTAACAACCTTTAAAAGATAAATTTTTATTTTACACCATTATGATGTGAACGCACATATTAAACATATAAAAACTAGATTATACAAACATTCTCACTTTCAACATGTTATCAAACCATACCTAACTCAAAACTCAACTAAATGCTACATAACATTATCTTGCAACAATTAAAGTTGTAAGCATAACCCTTCTACAAGAACATAAAATATATGGTAAACTACAAGGAAAATTGTTTAAAAATGAAAACTTAAAATTGAATAAAGGTTCACGTCTGATTCAAAAAAAAAGTTCATGTGCAGATAAGCTAACCATAAGACCTGATGCTCTTATCAACTACAAATTTGTAAAAAGATTTTCTCAATTTTAACTTTTTTTTTACATTTAACTCCATATATTTAATTAGTTGTGTCGATTAATTCAAATTATTCAAATAAATTTAATTATTTAATGTTCATTAATCCATTTGTAAATCTTTCAAGAAAGACGATAATTCAATATATATACAGCAATCATATTAACAAAATAATAAAGTTACGTATTCACTTATGTGTGTGTGTGTGGAAAATAGTATAGCATATAAAATAAATTATTTACATATACAGTATTAACAATTTTAATTTATAATTTTTTTGAGTTGGGACATTAACTTTTACAGAGATATGTATTTAGCGAGTAGTGAATTCTCAACCTTATATCTGAGTATCGAAAATCATTTTAGTTAATAATTAATATATCACAATAAATGTATCATATACTGCATAATAAAAATATATTTTACCAATAATTAAAATATAAATAATATTTTTTTTAAACTTTACTGTATGCAACGCACGGGTTATACACTAGTAGATTTTGTAGGCGACTAAAACGAAAATTAATCCATAAATTAAGAAAACGGGAAATTTTCCTCAAGGACAGTTTTTAGGGCTTTTTTTGGATGTAGGACGGTCCGCTAATAATTTTCTGTAAAGGAAAAATTATCCTTTTTCCTTTCCAGCCTACTTTCATGCGTTTCTTCTTCTTACTTTCGATCAAAATTTTCAGCTGCGATCAAATATCTCTCTCGCAATAAAAATATCGATCTACTTCGTTCAGTTATTTCAATTTCGTCCTTCTAAAAATTGTAGTCCATTGATCTTTTTTTTTTACGCGCGTTTTGTTGATCTCGATCTTTTCATATTTGTACCGTGATCTTGTTTTTCTTCAAATTATATTAATTAGGTATGCTTATATTACTCTATTTTTTGTTGTTTTTCTATTCGAGTTAAAAAAATGGCCGTGATTTCTAATTGTGTTCATTTTTACAAATGATATGCAATGTTGTTGTTCTCATTGTTCGTTCGTTCGTCTATGGCAAATTATGGAAGTAGCAGCAGGTTTTTTATTATTATTCGTTTCTTTATGCAGTGTTGTATTTTAATTTGCTTTTCATTTAATTTATGTTGCATTAATGTTGGGATGATCGGAAAAGTATTATTGCTTGGGTTGTATATAAAGTTGTGATAGAGTTTAGTTTCAATTTTTGGGTATCATTTTTATTTTTTCTTAGTATCATTTTTTATTATTATCAGTAACTAGGTATCAGTTTTATATACGGTAGGTATCAGTTTTGTGAAATTGAATAATTAATGTTTTACATTGAACATATTTTTACTAATATTTATTTTTTATTTTTTTGGCAGTAGGGATAACAGTCTTCTTTGTCTGTTTGTGTTGAATAATAACACTTTTAGCACTCGATTATCTATCGATTGCTCTTTGTATGATTTGAAGAATGAGATATGTCGATGTTGGTCTCAATTAACTCCTTCTTCTATTTAGATTTCTTATGTACTTGAGGACAAAGTTATTATGGTTGACACTGATTCTGATATTCAGAGCATAATTTGTTTTCAGTTATACAAAAAAAATTTCTTTCTTTGGTTTTACTATTAAGGTTATTAAGGGTTCTGAATTGGAATATGTTGATGGTGCTTCTATTTTTCATCTTATGTTCGTGCTTCTTCATCTTCTACTGTATCTGTCTGTTCAAATGTTGTTGTTAACGGTAAAAGTTATTTAAAAGATATGTTGAGGAGAGGGTCGAAATTAGGCATTTTTGATTTTGCTGGTTTTTGTTTTGGAGGAGCTGAGCATTTTAGAGAATTTTTGATAGCGTATCAAATTCAAAAAGGATATGAATTAGTATTTTTGAAAAATAATGCTACAAGAGTTGCTGTAATTTGCTCTTCATATAAGGACGGTTGTCTTTTCAAAGTCCATGCTTCTTGTGATTCTGGAGATTTGAAGAAGTTTTTTATTAGAAATATGGTTGCTAGTCATTCTTGTGGAGCTGGTGTTAGAAATGTGAATAATCGGCATATATCTAGTTCTTTTGTTAAATCATTAATTATTGATGAGATCCGTGATTGTCCTAGTAAAAAGATTAATGATATTATAGTTGATTTTAGAAGAGAATACAATGTTCATTTGTCTTACGGTTATGCTTATCATGGGAAACAACTTGCATTAATGGAGTTGCATGGTAATGGTGTTGTAATTATTTGAGTTCGTATTTGGAAGCAGTGAAGAAGTCTAATCCAGATAGTTATGTTGAAATGGATGTTGATCCTTGTAGTAATGAATTTGAGAGGGTGGTTGTTGCTTTTGGTGCTTTTTTACCTGGATTCAAGCATTGTCGTCCTATGATATTCTTAGATGTCACTCACTTGAAGGGACGTCCTGGTGCGTTGATGGTTGCTACTGCAAAAAATGGTGATCAAGGTATGTCTTTGTTTTCATTTTTGATTTATTTGTATTAAGATCATAATAGTTGGCATTAGCATTAATATTAATTTGTTATCATAATTTGTATTATGTTTGTATCAGTTTTAAGATATGTAGTTTACAGTTAACAAGTTTGCAGTATCAGAATTTGCATTGTATTGAATTGTAAGTTTGTATTTGATATCATAATTTTATACTGGTTTGCATGAGATTAGTATCAGCTTGTGTATAATGTTAGTATCAGTTTCAAGTATGTTAATATATGGTATTAAATACAGTTGTGTAGTATTGGAATTTCCTTTGTATCATAATATATGTTAATGTTCGTTACTTTGTTGTGTTAGAATGAAGATTAATATGCATAATGCCATGGCTATCAATATTTTAATAATGGTTGTATCAGGTTTTCGGTATCTGCTTTTTACTGTTAGTATCAGTTTCATGAATTGTTTTAGATTTATGGTCATTATTAGTTTTAGTTTTATTTACAAATTATTTTTGCATTTGCAGGTTTCTTCCATTTAGCTATGAGTGTTGTTTCTATAGAAAATGTGGATAACTGGACATGGTTTTTGAACCATTTAAAGCAAATGCTTCAAGAAAATCGTAGTTTGGTTTTTATGTCAGATCGTTACCAAGGGTTGCCTTCAGGTGTTCGTGATGTTTTTTTCTGCAGCTTATCACAGTTATTGCTATTTGCATATGTAACAAAATCTTCTTTCAGCGGTAAAAGCCAAAAATGTAAATGTGTCTATCGTTGATCTTTTCAAAATGGGTCCTAGAGCTTCTAATCTTTATGACTTTGAAGACGCACATTCTAAGTTCTGCCAAATTGGTGGTGTTGCTGGTTTAATTTTTTTAAAGGATAAGCCATTTGATAAGTGGGTGGATTTATTTTTTCCAGGGAAACGTTATGGTGAATATAGTTCTAATGTTGCAGAAAGTTTTAATAATTGGATTTTAGATGAACGAGCATTGCCTATTACTTTGTGTTTAGATGGTATTCATGTTAAGGTTATGAAACAAATGGCTAAAAGGAGAGAAGATTGTCGTTCGTGGAAAACAACTCTTTGTCCTTCTATGGAATTGCATTTAGGTGAATTGATTGAAGAAGGATTTAGATGAGATGTATATAAATCTTTTGATTTTTGTTTTGAAGTGAAATCTCCAAACTCTCATTGTGTTGATTTGAAGGAACGGGTCTGTAGTTGCAACCAATGGAAAATTACATGATTTCCTTGTGCTCATGCTATAAAGTGTATGAACAAGTCTAAGTTGTCTGTATATGATTTTGTTGAATATTATTTCACTGTTGATGCTTATCACTGTTCTTATGCCAATGCTATAAATCCTATTCCAAATTACGATAGGCCTATTATTGATGGTAGCATTCAAGATGTTATCAAGCCACCAAAGGAGAAATGTGGCGCTGGTAGACCATCAATTAAGCAAGCGCAAAGGAGGATTTTTATATTTTCAGAACAAGCAAAATAGATGTGGCAAGTGCAAGCAGTTTGGTTATAATAAACAGAATTGTCAATTTTTAAAGAGGATATGATTTGATTTTAAATTTTGAATTTGTATAGATTAATAAGTGGATGTGTTACTTGTTTTGGTGCTTTACTGTAATTGAACCTTGTTATTAATTTGTATTCAGTATAGCATATTATCAAATTGATTTTTTTTTTTTTTTTTTTTTGAAGCTGGGTACTTATATTTACAAAGTAGGCAGCACACAAGTCTGCAAGAATCATCATGGCGCACAGTTTAATATGCCAGAGGCATGGATCGAACTGCCGACCTTATCGTCAACAGCCTGGCGTTTTACCACTGCACCAGCTATTTAGTATAAAAGATAGCATCAGTTTTATAATTAGTTATACGTTTTTTACAGTATCATTTCTGGTGTTTATTTGTTTGTTTATTTATTTCAAACATTTGTTTTGATATTTGTTGCATACTGTTTGTATCAGCTATCTAGTATCATTTACGCATTCTGTTGGTAAAAAATATGGTATCATTTTTCCATTGTGTGATATCAGTTTTGTTCAATTTTGTATATTTCACTTATTTATAACAAAGTTGATAGCATAGTATATGAGATCTGATAATCATTGTGTAATTGACTGAACAAAATGATTGAATTCATACGTGTTTTCTATTGGTTGGAGATAATATTTGTTTGATTGGATATAAAGGACTTTAGTATCAGTTTTGGTTAGTTTTTAATATCAGTTTCATGTATTATTATATGTGCTACAATTGACACTAGTACTAATAAATAATCATAATGATATGTTGCATTAGCAAAAACTGATACTGGCACTAATTGTTGTTTCATAAAGTATGTTGAGTATCAGTTTTAGCAAAACGGATACTATTAGTTATTAGAACTGATATCCAGTTACTGTTTTGTATTAATATATGATATAAAATCTTATAACATTATTATACAACTGGTAGCTGCATCATAAAATCGATAATATTATGAAGGATCAATAGTTGTATGATAGAACCCTCAATATATAATTTTGTTATAATATAAAAAAATAGGTAAAGAAAAGAACATCAATTACAACAAATCATTCCAGCAGATTATCATTGTTTTTACAAGTAAGATCGACATTGTTTTAAGAACAGAACATCGTTACCTCACAAGTTCCAAATTGCAATAGAGCATCATTACTTCATAAGTATCAAATTTAATTGTGAAACAATACAATGATTTACTTTTAACACACAAAATTCTCAATTTCTGCACCTTCTTCTTTGCTTGACAGGTTATCGGTTACATTTTTGCAAATTGTTTGATTTGTTCATTTATCTTCCTTCTTCCAAACTAGACTTGAACTTGGCTAAGCTCCAGCAGTGCTCTTTGTCAGTCAATATCTCATGTGCAATTCTTGCTCTAGATTTTAGCATTTGTTCACGTGCTATTTTGAGTGGTATTTGACTTTTGTTCAATGATATGATGAATATCATCACGTATATACCACAGTCAAGTCTGTTTAAAAGAATATTTGTAGCATAAGTTTTGTGTATCTAGGTATTAGTTTAAAAGAAAATTTACAGTGTCGGTTTAACTGTCAGTAGGTATCATTTTGAACAACATATACAACTTACATGTCTGATCCTTGTTGTGCACATGGTATCTGATGCATTTCATTTGCCTTCACTTCCTTATCCTGTATATTTCTTTTTCCAAATTTTTTTCAACATTTCTTCAGTTTTATTTCTCTATTGAAAACAAAACAATACAAAGTTAGTTAATGATCGATTTGTTTAATTAAATTATTTTGCTTCATAACAAAAATATAACATACCAATATCATTGCATGCTTTAGACTGGGGTTGTTTCTTTCATTAGAATTTCTTCTAGGACGTCTAGGATCGAGATGAATCCATTGCATTGTTGAGTATGTCAAAGTTACTAGTGTCCAATGGTATTCACAATGCAATGGGAAATATATAGCATCTATGTATTCATCATCCACAATTTGTTTAAGGAAAGACAGTACTAAAGATTTTACAATTCCATGTATATTGAAAATATAGATTGCTGTTAAATAAAAAAAATAAGTTAGAATTCAATATATATGTATCATTTATGAAATTCTTGCATATTAAAGTTTTATTTACCGTCATTATTGTTGTGAATGCATAGTTGTGCTCCTTTAGCCCACATTTAGATAAATACCAGTCAATTATCTATATTAACAACAAGAAAATGTAAGTTTTGTTATTGGTGAAAAATATTCAATAATAAGTAGTATCTTTTGTTTTAATAATGGTCATATATATTACCAATTACAAGAAAAATAAGCATGTAATATGATCAAACAGCTTCTGGGTATTATTTTTGCACTGACTTATTATCATTTTTGAACATGCTATTAAATCAATTGCTAATAGAAAACAAAAATATGAATTGATATCAACTGCTACAATGAATTAGTTTTGCACTATTTTGGTATTTATTTTGTCATACGTGATGGTTAACACACCATTCAACTAATAGACCACCACTTTGTAATATATAGTAATTAGGTATCATTTTTGGTTATAAGTAGGTATTAGTTTTGGTATAAATAGCACTGGAAATAGCTTCTAGACATTATTTTTTGTAATTATTTTTATTGGTAGCAGTATTATTAAGCAAAAAAAAATGTGTACCAATCCATGTGTGGCATTTTCTTCAAGAAGTTGTCGTAGTACTTTTTTTGTTATTGTACATCCTCCTCTAATTATGTCTTTATCTGTTCATGCTATATCTCTGTTTTAAGAAAATAAGGCACATATCAATTATACAATGTTATGTTAACCAGCAAAATTAGTATATAGGTTTGTAAAATTACTCATTTGATGATGTCATAGCAAAGAAAGTTTTGATTGCATTTTATTGTTCTATATTCAAGTATGCAAAAGTTTTGCTGCAGTGTCCTAGTACTAAATTTGATAGTGTTGGCTCTATTACTTGAATTGGCATTGGGATTGACTCTTTTGCACTTTCTTTTTCATCATTTTCGTTTTTCTTCTAGCTTTTCTTCATTTTCATTTTCTTTTTTGTTTTTGTTTTCTATTTTTTTCATTCTCTGACCATATTCAAAGCTGGGGCTTTTTTTTCTTCCTTGCTCCTGTTTTTATTCTTTTCACATAAGAAGATTGCTTATGAACTGTTTGTTTCCTTTTTGACCAGGAGGTTTTGCTGCTTTGTTTTCTTTGTTCTTTTCTGTTATTCCCTCTTGCAACTGTTACGTGATATTGAGATTGAAAGATGGAGGTGTTAGGTCTAGTACTACATCACTGTATTGTGCAACTTTGCTCTCTTTACTGGTATCTTCTTCCAATTTTTGAGCCTCTTTTATTTCTTTTTGTGCTGTTTTATCTTCATTTGTTTGCAACACTGTTTCATTTGTTTTGTTCAACATGTGTTCGCTTTTTTCTTTTCTGTCCATATCTTTATCTTCATTTGGTTGGAGCACATTTTCATCCATTTGAGTTTCTGTTTCAGCCTTCATGCATGTACTTTTTTTTGAAATGGTACTTTATATACAACAAATCATTATGACAACATATCACATGTCAATAAGTGTTCGAGTCACGCTAGGCAAGTTTCGAACTTGTGACCTCTCGCACCAAAGCCAAATCACTTAACTACTGGGACAATGGTGTTTGTCGCAAGTATCAGTTTTTCATACATATAGTTATCAGTTTTGATTTATTTAATACTGAAAACTATTTGTAAAAGAACCAACCATCGGTTCTAATCAAAGAATTGATACATATAAATTCTGCATTATTTTGGTATCAGTTTTCTACTAAATGATGGTCAACATAAATAGTTCAATTTACATACCATCAAGTTATAAGAAATAAAATGTAGGTATCATTTTTTTTAATACATTTAGATATCAGTTTATTTAAACTTATACTCAGAATTATTTATAATATAAGCAAGCATGAATTCGAATCAAACAGTGTTGTTTCCAGTAATAAAAAATCATGTACCTGTCCATTTCTGTTATTTTTGCTTGACACTTTGTAGGTTCTTGTTGACACTTTGGATTTTCTTGTTCAATCTTCTCAGCTGTGAATGTTTTTTCTTCATTTTGTACTTCTATATTTAAACATACATCTTCATTTGTTTTAGTTGCTGTGTTAAATTTTTCTACATTGGGAAAACGTTTGGAAAACCCTAGCTGGCCGCCATCCCTAACTGGCGATCGAATTTTCTTCTCGTTTCTCCTATCGCTCCCTATCTTCTCCATCTGTCTCACCTCTCGCCCCCACTATTTGACATGGCCGCATCCACCTCGATCAGTAAGCAGGAATCCCTACCCCCTGATCCGCCGCCCTACCATTCAGCTCACCCTCCTAGCTTTGAACCACACAATCTGGAGCGAAGGACCCCCATCGATGATGATGGATTCACTCCTGTGCTGTCGTGTAAATGGAGGAGGCAATCCAAGTCGAGCCCCATCAACTGTTGTCCCAAGGAAGCGGCTACCTCAGATCGCCCCCCTCCTCCTAGCAATCAAGGGTCCCCTTCGATCCACAAACAGAATCCAATTCCTCCTTTATCGCAGTCACAAAAGTACCCAGTGAATAACAAACATAACCCCCCTAAATGGAACTTTGCCTCCCCAATTAGTAAAGCGTGGAATGAGGTTGTCAAAGGCAATAATATACAGGCATCTGTTCCACTGAAATTTTACCATCCCCGAGAAGTCAATTCGCTAAAGTGCGCAAAAATGCCCTCTGAAGTTATCCTGGATGCTAGAAAACAATGGAGTAACGCTATTGTGGTTTACGTGGTTGGACCAAATCCGTATTATCCATATTTCAAAGAGTATATTACTAGAGTTTGGAAGCCATAGGAGGAGTTCTCTATTTTTTCAATGGAAAATGGATTTTACGTGATTAAATTCAGTAAAGAAAAAGACTGTCTGAATGTTCTAGAGGGTGGACCATACTATTATAACAAGAAGCTGATGATGATGAAAAGATGGCACCCCGGAATGCAACTCAATAAAGATCTACTTAATTCCATTTCGATCTGGATTCGCCTCCCCAACCTGCCACTTGATTTCTGGATAGAAGAGGGGATTAGTCGCATAGCCTCAGTGCTCGGAACTCCTATCAGACTTGATAAGTTTATTGAAGGAATAATCAAGATTGCGTTTGCAAGAGTCCTTATTGAAATTGATAATAACTTTAAATTTCCCAGTAAACTTCCTATCTTAAACGATAAAGATGAGCTAACATGGCAAGAAGTTATTTACGAATGGAAACCTAGCGTATGCTCTAATTGTTCGAGCTTTGGACACTCTGAAAATCAATGTCAATTCAACAAAGTGTGGCTACCCAAAGCGAATAGTAACACGGTTAACACTGATACAGAAATGATCATTGATTCTAGTGTAAATTCTCCAGAAAACTGTGCTATTAATGCAAAGAAAAATAATCTTTTCATGAATCTGGAAACAACTAATCAGATTATACAGCAGCCTCTTACCGGATCAATACAAAATAAACATGACGAATCAGACACAAATGGTAAGAACTCAGCAATAAATCAAAATAAATTGACTAACACCCAGACAGTCCAGTCAATAAAGGATTACGTGAATCCTATCACTACAGAAGATTACAACATGGATAATAGTTTGGCCATTTTGCCTGACTCTAACCATACAATATCCCACATTTTTGTCTACAGAGCCAAGTTCCCCTGCTTCTCTTCACAATGATAATACTTCTACCATCTCGGAAAATGCTGTTGCAGGTTTACAAACTGACACAGAGATTTTAGAATCATCGTCCATCACAAGAACTAAGCCATCTCGCAAAACAAGATCAGAGGAAGTGCCGTTTGAATTCAAAGCTTCCTTGAACTCCGATGTTGTAGATAACCCTGCATGGTCGAATCTTGTTAACCAAATAAAAAATAAAAACAAGAAACCCAAAAAAGCAAAGACCACGAGGAAAGCCACCCCCATGGAAGAAAGTAGCTCTCCTAATAATAGTTGTTAATGGAATTCCTCATTTGGAATATTAGGGGATGAATGCCCTCTACAAACAGGTAGATGTTATTAATATTATTAAAACGAATAAATATTCCTTTATTGGTATTCTGGAAAACAAGCTCTCTCTTAATTAAATTGATAACTTTATGAAGAAAATAAATAAAAAATGGAAAATGTCTCACAATGTTACTGAAGATCGGAAAAGTCAAATTATCATCATGTGGGATTCGTCTTTATGGACCTCTATTGTTATTCACACTACTGATCAATCCATTTCCTATATACTACATAATGCAAATAATATAAGTGTTGTGTGCACAGTTATTTATGCATATAATGAAGAAGATGGTCGCAATATGTTATGGGAAGACATCATCACATTATCCAAAATAATTAACTTCCCGTGGCTAGTGGCAGGAGACTTTAATACTATCCTACATAATAATGAAAGAATGAACAATGGTAGACTTAATTCAAATGGAGATCCCAAATTCCGTGAATGTATCACTCTTTCCAAACTAGTGGAACCAGATTTCTCGGGCAATTTCTACACTTAGAGAGGAGGTAACCTATCCTCTATACATAGTAAGATTGATAGAGCTTTTGTAAATTCCAAGACAAATTTAATAACTTTGGAATTAACTTCGGTAATCATTCTTTAAGTGACCATACCCCTATTTCAATCATTCTACACGTCCAGAGTAATATAAAGAAAATCAGACCTTTTAAATATAAAAACTCTTGGCGTTCTTACTCTGATTATACCCCAGTCATCGTTGAAGCTTTGGAAGCCCAATTCACTGGTTGCCCTCTATTTAATTTGCTTTGCAAAATGAAAAAGGTGATCAGCAATCTGAAGAAATGGTCATATAATAAAACTAATCAGCAGCAAAAGATAAATTATTTGAAAGAACAAAATAACAATATCTATAATCAGATACTTTCTAATCCTGTTGATGCCAATCTGCTGCAAATATACTCTAATAATTGTGATAGTCTACACAATATGATGAGAAAAATGGCCACTGATAATGAACAAAAAATGAAAATCAATTGGCTTATTAAGGGGGATAGGCCTACAGAATTTTTTTCAGTAAAATTGCTGACTTCAAGCCATGTCGAAAAAACAATCTTACGGTTAATCAACAAGGTATGTGGATTTCAGCATCAGAAAAAATTGCTCAAGAAGCCTCTCTATATTTTTCAAATCTTTTTTTCTTGCCCCATGCACCAAAACAATTTCCAAACATTATTTGCAAGAAAATTCTTTCAGAAAATGCAAAGAACAATTTATGTAAACCTTTTTTGTTGGAGGAAATCAAAAAGGCTATTTTTCAGATAAATGATAATAGCTCTCCTGGCCCAGATGGTTTCAACTCAAAATTCTACAAACTTCATTGGGACAGTATTAAATTGGACATTTGGAAAGCAATGAATGGCATACTTCAATCAGGAAAAATCATTAAAGAAATCAATCACACTTTCATTTGTCTTATTCCAAAAGTTCCAGATGCCTCTAAAATGTCTGATTTTCAGCCTATCTCGCTTTGTAATGTCACATATAAAATTCTTGCTAATCTTCTATGCAACAGAATGAAAGAATTTATGAATGAATTAATGTCATTTGATCAAAATGCTTTCATTCCTAATAGGCTAATTTCTGAAAACTCTCTCCTAGCCTATGAAATGGCCAAAAGTTTTAATAGGAAAAATTCGAACAACATTTGTTTGAAAATTGATTTACAAAAGGCCTATGACAAGATCAATAGAGAATTTATCCATCATATGCTGGTATCTATGGGGTTTCCTATCTCTTTCGCTAATCTCATATATGAGTGTATTTCTACTCCTTCATTCTCTATTTTAATAGATGGTGCCCCATATGGTTTCATTAATAGCTCGAGAGGAATAAGACAAGGAGATCCTCTATCTCCTTATTTATTCGCAATTGTCATGGAATTTCTTACTTTAAATTTGGACATTGAATACATCAAAGGAAATATCAGTCCTATTTATCAAGTCGAGCCGATAATTACTCACCTCCTCTATGCAGATGATATCCTCATAATGACAAAAGCAACCACCAAAAATGCAGAAACAATCCACCAAATTTTACGAAACATGACAAATTTCTCTGGACTCGAACTAAACACTGAAAAATCTAGACTATTTTTCGGTAAAGGTGCCAAGTTCAAGCAGGAAATTGCAGATATTATTAATTTCAAAATTGATACCTTGCCAATCATTTATTTGGGAATTCCCCTTTCCAATAATGCATTGAAAACTAGAGACTTTGGATGGCTTATTGACAAAATCAATAAAAAATTCAATAATTGGCAAACCATATTTCTCAATATCAGTGGGAGAGCTAAGCTTATCAAGACTATTATCCATCCCATGCTGCACTTTTGGCTTCAGGTAGCTCAATTTCCTGCGGCAATTATTCATAGAATTAACTCATTATGTGCAAACTTTCTTTGGAAATCAAAATCACACAAAATGAGTTGGAATGAAGTATGCAAAACCAAAAGAGAAGGGGGATTGGGAATCAGAAATATTGATGACCTAGCTATAGCCTCAGCTACTAAACTGTTTTGGAACTATATTAATGGTAATTCTTTGTGGGCAAAATGGATGCATAACAGATATTGCAAGAATATTAATTTTTGGATTGTCAGAATGGATAACAATGCTTCACACACTTGGAAAACAATTTTACGTGCTAGACAATGGTGCAAAGGTTATATAGACAAGAAAATAGTGGATGGAGATACTACTGACATTTGGTTTGATCCATGGATACAAGGATCTTCCTTAATTGATAGTTATGGATGGAGCAGCATGTCCACTTTGAAAGGATGTCACAAAAAGGTCTCTAACCCTATCTCTAATAATAATTGGAAACAGAACATCAATTTCATTCCCATCCTGTCTCACAATGATGTCAGGAAAATTCACATTCACAATCAGATGAAACATGACTTTTGGTGGTGGATTCCTAACAAACAAGGTCAATTCTCTTTAAAATCTGCCTGGAATGTTTTTAGAAACAAATACGAAGAGTATGAATGGGCTAAACTCATTTGGGACAAAGGTTGTGCACCGAAAATGTCAACTTGTTCTCTTCTGGCCATCAGAGATAAATTGCATACTAAAGCCAGGATTAGTAAATGGTCCCCAACAATAGACCAAAAGTGTGTTTTATGTGCTAATCACAATGAGGATAGAGATCACCTCTTCTTTCAATGTAAATACTCGAGAAACATTCTAGATGATATCTTCCCTAAGCTTAATATCAAGCTAGGAACCAATTATGATCTCAACCCCATTCTGATTGATATTCAAAAAGCACAGAAAAATTACCAAACAGAAAATTCATGTATTGTTAGCATCATATTTACAACTATCATCTGGAATATATGGTGCGAGCGTAATAAACGGGTATTTAACGGAACCGAAGAGCCAGTTGAACTGAAAATTAAACATATCCTCATAGAAAGCAAACAACTTATTCAGCACGGAGTTCAGATCCACACACTAAAGAATGAAGAAAGACTTATCTTATCAAATCTCTATATGGCAACAGATCTGCAAGCTTGCTTCCGACCCCCGTGAAATTCGGCTGACTGCTGTCCACCAACAGATTATATTGCTTGATTCCTCTGACAGTTGAAGATTTCCAACTCCTTCGATTTTCTAAAAGAAATAAATTTTGATTTGGGTATTTGGGGACGAATTCCCTCTCCCTTCCCACTGTTTAGTTTTGCAGTTAAGATGTAGTAGGTTTAGTAGCATGTCGTTTTGTTTTGGCTTTTCTTTATTCCAGTGTACCTATAGTGGTCGACTTTGTACTTGGTCACTGAAGCAAGCTGATCGTACGGATGGTTTTGAGAATATACCTCTTATGTTTTGCTCCTCCATCTGTTTGACATCTTAGCTCAGTCCTCGATGTGTTGTAATGTTAATATATGGAATTGATATGTACTCTTTTTCCTTACAAGGACCCAAATAGGTCAGGGGGGTTGTAAGGTTTTAATGAGGCATATCAAGGAAATATATGCTTTCTACAGTTTTAATAAAGTACCTTTTTCAAAAAAAAACTTTTTCTACATTAGACTCAGCATTTCTGTCTTCATTCTCACCTTCATTGTTTTCAGTTGTGGATTTATTTTCCCTGTTTTCTATTTCTGTTTCTTCATGCTCGCGTTCATTTAGAATGTTGTCATGTTCCACTTCCATGTGCATATTCTCTAGTTCAACTTTTGAATTTTTCTTTTCATTTTCTTCCAGTCTTGATTTGAGTTCTTTCAGTTGTTCTTTCAATTTCAAATTTTCTTTTTCTACCTCTATCCTCAACTTCTTTTCTTTCTCTAATTGCTTCTTTGTATTCATACCTTCTTCTTCCATATCTTTAATGTGCATTTGCAAAACATCAAGGCTTACAAAATCTTCAAAACATTGTGTACTCTGTTCAGCATCGTCATTTTTTCTTTTTTTCCGTTGGTTCTCTTTTCTTTTGTCGCTTGATTCTTCTTTTGTTGATGTTGTTTGGAGTAGCTTGTGTTCATGTGGAAGAATAGTGCTTATTTCTTTTACCTGTGTAATCGAAATAGTAATTTTGCTTTAAAATTTAAATGCTAATGTTTTATTATACTATTTTGTAACTTATAAGTTAAAACTGACATTAAAAAGTGATTAGTTTAATAGAAGAAAATAGAATAGTATTGAAATTGATACTATGTACACTTACTAATTGATTGTGTGTAGTGTACAAAATGATACCAAGTATTATTGTATATTGTAGCTGATACTGTGCAAAATGACAAAATGTACTATGTCGAGGATAAGATGTACTATGCCGAGGACACATTGATACCATGTAAATAAAAATTTAAAGGTACACATTGAAACTGATACTAATTAGAATCTAAAGTGATACTGCAAAGAGGCATATTTGATATGTGCAGATACAAAAAAATTATTGTATGTGTTGAAATTGATACTATAGACAGAGAGAACATAAAATGTAAACTGGTACTCATTAGTGTAAGCAAGAATTAATTTTAACTTACACAACCAAATTTTGTATCATTTAAAAATTATTTCACAACAATGTCTTTAAGTTTTCTTACATCCCATCGTCAAATCTGGGTAAATCTTCAGCAAGTTGCTTTCTAGGTTGGATGAGGTTCATTTTCTCACAGATGCAATACTATAAACATTTAAAGATATAATTAGATAACAATGTTGAATATATCATTTTTTTGCAACTAATAATATTCTGCATAACACATCTTACCAATGGAAGCATGACATCCAGACATGTTTCTTGGCTTGGAGATAAACTTTTTGATAAATTTACTAAAAAATTTCTCTATTGTTTCTGGCCGTGAGACAGTTTGCATTGTTTCACTATCAATCAAATAGGGTAGAATTCCCCATTTTAGTTTTTGTTGGTTGTTGGGAAAGAAAAATGTCAATAGTATTTGCATTATTATCAATAAAGGCAGATCTTCTTCATTTTCTTTTCTCCTTTTTGATATTTCTTGTTTTATTATTCTTTCCACAATATTTCTTGTTATGTAAGTACATGTGCCAAAGTTTCTAGTTGCAAACTCCTTGCAGTCTGGTGGAATGGTTTTCTCCGTCAATTTTTCTGTTGGTTCTATGTTTATTCCTTTTAATGGCAGCCCAAACAGCAAGTTTATATCTTTGGCAGTGACCTTCATTTTGTCTTCTCCCAAGACGAAGGTACCAGTTTCCATACAGTAGCAGCGGATAAAGCATTCAAGTTTTGTTGATGCTTTTTGCATTCTTTCATTGTTATTTTTTCTTCATAGATGACTTTGAAGAAGTTGTAAAAAGGTGTCTTCTTTAAGATGTCAAATTGCTTTTTGGTCAGTCCATTTTTTTCTTTGACCAATTTTAAAATCTTGAAGACAGCTTGTAAGCCACATCTATAAGCAGTTTCTGGCAACATTTTCAGATTTTGCTATCTGTTTGTTTGTTTGTTTTGATGTTGTATGCATGGTTTTATTAGATGGATTGAAAAAATCATCATTATCCTATTTCATGAACATGTGGCATTAAGTTGTTAGTGAAAAAAAATAGCATTGAAACAAAACAATATATAACATGATATAGTGGTATCAGTTTCCATAAACATGAGATAAAATATGGTATTTTTATCTAGCAAAATTTGGTATCATTTTTGCTAAATGTAGGTATCAATTTTTAAAAAATTATGGCCGAAATACTTCTATAACCAGGTATCATTTTATACTAAGTAGGTATCAGTTTATACTAAGTAAATAGGTTACAGTTTATACTAAGTAGGTGTCAGTTTTCTGTAACCAGGTATCGTTTTTTTTAAATAGGTATCAGTTTTTTATAAGTAGGTATCAGTTTTTTTTTGTAAATAGGTATCATTTTTTTGTACATATCATATCTCACCTAAAGATACTGATTATTATTTTATCAAACAATTTACGCTAAATGATAATGACTATTATTTCCTGTAATTAGGTATCAGTTTATTGTAATTATCAGCCTTTTCTTTTACCAAATGATTTACAGGTATTATTTTTGCAATATTTATCATGCTATAAAGTTATTATGTTTCTTATTTTACCGAATTGAGTTGTTGTTCTTCTGATTCTTCATCTGAAGCTTTTTACCCTTCTTTTTTCTGAGATTTTCCCGTTTAACATTTTTAATAATATTAGAATACATTTAACAGCATGAAATTGTTAGTATTAGTTTTATACTTTTGCAATTTCAGTTACCTCAGTTTCTGTTTGTATTTTGTTCTGAATCATTTTTTCATTTCTTCTTTTTGTTCTTTGTTCTCTTTTTTGCATATTGTCTTTAAGTGAGATTTTTTTCATCTTAAAATTGAAATTGTTTGTGGCTCCAGTTTTTAAACGTTAACGTTTTTTATGTTATTATCTGCAGTAGATATTTCATCATCGCAATAAATGTTGACATTAAGTTGTTAAACTGAAAGTGCTTTTTTGCTATGACTTGATCGTGGTAGATTGATTGACGGGCTAATAAATGTTTCCTCTACGGACTTTGTTTCTTATTTGATCAGTTTTATAATAAACTAAACGTATAACTCATAGCGGTATGTGTTATAATAATTATATAAAGGTAAGACGTTTAAGATTTTATAAATGTTAATTTTCCATCAATGTAAATTCTCATATTATTGTGCGTGTTTTATGCTGCTCTATTTTCATTATTCACGGTGGAATTAACGAACTTGTGTTTAAATGACCCCGATATTCCTTTTTCTACCTTATTTTCGTTCAGACATTTGACAAAAAAATCTAAAATAAAACATTTAACCAACTATTTCTTCTCCACCTTAGGTGAAGAGAGGTCGATCCGTGGAATGATACTTACTTCTTTATTGTATATAGTTTTATTGGTTTAATAACTTGACCACCTAAATCACTTGGATGAGATTTGTTTCTTTCATCTTAAAATTGAAATTGTCTACAACCATAGTTTCGTAGAAATTAACATTTTTTATGTTATTACCTGCAATAGATATTTATCATATAGTTATTTAATCGTCACAACAAATGTTTACGTTTGTTGTTAAACCGAAAAGTGCCTTTTTCTATGACTTAATCGTGATTGATTGATTGACGGGTTAAGACAATTTTTAATCAATGTTTTCTCTACGTACTTGTTTCTTATTTGATCAGTTATATAATAAATTAAGCCTATATCTCATAGCCATGATGTGTCACGCTTATAATAATTATACAGGTAAGACGTCTTGGATTTTGTAAACATTAATTTTCCATCAATGTAAATTCTTATATTATTATTATTATTAACTTTATTTAAAAAAACCTACTTGTGTAGGTCAGGGACGTAGAGAGGTCCCCCTCCGTCCCACCTGTTAAATTCTCATATTGTTGTGCATATGTTATGCTGCTATATTTTCATTATTCACGGTGGATTAGTGATTTTGTGTTTATATGACTCCAATATTCTTTTTTCTAACTTATTTTCATTAAGACATTTGACAAAAAAATAATCTAAAATACAACATTTAACCAACTATTTCTTCTCTACCTTTTCAAATTCGAGTTATAAATGCTATTATTCTTCCTCTTATGATAGACTTTGAATTATAATTATTCCTATTTTTTGGTTGCATATTTAGAATACTAAATACTCGGTCATTTTTATTAGAGTTTAACTAGGTTAACAAACTATATGTTGGATGGTTTCAGAAGCCACATTTTGACCGGTTACAAATTTTATTACGAATGTAATTTATCAGGTATTAACATGTGTATTTGTTCGTTTATTTTAATTCCAATTGTAGGGTAAATTTGTTGGTTTTAAGGAGCAACTGAGTGATTAATTTAGACCATAGAACTTAATGGAAAGCAACTGAATTTAATTCCATTTGTATCACCTATCATTTCTTGCAATATCCAATGTTCAATATTTGAAGTGTCTGAAATTATGTTGCAATATAAGTTAATTTGGCATTTATGGAAATAGTAGTCAAATCAGGTAAAGGCATAAATAATTCATTTTCTTAAATAATATACATTAAATGGTAATTTTCTTTAACTAAGAATTTATTAGTATGGTATTCATTTATATTTTCTTAATTTTATAATTGTCATGTGATCAATTCACTGTATTAATGGTTATTTAAATTATCAAATAAAACATTTGGTAAAGCGTTAGGTCTAACTTACAAAAGATACATGCCAACTGAACTCGTTTTTTGAACTTTAGCTCTGCAAGACCTCATATAGATTTGAGGTTGGCTAGATATGTATGTGGCTACCCAGAGTTGCAATTAGAACTGTTGAATTTTTAATATGCATATTACACCATCCATATTTATATTAAAGTAGATCATCTCTAATGCAAGGTCGGTCCTAAGAGTTTTGGTACCTAAAGCCAATTGCGAAATCAAGACCCTTATACAGAAACTAATCGATTCGACTAAAAAACATTAGTTATAAATTCCAGCAAAAACATAGTTAGTTATCGATAAAATTACGTTAACTAACCGTTAAAAAATCCATTAATTATTACCAAATTGGTATATTCAAATTGTTAGTTGACATAATTGTATAATGACGATTTATTTTGATTTATTCCTTAATAATTATTATACAAATCAATCCGTAAATTAATATGCAATTACTAACCTAAAATAAGAACATATGATCAAAATTGAGTTGGCGTCATGGAACATAGATCAAGATGGTGTTTACAATTATAAATTACAGTATAGTAATAACTACAAAAAACAAAAAAAATCAAAACATACATTATAACATTAAGCAGTACCTTTTCGAGATTTAATTAGTTTCAATGCTTTAGCTATCGCTATCTACCTTGTGCTTCTTGTCTTCGTCGAGGTCGATTGGAGTTGGAGACTCTGGAGATGGATGGAGTCGCTTCGCTGTCGATTCATCTGGAGGAAATGATGTTAGAGTTCTCAAAATAGTGAATGAGATATATCCTACATCGTCAAAATAAGACCATTTTCTTGTTAACATAGTGTATTCTCAATTCCTATATTAGCCTTTAGGGTCAGCTAATTTTGTACGAGGGGGAGGACCTGTATGGCCATGGACTAACATGCGCGCCGCCGTCCGCCCGTTCGATCGACCGGGCCGGGTGCGGGTCCAATAAGAGTGGACCGTATTATATTTTTGTTGCACAGAAGTGGACAGAGGCGACTAGTGGATTGGACGCGACTGTTGCAAATCGCGACAGTATTTGGTCGTTGCAAACGAAGAGACGCGACTGTTGCTAACCGCAACAGTTTCTGGCCGTTGCAAGAGACGCGACTGTTGCAAACAACAACAGTTTTTTGACGTTGCAATTGAAAGGAAGTGCCTGTTTCGAACAGTAATAATTTTTTGCGTTGCAAATGAAGGGATGCTACTTTTACGGATATACCCATTAGGAATTCGGCGATAAATAAGGAGGATAACTGATCACTTTCCTCACTCAATTTTAATTTCGAATTTTCTCTTCTTCCTCTTTGTTTCTTAATATCTACAATCCGTGCGCTTTTGTATCACACAGAAGATCATACACATCACAATCTCGAGCAGATTACGTCTGTTGTATCTTGAGAGAATTTTGAAGGAAATTGTTACGATAAGCCTTATACGATATCCGAATACCATAGTAGTGAAAATCTAATTTATAAACTTATGAGACGAGTTTATAATTGTTTATTATCTGTTTTGATATACTAGACGTATAACATCTTAAGAATTTTATTTCTTTTGCTAAAACAGAGCTGGCAACAGTTGAGCTCTCAACAAAGGCCACTACACATAACAACAGACCTGATCCTTTTAAAGGAGATGGTGACGACTTTCTAATATGGAAAAATCAGATGTTATTTTATCTCACCACACTCGGTCTGCAGTGGTATCTCGAAGAGGAGGAACCAATTCGTGCACCAAGCAAGGAACCAGATGTTGATAGGTGGAAGCATTTCGATTTTCTATGTAGAAACTATATTCTAAATTGTCTCGACAAGGTACTATACAATGTATATCAGCCTCTAAAGACAGCAAAAACACTCTGGAATGCACTTGACACGAAGTACAAGACGCAGAATATCTGTCTTAAGAAATTCATTGTAGACAAATTCATGGACTACAAGATGGTTGACTCCAAACCGGTGACTGCCCAACTGCATGAACTGTAAATCATCATTCATAAACTTGAAGCGAAAGGTCATAAGGTTGGAGAATCGTTTTTGGTTGAAGCCATCACGGGAAAACTGCCGCCGTCATGGAGAGATTACCGCAACTATCTAAAGCATAAGAGGTAGGAAATCTCTTTACATGATCTCATAGTCTGACTGAAAATTGAGGCAGATAACCGTAGAGTTACAAAACCAAATGAGAAGGCATTTGTGGCTGAAGGGTCAAAGACCAAAAATAAAAAGAATAATTTTTTGGGAAAATGAAAGCTCTAGACAACAAAGCAAAAGACAACAAACGAACCAAAAAGTTTAATGACGAGCGTTGGGTTTGTAGAAAGGTTGGACATGCCACTAGAGATTGCATATACAAAAAGAAATGCAACAAAGAGGCAAATATGATAGACAACATGGAAGTAGACGAGTCCAACATCTCGGCAGTTGTATCTAAATGCAATTTGGTTCAGAATCCTAACCAATGGTGGGTAGACACAGACGCTACTCGTCATGTCTGTTCTGACAAATTCATGTTTTCTACATACCAGAAATTCGATCACGAAGAAAAACACTATATGGGTAATTCTACAGTATCCATGATCGAAGGCAGTGGCACAATAATCCTCAAGCCTACTTCTGAAAAAACTATCAAGTTGAATGACGTGCTCCACATTCCAGACATACGCAAGAATCTCATCTCTGGTGCAGTACTATCGAAGAAAGGATTCAAAATGGTGTTCGAGTCAGACAAGATGGTTCTGTCCAAAGCTGGAATGTATATCGGAAGGGAATATTTATGTGATGGCCTATTTAAGGCAAATGTAGCCGTTATCAGCAATAAAACAATGTATTCTAATTGTGCTATTAATAAAATTGAAGTTTCTTACTCGCTTGAGCATGAAATTTTACTATGGCATGATAGATTGAGACACATAAATTTCCAAAAAATGAAAACATTATCAAACTTGGGATTAATTCCGAAATTTCAAGTAAATAAAAACTATAAATGTGAGACATGTGTAGAAGCAAAAATGGTTAAAAACCATTTCAATCTGTTGATAGAAGCACCAAACTACTAGGTTTGGTTTATACAGGTTTATGTGATTTTAAATCGTTACCTACAAGAGGTGGGAAAAAGTACTTTATCACGTTTATTGACGATTATACATGATATTTCTATGTATATCTTTTGAATAGTAAAGATGAAGCAATTACATCATTTATAAAGTACAAGGCTGAGCTAGAAAATTAGTTAAAAACAAAGATCGAGATATTGAGATCTGATCGAGGTGGAGAATATGAATCACCATTTGAACAGTTCTGTGTCGAAAATGGTATGATTCATCAAACAACAGCTCCATATTCACCACAACAAAATGGTGTAGCCGAAAGGAAGAATAAAACGTTAAAAGACATGATTAATGCCATGCTTTTAACCTCTGGTTTACCGACAAACTTATGGAGGGAAGCCTTAAATATGTCTAATCACATTTAAACAAAGTCCCTCACAATAAAACATGAACAACTCTATATGAGATTTGGAAATGACACAAACCGAACTTTAAATATGTCAGTGTGGGGGTGCTTGGCAAAAGTTTCAGTTCCGCCTTCCAAGAGAGTCAAACTTGGACCAAAAAAAGTAAATTGTTACTATCTAGGGACAGCTCAAAATAGTAATGCCTACAAATTTTTGGTATTCAAGTCTGATATAGCTGATATTCATGTATACAATCATGGAATCTAGTGATGCCTCATTCTTTGAAGACGTGTTTCCGCACAAAAGGAATGAAGGGAATAATGTCCCTAAAAGGACAAGATATGTAACGACCCTCTATTTTCAACCATTCTCATCCGCACATGTCGGAACTTGAATAATTCAAAATACCGAATTGTTAATTTAAATTTGGCAAAACTGAACATATACGGTAAATAAATAATCACAGATCACAGACACAGAGTAATAAATGCAGCGGAAACAAAAGATAGTAGTTCATGAAGCTACTATATATATAACAGAGTTAAATAAGGTACAACAGAAGTCTCGAATACAATAGTCAAATACAAGAATCAGAATACATCACTTGAATTAACTGAATATCTGAAAGCGGGATAGATGGTTGGATCTCCAAGCGAAGCTCCAACTCCAAAGGTGAGTCTCGAATACTGGTACACTTGGTCTGACCCGAGCGTAAAGAAAAACACAAACACTCGAGTCAGGATTAACATTCTTATATCAATAAATTCAACTCAAGTGAAATAACCACTGAAATACAAGTAACTCAAAGGACGTTGGAATAACCATCATCTAAGGATCCGTTAAACTATCTACTATGTAGTAATATAAGCTAAATAGATAATGTCTATCAGTAATATAAAATATCAAAATAGTGTTAAGGCGTTATCATTATCCCCCTTAACACATTTTATATAAGCGTTATAGTCTATACAACACTGTAAACTCCACCGTAAACTAGTGGGATATCAGGGATTACTCCATAGGTATAACACAAAACAAATTCATAGTGGTCGCGTATATAGGGATAAAAGTATGACAAGGCACATGAGGCAATACCCAAGGTAGTGAAACTACTGTTCGCCTGATCCGGACTGGTGAAAACGTATCGCCGCAACGATCGCAACACCGCGAAACAACACTCCCAAAAGTACGAGGGTGCACCAATCAATAACAAGTAATGAGTAGTTTATGAAGAAGTGTGTTCGCTCGAGGTAGCTAACCCCATTTTGTCCGGCACGGCTCCTGTTTTAGTCATTTCCAATTTAGCACAAGTGTCAAGGCTACCCATTATCGTTCTCTTTCTTTAGTTATCACGTACATCATTCCAACCACTTCATTCTAGATCACACTCTGCGTATAGTTATTAAAGTGGTTTTCGGTTTAGACAGAGAGTATGTGCATAACCGATTCCGGTTTTTTTAATAACTTTCGCAGTTATTACACCGATTGGTCGTTTAATACATTTCAAAACCAAATCAATTTCAATTAAAATTTGTAAATCTACATTTCATTTGTCTTCCAAAATCAATTTCCATAATTTACGTTTCAAAACTTCCAATTTACCATTTCAAAATCTTATAATTCCATTTCAATTTTTATTTAAACATCAATATGGATTCAAGTTCGTATATAAATTTCCTTCCGAAATCATTTAAATTAATTTAATTTAACATTCAAATCAATTAAATCCATTGATCGATTTTGTTCAATATTCGTTTAAATTAAGTAAATTTATTATTCAAAATAATTTCAATTTAATTTCCAATTCATTAAATCAATTACTTAAGTTCAACTTCATTATATCAAAACTTTCAAATTAAATTAAATTAGATCCATCAAATCAAATTCTTTAAACTACAATTCTTGGATTAATTTCAATAAATTACATTCTATTTCTTATTAAAGAAATTCAATTTCATTTATTCATTTACTTAGTTACAAATTCCAAAACTCGGTTCATAAAGAACTTAATTCACTTATTACTTATTTGATTTAGACAAATTTCCAACCTTAATTATTTCATAGCTTACTTTACTTATTAAAGAAGTTCAATTCCACTTATCACGAAGTCCAACTTTACATATCAAGAATTCAATTACATTTGATTATTAAATAATTCAATCTTATTAAATTATTAAATAATTTCAAAACTTAATTATTCAATAATTTCAAACTTTATTATTAAATAATTTCAAAACTTAATTCATTCATTTCTTAAATTAAACAAAGTTCTTTCATTAATTACTTTGTTAATATTTCATTTCAGATTATTAAATATTAACATTACTTTTCATCAAATTTCAAATTCCAACTTCTTTTCAAAGCTTTATCATTTATTCAAATAAAATTTTTATTTCATTTTTAAATCAAATTTTTTTTTTGACCAAAATCGGTTTACTTAATTCTCTATCCTAAGTCAAATTCATTTGGGTATTCATCATTTCAACCCGATTCCATTTCAATTTACAAATCAAAGCATAACAAAGGGAACTTGCAGTATGATAATTGGGATGATGTCAATGTAAATAAACAAGCAATAACAACCATACATAACAATTCAAGTCAAATAATCCCGAAATAATCGTATTAATTTACATTGTTGTTTGTGCAAATTAATATAATTATTTCTAAAATCTACACTATCATTTCATGTAGATTAAAGATTATTACACTATTATTTTATGTGATTCTTCACTTGTCATCCATTATTCAAATTTATACTACAACAATTTAAACAACATACATCTAAATGGTTCAAAGTGTAATTAACCATATTTCTACGTGTCAAATAATTAGTCATTTAAAGGGTCATATTATACAAATTTTATCTAATCAAATTCAACATATATATCAATTTCAAATTGTTAACTATCCTACAACAAATTCAATTTCATATTTTTATCACTTCCTACATTAACAATTTTTAACGTCCAATATCAATATCAAACAATCATCTATCAACCCAACTTGATAATCATCGTATAAGTAACAGATAATGGTGTCACAGGTGAACTGATATAGGTAATAACATATACAACAGCGTAAATAACTAACAACAACAATATTTCAATTGTCGTTTCAATTGAAATCAAATTTAATAAATAAAAGAACATTAATCGTGGGTAATTGCTCACCTTTCGAGGTTAGAGAAATTCGACTACGCGACGGGTTACGAATCCAAACCCGAATTCCAAAGCAAGCACGATGACACGAGTTTGACAATCAAAGCCGATGATAAGAATAGATGGAACAGATCAGAATGGGGTCAATGAAGATGATTAGTATAAAAGAACCTATATAACCTTGTATAACTATATACATAAAATTTCGTATTCCAAATTCAATGCAAATTAATTAAATTTTTTATTTTATTTTATTTTATTATTGTTTAAATAAAAAAAATGATTTTAAAGTCAATACGTTATTGAAATCAGTATATACTAAGTATAAAAGAAAATTACTACAAAGCTTTATAACTAATATAAATATAACAAGCTGGAACCAACATGTAAAGAATCAAACAAAATATATATATACACTAACATCAATAAAACAAACAGTAACAAAGTGACAACACATACAATGAAATATATATGTAATGTAAGCAAGATATTATATACATAGCTATATAAAATTTAAAACTAATACCTATATATAAACAGATTATAAAATCTTATATAAACCTTTATCTAACACCATATATAGACTGTAACTATTACAACTAATAAAATCTATATATATACACCCACACACGCCCAAACTCATACTGCTACATAATTAACATATATTTTACATTAGAACTTATATATATATATAACTTGTACATAAGACTACATACTTGAAAACTTATATATATTATTTAACAATCCTTATATATATAAACAACAACTATATACACGTATTCCTACAAACAGAACATATATGACAAATAAAGCTTGTATATATTGATATAGATATAAACTACATATAGCTTGCATATACCAATTATACATATAATAAAACTCATATATATAAACTTATTAACATAGTATATGTATGGAAACTAGTTACAGACATAACCAATCACAGTTTTTCAAACGCAAATTTTTCAAAACAGAACATAAATTTTTTTTCAGCAGGTAACAACTAAAACAAACAATGTATAAAACATAGATACTGTAGCCAATGTATATTTAAACATACTTAAACATATATATTTAAAGTTAATATGCTATCTATTATAATATATATAACAACATAACATATTTATATAATATAATATATACCTCAATATATATCACCAGAGGAGCAAGCTCGACCTACTATGCCAGAGAAGGTGAGCTGCAATGGTTGCAAAAGTCAGATCTGGTGAGCTAGCAAGAGGATGAGCTCGATTTGGGAGGAAGGTTTGTGTGGCGACGTGAGACCCAGGTGGAGGAAAGGAGGTCGAAGGCGCGGCTTTGGCTGCTTTTGAGGGGATGGTCGGCTAAGGTGGAGGTCGGTGCTGGAAGTGGTGGCAGTTGATGTGGAGGAGGCGGCGGTGGTGGAGTGGCGCAGGCGGAGGTGCGAGGGTGGTGCGGCGAACGGTGGGTCGGACGGTGCATGGGTTTGGTGATGACATGGGCGGAAGCCGGTGGAGCATCGAACTGTGTGGCCAAGGCTGTGTGCATGGGTTCGGTGATGCCATGGACATTGGCTTGCGGAGGAGAGGGAGGTGGAAATGGAGGGGACATGTCACAATGAAAGGTAGCAGGTGTCTGGAGAAGAACACGTGTTTACTTTCTTCAATTATCGAGGAAGAAGACGGCATACCAGAAAAATAAATAAAAGGAGAAGGGCAGAGGGCTGAGATAACCGAACCAGATATTAAGATGAAAGCAAGTACCCAAAAGTTCAACGTGATTACCAAGAATTGAATAAGCTATCAAAATAAATACAGTTTAATAGTGAACAGTTGGGTCTCAAAAGTTACGTCTACGAAATAGCCAGTATAAAAGCAACCAGCTGGAATAATTAATGCAATATATTGTTTGCTGGGTTACACGCTTAAGATTTGCAAAGGACCGGAAAGTTAAAAGTCACAATTTCGCTACCGGTACGACGCACAGTCGTCGTTTTCGCCGTGTACCGGACCTTAAAATGCAAAAATGAATACACCGTAGAGATCAGCACGACGAGGCGATCAAAACGATATACAGATATCAGTGGTACGATTGAATTATAAAAATTCGAATTTTCTACTAGCGAAAAATGCAAGAAAAACGCAGAAAAATAAGATCGACGGAGCTAAGAAAGTCCGAATTTGAAAAAACGAAAAATGACGTCTTGCTCAGAAAACGATTCAGAACTTTTTTATGTAAAAATATTTAGGTTTTGAAAACGTTTTATTTTCATCGATTTTTAACTGATTAATTTGAAATAAATTTACGCACGAAAATAAACTTCATATTTTCTGATGAAAATTTACCAGTTGCTAGTTTAACTAGATGTATTCCAATTATCAAATTTATATTTCAAAATTTTATCGTTTAAAATTCCACAAAATTTCAATTAATAACGTTATTAAAACCGATTAAATATACGGGTTGTTACAAGAGAAGAATCAAGCAATTCACATGAAGATGAAACTCATTATGAGTTGAGGAAGTTGAACCAAGAAGAAGCGTAGGGCTAGGACTTCCAAGACATTTGGTTCGGATTTTTTCACATATGTGTTAGAACACGAACCTTAAACGTATAAGGAAGCAATGTCTTCTTCTGAATCTTCATGTTGGAAAGAAGCAATTCAAAGTGAGATTGATTCAATTCTAAGTAATAAAACTTGAAAAATTGTTGATATTCCACCTGGAATAAAACATATTGGCTGTAAATAGATTTTCAAGAAGAAAATGAAAGTACATGGCTCTATCGGCAAATATAAGGCCAAATTAGTAGCCAAAGGATATTGTCAAAAAGAAGGAGTAGACTTCTTTGATACATATTCGCCGGTAATACGAATAACCTCTATAAGAATGCTAATAGCAATTACATCGATCTATACTCTAGAAATTCATCAAATGGATGTAAATACATCATTCTTAAATGGAGATCTCGATGAGGAGATCTACATGAAGCAACCTGAAGGTTTTGTTTCCAAAGGAAATGAAAACAAAGTCTGTAGATTAGTAAAATCATTATACGGACTAAAACAAGCTCCAAAACAATGGCACGCAAAATTTGATAATGTCATGATGAAAAATGATTTTCGTATAAATAAATGTGATAAGTGCGTCTATTATAAACAAATTGGACAATCATATGTGATTATTTGTTTATATGTAGACGATATGGCTTGGTCCAAATACTCAGATAATAGAGACCATAAAGAAGATGTTAATTAGCAATTTTGATATGAAAGATTTAGAAGTTGCAGACGTTATTTTGGAAATCAAAATAATTAGAACACTAATGGAATTGAATTATCTCAGTCACACTATGTAGACAAAGTGATTGAAATTTTTTAAAATTAAAGGAGTAAGAACACCTTTTAATCCATCAGAAGTACTGCGTAAAAACACTAATGAGAGTGTAATGTAACTGGAATACTCTTCTGTAATAGGATATCTCATGTATCTCATGAATTGCATAAGACTAGATATAGCTTATGCAGTGAGTCGACTGAGCAGATATGCAAGCAATTTAGGAAAGGAACACTGGAAAGCACTGATGAGAGTGCTTAGATATTTAAAAAATACCATAAATTATTTCTTACATTATGGAAAATATCCTGCCTTCTTAGAATGATATAGTGATGCAAACTAGATTGTTGATTCAGAGGAATCAAAATCACCGAACGATTATGTCATTACCTTAGCAGGGGCATCAGTGTCATGGAAATCAATTAAACAAACATGCATAGCTCGGTCTACTATGAAATCAGAGTTCATTGCTTAAGATAAAGCAGACGAAGAAACATAATGGCTTCGTCATTTTTTAGAAGATATACCATTTTGGCATAAACCTGTACCGGCCATATGCATACACTATGATAACCAAGCATCATTAAACAGAGCGTAAAACTTTGTGTATAATGGAAAGTCACAACACATTCGCCGACGCCATAACACAGTTAGACAGTTACTCTCAAATGGAACTATTTCCATAGATTATGTGCGAACAAATGATAACCTAGTGGTTCCATTTAAAGAATTATCAAAAGAGAAAATTAACTGCGCATCGAGTGGAATGAGTTTAAAAGTCTAAACCAACAAGAGTTATCTTATACAGAAACCTATCCTAACGACTGGAGATCCCACGGACTAGAATCAGTAGGCAAACCAGTTCTGAATAAATCAAGACGTAATGCATTTGTTTGAACTTAGTCCTACTCCATTCCTATGGTGCACAATATAAATGCATGCCTACAGAAGTATTAAAAGGGTAAAACTATATTTTTTAATGATGACCATATCTTGAAAATAACAAGTGAGGTATACGTAGGATACTCTTAATGGTTGTGATCACCTATGTTAGTGTGAGATGGGTCAGTTCTATGAGAATATTAAAGACTTTTATTCTCTAAAAACACTCGCAGAACCAAAAATTGTTTAGGACCAAAATAAACACAACCAAGAGATTGGATGTGAAGGGAAATAATGCTTTGTAAAGCTTGTTGTCTGGTTATACAATAACAGCTGACGGTTCAAGATGAAATAATTCATCGATTAGTCAAATATATCCGATAAATTTTAACTAGGGAAAGTTCAAAGTGAAATATCTACTTATCTCAATATAGCATTATTTTCATATGAACTGTGTGATATTACACTTTGCGTGGGGGAGACATATATCGTTATTCATGTGGGGGGTTGTTAGAATTCTCAAAATAATGAATGAGATATATCCCATATCGTCAAAAATAAGTCAATTTTCTTGTTTATACAGTGTATTCTCATTCCCTATATTGGCCCTTAGGGTCAAGTAATTTTATGCGAGGTGGAGGACCTATATGGTCATGGACTAACATGCATGCGCCATTCGCCCGTCCTACCGAACAGGGCCGGGCCGGGGTTGGTGCGGGTCCAATAAGAGTGGACAGTGTTATATTTTTGCTGCACAGAAGTGAACAGTTTTCTACTGTTTAAATTCAAATAGAAGCGACTAGTGGATTGGACGCGACTATTGCAAACCGCAACAGTTTTAGACCGTTGCAAACGAAGAGACGCGACTGTTGCAAACCGCAACAGTTTCTGCCCGTTGCAAACGAAGAGACGTGACTGTTGCAAACAACAACAGTTTTTTGGCATTGCAAATGAAAGAAAGAGCCTGTTGCCAACAGTAACACTTTTTATCGTTGCCAATGAAGGGATGCTACTTTTACGGGTATACTCATTGGGAATTCGACTATAAATAAGGAGGAAAGCTGATCACTTTCCTCACTCAATTTTAATTTCGAATTTTCTCTTCTTCCTCTTCGTCTCTTAATATATACAATCCGTGCGCTTTTGCATATCACACAGAAGATCATACACATCACAATATCGAGAATATTACGTCTGTTGTATTTTGAGAGAATTTTGAAATAAATTTCTTAAGGAAATTGGTACGACAAGTATCAGACGATATCCGAATTCGAGAGTAGTGGAAATCCGATTTATAAACTTATGAGACAAGTTTATAATTGTTTATTCTCTGTTTTGCTGTACTAGACGTATAACAGATGATGCCATCTTGTCGTTGCCGCCTACGCCTCCGGCTCTCCGTCTGTCGCTGTCGATTGGAGATAGTTGATCGTTTGTGAACTTTTTTTTTCTGAATCGTGATCAGCGAATTTTTTTTTTCCACTCTTGATTGCGTTGGGGAAGATGGTCCCTAGGTTTTTGGGCCCTAAGCGGACACTTTTGCCGCTTTGGAGAAGGGCCGGGTCTTTGTTAATGTATAAAAAAAAATGACTTTGTGCGCCTTAACAAAGATCCTTGCAAATCAAATCTTGCTTTGACCAATTTTTGATTCACCATTGCTGTCACATGTTGGCACTTGAATTGTAACTTGGTATTTGCTATAACCAGACTCACATGTTTCTTTATTCCTCCATGTTTGGTTATCCATCTTTTAACATTTTGGGGACAACTACTAACAAAAGTTTTAAATACGTCAACTACAACTAACCTACATGTCATGTAAATGAAGTTCCATAATTCAATCGAAATAGTGCTAAGGTAACAATTATAATACTTTGTGATCAATAATATACTTTTGAGTCCTAATATTTCTATCTTACTTCTGCTATGCATGCTGGGTGGGGTCAGCACATACCTATAGAAAAGGAAGCATACATAGGGAAGGTTCTTTTTTAATGTATAGAAATTGCTATGATGTTCCCAAGAATGTTCACACATGAAAAGCTTTCATGTTTATAGCTGAACATGTTTGAACTTTTAATATCAGATTGGGTGGATTATGCATGTGAAGAAAAGTTTCTAACTTTTGATGTGGTTGATGGGAATGTGGCTACGATGGTGTGTACGAAATTTGATTAAGGCTAAGAGTTGATGGGTTGATATTGGGATGTGTTCTGGATCAATATGTACCTGACAGAAGGTTTGTGCTGTTCGGACTCTTCGGAGACATAAGGTATATTTTTGTTGTTTCTAATTATAAAGTTCATTCATGCGGTCTACCAAATGCAACACACATGGATTTGCGACAGAGATGATAACAACTATATATGTGTGCGCGTGCACCCACTAATTGTAAAGCAAATTATCTGAACACTTTTAGTTTATTTGAAGCTATTTTCACTTTTAGTTCCATCAATATGCTTATATTAATGCATATAATTCGCCATACACAGTAGACCATATTGACAAAGGAAATTATGTACTAGCACAAACTTCTCACTAGTGTCTCTATATTTACATACGAACATATACATACACACACATGTGTGCGCGCACATGTTCACATACATACTCAGTACTCCAACTACCCTTACCCTATTATATATACCCTTGGTGAAGTTTTCTTCCAATACTCATATTACCCTCGACCTATCATATGCAATGACTAAACTACTATTTATTCGTCAATTTTTTTTATCTAGATCCTATTTCAACTTAATATTTTCCTTATCTTTCTATCGAATATTTATTTATTGTTATCTCATAGTAAGTGTAGTATACATGCATGTATATTTGTATACATATGCATGTATCACTAATTACTTCATCTTCAAATGTAATATTTAACTTTCAAAACAAGGTAAGAAACATGGATATAATTTGGAATATTAAATCCACCAAATATATCCCAACCGTGTATTCATACCTACAAACTACAACATTCAACTTACGCATCGATGCATGGCATGGGTTTCTACTTGTCTATATAATAAAATTGCTTGGACTTGATGGAAAAGACAAACAAGGGTCTAGATTTATTCTTTAAAAGCCATCAAATGGCTATGGTTTGCACAACTCAGCAAAAACTAACGTCCATAAACTACTGCAGGCTTTTAGAATCATCTTCAAGTCTCATCTAGGCACGATTCAGATAAGGCCAAAAACTTTGCAAACATTATTTGCTGAATGCTTCTGAGCATTTTTTTTAGATTTAACTACGACAGTTCTGTTGTCCTGAATTGTTAGATCTAACCTGACACTTGCTGGCAGACTTTTATTTTGAAACAATCTTTGATTACCTTCTATCCAAATGTTCCAAACAGTGGCTGCCATGCTTGCGTAACATAGATCTAAAGGAAATTTTTGTTCATTTTCGAAATTAGATCTAAACTGCTTGATATAGCATCACCTGCTGAACTATTTAGTGTGAGTTTATGCTTGATGTGTTGCCAAATAGATTTGGAATAATCACATGAGAAAAACAAGCGATCACTTGTTTCTTCTTCTTTGCTACATAGTTTGCGAATTGTTAATTGAATACTGCTCCAATATTTTATTTTGTCCAATGTTTTCAGTCTGTTTGATGTCAAGTATAAACACACTGAAGTTTTTGGGGATTAATAGAATTCTATATACGAAAACTGTGTTGTAGAGTTGTATCCTTGATCCTAAAACTGTTCCAGACAACTTTAAGGAAAATTTACCATCCTGTTTGGGAGTCCACCGCCATATATTACTTTCAATGTTGTTATTATGAACGATAATTGCTTCAATTTGGTTACTTACAGTTGGTTGGTTAGAAGGATGGAGTTGTTGAGGCTCTGGCTGAATCAGTGAAGAGCAGACAAGTTATCATTAACTCCCCCTGTGTAGCTTAAAGCTTGCTAACCTAAAATAGTGATCAATGCTTTACCATTTTACTCACGGACCAAACCATAGGTTTGTACTATTGCCAGTTGCTATTTTCTTCCCAATAAGCCCCTTACTTTTTAATAACTGCCTCCAAGTAAAGAAGAGTTTACATCATCATGTATGTTCCAGAAATTCTTATTTTTACAGTATCTACCTTGCATCTATCTAGCCCATAGACTTGTTTTCTGCAAATAGTTCCAGAGTAGTTTTATAACTATTGCATCAGACATGTCATGTAAGCTCCTAAGACCCATACCCCGCTTTTGTTTTGGGTTATACACTTTACCCCAGTTCACCTGAAGTTGTCTTCCTTTCCATAAGAAGTTTGCACACATGATTTCTAGATGATTAATTATGTTTTTTGGCATTTGACATATCTGCATTCAAAAAGCAACAGTAGAATGAATTACTGTTTTTATCAATTCGAGTCTCCCACTTAATTTCAGCAGTCTACCGTGTTTGCGTCAAAATTGGTCACAAACTCCAAGTATCGTGAAAGCACCGAACAACGAACATAAATCAACAATATTCAAGCACAAGTCTCAGATCCAAGCAAACAATAAGTAGCAATCCAAAAATAACAATTAGAAAGCAAGATTTATAGTGGTTCGGCTATCTCCGGCCTACGTCCACTTCAAAGTTTTAACTTTTATTGATGTTCTTTGCTGGTTACAAGTGATTGCAGGAGTTACAATGATTGAATTTTGGCTATCACAGTGATGGAAGGAAGTAGAATCGAGTCCGACAGAGTCTGGACGTTGAATGACCAAAAGATCCTTTTTCTATAGGCCTCAGGGGGCTATTTATAGGCGTAGAAGGCTCAGATCTCCCTCAAACTCCGGGAGACTTTTTCTGGCACGTGAGTGGGCCCACGCGACCGACCCCACCAAGTTTCGACTCGTTCTGAGATCGATACGAAGTGATTTCGTATCCATCAAGAAATGATCCAATCAAGCTGAAACTTGGCAGGAGCAATCTTTACCTTGTATGGAAGCTTCTGTGAAAATTTCATTGCATTTGGATCAGTGGATCACGAGTTATTGTCGATACGAAATGAGGTTTTCCGATGGTTGTCTGGTTCGACTCGATCATTTCGAATCGATGCCTTCGAACCGATCTCTTCACGTGGACCTGTGATGATGTGGCACGTACATTTCGTCTCGATCCGGTCTTCACTCCGAGTTGACCGCATCGACTCCATATATTTCGCCCCATTCGTATCGAGGGATGACACGTCATCAAGTTTGTTGACTCGGTGGATTCGAATGATGCCTTACTCATGGATGCGAACTGCAACCGTTGATGGATACGAATCACTGATGGATACGAACCACTGATGGTTGATATTTACAAACAGGTCCTTCCTTGATGGATGCGAACCACATAGCTTCTTAATGGACATGAAATTAATCGATACGAACTGGAACCTTCTGATGGATACGAAGCAGAGTAACCTGATGGATACGAAGTGCTTTGACCAGATGGATTCGAAGAGAGGTTCCCATGATGGATACGAAGCGGTGACCATTGCCTCAGTTGATGGATGCGAAGTAGGGGAATGTCAATGGATTCAAATGAGATCGAGTCGAACCGAGGCATCCCGATGGATTCGAACTCGATCGATACGAAATGAGGCACTTCGATGGATACGAAGCCGCTGGACCCCTGATCGATACGAACACGATCGATTTGAATTGGAGTACGAGGATGGATACGAAACCTGAGCTTTTCCCTTCAAATTGAATCCATCATAACTTGAGCATCGAACTCGGATTGACCTGAAACTTGGAAGGTTGGCTCTCTTTGCTTTGCTAGTCATGTCCTATCAATTACAACTCAATCCGGACACGGACAAAATTCATGGATATCCATGGTTATCCTGCAATGCATAGTTGATATTCATGACTAGCTATTATTGATTTTCAGTCAGTTTTGGGTATCTCAGCTTTGCTAAAAGTTGGGATAACACTTTACCCCCCAAAACATGCCTTTTGGTAAAAGGTGTGTTTTGATTAGTCTCAAATTGAACATAGTGAGTTCATGTTTTATTCAGAGCTTATAGCATTTTCAATCAAGTCCATGGTTGTTCGAAGCCAAATCGTTATCAATTTATTCCAGTGGAAGTTAAGAATGAAGTTTTACAGTCTCTCCGGACTATTGATGGTCATTCTGGACCCCTGCCAAGCCCATTTTAGACTTGACGATTGAATAGAAAGATCCTATTGCACTCTAGCGTTGCTCTAGTTAGGGCATATGGCGATGTCTTGGTTGTTCTAAACCGATCATAGCCTCTCCGGGCTCTTGCTGGATCTCTTCTTGTCACTCTCCGGTGAAGGGGAAGCAGCGTTAAGTGAGTCGATCTTGTCGCTCTCCGACGAAGCAACTCACTTCTTGCACTCCAGTTCAGTGTACCTGAACATTAAGCGATGTCTTGGCCTAGATCGTAGGTCGATCATAGCCTCTCCGGGATTTCATCGAATCCCGATCCAATTACTCTCCGGTGAATGGGAAACGACGTTAAGTGAGTCGATCCTGTCGCTCTCTGGCGAAGCAACTCACTTCTTGCACTCCGGACCCCGCCTCTCCGGGTAGGGTCATAAAGCGATCATTTTTATATTGGTATTCAATATTCATCCTTTAACTCTCCGGTCAAAGGTTTATTTCAAGAAATTCTAATTTATTTATTAAATTCAGGTCCTAGATGTTCAATCTCAAACATCAGGAAAAAACCAAACATTGCATCCCCGGGCATATTGGTCTATCTCTATCTCAGAGCATGCTTAGGGATCTCTCCGGTTCCCGTACATGAGTAAGTGGAGTAGCCGTTTATTCTGAAAACAAATCTAATGAAATTATTTGATCGAAGTCCCAATCCTGGACTTGTCCCTTGCCATCTTTAATCAGTTGATGATGAGTCGTGATCCCGACCCAGGATCGTTTCTGTTAGGTGGAGGCGGTAGTTGTTCAGGTCTTACCGCCGCTGTCCGTTCTCTGACATATTGTGGCAATCTAACACTCCTGCCATGTTCTTCCACCTCATCCTTTAAGTGGCGGCATTCATCAGTAGTGTGCCCATCCGGCTCGTGGAATAGGCAATATTTTCCTGTTCTACGCTCCCGCTCAGTGGGATCTCTCCTTGGTGGTTTTCGATAGGGGAGTTGCCCCCGAGTTTCAGTGTAAATTCGTTCCAGGCCTGCCGTCAGATTTGTGTATTGGCTGAATCCGGGTTCTCGAAATTTCTTTCGTTTATCAGAACCATCACGTCTATCGTCCTGCTTTCTCTTTCCTTCGTCCGCTCCGGACTGTTCCCTGGCGGTTCTTTCGCCCTGCACAGCATTTATTTCTCGCCTTTCGGCTCGTGATTCTTCTAGCCGAATGAATCTTTCAGCTTCATGATAAAATTCTCCAAGATCTTGGGGTGGATCACTTGCCAAAGAATCCTTGAATTCGGTGCCTTCCCCAACTCCTGCCACCGCCGCCATCAAAATCATTGATGGATCCGGACGATCTACAGAAGACACTGTTGCATTGAATCGCAGTAAGAAATCTTTTATGAACTCTCCGGTCCTTTGCTTTATTGAAGCTAAAGTCATCACACTCTTGGGTCGCGTCACGTGGACCCTGAACTGTCTCATGAAGCATTCTACAAGCTCGCTCCATGTTCTGATCGATCCGTTCTCTAGCTGCCTAAACCAGAGCGCAACCAAATATGACAAATATAAAGGGAAGCATCGAGCCATTACTTCCTCGGATGCCCCCGGCACTTCCATGTGCATAATGTATCGAGTAATATGCATCGTTGGGTCCGACTTTCCGTCATAAGGATCCAGCATGGGCAGTTTGAACTTTGGAGGGTTCCTTGCATTCCTGATATTTGGAGTGAACGGACTCCGACTGACCTTTTCCAATCCTCCTCTCATGATTCGTCGCACTAGACCGACCATTCTTTCATCTTCATCCGGGGGTTGCCCCCTTGTCATGTTTCTATCATGCCCCTCCAAGTCTTGAAGGGAACTCCGGTACATACTCTTCATGTGGCTCAGTAGCAGTAGCATTGACTCCAGCCTGCTGTGCTTCATCTATGGGTCTTCCAGTGTCTGATCCCGAGGGTCTGCCCCCAAGTCCTTGTTGATTATCTCCTGGTCTCACATTCTAATCTTGAGCTTGATCTCTGCTAGTTTCCGCAATCCCAACTCCTTGTTCAGCATTAGCCGTGGCTGTAGTTGGTCTAAGGTTCTGCAAATTCACCACTCTTATCTGCTCAAGAAAATTCTGTATCATCTCTTGGCGAGTCTTCATCATGCTTTCGTGTATCGAATTCGCCATAGCCTCCATCTCATCTCTAGTGATGTACATCGAAGCCTGTCCTTCTCCAGCTCCAGAGGATGCTTCTTGGCTTCCTCATTGTTGGCTCCGCTCAGCTCTTTGTCTTGTTTGTCGAGTCATCGTCTCTAAGTCGGGATTCTTCAAGCTCTTAAATCTGAACTCTGAATCTGGTGTAGCGGGTGCTAGTTCTTCTCAGTGAAAGCACCAAAGTGTTTCCGTCAAAATTGGTCACAAACCCCAAGTATCGTGAAAGCACCGAACAACGAATATAAATCAACAATATTCAAGCACAAGTCTCAGATCCAAGCAAACAACAAGAAGCAATCCTAAAATAACAATTAGAAACGCAAGATTTATAGTGGTTCGGCTATCTCCGGCCTACGTCCACTTCAAAGTTTTAACTTTTATTGATGTTCTTTGCTGGTTACAAGTGATTGCAGCAGTTACAATGATTGAATTTCGGCTACACAGCGATAGAAGGAAGTAGAATCGAGTCCGGCAGAGTCTGGACGTTGAATGGCCAAAAGATCCTTTTTCTGTAGGCCTTAGGGGGCTATTTATAGGCGTAGGAGGCTCAGATCTCCCTCAAACTCCGGAAGACTTTTTCTGGCACGTGAGTGAGCCCACGCGACCGACCCCACCAAGTTTCGACTCGTTCTGAGATCGATACGAAGTGATTTCGTATCCATCAAGAAATGATCCAATCAAGCTGAAACTTGGCAGGAGCAATCTTTACCTTGTATGAAAGCTTCTGTGAAAATTTCATTGCATTTGGATCAGTGGATCACGAGTTATTGTCGATACGAAATGAGGTTTTCCGATGGTTGTCTGGTTCGACTCGATCATTTCGAATCGATGCCTTCGAACCGATCTCTTCACGTGGACCTGTGATGATGTGGCACGTACATTTCGTCTCGATCCGGTCTTCACTCCGAGTTGACCGCATCGACTCCATATATTTCGCCCCATTCGTATCGAGGGACGACACGTCATCAAGTTTGTTGACTCGGTGGATTCGAACGATGCCTTACTCATGGATGCGATCTGCAACCGTTGATGGATACGAATCACTGATGGATACGAACCACTGATGGTTGATAGTTACGAACAGGTCCTTCCTTGATGGATGCGAACCACATAGCTTCTTAATGGACATGAAATTAATCGATACGAACTGGAACCTTCTGATGGATACGAAGCAAGGTAACCTGATGGATACGAAGTGCTTTGACCAGATGGATTCGAAGAGAGGTTCTCATGATGGATACGAAGCGGTGACCATTGCTTCAGTTGATGGATGCGAAGTAGGGGAATGTCAATTGATTCGAATGAGATCGAGTCGAACCGAGGCATCCCGATGGATTTGAACTCAATCGATATGAAATGAGGCACTTCGATGGATACGAAGCCGCTGGACCCCTGATCGATACGAACACGATCGATTCGAATTGGAGTACGAGGATGGATACGAAACCTGAGCTTTTCCCTTCAAATTGCATCCATCATAACTTGAGCATACGAACTCGGATTGACTTGAAACTTGGAAGGTTTGCTCTCTTGGCTTTGCTAGCCATGTCCTATCAATTACAACTCAATCCGGACACGGACAAAATTCATCGATATTCATGGTTATCCTGCAACGCATAGTTGATATACATGACTAGCTATTATTGATTTTCAGTCAGTTTGTCTTCCTTTCCATAAGAAGTTTGCACACATGCTTTCTAGATGATTAATTATGTTTTTTGGCATTTGACATATCTGCATTCAAAAAGCAGCAGCAGAATGAATTACTGTTTTTATCAATTCGAGTCTCCCACTTAATTTCAGCAGTCTACCATTCCAACCATTTTGTTTTATCTTGATTTTATGTATCAACTTGCTAAATATGACCTAGGTAGCATAGTTATCAATGGCGCATGACACGGCACGGCGTTTTCGCCATTTTCATTTGTGGCGCGACGCACATGAAAAGGCGCGCCAAATGGCGCACAGTGCAAAAAAGACGCGCGGCGCAAAATGACGCGTCGTTTTAATATTTTTTGTTTTTGTTTATTTTTTTGTTTATTTTTTGTTTCTTTTTCATTTTTTCATTTTAAATTGCATAAAATTAGTATCCATGATGCATTCGATGTTGAAGATGAACTTGTATTTGACGACGACTTGACATGGGATGTTGCTGCTAGAGCAGCAAGAGTGGAGGAAGCTAGATATCTATATAGTAGAACTCCACGTCGAGAGGTTCTTCTGTAACTGCTTCACCTTCTTTACGTCTTCAAAAGAAGAAACAAAATCTAAACGAGACGGATGAGTAAGATGTTGAAGATTATAGATCCGATGATGCAGACATTAATTTGGAAAATATAATTGCTGAATCGGATTCGGATTTCTAGTTTATCAGTAATATGTATTATTATTTTGAATTTTGAAAATGATTATGCTTCAAATTCTATGCTAATGATGTTACATTGGATGATGTTTCTTTTTGCAAAATACCTAACAATCTTTGGTTCCACGGGTTTTAGCAAAAAATATTGAACTTTTTTAAATTTGTTGTTATATGTTAAGTTCATATAAAAAATTTAATCATGCGCATCAAATTAAAAAGGCGCTCGCCGTCTGCTACGCCATGCGCTAAGGCTCCAGAGAGGTTTTGCGTCCTTTTGCACCGTGCACTATTAATAACTATGCTAGGTAGATTACTGGCAGAGCTTTCACATCCACTCTTAGTACGTCTGAAATTTCAATTTTATTTGCTGCTCCTCCACTAAAAACTAACTCTGATTTCTATTGATTCATTGCCAGTACTACATTTCTTTTATGTTCTGCATAACATATTTATGGAACATGCATTTTCAATAGTAGATTTTGCAAAGACCAAGAGGTCATCTGCATGCAGTAGATGATTAATGACTGGTATGTTTTTATAAATGGGACTCAACTATCAGTTTAAATCCTCCAAGTCAATCATTATTGTAAGATATTCCTTAGCAGGGTAGGGGATACAAGATCCCTTGTCTCAACCTTTTATTACTTTTAATAAAACCATGTGGTGAACCATTGATTGGTATAGGAAATGTTGAATTTGAAATGCACTCATATATGATAATATGAATTCCCTACTGACATTGTCATAAGCTTTTTGAAGATCGACTTTGAGGCAAAGATGGTTAGACCCTTCTCTATTAAAGGTTCTAACCATTTCATAGGCTGGTAGGGAGCTTTTGCTAAGAACTCTTCCTGTAATCTAAGCATTTTGATTGTCGGATGTCAACTCATTCACATAGCCTTTATATTTGTTGCAAGTAATGTTAGAAATAATTTTGTATATGCCACTGCAACAATATACGGGCCTATAGTCTGATATGGCGGGAGAGCTCTCTTTTTTGGGTACCAAAGTGATAACTGATAAATATACGGTTGATTTCAAGAATAAAACAATCAATGGAAAAAAGTACCTTTTAAAGCCTGAGCAAGCACTTCTATGTTCATCACTCAATGCAGCTTAAAAAGTTTTGCACCAAAATCATCTGGGCCTGGGCTGCTATTTTCATCAGTTTGGAAAAGTGTTCGTTTTATTTCATCTTCAGATAAGTCAGACTCCAATTTATTCCTGGCATGCTCGGAAAGTACAATGAATACTTTTTGCATTGTATAATTCTGTATGATATGAAACTACAGTATCTTTAAGAGCATTTTCTTCATTAATTAAATTGCCTTGACTGTCCAGTAAATGTTTCATCTCTATTTTACATCTGGTCAAGAACATTTGAGCATTGAAAACTTTAGAGCATTGATCCTCTTTATGAAGCCATCTAATGTTAGATTTTTGCTGGTTTTCAGCTGCATGGGTGTGCACATAAAGAGTTCAAGGTTGGAAATATTATCCTTGTATTCTTGAGCAACAGTAGAGTCTGAAGGGTTTTGCAGGATTCTCCTGTACAGCTCATTGTTTTGGTCTCTAAATTTTCAGTCTAGTCTTTTATACTAGTTCTGATCCTGTTCCACTGTTTTACCCCACACACCCCCCCCCCCCCCTCTTTTTTTTTTTTAACTCTTTTCAATTTACTTAGAGTTGTAAAGAACACAATTGAAATCCCCTGCAATCATCTGAGGACTAGCAATACTATTGGATATATATTATTAATACGAACGTTACGGGACGCGCCTCGCGAATGACAATAGCACATGCTCCGTGGATAAATTGATTTTTTTTTTACAAATTATATGTGTCTAACATATTCAAAAAGAAATGATTTTTGTAAATATTTAAGTATGTTTTTGCATTGGAATCATGTGTACTTAGTTTGAATTTTTATTTATAAGATGGAACATTTTGTTTTTTGTTAAATTAGATTTTTGTTTCTGTTATCAATTAATAAAGAGCGAAAATGTATATGAAATTTAATACTTAAAGCTTATTTTTAAATGATATTAAATTTGGTAATATATGTAATAGCGTTTTGAATTTGTAAAATCAAAAAATATTCGCTAGATTCTATTTTTATGTGGTATTAACATTTGATAATATCTATAGGGAGGTATTTAAGAAAGTTCACGCTGGTAGCAAAAAAATGTTCACACCAAGGCTATTATATTTAAGTCATGATGGTACGCGCTACGCGCATGCATTTAAATAGTACGAACGACATATGTTTTAAAAATACAAGGACACACACAGATACACACACACGCATGCATATGTAACAAAAAATACATGATTTGCAAGTGCAAATTGACATACAAACAACATGCTCGAAAGTGGGTAAATAACATTGTTTATTTTTTCGTATTCTCATATAACTTTCCACCTAGCTTTTCAAATTTTGTATTACTTGCTATACATACACACACACACACACACACACACACACACACACACACACACATATAACAGAAAAATACATGATTTGCAAGTGCAAATTGACATACAAACGGCATGCACGAAAGTGAGTAAATAACATAGCTTATTTTTTTGTATTCTTACGTAATTTTCCACCCAATTTTCCAAATTTTGTACTACTTGCTTACACTTGACAAATATCAGCAAAACGATGAAATAAAAATAAAAAGGTGTTGCAAAAAAACCACACATATAAGGATTTACTAGCCAATAAGTAATTAAAAAAAGGGAAAAATGTGCTACAAAGAAGACCAGACATATGAAATTAATAGTAAAAGAAAATGATTAGACTTACCTAAAGTTTTAAAAAAACAATAGCCTTGGAGGTAAATGGTGGCGAGTAGTAGTGGATAATGACGAATAACAGTGGAGAGTGGAGAACGCCGGAAGTGATGAATGATGGTGAAAGTTGGATTGTGAATGACAAAAGTGGGGAGGAAAAGAAAATTTTATATGATATTTATAGGGGGTTGTAGCATTTTTTTAGAATCCTATGTTTAAGGCATTTTACTAAATCTATTTTATTTAATAAAGGTTAGCTTTGAAGATTTGGTTAAAATTGTAAAGGCTTTTATTGAATGGTATTGATTAAGTCCATATAATAAATTCATATAACAAATGGTAATTCATATAACAAATTCAAGAAATCTTATTTACTAATATTTAAAACGAAAGAGTTACTCATCGGATTACATAACTCACCATATTATCATTATTTATTTCTACGAGATGAATAAAAATATTTATTCTAAATAATACCAAATTAATCTTGAAAACTTAATAGCAGTTTAACGGACTCCAGTCAACTATTTTTTACAACAAACACTGCTAAACTGAAAAAAATGATTTTTAGTTTATAATAAAATATCGTAAAATGAATAAACAGAGGTAGGATACCGCAAAAATTGAAAAAGTCATGTAAATTTTTAATTTTTAATTCTCTAACTTATTAGTTCCGTTAATCCGAGCGAAAACATTTGGAAATTACTAATTTTAGAATCGAAAACACAATGTATTTTTACCATGCGAAATTCAACTCGAAATTAGTACTAAATAAATAGAAGGATATTAAGTGATTTTGTTAAGAATTGAAAATTTAAAGGAATAATGTAATCAATTTAAATTTTTTGCATAATTGAATCAATGATAAAATGGTGTGGTATAAATTTAATGATATATAAAAGCCAAATGCCCAAGTAAGCAAGTGACTATATGCAGGTCATGTAGGTGTGCATATATATACTGATCTATATGCATAATTTTTTTTTTCAAAATGGGACAGTAAAAATAAAATCTTCATAAAATTCCTATAATCAGAAAATGCCATTATAGATGGTCACGTGTAGCTTATATAAATTAATATGAGACTATAAGTTTCGAACGAATAATATTGTTGTGCAAATTGGAATTTGAAATATGATACATGCGCTATTTAGACAAAAATCAAGAACCACTGAGATAATACTTAACTTAGAATTCTTTATCATGCAATGAACAATGTTAAGTTTGGATGATTATTGACAATAATGATGACATTCAAGTTGATAAAACTAAATATAGCAATCATCAAACAAGTTCTAATACAAAGAAGAAAATAATGTGCTTATTGAAAAAAATAGTATAGTTGTCATGATATACAAAGTCAAAGCACCCAAGTGACTATATGCAAGTCCACATGGACGTGCATATATACTCGTATTAGATAAAACTAGGTAAGCTGGATTAACTTGGGTACTTAAGATAAGGTGAATCTCATGCAATGAGGTTAACTTTATAATATAAAAAATGTGGTTTGCGGGATTCAAACTTGTGATTTACTAAAAGTAGACCAAATCAAGGAGAGCGGTGTATTTAAATTCTAAATTCAGGAGAAAAATGGAAATATTTTGAGAGATAGGACTTTAACTAAGAAATTGGTATTAAACAAATGAAGGGATGTTAAGTGATTTTGTTAAGAACTAAAAATTTGAAGGAATGAAATAATTAGTTTAAACTATCTACAAAATGAGTGAGGGAAAATGACATATTGAATGATATTATACATTTGGACCAAATACAAAATTGTATTGGTCAAATAAAATTAATATTTATTGGGTAAACTAAGAAGAATTAGGAAAAGATATAAAGTCACTTAGCAGATCACAGAGATGATAATATTACACATGTTTATTTATAAGAGATGCATAACAACATATATTTAAAACAATACTAAGTTAACATTAAAGACTTAATATCCTTTCAACAATCTCTAATAAAATATTTCTTGCAATGATTGTTGGTAAACTAAAATTCTAATTTTATTTTGAGGGAACTAGTTTAAAGGAAAAACTTAAAACCGATTTTATTTTGAAGGATACAGGTTTTAAAATATAGTTTGAAGGACACTAAATGCTATATTAATATAGTATCAAATTAAATAGAATGCTACAATAAACTAATATCGTATAAATGAAGTGCTAAATTAAACTAGTATGGGGCGAGTTACAATAAATGAACTAAATTAGCATTCAATTTCACAATTAAAGAAATTTTAAATTAATATATCATTATATATATTATGCTAAGTTCATATAGCTTTAAGATATATAGTACAAGAAATTAGTATTAAATAAATAGAGGGATGTTAAGTGATTTTGTTAAGAACTGAAAATTTAATGAAATGAAATAATTAGTTTAAACTATCTATGAAATGGGAAAGGGAAAATGACATATTGAACTAAATAATACATTTGGACCAAATACAAAATTCTATTGGTCATCAAATAAAATTAATATTGATTTAGGAAAACTAAGAAGAATTAGAAGAGGAAATAAAGTTACTCGGTGGATTGTATAGAATATTATATTACCTATGTTTATTTCTAAGGGATCTATAGCAACATATATTTAAAACAATAATAAATCAACGGTAAAGACTTAATATCATTTCAGCAATCTCTTATAAATATTTCTTGCAATAAATGTCGATGAACTAAAATTCTAATTTTATTTTGAGTGAATTAGTTTAAAGGAAAAAACTAAGATTGGTTTTAGCCTAAAGGACAAAGTTTTAAAATTTAGTCTAAAGAACACTAAATGCTATATTAATATAAATTCAGATAAAACAGAATGCTATATTACACTAACACCAAATTAATGGAGCTTTAAATTAAACTAGCATAGGATGAACTACACTAAGTGAACTAAAATAACATTCATTTTCACAATTGAAGGAATTTTAAATTAATATATCATTATACATATTCATATAGCTTTAAGATGTATAACATAAGAAATTAGTATTAAATAAATGGAGTGATGTTAATTGATTTTATTAAGAACTAAAAATTTACAGGAATGAAATAATTAGTTTAAACCATCCACGAAATTGTTGAGGGAAAATGATATATTTAACCAAAATAATACATTTGGACCAAACAAAAAAATTGTATTGGTTAAATAAAATTCATATTGATTTAGGAAAACTAAGAAGAATTAGGAGGCGAATAAAGTTAATTAACGGATCACATATATTATTATATTACCCGAGTTTATTTCCAAGGGATGAATAACAACTTATATTTAAAAAAAAGTACTAAATCAATAGTAAATATTTAATATCATTTCAGAAATCTCTAATAAAGTATTTTTTTTTCAATAAATGTTATAAACCAAAATTCTAGTTTTATTCTGAGGAAATTAGTTTAAAGGGAAAACCTACTATCGATTTTAGTCTATAGAGCACAAGTTTTAAAATTTAGTCTGAAGGATACTAAATGCTATATTAATATAACATCAGATAAAACATAATGCTATATTAAACTAACATCAGATAAACATAAATTAAACTTGCATTGGATGAACTACATTAAATGAACTAAAATAGCATTCATTTTCACAGTTAAAGAAATTTTATATCAATATATCATTATACATATATAATGCTAAGTTCATAAAGCATTCTTTGTTATAGTTTATATAACATCTTTTTTATCCAAGCTATATTAATATAGCATTCAGTGTCCTTCAAACCAAAATTTTAAAACTTGTGGCCTTCATTCAAAAATGCGGTTTAAGTTTTTTCCTTCCTCCTATTTTCATGTTTATTTTTTTTAATAAATATCTTAAATTCAACAAAATAGAGATATGCTATCATAAAATTGAAAACACCCAAAAAAGAGATGCGACATGACCATTAGGACGTGAAGTGATCGAGCATTAGACTCATATCGTGCTATAGTATCATATTTGTAGTATATGTAGAGTAAAGTATGGCTCACTCACCAGACTTATGTTTGGTCCGCTCCTATTTTTCCCCTTTATTTATACATATCCAGGTTGATGGTGTCACGACCCGTCTTTCTATCTCTAGAAAAACGCATCATGATTTAAGAAAGAAAGGGATAGAGGAAGAAAATATAGGAAAAGAAGAAACTCAACAACATCAGATACTCACAGCGGAACGAATGAAATATAATATACCACATAAAATATTACATAGTATCATATTACATCAGAGTTACACAATCTATACAACACATATTAGACAGTTATAAACATCTGTCTAACTATACAACTCAAGTACATCCATACAATAAGACATAACACTAATATATCTACACACGGAAGCCTCCTGCTCCAAAAATCCTCCAGAATTCGTCAATCTAATCTGAATCCCTCGACTACTCATATATAATATGAGTACCCAAGAGTTTAATAAAACAGAAAATAAACACTCGGGTCAGACAGGGGTTTGGTGTGAGTAAACGGGTTAAAGTCGCCTAACTTTAGAAAATCCTTTGAAAAGAAAAGTATCACATAAGACTTCCCACACATAAATATGGAAAAGTTTTTACCTTACGCTAACCAAAACATTTGATAGGAAATCCAGTGATATTATAATAGCGTCTAAGGTTTTCAAGTAAATAAGAAATAGTCGAAATTGTTACATCTATTAAATTCCAGCTACTAGCCACAAAAGTGGGTAATACAATCAAAACCGTAGGGTCTCGTAGGAAGAATGGGTTTCCATCAACGGTAGGACTACTGGGGGACCGCCCGTCACAGTACGTGGCCTAGATCACCGTACCGAGGATCACTCTCAATCCCCTACAACACAAAACCGGGACCATCCTTTACTGGACAGTCCCGAGTAAGATCTCCCCGTGGTTGGCGCGACCAGACACCCACTAAGCCGAAAAAAAGGGACATCTAGACAGGGACGACCTCACCCTGAAATGGGTGCTACCCACCTAGCCTTGCTGCACCTCCCTTGTTTCAGCCATTCCCGGTTGATGAGGCTTGAGGCTACGATTACCTTAATAGAACACATCTATCTTAGAATGCTCATCGTCCACCTGACGATGTTCAGAAAGCATTCAATCCATACAAGTTCGTTCCGGGTTCGAACGAAACCGAAGGCACTATCTCGTTGCACTCATTTTGGAATCACCCTCAGAGTCAACGACCATAGCCCATGCACTCTAAATCACCATCTCGAACCTGAAAATACTATTTCCGTCAAACTCATCATGGAATCACCTCTAGAGTTATACCGACGAATAGTTCTTACACTTCGAGTCTTCACTACGCTCCACTTGGATTCACGACCTAACGTTTAATTTGGATCGATGTGGTTTTCGGATATCCAAATATGGAAACCAGATCTCGGTCTCACCGAAATCCAAACGCCATTTTAATGTCCAAGTTGTTTAAGGGTTTAAACAATTAAGCTTATATTCAGGATGATATAACAGATAGATGAATCACATCATCACAATAGATAATCATATCGACCAATTATCTCACAAAGCAGCATATCACATACCAGAGATATCACACTCAAATCATCCAACATCATTCGAACATCCAATGTCAATCATCCAATATTAATCAATCATCCATAAACAGGTTTGATTAACTCTTAATCAATTTAACTAACCTTTAATTAAATTAATTACTATCCTTTAATCACTTGGATTATCTTAATCCTTCTTCATTAATTTATTACAAATTAACTTATTGATCATCTCTTAATGATCTTCCTTAATTAATCTCCCTTGATTAATTATCCTTTAATTACATTCAAGTAATTAACCTTTAATCCTTAATTAATTCCATAAATTATTTATTCTTAACCATATTCAGTAATTAACCTTTAATTACTATCATTAATTACATTAATCAACGATCCTTCATTTGCTTTCCATTAATTAATCAACTATGATTAATTACATTAAAATTTAATTAATTACAATTAATCATACTTTAGTAAATCACTTTTATTAATCAACCTTGAATACTTTCATTAATTATATTAACTAATGATCCTTATTAACTAATAATTCCTTTAATTAAATAATTAATTACATTTTTAATTAATTACATTTAGTAATTAATCTTAAATTAATCACATTAATTAATTAATTAATCACATTAATTAATTAACTAAATTGATTAAGTAATTAACTCTTAATTACTTACATAAGTAATTATCTTCTAATCACTTCCATTAGATGATTACTCTCTTAATTAATTACCTTAACAAGTAATTAATTCCATCATTAATCAATCTTAATTCTTTAACTAATTAATCACTCTTTAATTAATTAACTTCAAACCAATTAATTTAGTTAATCCTTAAATAAATAACATCAAGTGATTATCCCTTAATCACTTTACTCAATTACTTCCATAAGTAATTTCCATTAATTACTTCCATAAGTAATTTTTCTTTCTAATTACTTTAAGTAATTATCCATTATTAAATACTTACACTTAATTGATTCATAATTAAGTGATTATCTAAAATTAAACAAACAATTAACTAATCATTTAAAATTAATTAAGTAACTAGTTTCTTATATTTAAAGAAAATCCTTAATTAATTAATAAAATCATTTATCTTAATTAATCTTTCACTTATTAACAAATCATATTAATGAAGCATTCTTAAATTCTTAACAATAATAAATTAACCTTAATTATCCTCATAAATTAATTATTTGAATAAATCAAATTTTAATAACTTAAAGACAAATTATTTTATTTGGTTTACACAATTATAACAATAACCTTATTTGAAAATAAAGCATTTAGAAACAATTTGAAATTTAAAATAATTCAATCATCTAATTTAAACTTATTCATTTTCAATATAATTTTGAAAACTTAGTTTTTAAAACATTACTTAAAAACTTTGATTTAATATTTTAAAATGAAAACACTTCATTTGAATTAAAACTCAAAATTTAATTAAGTTAATTTCTTCAAAAGCAATCATCTTATAACATTTAAATTTGAAAATAAATTCAATTAACACTTTAATAGTTTGATTAACATTTACTTCAAAGAACAAGTTATAACTTTGAAAATTATTTCCTGCTATAAAAACTAAAGCTTTGATTTTATTTATTTCAAACAACAAGTTTAATTTGTAAACTTAGTATCTTATTTTTCCTGTACTTAATATCTTTACACAGTATTAACCAAAAAAGCATATAACCTAAAAATCGAGACAAACCCCAAAGATTCCCCGACCTTGCTTCGAAACAAACCCCGCCTCAACTACTTCGAGTCGATTCAAGAAAAACACGAGCTAGCCTCGACACACACCAAACCCAATCTGCTTCGAGACGACTACATGAAAACGCGATCACCACCCCGAGTCAAACCTCGTCTTCCCCAAACCCATATTTCCAGTGCACACAAACGTACACGCGTGTACGTGCGCAACCTAACCACTTCCCTCCGACCATCTAATTGATCGCCGACCAACCACGCACGACCTCGACAGCCCTTCCCTCAACCCAGAATCCAAAATCCAAGCTCAAATCGAAATCGACCCCTCTGCTCGAAAAACTGCAGCAACACGAACCACAAAACCCATCGCCTCTGATGACCGCCACCACCAGAAACTCCAGCAACCCTTCCAAAGCACCGTCGTATCACCACGCCACCAACCCCCAACACGCGATCGACTCCGATCCCTTATCCATGTCGCAATTGCCTCAACAGCCAAGATGAACAAAAACAAGTTTAAACCCTAGTTCGATCGAATCCAAACACCTCAGACCATAAGAAAAATCACCATTATTTTTCCTACATTCGCCAACAATCAAACCCCCTCCAAACCAAAAATTGAACAACAAAGCCATGCCGATCATCGGCAATCTCCCAAAACACCCAATTCGATCAACCCTAGAATTCACATGAATTACCAAACTAAAAATTATGATATTTATATTAAAAATCATAACTTTTAACCCCTAACACATTCTTGAGATCCAAAATAGAAAACATGTTTGTTGATTTTTGACATGCAACAGTGTTTTACTGTATTTCCCATTTTTAAAATTATTTGTAAATTAAAAATTCCTGAAACTATTTTTAAAATTACCATCAAACATTAGCAAACAACTTTCATTTAATCATCAAAGCCAAATAATGATGTTATTGGGAGATTAGAATTTTTGAAGTGAATCCTAGTCTTAAAAAAACAGAAAATAGAGTTTTCATATATATATACAGACCTATTACACATATATAAACATATCTATAAATTCAATAATATAAATACTGAAAGATTTTCATGCAATCACGAAGATCAATTCACATATTATTACATGCATTAGAGTCTAAATCAACTTGAACTGTTTTTAAACAAAATTTGCTCACCAGAAATTTACAGAGAACATAACTTGTTTTCCATGCCTTGAATTTTAATCCGAAAAAGGCTTTTGATTGCTTTGTTGTTGATTGCATGCTTACAAATTGTTGTTTTAAAGTGTAGAAACTTGATGAGTTGATCTTCCATTTTAGTTGCAGTAGGTTTGAATGATATGAAGAACTTGTTTGCAGATTTTACTTTCAGATTTGATTTTTTCTTTTGGTTTCAAATTTCAGGTTTTGAAATTAATTTCTGGTTTGCTCTTTAATTTTTTGAAGGAATGAAGGAAGAAAAAAGAAAAGAAATTGAGAAGAAGAAGGTTTTGAGTTGGAAGAGGGAAAACAAATTTCTCTTCAAACTATTTTTTTTTAAACGATGACACTTGTGTTTAAGAATTTACATTTTTCACTTATATAACTTAATTGCCTTACATATGTTATTAAGATGAGCTAATATGTTTACACATGTCCTTAAGTATTTTTAAATAAATTTTCATTTAATTTAAATGTTAATAGAAAGCTTACATACCTAAGTTACTTAATTAATAAATACTTATATATGTATATATAAATTACTTTTTAAAGAAAATATTATAAACCAATTATAATACAAATAAATTCTTATACATGTATTTTAAAATCTAAAACATTTATCTTTGTTGTTTAAGAGATAATTTTTAAAAAGGAAGTTTATTAATAACTTTATATATATTTATATAACCATTTTAATTTAATCATTTTAAAGAAAACAAAATAAAACTTTGATTAAATCTTATTTAAACTATCTCATTTAAAAATAAATAATTATCTTATACTTTGAAAATAATTGAATTAAATCTTAAATTAACTTTTGAAAAATATTGAATTTTAAAACAAAGCTTTAAATCACAATATATTCATACATATATATATATATATATATATATTATCAATAGATTATATTAAATTTCAAAACAACTTCAAATTATAACATATACATACATATATATTACAATTTGAAGATTCATCTTTAATTTAAAACAAAAGATCTTGTTATTCACAATATATATATCAAATATATATACATTATAAATAGAATAAAATTTTATTAGCTTTGAAAAATAATTCTTATCAATTTTAAATTATTAGAAAGATATAATCAATATTGCCAGATTAAATATTTATTAACCTTTAAAAGATTAAATTTACCAATTTAAATTAAAATTATAAAGAAAATTATCAAATCAATTTAATTATTAAGACAGATTATCAAATTGATATTGCCCAAAATTCTGGGTCGTCACATTCCTCCCCCCTTAAAAGAATTTCGTCCCCGAAATTTAAAAGCAAAGATAATTTAATAACCCAGCAAAGATTTTAATTTCAATCAGCAAAGCATTCTTATCATCCAGTTACTAACAACCAAATCAACCAATCAAACAAACAAACCTAACTCATTATCGTGATACAAATCAGGATAGATCTCTAATACTATCTAGAGTTTCCTAAGTAAAAATTTCTGGTAGACTCGCTCTACAGAAGCTAAACTAATTACACCACCAAAATCCAGAGCTCCTCTTTTCTCTAGATCCATCAATCTGAACAGAACATCAGACTATACTCAAGTCTAGCACAACTTCCAAACTCAACTGAACTGCAGATTCCATAACCAACGATGAATCATACACGTACTCCCTCAGAGATATGTGAAATACAATGAATTCCACCTATTCAAACTGGCAATTCAATCTTATAGACAAAATAACTTATCCTATCAAGAACACAGATAAGAACTCCCAAATGCCTCAGAACTAGCCATCCGATCTTATCCAATTACTGCTCTTTTAACCAGACAAACCTTAACAACAATGAAGACTCCAACTTCGAATATCAAACTCCTTATTTCATAACTGCATGACTCAACATACAATACTGGGCTGCCCATCTTCTTCTTGATCAGCTCAACCTATGCTGATGCTTCCAGAAACAACTAGACCAAAGCAAACCAGTTTCTGGATCCTATTCATCAAAATGGTCTCCCAAGATCCATCGAAATCCAGAACACAAGCTCTACTTCCCAAGAAATAGCATACTGAACTTGCTTCCTTCCTCGTATAGCTGCTACCTTGCTTCCGCTGCCCAACTCTAATTCTGGAATAGATGAGAATACTGTTGATGAACACGAGTACAAACTTATCCAATATATCCAGAGAACTTTATTCATCAAATCTATAAAATCTTAGTGACCCATCTGACTCGGTCACACATCCTTATAGCAGAATCCAACTCAAAAACTAGATCTGACCAAACCAAATTCCAAAAATTTCTGAGCTGCTACACCAACTCTCTCTTCTCCAAGAACCATCCTACAACCAGGCTAACCACCAATATCACTTCTGGAACCAAATCGATATGAAACTCCACTTCAGATGCAGACAAACTTCTGATAACTTCAATAGCTCCTACTTCCACATGAGAACCATCAGTCTCAAACAAAAAAATTGCCCAAGATAAACTCCAAACTAATCGCAAGTCACTTTTGCGATCCGACCTAGTTCGGATTCCAAAGAAACTGTCCTCTCTTTACAAATTAAAATAGCCTTAAGCTTCTCCAAACAATGTTAACCCTTCGAGAAAACTTTCACCATCTGTCCGGACTGCTGGAAGAAGATCCACAAAGATTCTTGAACCATCGGAGAAATGACCCACACTGCTGCTTCCAAACTCTACCTCGATGATACTGCAAAGCCAAAAGACCTTGTCGGCACACCGAACACTTCGAGATGAAACTGCTACCAAAGCTAACCAAAGACTTCTAATCCAAAGGCTCCTCGAACCCAAAAACTATCAACAAACTACACAACAGACTTTCGAGACGGCAGATATCCTCTCTAGAAATTCGGGCTCCAAACCAAGCATCAACATCTCGCTCTCCTTAAGGGATAATAAATGAGACCATGCCGAAGCGAAGCAACTTATAGACCTTAGTCTCATATTCCAAAACAGCCAACCTCCATGCTAGAGATCCAGACAACTTCTTACAAAGACGAGTCTTCCCTGCGGCTGGTAAAGACTGTTCCTCAACTACTTCTAAAACTGCTTCAAGAGAAAACACCTTCGGAAATATCCATGGGCATTGCATCTCATCACACAGCTATCAAGATACCATCACTTGCTTCTGCACTTCCGACAGATCCAATCCTAGAAAATCCGCTCACCCGAGCGCAATTATACTTCAAAGATGAACTCCGAATCTTCAAAAGATTTCCTTCAGAGTCAGAGAAATCCTTACTCCAAGCTACAGAGCTCACTCGAGAGGTATAGGTCTACAGCCTCGACAGATACACATCCAGCCTCAAACATATTGACCTCTTCATTAGTAGTAGTCGTGTTACACACACACCACTGCTCCATCTACCTTTAAAACTTATGTTGGAAAAACCCGAACAGTAACCCAACAAATTAGGTATATATATAGTTATATATAAAAATACAAGTACGCTCTCTCAAGAAAGACACTACTCCAGAGCCTAGGTATTCACTCAACCTAATGCTCTGATACTAGCTGTCATGACCCGTCTTTCTATCTCTAGAAAAACACATCATGATTTAAGAAAGAAAGGGATAGAGGAAGAAAATATAGGAAAAGAAGAAACTCAACAACATCAGATACTCACAGCGGAACGAATGAAATATAATACATCACATAAAATATTACATAGTATCATATTACATTAGAGTTACACAATCTATACAACACATATTAGACAGTTATAAACATCTGTCTAACTATACAACTCAAGTACATCCATACAATAAGACATAACACTAATATAGCTACACACGGAAGCCTCCTGCTCCAAAACTCCTCCATAATTCATCAAGCTAACCTGAATCCCTCGACTACTCATACATAATATGAGTACTCAAGAGTTTAATAAAACAGAAAATAAACACTCGGGTCAGACAGGGGTCTGGTGTGAGTAAACGGGTTAAAGTCGCTTAACTTTAGAAAATCCTTTGAAAAGAAAAGGTATCACGTAAGACTTCCCACACATAAACATGGAAAAGTTTTTACCTTAAGCTAACCAAAACAATTGATAGGAAATCCAGTGATATTATAATAGCGTCTAGGGTTTTCAAGTAAATAAGAAATAGTCGAAATTGTTACATCTATTAAATTCCAGCTACTAGCCACAAAAGTGGGTAATACAATCAAAACCGTAGGGTCTCGTAGGAAGAATGTGTTTCCATCAATGGCAGGGCTAGTGGGGTACCGCCTGTCACAGTACGTGGCCTAGATCACCGTACCGAGGATCGCTCCCAATCCCTTGCAACACAAAGCCGGGACCATCCCTTACTGGACAGTCCCAAGTAAGATCACCCCGTGGTTGGCGCGATCAGCCACCCACTAAGCCGGAAAAAAGGGACATCTAGACAGGGACGACCTCACCCTAAAATGGGTGCTACCCACCTAGCCTTGCTGCACCTCCCCTGTTTCAGCCATTCCCGGTTGATGAGGCTTGAGGCTGCGATTACCTTAATAGAACACATCTATCTTAGAATGCTCATCGTCCACTTGATGATGTTCAGAAAGCATTTAATCCATACAAGTTCGTTACGGGTTCGAACGAAACCGAAGACACTATCTCGTTGCACTCATTTTGGAATCACCCTCAGAGTCAACGACCATAGCCCTTGCACTCTAAATCACCATTTCGAACTTGAAAGTACTATTTCCGTCAAACTCATCACGGAATCACCCCTAGAGTTATACTGACGAATAGTTCTTACACTTCGAGTCTTCACTACGCTCCACTTGGATTCACGACCTAACGTTGAATTTGGATCGATGTGGTTTTCGGATATTCAAATATGCAAATCCGATCCCGGTCTCACTGAAATCCAAACGCCATTTTAAAGTACAAGTTGTTTAAGGGTTTAAACAATTAAACTTATATTCAGGATGATATAACAGATAGATGAATCACATCATCGCAATAGATAATCATATCGACCAATTATCTCACAAAGCACATATCACATACAAGAGATATCATACTCAAATCATCCAACATCATTGAAACGTCCAATATCAATCATCCAATATTAATCAATCATCCATAAGCAGGTTTGATTAACTCTTAATCAATTTAATTAACCTTTAATTAAATTAATTACTATCCTTTAATCACTTGGATTATCTTAATCCTTCTTCATTAATTTATTACAAATTAATTTATTAATCATCTCTTAATGATCTTCCTTAATTAATCTCCCTTGATTAATTATCCTTTAATTACATTTAAGTAATTAACCTTTAATTCTTAATTAATTCCATAAATTAATTATCCTTAACCATACTCAGTAATTAACCTTTAATTACTATCATTAATTACATTAATTAATGATCCTTCATTTGCTTTCCATTAATTAATCAACTATGATTAATTACATTAAACTTTAATTAATTACAATTAATCATAATTTAATTAATCACTTTTATTAATCAACCTTGATTAATTTCATTAATTATATTAACTAATGATCCTTATTAACTAATAATTCCTTTAATTAACTAATTACATTTTTAATTAATTACATTTAGTAATTAATCTTAAATTAATCACATTAATTAATTAATTAATCACATTAATTAATTAACTAAATTGATTAAGTAATTAACTCTTAATTACTTACATAAGTAATTATCTTCTGATCACTTCCGTTAGATGATTACTCTCTTAATTAACTACCTTAACAAGTAATTAATTCCATCATTAATAAATTTTAATTCATTAACTAATTAATCACTCTTTAATTAATTAACTTCAAACCAATTAATTTAATTAATTCTTAAATAAATAACATCAAGTGATTATCCCTTAATCACTTTACTCAATTACTTCCATAAGTAATTTAAATTAATTACTTCCATAAGTAATTTCTCTTTCTAATTACTTTAAGTAATTATCCATTATTAAATACTTACACTTAATTGATTCACAATTAAGTGATTATCTAAAATTAAACAAACAGTTAACTAATCATTTAAAATTAATTAAGTAATTAGTTTCTTATACTTAAAGAAAATCCTTAATTAATTAAGAAAATCATTTATCTTAATTAATCTTTCACTTATTAACAAATCATATTAATGAAGTATTCTTAAATTCTTAACAATAATAAATTAACCTTAATTATCCTCATAAATTAATTATTTGAATAAATAAAATTTTAATAACTTAAAGACAAATTATTTTATTTGGTTTACACAATTATAACAATAACCTTATTTGAAAATAAAGCATTTAGAAACAATTTGAAATTCAAAATAATTCAATCATCTAATTTAAACTTATTCATTTTCAATATAATTTTGAAAACTTAGTTTTTAAAACATTGCTTAAAAACTTTGATTTAATATTTTAAAATGAAAACACTTCAATTGAATTAAAACTCAAAATTTAATTAAGTTAATTTCTTCAAAAGCAATCATCTTATAACATTTAAATTTGAAAATAAATTCAATTAACACTTTAATAGTTTGATTAAAATTTACTTCAAAGAACAAGTTATAACTTTGAAAATTATTTCCTGCTGTAAAAACTAAAGCTTTGATTTTATTGATTTCAAACAATAAGTTTAATTTGTAAACTTAGTATCTTATTTTTGTCGTACTTAATATCTTTACACAGTATTAACCAGAAAAACATACAATCTAAAACTCGAGACAAACCCCAAAGATTCCCCAACCTTGCTTCGAAACAAACCCTGCCTCAACTACTTCGAGTCGATTCAGGAAAAACATGAGCTAGCCTCGACACACACCAAACCCAATTCGCTTCGAGACGACTCCATGAAAACGCGATCATCACCCCGAGTCAAACCTCGTCTTCCCCAAATCCATATTTCCAGTGCAGACAAACGTACACGCGTGTACGTGCGCAACCTAACCACTTCCTTCCGACCATCTAACCGATTGTCGGCCAACCATGCAAGACCTCGACAGCCCTTCTCTCAACCCAGAATCCAAAATCCAAGCTCAAATCGAAATCGACCCCTCTGCTCGAAAAACTACGGCAACACGAACCACAAAACCCATCGCTTCTGATGATCGCCACCACCGGAAACTCCAGCAACCCTTCCGAAGCACCGCCATATCACCACGCCACCAACCCCCAACACGCGATCGACTCCGATCCCTTATCCATGTCACAATTGCCTCGACGGCCAAGACGAACAAAAACAAGTTTAAACCCTAGTTCGATCGAATCCAAACACCTCAGCCCATAAGAAAAATCACCATTATTTTTCCTACATTCGCCAACAAACAAACCCCCTCCAAACCAAAAATCGAACAACAAAGTCATGCCGATCATCGGCAATCGCCCAAAGCACCTAATTCGATCAACCCCAGAATTCACATGAATTACCAAACTAAAAATTTATGATATGTATATTAGAAATCATAACTTTTAACCCCTAACACATTCTTGAGATCCAAAACAGAAAACATGTTTGTTGATTTTTGACATGCAACAGTGTTTTACTGTATTTCCCATTTTTAAAATTATTTGTAAATTAAAAATTCCTGAAACTATTTTTATAATTACCATCAAACATTAACAAACAACTTTCATTTAGTCATCAAAGCCAAATAATTATGTTATTGGGAGATTAGTATTTTTAAAGTGAATCCTGGTCTTAAAAAAAACAGAAAATAGAGTTTTCATATATATACAGACCTATTACACATATATATAGATATATATAAATTCAACAATATAAATACTGAAAGATTTTCATGCAATCACCAAGCTCAATTCACATATTATCACATGCATTAGATTGTAAATCAACTTGAACTATTTTTAAACAAAATTTACTCACCAGATTTTATAGAGAACAGAACTTGTTTTCCAGGCCTTGAATTTTAATCTGAAAAGGATTTTGATTGCTTTGTTGTTGTAAACCTTTGCATGCTTACAAATTTTTGTTTTAATGTGTAGAAACTTGCAGAGTTGATCTTCCATTTTAGTTGCAGTAGGTTCGAATGATATGAAGAACTTGTTTGTAGATTTTACTTTTAGATTTGATTTTTGCTTTTGGTTTCAAATTTCAGGTTTTGATATTAATTTCTGGTTTGCTCTTTAATTTTTTGAAGGAACGAAGAAGAAAAAAGAAAAGAAATTGAGAAGAAGAAGGTTTTGAGTTGGAAGAGGGAAAACAAATTTCTCTTCAAACTATTTTTTTTTTAAATGACGACACTTGTGTTTAAGAATTTACATTTGTCACTTATATAACTTAATTGCCTTACATATGTTATTAAGATGCGCTAATATGTTTACGCATGTTCTTAAGTATTTTTAAATAAATTTTCATTTAATTTAAATGTTAATAGAAAGCTTACATACCTAAGTTACTTAATTAATAAATACTTATATATGTATATATAAATTACTTTCTAAAGAAAATATTATAAACCAATTATAATACAAATAAATTCTTATACATCTATTTTAAAATCTAAAACATTATCTTTATTGTTTAAGAGATAATTTTTAAAAAGGAAGTTTATTAATAACTTTATATATATATTTATATAACCATTTTAATTTAAGCATTTTAAAGAAAACAAAATAAAACTTTGATTAAATCTTATCTAAACTATCTCATTTAAAAATAAATAATTATCTTATACTTTGAAAATAATTGAATTAAATCTTAAATTAACTTTTGAAAAATATTCAATTTTAAAACAAATCTTTAAATCACAATATATTCATACATATGTATATTATCAATAGATTATATTAAATTTCAAAACTACTTCAAATTATAACATATACATACATATATATTACAATTTGAAAATTCATCTTTAATTTAAAACAAAAGATCATCTTATTCACAATATATACATTATAAATAGAATAAAAAAAATTTAGCTTTGAAAAGTAATTCTTATCAATTTTAAATTGTTAGAAAGATATTAATCTATATTGCCAGATTAAATATTTATTAACCTTTAAAAGATTAAATTTACCAATTTAAATTAAAATTATAAAGAAAATTATCAAATCAATTTAATTATTAATACAGATTATTAAATTGATATTGCCTAAAATTCCGGGTCGTCACAGATGGAGTTTGATGATGAGCTGATATTAGAGAAAGAGATTCATTTGTGTATATTGTATATGACGTAAATAAGTGTTATAGCCTAGATTTGACTATGTATATGGTTTGGGTTTGATGTTTATAGTACAGACATGTATTTGACAGATAGACATGTTCTGCTGATGTGATATGATTATATTACTTTTGTAGCATATTTTATTTTCTTTCATTGTGTGATAACCTGGATTTTGAATAGTTGTTAATGGGATAATTAACCGATTGTAAACTATTGAGATACTAATTTTATTTGGATAAAACAAATAAATTCGATTATTAATGATGTCCTGATGTATGTATAAGTGTAATTGAAACTATAATAATAGTTGAATTAAAGTGATGAATTTAATAGTAAATTTATAAAAATGTATAAATAGATATATGCAAATTTTACAATATTGAAAAATTTAAAATGTATACATATATATAATATAAGTGTGAAGTAGAATATATGGAAATTGACAAAGGGTTGTATACTTTCTTTTAAAAATTTCACATGAGAATAAATTAGTTTATAAGTATAAAAAAATAACTACAAAACATATATATAAAAACATAAAACATTAAAAAAAAAAGATTACAAAACATTGTTAGTACAAACATAAATTAATAAAAGTATATAAAAAAATTAAGACTTTAAAAAATTTGTAAGTCTTGTATACATACAATTTAACATTTGTATGATTGATAACATGCAAAATTACATGTGGCAATATTTTCTTTAAAATTGAATTATAATAAAATGTTGAGAACCAGGCCAATTTCCCAGTTCAAAAACTTTGATTCTCGAAAACTAAAAAAAACGTGAAGAAAAACTAAAAGAAGAATCAAAACTCAAACCTGAATCAAAAACCAGAAAGAATCAAAAATCGAAACAAAATTCAAATTTGAAAGTAAAGAATCAGCAAAACAGATCAAGAAAATCCTACAAAAAGTAAACCAAATCAAAGAATTCAAGCTGAAGCAGATTCAACTCAGACAATCAGGTGCAGATAAAAGATAAATAATCGATCAACAACAAAATTTCCAGATCAGAGAGGAAGCCCTGTTCCTCTGTCTTTTTAAAAGGTGAGTAATATTATTTTCAAAAACATGGATATAGATATTTCTCTATTAATAGTAAATGTCCATTTCAGTTTCAAAAATCCATAACTTTAATTCTATTTTAAATCTGATGATGTTGTAAACTATGAAAAAGTTTATTTTTGTATGTAGCTTAAGTTAAAAATATTTTCATGAATGATTTATGCTGTATAATTAGCTTGGTCTTGTTTTATATTAAAAATCATATTTTTGTAAAAATTTCAGTATAATTGAATCAAGGATTTGAGTATGCATGTTGATTTCCCTTGTAGAAATAGGATTTTTAGTGGTTAAATCGTGATTTTTAACAACCTAAATTGTAAGAGATTTGGGAATGGACATTTTTAGTCAAAAAATATTTTCCGGCGATCTCATTGCCATGGAGTGGCGCGGCCAGTATTGGTAGGTGCTGGTGGGCTTGGAAAAGGTGATGAGTATAACCGTGGCCAAATTTTGAATTGATGCCTGGATGAGGGTAGCATTCGAGTTTAGGGTTTAAGAATGACTTTAGAACCCAACGAGCGCGATCGAAATTTGGAGATGATGGAGCAACCGAAATTCGAAGGGCTTGGCACATTGATAGTTGCACGGGTGAGCTTTCGGTCAAGATGGGTGTCGTGTGAAGAAGTGGACAATCGTCATTGAGGTGGGACGATTTGTAGAGATAGGTTGGTTTTCGGTTCTGGAAAATTCGAGCACTCGATCGAATTTTCAATCTGAAGTTTGCGGGTCTTCGACGATGGGGCTTTTGGGCTGAGAGTTGACGAGTGATTTGGTGGCGGTGTCGCGATGGTGTGATGGTCGGAGTTGGGGGCGTGCATGTGCACAACGTGCACGAGGGATGTCTGCTCTGGAACTAGGAATGAACGAGAAGGAAACCGAGTTCGATCTGGGTTATGTTGGTTCGTGGCATTGCAGTGTTCGTCAGAGAGTGTTTTGTGTGTTGACCGGAGATGATCTTCGGTAAGGAATCTGCATTTAGATGATTTGGGAAGGAATGTTATTGTCTAGAAAAGGGGCAGCGAGAAGAAGAAGTTTTATTTGTTCGGTTTTGGGTTGTTTACTCGCTGTTTGGTGTTTGGGCTTGGGGCCGTTGCTTGCGGTGGGTTAAATAATTAGTCCAGTTGATTGTGTCTTTAGATTTTGGGCCTCGGACCGATGATATTGGTTTGTTTATAGTAAAATTTATTAAGTAAAGAATTTGGTTTCAAAGTAAAACAAGGTACAAACAAATTGACTTTCCGAAAATTACATTAGGAATGATGATTTGAAATAAATATTTTAATACCAGTTTTTAATAGATTATCTAAATGAATAAGTTGCAAAGGAAAGTATAATCCAAGTTCTAATGCAAGTTTTAAATGAGATTAAAATGTTTTAAAAATTGCCGTTTAGAAGTAATTATTATAATAGGTAAATTCCTATTTGATTCGGGGGTGATTTAAATATTGAAATTTAATAAAGTATTAGTTATTTAATGATTAAGAGATGGTTAATTGATTTATGAAATCAGTTTAGAAAATAATTAATTAATATAATTATTGAGGTAATTAATAAAGGTAACTTAATTTGTGTAATCAAGTTATAGGATTGATTTATTAATATGATTAATTAATTAAGGTAATTAATTTAAAGGTGATTAATTAAGATTAATCACTTAATGAAATTGATCTATAATAATGAAATTAATTAAAAGATAATTGCTTAATGAAATTCATTAAGGAGAGTAATTAATAGGTAATTACTAAATGTGATTTATTTAATGATAATTACTTAATGAAGCAATTAAGTATTAATTATTTAGTGTAAATAATTAAGGATTGATTAATTAAGGAAATTAATTATTTATTGAATGTGATAAATAATCAATGAAAGTGATTATAGGATAATTAATTTGAGTAATTAATTAAGGATAAATATAATAAATCGTTGTTAATTACTTTATAAGAATAATTAAGAGGTTATTTAATGTGATGGGTGAAGGTAGATTAATTTGTGTAATTAGTTAATAGTTAATTACTTACTGTGATTGAAGGATAATTAATCAAAATGATTAATTAAGATGGATAATTAAAAGGTGATTAATTAACTGGTTTGTAATTAATTAATGTTAAGTAAGGATAATCTAAGTGATTAAAGATTAGTAATTAATTTAATTAGAGATAAATTAAATAAATTTGGGAAGTGATCAATCTTGCTTATGAATGATTGAATGATGTAAATGCCTTGAATTGGTTAATATCTCTGATATGAAATGTTTTTATGATATGAGATGTTTGAGTGGACAGGGATAATGTGGTTAGCTATCGATGACAAATTGCTGTGTAAAAGTTACATCCTATATTTAAAAGTTGAAATGTATTTCATTTGAATAACTTGGGTTAAGATGACATTGGATTCGAAGAGACCGGAGTCGTGTATTAGTAAAATACCCGAATCCACTTTGATTCTTTATAGATTGATATGTGAAATCAATAAGCTGGAATGGAATGATTTAAGTGAATTGGATCAATTAATCTAAGTTTTGGTATATAGAAATTGGTGTGTGAAATAAGTGATGTCTATAACAACTTGCGAAGTTGTAAATTGATACAAGTTACCCCGGGTTTATATAAGTTGTATGCTTTTGTATTCCTTGTTAGATGGGTTTACTTACGCTGGTTTCCCGCCTGAACCGGGTGTTACTTTGATGTAATGCTCGGGTCAGACCGAGTATTACAGATTTCCAAGTAAAGACGTTCTGGAGCTCAGGAGGCGAGCTGGTTAGCAGGAATGTATGGAGTGTATACCGCTGTAATATGTTCTAGTTATCTGGGTCATGTTGATTTTAACTGTCCAGTGATTGTGAAATGTTGTAACTCTGATGTATATAAATTGACAAATACGGTTTTCCTTTGTATAACTGCTATTTATTTGATATTGTATTTTTATCTGCTGCGAATGTGAGAATATGTGTTTCTTTTCTGTTTTCTTCTTCTTTCTCTTTTCTTCTTTTCCTAACTATCTAGAATATTCGGGATCGAAAATTCTGGGTCGTTATATTTGGTGTCAGAACCAGGCTACAGAGCCAGGTTAAGCGAGAACCTTGGCTCTGGTGGTGGGTTTACTCATTAAGGATAGGTACAGTGGTATCCTAGAATGAGTTGAGTGTATGTATATTTATGAGAGCATACTTGTTATTTTCTTATATAAAGGTTTTAAAAATGGTTTTAATGAATGATTTTTATAAAAGCTTATATTTTATTTATAGAGCAATAATTGGTAGTTGGATATTGAAACTGAATAAGAATTAAGCGATATATATATATATATATATATATGTATGTATGTATGTATGTATGTATGTATATTTAAATGGGAATTAGGATTAATCCAAACTGAAATTGAATGAAGATAAGTTTGAAATGGATTCAAACTAAAATTAAAATCTTGAATTTGAAGAGGAATTTTCAGAATAAGATAATAGTGAACTGGTTTCCAGTTGTAATAACCTTAGTTATTATACTAAAAAATGAAAGGTTTTAAGGAAGTAAACTGAGTTGAATATAACTTGTGAATTAAAGTAGGTTTTAAATTGTGAAGTTTTGAAATCTAGGTCTAGAAACATTTGGAATTGTTTCAAAATGATAAAGGAAATAATAAATGATATTATTTAGATTTTTTTGAATATAGTCTTATTTTAAAATAAAAAGTTGTTTGAAATCTTTGAAAGAATTTGTCTTGAATTAAAACCAAAGGTGGATTAAATTTTAAAATTTGGCTTGGTAGGCAAAGAAATAAATATGTATATATGTATGGATATACATGATATCATAGATGATTTAAAATAAACTCTAAGTGATTGAGTGAAATTAGTCTTTGAACTTGTAAGTAAGAAAGAATATTGATAAAAATTTCGAATGTGAAGTGAGGATTCAAATTGGGTAAGGTTGAGGATATTAAATTGAATTTAATTTTAGGAAATTAAATAAGTTTAGAACAAACAACCTGAATTGGAAATTTCAAAATGAAATTGAGATTTAACTTAGGAAGTTAAATGGTTGATTTGAAAAGGGAGTTTGTGTGATGTCAAAATGGGTTTGAGATCTGAAAATTGAAAATGGATGGATGTTTTAAATAATTTGGATGATATTATCCTATTGTTATTAACAATCTTTAAACTGAAAATTGAATTTGTTTAAATGAATGAAGAAATGGAGTGAGGTAATATATCCATTATTGAGACAAAGAAAATTAAACTTTAATTGGAAATTTAGGACATGGAATTACTTTGAACTTAAGATTTGAATGTTTAAGATAAAACTTCAAAGATTTGGTATCAAAATTGAAATTTGGTGATAAATTGAATTTCAAAGATTGAGTTGTTTAAAAAGGATTTGAATTATTTGAACTTTGAAATAGGTTAAGTGAAGATAATTTAATAATGGAATTTGGATTCAGAGTTAAATGGTTTAAAGATATAAGTTGATTGGATTTAAAGGATTAAATCAACATTTTAAATTTTTTAACTCGTATTTATATAATTCGAGATGATTTAAAGTGAAATTGAATTTGAATTAGTTCAAGTTGAAATTTGGTTTAAATAATTTGGATTTGTGATTAAAGTTGAATAGTTTTAAATTCCAATAGAATTTGATTTGAATTTGGAAAGAAATTGAGGTTAATTCATCTTGAATTGGGGTTAAATCAATTTCAAGGGAAATTGAAGTCATTTAAGTTGGAATTGAGTCAATTTAAATAGAAGTGGAAATTTAAATTGAATGGTTGGGAATTGAAAAGTTTGCCTCTAGACTATTTTCAAAATAATTGTTTTGATATAAAACTTATTTTTTCCAAGCTATTTATATATACAACCTTTCTTTTTAAACCCCAAACTATCTTATTCTTATTTTAAAATTATTTTTGTAACTATTTAACTATTTTACAACGGTTTTATAAGCTAATTACTATTTTTTAACTACTTTATAACTAATTACTATTTTACAACTATTTTGCAATTATTTAAAATTTTATAACTATTTGACTATTTTTCCACTATTTTACAGTTAATTAACTATTTTACAGCTATTTTACAAACTAATAATTATTTTTAACTGCTTGTCTATTTTAAATTTTTTGAAGCTATTTTCTAAATTTAGGCTGGACAGAGTTCAAACTGTTTATGATTAAATATCCATTTGAGATAAGAATTAGGGTGGTAATCCAAATGAGAATTTAAGCAATTGTGAGCAAGTGAATGGAAATCAAAGTGAAGGTGAATAGAAAGAGAATTGATTTGGCTAATAACTAATAAAGACAAATACGTAGGATGTACGTATGTTAATTCTATTCGCATAATGATTTGATCCAGATTCGAGCATAGAATTTCGAGAATTGTATGTCAATCCGACTTGGGATTTTTCACTTGATTTTCGACGGCGAACTTGGATATGGGTTGTTGATTGGTTCTGGATATTCTCTATCATAGTTATGGCTACGCAAGAAGAATAACGGTTTCTGATCATGAAACCAGATCTGAGTCTGCACTAGGAAGTCGGGTGGATGGTACTAGTTCGGAAGTGAAATTGTGTGATCGAGTAAGCGATAAGATTTGATATTGCGTACGGATGATATGTGTACGATGTACGGATTTGAATGAAATTGATATTGAAGATTTGTGGATAAAACGGTAAAATGATTGTGAAAAGGGAAAGTATATTTTGTGAAATATATGATGAAATAAAGTGGAAATTGGATATTTCTATGGTAGAAATTTTATTTTATAAAAATTAATGTGGTTAATAACTTTATAAATGAGTAATCAAATTAGAATATTTGATTTGGAAAAACAAAGTTATATATCTTTGTTATATAAGATAAATCTCCCCTTGTTGAATCTATAGCCAGAATAAAAAGGGTTATTTTGAAAAGTATTCGAAGTATAAAAAGGGAATTTATACAAGTATGAAGTGATTCGAAAAAATATTCAAGGGTGTATGTATGTGTGTGTGTATATATATAAAGGATCTTATAAGAATGATTTTGAGAAAGGTTTTGGAGCCTATGGATTTTGGAAAGGCTTTCGATTTTTGGGTAAGATTAATATTGGAACTTGGAAAGCCTAGTTTGAGAATTATCAATTTTGGGATAATCGATTTTGAAAAAGGAGATTTATATGAGATTCATACTAGGTGTATGATTTGGAAGATACTATAAGGGGATCGTATAAAGTGTTTTGAGATTGAATTTAGGGAAAAAGGCGCTCCTTTGAAATGAACTTCTCAAGAGTGCCAAAGGGTGGTACTGCCTTGAACCCTAAGGGGGGTTCTAAAGTTGATCCTGTGAGGAGTCCGGACAAACTCGTTCCTGAGGATTTTGTATAGTGTGTAGCGAAAATCAAGGGCGCTGATGCCTACAGAGACATTTGGGTTATGCTGTGACGATAGTGTAACTCAATGCCACTATGATATACTGTAGACCATAACGAAAGTCGTGTGTGCTGCCGAGAGCCAACGGTCTGTATTTGATTTTACTTCGGTAGACTGCGACCTATGGTGAAATAGCGAAAGTCGAGAGGCCGTGAGAGCCTAAGGCTGCATTAGGATTTGACTGATGTAGTCTGCGACCTATGTGGGAGTGGTGAAGTTTCATTTGGCAGCGAAAATCGAGGGCGCTGATGCCTAGAATTACATGGAGTTTTGCTGTGATGACAACGTAATCCAGGATGTGACTGCGATCAATGGCGGGTTCCATGGCTAATCGAGGGGCGCGGAGTGCCTACAGTTACATGGACTTTTGCTGTGATGGCAACCTAACCCAGGATGTAACTGTAACCATGGATAGGGGTGGTTATTTCCAGAGCATTCTCACCAAAGATATTTCCTCTATTTTCAAAAATGTTTTCTATATTTTCAATAAAATTATTTTCCAAGTATTTTCACTGGGTATTGAAAACGGGTCTGCTAAGTACTTATAGATTTTCTACCCTACCCTGATCCACGTATGACCGAATTTCTGTGAACAAGGATGGACTGGTGGAGACATCGAGTTATAAAAAGTATTTTTATAACTATTTTTGTAATAATATGTAGATTTTTAAAGTGTTTTAAAAAAATGATCAAAGAGCAATTTAACTAATAATAAGCATTTTAATAAATTCTGGCTTCGTTCCTTTTCAAGGACGAAATGATTCTAAGGGGGAAGGAATGTGATAACCCGGATTTTGAATAATTGTTAATTGGATAATTAACCGATTGTAAACTATTGGGATACTAATTTTATTTGGATAAAACAAATAAATTTGATTATTAATGATGTCCGGATGTATGTATAAGTGGATTTGAAACTATAATAATAGTTGAATTAAAATGATGAATTTAATAGTAAATTTATAAAAATATGTAAATAGATATATGCAAATTTTACAATATTAAAAAATTTAAAATGTATACATATATATAATATAAGTGTGTAGTAGAATATATGGAAATTGACAAAGGGTTGTATACTTTCTTTTAAAAATCTCACATGAGAATAAATTAGTTTATAAGTATGAAAAAATAACTACAAAACATATATATAAAAATATAAAACATTAAAAATAACAAGATTACAAAACATTGTTAGTATAAACATAAATTAATAAAAGTATATAAAAAAATGAAGACTATAAACCATTTGTAAGTCTTGTACACATACAATTTAACATTTGTAAGATTGATAACATGCAAATTTACATGTGGCAATATTTTCTTTAAAATTGAATTATAATAAAATGTTGAGAACCAGGCCAATTTCCCAGTTCAATAACTTTAATTCTCAAAAACAAAAAAAAAACCTGAAGAAAAACTAAAAGATGAATCAAAACTCAAACCTGAATCAAAAACAAGAAAGTATCAAAAATCAAAACAAAATTCAAATTTGAAAGCAAAGAATCAGCAAAACAGATCAAGAAAATCCTATAACCAGTAAAGCAAATCAAAGAAATTCAAGCTGAAGCTGATTCAACTTAGACAATCAGGTGCAGATAAAAGATAAAATAATCAATCAACAACAAATTTTCCAGATCAGAGAGGAAGCCCTGTTCCTCTGTCTTTTCAAAAGGTGAGTGATCTTATATTCAAAAACATGGATATAGATATTGCTCTGTTAACAATAAATGTCCATTTTAGCTTCAAAAATCCATATCTTTAATTCTAGTTTAAATATGATGATATTGTAAACTAGGGAAATGTTTATTTTTGTATGTAGTTTAAGTAAAAAATATTTTCATGAATGATTTATGCTGTGTAATTAGATCGGTTTTGTTTTATAGTAAAAATCTTATTTTTGTAAAAATTTCAGTATAATTGAATCAAGGATTTGAGTATGCATGTTGATTTCCCTTGTAGAAATAGGATTTTTGGTGGTTAAATCGTGATTTTTAACAACCTAGATTGTAAGAGATTTGGGAATGAACATTTTTAGTCAAAAAATATTTTCCGACGATCTCATCACCAAGGGGTGGCACGGCCAGTACTGGTAGGTGTTGGTGGTCTTGGGAAAGGTGATGACCATGGACAAATTTTGAAATGATGCCTGGATGAGGGTAACATTCGAGTTTAGGGTTTAAGAATGGCTTTAGAAGCCGATGAGCGCAATCAAAATTTGGAGATGATGGTGCAACCGGAATCCGAAGGGCTTGGCACAGTGATAGTTGCATGGGTGAGCTTTCGGTGGAGTTGGGCGTCATGCAAAGAAGTGGACAATCATCGTTGAGGTGGGACGATTTGTAGAGATAAGTTGGTTTTCGGTTTTGGAAAATTCGAGCAGTCGATCGAATTTTCGATCTGAAGTTTGTGCGTCTTCGGCGTTAGGGCTTTTTGGGTCGAGAGTTGACGAGTGATTTAGTAGCGGTGTCAGGATGGTGTGATGGTCGGGTTGGGGGCTTGCATGTGCAAAGCTTGCACGAGGGATGTCTGCTCTGGAACCAGGAATGAACGAGAAGAAGGAAATCGAGTTCGATCTAGGTTATGTTGGTTCGTGGCATTGCAGTGTTCGTCAGAGAGTGTGTTGTGTATTGACCGAAGATGATCTTCTGGTGAGGAATCTGTATTTAGATGATTTGGGAGGGGATCTTATTGTCTGGAAGAGGGGTAGTGAGAAGACAAAGTTTTATTTGTTGGGTTTCGGGTTGTTTACTCGCTATTTGGTGTTTGGGCTTGGGGTCGTTGCTTTCGGTGAGTTAAATAATTAGTCCAGTTGATTGTGTCTTTGGATTTTGGGCCTCGGGCCGATGATATTGGTTTGTTTATAGTAAAATCTATTAAGTAAAGAATTTGGTTTCAAAGTAAAACAAGGTCCAAACAAATTGACTTTCTAAAAATTATATTAGGAATGATGATTTGAAATAAATATTTTAATACCATTTTTTAAAAGATTATATAAATGAATAAGTTACAAAGGAAAGTATAATCCAAGTTCTAAGCAAGTTTTAAATGAGTTTTAAATGTTTTAAAAATTGCTGTTTAAAAGTAATTATTATAATAGATAAATTCCTATATGATTCGGGGGTGATTTAAATGTTGAAATTTTATAAAGTATTAATTATTTAATGATTAAGAGTTGATTAATTGATTTATGAAATCAGTTTAGAAAATAATTAATTAATATAATTATTAAGGTAATTAACAAAGGTAACTTAATTTGTGTAATCAAGTTATAGGATTGATTTATTAATATGATTAGTTAATTAAGGTAATTAATTTAAAGATGATTAATTAAGATTAATCACTTAATGAAATTAATCTATGATAATGAAAGTAACTAAAAGATAATTGCTTAATGAAATTCATTAAGGAGAGTAATTAATGGGTAATTACTAAATGTGATTTATTTAATGATAATTACTTAATGAAGTAATTAAGTATTAATTACTTAGTGTAAATAATTAAGGATTGATTAATTAAGGAAATTAATTATGGGTTAGTTAGTTATTGAATGTGAAAAATAATCAATGAAAGTGATTATAGGATAATTAATTTGAGTAATTAATTAAGGATAAATATCATAAATAATTGTTAATTACTTTATAAGAATAATTTAGAGATTATTTAATGTGATGGGTGAAGGTAAATTAATTTGTGTAATTAGTTAAGAGTTAATTACTTACTGTGATTAAAGGGTAATTAATCAAAAATGATTAATTTAGATGGATTATTAAAAGGTGATTAATTAATTGGTTTGTAATTAATTAATGTTAAGTAAGGATAATCTAAATGATTAAAGATTAGTAATTAATTTAATTAGAGATAAATTAAATAAATTTTGAAAGTGATCAATCTTGCTTATGAATGATTGAATGATGTAAATGCCTTAAATTGGTTGATATCTCTGATATGAAATGTTTTTATGATATGTGATGTTTGAGTGGACAGGGATAATGTGGTTAGCTATCGATGATAAATTGCTGTTTAAAAGTTACATCCTATGTTTAAAAGTTGAATTGTATTTCATTTGAATAACTTGGGTTAAGATGACTTTAGATTCAAAGAGACCGGAGTAGGGTATTAGTAAAATACCCGAATCCACTTTGATTCTTTATAGACTGATATGTGAAATCAATAAGCTGGAATGGAATGATTTAAGAGAATTGGATCAATTAATCTAAGTTTTGGTATATAGAAATTGGTGTGTGAAATAAGTGATGTCTATAACAACTTGCGAAGTTGTAAATTGATACAAGTTACCCCAGGTTTATATAAGTTGTATGCTTTTGTATTCCATGTTAGATGGGTTTACTCACGCTGGTTTCTAGCCTGACCCAGGTGTTACTTTGATGTAATGCTCGGGTCAGACCGAGTATTATAGATTTCCAGGTAAGGACGTTTTGGAGCTCAAGAGGCGAGCTGGATGGTAAGAAGAACGTATGGAGTGTATTCCGCTGTAATATGTTGTAGTTATCTGGTTCATGTTGATTTTAACCATCCAGTGATTGTGAAATGTTGTAACTCTAATGTGTATAAATATAAATTGACAGACATAGTTTTCCTTTGTATAACTACTATTTATTTGATATTGTATTTTTATCCGCTATGAATGTGAGAATCTGTGTTTCTTTTCTGTTTCTTCTTCTTTCTCTTTTCTTCTTTTCCTAACTATCTGGAATATTCGGGATCGAAAATTTCGGGTCGTTACACATTGTAGGACTCTAAAAGTTATTCTTTAGAACTGTATATGTTTATTTCTATCCTACCCCCACTGGCTTGTCTCTTTCAGGTCTCGAGGTGTTGATGTCGGTTTAGGCATTGAACTTGGGGTTAAAAGAGCGGGTTGTCGCACATTCACTATGGGACCGACCCAATTTATTTCTAAGAAAATCGATCGAAGATGTTGGAATAAGATTCCATCATTGACCCCAAGTGCAAATGGGAGATTGACAGAGTCAAGGGCATTTGCAATGGCAGTTATTTAATTTGTTACAATATTTAACTAAAATGATTAGTCTTGTTCAGAAATAACAGCGTTTTCTTTCTATAATATACTTGTTATATTATGATATAATTAATTAAGTAATTAATTTAAAGTATATTAAATAGAAAATCCTTAAATGATATGTTATGTGATAGTAACTACAATGTTTTATAATTATGAGAAATTTGTCATATTAAAAATAACATATTATTTTCAACATTCATGCTTAAGATGTTTTGAGACAGGATATCGTTACATCCTTTGAGACTAGAGTGTGTAATGTTCTCCAAATATTGGGTACTGTACCATTTATGGATGTTGGGGGCACCGATAGATTACGTACTGATAGTTATTGGATAACTATGTAATGACTCACTCGAAAAGTTTTTTGTTGGTTAACATAACTACGGTCAAATGGAGAACCTCAAAGTAATTTTTATGCAAAGTTCCCTCAACTTGAGAATACCATGGAACTCCATTCTAGACCTCTATTTTGATTAATCATGACATGATGTCCATTGAAGGACTGTATTTGCCTATGAGTAGAAGCATTGAAAGTGAAACACTATTTAACAGAGAATTCGTCTTCTCGGTTAAATATGGTTAATATCGCGGTTAACTGTAGTCAACTCGTAGTTCAAATCTCTGGCCAGAGTAGTATGTTTGATAATAAATGCGATGACCCACATATTGGAAGGTCGAAAATAATCCACACATGACTTAAACAATCCGGGACATAGATAATCAATGGAGTTAATTAAGAAAAATAAGAAAGAAGAAGAAATCAAACACAGAGTCTTGTAGTGGAATGATAAAATATAATAATCAAATAAACAGTTCAGGAAGTTGTTTATATTATACATTTTGATTATAATTTATACAACATTTATTAGAATTATATATACAATATAGACAAATAAAACAATGCAGCAGACCACATGATGCAGGAGTACTAATCATAATATATACCAAATCTTCGTCTTTGTCCTCCAGAATAAATCCTCAATAAGCTGAAAACTCAGGGCTGACCCAAGCATAGTGAAAAGACAAAACACTAGAGTCAGGACTAAAATATTCTTATGTGAGCCAAATCGATATCGCATATAACATGAGTGCCATGGCATCAGAGATGTTTATGGGTTTTACATCTCCTATCTAGTGTATAACGTGCGTGTAATAACTCAAGAAATGTTACAGGATTTTCCGTCTCTTGAGGATCCGTCAAAATATTTTGTCTGTAGTGGAAAACGCTACATATATAATGTCTAATCGGTAAAATAAATATTTTTTAGCGTTAAGGCTTTACATTGATCCCCCTTAATGCGTTTTTAAGCATTTTCGTACAGTTTGCATATAAAACACTAGTAAACCGTCGGTGGATAGGGATGCGCCATGATACACCAACACTAAACCAAAATCGTAGTGGTCTTGAAAAAGGATAAAAGTATGACAAGGCACGTGAGGCAATGCCCAAGTTATGATACTGCCAATTTACCCTTCCCGGCTGGTGGTAACCCCTAATGGCACACCGCGTCCAACACTGCCAAAATCCGAGGGTGCGCACCAGTCAATAACAATGTCATGATAGTAATACAAAGAAGTGTGTCCGTTGGAGATAGCTAACCTCATTGGGAGGTATGGCTCCTGTTTTAGTCATTTCAAATTGACACAAGTGTCAGGACAATCATCATCGTTCGGTTTGTTCAAATTCAGTGAACGACGCCAAATCCAACCGCTTCTTTCTGGAGTCTCTTCCACGTACACAGTTGTTAAAGTGGTTCAAATATTGACAAAGCGTATGCCAATAATAGGTCCCGTTCTCTTTAACAACCAAATGTCGTTTTACACACCGGTTGGTACCTATATATTTCGAAAACAATTCGTACTTGATAACTAAATATCATATTCTGTTCAAAATCAAGTACAGTTTGAAATCATCATATTTACTCAAAACATACCATTTCATTTTTGCCTTAATATCTTTATTTCGCTTTCAAAATGGTTTCATATTTCCATACAGGTTATAACTTTATTTTAACTCAATCGAATTTAAATCCAAGATTTAAATATAAATATTCCACCCTCGACTAGTTTGAATTTTAAAAAAATAGTTTGAATAGTTTTTAAATAGCTTAAATAGTTAAAATAGTTTAATTGAAAATAGTTTGAATACTGAAAATGGTTTATATAATAAAATAGTTTGGAAAATCAAAATAATTCCAATATTTAAGAAGATATATTTTAAATAGTTTATACTACAATAATTTATTTGAAATAGTTTCAAAGTCTAACTGATTCAATTCCAAAATTTTCAATTCAAATCAATTTCAATTTCCTTTTCGATTTAATCGATTCAATTCTGATTTCAAGTCGAATTTTACTTCGATTCTAATTCCAAATTAATTTCAATTTCAATTACAAATTAATTTCAATTTTAATTCCAAATTTATTTCAATGATTTAATTTCAACTCAATTTTCAAATTTAAACCATTTCGATTTATATCAATTTCGAGTTCGATTTTTAGAATATCGATTCGTATCACTTAAATCATGTTAACTTTCAATATTCAATTTAAAATCCAAATCTTTAAATATAATTCAATTCTGAACTCAAATTTTGAAATATCATTTTATATTACTTTTACTTAGCAACATTCATAGTTCTAATAAATGTCTAATCTTTTAAAACAAATCAATTTCTGAAATACAAATCATATTCCAATTATAACTTCAAAATTTCATCTTCAATTATTTAAACAAATCCTGTTATCAAATTTAAATTTCAACATTTCGAGCTCAAGTTCGAAAATAATTCGATTTCCATAAATTCAATTTTTATTTCTTTAAAATAAATGGTTTAAATAATTTCAAATCAATATTTCCGAAATCATTTAATTTAACCAATCCGGTGTCCGTATATAACTTTTATCGTATGGCCAAGTGAATCAATTATTGAAATTTAATCTAGGAATGGATATATATCATTTCAATCCAAAATAAATATCATAGGTATATATCATTTCAACCTATTTCTTAATTTATTCGAAATAATTTGAAAATAGTTCGATTTACAGTTTTATTACCGTAAATAATATACAGGATAACAACAAGATATATATAAAATAATTAAACATCCAATCAACCACATATCAACCAATGGCATTTATTAACGACCAATATCCAAAACAACCAATGTATCACAAAAATTAAATAATTATCCATATTAGGTATTTACTAGCAATTCAATTCCAATTCAATTTAACTGTCAATTTAAATTTTATCAGGTAATTTAGATGTCAATTTAAACGTCAATTAAATTTTCCAAACAACAATCAATAAATTAAAATCACTTCATAATTTCAATTTAACTAGCATAAAAATATTTTAGTCAATCGTAAGCATATAAAACACTCACCTGTATTTGTTTCAGTTTCAAATAAATTTCAGTTCGATCTTACATCGTTGACGACATTGATACAAACCCTCAAAAACTAATTTCACGCGAAATGGACCTCGTATACACAAATTATGAATTTATAAATATCGATATAATTTAATTTTAATTAACAAAATAAAGAAAATAAAAAGGAAACAAAACAAACCTAGCTTCATCATGTTCACGGGATAGCGCCTCTCCCCCTTCCTTCCTCTAGGCGACGCATTCTTATTTTTTTATATTATATGAATGAACTGCACCTCCCACATCGCAGATCGCCTGCAACCATCGACCGCCACCTCCTACATCCTCCGTCATCTCCATCGCTGCCACGCCTACACCCACCACTGCCATCGCCTAGCTCCGACCAGACCATCTGCACGCGTGTCTCCAAGTACTCAATAACCCTACCCAACACGAACGTGAATGACAGTAGCCACGCCTTCATTTCCCCCTCTCGCTCGTGCGTTGCTACAGGTCGCACACGACCAGGGGAAAAATCACGACTTTGAATGATTTCGATTTTCTCGTTCGTTCTTTTTTTTAGATCTGGTGATTCCAGTAAAAAGGAAAAAGGGGAAAAGGAGGGGTACGTGATATACGGTTAGAATGGAATGTGGGTTTGGATGTAGATAATTATATTATTTAAATTAGAATTTTTTTTAGCCTAAGACATCCAAAAATTTTCGAGCTCCAAACAAAGCGTGCCACTTAGCATTTACAATGTTTTGCCCACATTTTAAACATAATGGAACTAGTTTCGGAAGCCAATTCGATCGTATGTAGAAGATAGCTTTTCAAATTGAATTATTTAGTTAAATTCTAAAATAAATTTCTACGTGTTTCAAGCTTGCACGACCAAACGACACGTCCAATTGCTACAAAATTTGAAATCCTACAAAAATTCACTATTACGGATCCGATGAAACTAGTTTCATTAAAATCCAAGACATTGGCCAAAATGGCTATTTTTACTCGTTGATTAAATTAGAAAATTTGCAATTTCTAATTGTTCACTTCTAAACCCAATTTTAAATGTCAATAATCTTCATTCCATATTTAAATAAAATTTAAATCAATTTTCGATATCATTTTCATTCATATTAATTTAAGATTCAATTATTTAAATAATTGCAATATTGAATTTAAACAATTTAGTTTCTAATAAATCACCATTAATAAACAATTCACCATTCATTAACAATCATCTTATCATCATCTAAATAATTCAATATTATTATTCAATTCAAGTTGTTGATAACAAACACATTCAATACATAGAATTCATTTCAATACTGATTATTACTCAATCTTCGAAATTGGTTATTTCTAAATTTCATTCATGTTATATTCATTAACTTACATAAATAAAACATCAAAGTTTATTTCTAACCATTTTAATTCAATAATTATATTATATTTAATAATTTAAAATAGTTCAAAATACAGGTCGTTACAATAAATATTATTATTGACCCAAGGACTTTGTTTATGGACTAATTGTAACAACTCAAACCTTAGTGGGCCTGAATTTTCGCTAAATCGAAATTCCAAGTCCAGTAAAATACGGATTGTTGGTTTAATATCTTACAAATAAATTAATAAATGCATATTTGAACATTATCGGTAAAAATCACAATGGAATAGTAAAGTATAATGAAACATATAGTTACTGACTAAGTTTGACACATTAAATATATAATGTCCTTGTCAGGCCAAGCTTGCATAAGGAAACACGACCTTCCACGGTTCCTGCCATGCAACAGCACTGTCCCTCTAATCTATCCTATAGGTTATAATGAGGAGGGAGATCAAAATAATGTTCTGGTGACTAGTAAATTATACATTTTGCACGTAAAACTATTTTATGTCGATTGCCTTCCATGATATGTCATATGTTTTTATTTTTACTTAGTCATCTCGACTTTACGTACACATATGATATGCCACATCAACTCAAAGTAGACCATAACTATATACATGTGTGTGCACCATAGTCCCCCTTTGAACCAAGATACTATCCCGCCAGTATCCATAATCCAGCACCTTCTAAGGATCCATCATCGATGCAGTATCACGTCATCATCGTCGTGCATGCGATGAAACTCCTCGTAGTGTCTAATAATGGCATCATGATAGTTTGGCTATGTTCTATATAACCTTAGGTATTTTCTACTTGTCTGCTTTTACAGTGGACTCAGCTACACGAACTATAGAGGACTCAGCTCCCCAGACTATAATGGACTCAGCTCCACGAACTATAGGGGACTCAACACATCGAACTATTGTGGATTCGGCTCCATGGACTATTATGGACTCAGCTTCATGGGCTACCCCATTTTTTTTGAAAGACCACTCTTTAAGGGTTATTTAGCCTTGCCCTAAGAAACAAACTAACAAACAACTATGGTGGTGTATGACCTAACCTGACCTACACTAATAGGAGGTGATGCCCGTTAGGTGTAACTCTGGTCTTTCTCACTGACCGCTCATGACCGATGACGTTCATGACCTATGTACAACTCCTACTCCTTAATATGGTACCAACACATTGGCCTAGGGTTGATCTTTGCTCATCGCCCCTTTTAAATTGCCTAACGCAATCAAGGAAATACCTCTATTTAAAGATTGAAGCGGACCCTATAGAGGTATTCCTTTCTCCTATATGCAAGCATATATAATTCCATGGGTTTACTGTTAAATATGCCCCGCATCACTATAATGTATACACAACTGCTGGTAGCCCCTTTAGTGGACAAACTTCTGTGGGTAACACTACTAACCTCACATTTTATAACATTCTAATGACTGTCTTTATTATCCATTTAAGTTATTTACTAACTTTAATGATTCACACCTACCATAAACGCATACCAAGGCAACACACACACACACACACACATATATGTGTGTGTATGTGTTCATTCAGTTTTATTATTAAGCTTCCGCTGTTCACCGTTGATAACATTCCTTTACTTCTTCATGAATTTACATCATATTTAATTTTGTTAGAACCTTGTATTTTTATATTTTGATTTTGACAACTATATAAGTAAATATTATGTGAACTAACCATATTTCTGGAGAAGGTGCTATTTTACTCAACAAATAGATTGCAGATCAAATTCCAGACAGAAGCTTCAATATTTTCTATGGTCTAAGTCTAGCAGTTAATTTTTATTAAAATCTCTCCAAAGTGGTATATACGTGTACACGTACTTAAAAAATCTTTCAGATCATAGTTCATATATCAAAGTTTTTAGGTGCACCTGTTCACACACAAAAGCACTGTTAAAAAAAATCATGAATATGGCATCAAATAGGTAATTCGAACGAATGAAATGCATAGGTCATTCGATTGAATTCCTATGCACGTGCACAATAACATATGAATATTCAGTTGACTGAACAATACGATTCAGTCGGCTAAATGACTTGTCTTTTGCACTGTTTCTTCTTTGATTTGAATTTTACACAGTTCATATGGCCAAAATATTTTATTCAGTCGACTAAAATTGCATAACCGCTATATTTCTGAAAAGTCACTTCATTTCATCGAACAGAAACAATCATTGATTTAAGAATTGTTTCCGTATCTTTTGATTGCTACTTTTCATGAATAATTACAACTCTTAAACACTATATATAGCCTTCAAATCATTTGTTTTAATCACCTAATTTTTGATTCTATTCTCTTGTTCATTCTTTCCATTTGCATTTAAACTCTCATTCTAATCACTTGTACATTCAAGAAAAATTTCATCAATGATTTATTAAACTTCCAATTTTCAAAAGTGACATGAAATACCACAAATGAGAAGATTATAGGAAGGGCTTACGTTATTGACTTATCAGTGCTATTCAAGAGCATACACAGAAACAAATTTACTATTTTTATTAGAAGTCCCGTTCAGTTGCTCAGGCGGTTGAAGTCCTATTCTGTTGCTTAGACGGTAGAAGTTATGTTCAGTTGCTCAGGCGATATTACACCTGTTCCTTCGGGTTAAAAGAGGGTAGATAGTTAAATTTCAGAAGGAGCCTGGGACTGGCGTAGAACAGGAAGTTCGAACCGGTATAAAAATCCTTGATGTCGTTTACTTTACTACTTGAATTTGATTTGATAATTTTAGGGATTAAAGGAGCTTTGTTTTAGCCAGCAATGTAAAGAAGATAGCGGCCAAAAGAGATACTAAATTAGGGCTTTGAAATGATTAGTTATAAGATTGGACAAGAGATAAAATAGGTAGGTATCTAATACACTTTCTCTCTTGATCTTTGCCACACATCTTCTAACCTTTGATCCATGTTTTAGCCACCCCAAACCCTTATAGTAACAGCCATCTATAGCCTTAAAAATCATTGGTTGTGGCGCCATTTAACCCAAATTAAATATATACAATTATATTTAACTTACATTGTTATCGATATCTAATATCGATCGAAATATTTATAACTATGATAAATATATACGACGATTTTTATTTCTTGAATCATATTCAAAATTTATAGTTACTATTTCATAAATATTAATTAATTTAATTAATTTATAACAATTATAAACTAGTTAAATCGTTTGGTCTAAAGAGAATTTATCATTTTGGTTGTGTGACTCTTGGGTGTAAATTCAGTCAGCAACTAACATCAAACTATTTGAATGTTAACGTTCACACATCACTTAGCAGGTGGTGTGACATTATGGGCAAATTTATCGCTTACTTAGTTTCGATAAAATCCAATTTTTGTTTAATAAGCCTTACCTGGTTACGACATTATTTACATCAGTTCTCTTTGTTAGAACTATATCACCATGGACTTATGGAATTTAATAATGGTCAAAATTCCAATATCATCCATATTCAACTCTATAGTTGTCATAAACCGCTCTTTCCGGCCCTCGAAAATCGACATAAATATGCCCATCGTATAACATGCCTAACAATCGAGTGCTGGAAAGGCAGATTGTTGAATAAAGAAAGGATGTAGAAGAAGAAGAAACTAAACAAAACAGAATCTCATAGCGAAATGAATAACATACAATATAAATTGTTCTTTACACAAACCCAAAACTGTACCATACATATCTCTCATCAGAGTGCACAAATAAATAGTTTCCAACCCAGGCAGTTATAACAATCTGGCCTCACAACTGCTGATAATTTCAAACAAAACATTGAAGTGGAATAAAACAAGTATGAGAATACGTCTTAGTCTCTAGCTCGTTTGCCGAGCTCCATAGAATCCTAACCTGAACATGAAATACTTGGTCTGACCCAAGCATTATAATAAAATAACATGCGAGTCAGTCTGGAAAACCAGCATGAGAAAACACCCTCAATTTGAATTTTTAAAGTTTCAAAATCCTTTGAAAACCAGGGATATCTCGTAAGACCATGCCACACATAAACATGACGGGTTTTTACCTTATGACAACCAAAGTATTTCATATCGAATCCTCTGATATTATAATAATGTCTAAGTACAAATAATTATTCAAATAGTTGAAATGCTTGCATCTCACGTTTCAGCATAATTGGGCACAATCAAAACCGTATGACATTTATCAGAGAATGGATTCCATATGAATGACTAGGCACTGGGGTATCGCCTGTCACAGTACATGTCTAGAATAACATATCGAGGACCATGCCGGGATTCCCTGCTACACAAGACTGGTCTACCCCTAACCTGAATAGATCGAGTATGCTATCACCCCGGTGTTCCCACCCTTTCCTAGCTTCATCCATAAATCGTAGTAGTAATATCCAAGGGTATCTAAAAAGGTGATAAACATACCCTAATTGGGTGCTACCACTTAACCTTGCTGCATCTCCCCTGCTTTTCAGTCATTCCCGGTTGATGAGGCTAGAGGCTACGATTATCTTTTCAAGAAAATTTCACTTAGAATGCTCATTGTCCTCCAGTGATAATGCACTGATAGCATTCATCCATGCAAGTCCGTTCCGGGTCCGAACGGTACCGAAGACACTATTCTTACTACATCCATTTTGGAATCACCCTAAGGATTAATAGCGATTAGCCTTTGCACTTCACTGCTCCATCTTCGACTCCATGCTTTTGTCTTCATTTCGAAAACGTATTCGTGGGTCGAAGTAGTTTTTGGATAACAAATCCGATCCTGGTCTCTTCAAAATAACGTTCGACGTTTTTTCAGTAAACTCAAACCTATTTCTTTATGAAATAAACAGACGAAAAAAGATCGAAGAACACCTCCTAACCGTTAGTGGATGGATATCCTTATAAACACCCCAGAAGAACGAAATGAGTTTACACGTACATTTTAACACCTCGAACAGTAAGTGTACCATATAATTTCCGTGCTTCTTTAAGATATTTCCAAAGTTATATCCAGGTCAAGATTTGACAATTGGTTATTTAACTATGAAATAAAACAAGCATTCAATCAAATATTCCATTTTCCACTGAAAACATTAAATCTCTTTTCAATTTAATTTATATTTCAATCACTTAAATCTCTTTATCCAAATATATGTACTTATCTTATCGAATCCAGTATATTCACAAATTATCCTTCTCAAAAACTCAAATCATGGATTCACAACTCAATAGTTACGTCTCTATCCCAAAGAAATCCAGAACTTAACTGCAGGCACTCACTGCCTTCGATTACGCCATGTGAGCATACCATTACTTCCCGAAAACTTTATCAAAATTTACCTCAAAATAATACTTATAAGTTCTAAAATAAATTTTCAAGTTTAATCTAGGAAAATATACTTAAATAAAGCTATTATACAAAGCCATATTATATTTAATAATTTATCCTTTAAAACAAAAATGCTGACTAGTCCTTAAGTAGTATTAAATCTTTAACAATCATTATAAGGTTGCTAACTAATAATTAAATATGCTTTAAACAATTTAAAATAATTAAATAACTAGATTCTAGAATATTTTTAACACTTTTAAAAATTACCTAGTAAATAATTAAAAATCCTCTTTTTAAAACAAGCCCAATTCCTCGATCCTAATTTCACTTCGTAAATTTGAAAATCTTGCTTGAGCTCCAGTATAACCAATTTCATACTTATTCCCAGTTTCACTTCTATCTTTCCAAAAACACTAAAAATCTAAATTTTTAAACCTTTTTATTTTAACAAGTACCACTTAAGCATTTATTATTTAACAATCCTTTTTATATATATTTTTTCCAAAATCCCTATTTTACAATATCTCGAATTTTTTAAGTACAATTTCAAAACCATTATTTCATCGGACCAATTTACCATATTTCTAGATAAATATTTTACTTCAAAAATCCCTTTAAAATTCTTTTTCAATTCAAAACATATATTACAGGTATTTAAAAATACCAAAAATCAAGATCAAAACTGTCATAGCATCTAATCAATTCAAATCACACAATAGTCCATCACCGATTATTCTAACAAAACATATATCACTATATATGAAATTAAATTCAACATTTTTAGGAATCTAGTTGGATCCCTCCAACCTATTTTTCTGCATCCACAGATGTTAACACAGCATAAAAATACCAATTTCATTTCGAGGCGGAATATCGCGGTATATAGGATCATCCGCTATTATGCGGGACGTATAGGGTCTCATCCGCTACGTATATGCGGGAATATCAATCACTCCCACATATATACTACTATATATAATATCACATCCACTTGATAATAATTTATCAATTTAACCAATCTGTCATTTATTAATTTTAACTATTAAAAATTAAAGCGAACAGTCCAAAATTGAGTGAGATTAACTCACCTTGATTTTTAGTTGGCCAAACGTTCAAATTTTAAATTAAATCGAACACGTTCAATTTAACCTAAAATTTTAACTTACCCCAATCATCTCCAGATCTATTCCACAGCGGAGTGCTCATCGCCACCATCCTATCGCCGCTTGTTCCATCAAATTTCGACCTCGTATGACAAAGATACAGATTTTTAAAGATTGAAATAAAATTTATATAAATAAATTTATTTATTTTTAACCGAGGAACAATCAGGCCGTTAATTTCCTGCAACAAGATCTGGACTGCACTTCGTTCCCTCCTTCATCATCGTCTTCTCCAGGAAAAATACGAATACGTGAACCCAACTCGACCTTGCTTTGACCAACTCTAGCTCCCTCCCTGAACATCATGATGCCGACCAACAACCACCACATGATAGCTCTCCCTCCACTGCACCTATGACCGCCGACCGCACCCCCTTCTTTCACCAGTTCTGTGAATTTCTCCTTGAAACACACACAAATGCAATCCATTTTTCTCTCCAATCGATGGCGAGAACAAAAATCCACTTTGGATAGGTCGAGCTCGGTGAGCTCTACACTTTTTTAGTAGGAAGTTTTTGACGATATTGCTTGGATCGAGAGAAATCAAGGGGGAAAAACTAGATGATTTTGGCCATTAAACGCTCAAGAGGCGGCTGTGTTATTCTAGAATTAGGGATACCGTTGGCATGCGTATATATACGTGTATAACATTGATTTAATATTATTTTTTTCACAATTTACATGATTTTTCGAACGAAATCCAAACTAGACGTGCCACATGGCATTTATAATGTTTACCCCTATTCCGAACACAAAGGAACGTGTTTCGAGGACTAATTCAATCCTATGTGGAATATAGCTCTTCGAATCGAATTAAAATATTAAATTTTCGTTTTTTATTTCAACGTGTTTCTATCCCATACAACTAAACGATAACTCCAAACACTACGAAATTTGAAATCCGATAATAGTACACTATTACAAATCCAATAAAGATGGTTTTGTCGAATTTCGAGATTGTGCCCTGGAAGGCTATTTAAACTTGTCGATTAAATCGAGTGATTTTCAAAATCTTTGAAATCGTTTAAAATTTCAATTTTTAAAACTTATTAACCCCATTATAAATCAAACAGAATTTATATTCCTAGTAAAAATCATTCTGATTCATTTTAATCAAAGTTCAATTATTTACATCATTGCTATATATTAATTTCCACTATTAAATTAATTAATACATAAATTTCAACTTCAATTTTTTAACCTTTCATCCCATTCAAAAGTCCACTATCATCACTGTAATTCAAACAGAGTTTAAAATCAACTTATAAACCATTTCCATTCCTATTTAACTCCAGATTTCCATATTTGCCCAATTTCAAATACTAATTTACTATTTTACCAAATCAAATAAATCTCTATATTTGGAATTTTAAACTATTTTAGAAATTCTTCCATATTCAAAATCAATTAGTAATTCAAATTCAACATTTAAAATAAATTAAATGTTGAAAATCAAACGAATTTACGGGTCGTTGCAATAGTTCAAATGCTAAGTCCTTAGTTCAATGATAACAATTATTATTAACCGAAATGCTCTGGCCTGAGACTTTGACTTTAAGTTGACCGTGATACTAACCCCATAAAAACGAGGAGACGCTCTTGAATAGTGTTTCACTTCCAATACTTCCACTTGACCCAACTATAGTCACTCGATGGAACGCCATGCCATGATTTTACTATAATCAATGTAGAGTTTCATATTGAAGATCCACAGTATTCTTAAGTCGAAAGAACTATGTAAATCAGTCACATCAATATTTTCTGTTTCACCTTAGTTATATAAACCAAAAGAAAACTATCGAGTGAGTCGTTCCATAATTATCCAATAAATATCAGTACCTAACCCCATTGTGCCTCCAACAGCCATAAGTACCACACTGTCCAATATTTGGAGAGCGTTATGTACTCAAGTCTTCAAAGAAACATCGATATCCAGTCTCGACGCATCTTGACCAGGAACATTTAAAATGTTATATATGTTTTCACATTACTCATGGTTACAATATTTTGTAACAACTATCACAAAATATAACATTTACGGATTTTCTATTAAATATAATTTTAATTAAATTAATCAATATAACACATTACATAAAGTATATAATAGAAAGAAAACACCTTTATTTCAAACAAGATTGGTGTGAAGACCCGCAAATCCGTACCCTTTAAATCGACAATAATCCACACATGTCCGACCCAAAAAGCACAGACTGACGGAAAGTCAAGAGAAAGAAAAGAAGAGAAAAGAAGAAAAGAGAAGAAAGAGAGAAGATAGAACCAAACAGAACAATAAAGAATCTCACAACGCAGTGGAAAATATATAATATCATATCAGTGATCTTTACAAAACAGAAACTGCATATATATACATCAATCAGAGTTCAACAATCAATCGATAGTTATCAGCCTGAACAGTTATAATAACCTCCTCACAGTTGCTGATAATATAAAATAACTAAGCAACAAATGCAGCGGATAATCAAACATACACGTCTGCACGAAAATGAAGATCTCCAGCTCTCCTGCTGAAGCTCCAAAAGCACCAAATCATAACCAATAAATATACTCGGTCTGACCCGAGCATTGAAAGGGAAGAACGCCCGGATCAGTCTGGTAAACCAGCGTGAGAAACACGCTCAACTGAATTTATTAAATTACCAAACTTTTCCTTTATCAAAACAAAAGTATCTCGTAAGACAAGTCCACACATAAACACAGACATGTTTTTACCTTACGATAACTAAAACATATCATATCAAATCCTCTTATATTATAGTAGTGTCTACTATATACGGATAATATTAATCATAGCCGAAATTGTTACACTGGTTAGATTCCATCATATAGCCCAATTGGGTAATACAATCAAAATGGCGAGTGCGTAGTGGAGTTTGGATTTCCATACAAATAACCAGGTGATGGGTCTACCTTCCGGCAGTACATATCTAGAAAAATGTACCGAGGACCATCACAAAGGATCCTCTACCAATACAAGAACGGCCCACCTCTATAACTAGATGGTACCGAATATACCATCCTACGGTCGTTACCGACCTTACCGAGGGCCCTCATAGCATACAAACCATAATAATCATATACACGACGTCATAACGAGTAAAGATGTATCTAGAAGAGGATGATCATATCCTACTTGGTAGCGACCCACTTAGCCTTGCCGCATCTAACCCTGTTTTGGTCATTTCCAGTTGATGAGGTTAGAGGTAACGATTACCTTTCACAAAGCATGTATCACATCACTTAGAATGACACAAGGCCATTTCCGTTGACTACTAATTGCCTTCCACAAAAATACAACCCATAAGCTCATACGTCTTAAGGAGGGTGTCAAGCTAAGAGAAGTTTCCTTCTCCGCCACCACTGATGTACTTTGTAAAAACCAATGTACGTAATATGTAGAAATGCAATGTCAGACAAATGTCCATACAAGTTGTCCAAGAACAGGACAAACCGAAGGTACTTTCCTACCACATCCTGTTGAGAAATCCCTAGGATTAGCAGCGAATAGTCCTCGCATTGGATATTTCATAATAAAAAGACCACTGCTACTGGATGTACATTGGGATTTTAACCCCAAACGATCAACAAGCAGTCCTCCACTATGAAAATCCAGAATATCAATATCATCACAAGCAACCTACACAATCGTCGCATATACGTTCGTCCGAAGTGGTTTAACGATAAATCTGATCCCGGTCTCTTCGCACCAACAATGCAAAAGCGTTTCTCAACCTCACACAGAAACTAAGTCTCATAGACTTATCACGTTTCCAACTTTCAACTTACTATCCTTCGGGCCAAGAAGGAAGCTCGATAGGTTGGAGTAATTCTCTACACTACACGAATCAACATCCTCAACACAAACGATAATCAAGCCTACACAGAAGGCTACGTACTAAGTATACGACTAAATAGTTCCCACATCAAATCGAGGAACTAAAATTTGGCCAAGTCTGATAGTCGTTTATTTAACAACCAAAACAAACAAATATTTAGCACTATAACAATCACTGGGCCTTTTAATTAATCTTTATTAATTAATTCACTTGCCAAATATTCACTTCAAATTATGTTTAAAAAGAGATATTCTCAAAACTATTTCAATATTAGAAAACATTTCAAATACTTATTTAACAATAAGTAATTCACAAATCAATTTATTTTCAACACTTAGAAAATATTTCATATACTTAAATCAAGATTAAGTATATATCTTGTCCTTTAAGAAAAACATGCTCTTTAAACACATTTATTTGGATCAAAATGAATGTTGCGTAAAACATCGTTACGACAACCCAAAATCACTAGTATAGGGATTCGAAATTAAGAAAGATATATAAATCCCAATACTATACAAAATATTTCCTTTGAAAATCATTTACTATAACAACAGTGTTATAGTCCATCATTTCCTTATACTTTACGAAAACGTTTATTTCAACAATAAATGTTGAAATCTATGGTTTCGATCCTTAATACATTTTAAAACATCTTCAAAATCATTTAACTCCATTTAAAATACCACTTCCCAAAAATATCCATTTAATTTAAAATATTATTCACTGTCCAAAATCGTGAATATAATTCGTTTACCGAATTAAAGCTTCTACACATTTAATTCAGAATTATCCACTGTCCAAAATCGTGGATATAAATCTCTAACCAAATTTAACATTTCTACATATTTAATAAAAGGATTATCCACTGTCCAAAATCGTGGATATAATTCCTTTAATAACTTCTAAATTTAACTTATCAATTTCAGTTGATTTCGAAATTATAAAACAATGTTTATAAATCACATTTATATTTTATAAAAACTTCAATATATAAAATCCTTGAATTAACAACTTCTATTTGTATCCCATTTAAATGCCAAAATCCAATTTATAAGTTAATTCCTTATAAATCATTAATTTACAAAACCCATTCATTTTATAACTTCACAATTATAAATCTTATTCTTTTGTAAAATCCATTTATAACTTCATTTTAACACTTATAAAACTCGTTTTATAATTCTAATATTTTAATTTATAAAATATCAATTTTGTAAATTTTTATATAAATCATTTATAATTTTTCAAAAATCTCAATTTAAACCATTTAAAATTATTCAAAAATCTCATTTTAAACCAATTTACAAAATAGTTAACTTCACATTCCAAAAATCATATTCTGGTTTTATTTTACAAAAATCATAATTTTTATAACATAAAAATTATAACGTTTATTTATTTAAAATGAATCAATTCCAAAATTCAATAAAACATATACTTTCAAAAATCACTTTAAAATCCTTTTAAATTTGAAAATCATCACTTTAACATTTTTAAATTCCAAAATATAGGCCCAATGCTGCAATAGCACTAAATACAGCAATCACGACATCCAAAACATTATATATCATATGATAACAGAATTTATAACTATATCTGTGAATAAATCAATACGGGTAAGGAATCCAGTTAGATCCCTCCAACCTGTCACCTGTAACAAATATACATATTAGAATATGTGTACAATATCCGCTTCAAGGCAGACGCGCATACAAAGGGTCATCCGCTCATACACGTCAACGTATAGGGTCATCTGCTCCACTAGGCATGTATATATCCAAATACCAATCAATATATCATATATCATCAAAAAAATCATCAATCATCATATAATAATATTTATTCTCACTTATATAAAAATATCAGTGAGTCAGAAAGAGTGAGTTGTACTTTACGTCCAATAACAGTTGTAGTATTTTATTCCGAATAAAATTAAACGCGCATTTAATTTTATCCAAAATTTATACTAGCTCAAATGAATCCCAATCCAGCTCCATAATGTAGTGCTCGTCAATACGAACCCAACGCAATTCGTTTCGTGCGAAACGGATCTCGTATGAAAAAGATATAGCGTTTTAAAGTTTAAACGAATTAATATAAACTAATTTACTATTTTCTTTTTTATTTGAATACACTACTTTCCATATCAGCCCTTGATTTCCTTGCATAGATCGTGGCCGCGAATTTGCTTTCTCTCCTCCCAGGTAAAAGAACGCACGTATGAACCCATTTTGGCCGCCTCCTTGCTCGAATTTTCGCTCGACCATCGTCGACTTCAACGACGATCAGCACCCATCGTTCGACAGCCCTCAACATTATGCACCTTCGCCTAGGACCGTGTACAGCTCAGCCATGCTAACGCGTGGGAAAAGGTTAACGAAAGTCGTGACTTTGAACGCCTATTTCCATCGATTCGCATGATTACATTCGATCATCATCGTATAGATCGATAGATCTCGTCATCCCCTTCATCTTTGTAGTTGAACATTTCTTCTAATTATTAGTGGATTGAGAGGGATTGAGGGGAGAAGGATTGAGGGGAGAAGGATTGAATCATTTTCAGCCATAGAAACGAAAGTGGCGGCTAGAAACCCTAGCCTAGTTAGGTTTTGCAAAAGTGAAGATTATACGTCCTTTTATAGAAAATTTGACGTCACTATTCATCCCGAAAATTGTCAAACTCGAAACGAAACTTGTCACCTGGCATTTAGAATGTTTTACCCCTATTCCAAATGCAATGGAGTATATATCGGAAGCCAATTCGATCTTATTTGGAACATAAGTTTTCAAATCGAATATTTAAATTTAAAATTCACTTAAACATATTTCTACGCGTTTTAGCTTGCCTTGGACAAACCGTAAATCCGATTGATACGAAATTTGAAATCATACAATAATTTAACATTACGGATCCAATGAAACTAGTTTCGTCGAAATCCGAGACTGTTTGAAAAATGACCATTTTCACTTGTCAATTAAATATTAAAATATTCAATTTCTTCAATTTGACTTTTAATTCAATTTTAAAAGTTCTCAAACATCATTATAATTCAAATAGAATTTAATACAGCTTTATAAATCATTTTCATTCACATTAAATTCAAATATCAATTATTTTCACAATTTCAAATATTAAATTACCAATTTAATTATCCAATTAAATCACTATATTTCAAAAATAATTTATTCATCTTAATAAATTAACTTTTGCATTTTTAAAATAAATTAAATATACGAATTTCAAATGACTGAAATTCTGGGACGTTATTTTCTCCCCTACTTAAAATAATTTCGTCCTCGAAATTACCAAGTAAGAAAAAGTTGCAAAATCCATTAACTTTTCAAAACAATTCGTTCAAATTAGATTTACCAAATCTATTTAACCTTTAACTTTTTCCCAAGATCCATTAGTTAAACTTCTTATTAAAACTTTTCTAAGCATACAAATCCATTTATAATTAACTTTTCAAACCAACTAATATCATTTAACTTTCAACTCAAAAACCAAAACTTTAGTTATCGAAAGTTTTCCAATTTTCCCAAATTTTTCTAACGCCTCAAATTTCAAAAAAAATCGCCAGCGTCTCCTTTGCGCGGTTCGATCCGGAAAAAAATAGTAATATATATATCACAAATATACATCTCATCATCAAGGATGATGCATTCCGAAGGGAAAAAATGTAAAAGTACGATATGTAATTCGATATATGTACCTTATATATTATTAGCGAGCATATACGGCTAATATAGCACGAAAGCAAGCTACAAATGCGAAGCAAGCATCATACGCACCTACTAAACACTCAAAAAAAAGGGAAACATTTATATTCGAAAAGTAATATAAATATACAATATATATCAATACAGCAACTATATGCACCAATATAGCAAATGCCATCAATAAACAACAAATACAACCATCAAACAACTATCATCCAACTAACCAATATCTATCCAATAAATCCATTACCAAATCAATATACATTCACTTCTTATTAATATTCATTGAACTGATTTTCAATTAAATCATGTTTGATTCATAAACATTGGACTTTACTAACATCATTTTTCATTTTCAATTAGTTTACATTCATTAATTCATATTCCAATTTGTTCACTTCCAATTCAAATCGAATCAATTCTATTTAAATTCACTTAACTTCCCATTTGAATTCAATTATTTAACGTTGATTTTCATTAACTCAACTTCATATGAATTTTTTTTTATACAATCAACTAACATCCATCTAACAACCAATGCATAACCAACATTACCAAATTTATTTAATTTACATTCATTCAATTTGGTTCAACACTTTTAATTTCAAATTGGTTTTACATTCAATTGACTTTCATTCAATTATTCAATCCTCAACTTCTTAACTTAAGTTTTATTCAATTCTGAACAACAACATTTTCTAATCCATGTTTATTCCCTAATTCACTTTTACAATTAAAGTTGAATTTCATAATATAACTCAAGTTTATATTCATTTTATTTCACTTTATTAATTTACTTATATACCAAAATCAACTTCATTTAACATCACTTAAGTTATGTTTCATTTTATTATCACTTGCATTTACTTTCACTTATACAACTTAAGTTCACTACTAGTTTACTCAGATTCTATTTTATTTAACTTTTATTTAAGTCAAAATTTATTACTCATTCAAATTAAGATTTTGTTTTGCTTAACAAATCTGTTTAACCATTTTAACAATTGGTTTTACTTACCTTATCTCATTTTATAAGTTATACAACTTAATTACCTAAACTTCTAAATTCATATTATATAATCACTTATCTAATCCAATTAAAATCCAATTCAATTTATTTAACTTTACTTTAGTGAAATTTCAAAATCATATATCTAATATGCTAACTCAAATTTATTTCAATTTTTCCAAGGCTAAAATTTTATTTCATATTATAAATCCAATTTTTTTTACTTATATTTATCAATTACAACGAATTTTAAATTCAAAATTGTTTACCAAAACAGAACTCCAATTTTAATTTACTATTGGCAGCAAATCCGTCTCATAGAAACTTGAAAATGATACTGATGATGCTGCAGTCAACACCCTTATTATTTCCCAGTAACAATAGTGGATTTTCAGTGCTTTATATTCTTTCAATAAAATCCTTTTTATACTTATAAATCACATTCAAAAATCTTTTACTTATATAGTTTCACTTATTTCACTTTACTTACATAAGATCATTCCAAATTTGTTTATCTTACATAGATTTATAATAATATAACATCTTTAACTTTGAAAAACAACTTTCAAAATCAACAGGTTTCAAAATTTCAAATTCTTAGTTTAAATTCATTTTTATTTAAAACTCAGATAGTTTCATTTCTTATATATAAGATCATTTCACAATTTTAATTCATATTAATTATAATTTCATTCTTATAATTCATTTGCTTATACAATTTAGTCTTTTACAATTGTTGTTTCTATTTAGATTATTCAAACAGCTTTTATTAACTTATATATATTTTCATTTTCAAACAACCAAACAATCAGTTTATATGCACTTTAATTGTTTGCACCAAAATTAGTCACAACACTCTTCGGAAGTTTTTGAAGAGATAATAATGAAGAATATAAATTAAAAATGAGGATTATCTAACAAAAACTCCAATGAGCAAGAATGTAAATGCGTAGACAAGCAATTTAAAGTGGTTCGGCGTACTGCCTACGTCCACTGTGAAATTTTTGCAACTTTATTGATTCTCTTTCAACGATTACAAGCGAGTACAACAATCAACAGCAAGTTACAACTTGAAATTCGAAATCAACAGTAAAAGTATGATGTAGGTCTCGATCCGGCAGAGTTTGGGCGCTTCAGAATCAAAAGACCTCTTCTGTAGGCTCTGGGGCTCTATTTATAGGCGTAGGAGGCTGGGACTTCGCCTAAATTTTAGGAGACTTGTTTTAGCACATGCGGGGACCCACACGACCAATTCCATGACGTTTGGTCTCGATCTGTGATCGATACGAATTCATTTCGTATCGATCAAGATGATGTCCAATCAAGCTGAAATTTGGTGAGAACACTCCTTGGCATGTAGGTAATCTTATGTGAAAATTTCATGGCATTTGGATCTGGGATTGGGAGAAATAGCCGATACGAAATGGTGTTCTTCGCTAGGCTGCTTTGTTCGAATTGATTTGTTCGAATCGATTGGTTCGAATCGATGGTGGCAAGCGCCTTCATGATGACGTGGAGCGCAATCTTCATATCGATCCGCCTTTTTCACCGAGCTGATCGAGTCGTTCCAAAGATTTCGCCGCGCTCGTATTCATGTTTACCGTGTCGACCCAGGGCTCCTAAACTCGGTGGATTAGAACATATTATCATGTATGGATTCGAATGCAGAGTCTTGTTCGTATCGATCATGACGTGCTCCAGTCGATCGATACGAATTCGTTGTTGCAGGATGGATTCAAAGCGGGGCATTCTGATGGATACGGAGCAGGGTATCTGGATGGATACGAATCAAGGCACCTTGATGGGTTCGAAGGACTCAAGCCTATGGGTTCGAATCAGAGGGGAGCGAGGTTACTGCCACTTTGATCGATGTGAAGTCGATGGATTCGAACTAAGTTTAACTTAGGGGTTCGAATGTGACTCCGGTCGATGGATACAGAGTGGGGGATGAATGATTGATACGAAGCTCGACCGTCTGATGGATACGAAAACATCCCCGTTGATGGATACGAAGCTGATGCTAGGCGATCGTTGTGACGTGGTCTATCTGTTGATGGATTCGAACTAGGAGGCGGTTATCGATTCGAAATAGACAAGTGTTGATGGATACGAAGTCCATCGATACGAATTCGATGGATTCGAACGCTGCCAACATGATCGATACGAACCGAGTGCACTCTTGATGGATACGAAATCCCCTACAGTGATGGATACAAAGGCTGGGCCATTTCCTCTAGATTGAATCGATCATAACGTGAGCATATGAACTCGGATTGAGTCGAAATTTGGAAGGTTGGCTCTCTTGGCCTTGCTTGTCATGTCCTATCAATTGTAGCTCAATCCGGACTCGGACAAAATTCATCGATATCCATAGCGAACCTGTGTAGGCTTGATATCCAGGATGAGTGATCCTTGGTTTTCAATCAGTTCCTTGGTATCACGGCCTTGCCAAAAGGCGGGGTAACATTTGCCCCCCAAAGTACGTCTTGTGGAAACATGACGTGCTTTTCAAAGCTGCAGTTTCTTTCTGAACAATCATCGTATTTTTCGTTGAAAGTTGTACTCTGTATTGCTGTAACTGGCTGCTATGTGATAGTGATTAGCTGTTTGTCGTCATAATCGTAATGAGATGAGTATTCGATCCATGTGAATGTTGAAAATTGAATATTAGTCTGACATATATGCATATATGTTAACTTGACTTAGTTTGTTGTGTGTTGTTTTATATCGAATTTCGTGTTGATCCTCTCCTAAACCGATTTGAAATTCGAGTTGAGACAACGCTTGATGGTTGTTTCTGATTATCCACTTGTATCGATCCTCTCCTGAATCGATGTAAAAGGTTGAACGACTGTTCTCTACATTGGCGCGGTTTTCATTGATGGATACGAAATGATCGTTCGTATCGATGTGCCTGCACTATCTTGAGTTGATGGTTGCAAAATAGACACTACGAATCGATGGAGTTCGATGCTCTTAGTGCAGCCTTCGTTGCACACTTTGAATCGATGAAGTCCGATGGTAACTTCGTCTCGATGAAGACAAAGTCCGATGGATTCGAAAGCAGCATTCGCATCGATCCATTATTTGACCGTTTGTGACTGGTCACGTTGACTGGGAGGCGAAGCGACCCAGTCACCCTTAAGGCTCCATATAAATACTTTGGACTTAGCCAATTTTTCACTTTTCACTTTTACTCTTTTGCTTATACTTCCTGCGCTTTCGTATCGATAGAGAGAACGGAAGAGCGAACTGCTCTAGCCTTCGAATCGATTCAATCTTCGATCCTTTGAGCATAATCATTAGAATCAGTTAATTAATGGACAGAATCATGTTAAGAATGATGAAACTCGAAATCTCAACCATCCTTCTTGCTTTTACGAACGGTTTTGATGAATTTGAGATCTGGATGAGTGAGAGAAAGATTGTGGATGGAGCGTGGCCATGGAGTTGAGGCCCTTTGGAGAAGGAGGAGGTGTGGAGGAACGAACTCTGCCTTCGTTTCGTGTCGATCTGTAATAGGAGTTTATGAATCAATCCAGATTATATGATTTCCTATCGATACGAATACGGGAGCGGCGATCGATGCGAAGCCAGTGTTTTCAGATCGATGCGAAATGGTGTGCCCTCGATCGATACGAAACGTATCATTTCGAACTCGATCGATACGAAACGTATCGAGTCAAACCTGATCGATACGAATGTATCGATTCGAACATGGTCGATACGAAAAATGATGCATCTCTGACTCGATACGAATTTGAACTGCGGCGACCAATTCCAAGTTGAAATTAGACGAATTTAGAGAACTGTTGCGCATTAAAATATTTGACTCCGACGAGCTTCTGCCTTGCATGACTGAACTTGACCGCAGAACTGCATATTAGACTACCTTTCGAAGCTCGCCGATGGAACCGTAGCTTAACAAAAATATAACGAACTTCAACTTGAATCGATTGTTAGCTTCTGGATGGCACGGTTGTGACGGTCAGCGATGACGGTCATTTCCGGTCTGATTTTCAAAGTTTTGTCGTTCACACATTTCAGTTTATTCTGTAGAATTTGCTCAAGTAATGCGCAGCACTGCACGACACATTCATGCACTTTACACTGTGGAATGCACGGGCTCTTTATCGTCTAATGATGATTTCTCGTGAGTTAGCTAGTTATGGAACCTTCAAGCTCGCAACTGTAAGAAACTCAGGGTTTAATTCCTCCCATGCTTGAAGTACCAGAGATTGAGGTTGAAGTTATCGGTCCAGCTCCGGACGAGTTACCTGATGCATCCTTCATTAGTAACCCATCAGATTCTGTTCCGTCCAACATTTCAAAAGATATGCTAGGAAGAATATGCCTAAGGCATGGTTTGTCGATGGACGACGTATTATTGCCGGGACCAAACGATAGACCGCACAATCCACCGGAGGGATATACTGCATTCAATCATCATGCATGCGCAGCTGGGACACTCCCTCCGTTTAACCAGTATATAAGAGAAGTATTGTCGTTTTTGGGGATCGCCCCATCTCAGCTACACCCGAACGGATATGCCTCGCTCAATAGCTTGTTCATTGCATTTATGGAGTATCTCTATCGACCGCCACTCCCGATTGAGATCAGAACTTCAAGAGTCGGACTGGTAGTCCATCTTTCACATTCCTGGAAGCGGTAAGGAACTGTCAGGTGGTCACAGGGGCTTGGACTAGACTAAGCTACTTCAAGACGCAGTGGTTTCATGTTAGATTCCCTTCAGGATTTGTTGCGCGATGGCTATTTAGACGTGAGTATTGCTATCTTCTCGGGTAGTTGATAAAACTGATGTAGATGAAGTCAAACTCACATCTCATTTTCTTTTCATCCATAATCCAACGACCCGAAGGTGAACGTTTCAAGGAGATAGTTCGGGTCTTCCAAGAAATCCCAAGCGAAGAAAGGAATATCGAGTTGCTTTTGACGGATAGGAATCTTAGGATTCTTGGGCTGATCGAGCGAAGACAAAGTATAATGCTCGATGGTGCCTTAAGGACTGCCTCGAAAGAACGTGCTAAACGAAGAAAGCCTAAAGTTGTTATAATCGAGGAGGCTGACTCCGAAAGAACTCACACCGATGAGGAACCGTTGGGCGAACCTGCGGATGTAGCCCAGGATACCGAAGAGCAAAGAAAAGGCAAGGCAGCCATTGTTAAGCCACCTAAAAAGGGAAGATGGAAATCAGTTGTCACATCCCGACCCGCCTTCGGAATTAGAATTTCGGAAATGTCTCCCCCAAGAACTGAGAATCTTTATGAAGGGCTCGCTGATCTTCCAATTCCGGACGATGTGTCCTTGCATCATGATGTCGGATTGGACGAACTTTCAGAAGCCTTAGTTTTAAGCGAGTCTCTGCTCACTAGTGCGGTTGACACATCCGGTTGGTCAGGGGGTTGTACCTACATTCAAACTTCACGGCACTACACGATTTCTGAGTGTAATACGCTCACTGTGAGAGACTACTAACTTCGTCTTTTGTTTTTGCTTCGCAGATACCATGTCTGGCTGAAGTTCGATGCTTGGCCTTTTTTCGTAGCGAACGCAAGTCTTCTTCATATTACGAATCATATAGGAGAGAAGGGGACAGAGACTACGACCAGGGGTACTCGAGCCATGAACGCTCTGATAGAGAAAAAGATTATAGGCGTCGGTCTCGATCTCGCACGCCACCTCATAGAGCTCCCGCACTGCTTCCGGTTCATGTTTCAAGGCCTTCGTAGACTTCACGGCACAAGCCGTCTTCCCCGTCATCGAGGTCTGACACTCATCGTAGAATGGAGATCGCGGCCTCTACGACAACGTAACAGACATTGACTGAGCCTTCGGGGGAAGGAGCAGTGAGGCTTGCTCAGCTAAAGAAAGATTTCCCTGAGATCTGCTTTGACGGGTTTGTCTTCCCCCCGCATCTAAAAAGGATACCGGCATCAGCTGCACCCATGATGCATGATTATCTCTTAGATATTTTTTTCCAGTACCAGGAATGGTCAAAAACCACGAAGAAAGCATCAACGGTGGCCTTCGACCGAGCGGCCATGATTGAGAAACTAGAAAAAGAACATGGCCAAAAAGACTGGATTATTCAAGTGCCCAGTGGCGAGGCCGAGTCTTCTCGGAAATCAGAATTTGAGGCACTTAAGAAAGCTGGTGAAGCCCAGGCGGCAATGGATAGGATGGAGCATGAGCATTATGCCACGGTGGAGGACATGGGCCACCGAAACACCATTGTTACCGCCGAGTGGGATGCGGCGTTGAAGGAGCTAAATGAGCTCAAGGCTAAAGTTTCGGAGATCTTGAAGGAGAGGGACACCGCCAACATTTCTGCACAGGAGGCATGTGATCAGGCGGTGGAGTTTCGGAGGGAAAGAGATGCGGCCGTGGAAAAGGTCCGCGAGGTGGAGGCCGAAGTTGATGAGAAAGTTCGGCAGGCAGAGATCAAGCTCGAGACGGAGATTGAAGAGCTTCTCATCACTTATAATGCCAATGTGTTGATGCACAGAAATTTGGTGTGGCTCGATGATTATCCGACACACTTATTCAATGCCTGGAATTTGTTAGTTGAAGAAGAGAAGGCAGCACAGCCGGGTGAAGCTTTTGATGAGTTCGAGTTGGAGAACCGTATATTGAATGATGATGAGAAGAAGGTTCTCCACGATTTTATGATCTCTCATGCAAAAGAGAGATTGGGCACCCAATAATTAGAAGTTGGTGAAGGTTGTAGCGTTGCACACCCAGCTACAAGTTCTGGGATGATTACTTCCTCTAGATCCGAGCCGACACCAGCGATTAAGCCGCAGCCCGTCCCAGGCTACGACCCTGAGCAGCCACGCTTATCTCCCATAAGGGAACATCCTTCAGAAGCTGATCAGTCAGCCACGAGTCAAGTAGAGGAAGGTACTCCGTACAAATCTTGTGTGTATTTGAAGTGAAGGACTTGTTCTTGAAGTGTGGTCTGACAACTTCTTTTCTTTCTTGTCCAGTGAGTGAAGTTACAATGACAACGCCTCCTGCAATCCAAGAGTCACATCAAGTGCGGGAGGCCATTATTAATGAGGCAACTACCATGACTGCGGTTGCACCGACGGAGGTGACACAGGGGAGCTTGCTGTCTTTGGACGAGCAGATATTGAACGAGCTCCTAGGTCAAAGCAGCGATTCTTTTGCAGACATGCCATTCGTTCTTGGCGCATTCCCACCTGCTTCCATTGCTTCGTCAAAGACCACCACTACCTATCGTGAAGCTCGTGCCCCTCGTGAAGCTGAGATACTTGCTCAAATCAACGCAGAGATGGAAGCGGCGGCACACAGTGGTAGTTCTGAGAGTGTTACGACGGCGGTCGGCCCCACTCCTCTTATGGTGGTATCTTCCGGGGACATGCTTGTCGGAACCAGCATGCCCATTCCGCCCCCGGTTGTGGATTCAACTCCTCCGACTCCTCCCGAAGAAAATATTACTTTAAGTTCAAGTTCAGAGGAAGATGTCGATATCATGCCTTCATCAGAGGATGATCCGCCAAATGGGTAAGGGCTCGTAGCGGAAGACTTTTAGCGGTTCCAGTGGTTCCGCGTCGAAAAAAACCCGAAGAAGAAAAAGTAGATAATCCCCCTTTGGCGCATTTTTTGGCAGTTAGGAAGTTGTTTTTATTTTTCTTTCATAGGCCATGTATATATGCAGGCTCGGCCCCCTGCTACTAGGAATTTTTGGAATAACTTGTACATGAATCTTCACATACAGTTAGTCGAAATAAAATTTAGTTTCTTTGCTTCAACTCTCATTTTTTTTGTGCTTAAGTATTTGCAGTATTTGGCTTTCAGTCTAGTGTACTTGTGGTGTTTTTACCGTCAAGTAGAATTCGTTCTATTTTCCATGTCTGAAAATCTTGATTACACGTCGTAATCGATGAATGAGTTGAATTTTGTACATTGTATCACTTTGGTTAGTGATTAACACTTGAGCTTTTACCCCCAGTTCCGGGGACCAACATTTGTATTTCGGTGGTCGGTCGTACCTATTACAAATCTTGAGCACATGTCCACACTCCGGGGACTTAGGATAATCTATGATCGATAATCTGGTTTGCACTCTGGGAATTCGATAGTTATCGATGTTTGTAACAAAGTTTGCACTCCAGGAACTTTGACTTGGTATTTTTACTCTAATTCACACTCTGGGAATTTGGAGTCAGCATGTATATTTCGGTCCGCACTCCGAAAACCTGGAATTGATGTTTATACTCCAACTTGCGCTTTGGGAATCTGGAGTTAGCATGTACGTTTTGGTTCGCACTCCGAGAACCTGGAATTGATGTTTGTACTCCAATTCACGCTCTGGGAACTTGGAGTTAGCATGTATGTTTTGGTTCGCACTCCGGGAACTGGAATTGATGTTTATACTCCAATTCACGCTCTGGAACTTGGAGTTAGCATTTATGTTTTGGTTCGCACTCCGGGGACCTGGAATTGATGTTTATACTCCAATTCATGCTCTAGGAACTTGGAGTTAGCCGACAGATGGTCAGTCACATCTGTTTGGGATTTTTTAGGAATTTGTTCGCACTTTGGGAACGATGGATTTATCGGGATCGTGGATGGTCGGATCACATCCACCCCGAGCTGACAAGCGAGGTCGTTAGACGGACGGGTCCATCCTCCTCAAACTTGGTTAGGATACGGCCGAAGTTGTTAGGCGGACGGGTCCACCCTCTCCGGAACCACATTTGTATGTTTATACTCCAACTCGCACTCTGGGAGTTTGGAGTTAGTGTTTATGCTCTGGTTCGCACTCTGGGAACATAGAGTAGATGTTTATACTCCAATTCGCACTCTGGGAATTTGGAGTTGGTGTTTATACTCCGGTTCGTACTCTGGGAACCTAGAGTTGATGTTTATACTCCAATTCGCACTCCGAGAATTTGGAGTTGGTGTTGATACTCCGGTTCGCACTCTGGGAACCTAGAGTTGATGTTTATACTCCAATTTGCACTCCGCGAATTTGGAGTTGGTGTTTATACTCCGGTTCGCACTCTGGGAACCTAGAGTTGATGTTTATATTTCAATTCGCACTCCTAGAATTTGGAGTTAGTTGTAGGGTTGTCGTGCGTCGGTCCAGTTCAGCCTTTGATGTGATGGCTTGCCCCCAAGCTGAGGTTTCACTTAGTGAGTGGCCGGTCGTACATAGTCACTCGCGATTTGAATAAATTCCATCGTGCGATAGAACTTAGCTCTTCATGCATCGTGATTGTTGAATGTCGCATTCGGTGAATCACAGCTCTAGCTTGAAGAGATAGTAATTTATTGCTGGAAGGGAAAAACATGGCAAAGTCAGTGCCTTATTACAAATTCAAACTTCAGAATGCAAAGAAAATTGCAAAGTATTCATAGATTGAATAAAGCCTATCATGTGTAACAGTGACGAAGATTTTCGTCGTTCCAGGCTCCTGACAAAATGGGCGCCATTGATGGCGTTTATCACTAATCTCCCGCCGGGACAGGTAGAGTCCTCCCGTCTCGGTCGATCCGGTTCATTATTTTGATTTGATGGGCCCGCTCTTCCAGGCTGCGGTGCCCGCACAAACTGTTCCAGCTTCCTTTCTCTGATCAGTTTTTCTTCTCTGATCAGTTTTTTCTACGAGATCTTGCAAGTGACGACAATCATTCGTATTGTGCCCGTAGCTTTCATGGAACCTGCAAAATTTTCCCATCTGGATTTGCCTTTCTGACGACGGTTTTGGTGCAGGTTTTTGGTACTTAATTGTATTACAGGTTTGTAAATACAAGTTCTTCAGTGATGTATTCAAAGGAGTGTAATTGTCAAACATAGGATTCTTGCGTGGTGGGCCACGATTTTGATCTTTCTTTCTATTTTGATTCACGCTCTCTCTCCGCTGAGCTTGTTTGTTTTGAATGTTCAAATGAACTTTTCCGAAGCACTCACCGGACTGTTTGATCGCGACATTGCTTTGGATCCCTTCCGTGCCTCGCCCTGCATCAGTCTGCTTCCTAGATCGTTTCGTATCTTCCCTTCTCAGGAATTGATCTGCCTTGGCGTGGAAATGGTCCAATGATGTAGGTGGTTTTCCAGCTAACCAGTTGCCAAACTCAAAATCAGGGTCAATCCCTTTAGTCAACGCCATAAGGATGGAGTTATCGTTCGGATTGTTGATTTCCGCACATGCAGCATGGAATCTCTCTAAGTAGTGTCTGAGTGTTTCTCCAGGAGCTTGGGTGACGCTAGACAGAGTGTTGACGTCTTTCGGTCTTGCGACGTGTATGCGGAATTGCTCAACAAATTTAGTGACCAATTGGCCAAAGGAGGAAATAGATCGTAGTGGCAGTTGGGTGAACCACATGGTAGCGATGCTCCCCAAGGAGATGGGGAAACTACAACACTTCACTACATCGTCAGCTCTGGCAGCGCTCATCGACCATTCATATTTCAGAATATGTTGGTTGGGGTCGGAGTTTCCCTTGTACATGGGTAGAGTCGGCATCCTGAATCGCCGAGGGGATTCAGAAGTAAGTATATCGTCCATAAAGGGAGTGTGACTTCTGGAGATTCCCCAGTCATCATTCGTGAGAACCTGGCTCTCATGGATCATCTGACGTATCATGGTCGAAAGATCCGGCATTTGTACGTTTTGTGCGGCCTGCGCCAGAGTGTGATTGAATACCACATTCTGGGGTTGGACCGGATGCTGTCGATGGTCCAAATCTTGCGTTCTTGGCTTATAGTTCTCAGGGACGTACGGTTCAGGAGTATGCCGATGCTGACGACGGTCCAGGTTTGACTGATTTTGGGCATAGACTCCTGGTTCGACCACGACGTTCGTGGCGCGGTATTCTGTGGTGTAGTGAGGAGCGGTACCCCCTCTGGAGGAGGGCCCGGTCTGGAAACTGGCCGATGGGCCAACTCTCAGTTGTCCAACGGTCATTGTCGGTTGATATCCAGCAGCTTGTATATGACTCCCATCTAGACAGGGTCGTGGAGATCGACGATGATAATCAGAAGATGAAGAACTTTCGCTAGAGGAGTGAGAAGCATGGTCTCTTCTGGCGATTCAGCTGGTTGGTCAGCTCGGCTTTAGCGCGTAGCTGTTCTATTAAATGTTGTCGACTCTGGGTCAGCTCTTGAAGCAACAGCTGAAACTCTTATCGGGTAACCGGACCTGATGGTTCTGAGTGTCTAGTAGCGTCTTGGTTAGAGGGAGGTAGTGGCGCAGGATTCTGTCTATCCTGGTCTTCTTGATTGATAGCGTTAGAGGTGGTCCTTATGCTAACCATCTTGGGGGTTGAACTCCTTTCCTAGACTTTATGCAAATCTGAATAGAAGTGAAGGAACTCGAATTAGATGATCTGGATCTCTCTCTTAGATTTTTTCAATCCGGTATCGACGACAAATCTAGAGAGCAAGGAGAAAATCTGGGTTTTCTCAGTGAAAGCACCAAAGTGTTTGCACCAAAATTGGTCACAACACTCTTCGAAAGTTTTTGAAAAGATAATAATGAAGAATATAAATTAAAAATGAGGTATTTAACAAAAACTCCAATGAACAGGAATGTAAATGCGTAGACAAGCAATTTAAAGTGGTTCGGCGTATTGCCTACGTCCACTGTGAAGTTTTTGCAACTTTATTGATTCTCTTTCAATGATTACAAGCGAGTACAGCAATCAATAGCAAGTTACAACTTGAAATTCGAAATCAACAGCAAAAGTATGATGTAGGTCTCGATCCGGCAGAGTTTGGGCGCTTCAAAATCAAAAGATCCCTCTTCTGTAGGCTCTGGGGCTCTATTTATAGGCGTAGGACGTTGGGACTTCGCCCAAATTTCGGGAGACTCGTTCTGTCACGTGAGGGGGCCCATGCGACCAATTCCAGGAAGTTTCGTCTCGATCTGTGATTGATACGAATTCATTTCATATCGATCAAGATGATGTCCAATCAAGCTGAAATTTGGTGAGAACACTCCGTGGCATGTAGGTAATCTTATGTGAAAATTTCATGGCATTTGGGTCAGTGGATTGTGAGAAATAGCCGATACGAAATGATGTTCTTCGCTAGGCTGCTTTGTTCGAATCGATTTGTTCGAATCGATTGCTTTGAATCGATGGTGGTACGCGCCATCATGATGACTTGTAGCGCAATCTTCGTATTGATCTGCCTTTTTCGCCGAGTTGATCGAGTTGTTCCAAAGATTTCACTGCACTCGTATCCATGTTTACCGTGTCGACCCAGGGCTCCTAATCTCGGTGGATTCGAACATATTATCATGTATGGATTCGAATGCAGAGTCTTGTTCGTATCGATCACGATGTGCTCCAGTCGATCGATACGAATTCGTTGTTGCAGGATGGATTCGAAGCGGGGCATTCTGATGGATACGGAGAAGGGTATCTGGATGGATAAGAATCAAGGCACCTTGATGGGTTTGAAGGACTCAAGCCTACAAGTTCGAATCAGAGGGGAGCTAGGTTACTGCCACTTTGATCAATGTGAAGTCGATGGATTCGAACTAAGTTTAACTTAGGGGTTCGAATGTGACTCCAGTCGATGGATACGAAGAGGGGGATAAATGATTGATACGAAGCTAGACCTTCTGATGGATACGAAAACATCCCCGTTAATGGATACGAAGCTGATGCTAGGCGATCGTTGTGACGTGGTCTACCTGCTGATGGATTTGAATTAGGAGGCGGTGATCGATTCGAAATAGACAAGTGTTGATGGATACGAAGTCCATCGATATGAATTCGATAGATTCGAACACTGCCAACATGGTCGATACGAACCGAGTGCACTCTTGATGGATACGAAATCACCCACAGTGATGGATACGAAGGCTGGGTCGTTTCCTCTAGATTGAATCGATCATAACATGAGCATATGAACTCGGATTGAGTCAAAATTTGGAACGTTGGCTCTCTTGGCGTTGCTTGTCATGTCTTATCAATTGTAGCTCAATCTGGACTCGGACAAAATTCATCGATATCCATAGCGAACCTGTGTAGGCTTGATATCCAGGAAGAGTGAGCCTTGATTTTCAATCAGTTCCTTGGTATCACGGCCTTGCCAAAAGGCGGGATAACATTAATAATTTTGAAAAATCATTTCTTCACATATAAGATATAATTAAGGTAAAATTATTTCATTTACCCAATTTAAAATAATACTATGTCGACTTGCCTCGTTTAAGTGTTTGGAAATCCTTATCGATAACATGGCGTCCCACATATCGACCAAATTTCACAAAACATCTCAACGGATAAACAAACACAATATAAAACATTTTATATTCACTAACAAATATGTGCTCATATTATACACTAAATTCAAACTAGGGTGCTACTATCCCTATCTATACTGAGTACACATCAAAGCTTAGGAATATACAAAATCTAAGTTCTGATACCAGCTGTGACGACCCGCAAATCCGTACCCTTTGAATGGACAGTAATTCACACATGTCCGACCCAAAAAGCACAGACTGACGGAAAGTCAAGAGAAAGAAAAGAAGAGAGAAGAAGAGAAGAGAAGAAAGAGACAAGATAGAACCAAATAGAACACTACAGAATCTCACAACGCAGCGGAAAATATTTAATATCATATCAATGATCTTTAAAAAAAAAAAATTGTATATATATATACATCAATCAGAGTTCAACAATCAATCAATAGTTATCAGCCTGAACAGTTATAAAAACCTGTCCTCACAATTGCTGATAATATAAAACAACTAAGAAATAAATGCAGCGGATAATCAAACAGATACGTCTGTACGAAAATGAAGATCTCGAGCTCTCCTGCTAAAGCTCCAAAAGCACCAAATCATAACCTGTAAATATACTCGGTCTGACCCGAGCATTGAAAGGGAAGAACGCCGGGATCAGTCTTGTAAACCAGCGTGAGAAACACACTCAACTGAATTTATAAAATTACCAAACTTTTCCTTCATCAAAACAAAAGTATCTCGTAAGACAAGTCCACACATAAACACGAACATGTTTTTACCTTACGATAACTAAAACATATCATATCAAATCCTCTTATATTATAGTAGTGTCTACTATATACAAATAATATTAATCATAGCCGAAATTGTTACACTAATTAGATTCCAGCATATAACCCAATTGGGTAATACAATCAAAATGGCAAGTACGTAGTGGAGTTTGGATTTCCATACAAATTACCAGGTGAAAGGACTACCTTCCGGAAGTACATCTCCAGAAAAATGCACTGAGGACCATCACAAAGGATCCTTCACCAACACAAGACCAGCCCACCTCTATAACTAGATGGTACCGAATGTATCATCCTCCGGTCGTTACCGACCTTACCGAGGGCCCTCATAGCATACAAACCACAATAATCAGATACATGACGTCATAGTGTGCAAATATATATCTAAAAGAGGATGATCATATCCTACTTGGGAGCGACCCACTTAGCCTTGCCGCGTCTAACCCTGTTTTGGTCATTTCTGGTTGATGAGGTTAGAGGTAACAATTACCTTTCACAAAGCACATATCACATCACTTAGAATGCCACATGGCCATTTCCGTTGATTACTAATTGCCTTCTACAAAAATACAACCCTTAAGCTCATACGTCTTAAGGAGGGTATTAAGCTAAGAGAAGTTGCCGTCTCCGCCACCACTGATGTACGTTTGTAAAAACCAATATACGTAATCTGTAGAAATGCAATGTTAGAAAAATGTCCATACAAGTTGTCCAGGAACAGGACAAACCGAAGGTACTTTCCTACCACATCCTGTTGAGAAATCTCCAGGATTAGTAGCAAATAGTCCTCGCATTGGATATTTCATAATGAAAAGACCACTACTACGGGATGTATATTGGGATTTTAACCCTAAATGATCAACAAGCAGTCCCCCACTATGAAAATCTGGAATATCAATATCATCACAAGCAATCTGCACAATCTCGCATATACGTTGGTCCGAAGTGGTTTTCAGATAAATCTGATCCCGGTCTCTTCGCACCAACAACGCAGAAGCATTTGTCAACCTCACACAGAAAATAAGTCTCATAGACTTGTCACGTCTCCAACTTTCAACTTGCTATCCTTCGGGCCAAGAAGGAAGCTCGATAGATTGGTGTAATACTCCGCACTGCACGAATCAACATCCTCAACACAAACGATAATCAAGCCTACACAGAAGGCTACGTACTAAGTATACGACTAAATAGTTCCCACATCAAGTCGAGGAACTAAAATTTGGCCAAGTCTGATAGTCGGTTATTTAACTATCAAAACAAACAAACAAATATTTAGCACTATAACAATCACTGGACCTTTTAATTAATCTTTATTAATTAATTCACTTGCCAAATATTGACTTCAAATTATCTTTAAAAAGATATATTCTCAAAACTATTTGAATATTGGAAAACATTTCCAAATACTTATTTAACAATAAGTAATTCACAAATCAATTTATTTTCAACACTCAGAAAATATTCCATATACTTAAATCAAGATCAAGTATGTATTTTGTCCTTTAAGAAAAACATTCTCTTTAAACACATTTATTTGGCACAAAATGAATGTTGCGTAAATCATCGTTACGACAACCTAAAATCACTAGTATAGGGATTCAAAATTAAGAAAGATATATAAATCCCAATACTATACAAAATATTTCCTTTTGATAATCATTTACTATAACAACAGTGTTATAGTCCATCATTTCCTTATACTTTACGGAAATGTTTATTTCAATAATAAATGTTGAAATCTATGGTTTCGAAACTTAATACATTTTAAAACATCTTCAAAATCATTTAACTCCATTTAAAATATCACTTCCTAAAAATATCCATTTAATTTAAAATATTATCCACCGTCTAAAATCGTGAATATAATTCATTTACCAAATTAAAGCTTCTACACATTTAATTTAGAATTATCCACTGTCCAAAATCGTGGATATAAATCTCTAACCAAATTCAACACTTCTACATATTTAATTAAAGGATTATCCACTGTCCAAAATTGTGGATATAATTCCTTTAATAACTTCTAAATTTAACTTATCAATTTCAATTGATTTCGAATTTATAAAACAATGATTATAAATCACATTTATATTTTATAAAAACTTCAATATATAAAATCCCTTAATTAACAACTTCTATTTATATCTCATTTAAATGCCAAAATCCAATTTATAAGTTAATTCCTTATAAATCATTTATTTACAAAACCCATTCATTTTATAACTTCACAATTATAAATCTTATTCATTTGTAAAATCCATTTATAACTTCATTTTAACACTTATAAAACTCGTTTTATAATTCTAATATTTTAATTTATAAAATATCAATTTTATAAATCTTTTATATAAATCATTTATAATTATTCAAAAATCTCAATTTAAACCATTTAAAATTATTCAAAAATTTCATTTTAAACCATTTTACAAAATAGTTAGCTTCACATTCCAAAAATCATATTCTGGTTTATTTCACAAAAATCATAATTTTTATAACATAAAAATTATAACGTTTATTTATTTAAAAAGAATCAATTCCAAAATTCAATAAAACGTATACTTTCAAAAATCACTTTAAAATCCTTTTAAATTTGGAAATCGTCACTTTAACGTTTTTAAATTCCAAAATATAGGCCCAACCCTGCAACAGCACTAAATACAGCAATCATGACATCCAAAACATCATATATCATATGATAAAAGAATATATAACTATATCTGTGAATAAATCAATACGGGTGAGGAATCAAGTTGTATCCCTCCAACCTGTCACCTGCAACAAATATACATATAAGAATATGTGTACAATGTCCGCTTTAAGGCAGACACGCATACAAAGGGTCATCCGCTCATACACGGGAGCGTATAGGGTCATCGGCTCCACTTGGCAGCTATATATCCAAATACCAATCAATATATCATATATCATCCAAACAATCATCAATCATCATATAATAATATTTATTCTCACTTATATAAAAACATCAGTGAGTCAGAAAGAGTGAGTTGTACTCACTTTACGTCCAATAGCAGTTGTAGTGTTTTATTCCGAATAAAATTAAACGCGCATTTAATTTTATCCAAAATTTATACAAGCTCAAATGAATCCCAATCCAACTCCATAATGTAGCGCTCGTAAATACGAACCCAACGCAATTCGTTTCGTGCAAAAGGACCTCGTATGAAAAAGATATAGCGCTTTAAAGTTTAAACGAATTAATATAAATTAATTTACTATTTTCTTTTTTTATTTGAAAACCGTACTTTCCATCTCAGCCCTTGATTTCCTTGCATAGATCATGGCCGCGAATTTCCTTTCTCTCCTCCGAGGTAAAAGAACGCACGTATGAACCCATTTTGGCCGCCTCCTTGCTCGAATTTTCGCTCGACCATCATCGATTTCAACGACGATCAGCACCCACCGTTCGAAAGCCCTCACCCCTATGCACCTTCACCTAAGACCGTGTGCAGCTCGGCCATGCTAATGCATGGGAAAACGTTAACGAAAGTCGTGACTTTGAACTCCTATTTCCATCGATTCGCTTGATTACATTCGATCATCATCGTATAGATCGATAGATCTCGTCATCCCCTTCATCTTTGTAGTTGAACATTTCTTCTAATTATTAGTGGATTGAGAGGGATTGAGGGAGAAGGATTGAATCATTTTCGGCCATAGGAACGAAAGTGTCGGCTAGAAACCCTAGCTTAATTAGGTTTTGCAAAAGTGAAGATTATAAGTCCTTTTATATAAAATTTGACGTCACTATTCATCCCGAAAATTTTCAAACTCGAAATGAAACGTGCCGCCTGACGTTTATAATGTTTTACCCCTATTCCAAATGCAATTGAATATATATTGGAAGCCAATTAGATCATATTTGAAAGATAGTTTTTCAAATTGACTATTTGAATTTAAAATTCACTTAAACAGATTTCTACGCATTTTAGCTTGCCTCGGAAAAACCGTAAATCCGATTGATACGAAATTTGAAATCATACAATAATTTGACATTACAGATCGAATGAATCTAGTTTCGTCGAAATCCGAGGCTGTTTGAAAAATGACCATTTTCGCTTGTCAATTAAATATTAAAATATACAATTTCTTCAATTTGACTTTTAATTCAATTTTAAAAGTTCTCAAACATCATTATAATTCAAATAGAATTTAATACAGCTTTATAAATCATTTTCATTCACATTAAATTCAAATATCAATTATTTTCACAATTTCAAATATTAAATTACCAATTTAATTATCCAATTAAATCACTATATTTCAAAAATAATTTATTCATCTTAATAAATTAACTTTTGCATTTTTAAAATAAATTAAATATACGAATTTCAAATGACTGAAATTCTGGGACGTTATTTTCTCCCCTACTTAAAATAATTTCGTCCTCGAAATTACCAAGTAAGAAAAAGTTGCAAAATCCATTAACTTTTCAAAACAATTTGTTCAAATTAGATTTACCAAATCTATTTAACTTTTTCCCAAGATCCATTAGTTAAACTTCTTATTAAAACTTTTCTAAGTTTACAAATCCATTTATAGTTAACTTTTGAAACCAACTAATATCATTTAACTTTCAACTCGAAAACCAAAATTTTAGTTATCAAAAGTTTTCCAATTTTCCCAAAATTTTCTATCGCCTCAAATTTCAAAAAAAATCGCCAGCGTCTCCTTTGCACGGTTCGATCCGGAAAAAAAAAGCAATATATATATCACAAATATACATCTCATCATCAAGGATGATGCATCCCGAAGGGAAAAATGTAAAAGTACGATATGTAATCCGATATATGTACCTTATATATTATTAGCGAGCATATACGGCTAATATAGCATGAAAGCGAGCTCTGAATGCGAAGCAAGCGCCATATGCACCTACTAAACACTCAACAAACAAATGGGAAACATGTATATATGAAAAGTAATATCAATATACAATATATATCAATACAACAACTATAGACGCCAATATAGAAAATGCCATGAATAAACAACAAATACAACCATCAAACAACTATCATCCAACTAACCAATATCTATCCAATAAATCCATTACCAAATCAATATACATTCACTTCTTATTAATATTCATTGAATTTATTTTCAATTAAATCATGTTTGATTCATAAACATTGGATTTTACTAACATCATTTATTCTTTTTTAATTAGTTTACATTCGCTAATTCATATTCCAATTTGTTCACTTCCATTTCAAATCAAATCAATTCTATCTAAATTCACTTAACTTCCCATTTGAATTCAATTATTTAGCTTTGATTTTCATTCAACCAACTTCATATGATATTTTTTATACAATCAACTAACATCCATCTAACAATCAATGCATAACCCAACATTACCAAATTTATTTAATTTACATTCATTCAATTTGGTTCAACACTTTTAATTTCAAATCGGTTTTACATTCAATTGACTTTCATTCAATTATTCAATCCTCAACTTCTTTACCTAAGTTTTATTCAATTCTTAACAACAACATTTTTTAATCCATGTTTATTCCCTAATTCACTTTTACAATTAAAGTTGAATTTCATAATATAACTCAAGTTTATATTCATTTTATTTCACTTTATTAATTTACTTCTATACCAAAATCAACTTCATTTAACATCACTTAAGTTATGTTTCATTTTATTATCACTTGCATTTACTTTCACTTATACAATTGAAGTTCACTACTAACTTACTCATATTCTATTTTATTTAACTTTTACTTAAGTCAAATTTTATTACTTATTCAAATTAAGATTTTGTTTTGCTTAACAAAATTGTTTAACCATTTTAACAATTGGTTTTACTTACCTTATCTCATTTTATAACTTATACAACTTAATTTTCTAAACTTCCAAATTCATATTATATAATCACTTATCTAATCTAATAAAATCCAATTCAATTTATTTAACTTTACTTTAGTTAAATTTAAAACATATATCTAATATGCTAACTCAAATTTATTTCAATTTTTCCAAAGCTAAAATTTTATTTCATATATAAATCCAAAATTTATTTTACTAATATTTATCAATTACAAAGAATTTTAAATTCAAAATTGTTTACCAAACCAAAACTCCAATTTTAATTTACTATTGGTAGCAAATCCATCACATAGAAACTCGAAAATGATACTGATGATGCTGCAGTCATCATCCTTATTATTTCCCAGTAACAATAATGAATTCAGTGCTTTATATTCTTTCAAAAAAATCCTTTTTATATTTATAAATCACATTCAAAAATCTTTTACTTATATAGTTTCACTTATTTCACTTTACTTACATAAGATCATTCCAAATTTGTTTATCTTACTTAGATTTATAATAATATAACATCTTTAACTTTGAAAAACAACTTTCAAAATCAACAAGTTTCAAAATTTCAAATTCTTAGTTTAAATTCATTTTTATTTATAACTAAGATAGTTTCATTACTAATATATAAGATCATTTCACAATTGTAATTCATATTAATTTTAATTTCATTCTTATAATTCATTTGCTTATATAATTTAGTCTTTTACAATTGTGGTTTCTATTTAGATTATTCAAAAAGCTTTTATTAACTTATATGTATTTTCACTTTCAAACAACCAAACAATTAGTTTATATGCACTTTAATTGTTTGCACCAAAATTAGTCACAACACTCTTCGGAAGTTTTTGAAGAGATAATAATGAAGAATATAAATTAAAAATGAGGATTATCTAGCAAAAACTCCAATGAATAAGAATGTAAATGCGTAGACAAGAAATTTAAAGTGCTTCGGCGTACTGCCTACGTCCACTGTGAAGTTTTTGCAACTTTATTGATTCTCTTTCAATGTTTACAAGAGAGTACAACAATCAGCAGCAAGTTACAACTTGAAATTCGAAATCAACAGTAAAAGTATGATGTAGGTCTCGATCCGCCCGAGTTTGGGCGCTTCAGAATCAAAAGACCTCTTTTGTAGGCTCTGGGGCTCTATTTATAGGCGTAGGAGGCTGGGACTTTGATCGATGTGAAGTCGATGGATTCGAACTAAGTTTAACTTAGGGGTTCGAATGTGACTCCAGTCGATGGATACGAAGAGGGGGATGAATGATTGATACGAAGCTAGACCGTCTGATGGATATGAAAACATCCCCATTGATGGATACGAAGCTGATGCTAGGCGATCGTTGTGACGTGGTCTACCTGCTGATGGATTCGAATTAGGAGGCGGTGATCGATTCGAAATAGACAAGTGTTGATGGATACGAAGTCCATCGATATGAATTCGATGGATTCGAACACTGCCAACATGGTCGATACGAACCGAGTGCACTCTTGATGGATACGAAATCACCCACAGTGATGGATACGAAGGCTGGGCCGTTTCCTCTAGATTGAATCGATCATAACATGAGCATATGAACTCGAATTGAGTCGAAATTTGGAATGTTGGCTCTCTTGGCGTTGCTTGTCATGTCTTATCAATTGTAGCTCAATCTGGACTCGGAAAAAATTCATCGATATCCATAGCGAACCTGTGTAGGCTTGATATCCAGGAAGAGTGATCCTTGGTTTTCAATCAGTTCCTTGGTATCACGGCCTTGCCAAAAGGCGGGATAACATTAATAATTTTGAAAAATCATTTCTTCACATATAAGATATAATTAAGGTAAAATTATTTCATTGACCCAATTTAAAATAATACTATGTCGACTTGCCTCGTTTAAGTGTTTGGAAATCCTTATCGATAACATGGCGTCCCACATATCGACCAAATTTCACAAATATCTCAGCAGATAAGCAAACACAATATAAAACATTTTATATTCACTAACAAATACGCACTTATATAATACACTCAATTCAATCTAGGGTGCTACTGTCCCTATCTATACTGAGTACATATCAAAGCTTAGGAATATACAAAATCTAAGTTCTGATACCAGCTGTGACGACCCACAAATCCGTATCCTTTGAATCGACAATAATCCATACATGTCGGACCCAAAAAGCACAGACTGACGGAAAGTCAAGAGAAAGAAAAGAAGAGAGAAGTAGAGAAGAGAAGAAAGAGAGAAGATAGAACCAAACAGAACAATACAAAATCTCACAACGCAACGGAAGATATTTAATATCATATCAATGATCTTTACAAAACAGAAACTGTATATATATATATATATATACACACACATCAATCAGAGTTCAACAATCAATCAATAGTTATCAGGCTGAACAGTTATAAAAACCTGTCCTCACAATTGCTGATAATATAAAACAACTAAGCAATAAATGCAGCGGATAATCAAACAGATAAGTCTGTACGAAAAGGAAGATCTCCAGCTCTCCTGTTGAAGCTCCAAAAGCACCAAATCATAACCTGTAAATATACTCGGTCTGACCCGAGCATTGAAAGGGAAGAACGCCTGGATTAGTCTGGTAAACCAACGTGAGAAACATACTCAACTGAATTTATTAAATTACCAAAATTTTCCTTTATCAAAACAAAAGTATCTCGTAAGACAAGTCCACACATAAACACAGACATGTTTTTACCTTATGATAACTAAAACATATCATATCAAATCCTCTTATATTATAGTAGTGTCTACTATATACAAATAATATTAATCATAGCCAAAATTGTTACACTGGTTAGATTCCAGCATATAGCCCAATTGGGTAATACAATCAAAATGGAAAGTACGTAGTGGAGTTTGGATTTCCATACAAATGACCAGGTGTAGGGACTACCTTCCGGTAGTACATCTCTAGAAAAATGTACCGAGGACCATTACAAAGGATCCTCTACCAACACAAGACCGGCCCACCTCTATAACTCGATGGTGCCGAATATATCATCCTCCAGTCGTTACCGACCTTACCGAGGGCCCTCATAGCATACAAACCACAATAATCCGATACACGACGTCATAGCGTGCAAAGATATATCTAGAAGAGGATGATCATATCCTACTTGGGAGCGACCCACTTAGCCTTGCCGTGTCTAACCCTGTTTTGGTCATTTTCGGTTGATGAGGTTAAAGGTAATGATAACCTTTCACAAAGCACATATCACATCACTTAGAATGCCACACGGCCATTTCCGTTGACTACTAATTGCCATCTACAAAAATACAACCCTTAAGCTCATACGTCTCAAGGAGGGTGTTAAGCTAAGAGAAGTTTCCTTCTCTGCCACCGCTGATGTACGTTTGTAAAAGCCAATGTACGTAATCTGTAGAAATGCAATGTTAGACAAATGTCCATACAAGTTGTCCAGGAATAGGACAAACCGAAGGTACTTTCCTACCACATCCTGTCAAGGAATCCCTAGGATTAGTAGCGAATAGTCCTCGCATTGGATATTTCATAATGAAAAGACTACTGCTACTGGATGTATATTAGGATTTTAACCCCAAACGATCAACAAGCAGTCTCTCACAATGCAAATCCGGAATATCAATATCATCACAAGCAACCTGCACAATCATCGCATATACGTTGGTCCGAAGTGGTTTTCAGATAAATCTGATCCCGGTCCCTTCGTACCAACAACGCAAAAGCATTTCTCAGCCTCACACAGAAACTAAGTCTCATAGACTTATCACGTCTCCAACTTTCAACTTGCTATCCTTCGAGCCAAGAAGGAAGCTCGATAGATTTGAGTAATACACCGCGCTACACGAATCAACATCCTCAACACAAATGATAATCAAGCCTACACAGAAGGCTACGTACTAAGCGTACAACTAAATAGTTCCCACATCAAGTCGAGGAACTAAAATTTGGCCAAGTCTGATAGTCGTTTATTTAACTATCAAAACAAACAAACAAATATTTAGCACTATAACAATCATTGGGCCTTTTAATTAATCTTTATTAATTAATTCACTTGCCAAATGTTCGCTTCAAATTATCTTTAAAAAGATATATTCTCAAAACTATTTCAATATTGGAAAACATTTTCAAATACTTATTTACCAATAAGTAATTCACAAATTAATTTATTTTTAACACTTAGAAAATATTCCATATACTTAAATCAAGATTAAGTATATATTTTGTCCTTTAAGAAAAACATTCTCTTTAAACACATTTGTTTGGTTCGAAACGAATGTTGCATAAAACATCGTTACGACAACCCAAAATCACTAGTATAGGGATTCAAAATTAAGGAAGATATATAAATCCCAATACTATACAAAATATTTCCTTTTGAAAATCATTTACTATAACAACAATGTTATAGTCCATCATTTCCTTATACTTTTTGAAAGCGTTTATTTCAACAATGAATGTTGAAATCTATGGTTTCGATCCTTAATACATTTTAAAAGATCTTTAAAATCATTTATCTCATTTTAAAATATCACTTCCCAAAAATATCCATTTAATTTAAAATATTATTCACTGTCTAAAATCGTGAATATAATCCGTTTACCAAATTAAAGCTTCTACACATTTAATTCAAAATTATCTACTGTCCAAAATCGTGGAGATAAAACTCTGACCAAATTCAACACTTCTACATAATTAATTAAAGGATTATCCACTGTCCAAAATCGTGGATATAATTCCTTTAATAACTTCTAAATTTAACTAATCAATTTCAATTGATTTCGAATTTATAAAACAATGTTTATAAATCACATTTATATTTTATAAAAACTTCAATATATAAAATCCCTTAATTAACAACTTCTATTTTTGTCTCATTTAAATGCCAAAATCCAATTTATAAGTTAATCCATTATAAATCATTTATTTACAAAACCCATTCATTTCATAACTTCACAATTATAAATCTTATTCATTTGTACAATCCGTTTATAACTCATTTTAACACTTATAAAACTCGTTTTATAATTCTAATATTTTAATTTATAAAATATCAATTTTATAAATCTTTTATATAAATCATTTATAATTATTCAAAAATCATAATTTAAACCATTTAAAATAATTAAAAATCTCATTTCAACCATTTTACAAAATAGTTAACTTCACATTCTGAAAATCATATTCTGGTTTAATTTCAAAAAATCATAATTTTTATAACATTAAAATTATAACGTTTATTTATTTAAAATGAATCAATTCCAAAATTAAATAAAACGTATACTTTCAAAAATCACTTTAAAATCCTTTTAAATTTGGAAATCATCACTTTTACATTTTTAAATTCCAAAATATAGGCCCAATGCTGCAACAACACTAAATACAGCAACCACGACATCCAAAACATCATATATCATATGATAACAGGATATATAACAATATCTGTGAATAAATCAACATGGGTGAGGAATCCTGTTGGATCCCTCCAACCTGTCACCTGCAACAAATATACATATTAGAATATGTGTACAATGTCCACTTCAAGGCAGATGCGCGTACAAAGGGTCATCCGCTCATACACGGAACGTGTAGGGTCCTTTGCTCAACTTGGCAGGTATATATCCAAATACCAATCAATATATCATATATCATCCAAACAATCATCAATCATCATATAATAATAATATTTATCTCACCTAAATAAAAATATCATTGAGTCAGAAAGAGTGAGTTGTACTCACTTTACGTCCAATAGCAGTTGTAGTGTTTTATTCCGAATAAAATAAAACATGATTTTAATTTTATCCAAAATTTATACTAGCTCAAATGAATCCCAATCCAGCTCCGTAATGTATCGCTCGTAATTACGAACCCAATACAATTCGTTTCGTGCGAAACGGACCTCGTGTGAAAAAGATATAGCATTTTAAAGTTTAAACGAATTAATATCAATTAATTTACTATCTTCTTTTTTATTTGAAAACCCTACTTTCCATATCAGCCCTTGATTTCCTTGCATAGATCGTGGCCGTGAATTTCCTTTCCCTCCTCCTAGGTAAAAGAACACACGTATGAACCCATTTTGGCCGCCTCCTTGCTTGAATTTTCGCTCGACCATCGTCGACTTCAACGACGATCAACACCCACCGTTCGAAAGCCCTCACCCCTATGCACCTTCGCCTAGGACCGTGTGCAGCTCGGCCATGCTAACGCGTGGGAAAACATGAACGAAACTCGTGATTTTGAACGCCTATTGCCGTCGATTCGCTTGATTACATTCGATCATCACCGTATAGATCGATAGATCTCGTCACCCCCTTCATCTTTGTAGTTGAACGTATCTTCTAATTATTAGTGGATTGAGAGGGATTGAGGGGAGAAGGATTGAATCATTTTCGGCCATAGAAAAAAAAGTGGCGGCTAGAAACCCTAGCTTAATTAGGTTTTGCAAAAGTGAAGATTATACGTCCTTTTATAGAAAATTTGACGTCACTATCCATCCCGAAAATTTTCGAACTTGAAACGAAACGTGCCGCCTGGCATTTATATTGTTTTACCCCTATTCTAAACGCAATGGAATATATATCGGAAGCCAATTTGATCGTATGTGGAAGATAGGTTTTCAAACGACTATTTAAATTTAAAATTCACTTAAACAGCTACGCGTTTTAGCTTGCCTCGGACAAATCGTAAATCCGATTGATACGAAATTTGAAATCATACAATAATTTTAACATTACGAATCCAATGAAACTGGTTTCGTCAAAATTCAAGACTGTTTGAAAAACGGCCATTTTCACTCGTCAATTAAATATTAAAATATTCAATTTCTTCAATTTGACTTTTAATTCTATTTTAAAAGTTCTCTAACATCATTCTAATTCAAATAGAATTTTATACAACTTTATAAATCATTTTCATTCACATTAAACTCAAATATCAATTATTTTCACAATTTCAAATATTAAATCAACAATTTAATTATCCAACTAAATCACTATATTTGAAAAATAAATTATTCATCTTAATAAATTAACTTTTGCATATTTAAAATAAATTAAATATACGAATTTCAAATGACTGAAATTCTGGGTCGTTACAATTGGTCAATGAGTTAGATATATGTAAAAATTACATAATTCCCCTTAGAGCATACCCTAACTCCATCAATCTCCCACTTACACTTGTGGTCAATTATGGAATTTTATTCCATCTTCTCCAATCGGTTTTCTTAGGAACACTTAGGCCAGTTCCTTAATGAACTGGTATGCTATTATGTTTTAACCATCTTCTCTGTCGATTAACTCTCTCCGAAGCTGATAAACTACCTTTATGATGTGCAACAATTCGGATTACGTCTCCCAACTTCTAGGGAGATCTAAGTTCTATTACATATAACAACGTTATAGGATTCTCAACATTTGAAACCACCGTCGGCTCAGTTATAAATTTGCGCATTTATAGTTATATACATTGCTTTTGTTATGGTACTATTCTAGTCAATGAATCAGCTTCAATCCCTTCCATTTTGAACATTTCCAACTAAAATAATTCTTTACTTGAATTTATTATTGACATATTGAGTACTCAATATCATTTATGAAGTTTTATTTTGAAAATTTCTTCATAAGAAGTTCGTTGTTTCTGTAAACATTCTCTGGCATATCATGAACACATGAGAACACTCCAAACTACCATTTAGTGATATCAATTTGGATTTGATATTTGCTTCTTATATCAAATACACAAACAAATTATGATATCATAAAAATCAAAACATGTATGATGATTCCGACTGCCAATACATAAGGAATCCATCTTACACGTTCCATGCTAAACATTTGAATAAGGTGTCTATGCATACCGTTTTAGGACATTCCCCATATCTTTTATACTTTCTATAAAAGCCATCATTAAGAAATCCAATATCGAGTATTAAAACAACTAAAACTGATTTTAACACAGGTACCATTTTAAAAATACGAAATATATTGTTTACTTATTGTTTAGAAATATCAATGTACCATTTAACATTCCTTCTTATGAACACACGCTTCCTCTACACTTTGATTGAAAATCAAACTATTTGATATTTCTATCAAATACTTGTTCAGTTTTGATGCGTATAAAATGATGCTTTTGTATCATTTCTTTGATCGTATCCAAAAAACTCATAACTTCTATATCGCTCCCACTGACTTCAAGACACACTAGTGGTTATATGCAAATCGTATACTCTAAATCATTATTTAGAATTTTCTATTTTAGCATATATGTACCAAAACACTAAATCTTGTAAAGCGATACTCTTGTGAGTAGATCCAAAATAACTTGATCATGTTGAATGATGAATCTATTACGCTAATCTCAACATTTGAAATTTACAAGATTATTCTTATCAACATTGCCTATTCAATTCCAACTGCATTAGTCTTTCCCATAGAGGCACAATCGTGGTCGTTTATTACATCCCTTTGGTTACGACTGCCAAAACCATATTTTGATAACTTATTTGGAATTCAATTTTAGATCTTTGCATCACACTATATTATAGAGTCAACACTCATGATGGTTTAATTAAACAACAGAGGATTGTATATTTTCAATATTGATAAGAAACTCATAGTTTCTCTTCAATGTACAAAAACACTTATTATACTATCTAATGTGATGTGTTTGTTTAGGTTAGTTAATTTCATTTCATCTTATCTAATAATTATATTCCGATTGCATTAGTCTTGCTCTCGAAGACACATTCGTGGTCGATGTATCATATCCTTTTTGGGTACATCTACCAAAATCAAATTTTTAATGTACTTGGAACCTTTACCGAATTTGTGCATCATGCCATATCATATAGCCAACATTCTTAATGGTTTATTTAAACAACCAAGGATTATGTATTTTCGACATTGATAAGAAATTTGTAGTTTCTCTTCAAAGTGCGAGAATACTTATTAGACACTCTAATGCGATGTGGTTATTTAAGTTAGTTAATTTCATTTCATCTCATGTAATCAGTTTTATCATTGAATTGTATCCAATTCCATTTTACTACCAATAATTTCTCAATGAAATCCCTTTATAATAAAGTTGGTATTTCTTCAATTGTTTCTTAGTGCAACGGAATAGGTATTCATAAACGCTTTATGAATTGCCTTATGTATAAAACTGATTCAGTTTTAGTTTACAAAACTTATGTTCAAAAAATGTCATCGAATGACAGTACATCCCAAACTTCTTCTGGGGAGATTTATACAAGATCCCTCGCGAACAATTATTACGTGCAATCTTTCGACTCGCACAACCTGCCAACTCCTTGGCCTAGGATATGTTGGGGTTTCTTATAAACCTTTATCTTGCATGATATTATAAACTATTATTTAGATGAAATATTACCACCATTCTGTACTATTCTTAAGTACATGACCTTATAAAAAAATAACTCAACATCGCTCACAATTAAGCATACATTGTCCAACAAAGTTCGGTTACTCCTTATCTATACATCATTATGTATCACATGAAGGAGTGACTTTTAAGATTGATCTTTATTCATTTTTAGATACGTTAGGAACTCTTTCCAATACGCTTATGCATTTGATCAAATCAAATCATTTCTATTGCATGCTGTATTATTTGCATTTGTTTTGTACTCTATGAATCTATTTTAAAGTATCAAATACTCATTTCCATGTGGGTGATAACTCTTTGGTAAATATGGCGAAGCGCGCGGAACCATTTTGGTAGAAATAGACTTATGATTACATATATTTATATGTATCAATCTGAAGAGTTCATTAAGTCTTATGATGCTCCAACTGAATGGGTAAATAACCCTTAATTGTTTGAGATATAATTAACCGGTATCATATGATTCATAATCACATAGTAATTATTTCTCAAAACTATGGCTTAGTCTATAATTCTAAAATAATTGCAAATAATGTTATATACTTTTGTATTTTCTAATGCATCGCTTTTGTTGTGAAAACAAATACGACATTATAGTTTTCATAATGAATATTCATAACATTTACATTAAAATATGACTGTATCTATTTTCAGTCGACACCGAAAATGGTCGTTATTTCATAAACAATGTTTGGTTTGTTTTACGAAAACAATTTTCATAATTTGATGCATTCAATAAGTGTTATATAGCATGCCCCCACTATTTCCGCCATTACTATAATAGAGTATAGTATTCAAAGATCCATCATTCACTTAATATAGATTTATTCATTTCATATATTGCAACTAGATTTACAATGAAAAGTTCGTTGATCAAATATCTCGAACTCAAAGAAATAAATCTCAAAGAAAACAATTTTATATATGAAAATACATTTTGGAATAGAAATCATATTACTTATTCTAATGTTAGTATCAATCATTGTTATTAGAAATCTCATTTTCGTTGTTTCTTTACAAAGCAGAATTGACTATCCACTCCCTTCATCCCAATTGTAACTTAAATAACATCTACTCTTAGACATTCGGTTTTCTTTCTAAATGCTCGAACCATTCAAAAGAAAACCTTTACTAAACCATCATAAAGAACTCCTTACAAAGATGCATTTGATCATCCTTAACATTTAAGGACATCAAATATGATACAACTGACGTAAACTGATCAAACTGACATTTCAGTGATCAAATTCTAAGATCTTTCTAGTAGTTTTGGTCTAGTGTTACATTTTACACAATATGATCATTTTGAAATCAATCAAATTGAATACTCAATCTCACAGTACTGTTTATTGGCTTATTTTTGATTGAACTAACTTCATCGAAGTATCATACATTACGAACTATGGCTGTTTCCATATAATATTTATATTCGATATCAATCAAATGTCCATAGTCTCATATTGCTTTTAGAGTTCGAAACTCATAGAATGCAATGCATGGTCTCGACCAAATAAACACGTAAGTGACCAAATTACGAACATAATATGCAGTTTAAAAATTAGGCACTTGCATGGGTGTAACAAACATTCACATGCAATAGGCATTTATTAGTAAGTATACATTATATTTTATTATCAACCTTTGATTAAATTCATTTGTATATCTTAATTGAGAAACATTTTATCAATCGTATTGAATGCAAATTTATCACTGTAGATCATTATAACATTATATAGCATATGTTCTTACAATATTATAAAAAGTAAATGTTATCATTTCAATTTTCTAATAAGGCTCCTACTATTTTTTTTATGTTTAATCAAACCCTAAGCGAAATATAAATGTCTTTCAACGTCACTAATGGGTGTTATGGCTCGTTTGTCTTGGGATTTTGACCTTGAGTCTGCTCAACAAATCGTGGCCCCATAAAGGATGGATAAGTCATTATTGATTGTATCACATATAAATCTTAATTCTTTGTTACCTTGTCCTAATCCTTCTTCAATCTTGATTCTGCTTAACAAATCGAAATGAAATTATTCACTCGCACCTACCATATCATGACGACCTGTATAGTATATGTACTTTGTGTCTACTTAGCAAATACGTATAGTTATCTTACCTCGTACATTCAATATATTAATAATACTACACATAATATCCCTGGCTTGAGTCTGTTCAACAACTAAGTAGTATGTAATGAACCAGATTTTCAAACCTCGAAAATCGCCACTAATACACCCTTGGTATTCACGTGTAGTAAATCCAAGTGCCAAAGAGACCGATCGTTAGAGAAAAAGAAAATAAAGGTAGAATAAAAAAGAAAGCAGAATCTCACATGAATGGAATAACATATATTATATCAATATAAAATCTTTACAGCAAATTTTTTTTAATTCAATATCAGAGTCTAACCAAGATTCAGCTTGGACAGTTATAAACCCTTTGTCCTTTCAATGCTGAAAAAGAAAAACAAATGCAATGGATGCAACAAATAATAGAATACATCCATACATAGATGAAGATCTTCAAATCTCCTTTGGAAACTCCAAGCGTCTTTAACTAAACTTGAAACTACTTGGATCTAATTCAAGTATTAAAATTACCCAGATCAGGCTTGATAAATTAGCGTGAGATACTCGAACCATTGTGACAGAGTCATAGATGGGTACTAAACAAACCAAGAAAAGAATAGTATCTCGTAAGACCATGCCGCTCAGAAATGCGGATGGCTTATGATAACCAAAAGACTTTATATGAAAAACCATTTTGATATTATTATTAATGACATCAGTTTGAAAACACTTTCAAATAAATATATACAAAGAAAGTATCAATACCCAGACTATGGTAATATATCTGGACTAGGTCAATAGAATATATCAAACGAAATATATGATACCAAAGAGGGTAGCTGAAATGTTTGCAAAGCATTACAACTATTTTGGGACTACAATCAAAACCGTAAAGCTCGTATTGGAATTAGAGTTCTAACATGAAAGGGAACTAGTGGCATTTTCCTTCTTATGCGAATTTCTACGTATAGCAACCGTCGTACCCAGTGGTTTCTTATGCATGCACTCATACACCACTGTACTTGGTACACTACTACATATCTGGTGGTTTCTTGTGAAAGGTCTCACACACCACTATACCATACAATACAAAGGTCCAGACATCTTTCGTCCCATAAGGCCATGCCTAATCATTCCAATCCACTCATAAACCGTTAGCCTAAAATACATATCCAACAATCCACAAATTACCCGTATCATTACTGAGATGCGAGGCTTGATAGGCTATGCTCATACTTTCCATAAAGCTACACTTTTCCTTTCACAAAGCCATGCTTTACCTTTCTTATAACAAGTTCCACTTTGAATGCCATATTGTTATTCTATAATCACACAACTAATTTCTACAAATGTATAATTCCTAAGCTCATACGTCTCAGGAAAATGTGTTAAGCTAAGAGAAGTTGCCTTCTCCGCCACCATGCAGATAATACGTTGATAGAGATCAATTAATATGATTAGAAATGCACTATAAGATATTTGTCCGTACAAGTTCATTCTAGGTTGAACGAAACCGAAGGCACTCCTCCTACTACCATTAGTAGTGAGTAGTCCTTGCAATCCTAAGATTTAAACACAATATGACCACTGCTATGATAAATGTCTCTATATTGGGAGGTACCTAAAGAATGTCAACAAGCCATCCTTTCGTCAGAAAGATCCCCGGTCTTCAATACAATGAGGATTTCCGAATGTAGGAACTACTGCATATAAATATAATCTGAGGTAAACCCCTGGGACTCGTGAAAGCAATTGCTACATTCTGAAGATCTTTGGTCTTCAAAAATTATTATCTTCAACACGTCTTCATTTTTGAACGTATACATCGGTTCGAAGTGGTTTTCAAATAGGAATTACCCGAATCCGACCACGGTTCCTCCGAACCAATCATCGATAAATAGGCATTTAGGTAATTACCGCACAACATTCAATTAATTAACCTTTTTATTTAAATCAAATCGCTCTTAGAGATATATTCATCAAATCATTTCTTTATCTTTTTCAGAGTATATGGAATCATTAAGCCTTATTTATCAAATCATTTGGTTAACTAAACCAATTTGAATCTGGGAATTATTCCAAATTATTTCCCATTTTATTTAGGAAAATATTTGCAAATCAATTATTTAAATCTCATAATAGAAAAAATTATTGAGTAACCGAGTAAATCAAATTTACTATCCTCTCCGTCGGGCCAGTCCATGTTGCTAAAAATGCCATACAACTGGTTTCCCAAACCCAAGAATAGAGACTACCTCTCTGTCACCCATAAAGTGATCAAGTTGTTTGATCGACTCTAAATCTTTTAACATTCTTAATTAACTTTTAATCATTTTAAAGCATCCGGTCTTTCCCTTTGATGTGTTCCATTTCTCGGTCGGATTTTCTATGATACCCACAAATGGAACAAATATACTAGTCGTTTCCGCATACTCATTTTTAAATCACATAATCATATTTAAATTACTTAATTTTTTATTTGAAATGGTTTGCAAAAGACTCAAAAAAGAATAATTAAGTTAAAACCATTATTGGCAAAAGTTATTAAAAAGTGCTACGAAAAAGTGCTGCAAATGGTGTTTTAAAAGCTATATTGATTAAAATGACTTTTTTAACTTTTAGAAATTCATTTATAAAAATCAAATCTCTTTTAAAACATTTTAAAAGATTTATAGAATTCATTCCATATTTTTAAAGAATTTAAAAATATCATTTTAAAGGAATTCTCTTTATAGATTTCGAAGTGCAAAACGGTGATTATTTTGAAAACTTGATTTGCTTATGTTTTAAAATCTACTAAATGAAATCTCGATTTTTTCATTTTGTTTGAATACTATGAATATAATAGTTTGGAAAATTCTTATTTTGAAGAATGCCGAGCTATATTCCACTCTATATGTTTATTTAACTTTTCCGACGCGAAATAGCTAACTGTGGTTACGCGACGCGCCTTAGTTTGACTTATTTTTCATAACTTGTGAAAATTTCTCCAAATTGAGTTTATTTATTTATAAAACATTTGTAAACCATCTTAAATCATTTAAACAAATATTTTTCATATTAAATCTCATATTCACTTTTAAACCATTTCATAATATTATATTATTACAATATTCTTTTTCAACATTTTTATATTTTCAAAACTATTAAGTGGCTAAATAACTTCATATATACATCCATATGGATTTATTTTTCATGAAATAACTATACTTAATTACTTATCCATTTCAATATGGTTTTCCTTTCATCATTCATCAACCAAGTCATCAACCATCTTAACATCCGTATAATCAATCAAGTAATCATCCAAGCATTTAAATTTATAATTTAAAAATTCATGCGCTTCACTCCACCAATATTTTCCATAGCTTCCCGAATCATTTCCAGCAGCACTTCTCTTTGCTTCACTTTGGTGCTCCCCGAACTCTTTCCTTTTCTTCAAATTGGTTTGGCCTAGGCTTGAGTGGGTTCGGGCATGCTTCTTAGATGTTGATGTGCTCGGCCAAAGGGAAAGTAGGTGGTGGCGCAAGTTGTGGAGGGGATAGGGAGGTGTTTGCACTTGGTTTTGAGGTCGAATGATAAAATATATATATGTATTTCTATTTTCTCTTTGATATTATTTCTTCATAATTTTCCTAAGGTGGAAGACATTAAAAAGCTAAAGAAAAGAGAGGGAGGAGATGAAGAAATGAGTGAATGAAGAAGTGGATGGATGCTTGTATTTATAGGCTAAAGAGCTGTAGAAATTATCTAAAACACCGTCATTATCCATCACCATCACCATGTGCACCCACTTACTCCTTTTCCATCGTGTTCCCCATGTTACTACCCCTTCCATGTGCCTCCATCACTTCACTCTCTTCCAAGCCATCCATTTATGTCCTTAGTTGACTTAAGGTTGCTTAAAGGTTAAGTATTATATATAAATGTATTCATTTATTTATATGTATATATGTGTTAATGTGTGCATTTATATGTTATATAAGTGTGCATGACATATAAATAAGGTTGCAATAACTTTCAAACAACTTCTATTTGTTAAACCATTGAAAATCGGGAAACCGATTACCGGTCACATTTTCACTTATAATTTAAAATTACATATATACGTAAACAAAATTTGAAAATAATTTTATAATAATTTTTAATTAATAAAAATGATATCATTTGAATTATAAAATCATATAGATCAATATTAACAATTATTTACAAAAATTGCCATTATACCGATAAAGCGACATCAATTTTCTTATATTTTTCAAATTCAACATATATCTTCATAAAGCTATTATAAATGATTTACTATCACTATACCATAAAATAAAATATCTTATTTTCATTTTAAAACATTTATTAAAATAACTAAAATAATTGTTAAATCATTAAATCTCAATTTTAAAACCATAAATCAATTATTAAATATAACGACATCACTATGATGTCATAAATACATTTAGTTTCAAAAAAGAAAATAAATAATTTTATTTCATATTCTTGCTCAATTATTAAAATAAGTGTATATATCCAGCTCCGCGCACAACGTTCTACGATTATAGAGCTGTTTATCGATAAAATGATTTTTTGTCATTTTATCGCTATTTTTTCCAAAGTGTATATTTTTGTAAATACTTATTACCATTATTATTCATTGTTCAAAAAATAATATTCTATGATAAAAAAAAATCTTATATTTGAATATTTTAAAAATAAATATAATTTATCAAATTGATAAATTTACGGGTTGTTACAGAGTTTGCAAGTAATGTATATACATATATATATATATATATGGTATAGGACAATACTATATTACAGATTCATAATCTTCAATATATTATATTAAGTGATATCATGTGGAAATTGTATTTCTTATGAAATGCCCTCGTGATTTAAGTATTAGACACATTTGAAGTCACGGTATACGTACAATACATATGTGTTTATCACTTACGTCTGTTTAAAGTTCCTTTAATGTCCCACATTTAGTTTATGCATTTATATTGTATAAGTTTAATTATTATATAACTTTTATATTTTATATTACTTATGAATGACATTATATTAATTAAGCCTTATTAATTAATTTTAATTAATTTTACATTATTTTAATATAATATTTATATTAAATATTTTACATACTATAACCTTTATAGTATTACATATATATCTTATACATGTGTATATTCATTTAATTAATTAACCTTTAATTAATTTACCTTTAATTAATTAATTAAATTAATTAACCTTTAATTATTTTATTTAATTAAACAATTTTAATTAAATTATATTAATTTCAAAATTCAATTCATATACATAAATGTGTGCTTATTTATCTTAAAATAGTTTAAAATATCATAACATATATCGTAATATATAATACATGCAATATATTTTGTTAATTGACTTTATTAATCCAATTAATAAATTTTAAACTTTTCGAAATTAATATATTTACTTTTAAACATTTTTAGAATTTTATTATATTATAATTATTCTAATATATTTATATCTTATTTTAAATTTAACTTTTTAATTTAAAATCTTATATTTGTTTTTAGCAAAGCTAGCGAGGCTGACTGGGGCCCTATCAGATTTTATTATAAAAACAATACAAACTTGAATCAAAACATACTTTGAATTAAGGAAGGAAAGAAAAACGAAAAAGGAAAAAAAACAAAAATACAAAAGCAGGCAAGGCAAAAAAGAACAACCATAAAATCAAAGACAAATCAAACCCATTTAAGGGCATAACTAGAAGGAAACATGGGCGGAGTCTTCAATTGCATTTTTGTGCTTTTTATATTCTCCACCCATAAGCTTTCCATAGTCCTACCTTTCTTCCCAAAAATTCTGTCATTTCGGCACTTCCATATTACATATATATAAGTCTTGGTGCACCTAGAAATTAATCTAGATCTATGAGTCTTCTGACGCAGCGGATTAACAAAAACTTGATATGCCGATGGAATTAGCAATCGGTGAATTGAAAATACTACAATGCCCAAATTCGTTGATCCGAAGATACCGAATTTTAGCTATCTCTGACTAGTTGATCCGAAGATACTGGGAAAGAGATCTACGATTCTTCAACGTTGATCTTGCGCACAAGATTCCGTGAATCGGCTTCACAAACGAAGGTTAGAGCGCACTCGAATGACGTAGGTGGAGATAGGAGATCAAACACTCAACTACCAATTTAATGAAAGCACAAAGCTAACAAAGAAGAATTTTATTCAATTTTCAACAACAAATTACAATGACATCACGTCCCTATTTATAGGGTTTATGTCACAACACAAAGACTTAAGAAAATTACAACACAATCAGTACACGCGACTTAAGAAATGCAGTGACTCGGCAAAGACTTAATCTATCTCGGCTATGACTCATGAAGCTTCCTTATCTCGACTCCGACTCATGAAACTTCCTTCGCGTCTCAACAAACAGCCGCGCCCAAATAAGTCGTTCGCGACTTAAAGAAAGAAATGATTCGCGACTTAACAAACTTCATACTGGAAATTGGGCTTCGATCGCGATGTGGCTTTAGGTCATTCGCGATTTATAGAGGAGGGGAAAAGGTTATGTCTCGGTAGGGATTTTGGAGCAGGCCGATGGTTTTTGGAGATGAATCGTGAGTCGCGGAGGAGGGTGAGTCGTGGGTCGTAGGGTTGTTGAATCATGAGTCGCGGAGAGGGTTTTGATGGGATGAGTTGACTCGGTGGGGTTAAGTCATGAGTCGGTGGTTGATGGTACTGGAGTTGACTCGGTAGGGTTAAGTCGTGAGTCGGTGGTTTGGGCATGAGTCGTGGAGTGGCGATGTGTCGTGGAGAAGTGGCGATGGGTTTGGCGATGGGTTTCGCGATGTGACGAGGTAACTACTCCATCATCCTCCCCTTGTTGGATAGAATTCGTCGTCGAATTCACACTCTCGTCACCTTCGATGAAATCCTCCCCACAATACGGAATTAAATGTTTGACATTGAAAACATCAGAAGTATGAACATTTTCCGGCAACTTTAACCGATACGCATTATCATTTATCTTCTTTAAGATTTCCACTGGACCAATCTTCCGAGCTTTCAACTTGTTATAAGTTCCAACCGGAAAACGATCTTTCGTCAAAACCGCGTAAACAAAATCACCTTCTTTGAAGACTACACTTCTTCGTTTCTTATCCGCCATTTGTTTATACTTCTCATTTGCCTTTTCCAATCGTTCCTGAATGATTCTATGGCATCCCGTCAACCCATCAACAAAATCAGCAGCTCGTTTAACTGTCCTCTTCGGTTGTGGTACTACTGCCAAATCCAACGGTCCCCTGGGTAAATTTGAATATACAATCTGAAATGGACTGAATCCCGTACTACGATTCACCGCATGATTATGAGCAAACTCTGCTTGGCATAACTTCATGTCCCAACTCTTCAGATTGTCCTTTACAAGACATCGCAACAGATTTCCCAACGATCTGTTAACAACTTCGGTCTGTCCGTCCGTCTGTGGATGGTACGCACTACTGAAATTCAGCTTCGTTCCGACCATCTTCCACAAACTTAGCCAAAAGTGACTCAGAAAACGAGTATCTCTATCCGACACAATAGATTCTGGTAACCCATGTAAACGATAAATTTCTTTAAAGAACAACTGAGCAACACGAACAACATCTGCCGTCTTCTTACAAGCAATAAAATGTGCCATCTTCGAAAACCTGTCCACCACAACAAATATAGAATCATTCCCCCTCTGAGTTCTCGACAAACCCAACACAAAATCCATACTAATATCAACCCATGGTTTAATAGGCACGGGTAATGGCATATACAACCCCGCATTCGTAGCCGTTCCCTTCGAAACCTGACAGATATGACATCTCTCCACAAATCTCTCTACCTCTTTCCTCATTGACGGCCAAAAATAAGATTGAGAAATTAATTGCAACGTACGATCTCTGCCTACATGGCCTTCTTCATGTAACTCTTTGATGATCTTCATTCTTAAGCTGCAATCTGGTATGCATAATCGATTTCCTTTGAACAAGAATCCATCAACCAATACAAATTCATCAGTATTCCCATCCTTAACTTTCTCAACAAACTTTGCAAAGTAAGGGTCTTCTTCAATCTATTCTGGCAATAATTCAAACCCTGTCACTTCAACTTTCATTGTCGTTAATAAATGACTCCTCCTACTCAAAGCATCAGCTACCCGATTCGTCACCCCAGACTTGTGTTTGACAACAAAAGTAAATTGCTGTAAATAGGCAATCCACGATGCATGCCTTGCTGAAATCTTGTCCTGCCCTTGCATATGCTTCAACGCCTCATGATCAGTGTACAGAACAAATTCTTTCTGAAACAGATAGTGTCTCCAATGCTTAACAGCCTGAACAATTGCGTAAAACTCCACATCGTACGTGCTATACCTCATCTTTGCTCCTGATAACTTCTCACTGAAATAAGCAATAGGACGTCCCTTCTGACTAAGCACTCCCCCAATTCCAACCTTTGATGCATCAGTATGTAGTTCAAACAATAACTGAAAATATGGTAAAACAAGAATTGGTGCAGTCGTCAACTATTCCTTTATCTTCCCAAAAGCATTCCCAGCTTCCTTTGTCCATGAAAATTGTTTTCCCTTCATGCAATCAGTAACTGGAGCCATCACGCTACTGAAGTGTGGAATGAATCTTCGGTAGAATGACGCTAGCCCATGAAAACTTCTCACCTCTGTAATTGTCCTCGGCTGTGGCCAATTCCTGACTGCTTCAACTTTATTCTGGTCCACCTGTATACCTTATCCCGAAACAATATACCCCAGAAATAAAACACTATGCGTCAGAAACACACATTTCTTCATAGCAGCATAAAATTGTTCCTCACGAAGAATAATCAACACTTCCCTCGAATGTTGAACATGCTCCTCCGTACTCCTGTTGTATATCAGAATATCATCAAAATACACCGCCACGAATTTCCCAATGAATGGTCTAAAGATTTGATTCATCACCCGCATGAACGTACTAGGCGCATTTGATAAACCAAATGGCATAACCAACCATTCATATAGACCCTCCCTGGTTTTAAAAGCAGTCTTCCACTCATCACCTGGTCTAATATGAATTTGATGATATCCGCTCTTCAAGTCAATCTTCGAAAAGATAGTTGCCCCACTCAACTGATCTAGCAAGTCATCCAACCTTGGCATTGGAAATCTATATCTCACCGTAATATTATTCAATGCTTGATTGTCAGTGCACATCCTCCACGTTCCGTCCTTCTTTGGTACTAACAAAGCTGGCACAGCACATGGACTCAAACTTTCCTGCACACGTCCCTGCTTAAGTAACTCTTCCACCTGCCTTCTCAGTTCTTCATGCTCCTTCGGACTCATCCGATAATGTGGTCTATGCGGTAATACTGCTCTCGGAACAAGATCGATTTGATGTTGAATGTCTCTCAGTGGCGGTAACTCCTTGGGCAACTCTTCTGGAAATACATCCTTAAATTCTTTCAAAACTGGCTTTGCTTCTTCTGGAATTTCAATCTCTTCATGATTCTCTCGTCCAATCAACAAATAGACTTCAGGCTCCTCTTCAACTTCTTTAACAAACTCCTTCAAAGATAGTAAATTTTTAACTCTTCAATCTCCTCAGACTTACTCTCTCCCTGTTGTCTCTTCTTTGGAACTAGAATAATCTTAACGCCTTCAAACATAAAACTGTAGCTATTGGTTCGACCGTTATGCTGCACCGCTCGATCATACTGCCACGGTCTACCCAAAAGCAAATGACAAACATCCATCTCAACTACATCACACCAGATCTCGTCTTTATATTTCTTCCCAATGGAAAATGGAACTCGAACTCGCTTGTCCACCTTCACCTCTCCTCCTTTTCTTAACCACGCTAACTTGTAAGGATTAGGATGTTTCTCCGTTTTCAACTTCAATTTTCTCACAGCTTCAGTAGAGATAATATTGTCACAACTACCTGCATCAATCACAAACTTACAAACTTTTTCCAGAATAGTGCATGTAGATTGAAAAATGTTGCTCCTCAACCAACTAGCTTCATCTTCTTGCTTTGGTGTTAAACAAGACCTCCTCATCATTAGATTACATCCTTCGTCTCCCGATGCGATATCCTGTTCATTCTCCTCAACTGGACTATCTTCACTCTCAACAGCATCCTCACTTTCAACTTCAGCTATCATAGCTTGTTTCTTTGGTTTTGGACACTCATTGCTTTTATGACCCATTTCCTGGCAATTGTAGCATTTGAAACCATTGTTAACCTTCGCCTTCTCACCCTCCTTTACTACAGGTTTGGCAACAACCTTAGGAACATTAGAACTTCCACCGACACCCTTCATTTGATTGTTAGAATTAGTAAACACACCACCTCCACGCCTTCCTTGCTTTTCCCAAGCCAACGTCTTTTGATGTGCTTCCGCCACTGTTCTTGGATCAAACATATTAACCATATCCTGGATCTGCATTCGTAACCCTCCAACAAATCTAGTAGTCAGTTGTTCTTCCGTCTCCATTATATCATTCCTGGCAATGAGTTGGTAAAATTCATCGGCGTAATCATTGACTGATTTCGTCCACTGCCTTAGATTCTGCAATCTCTGGTACATAAGTGATTGATAGTTGTATGGTAAAAATGTAGCTCTCATCAATTTCTTCATATTCTCCCAATCTACAATCTTCGACTTTCCCATCCGTTCTCATGTAAGTTTAGTTTGCTGCCACCACGCCAAAGCTCTCCCCCTCAACCTAGTAGCAACTAACTTCACTCGGCGATTCTCCGGAACCTCCTTGAAATCAAAGATTTCCTCCACATTTGACAACCAGTCTAAAAATTCTTCAACAACCATTCTGCCTTTAAATTCTGGAATCTCCATCTTCATTCCCGATTCCCATCGACGATCATCATCTACATTTCGATTCTGACGTCGTGTTTGCTCTCTATCTCGATAATGAACACTTCCCCTATCACCATCAAACTCCTCATCAAAATCTGAAGTATATCGATGTCGATCACGACCTCCAACATCTCTACTACCACTCCTTCGATCAACATTCCTATCACGATTATCAATACTTCTATGATCTTGAGCTTCCCTTCTCTCCCGATCTGAATTTATCTAAGCTCTACTTCCCCCATTGTTTGATTCAGGTGAAACTCTTCTTCTACTTTGATTCATTTCAAGCATCATTCTCTCTAATCGACCAATTCCTTCATTCAACTTTTCAGTAAAACTCTCGTTGATTCGTTGCTCCATTTCATCGGCCTCTTCTCTTCCATACAAAGCATTAATATTGCGATGACATTGAGCTCGTCTCGGAGGCATGATTGATCTTCAAACAAATAATTCAACAAATCTCCAAACTTCAACAAATCAAAAATTCAACAAATTTGACTTCAAAAATCTTCAAACAAAACAACTCCAAAACTACAATTCAAATCAACTAGAACGGCTTCAAGCTTGCTTCGAACTTCACTTTGGCGTGCAAACTCTCCCACGCAAATTCAAACACCTTTCCCACACTTTGATCCAAATGATTATGGATCAAACACCCCAAACTTGTTGCAACTTCAATATGAACACGACGAACACCAACTTCAAATACTTGGCTCCAAGACCCGATTTAGCTATGGTTAGCTAAAACAGGCTCTGATACCAAAGTGACGCAGCGGATTAACAAAAACTTGATATGTCGATGGAATTAGCAATCGGTGAATTGAAAATACTGCAATGCCCAAATTCGTTGATCCGAAGATACCGAATTTTAGCTATCTCTGACTCGTTGATCCGAAGATACCGGGAAAGTGATCTACGATTCTTCAACGTTGATCTTGCGCCCAAGATTCCGTGAATCGGCTTCACAAACGAAGGTTCGAGCGCACTCGAATGACGTAGGTGGAGATAGGAGATCAAATACTCAACTACCAATTTAATGAAAGCACAATGCTAACAAAGAAGAATTTTATTCAATTTTCAACAACCAATTACAATGACATTACGTCCCTATTTATAGGGTTTATGTCACAACACAAAGACTTAAGAAAATTACAACACAATCAGTACACGCGACTTAAGAAATGCAGTGACTCGGCAACGACTTAAGCTATCTCGGCTACGACTCATGAAGCTTCCTTATCTCGGCTCCGACTCATGAAACTTCCTTCGCGTCTCAACAAACAGCCGCGCCCAAATAAGTCGTTCGCGACTTAAAGAAAGAAATGATTCGCGACTTAACAAACTTCATACTGGAAATTGGGCTTAGATCGCGATGTAGGCTTTAGGTCATTCGCGATTTATAGAGGAGGGGAAAAGGTGATGTCTCGGTAGGGATTTTGGAGCAGGACGATGGTTTTTGGAGATGAATCGTGAGTCGCGGAGGAGGGTGAGTCGTGGGTCGTAGGGTTGTTGAATCGTGAGTCGCGGGGAGGGGTTTGATGGGATGAGTTGACTCGGTGGGGTTAAGTCGTGAGTCGGTGGTTGATGGTACTGGAGTTGACTCGGTAGGGTTAAGTCGTGAGTCGGTGGTTTGGGCATGAGTCGTGGAGTGGCGATGTGTCATGGAGAAGTGGCGATGGGTTTGGCGATGGGTTTGGCGATGTGACGAGGTAACTACTCCATCATCTTCCATCTCATGGATTTGTAGACTATGTTCCATTCAGTTTCATGATCAATATTAGGGGGCTGCCTACCACATTTTAACATGAGCCTCTTCCATAGAGGGAAGAGGGTAGGGCATTCAAAAAACAAATTATTTCTTTTTTCATCATGCATAAGACCGAAAACACATCTTAACCCATAGTGCATCCAGTAACCATTAAGGACTGTCTTGGTTATCAAAAAAGATTTTAACACTTTACATAGCATCAAGTTTTCCCAAGGGGAAGACTCATTTCTCCAGATTATTGCGGACCATTTAAAGGCAGGAAAATGTGCATAACTGTGAGGACTTGATACAAAAGAGCGATGGAGTGAATCTTACCATTCCAAGATATCTAATGAGGAGCCTGTTCATTGTAAATCTGGGTCCGGATAAGATTCCATTGTTTGGTTGCTACAATGAGGAATATGAACATGCCCATCTACGACAAGATCATTTGCCTTAGCATAGGATGGTATACCAGTTTGTAGAACTTGCTGATGAGAGAAGATCTTAGATAAGATAATCCCCCGCCAGACCAAGGCTCTTGCCAAAAACTGATGTAGTTATTTCCAGTGAAATGCGTTTGTATTAGAGGCAGAAACAAAGATCTCAACCCATGGACCTTTCTCCAAGACCAACTATACATCTAAGGGATTCAATGTTCCAGAAGTCTTTCCTCCCGATATTGTGATGCCATACCCAATTCACCCAGACACTGTCCTTCTTGCTCAACAAGTCATCAAAATGTTTACTAAAGGCAGCTATATTCCACAATTTAAGGTTTATAATGCCCGGACCACCCCTGATTAGAGGGGCCTCAAAACAGGAGAAGGGACAAGAGATATGTTTCTTGTAGTAAATAGAACCCGTCCAAAAGTATCTTAACATGGCTAACCTAACGAGACTCAGCAGTTTACAAGCGAGGATCATGGCATGAGCCCAATAAACTAGCATTGAGAAGGTTACGAACTTAATGAGGACAAGCCTGCCGCTTTGAGAAAGCTGTCTATTAGTCCAGGAATTGAAAGTACCAGTTGTTCTACTATATAGAGGCAGACAGATGGAAAGGGAGATTCTTTTAATTATTAGAGGAAGACCCAAGTACTTCATGTCACTGTCCATGCTCTAAAAACCAGTGGATTGGAAGAAAAGGGCTGCATGGTTTTAGAGACACCAGACAGTAGCATGCTGGATTTGAAAGGATTAAGTTTAAGCCCTGCCATTTTGTGAAAAGTATGCAGAGTGTCAACAATGCATGTCAAAGATATGTGGTCAGGCTTCGTAAACACGAGAGCATCATCAGCGAACATAATGGAGGAGATCTGTTGGGAACTACATTTAGGGCAGTAGTTTACTAGCCTACTAGAGTATTTTAAGATTAGCATATTAGTGAAGACCTCCATTACCAGAAGGAAAAGGTTGGAGGAAATTGGGTCACTTTACCTGATTCCATGCTTGCTCTTGAAAAAAACCCATAGACCTACCGTTTAAGATTACAGAGAATGATGGTGTAGAGATGCACGTATATATATCTAGGCTACAAAAGTCTTAGGGAACCCCATGTTTGCCATTCTTCTTACAACGGCAGTTCATTGAACACGATCAAAAGTGTTGGAGATATCAAGCTTTAAAACTGCAGTCCATCTTATATTTTATTTTTCATACAGTTTTGAAAATTTATAATATAACATTTATAATATCCTTTTATTTTAAATTTAACTTTTTAAATTTAAAACTTTTATTTTTAATTTCAAAACAATTTTGAAATTAGTCGAAGGTCCAATTCAAATTTGGTCTTTTCTATTAGGGTTAACCTTTGAGGCTGTGAGCTTAATAGTTAACACTAACATGGCTAATATATACCGCATTGGCTATTGACTCTGATACCATTGTTGGAACTGGACTAGCCCGTAGCGAAAGATATAGGTAAATTTCAAATTTTTTTACCTGTTGGATCTTTATTTGGCTTATGAAGTCTAATTCCTTTAGAACATTTCTAAATTTAGTTTAAATAAAATTATGTAATAATTTTAATTTATAAATTGTGGTTTGAAATTTATTTGATCTTGGTTTTACTTAATATATAAACACACACACACTCACACACACATGCATCATATGCATATATGTGTGTATGCGCACGCACGCACATGCATGTGTAATATAGTAATTTGAGCAAGGTATAACATGCCTATATATAGATATTGGGATTTACATTGCATAGACACACTAGCTCATTTTATATGTACTGCATGTTGCCAAATATGTGCACATTTATATAGTTATAAATTCCAAAATAATCATATACGATCATTACGGCATGCGCTTTGCGAGTGAACTACATATTGTATATATTTAACATATTCAAGTAAAAATTATTTGCATAAATATCTAGTCATATTTTTACGTTAAAATCATGTCTATTTGGTTTGAATTTTAATTTCTACGTCTAGTTATTTTTTAGTTTGATTTTTTCTTATATCATTAACTAAAAAAAATTTGTAAAAAATATATTTGTTGGATTATATTTTTAAATGATATTACGAGTTGATAATATTTATAGAGGAGCGTTTGAATTTGTAAAAGAGTTTAATGTTAGATCCTACTTTTAAGTGATATTAAAATTTGATAATATATGTAGAGGGGCGTTTTCGGTAGTTCATAACGCTACTAAAAAAGTGTGATACCAAAGGTATTACAACTATCACTAAAGATAATAAATAAATTTGTAATTTTTTTTTATTTGTTAGATCCTATTTTTGAATGATATTGAGAGTTAATAATATTTATGGAGGGGCATTTTGAAATTTGTAAATGAGTTTAATGTTAGAACACATGTAACGACCGTGATTTTATTACCGTCATAATAAATATTTTTTATCTGTAACGACCGTAATTTATGAATTACTGTCGGGATGAATATTTTAAACAAGAATTTTTTTGAATCAAAATTTGAAGAAAATATAGTGTTGCAAAGTCAGTAAATGCTTAACTTTGTGAACGGGGGAGTGCACTGCATTTACTTGCACGTGTAACCAAGGCTGTTCTACTTGCCGTCACTTTTTACAACAATGCTCTTAAATGCAAAGTGTGTAGTCACTATTTTTGCTAATTTATATTTTTAACACATATTTTTTATTTTGAATTTTTCTTGCATTTTTGCCTTGATAAACATTTGCATTGTGGCAGTCCAATAGTAAACCAAGTGTGAAAGTTTATTCATGTTATTGTCATATACTTAATATACTATTCATACTGGAAAAAAGATTTGCATATAAAGTGAATTATGCAACCGATGACCCCACTTTAGAATGCAAGTGGTAATGCAAAAGCATGTTCACAAAAGCAAATCATAGTGTGAAAGCAAGTGTGCATTATCTGGTATCATATTTTAGATATCATCATCGACTGTCACTAGCCTTTTAATGCAGTATACAATATTTCAAATAATACACTCGTGCATTAAATGACATGTGTACCTGAAAGATGACCAACATCCAATTTTTGACTTATGCCATTTGAAGGAAAGAGAATAACATTTTTCTCTGCAAACTTGTCTTCACCCTTCAAGCAGGCTCTGAGAGCATTAATGGCAACATTCCAAAAAAATTTGCTAGCTTCCATCGCCGGTTCTAACTGAATTTGAAGCAAGGAAAGGTGAGTTATACTCACACTTCTAATTATGGTAATCAAGTCTCCGCCTTTGCTTTGAAATATGGTTTTCTTTGATTTTTGCACCGATCTAATTGTTTCCACCTGTGTCTTGTTCATTTACGTAGTTGTGTTGTATTTGCATGCTTAGTTTGAAATTTTGATCGCGGTCATCACTGCAGGCATGTACGTACTATATTGGGTTTTGTTTGCCTTCCTTGATCACATTAACCACTGGAGTACAAATTGGTTTTCATGTGAATCAGTTGTTTGGGGGTCATCTTACTTTGCTCATACTCTGGTCCTTCGAGTTATTAAGCTTGTAGAGATCATCATTTTTCGCATAAAGTACAAATCTTTGAAAATGTGTTATGCATGCAATTTATTTCGCTCATGCATACACAAATGCACGGGCTACACGTGTGTATTATAATGTCCCAGTTTTGTTGTAAGGCATAGTAAGTACAAGTGTTTTTTTCACGTATGTGTGTTGTGTGAAGTTGCCCAGGCCACTAAAATAAAGGGTTGTTGCGTGAGAACAGCTTGAGGCTCAGGCCTCTCATAAAATTAATGCATGCGTGACTTTATGAGGGATTTTCATGCATGACCAAACCGTTAAAGTGTTGTCTGTTACTTTAAAATTTGTTGCATGTAGAAGTGGGTACAAAACAAATGTGTACATGTACAAGTGAACAGGTGTTGTCCCAAACAACTTTCATTCGTTTTTTTTGTGTTGCATAGTCCAGGCTTTATTCTTTTTCGTGTTGCATATGTGAGTTTGGGTTCCTGGAAGTATATTACGTGCATAGTAATTTGCTATGTGCTTTATCCTCATTAAAAATTTCATGCCCGACTTCATTGAAATTTTAGTGCAGTCCGTTATTAAAATTGCATTGAACCGATGCTACGTTGTAAAACGTAATTTGTTGTCATTATTTTTATAACGGAAATTATACAACGGTACTATATTTTTGATGCGTGTTATTTTGATGATATTTTTTATGAATGAAAATTCACTGTTATTTTAACGTCAGTAACCGTTAATTTAAAGTGACTTTTCAAGCGGTTATCAAGCAACGCTGATATGGTATTTTACGATGTTTTGTGATACGCAATTTCGTCATCGAAATTGTTATAGTTGTTGCTATTTTAATCACGTGTTTTAAAAATCGTTTCAAATTGAATTTGTTTCCAAAAATTCTATAGTTTGCGCTTTCAAAAGAATGAGGAAGCGATTTAAACGCTTCAGCAAAATTGAGGACTATGAACCCTTACTTTTACTGATTCGCTTAATTCCGGACTTGTCCGTTTGAGAACGTAAAATGTATTTTTATAAAATACACAATTTTGCACTTTCAAGGAAACGATGAAGAGATTTAAACGATTTAGCAAAAGTGCGGAGTATGGAACCACAATTTTACTATTTCGGTTAATTACGGACTCGTTAATTGAAATATTCGCTGTTTGATGATTTTGATGATTTTGTGTGCTTTCGAGCCACTATGATGGACCTTCGGGTCAAATACCAGTACTAGACCTTCGGGTCATTTTTGGGCGCCAAAATTATGATGACAGTACTTGGTAGGCTTCGGCCATATGTTGATGCACGTGCGGCGTAGCTTAGACTCGCCATTTGTTGGGATCGATCCTCACTTTTATGTTGATTTTTCTAGTTGTCTATTTTTGATTTCTAGATTTTGTGAACTGCTGTTTTGAATTCATTTATGAATTTGGAAGTTGATTTTGATGGAGTTTGAAGTGATTTCTTCATTTAACTATGTTGATTTCTTATGTTGAATAGTCCCATTCGAGATTATTATTTTGCTTTGATGTTGTTTATGATGCATTCACTTCTAAGAATAAATTAGACTGATCCGTTTATTATTTTGTTTTAAAAAATACTCGGGTCAAACCGAGTTATTTCAGGGTGATCTCTATCGTTGATTCTATAGCAGCTTCAGCTTTTGGGTTTCGCATCATCTTTTGTCTAGCCTTCGAGGAGTACTTTTGGATAATTGATTCTCGTCTTATGTATGTTGATGTATATGTTTATGTACATTTGGTTCATGTGAACTATAGATTGTTGTAGCATGTATTCCAGACTTGTCTTCGCTATATATCTGATATTTCTGTTCTGATGTGATTATACTATCAGTGTTGTTGTTATTATGAGTGTTCTGGATTTTTCTTTAGCCACTGTAGTTTCGTTTTAGATTTGGATTGAATATATCTTTAGGAGTAATTTATACAACTCCTATCGATGTAATCAATACTCGTCTAAGGCATAACTTACGGATGGTCGCTTCTAGCAAGCCTTATTCTTCGCAATAGCCGACGTTATTCCTTATAATAACCTTTGTTATTATGGGCATAGAGGTGGGGCGTCACAACACATATTTATGCGATATTAAAATTTGGTAATCTCTACAGAGGACATCTTTTTTCGTTCGCACTGATATCAAAAAAGTGTGATACCAAAGGCATTACGACTATTATTAAAGATATTAAGAGGTGATAATATTTATGGAGGGGCGTTATGAATTTGTAAAAGAGTTTAACGTTAGATCCTATTTTTAAGCGATATTAAAATTTAATAATATTTATAGAGGGGAATTTTTGGTAGTTCATAGTGCCACCAAAATTGTGTGATACCAAAATTGTTACAACTATTATTAAAGATAAAGAAAATAAATAAATTTGTAAAAAAAGTTTATTAGTTAAATCCTATTTTTAATTATTAATAGTTAATAATATTTACAGAGGGGCGTTTTGAATTTGTAAATGAGTTTAATGTTAGATCCTATGTTTAAGCGATGTCAAAATTTGGGAATATTTATAGATGGGCATTTTTAATAGTTCACGCTGATACCGAAAAAGTGTCACACCAAAAATATTACAACTATAATTAAAGATCAAGTAAAAATGATTTGCACAAATATTTAGTCACATTTTTTCATTAAATCATGTGTAGTTGGTTTGAATTTTAATATCTACGTCTAATTCATTTTATTAGTTTGAATTTTTCTTATGTATTAATTAATATAAAAATTCGTAGAAAAATTATTTGTTAGATCCTACTTTAAGTGATATTAAGAATTGATAATATTTATAGCGGAATGTTTCGAATTATTAAAAGAGTTAAATGTTAGATCTTATTTTTAAACGATATTAAAATTTGATTATATCCGTAGAAGGACATTTTTGGAAGTGCACAATGCTACCAAAAAAGTGTGATACCAAAGGTATTACAACTATGGTTAAAGATAATAAATAAATTTGTAAAAAAAGTTTATTTGTTAGATCTTATTTTTATGTGATATTAAGAGTTGATAATATTTATGGAGGTGCGTTTTGAATTTGTAAATGAGTTTAATGTTCGATCCTATGTTTAAACGATGTTAAAATTTGGTAATATCTATAAAGAGCATTTTTGGTAGCTTATGCTAATACCAAAAAAGTGTGACACCAAATATATTACAACAATTATATATATACATATACATACATACATATAAAAATTAATTATATAAATTTGTTCCATTGTTCAAATATAATAGAAAAATATATTTATGTAAACAACATGTTATATTATAAGTAATAATTAAGACATACACACACACACACACACACACACACACATATATATGATAAAATAAGATTTTTAATATGCAATAAAATAAACATATTTTAAAATTTTATGTGCATATATATGCATAGCTAGTAAATATAACAATTAATAGTAGATTAATTTATAATAAGATACACATGCATATAAATATAAATATAAATATGACTCTACGTATGTGTGTATAACAAAATAAATTTTTTTATTTTGAAAATATCATAGATTTAAAGTTAATATGATTTTAAAATTTTATTATGCATATATCATTAAGTAATAATTAGTTTTGACCATAAATTATTAAATATAAAATAATTTTTTAACAAAAGTACAGAATTCAAAAAATTTATGATCATATTTAAGAGTTATAAAAAATTTCCATAATTTTTGGAATTAAAATAATATTTTTAGTTAATCAATTAATGTGTGGTCGAATTAATAATATTTTAAAAAATAAAAAATAAAGTTTAAAAATTATGAAATTTTTTCTATGAGGTTTTGATATCACTAATTAATTTTTTTAAATATAAATTTTAATTTTCGTAACCTTTTTTTATTTTATACAAATTTATTAAATCTAATATTCATTAAATATTAAAAATAAATAAATAAATATTTATAATATTAGAAAAAATTATATTCGACACTTATAATTTATAATAAACATGAACGTGTATGATAAAAAATTTAGATCAATATTATATAGTGAATATAAAAATATATGCTTTAATACAAATTGTAAATGAATACTAAAACACAAATTAATATATATATCTTATATATAAAGCAAATACTTTCCTTGTTGAAGCCTTTTTCGGACTGACGAAATTGACCCTTTTCGAATCATTTCATAATTTTTGGCAGGAAGGACATAATTGGTTTTTGCACTGCCTACTACGCTTTCGCATACACATTTCTAATCACGCCCCCATTTCAACTCTACCATAATCCTCCAAACCGCAACCACTCTCTCTTCAACCTAACTCTTCTGCTTCAACCGAGTGAGGAGGTAGAACATTGAGGCGGCGACTTAGGAACAAAATCTTATGCCATTACGGATCTGACCGAGTGAGGAGGTAGAATGTTGAGGCGACGACTTTGGAACAACATCTTGTGCCATTACGGATCTGGCAACTAATATCTTCATGTGCTATATATGCTTCAGTCTGATTCACGAATTAGGTAAGAATCCTGCAATCATTTTTTCGATCTTAGATTTGGTAATTACTTACTTTGGTAGCCTATATAGATTCGAAGAAATATTTATTGGCTGCTTTTTGATACAGAAAGGCATAACAATGCTCCAATCTTTAGTGCCTAATTGTCCACATTATCTTGAGGGATCTGAAAATCAAAGGAATATAAATAGGTACCGTTTCTTCATGTATTTTCGACCAAGCTTTCATTATTTTTTCATTTGGATTAAATTTGTAATTCAAAACTTTCTGGAAAATTTATCTTCGTTGTGTTTCATTAGTGAAATCACGATTTCAATGCTTGGTATATTTTTTGAACTTTTTACTGATGCTGATTGAAATATTATTCATTTATTCTTTAGAGATGGGATGAATTGGTTGTTGAAATGCCTTTGAAAATACCGTGACCCTAAAAATACTAGATGGAGTTATCATAATGGAGGATCTTAGCCAGGTTAGCATAAATTTGTTTTCATGTTGTGCAGTCTCTATTTATATTTCATATAGTGTTTATGTTACAAATCAAACTTTAATTTGCATTCAGTTACAAACAGAGCACTTTATGTCAAACTGTTAGCTGTTTGTGATATCGTCCTCTGCACATACAAGTTGGAACCTTACCAGATGGAGTTATCATAATGGAGGATAGCCAGGTAATCATACTTCCATATATTTGTTTTCATGTTGTGCGGTCTCTTTTTATACATCATACACTGTTTATGTTACAAATCAAACTTTAGTTTGCATTCACATATAAACAAAGCACTTTCTATCAAACTGTTAGCCCCATCTGCCCGATCATTTTTGGTGGAATTGTCTGGTGATCAGAGATTATGTAATTAGACATGGATAACTCACAGGTTACCTACTTTGATCTCAGAAAGCCACTTCTTACTGATTCTAAAATATGTGTTCCTTTTTGAGTGCTAATTCCACATATACCATATTTATAGTTTGAAGTTTAATAGAAACTTTCAGAAAATTGAAGTTTGATAGAACAACTGTTCATATTTTCTACTTCTATAATCTAGAGCATTAGGTGCACAAATATTGGAAGCCTAAATGAGTAATGATTATTCGTTTATTGTTTTCACATTTTGGTAGAAGCTACCAAATTCCCCATTATTGCTTAAGGCTTTCATTTCCTAATTTTAAGAATTAAATATTTGCATAGGATTTAACACTAACCAAACATGTCTAATTCTCATTATTCCAGGTCAAATCTATCTTTATATATTTTATTATGATATTTGAATAAGTACACTGCATTATAGTACATATTATAGAATGTATATATCATATTTAATTTACACGCCAATACTTTCTTTGAAAGGATATTATCTCTGACAAGAATTATTTATATTATAGCATAAAATAATTTTATATTTATTTATCTAACATGCTGATAGTAATAGTGATAATATCCAATATCGATTTTTTTGGCTTATATATGTATAATTACCTTTTTACTTTAATAATTGAATGGCGCTAAATATTTTTTATTACTCTTTTAGTAATGTTAGTCATTATATTACTGTTTTCAACTTACTGATAATTCAAACATGATGATGTGCCATAGGATATATTCAAGATTCACATTTGCAATGTTAATTACTAACTATGTATAACTATATGGATTTATATGATAGGTAGAAATTTTCAGTGATAGAAAAGAAGATAATGCTAAAGCAATTAAAGAAGAGGAAAAACAATGTAGAGAAGTGAGTAGGAAGAAGAATAAAGAAGAGTAAGATTATAGTTTAGTCACGTATGAACAAATTAAGATTATAATTTAGTCATGTATGAATAAATTACAAAACATGTGAAGACACTACGGTCTACAATAGATTGCAATAGCAGTAAGTAATATTTCTCATTTCTTACCATTTTGCTGTTTTTTTGTTTACACGACTCTCCTTAACTAACAGAAAAAGAGCTCACATAAAATTAAATTTATTTTTTGCAAGATCAGATTCTTAATACTTTGGGTTTTATGCACATTCGTTTGGGGCATGTACCGGGTTTTATCCATTTTTTTGGAACTTTACCTTGATAAGCCTTTTTCTGACTAATTTTTTTGTTCCTTGGTTTCATATGAAGTTAATGCATTTATTCTTATGAAACACGTGTTTCAAGGTATGCTTAGTGACTTTGAGTCTATATGAAATTTCTAAATTCTTTTTACAGTTTATATGACATCTACAAGCTGTTAATAACAAGTATGAAAATGTTGTTAATTTCTGAGAGCATGATTGCAAAACTTACAAAAAGCAAAGAAATCCCTTTGTTAACTTTGACCATAAAATGACAAAAAGCATTGGAGGAAGCTGTTGTAGCTGCTACTGCATTTTTTGGTGTACTGGAATGTCTGGAAAAATAAAACACAAATCTGTTCACTAGCATGTAAAAACAAAAAGGGTAAGGTCATGCATGCTCTCCTCAATTTGGGACGGCAAGCAACCTACACACACAGCATACATAAGTACAAACATATGCAGTGCAAAGGAAAACAAAATAAGGTGTATATGTTTTGGAGAGAAAGAACAGAAAACAATGAATGTACTGTAATTTGCATATGCATAGAAAAAAAAAGAAAAGTCAATGCGTTCATGCTTTCATGAAATTCTTTCACACGTTAAGAAGAAATTTTGAAAAATGAACAAAGAAGATGCATTTCATGTATAAAATGCTGACCCCTTTCTTTCAATACGTGCTGTTCACATTATATGCAGGAAAAAAATGCGAACACAAAGGAAAAATGAATCCTTATAACTAATTTTTCCTGTTCACATCTTCCACCATGCAACTCATGAATGTAACCCAAATACTACATCTCATATTCTCCAGCAACTTCACTATATACTCACATTTCCTACTCCAACATATACTCATGTTTCCATATTTAACTTCATATGCAAAGTTAAGCTTTAACTCACAAAAGAAATTAACTATTTAAAATTTACCAAATTAATTTAAACTTAACTAATTTATAACTTAACTAATTAAGTTGCATAAAAATAAATGTCGTGAGTGTAGAGTTTATATTAGATGAAAGAGGTTCATTTTACATCATGGAAAGATGTTCCGGTTTGAGTTGTAAGTACTCTTGCTAGAATACATTTTAGATTAGAAAAATGGTCTTCAAAATGAACTCACTAATACTGAAATTGGTTAAGGATTTATGTTTTACATGATTTGCAGTTGAGTTATAAGTCACTATTTGTTTAATATCATTTATTATTGTTAGCATTAACAGATATTAGTGGTAGTGAATTAATTTGGAACCCATGGGATTCTATCTAAAGAGAAGGGGATATTTGCTTTATACTATGAAAAAATAGCACTCTCTCTATAAAGACAGTATCCAAATATTAACTCAAACTTACTTGACTTTCATCACCACAAAATATAGCCTATAAGATTTGCTTGAATAATGCTACGTATGCCGATGTGTTTGCTTCAGATAATTCAAGATATGGAAATATTTGGTTGGGTTTATAAAGAAGATGGAATGACCAAGTTCAATAAGGGTCTTAAGTATGCAAAAAGTATGCAGAAATATGAGATAAGAAAATGGTTTGATTCATCTTTTCATAGATTAATGACGAATAAAATTAATGCTTTAAACGAATACAACCTTTTTTTATTTTCATTATATGAATTGGCTTGCACGTGTTAAACCAAGACATGATGTTGGTGACTTCGGTTCTCCAATATTATCATAGGAAAACTTGAATATAATTTATGTTTATAAGCAAAAATCAATAAGAATTAAAGTAGTAGCATCAAAACATGGAAACAAATCTCCAGTCGTAATGAACGCTCCTCTGGAATGAAAGTGAAAGTGCAAATTCATATAGTTTTTGGAAAAACCATTTCAGGAAGCATGTCAACGTAATTATGTCGATGTACTCTGATCATATTTTCTGTTTATAGTTCTCACTTATAATTTTTTTGAAGTTACATCCACGTAATTATTACATTGTATCGCTTATGCCGTGTTTCGATTATAGATGAAGTTTCATGCAGTTAGGTGCACATGGAAATATTCTAAGTGATTGATGACAATCTGCTTTAGTCCAATAGCTGAACGAGTGAGAGCGCAGTCATGCATAAGGCAAATGACGCTAACATTCGTCTATGAATAGTTGATGTCGACAATTATCGGATGGATGTCGGCAAAGCTTAAGGTGTATAGTGGGAAAATCTGTTGTAGTTGTCCATTAAGATGGATAACATATATCTGATAATGGGATTTTCAATATATGTAGTCCAACTGCTTGCCTCATCCACTTATATCATGTATCTCAAGTTTCAATGAACATCTAATCAATATACTGCATGCATTTGACAAATATTGAGTTATTCTAATTTTTCAAAATTATTTGCACTGTTTGATGCAAGTTGGAAACATTGCTTTTGTGCTGTTAATAAAAAATATAATGCAACTACAATTGTATTCATGATCATTCTTTTTCATTTCTTCTTTGTTCAGCTATCTAAAAATCATACTTTTATTTTTGAGTATGCATTTACACTAACCAATGGAGTAGTGTATTAAATCGACTTTTAAAAGTTTAAGGAAATAACGAGATTTCCATATACATGTCCATCGGACGTGGATGCATTTTGAAAGTCGGTATCCAAAACATGCAAAATTACGTGCACGTCAAAGTCATTTTATAAAATTCAGAAAACCTTAAACACATTGTTTCTTAACACCAGTTCCTTCTAAGCACGTGAATCGCACGTGCCAAAGTACTCGTGTGTATATATATATACATATATATATACATATATACATACATACATACATACATACTGTTATCCCATTTTTTGCTCAAAACTGGAATATCGACAAACTGGCAAGGAATGATGGAGGTCGGGATTGAAAGTCGATTGGAAGCAAGGCCAGAGTTCATTCGGCATTCTCTATGAAGGTTCATTCGGCAAAGCCCAAACTAGGTTCCATTCGGCAATCCAAGTTATACTGCATTCGGCCCATGCATACTTCCCTCCAAGAACATTCGGCACAAGGCTATCCTCCATCCGGTCAAACCTCATCCGGTCCTCACACCAAGATCCATTCGGTAGTACCACCGGACCAACCTACTTCTCTTCCTAGCCGAACCAACCATCCTTCCATGTACTACCGAACGAGCTCCACCGAACCAACTGCCTCACAACCCACAACCGAACCACCATCACCGGACCAAGCTCTCACTTCACCAACACCGATCCAACCTTCTCCACATGGCCGAACCAAGCTCCGCCGAACCAGAGTTGCCAGTCCAGATGGCTTCAGCCCAGGCCCACCAGCAGCTATATACTTCCAAGACCCCTGCCCCCAGCCTCACTCTATAAATAGAGGGGCAGGGGTACAACAATGGGGACAAGTTTGAGAGCTCAAACCTGGAAGGAACTTTCAAACAACTTTCATACACTTGTACTACAAGCTTTGTACTTGTAATCGGATTGGAAAAGGAGAATAACATATAAAGTGGACGTAGGCACACTTTGGCCGAACCACTATAAATCTGTGTGTCTTTTACAGTTTAGCCCCTACTTTTTACGTATTTGCATAAACCACCTAAATCACTACGAACAACATAAAATCAACTAATTCATACGACTTGGAGTTTTTTGCCCATCTTTTGTGCAAACGTATTTGAGTTATTTGCTGAGATCTGTGATTTGTGTTTGAATATCGCTGACTTATATTCATACACTGGTGCTTTCACGGTATTGGGTGTTTGTGGCCATTTTTTACGCAAACATTTTGGTGCTTTCACTGAGAAGAACCAGCTCCCGCTACATCGGATAGAGGTTTAGATTTGGAAGACGATGACTAGGCAAAACAGTAGAAGGCTAAGGGCTGAGAGGAGCCAACAAGGAGGAAGTCAACAAGCATCCTCCGGAGGTGAGGAAGGACCGGCTTCGATCTACATAACCCGGGATGAAATGGAAGCCATAACAAATTCACTGCAAGAGAGGTTGCTGAAAAGTCAACAGGAAATGATGCAAACTTTCTTGGAGCAAATGAGAGCTGCAGGGATGCAGAATTTAGGAGCAGCTACAACGGCTATGGATGCAGGACAAGAAGCTAGGGTTATGGAACCCAACGAAGGACAAGATACGGAGCCAGGTAGCAATCAACAAGGGCTTGGGGGCAGGCCCACGGGATTCAACACAGGAGAACCTTTGGAAGGAGTTCAACAGGCTAGAACCAACGTTGCTGCTAACGAGCCACACGAAGAGTATGTACCGGAGTTCCCTCGGGGGCAACCCCCGACAGACAACGGTGGATTGGTAGATATAATCAGGAAGACTGTGCGAGGTGGTTTGACCAACGGAGACTTGGAAGGAGTAAACAGGAGTCCGTTCACTCGGGAAATAAGGATGGCTCAGAACCCACCTAAGTTCAAGCTACCTAGCGTGGAGGTATACAATGGCAAGGAAGACCCTACGGATCACTTGATGAGATACACTAGACACATGGAGGTGCTGGGGGCATCAGAGGAGGTGATGGCCCGATGCTTCCCTTTGTACTTGACGGACTTAGCTGCGATGTGGTTCAGGCAGCTGGAAGAAGGATCTATCGGGACTTGGAGGGAATTGGTGGAAAGGTTTCTGGGACAGTTTCGGGTTCATGTCAAGAGACCGAAGAACGTGATGACATTGACATCGGTAAGGCAAAGGATGGATGAATCGCTTAGAGCTTTTCTAACTCGATTCAGTGCCGCAGTTGCTTCGGTGGATCGGCCCGATCCATCGATGGTTTTAATGGCAGCAGTATCAGGAGTCAGGGAGAACTCGGATTTCAAGGTATCTCTGATACGAGATCCCCCACGGAATCTCGACGAATTCTTTCATGAGGCAGAAAGGTTCCTTCGACAAGAAGATGCGAGTACGGATTTAAAATTGAAAAAGGTTAATGCAGTTGAAGGGGGAGGACCATCCAGCAATGGTTCGGATAAAAACAAAGGAAAAAGGAAGTTGGACGATGATTCTGGAAATGCTAGGAAGCAATGGAAGGATCCAAAGTTTTCCACATACACAGGATTGAACGAAACACTGGAACGGATATACCTGGATACTCGAAATCGCCTTCACTACCGGAGGCCGGCTAGGAGAGAACCAACAGAACGGGAAAGGACATCAGGAAGGCACTGTCTCTTCCATGATTTGGATGGACACGACACCAACAGCTGCAGGCACTTAAAGGACATAATTGAGGAACATGTAAGGAATGGACAACTGCCACAATATGTTGGACCGCGGAGTGCAACGGCGAGGCAGGAGCAACCACAGCCTACCTCAAGCTACGATGGTGGGAGGCCCAGGAATGATGGTCGGTTGATCGTCCCTTAACCAGGTTAATATGAAATAAGTAGCAAACTATTGGCAAGCAACCAAGTCATTTACACATGTACGGGGACGGAGATAGCCCCTAGGCATGCTCTGAATGATAATAAACTGCGATGCTATGGTTTGTGAAATTTATCTTTCGCTTTTGGATTGGACACTGCTTTTCTTTTTGGTTTTCGGTTTTGGAGCTTGGATTGAGCTCCTGGTTTTTCTTGCTTTTTGATTTGGATTTTCCTTTGGACAATTGTTTTCGGTTTTGGATGCTGGTTTGGATTTCTGGTTGTCTGGTTTTGGATTTGGATTTTCGGATTTGGATTCTGGATTTGGATTTTGGATTTGGATTTGGATTTTGGATTGGATTTTGATTGGATTTTTATCTGATTTTTGATAAACGGTCGTCGGGTATGGATTATGCCTGGCAAGGGGTGAGTCGCTGTGCCCGAACGTGGCAAATTGACTCATTCAGGTCGTCGAGTATGGACTATGCTCGGCAAGGGTCCGGAGTGACCAGGATTCGGCCTAGGACTTAGGCCCTATATTATCAATCGTTATTTTCAGGTCGTCGAGTATGGACTATGCTCGGCAAGGGTCCGGAGAGACCAGGATTCGGCTTAGGACTTAAGCCATGGCATTATACAACGTCCAGGGACACTGGACCAAGGTCGTCATGTGTGGATTACGCATGGCAAGAACCCGGAGAGGTTGGCTCAACGTCCAGGGACACTGGACCAAGATCGTCAAGTATGGATTACGCTTGGCAAGAACCCGGAGAGGTTAGCTCAACGTCCAGGGACACTGGACCAAGGTCGTCAAGTGTGGATTACGCTTGGCAAGAACCCGGAGAGGTTAGCTCAACGTCCAGGGACACTGGACCAAGATCGTCAAGTATGGATTACGCTTGGCAAGAACCCGGAGAGGTTAGCTCAACGTCCAGGGACACTGGACCAAGGTCGTCAAGTGTGGATTACGCTTGGCAAGAACCCGGAGAGGTTAGCTCAACGTCCAGGGACACTGGACCAAGATCGTCAAGTATGGATTACGCATGGCAAGAAACCGGAGAGGTTAGCTCAACATCCAGGGACACTGGATCATGGCCGTCAGGTGTGGATTGCGCTTGGCAAGAGCCCGGAGAGGTTATGGGTTTGGATATCGACCCAGAGAGGTCCTGGATTCGGTTATTGGCTGTTGGATAAGGATGATTTGAGGCTCGGCTGTCGAGTTCGGATGGACATGGAATTTGCTCAAGCTTTGGTTATTGGATTTGGAATTGGATATCGACTCGGAGCAGTCAAGGATGATCTACTCTACCGATATGGCTATGGACCTTGGATATTGGATTATTCGGAACTATTCAAAACACGCCTTGTTATCACAAGGCATGTTTTGGGGGGCAAAGTGTTATCCCATTTTTTGCTCAAAACTGGAATATCGACAAACTGGCAAGGAATGATGGAGGTCGGGATTGAAAGTCGATTGGAAGCAAGGCCAGAGTTCATTCGGCATTCTCTATGAAGGTTCATTCGGCAAAGCCCAAACTAGGTTCCATTCGGCAATCCAAGTTATACTGCATTCGGCCCATGCATACTTCCCTCCAAGAACATTCGGCACAAGGCTATCCTCCATCCGGTCAAACCTCATCCGGTCCTCACACCAAGATCCATTCGGTAGTACCACCGGACCAACCTACTTCTCTTCCTAGCCGAACCAACCATCCTTCCATGTACTACCGAACGAGCTCCACCGAACCAACTGCCTCACAACCCACAACCGAACCACCATCACCGGACCAAGCTCTCACTTCACCAACACCGATCCAACCTTCTCCACATGGCCGAACCAAGCTCCGCCGAACCAGAGTTGCCAGTCCAGATGGCTTCAGCCCAGGCCCACCAGCAGCTATATACTTCCAAGACCCCTGCCCCCAGCCTCACTCTATAAATAGAGGGGCAGGGGTACAACAATGGGGACAAGTTTGAGAGCTCAAACCTGGAAGGAACTTTCAAACAACTTTCATACACTTGTACTACAAGCTTTGTACTTGTAATCGGATTGGAAAAGGAGAATAACATATAAAGTGGACGTAGGCACACTTTGGCCGAACCACTATAAATCTGTGTGTCTTTTACAGTTTAGCCCCTACTTTTTACGTATTTGCATAAACCACCTAAATCACTACGAACAACATAAAATCAACTAATTCATACGACTTGGAGTTTTTTGCCCATCTTTTGTGCAAACGTATTTGAGTTATTTGCTGAGATCTGTGATTTGTGTTTGAATATCGCTGACTTATATTCATACACTGGTGCTTTCACGGTATTGGGTGTTTGTGGCCATTTTTTACGCAAACACATACATATATATATAAACTAATAATATTAAACTAGAAAAATTTATTTTTCATATAATATCATATTGTAAAAGTATATTATAAATATAAACAATAAATATTGTACATTTGTCCAAACTCCATTGTGACAACAACATACATACAAAAATCTCACCTAACTAACTAAATAACAATAATATGTTCATATATATAGGGGTACATGATTAACAAATTATAAAACATGATAATCTATTTAATATCTATATAAATAAATGTTAACTACTATAGATGCGCTCAATTCCATGTTGAAATAGTGAATTCTCTTTCTCTAATTGTTCCTTGATCCATCATATTGCTAGTCTAGAATCAACGACCTTCCACTATCGAATAGCTTTTGATTTAACTTGAATTTGATTTGAGAAGTTTGGAGGATTAGTGGAGCTTTTTTTTAGCCAGTAATGGGAAGAAGATGGGGGCCAATAGAGTAGTTGAATTAGATCTTTGAGATGAGTACATATAAGGCTGGACAAGAGATAAAATACGTAGGTATCTAATACACCTTCTCTGTCGATCTTAGCCACACATCTCTTGCCTATGAATTATGTTTTAGCCGGCCAAAACCATTAACGTAGCAGATGCCTATAGCCTTAATGTATATATGCCTATAGCCTTAATGCATTAAATATATATAATTATATTTAACTTAACTTGCTATCGATAACTCATATCGATCGTTATATTAATAACTATTGTAAATATGTACAACAATTTTTATTCCTCAAATCATATTCAAAGTTTATAATTAATATTTTACAAATGTGATAAATTACTTTCGGTTATTGTACCTACCATCATAAAATATACTATTTATGGATTTTCTATTAAATATAAATTAATTAATTAATTAATATAACATGTTATATTAAATATATAATAGAAAGTAAACACCTTTATTTCAATTAAGATTGGTCAGTGAGTTTGATATATGTAACAATTACATAATACCCTTAAGGAATACCCCTAACTCTATCACTGTACATCATCAATCTGCAATCCTACGGGGATCTATAACCATTGGGCTATTGGGGGCCCAACTAGGGAGTCACTACCATACAACTTCATGGATCTTCCATATGTTGCACTCAATCTCTTCTTAAGTCAACACCTTTCCATATAGCCTATTTCCTATGGCGTAATTGAGGTAGGTGTACATCTTAAACTTTGTCCATTGTTCTAACTCATAATCGACTTGTCCATCTTTCGGTGTATGGTTGCAACCATTCTATAGCCAGAATTTATTAATTTGGCATAAAATATATTTATATTTATACACAAAATACAAATGTGTTCACTCAGCATTTCCTATTTTTTCAAGATTGACTAACCTAAGCTCTGATAATAAATGCAACAACCCACACCCTCGTAGGCCTGAATTTTTGCTAAATCAAAAACCAAAGTTCACTAAAGTATTGATCATTGGTTTGATATCCTACAAATAAATAAATAAATGCACATCAGAGCACTATCAATATAACTTGCTAGGAAATAGCAAAGTATAATAAAACATATAGTTACCGACCAAACTTGACACATCCAATATCAAGTGTCCATGTCAGTGCCGAGCATGCATAACGAAACCCGACCTTCCATGGTTCCCACCTTACTCTAGTGCATGTCCCCCTAAGCTATTATATAGGTTGTAATGAGGAGGGGGTTCAGAACAACGTTCTGCTGACTGGTAAATTATACATTTCACACATAACACTAGTTTATACCGATTGCCTTCCATCACATGTTATTTTTTATTTTTACTTAGTCGCTTAATTCTATAGATAACTTAACTAATATTTTCACTTGCAAAAGTTATTTAATTCTACAGATTTGGAAATATCACATAATTTTATAAGTTTCAAGGGCTACTGATACCCAATTCTAAATTCAAGGGCTACTGATACCCAATTCAAAATTCAGGGACTGCTACCCAACTTTTTTCAGATTCACATACATGCAATATGCAATTCATGTTATTAATTATATAATATATAGGCAGGGTTTATAAATTCATTCATTTGTACAATTTTAACCTACAATTCTAGTTTATATTTTAGGCATACAAGAATCAGTTCATAAAGAAATAAATTCAATATTATATAAAAATATGTAATTTATCACTCACCCTTTTAGCTTTTCTCCCTATGATTATATCCAATTTTAACCAATAACTACAATCTACACCCTATTATTCCAGTCTGATACCCTTTTCTCCCTATTTTGATATATATATGTGTGTGTGTATGTATACATATATATAAACACACACTGCAAGCGTACACATATTTATCAGAAACTTAGATTAGAAAAGTTATTTACATTTAATTTACATTTTAGATTCAGATTTACAATTTACCTTGGCTTTGGCAATTTGATTCGATTCTATTCTGCTTCTCAATCATCCTCTACCATTCTCCACTTGTATATACATATATACCATAGTTAGAATTAAGAATTTTGAGGAGAAGAGAAAATAGCAGAGTTCTGACGTTGCTAAAAAACTATGAGAAGAGAAGTGAGGGATTGGGCTCATATTTATAGGGTTTTGAATAAATGCCAACTGTTAGATTAAATTACTGTAAATCCCGACCGTTCAGCTTCATCTAATTCTTGAATTAACAGCACACCTTGTCGATCGCTATCCTTTACTGGCTAACCGCCAACGGCAACCAACCATCAATTGGGGTTGACCAGTTGGCCTTTATTTTGTAAATTACTCTAATGTTGTATTTGTTTATTTAATTCCTTGTCAATCCAATCGATATAATTTCTTTCAACCCTAATATTGCTTAAGGTTTAAGTAACATTAATTATCAGTTAAATCTAACTAATGGTAATTAATGTCAGTTAATTATATTTATTACCTTAATTACATATATAATTATTTTTGACTTGAAAACTTCAAACGTTAACAACTTTTTCATTTGAACTCTGATCAGAAAATTTTATATATGAAAATTGATCAAAAAATCACCATAAACCCAATGGTGCATGTTTTATAACCAAACTCTGATGTTTGTGAAAACTCTATTTTTGGATGCTATTTTCAATTAATTAATTTCTTTTTAATTATTTATTGTAACGATCCCGAGTTTTAATTTATTTTAAATTGATAATTAAATTTATTTTTGATTTAAAATTGTGAAATTTAATGATAAATTGATTCGAGTTTTTCCAAATTCAAATAGATTATGTTATTTATATAGTTTCTCTTGTAAATTATTTTTAAATTTAGTATTGATATATTTTTAAACAATATTAATATAGAGAGATTTCAATTCAATCTTATGAAATGGATTTTTGTTTCAGTTGTGTAAATATAACAAAATTTTTGAAATAAATATTTAAGTTAAAAATATAAGCAAATAAAAAGTATCTATCTACAAAGCAACAAGTACATAATAGCATCCTCTAATACATATCAGCCGTAATAAAGATAATGCAAAGCAAAGAGGATAACAAAATAAATATGTAGGCAAATAAAATATGTTGCCTGTAGAATAAACATGCAAGAGGGCTGAAACACAATCAAGTTGGAATAAAAAACAAAGCAAATTTTGCATACAAAATTAAGTAGTATAGAGACATAAAGTACGTCAGCCCCCAAAACAAATTCATGTCAGCCGAGATAAAGCAAAGATGTAGGCAAGTAAAAAGTATATGAACAAACAAAGTACAAAACAAATAAATGCAAGATCCTAAGTACACTTAAACAAAACAAAATAAATTATATTGAAGTATGTAGGCTGTAAACAAGTCATGGAACAAAGTCAATTCAAGCTTGCTTAGGATCATTTCAGCCATGCTTGTTGTATATATATAAAAAAAAATAGAAAAAAATAAAGCATATCACCCAGTACAAGATTCGTATACCCTGAACACTTTTTCTTTTATATACATCAACTTTTTCTTCTCATCATCAGTTCGTCCATTACAAGCCAAGTAAAACTGAAGTAAATACCACTTAAAACTTATACAAGCTCAAATTCAATTCAACAACAATCAAATACAAACCAGAGATCAAGGGAGGGGTTTCCAGTTTGCAGTTTTCAAATTCTAATTCAAAGTAGTTCTCTGTTCTTTCTCCTCTGTCCTTCAAAAACAAGGTGAGCAACTTTAAGTTTCAAAACCAGTTCTTGAATTCAATGCCGTGAATCTGTGAGTAACTTCATAATCTAAGTAACCTAAGTTTAAATCTAGTGTATGATGAATATCAGGTATATTGTTGTATGAAATATATGCATTTCATTTAATTTTGATAAGATGAAGCCTGGCCATTTTCTTTTATCTGGATATTTGCTCTGTTTATAAATTTTAAGAGACTGAGCTACTTCAAAAATCATAATTTCTCAAACCATTGATTGTTAGAGCAAAGTATATAAACAAAACATGTTTAGGAAAGTATAAAGTAGATTGTAAAATTTAATTCATGCTAATAAAAACTGAATTGCTCTGGGAAAAACATAAGAACAGTACAAAGTTAGCATAAGTGATAATTTCGATCATCACGAATTATTGATTCAAGTTTACAAACTGTTTACTCAATCAAAAATAGGATTTTTAAAACTCAAATCATAATTTTTAGTTAAGCAGTGAAGTAGCAGTTTGGGTTTGATCGTTTTGGGCATTTGGGGTCGCCGTGAGTGATCTCGTTGACTGGAGGAGTCGAGTTTCCTCCTGGACGTGGAGGAGCGACCAGCGGTTCATGTAAAAATGGGGCGGCGGTGGTCTGATAGCCGTGGAGGCAGCGGCGAGGGATTTAAGTTGGGAAACCTAATTTTTTTTTAGTGGTTAAGGAATCGACTGAAGCGGCGTCTCTCGTGCATCGAGTTGCACGCGGCGGTGGGCGATGGAAGAGGGGTCGATGACGAAGCTATGGCCGGAGTTTCGCGTGTTTAGGTGGTCGAGGTTGGGCGAACAACAACGTTGACAGTTTTGGGTTTATGTGCTTTGTGCGTTTCCAGGTTTGGGCTCGAATGTTAAAATTCGATTCTCAGGGGGGTTCGAAGTTTCGATGACCGGAGACTGATGTGGGGAGGTTCGTCGACTTGTCTCGATGACCGACAGAGGGCCGGAGGTGAAGGCGGCACAGTGCACATGCACCGTGCATGTTGAAGCATTGATGGGCATCGGGTTTTGGGGGAGGAGAAGTAACTTGGGTTTGGGCTTGTTTGGTTGACTACGGGTTGATAAGCTATTTTGTTTGTATGGGCTGTTTCTCAGGGGAACTCGGGTCGAACTCTTATTGTATGAGGAAAATTTGAATTTAAAATAAATGAAAAATTGCAAAGTTAAATTTGTAGTTATTTTAAATTCAAATAGTTTGAAATGGAACTTAAAAGTGAATTTGAAACAAAATGTTTTCAAAAGTGTTTGAGAAATGATAATTGAATCAATTATAAGAATTATGATTTTATCTCAAAGATAGTTCATTAAAATGTTAAGTTAAATTAATTAATGCTTTGGATTTAATTAATTAAGAAAGTAAGGGTTTGATTTAATAAATTAAAAGTTTAAGTGAATAAATCAAGAATTAATTAATTTTAATAAAGAAACCATTGAGTAGATAGGATCAGATTATTAGATAATGGTTAAGAGCTAATTAATAAAACATTAACATTTAACCAATTAAAAATTAGGATTAATTAATGAATTATTTATAGTTGGTAATTTTTTTTATAAAATATGGTTAAAGTTAATTAATCAAGTGATCAAGATATAATTACAATTAATGTAATAAAAAGTTGATTTATTTATAAAGGTAATAAATTACTTAAAGAGAGTTATTTAATGAAATTAATTAAGGTAAAATGATTATGTAATTAACTTAAGGTTAATCTATTTAATTTATAGATTAAGAATAATCTAATTAATTAAAGTGTTTGGTAAATTAATTTATATCAAATGATTTGGAATAAATGAATCTGAATTGAATAATAAATTCATAAGTAATCAATTTACTAGGAAATAAATTGAATTGATTAGGATTAAACAATTAATTAATCCTGCTTACAAATGTTTATTGAATGCTTATGAATGATTATATTGTATGAAATGCCTTGAATTGATTATCCTATCTGATTTGTGATATTTTGTTCTATAGATTGAACTGTTTATATTTATTTGCATTTGTATATTATCTGTAAATCTGTGAATGGACGATGAGCGTTATGGTTTATATCGCTTATCAACTATATTTCTGTGTTTTTAAATCTGTGATGATTGATGATGTTGCACTTTTGTGTTGAACCCCTAGACCACACTTATACACACACAAATATGGATTTCACGAGGAAATCGATTGAGTCACAGATTTTTTGAAAATAGTTTTAAATTTGAATTTTAAAATTCAAATGGTTTGAAAATGAGATTGAGTTTAAAGTGAAAAGCTTTTTGAATGGAATTTCAAAGATGAAATTTATTTTGAATAACTTGATTAAGTTTGAAATTTAAATAATTTGATTTAAATTTAAATTCAAAATGTGAAATTGAATTCTATAATTTGAAACTAGGGATTAAAAATGTTATACCAGTTATATAGTGGTTAAACTATATTAATTTGGGAATATGAATATGAATTAAGAACTTTAACTCAGGTAAGTATAATTGGATTTTTCTGAAACGAAAACTGTTTGTTTTCAAATAATAAAAGCTTTCACATAAGTAATGAACTTCCAATTTGTGTTAAAAAGACTTCTAGTTTAAAATGAAAATGATTTCCAAGTTATAGAAACAGTTTGAAAGCTATAAGTTAAATCTTTGATTTAAAGATTTAAAGATTTAACGAGTTAATCCTATCGAAATGAAATTATTTTGGAAATCTATGAATTGATCTTTGTGAAATAAATCTTTTTGTTTAAAGATTTGAAATGGTAATTTGTTTAAACCATTTGAAAGAAATGTTTGAATAATTAAGTTGTGACTTAATTGAAATCCCCATATCCATATGTTTTTAAATATTGCGCTCACTATTCGGTTTAGCCGGGAGAGGACCTTTGTGTCATATATCCCATTCCGAATATGTGGTACGTCGATATGGATAGCATTTGAAGACCGGTGATGAAGACCGGATATTTTCGAAAACGTAAGGACAACTCGTCGAATGTCTTTGCATCGACTGGTCCCCGGTATAGAGACTCCATATGTGATGGGAAGTCCGAACGAAATTAGTGAATATCCGGATTTCAAGGGCTTCTTTGGAAGTGCCTTCGGTTCTGTTCGAACCCGGAACAGACTTGTATGGATTATGTGTCTGACATTACAATTTGAGATATAAAGCAGATTTCTTTCAAATACATTTCTGTTGGTGGCGAAGAATTTATTCTTTAAGCTTAACACCCTTCTCTGAGACATACGAGCTCAGAGGTTATGTAGTTGAAGGTTATCAGCAATATATTCCCAATTTGGTAATGTGACATGTTAAGTGTTGCTGTGAAATGATCATTGTTTGATTATTTGTGATATGATCATTTGTTTGATCATTTATCTTTGTGATCATTACTTTGATCATTTGTTGACCCAAAGCATGGCTTTGTACCAAAGCGTGGTTTTGTGGACGAGACTTCGTCGAGCCTCACACCCCGGAATGGTCAAAACAGGAAAGATGCGGCAAGGTTATTAGGGTTAGCGCCCCTTTAGGCTATGTACATCTCCTTCTGGATAGAAGTGGTATCATGGTATGGAGCCCAGATACTTACTTATGTGGACATCACAAACTTATATATATCTTGTTTTGTGATTTGATGTTGGGGCCCCGGTTAAAGGTTGTTACAACCGGGAGGTGGCATACTCGTGTCAGTAGTTACCCAGTTAGGGGTAAACCGGCATTGTGTTGGCAGAGATCCGGTTAGGTTCTCGGGACGTCCATCCAGAGGCGTTTCCATGTGGCAATGGGAAGTTCCTTGGCCTGACCATTTGTTGGAAATCCAAAGAAACAATACGAGCCTTGTACGGTTTTAGTTGTATTACCTGCTATGGAATGTGGCGGTAACCTGCTATTGAACGTAGTAGCTATAGTAGGCATACGATAATGGTCGTATGTTGGCTAAGATTTATATTCTACTTTCAAAATTGTTTTCTACACTATGCACTAATAATAATATCAAATGATTTGATTTTGCGTAGTAAGCATGTTTGACTATCATAAGAAGAAATCTCCTCCAAGTCTGCGTTTGCATTGTGTGTGTGGCGGGAGGTCTTATGGTAGTTTCATTTTCAAAAAGCATTGCGAATTTACTTTAAAATTCTCTTGTTGATTGTTTTTAAAGGTAAACTGTTTTTGTTGCTCACACCAGTCCCATGACTGATCCGGAGTTTATTGTTCCTTTCCTAAACTCTGGGTGCTCATTATTTTCTACACGAGCAGTTTAGAGTTGGGTTTTTCAGATAGTTAGATATAGTGGATTATGTGGAGTTGGTTCAGTCTTTGGTTCGCAACAGTCTTGCTTAGCTTGGTGCATGGTTATGGGGAGTTCGAGCTATTGCTGGATTGGTTCTTGGAGATGGAGTTTCAGATTTGGAGTTCTTCGGTGAAGACTATCTTAGAGTTATTTGTTCCGCTGCTGGCATTATCTATATTTCTTTTCCGCTGCTATTTTCTTGTATCTCTGATGTATATTGATATTTATTGTATCAATGCTGTATATCGATGTATTATTCTTTTATTCCGCTGTGCTGTTTACTTAATTGGGTTATAAGCTCCGGCGAATCGGATTTGAACGATCGAATCTACGGCATTCGAATACGATTTAAAGTATGGATGTCGATTCTCGAGCGGGCAAAATCCGAAACGTTACATTTATCCTAAAAATTATAGAGGGTTAAACCGACTAAGTTAATTGTGGAAGATATTGAAATTCTGACCAAAACAAAATTACATAAATCCTAACGTGATACAGTGTCGACGAAGAAATTAGTGTAAATAATTGTTACTTTTAGGTATCGGTTATAATAAGTAAAATTAGATTTAATAAAAAAGATGTGTAAATGATAAATTCAATTAAAATATTATACCACTAGCTAAGGTGATGTGTGAACGTTAATAGCCAAATTGTTCGATATTAATTGCCGATTGAATTTGCACATTTGAGTTGACCAACCATAATGATGAATACTCGGAATAAACCACATAATTTAGTTAATTTGTAAATGTTGTAAATTAATTAAGTCAATTAATATTTATGAAATACTAATTATGAAATAATATTTGAATTATGAATATTATTAGTATTCGTTGAAATGCATATATATAAAGGATTATACATAAGCATATCTATATGCGATATCAGTAAATCACTTAACTGGAATAAACACTAATTTTATTTAGGAATTTTTTGGGCCCATTCTTGTCTTGCATTCACCAACGAAAGATAGAAAAAGGGGGGGACTCAAATTGGATTTGAAAAGGCAAGGGGTGAAAAATGAAAATGGAATGATCTCTACGCTTAACTGAAAATTCATTACCTTATTATTTTATTCATTCATTTTGTTTTATATCTCCTCTTTCATCCTCTAATGGGTGAATTTTTTAATGCCTTCCATGGATAAAAAATTCCCATAACAAAATGAAATTAATATCAAAACAAAAGATGGTTTGTACCTCTTGATCGTTGTATCACCTAGAGGTTGATTCAAGAATATAGGATCTTTTGATTCATTATTCATGGTGTGATTTTTTGGCAACATCTCAAGGTAATTATCTAATTTAATTTATTTATGTTATTCATATGTTTATATTCCATATGATTCATCTGATGTTTTAATGGTTCATCTTGCAATAAGTAGTTCCAACCTTTTTATGTTCATCTGTATTAAAAGTATGTCTATTGTGTTAATTCATTTCAGATCTACTTTTGTTCTTCATCTCTTTTCAAAATATGTTCATCGTAATTGATATGATTTAGATTACCTTTCTCTTTTTGTTAACTTTCTATTGTTCTCTATATTATTCAGATTTGGATGTTTTATCATGAATTTACTTATGGCAAATTTGTCAAATTCTTTTTTTTTTTTTACTTTCGAAATTTTGTTAGTGAAAAGGGGCAAATTTCGATTGAGATCTATTTTGCAACTTTATAATCTTTACATTCATAGTTATAGCAATTTTTACATTTTAATTTTTAATTAAATTAATTTTTTATGTTATATAATTGGCATTTTGAATATGAATGTTTTAGATATTTTTTACATAAATAAAAGGCTTTTGATCTAATATTCATGGATGGACTTTTGTGTAAATTCTAAAACTTTTGCCTCCTTCCTAAATTTAAAGTATTGTGTAAACTTAAGTTTCCTTAAACAACCATAAGTTCGATATAAATGTAAATTTAAATTCTAACATATATATATATATATTATAAATTATAGTGTTTATATATATATATATGTTATTTTAAATCATAACATTAATGGGAATATCCAAATATATGGAAACACACATGTGTTGCTTTAATTAAAAACAAAATATGGATCTTGCGTAATAATGTAATATTTGATGTCAAATCTTTCATCAATTGAAATCAAATCCATTATTGCTAATTTTTGATTTCAAATGTCCAAATATTATCAAATATGCTATATATATATATACACACACTTCTACACATTTACTATATATAAATAATTTTAAATCAAAATCTTGGACTACAAAGGCACATGTAAAGGGGAAATGAATCCGTTGCAATGGAAATCCCAGCACAATCACATTGTCTATGTACACTTTTTATCTATAATATGTGCACTTCATACAAATAGTTTAATATACTTGTAAGCTAAAACTAAAAAAAATGCTTTAAACATCTTAAATAAAATGAAAATTTTATTTAAATATTTTAGATTGAATCTAAATTGTAACAACCCGCATATTTATCGAGTTTGTATTTAAATATTTTATTTAAATATTAACTCGTTAATCGGATTTTGGGTCCGAAAAGCTACTTTTTGCAAACGGTCAAATTAGGACTCGAGACCACTTCCATTGAGTTCGAAATGTCGTTTACAACTTTTTAAGTATAAACATCGATAGGTTTGGAGTTAGTGAAATTTCACTAACTTTTCCCGCTTTGGACTTTGGGTTAGTTTAGCCTATTAAGCCCAAGTTCCAACCCTCTTCTCCTCACTCTTCATAAATTTCCTAACTAATCAAGCTTTGGCATTAATGGTGGAGGGAATGGGAAATTAAAACTCCAAGCACAAATTCAATTGCAAATCCAACATTCAACTCCAAATTCAAGTAGAAGATATTGGATTCAAGCTTTGGATTGCTTCTCCTTGCTTTCAAGCTTCATCTTCATAAACTTTAGTGCAAAGGTGAGATTTTTATCTCACAGTTCTAGTCTATAACTATCTTGGGTTGTTAGGAATGATTCCCTATCACTTTAGCATGCATATTTGCTTTTGGTTTGGATTGGATTGGCGAAAAAACTCCGATTTTTGGCGTTTTGGCGAAATTTCTGCATTTAGGTCGTTCTGGCCATTTTAGGTCGTTCGGAGTTAGGTCGTGTGGATCTTAGGTCGTAGGTCGCGTACGAGATAGCTCCTAGATCGTTCTGGCCACTTTTCGTGTGTTCGGAGTTAGGTCGTTCACGACCTAGTACTTAGGTCGCTCGCGAGTTAGTACCATAGGTCGCAGGGCTTTAGGCCATTCTGGAAGTATTGGCACTTCGGAGTTAGGTCGCTCGCGAGTTAAGCCTTAAGTCGTAGGTCGCTCACGAGTTTGGCCTTAAGCCGTAGGTCGCTCGCGAGTTAAGCTTTAAGTCTTAGGTCGTTTCCGACCTATAATCTCTAGGCAAACGTTAAGTCGCTCGCCCTGGTTTATCTCGTAGGTCGTCTCCGACCTAAGCTCCAGATAAGTCGTTCGAGTTAGGTCGTTGGACCATTTACCTTAGGTCGCTCGTCCACTAAGTCAGCCTGGTTTATCTCGTAGGTTGTCTCCGACCTAAGCTCCAGATAAGTCGTTCGAGTTAGGTCGTTGGACCATTTACCTTAGGTCGCTCGTCCACTAAGTCGGCCTGGTTTATCTCGTAGGTCGTCTCCGACCTAAGCTCCAGATAAGTCGTTCGAGTTAGGTCGTTGGACCATTTACCTTAGGTCGCTCGACTCTGTTAAGTCGGCCATGTTGGGTCGTGAGTCATCGTTAGGTCGCGAACACCTCTAGGTCGCAACCACTAAGTCGCTTGACCCCTTAGACCCCTAGGTCGCAGCCGTTAGGTCGTATGACCCTTGAGTCGTTAGGTCGTTAGACCTCATTTTGTCTTCACTAGGTCGTACCATTTTGGTCGGGGCGCTGCCCCGCACCCCGCCGGGGGCGCTGCCCCCTAGACCCCCACGACCTGACCGGGCAGGTCGAACCCCGTAAGCGGTGGCGTTGCCCCCGCACCCCCACCTTGGGGGGTTGCCACCCCCCTGGACCTCCCCTCCGTAGGGGATCTTATCTGAAAAACATTGAGCTGATTTCCTTGGATTTTATTCGCATCTCCGTATGCGATCTTTGTGACTGATTGTTTCTACACTTGCTTATGTGTTTTGTCACTTTATTATACAAAGGTTTCAATACTAGTAGTAAATATCAAAACTCTTTTAACAAACAATTTCAACTCTATTTTTAATAACAAAGCTCTTTTCTTAAACCGTTTTCCAATCTATTAGTATATACAAGCCTTTACCTCACTCGGATGAGAAATCTAATTAAACGACTTAGTAAAACAAGTGGTATGAAACGCTTGCGTTCACTTCGTCGGTTAATTCTTGGACTTGTTCGATTGAACCTCTTGTGACAATTTTATTAGTGAAGATTTACAGTTTGTTCGTAAATATTTAAGTTAAGCAAGTGGTTATGGGACATGAAGCTAAACTTCTATATTTACTAGCTTAGTGTAACTGACATTTCTCGTTGATCTTGATGATCGCTTTATGAATTAGACTAGCAATTGCGCGATGTCTCTTTCATTGCAAGGTTAGACTAGACACCACTTGTGTGATTCCATTCACACATACCTTTCTGCTTTTTGGTTAGTCTTGACCTCAATCTGTGTGATTCCACTCACACATGTGGGGTAGCTCCCCATGGTCTTCGGACCGTCATGTGATAGGCCTCTTTCCCTTTTTATGATTTCTGGATTTCTCGTGTTGATTTCTGGAATTTATGTCATTGACTTGTTATGAGTACAAGTTTAGGGTATGATGCCCTCTTCGAATCTTTGAGAAGATTCTTGTGATATTGATTATCTCTTATTGATTGATCTTCTGTTGATCATTATTTACATACTTATAGTGGTATGTCGTTATGGATATTTATGTTTATGCCATATCTTTTATGTTATATCATGTCATCTGATATTTATAGCTAGACTGATCCGTTTATTATTTTCTTAAATAATACTCGGGTCAGACCGAGATGTTACAGGTGCTTCTGCTTGACTTCTTCCCAGGGATTCATCACTCTGACTTTTGGCTAACTGTTTAGATTAGCAGTTTTTGTTGTATACACTTGAGATATAGACTCATAGTTGTATTCTTTTGTATAGCACGTGTTGCTATTCTTTTGTATTATCGTGGATCTTACTGACCACTACTCTGATGTACACTTTCATGTGTTAGTTATATATTCATATCTTCTTCCGCCTTTGTGATATGGATATCTGTGACTGATTTGTGATATGATTATTTCTATGTTTGTTTCCGAAGATTATTTATAGCCACCGTGTGATAAGCAATTACATGGATGGTCGCTCCTCAACAGCCTTATTCTCCGTGCTAGTTGACAGCACTACTCCGGAGTGTTCTTGGCTAGCGTGGGTTAGTGGTGGGGCGTCACAGCTTGGTATCAGAGCCAAACTTCGAAACAATGTAGAATAACTTAACAAGGATCATCGTCCTAGGTCTATCTTAGGAGTCATACCATAGGATTAATTCGAGTCTTCGTACCGATTCATCCTATTTCCTTTATGGTTCCTTGTTTTATCTATCAAGATTACTTGATGTTCATTGGTAAATGACCTTCTTACTTCTCTTCTTTCTTTCTTTAAGGAAGAGAATGTCTAGACCAGGCCGTCCCAGAACTGGATCATCTGGTGCTGCTCCTCCGGATGGAGTTTTTATGACTGCTCAACAGCTTCTTGATTTAGTAACTAATGCTCAAGCAGCTGGAGCTAACCCAGAACCCACTCACCCAAAGTCGGGATTTGCACGCTTGTGCAGCGATTACACCAACTTGGGTGGGAAGCCCTTCAAAGGTTCGGAAAATATCATCGAGGTCCAGGCTTGGTTAAAATCATGTGATCGAATCTTCTCTCGCATGAACCTTATCGATCTCCACCGCGTTCAGGTGGCTTCCAGCATGCTCCAGGAGAGAGCATTGGACTGGTACGAACTCCTTATTTCAGAAATTAATGAAGCGGATCTCACCTGGGAGCAATTTCAGGGACGCTTCGAGTTAAAGTTTGTACCAGAAGCTGGGAAAGTAACCTTGGCTCGACGTTTTATAGACCTTGTTCAAGGTCAATCCTCTGTGACTGATTACGTCGCAGCCTTCGAGTCGCTTTCCAAATATGGGGTTGAATACATCAACACCCCATTGAAGAAGAACCAGAGGTTCGTTTATGGCTTAAATAAGAGTCTTAAGAAGCCACTGCTCCTGAAACTAGAAGTCGCATTTGATCAACTCGTCGATATCGCTCTTCGTCTTGAAGAGGCTGATAGAGAGAGTGATGTTGAAGTGGAAGGCGCTAAACCAAACTTCAACAACAAGAAGAGGCCAAACAAATTCAAGGGTCCTTATCCCAACAAAAAGGGTAAGCAGGCAATCCCTGCGGCAAAGTCTCCTTCTCCTAGTGGTGCGAGTTGCTTCAACTGTGGGTCTGGGGATCATTATGCGAATAAGTGCTCTAAGCCCAAATCTTGTCGCTATTGTAAGAGCCCAGATCACTTTATACATCAATGCCTCAAACGTAAAAGCAGGAATGAGGGAAAGTTAAATGTGGCTCAAGCCCCTGGCAACACATCTCGTGGCCAAGGTATTTCTCATTCCATTCTTGATGGTATTATTTTATTTCATGATCAACCTATTAGAGTTCTCTTTGATACGGGTGCATCCCATTCTTTTATATCAAAGGAACTGATAGACACTTTTTCCTTAAGTGTTACTGCATTGATGACTTCTTTAAAAATTGCGAATCCTGTTGGTGGATCCGCAACTCTTAGTTTGCTTTGTAAAGATGTGGAGATTATTTTATGTGATTTTTCTTTCCTAGCCGATTTGCATGTCATGCGTTACTTAGGCTTTGGAATAATTTTGGGAATGGATTGGTTTAACCGTTATCAAGCCCATATCCTATGTCCTGAGCGGACTATTCATCTCCGACATCCACAATCTGTTAAACAGATTTCTGTTAATCTTAAAGATTCAGAATCCTGTTTGGTGGCATCTTTATATTCTTTAAATCCTCGTGATGACGATGATGATGATGAAGATGATATTATTTCTCGTATTCATGTTGTTCGTGAATTTTCCGACATATTCGAGCCCGTTTTAGGTTTGCCACCTAAACGAGCAATTGAGTTCAGAATTAATCTTGTTTCTGGAGCTCAACCTATTACTCGTCCTCCTTATCGCATGTCCAATAAGGAAAATGAGGAGATGCGTAAACAATTGTCTGAGTTAGAGACGAGGCAATTTATTCGCTCTAGTTCCTCACCTTGGGGAGCTTCGGCTATTTTCGTAAAGAAATCCGATGGTACTCTGAGGCTCTGCGTTGATTATCGCAAGCTTAACGATCTTACTATTAAAAATAAATATCCTTTACCTCGGATTGATGATCTATTCGATCAGCTTAGTGGTGCTAAGGTCTTTTCACAATTGGACTTGGCTACCGGTTTCCATCAGCTTCGTATCGCTGAGGATAGCATTCCTTTGACATCATTCCGTACTCGATATGGATCTTATGAATGGCTTGTTATGCCATTTGGGTTAACGAATGCTCCAGCTTATTTCGTTGACCTCATGAATCGAGTTTTCAAAGATTTCCTCGATCGGTTTGTTCTCATATTCATTGATGATATTCTAGTGTATTCAAAAACCGAGGAGGAACATGAGAAACACCTTAGGATTGTATTGGAAACACTTAGGAGTAATCAATTAAAGGCGAAATTTTCTAAATGCCACTTTTGGCAATCTCGTGTGAAGTTTCTCGGTCATATTATTTCCGAATCTGGGATATCCGTGGATCCTTCAAAGATCGAAGCGATTCAAGATTGGAAGAGACCGGAGAGTGTGACAGAGATTCATAGTTTTCTCGGATTGGCGGGCTATTACCGCCGTTTTATTAGAGACTTTTCTAAGATTGTCGTGCCTCTTACTGGCTTGACTAAGAAGGGAGTTAAATACATTTGGTCGGACAAATGTGAAGCCTCTTTTCAGAAATTGAAAGAACTCCTTTCCGATGCTCCTATTCTTGTGATTCCCGAGGGGAATCAAGATTTTGTTGTTTATACCGATGCTAGTCACGTTGGTTTGGGTGCCGTTCTTATGCAAAAAGAACGTGTTGTTGCTTATGCTTCTAGGCAATTGAAGCCGGCCGAGACTAGATATGCCACTCATGATCTAGAGCTCGCGGCTATTGTTTTCGCCCTTCGAATGTGGCGTCATTATCTATTGGGAGAGAAATTTATTCTTTACACGGATCATAAGTCTTTGAAATATTTATTTTCTCAAAAAGAACTTAATTTACGTCAACAGCGTTGGCTCGAGTTCCTTGCACCTTATGATCTTGATATTCTTTATACCCCCGGTAAGGGTAATCGTGTCGCCGATGCTCTTAGCCGTAAGCAACAAGCAGTTGTTTCTATGATGATATCCGAATGGAACGATCTCGAGATCTTATCCACTTGTGAGATTCGAGAGCGCGTATCCGATTTATGCTCATCGCTTGTTTTATGTAGCCTTGAGGCTCATCCTTCTCTTTTAGACCGCATTCTTGAAGCTCAAGGGCTAGATTCTGAATTGGCTCTTCTTGGCAAAAATGTTAAGGATAAAATTGATATTGAAGGTTTGAAAGACTTTGATATTGATTCTCGTGGCGGCATTCGAAAATTTGGTAGACTTATCGTACCAAATATTAGAGATCTTCGTAAAGATATTTTAGAAGATTCCCATCGTTCTAGATTCACCATTCATCCTGGTAGTAGTAAAATGTACGCTGATATGAAGCGACTTTATTATTGGGAGGGAATGAAATCTGATATTGGTAACTTTGTTAAGTGTTGCATGACTTGCCAACTTGTCAAGGCCGAACATCAAAGGCCTGGTGGGTTATTGCAACCTTTAGAAATTCCAATTTGGAAGTGGGATCAAATTTCCATGGACTTTATAGATGGCCTTCCCCGTTCTCGTTTGGGTCATGATAGCTTATGGGTGATTGTTGATAGACTTACTAAATCCGCCCATTTTATTCCGGTTCGGTCTAGCCGAACCGTTCCTCTTATTGCCAAACTATTTGTCAAGAAAATTGTAAAATTGCATGGAGTTCCTACTTCTTTTGTTAGCGATCGTGATCCATTGTTTACTAGTGGATTTTGGAAGAGTCTTCAAAAAGCTTTAGGAACGAAGCTTAATTTTAGCACCGCTTATCACCCCCAGTCCGATGGACAAACCGAGCGTGTGAATCAAACTCTTGAAGATCTTCTTCGTGCTTGTGTGCTTGATTTTGGTGGAAGTTGGGAAGATCATATTTCACTTGTTGAATTTTCCTATAATAATAGCTTCCAATCTAGTATTGGTATGGCACCTTTCGAGGCACTCTACGGAAGGCCATGCCGATATCCTTCTTGTTGGCTTGCGGCCGGTGAAAAGTTGGTTTTAGGTCCAGACTTTATTCGTGATTCCACGGAAAAGATTGAACTTATTCGACATAGGATGAAAGAAGCCCAGAGTAGACAAAAATCCTATGCCGATAATCGAAGAAGGAAATTAGAATTTTCTGTTGGGGATCCTGTTTTTATTCGTGTTACACCTATGAAGGGTGTTGTACGTTTCAGTCGATCGGGGAAGTTAGCGCCTCGATATATTGGGCCATTTCCTATCACTGAACGTATTGGTTCCATGGCTTATCGCCTTGCATTGCCGGCTCAGTTTTCTGCTATGCATGATGTATTTCACGTTTCTCAATTACGGAAATGCCTTCGGGATTCCGATTCTATTCTTGAGCCTGCTGTTGTGGAAGAAATTGAAGTTTCGCCGAATTTAACTTATGAGCAGCATCCTATTCGAGTTATAGCTTCTGAGGTTAAACGACTTCGAAATAAAGATGTTCCGCTTGTGAAGGTTCAATAGTCCTCAAATCCTAAGGATTGTTCTTGGGAATCCAGAGAATTCATCGAGCGTACACATCCGGACTTGCTTACTCCTTCTCCTTGAGGTGAACTTCTTCTTTCAAAATTCCTCTTGTGTTAATATGCTTTTATGGTTGTTACTTTTTATTTCCATCTTATATATATTGCGAGGACGCAATTTCTTTAAGGAGGGGAGTCTGTAACAACCCGCATATTTATCGAGTTTGTATTTAAATATTTTATTTAAATATTAACTCGTTAATCGGATTTTGGGTCCGAAAAGCTACTTTTTGCAAACGGTCAAATTAGGACTCGAGACCACTTCCATTGAGTTCGAAATGTCGTTTACAACTTTTTAAGTATAAACATCGATAGGTTTGGAGTTAGTGAAATTTCACTAACTTTTCCCGCTTTGGACTTTGGGTTAGTTTAGCCTATTAAGCCCAAGTTCCAACCCTCTTCTCCTCACTCTTCATAAATTTCCTAACTAATCAAGCTTTGGCATTAATGGTGGAGGGAATGGGAAATTAAAACTCCAAGCACAAATTCAATTGCAAATCCAACATTCAACTCCAAATTCAAGTAGAAGATATTGGATTCAAGCTTTGGATTGCTTCTCCTTGCTTTCAAGCTTCATCTTCATAAACTTTAGTGCAAAGGTGAGATTTTTATCTCACAATTCTAGTCTATAACTATCTTGGGTTGTTAGGAATGACTCCCTATCACTTTAGCATGCATATTTGCTTTTGGTTTGGATTGGATTGGCGAAAAAACTCCGATTTTTGGCGTTTTGGCGAAATTTCTGCATTTAGGTCGTTCTGGCCATTTTAGGTCGTTCGGAGTTAGGTCGTGTGGATCTTAGGTCGTAGGTCGCGTACGAGATAGCTCCTAGATCGTTCTGGCCACTTTTCGTGTGTTCGGAGTTAGGTCGTTCACGACCTAGTACTTAGGTCGCTCGCGAGTTAGTACCATAGGTCGCAGGGCTTTAGGCCATTCTGGAAGTATTGGCACTTCGGAGTTAGGTCGCTCGCGAGTTAAGCCTTAAGTCGTAGGTCGCTCACGAGTTTGGCCTTAAGCCGTAGGTCGCTCGCGAGTTAAGCTTTAAGTCTTAGGTCGTTTCCGACCTATAATCTCTAGGCAAACGTTAAGTCGCTCGCCCTGGTTTATCTCGTAGGTCGTCTCCGACCTAAGCTCCAGATAAGTCGTTCGAGTTAGGTCGTTGGACCATTTACCTTAGGTCGCTCGTCCACTAAGTCAGCCTGGTTTATCTCGTAGGTTGTCTCCGACCTAAGCTCCAGATAAGTCGTTCGAGTTAGGTCGTTGGACCATTTACCTTAGGTCGCTCGTCCACTAAGTCGGCCTGGTTTATCTCGTAGGTCGTCTCCGACCTAAGCTCCAGATAAGTCGTTCGAGTTAGGTCGTTGGACCATTTACCTTAGGTCGCTCGACTCTGTTAAGTCGGCCATGTTGGGTCGTGAGTCATCGTTAGGTCGCGAACACCTCTAGGTCGCAACCACTAAGTCGCTTGACCCCTTAGACCCCTAGGTCGCAGCCGTTAGGTCGTATGACCCTTGAGTCGTTAGGTCGTTAGACCTCATTTTGTCTTCACTAGGTCGTACCATTTTGGTCGGGGCGCTGCCCCGCACCCCGCCGGGGGCGCTGCCCCCTAGACCCCCACGACCTGACCGGGCAGGTCGAACCCCGTAAGCGGTGGCGTTGCCCCCGCACCCCCACCTTGGGGGGTTGCCACCCCCCTGGACCCCCCCTCCGTAGGGGATCTTATCTGAAAAACATTGAGCTGATTTCCTTGGATTTTATTCGCATCTCCGTATGCGATCTTTGTGACTGATTGTTTCTACACTTGCTTATGTGTTTTGTCACTTTATTATACAAAGGTTTCAATACTAGTAGTAAATATCAAAACTCTTTTAACAAACAATTTCAACTCTATTTTTAATAACAAAGCTCTTTTCTTAAACCGTTTTCCAATCTATTAGTATATACAAGCCTTTACCTCACTCGGATGAGAAATCTAATTAAACGACTTAGTAAAACAAGTGGTATGAAACGCTTGCGTTCACTTCGTCGGTTAATTCTTGGACTTGTTCGATTGAACCTCTTGTGACAATTTTATTAGTGAAGATTTACAGTTTGTTCGTAAATATTTAAGTTAAGCAAGTGGTTATGGGACATGAAGCTAAACTTCTATATTTACTAGCTTAGTGTAACTGACACTTCTCGTTGATCTTGATGATCGCTTTATGAATTAGACTAGCAATTGCGCGATGTCTCTTTCATTGCAAGGTTAGACTAGACACCACTTGTGTGATTCCATTCACACATACCTTTCTGCTTTTTGGTTAGTCTTGACCTCAATCTGTGTGATTCCACTCACACATGTGGGGTAGCTCCCCATGGTCTTCGGACCGTCATGTGATAGGCCTCTTTCCCTTTTTATGATTTCTGGATTTCTCGTGTTGATTTCTGGAATTTATGTCATTGACTTGTTATGAGTACAAGTTTAGGGTATGATGCCCTCTTCGAATCTTTGAGAAGATTCTTGTGATATTGATTATCTCTTATTGATTGATCTTCTGTTGATCATTATTTACATACTTATAGTGGTATGTCGTTATGGATATTTATGTTTATGCCATATCTTTTATGTTATATCATGTCATCTGATATTTATAGCTAGACTGATCCGTTTATTATTTTCTTAAATAATACTCGGGTCAGACCGAGATGTTACAGGTGCTTCTGCTTGACTTCTTCCCAGGGATTCATCACTCTGACTTTTGGCTAACTGTTTAGATTAGCAGTTTTTGTTGTATACACTTGAGATATAGACTCATAGTTGTATTCTTTTGTATAGCACGTGTTGCTATTCTTTTGTATTATCGTGGATCTTACTGACCACTACTCTGATGTACACTTTCATGTGTTAGTTATATATTCATATCTTCTTCCGCCTTTGTGATATGGATATCTGTGACTGATTTGTGATATGATTATTTCTATGTTTGTTTCCGAAGATTATTTATAGCCACCGTGTGATAAGCAATTACATGGATGGTCGCTCCTCAACAGCCTTATTCTCCGTGCTAGTTGACAGCACTACTCCGGAGTGTTCTTGGCTAGCGTGGGTATAGTGGTGGGGCGTCACATAAATCCATTTAGGTTTCATAGATTCAACTAAGATAAAAATGAGTTTTATTTTTTGAAATTCATTCATTTAACCCACTTTTAATTGGCTTGGTTTCTTTAGTAAGGTTAAAATTTTCTATTTTATTTTAATAATAAGCTCCCACTAGATTTTTATATTTCTCAAAACCCGAAAAGAAGTATGGAAGTCTTTTAAGTCCTCTAATGAGTGTTACAACTCACATGCCTTGGGATTCTGATGTTGAGGTAGCTCAATTGATCATAGTCTCACATGCAATGGATAACACCTTATCAGTTATGTTATATGCAACTCTAATATGTGGTCATTGTCCTAGTTTCATATTGACCTTCAGGAAAGCATTAAAAAATCAAGAGAGATTATTCATTTGTACCGACCATTTCTTTACGACCTAAGTACAATGCATGTGCCGTAAGGAAAGCTCAACAAATATATGCACGTATCTTATCTCATCAAGTCAATATATTAATAGTACTACATTTAACATCTACAGCTTGAGGAAAGATCAATAAATAAAGAATATGCTAGTAACCTCTTAATACATAAATGATAGAGCACAACATTCATATTAAAGATTCATAATCTTTAATGTATTTGTTTGAGTGATATCAATTTATGGATCAATACATTTCTTACGAGATACCCTCATGATTCAAGTGTCAGACACATCTGAAATCGTGGTATGCATGCTATAAGTACGTATATATATTCCCTAAACCTAATTTGGGTTTCTTATAGTCCCATATTATTTAATTAAATCATATATACTTTAATTTTATTAATTAAATCATACTTAATTAATTTAATTATTTATTCAATTAACGTTTTAATTTATTTATTTTTTATTCATTCTAAACATTTAAAATTGAATATTGACCGTAACATTTATATTAATTACATACGCATATATCATTATACATGTATATTAATTAACATTTAATTATAATTAATTAAAACAATTTTAATTAAAATAAAATTAATTTTGAAAATACAATATTATCAACCTTAGACATTTTAAGATAAACATACATATATCATTATATATGTTTTAATCTAATTAATCAGATTTTAATTAATTATTTTCTAATTAATCTCATTAATTAAATTAAATTTCAAAAATAATTCATTAATTTTCGAAAAATGTTATGAAAATATTTTATAATATTTATGAAATTTTTTCTATTTTAAACTTAACTTTTAAATTTAAAATATTTATTAAATTTTTGAAACATCTTTTGAGAATTAGCGCCGGACCTAAAATTAATTTGGGCCTTTATATTGGTGATAACCTTTATGCATACATCAGCCTTCAGATCAGGCCAAATATCTAGCCAAGTAAAGTAGAGTGCTTGATTACCAAATCAAATCTTAGACACTATCTTTCTAGACACTCTACTAAAGGACTACTTTAATAAGCTAGTCCCAATACTGCTAATTTAGATCGTATATGCTATTAGGCTCTATTATTATTGAAGGAACTAGGTCAGGTCGCAGCTCAATGAGTGAATTTTCATTGTTTTTTTTAATATTTTGGATCTTTGTTGGCTTGAAGTCTAAATGATTTTAGATCCAATCTAATATATAATTTAAATAATATCTTATTTTGTTTAATTTATTAATTTAACTAAACAATGGATTTGACCTAAATTTAAATTAGAGTATATCAAATATACTCATTTGTGTACTTCTCAGGCAATATATAAATAATGTACATGTTTAATGCGTATGTTTGTAGGTACTAGGATTTACATCACAATAGACACATTTGTTCATCTATATATGCCTTTGTTGTCAATTATTTTATTCTTAAAATTATTCACACACACACACACACACACACATATATATATATACATGAAAGATAATAACCATAAAATTTTGTTTAAATAGTTTTGACCAATTTAAAATATTTTGAATCAATATCATAAAATCTTATTTGATTAAAATTTCAGAATCAGATCTAGATTTAAATATCTATTTTAAATTGTAAATTAAAATTACAAATCATTTTGTATATAATGTTTTTATAATTTTAAATTCAAATGTATACACACACACACACACACACACACACACATATATATATATATTATATTTTAGTTAAAGCATAATTTTACATACATATATTGTTAAATAGTAAGTAATGTATATTTTGTTTTTGGGGCTAAAAAGGTTTTAGAATAATTTTTTATGTCAAACCCATACGAATTTGATTTAATTTTTTAGAATTATAATGTACATTAATTGTGACGACCCGCCCTTCTCGACCCTCGAAAATAACCACAAAATACTCCACAGTATATTATGCCGACGATCGAGTGGCGGAAAAGACAGATTGTTGAGGAAAAAGAAAGAAGATAGAAGAAAGAAGGAACTAAACAATAACATAATCTCACAGTCGCAGCGGAACAAAATATAATATATAATATCAGATCTTTACACAAAATGAAAACTATATCTGTTGTATACAATATATCATCAGAGTATCATAAACAAACAACAATTACCAGCCTGACAATTTCAAACGAGCGCAGCAGCGGATATAAACAAGTACGGATAATACGTCTCAGACTCCCGCTCCTCTCCTAACCTCCATAGCATTCTATCTTGTAATCTATAATACTAGGTCTGACCCGAGCATTATAATGAAATAACACCCGAGTCAGTCTGGAATACCAGCTGATAAAGTTACACCCAAATCGATTATTAAAGTTTCAAAAATCCTTTCGAAAACAAAAGCATCTCGTAAGACCACGCCACAAATAAACATGTCGGTTTTTTACCTTATGATAGCTAAAACATTTCTTATCAAAATTCTCTGATATTATAATAGGGTATATATATAAATACTTATTAAAATAGCCAAAATTGATACATCTATTAAATTCCAGCTACTAGCTACAAAGTGGGCAATACAAACAAAACTCGTAAAAGGCTCGTAGGGAGAATGGATTTCCAACTAATGACTAGGCACTGGGGTACCACCTGTCACAGTACCTGGTCTAGATCAGTGTACCGAGGACCACTCCCGATCCCCTGCAAGACAAGGCCGGGACTACCCCTTACTGGATAATCCCGAGTAAGATCACCTCATGGTTGGGATCAGCAACCGTACCAATAAGCCGAAATAAAAGGGACATCTAGACAGGGATAACCTCACCCTGAAATGGGTGCTACCTACCTAGCCTTGCTGCATAACCCCTGATTTTCAGTCATTTTCGGTTGATGAGGCTTGAGGCTAAGTGTTACCATTTTTGAACGTTTCACTTAGAATGCCCATCGTCCACCTGACGATGTTCCGAAAGCATTCATCCATACAAGTCCATCGCAGGTTCGAACGGAACCAAAGGCACTACTCCTACTACATCCATTTTGAAAATACCCTCAGGATTAGTAGCGACTAGCCCTTGTACTTCACTGCTCCATCTTCGACTCCGAACTCGTCTTCCTCACGAAAACGTATAAACCGGATCGAAGTGGTTTTCGAGAAATTAATCCCGATCCCAGTCTCTTTGAAACGATCAACGCATTGTCCAATATTGATAGTCGGTGATTTAACTATCAATCAACATCCATAAGAATCCATCACACAATAAATAATTTCCCACATTATTTATCTTCCGCAAAAATATCTTTGCAAGATATATTTCCATTTTCAAATCCTATTGAAACAGTTTTCAAACCACACACTCCTAATGGAATAAATTTCCAAATATTAATTTCCACTGAAACGTTCAATCCAAATACTTTAGATTTATAATAATTTAAATTAAAGCTATTTACATACTTTATTTGAAAATATACATACTTTTAAATGTTTCAAATAGAACTGCTTTATGAAATATAAACTACTTTCTTCAAAATAAGGTTAAGTCATACTAAATTTTAAAAAAAGGTAAGAAATCCTACACAAGTTTTCAAATAAAACTTTAATTAATTATCTTTAAAATAAAACCATTTTATAAAGTATAAATATTAATAATATTCTTTAAAACATAATGCTAATTACCCCTTGAAAATAATTACTTCTATAACTAACTTGATAAATGTTCACTTTTTTAAAATTCTTACAACTTAAATAATTTCTTGAAACCATCCTTTAATACAACCTCAAAACTTCTAACTTTTTCCAAAAATCTGCTTTAAAAACGTACTTGGCTTTTCAGGAAAATGCACTTCCATTTTAGGATAACCCAAAGAATTCTTTTTATAAATCCTACCCGATTTACCCCAATTCAATTTTACGTTCATCCCGTAAATTCCTTTCCATACTTTAAAATAAACTCCTTTTATTTTTAAACACATTGCTATTTCCTGGAAACCACTTTCAAGGTATACTTAAAATATATAAAATACGATTACTAAATTATTTACTCAAATTATACTTTTGAAAATCTATAAAGAATTTCGTGAGTAACTTAAATTAAAAATTTCCTTTTATATAAAGTTATTATACCGAATGTCATATTAAAATTTCCTTTGGAAAACATATTACTAATTTACCTTCAAAATAATTTAATACCATAATTACTTAATTAAATATTTACTTTCACTTAAAAGCAATTAAAATAATAATAATTTTCTAGAATATTTTAAAAAAACACCTTTTACAGAACTTCCCAGTTTATATTTCGAAAATATTTCTTTAAAACATGCTTAGTTTTCAGGGAAAACTACACTTTCCATCCTTTAAAAATTAAATCTTGCTATTATTTTAAAACAATTCACATTTCCCTTTAAAATCACAATTTCAAACACTTCAAATTTTCAACCAATTTCTTGAATTTAATTCCTTTTAAAATTCTTTACTTAAGAATTTCTTTTATTTTCTTTTAAACCCAATTTATTTATTTACATTTGAATTCCCAGATTGTACTCACCCAATCGTGGCACAACACAATTAAAATTTTAAATTAATCTATCAGGTATATAAATAGAACACAGCATAACAAGATCTAAATTAATTTATCATAGGATATCAATGAGATATATCAAAAAATATAAATAAAATTTCTATTTGTGAGGAATCTAGTTGGATCCCTCCAACCTGTTTCCATGCATCCACTGATGTTAGCACAACCAATAAATATCGACTCAATCTGATAATAATTATCATATTTAGCTAAACAACCAATCAAACATTTAAATATTAGCTATTTAAATTAACTGGTATCCAGATGTGGGTGAGATTAACTCACCTTGAATTTTCGACGAGCGTTCAAATTTTAAATTAAATCGAACGGTGTTCGATTTAAGCTAAATTTTTACTTGCTCAGAATGATCCCAGAATTGATCCACTGCGTAGTACTCTTTGCTGCGATTCCGATGTCGCCGGTATTGTCGAATTCTGATAAAGCTTGCATGAGATATTAATTTTTAAAGTTCAAACCATAATTTATATAAACAATTAACTTTTCCTTTATTATTAATTACCAAACAAAAAGATCTGGCCACGCATCACATAAGAAGAAATCACGGCTGTCAAAATGCTTTCTTCCTCATCATGCTTCGCTCGTTCCAGAACGCAACTAACCCATCGGCCGCTCCAATTGACCAAAAATCGAAGCCCTCACGACCATCGATTCATCGATCCGCCGCTTCGAAGGGCAAGTCGTCGTGCACCCTAGGCCGGAACAGTGTCGAGCTCGGTCGACCCTAGACCTCGGAAAACGTGCACGAACTTCCCACGAACGCGGCCCTTAAACTCCTTCTCTGGTCGACGAAAGCCCATCTCCACCGTACAACATGTTGAGCCTACAAAGCTCCTCGATTCTCTAGTTGAGACCTTCTCACAAAAGCTTGAGGATAGAGAGAAAATGAAGGAGAACGAGAGGACGTATCGGCCATTGATAAAATACAACGGTGGAGGCTGAGAAAAATGAGTGTTTCGACCCTATATTGTATATATATACATGTAATCTAATTATTTATTATTAAATTCACTTTAAAACAACTTTCTCAAATGATCTCCAAACAACGCGTGCCGACAGGCGATTATAAGGTTTTACCCGCATTCCGAACGCAATGGAACGTATTTCGGAGGCTAATTCGATCATATGCGCGAGTTATAGAAATGAACAATTAATTTTAAATTAAATCGATCAAAATAGTTTCTATGCATTTTGAGCTGCAAGGGTCAAACGACAACTCCGATGGCTACAAAAATTGAAATCCGATAATAACTAACTATTACGGATCCAATGGAACTGGGTTCGTTGAATTCCGAGACTGTGCCCCGGAAGGCTATTTTAACTCTTCGATAAATTCGAATGATTTTCAAAATCGTCGAAATCATCTAAAATTTCACTTTTAAAACTTCACTAGATTTATTATAAATCATACAAAATTTATATTCACATCAGAAATCATTCTGATTCATTTTGAACCAAAATCTAATTATTTGCATTATTAGATTATTAAATTCCATTATTAAATTAATATAAAATTTCAAATTCAACCTATCGACTTTTAATTCCATCCAACGGTCCAATATTATAATTCAAATCCAAATAGACTGAAAATAAATTTTCGAATCAATTTTTATATCTATTTACACCGAGAATCGCCAACTATCCCAATTCCAATATTAAATTATTATTATTCAAATTTCAATTGAATTTCCATATTAAAAATTTAACTAATTTCATTAATCTAATCAAAATCTTTTTATTCAAAATCAAATTATAATTATCATTCAACATTTAAAATTAATTAAATGTTCAAAATCTAACGACCAAAAATTATGGGTCGTTACATTCCTCCCCCCTTATAAAAATTTCGTCCCCGAAATTTGCTAAAGTATGAAAAATGCTACAACTCAATAGCAAAACCCACTAAGTGAAAATCTCATATTCACTTTGCCTAAACTCTTTAGTTTCAAATCAAAACTACTGGTTTCAATTCCTATTCCAAAATCCTTTTTATTTTAAATTTTAATTTGAAATCAATTTGTCGTTAACGAAACGTTTCAGCAATTTCAAAAAATTTCTAACTCCCAAAATTTTCGAATTTTTTTGGCATAGTCTCCCTTGTACGGAGGAGCTTTTGCAATATCACAATAGATATAAATATATATACATCGACCCACACAGTCAAAAACCAAATATATCACAATATATATATATATATATCATTTTCCCAATTTTATTGCATAGACGTACCTTTTATTAGCATTTTAAAAGCAAGCGGCTAAATAATATTGCATGTACGTGCTCCAACTCTATCGATTGCCCCCCGTACCTGTACTTACTTAAACAAACATATGAGTTTCTAATAATATGAAAATTTATTAACATCCTATTTATAATACTAGCCAAACACATCAATTACATAGTTTAAAAAAATAAACCTCATAATTTAACATGTTAACAATATTTTATCAGCAATCCAAAGATATCAATCACCATTTTAATTTCTCGACAAATCCAAACTTCATTTTTAATCTTCTTGAATGATTTAAATTCAAGTTTACCTTTTTGCAATTCATATTTACTACAACCAAATCACTCTCTCTTCAATATGATTAACATATGCTTTACTTACGTCAATTTATTTCAATTCAATTCCAAAATGATTCACAATCAAATACTTATTTTCAATTTGATACCTTTCTTTTATGATCTACTTTCATTTGTTATGCAAAAAAACTTAATTATATTACACTTATTCCAATTGAGTCAAAACCAACTTTATTTGCTTGTTCAATCAATCCACTTCCGTTTACAACAAACGACCAATTTCTATGCAAATTTAAAGTTATCCAAGCAAGTAACCATCACTTAAGCCTATAACCATTTAAAATTAATTCCAACTTAGATTTATATTAATATCATCCCATTCTATAATATTTACAACCCATACATTCTTATTTCATCACAATAATTAATTAATTAAAATCCTTTCACTCGCATTTCAATTTTATTATCTAAACAAATTTCATTCAAGACCCCTTATAAAGATCGACCACAATTATTTTCTAATTTGCTTAAGTTCTTTCAATTTCACAATATTTCTATTTCTTCTTATATCAATTTTTTTTTTTCATTTGATTCTCATCCAAATCAAATTCAAATTCATTTACTGATTTTAATTCAATTTGTTTACTTACTCAATCCATTTTAAATTTTAATTCATCTCCTCGATTCATTCTGAATTTTATTAATAATATGACCATTTTCAATTATCTTATACCCAAACTGAATTTTACTTACATTTTGGATCATATCCATTTTAAATTGATTTTTTTTTTCAATCCAATACAATTTCCATTTAATTTAGCTTACACTAAATTCATTTCTGAACAATCCTTTTTGAATTTAGTTGAGTGAGAATTTAATTCATTCAATATCATTCTTACTTAATTTAAATTCCATTTAATTCAATCCTTTTCCCATATTTAATTCAAGTTTAACTAAATTTTATTTAGCGAACTTAAATTCATTCCACTTCCTTTACTACTTAAATAAGAATTGAATTCCATTCAATATTATTTATAACGCAACTGCATTTAATTATAATTAAATCCAGATTCATCTCAATTCCATTTGATCAAAGTTAAATCCAATTCAGTCAAATTTTATTTCTGCATTCAATTTAAATTTTTACTTTCTAATACATAAGTTTTTAAAACTTATTTACTAACTTAAGTCCATTCACACCTTATATTTTTTTTCTTTGCCTTATCACATTTAACATCCTTTTAGGATTTAAATTTTGAATTTACCATACCATTCAACCATTTTATTTTGGTTTTACAATTTCATTTCCTATTCTTAGTTCACTAACTTATTTTCTTAAAAGCTTATATTGCTCATTTTAAATCCATTTACATCTTATAATCACAATTCCAAATTATATATATATATATATATATATGTATGTATGTATGTATGTATGTATCACTGAATTCTTAAGGATACAAATTTTCTTTCAATTAAATTCTTTGCACAAATTTTAAATCCGCAATTTCAGATTATAAGTATAACACTCAATAGCTTATGGGTACAATTCATTACACATTGACTCACAATTACAAAGTCATTTTACATTTCAATTTAATCCAAATCAATTTAATTCTAAGTCTAATTTATTTAACTTATCCCAAGTAAAATTCAAAATTTCTATTTACTCCCATATACTCAAATTAAATTTTAATTCCAGGATTAAAATTTTCATTTCCTTCTTATTAATATCAACTTTACTTAATAAGTTCAATAGTTGATTCATTTTAACTTTACACATTATTTAAATAGAATTTTCCATAATTCAATTACCCGGTTTTATTCCAAAACCATTTTGAAATAATAATCAACTCATACCTACTTGGTATATCAAATCAAATCTCCGGATTCCAAATAACTTGTTTACACCAAAACAAATTTCCTTTTCGAAATTTCTAAAACCACTTTGTATATCAAACAAATCTAAACAGATATCATACCCAATTAATATGGAAGCAATCCATCACTTTAGAAACTCGAAAATGAATTCTAATGATGTGACCATTATCATCAGGATTATTTTCCAGCGATTGAAGTGAGTTCAGTGCTTCCTTACTTCCACAAATTCATTTCAAAACAATTCTCATTCAAAAATACTTCCCAAAATAATATTCCACCATTGCCTTCAAACACTTTGGAAAATATTTCAAACATTCCCAAGATTATAAATTTCCAAACTTTTGTTTTCAATGCATTTAAAACACTTTTCAAAATTTCCGAGATTTAAATTCTGGTCTAATTCAAATTTAGTTATTCTTCTTTTGTGTAATTTATACTAATAGAATTTTATTTGGTTATAACCATTTCAAATTGTGGATCAAATTTTAGATTCTTATTTGATTAAGATATCCACATCCAAACAATCAAATATATATAATAATTTCTGAAAATTATTTCTTTTATATCAAAATATAATTTTGGGTAAAATTATTCCATTTACCCACTTTAAAACAATACTATGTCGGTTTATCTTGTTTAAGAGTTTAGAAACCCCTATCGATGGGGTTGTACTTCCCGCACCGACCAGAATTCATAAACACTAAACCGATAAGTCAACACGGTATAAAACAATTTTATATTCACTAACAAATACGCTCTCATAGCTATTAATACACTCATCTCATTATAGAGTACTATTGACTCTACCTCTAACGAGTAATTTTCCCCACCAAAGCCTAGGTTATCTCTAACCTAAGCTCTGATACCAAATGTGACGACCCGTCCTTCTCGACCCGCGAAAATCAACACAAAATACTCCACAGTATATTATGCCAACGATCGAGTGCCGGAAAGATAGATTGTTGAGGGAAAAGAAAGAAGATAGAAGAAAGAGGAACTAAACAATAACAGAATCTCACAGTCGCAGCGGAAAAACATATAATATATAATATCAGATCTTTACACAAAATGAAACTATATCTGTTTTATACAATATATCATCAGAGTATCACGAACAAACAACAATTACCAGCCTGACAATTTCAAACGAGCGCAGCAGCGGATATAAACAAGTACGGATAATACGTCTCGGACTCCAGCTCCTCTCTTGAGCTCCATAGCATTCTATCCTGTAATCTATAATACTCGATCTAACCTGAGCATTATAACGAAATAACACCCGAGTCAGTCTGGAATACCAGTTGATAAGTTACACCCAAATTGATTATTAAAGTTTCAAAAATCCTTTTGAAAACAAAAGCATCTCGTAAGACCATGCCACAAATAAACATGTCTGGTTTTTACCTTACGATGGCTAAAACATTTCTTATCAAAGTACTCTGATATTATAATAGGGTTTATATACAAATACTTATTAATATAGCCGAAATTGTTACATCTATTAAATTCCAGCTACTAGCCACAAAGTGGGTAATACAAACAAAACTCGTAAAAGGCTCGTAGGGAGAATGGATTTCCAACTAATGACTAGGAACTGGGGTACCACCTGTCGCAGTACCTGGTCTAGATCAGTGTACCGAGGACCACTCCCGATCCCCTGCAACACAAGGCCGGGACTACCCCTTACTGGATAATCCCGAGTAAGATCACCCCACGGTTGGGATCAACAACCGCACCACTAAGCCGAAATAAAAGGGACATCTAGACAGGGGTGGCCTCACCCTGAAATGGGTGCTACCCACCTAGCCTTGCTGCATAACCCTTGATTTTCAGTCATTCCCGATTGATGAGGCTTGAGGCTGAGCGTTACCTTTTTAGAACGTTTCACTTAGAATGCCCACCGTCCACCTGACGATGTTCCGAAAGCGTTCATCCATACAAGTTCGTCCCGGGTTCGAACGGAACTGAAGGCACTACTCCTACTACATCCATTTTGAAAATATGTTCAGGATTAGTAGCGACTAGCCCTTGCACTTCATTGCTCCATCTTCGACTCCGAACTCCTCTTCGTCACGAAAATGTACAAACCCGATCGATGTGGTTTTCAAAAAATTAATCCCGATCGCGGTCTCTTCGAAACGATCAAAGCATTGTCCAATATTGATAGTCGGTGATTTAACTATCAATTAACATCCAAAAGCATCCATCACACAAAAATAATTTCCCACATTATTTATTTTCCTCAAAAATATCTTTGCAAGATATATTTCCATTTTCAAATCCTTTTGAAACAGTTTTCAAACCATACACTCCCAATGGAATAAATTTCCAACTATTGATTTCCACTGAAACATCCAAGCCAAATACTTTAGATTTATAATAATTTAAATCAAAGCTATTTACATACTTTATTTGAAAATATACATGCTTTTTAAATGTTTCAAATAAAACTGCTTTATGAAATATAAACTACTTTCTTCAAAATAAGGTTAAGTCATACTAAATTTTAAAATAAAGTTATGAAATCCTACAAAAGTTTTCAAATAAAACTTTAATTAATTATCTTTAAAATTAAATCATTTTATAAAGTATAAATATTAATAATATTCTTTAAAACATAGTACTAATTACCCCTTTAAAATAATTACTTCTATAACTAACTTGATAAATGTTCACTTTTAAAATTCTTACAACTTAAATAATCTTTGAAACCATTCTTTAATACAACTTCAAAACTTCTAAAATTTTTCAAAAACCTGCTTTAAAAACGTACTTGCCTTTTCAAGGAAATACACTTCCATTTTAGGATAACCCAAAGAATTCTTTTTATAAATCCTACCCGATTTACCCCAATTCCATTTTACGTTCATCCCGTAAATTCCTTTCCATACTTTAAAATAAACTCCGATTATTTTTAAACAAATTGCTATTTCCTGAAAACCACTTTCAAGGTATACTTAAAATATTTAAATATGATTACTAAATTCTTTACTCAAATTATACTTTTTAAAATCTATAAAAAATTTCTTGAGTAAATTAAATTAATAGTTTCCTTTTATATAAAGTTATTATATCAAATATCATATTAAAATTTCCTTTGGAAAACATATTACTAATTTACCTTCAAAATAATTTATACCATAATTGCTTAATAAATATTTACTTTCACTTAAAACAATTAAACTAATAATAATTTTCTAGAATATTTTAAAAAAACACCTTTTACAGAACTTCCCAGTTTATATTTCGAAAATATTTCTTTAAAACATGCTTAGTTTTCAGGGAAAACTACACTTTCCATCCTTTAAAAATTAAATCTTGCTATTATTTTAAAACAATTCACATTTCCCTTTAAAATCACAATTTCAAACACTTCAAATTTTCAACCAATTTCTTGAATTTAATTCCTTTTAAAATTCTTTACTTAAGAATTTCTTTTATTTCCTTTTAAACCCAATTTATTTATTTATATTTGAATTCCCAAATTGTATTCACCCAATCATGGCACAACACAATTTAATTTTCAAATTAATCTATTAGGTATATAAATAGAACACATCGTAACAAGATCTAAATTAATTTATCACAGGAACAATGAGATATATCACAGAATATAAATAAAATTTCTATTTGTGAGGAATCTAGTTGGATCTCTCCAATCTGTTTCCCTGCATCCACAGATGTTAGCACAACCAATAAATATCGATTCAATCTGATAATAATTATCATATTCAGCTAAACAACCAATCAAACATTTAAATATTAGCTATTTAAATAACTGGTATCCAGATGTGAGTGAGATTAACTCACCTTGAATTTTCGACGAGCGTTCAAATTTTGAATTAAATCGAACGACTTTCGATTTGACCTAAATTTTCAGAATGATCCCAAAATTGCTCCACTGCGCAGTACACGTTTCTACGATTCCGGCATCGCCAGTTTCGTCGAATTCTGATAACGCATGCATGAGATATTAATTTTTAAAGTTCGAACTATAATTTATGTAAACAATTAACTTTTCTTTTATCATTAATTACCAAACAAAAAGATATGGCCACGCATCACATAAGAAGAAATCATGACCGTTAAAATGCTTTCTTCCTCATCACACTTCGCTCGTTCCAGAACGCAACTAACCCATCGGTCACTCCAATTGACCAAAAATCGAAGCCCTCACGACCGTCGATTCATCGATCAGGCACCGCCACTTCAAAGGGCGTGTCATCGCGCACCCTAGGCCGGAATAGTGCCGAGCTCGGTCAATCCAAGACCTTGGAAAATGTGCATGAAATTCACATGAACGCGACCCCTAAACTCCTTCTATGTTCGACGAAAGCCCATATCCACCTTACAACATGTAGAGCTTACACAGCTCCTCGATTCTCTAGTGCAGACCTTCTCGCGAAAGCTTGAGGATAGAGAGAAAATGAAGGAGAACGAGATGGAGTATCATCTGTTGATAAAATACAACAGTGGTGGCTAAGAAAAATGAGGTTTTCGACCCTATATGTGTATTTATATACACGTAATCTAATTATTTATTATTAAATTCACTTTAAAACAACTTTCTCAAACGATCTCCAAACAACGCGTGCAGACAGGCGATTATAAGGTTTTACCCACATTCCGAACACAATGGAACGTGTTTTGGAGGCTAATTCGATCATATGCGCGAGTTACGGAAATAAACGATCAATTTTAAATTAAATCGATTAAAATAATTTCTGTACGTTTTGAGCTGCCAAGGTCAAACGACAACTCCGATTGCTACGAAAATTGAAATTCGATAATAACTAATTATTAGGGATTCAATGGAACTAGTTTCGTCGAATTCCAAGACTGTTCCCCGAAAGGCTGTTTTAACTCGTCGATAAATTCGAGCGATTTTCAAAATCGTCGAAATCATCTAAAATTTCACTTTTAAAACTTTACTAACTTTATTATAAATCATACAAAATTTATATTCATGTCAGAAATCATTCTGATTCATTTCGAACCAAAATCTAATTTATATTCACATCAGAAATCATTCTGATTCATTTCGAACCAAAATCTAACTATTTGCATTATTAGATTATTAAATTCCATTATTAAATTATTATAAAATTCCAAATTCATCCTATCACTTTTAATTTCATCCAACAGTCCAATATTATAATTCAAATCCAAATAGACTTAAAATAAATTTTAGAATCTATTTTTATATTTATTTACACCCAGAATCACCAATTATCCCAATTCCGATATTAAATTATTATTATTAAAATTTCAATTGAATTTCCATATTGAAAATTTAACTAATTTCACTAATCTAATCTAAATATTTTTATTCAAAATCAAATTATAATTCACATTCAACATTTAAAATGAATTAAATGTTCAAAATCTAACGACCAAAAATTCTAGGTCATTACATTAATCTATTTAAAATAAATTAAAATATATAACTATTATAAAATCCAAAAATCTGTTTATATTTATAAAATATTTTTGAACATATTAATATATATATATATATATATATATAATATTTTCATTTTATATGAATGTCTATTTACATATGCCATATCGTGAAATTATTACAGCTAATTAAAATAATTATTAAAATTTAAAAATAAACATTTAATTATTTAAAATATGGTTGAAAACTATACAAGTATTATAATATAGTTTTCATGGTTTTTATTTAAACAATTAAATATACAAATTAAATTAGACAACATAGGCATAAATATATTATTTATATGGATGATAATAAAATTGAAAAGATTACCTTATGGTGTAGCATGTGAAATTCCTTGAATAAGAATCAGCTATTAGATCTGATCGAATCACCTTTAGAAATGACAATAATCCAAAGATGAACACCACCTTTTAACTTAATGCATACTGTTTTGGAAATGGATGGCTATTATTCTTGTTACTTGCGGTAGAACGTCAAAATCTGTGAGAATGAGGCGTTTAAGAATTCATCTAATTAGAGGAAAAAGCGGACATTTTTCTCCTATCTTTACTCGGTCCTTGTTTATCATTTCAAATTAATATTTGAACACTTAAATCACCTCACCTACGCTACTATGCTTGATTGTTACATAAGGCTTTTTGGGCCTTTAACCACTAACTTAGTAATTAATTTATTTAAACCATATCTAAATACTCATCGATATTGTGTATCGACACATGCATACACGTTTCACTAAATACTAATATCAATCAAACAAACCAAAATAATAATAATAACTATTTCACCATATCAGTTAATTTATTTTGAATGATATTTTATTATAAATTAATAATTTACAATAATTTATAGAAAGGCCTCTCTAAGGACTTTACCCTAACTGTATAAATTTTCATGAAGCCACAATTTCATAAAATCATCCTCACAGTCCAGTCTCGGTAAAATATGCATATCTTCTATTATAGATTTTATCTTTAGATGGATCCAGAGGTCTTGGAGGAGGTGCTTTGGTATCAATGGGTTGATTGGTTAAAAAAATAGGCAAGGAGGTTCTCAGTAAACAAGAGTAGGGATATGCCAAGAAGCAAGTGGCCGCTAAGAGAAGATCTGAGAAGTCGCACGGAAATTGATGAAGTCATAGGGAAGATAGAAGTTTCGAGAAGTTGTGGAGGATGACACAGTCAAGAGTGAAGGAAATCTGATGGAAAATTTATATGTAGAATGGAAAGTAAATGTTTGTTTTAAACCGGCACTAAAAATATTCTTTATTTATAGTGCGTTCATGGACAAGAGGCTTCACTTGGGAAAAGTTGAAGCAAATATACATCCGACTTATCTTATTGGGACAGTTTGGCTAAAGTCCCTATTAAACTTCAAAATACACCAAACATTCTTGCCGTAAAAGTGTGTAAATTAGGTCTCTAGAATTAAGTTATCGAATAATCACACAAATTTATGCATATATTCAGTGAATAATTACGGATATTTATGCAATTATATAAAAAATTGCAAACATTTATGCAATTATTCATTGAAAAATTGCGAATATTCCTGCAATTATCATTGAATAATTGCAGACATTTTTGCAATTTTTCTATATAATTGCATAAATATCTACAATTATTTACTAAATAATTACATAAATGTATGCAATTATTCAGTAGCTTTAATCTAGGGACCTAATTTACAATCTTTTTTTATGAGGAGTTTTCATGTATTAAGTTTCATTTTTAGGAGCTGAGCCTAATATTCACTGTCTGATATATGTCAGATGTAAATTTACATTAGCGGTTTCCTCCCGCGTGTTCCACCGCTTGGAATTGGGGAGAAAATTGTAGACGTATTATTTACGTCCGACGTATCTTTGATAAGTCAGATATAAACTTTTATGTCCCTAAATTCCTTCCTCTTTGTTTTCGACATCACACCTCTTCATTTTAACGAATCATCTCAAATGGCTTCCTCTAACAAAAAACAATATTCTTCCTAGAATCTTGAGTTGTCCACGTTGTTCGCAAAAATTTGGATTGAAGAATTCTCCACAACTCAAAAAAAAGAAAACAGGGAATTTATAAAAAAATCGCTTATATATTTAACTTGTTTAAGAAAATGACTCAGGTGCTGCATGCAGTGGCTGAAAAAATCAAGCACGACATTAATCGCAAAGAATTTAACTCGGCGTTGATGTTGATTTGAACAATCCTTCTTTAGTGCCTTTATTCTTATAGCATTCATTTCACTATTTATATTAACCAAAGACCCACACGTCATACATTTTTGTGACGATGTTCAGAAGATGGTGGAAAAGATGGAAAGAAGAGCAAAGTTCAAGTCGTCAAGTTCTTATGGAGGCAATGAAATCCCTCATCATGGAGATCGTAAGTTGGAAGATGCTATGGCCTGTCGGGATTGGTGCATGAACATGGGCCAATATAATGTTATAGAGATAAAAAATTATATATCGATAGGAATTTCTAAAGAGGATTGTTAATGTTGGATACAGATGATTCAACACATGAGTGGATCGAAACAAAATTGAGAATATTATGAGTGCGTCATTGAATTTGTGTTAATTTTTATGTATTTTTAATTTTTGTTAGATGAGTAGTAGTAAGTTTGTATTATAATTTGTATTAGAATTTGAACTTGAAATCAAACTTGAATTTGCATTATGAATTCTAAAATATTATTTTAATTAATTAATAATTAAATAATAATTAAAATTACAATTTAATTATTACAAAATAAATCACTATTTCCAAATTACTCCACATTTTTTACATCTAACCCAATATCTAGCCAACCTATAGTCAAAAAAGTTGTCAACGAACGCTCTAACTTCTAACCAAAGTTGTCCGCGAATGCATCCTTAGTAAAATCCATACGTCTTTTGCGACGCACTTCAAGCGAATATGACATAATGTTGCTTCATTGAAGCTAACATTCATTAAAATATGTGTGCAATGGTCTTTCTTTTGCAAACTTGTGAATGTTTTATTTTTCATTTCCATTATACTTTGAAAATCCTTACTTTTTTTTCATTTTAATGCTTTGTACATCATAAATTATAATTATATTTTGTGAGAACAAATAATAAAGATAAAAAAGCCCATAATGTTCTTCTGATTCTGATACTAATCTATTAGAAAGAGGAGAATTTATTCTTAAATTTAACTCATAAGGAAAGATTGGAGAAAATCTTTTTATATTACTAATACCACAGCTAAACTTGTTTACTTGCTTAGGGTCCGTTCTTTGAGAAGTGAGCGGACCATTTGAGTGGGACATTTAAGAGGGGTATTTGAGTGCGGAAGTTGGTTGAAAGGGGAATGTGTTTGGTGATGCAAAAGAGGTATTTGTGCGGAGTATTTGAAATATTATTTTTAATTGAATTACAGTTAATTATTATTTTTAATTATGTAATATGTGTATAATTATTGCAAATAATAAGAAATAAATTGCGCAGTTTCATTAAAATAAATTAATACATTTAATACATTCAAAAAACAAACCAAAACTACCGATAACCACACAACAAATCCAACTAGTACATAATAAATTCTATTACTCTTTCATCACTTATTTTTTCAACAATATCCAAGTTTGTGGATTCGTTGCGAAAAATTAACATAATCTCTCACTACTAAATAGGCAGAATATGAGCCATTAAACCATAACAATGCTATACGACATTGTTGAAATGTTACGTATTCACGATCGACCTTCAAACTTCATGCCCACTCAAACTGCCCTATTAGATATGCCTACTGCGTCTAGATGGCATAGTAATGAGAGTATCATGAGCTATCCAATCAGAGTAATAATTAATGGCGATAGTAATAAATGCCTAAGCAGGTGGGTTAGGAGCTATCATATTATTTACAAGCCCCCTTGTCCATCCAACCTCCAAAAAATTGATCCAACTATCTGAATTTGAAAATGGACTCTTTTTCTGAATCTTTTGAACCATCGTTGAGTCGTATTCCACTACTACTCAGAATCGTCCCAGTAATCGTTCATCGGACCCTAGATCCATCCTTCTAGTTGTAGTAGTTTTGTTCTATTCAATCCGAGGATGCTTCACGTTGTTCCATTTTTTATTTATTTATGTCTAGGATCAGCCACGATTAAGTCTTTCATTAAATGCATAACACACAAATAAAATGAGCTGAAAAAATTCCTTCTTTTCGAAAAAAATTCCAGGCATAAATCTATAAAAATACCCTCCATTTTTAGTGTTCACAAAGTAATAGGTTGAGAGAAAGAAGAATATCTCTAATACCCCACAAAAATAATGGTAATTAATAAACAGTTAATAAGGATCCAAAATGGATTTGAGCAAATGTTAGACTTTGGCCATAAAACTTGCATAATTATGTTCGTGGTGATTTTTTGCATAATTTTCATATTTGGAGTTTTACGATCGAAGTTAAAATGAAGGAGTTATCAACATACGAATTTTTCAAAATGAAAATAATTAAAAACTAAAAAAAATAAATCATATTAAATGCGATACGTACCCTACCGTCGACCCCCTCCTTGGGCCGGTTGATCGCTAATGGTTGACCGCATATTAGGGAGGGATCAATCGGTCCTAAAGTAGCGGCTAGGGTTGAATCTTGTTCAAATGAGCTAGATTTAGTCTGATAGATACGATTGATTCAAGTGCCTATAAATACGTGTCTAACTAGCTACTTCTTTTGTCATATTTTTCGTTCAAAGCAAGCAAAAATTTATTGTAACGACCCAGAATTTTCAGAAATTAAAATTTGAATATTTAATTAATTTTAAATATTAATAAGTGAATTTTTAAGTCGAATAAATTTTTATTTGAATTTTTGGATTTAATTAGATAATTAAAACAATAATTTAATATGTTAAATTATGAAAATAATTAAAAATTGAGTTAAATATGATTGAAAATAATTTGGAAAATTTTATTTAATCATACTGGAGTTATAGAAATATTTTAGAACTTTTAAAATCGAATTAAAAGTTAATTTGTGAAAATTGAATATTTTAATATTTAATAATCGACTGTAAAATAGCCAATTTTTGAACAGTCTCAGAATTGAACGAAACCAGTTTCATTGGATCCGTAATAGTTAGTTATTACCGGATTTCAATTTTCGTGTCAATCGGAGCTATCGTTTGATCGTGGCAGCTCGAAACGCATTGAATCGTTTTTAATTTAAATTTGGCGAGTCAAAATAGCCATTTTTCAAAAAGTCTCGGATTTCGACGAAACCAGTTTCATCGGATCCGTAATGTGATATTATTGTAAGGTTTCAAATTTCAAGTCAATTGGATTTACGGTTTGTCCTGTACAAATTAAAACGCCTAGAAATCGACTTAAATCGGTTTAATTCAAATTGAACGTTTTCAGCCATAACTCGCACATACTTCCGAATTAGCTTCCGAAACCTGTTCCATTGTGTCCGGAACGCGGGGTAAACCCTAGGTACGCTGGTTACGGCGTCTAAATCGGAGTTCGGAATTTCCGGGGTGAATAGTGTCGCTCGTTCCTTATAAATAGCCCTACCCCTTCACAAAATTTGATAAAATATATTCCAAAACCCTAATTTGCTTCATGTAGCCGCCACTTTTGAATGAAGGGCCAGAAATTAATTTCCTTCCTCCCTCAAAATCTCTCAATCCATTCATCGATTCACGAAGCCATCAACTACAAAGATGAAGAGCACGAGATGAGCTTTAAATCCATACGGATATGATCGGGAATGGAGCATCGTAGGGGGAGAAAAAGGGGGCCGACCGAGCTAGGACGCGCACGCATTTCCAGGTGAAACATGAGGCCGAGCTTCAGCTCCTTCTGGCCGAGTGTAGCTATCGTGAAGGCCTTCGAGTTGCAAGTGGTGTGATCGGATATCGTCGAGTGTTGAAGGCTAGAATTGAAACCCTAGTTGAGCTAATGGGTTTGATGAGTGCGGCCTTGACCTGTAGCTTGCAACGTGAAAGAGGAAGATGGGGGGGACGGTCCAGATGTGTGGGAGTGGGATCTGATGGCTAGGATTGAGGAGAGGTTAAAATATATAAGTTAATGTTGTATTTAGTTAATTAAAAATCGTGTAATCTTGTAAAATACATAACTTTTTCATACGAGGTCGAAAAAATACAAACTCAGTTGCGTTGGAATCGTATGGACGAGCACTACGCGATGGAGTTGGTTTGGAGTCGTTTGGAGTTAGTGAGAATTTCGGGTAAAATTAAACGCGCGTTTAATTTTATTCGAAATAAAAGCTGAAACGGAATTTAAAACCAAGGTGAGAATTTCTCACTCAATCGAATAGATTTCGATTTTATTTTAAATAGTTAGATTTAAAATATTTGAATGCATGTTTGAATGATGACTGTAAATTATTGATTGTTAAAATAGACATTATGCGCCGTTAGTAAGCGGATGTTATTTAATATAAACATATACCGCGAATATTTCATAAACAGTGAAATTGGTATTATATATAATATTAATATATATATATTGGCATATGTATATATTGCAGTTGTTGATTTCCCGCATTTTTTGTTTAGCGGATGAGACCCTATTACGCCGTTATTAAGCGGATAATATTTATTAAGAACATGTACCGCGATAATTTCGTACTGGAGCGAAATTGGTATTGTGCTAATGTTTTTGGATGCAGGAAACAGGTTGGAGGGATCCAACTGGATTCCTCAACAGTATTTATTTAATTTCAGATATTTTGATATTTGATTGATTATCATATCGATATATGATATCGTTGTTGTCGTGATTGACTATTTGGTGTGTAGCATCATTGGACCCAGATTTTGGGATTTTAAAATGATTTTTAAAGTGATTTTGAAAATATACTATATTTTTGGAATTGATCCATTATAAATAAATAAACGTTATAATTTTTTAAAGTTATAAAAATTATGGTTTTTGTGAAATATAATTAAAAAGCTGATTTTTTGAAATACGATTAAAAGTCGATTTTTGAGAAATATGAACTAATAATTTTATAAAATAATTTAGATTGGATTTTTGAATATATGATAAAAGTTTAAATATAGGATTTATAAAATCTGATTATTTTATAAATCGAAATGATGAAATTATAAAGGAATTTAAAGACGTTTTAGAATAATAATATAAACTGATTTATATTTAGAGATTTATAAATGGATATTTATAAATTGAGATTTAGACATTATAAAACGAGTTTTTATAAGTGTTTGAATGTAGTGAAAGTGAATTTCATAAATGAATGAAATTTATAGAATTATAAACTGTGAAGTTATAAATGAAATTTATAAATAGTAAGATTATAAATTTGTGAAGTTAATTGAAGAATAGATTTGGTTAAATAAATAAATCTTATAAGTTATAAGGTTTATAAATTGAAAAGTCTTTAAAAAGAACGATTTTGTAAAATAATCGTTTTATAAGTATTTAACTTATAATATGAACGTTTAGTTTCTAATTTAGTTATAAACTGGAATAGGTTAATAAAGGAATTTATTAAAGGAAGTTTTTATAAGTAAATAGAAGAGGAATTTATAAACGTTGTTTTATAAATTCGCAAACGACTTATTTTGATAAGTTAATTGTTATAACCTATTATGGAGTTATATTCACATTTTTGAATAGTGAATAATCCTTTAAAATAAATTGAATAAAAGGATGGAATTTGTTAACGAAGTATGTTCACAATTTTTGAATAGTGAATAACACGTTAAAGAAAATGTTTTAGAATGTGATATTTTAAACAGGATTAAAACGATCTAACGATGTTTTAAAGGTGTTGAGATTCGAAACCATAGATTTCAACATTTATTGTTGAAATAGACGTTTTCGAGAAATAAAAGGAAATGGTAGACTATAACACTGTTGTTATAGTAAATGATTTCCGAAAGGAAATATTTTTAATAGTATTGGGATTTATATATCTATTTTAATTTCGAATCCCTATACTAGTGATTTTGGGACGTCGTAACGATGTTTTACGCAACATTCGTTTTGGCCCAAGTAAATATGTTTAAGTGAATAATTTCCTTAAAGAATGAATTATATACTTAATTCGATTTAAGTATATTGAATATTTTCTAAGTGTTGAAAATAAAAGGAACTTGTGAATTACTTATGAATAAATAAGTATGGAAATGTTTTCCTATATGAAGTGAATAATTAGGATTTATCTTTTTCTGAAGATAAATTGAAATGGATTATTGAAATCGAATATGCATGGATATCTTGAAATATAAATTCATTATGGAATTTATGAATGAAAAGTGGAATTTGTATAAAAATAAATATTGATTTATTTTAAAAGTGCGAAAATATATATCTTGTAAGGATATTTTGGAAAATAAATAATTTGGAAAATTATTTGGAATCTGGTGATGTATGCATATCCATTGATAGTTCAATAACCGACAATCAATATTTCCCTTTGATTGGGTATTTGATGTGATTGTTTGAATATGAATGCACACTTATTTTTGAATAAGCGCTCACTATTCGGGTTAACCGGGAAAGGACCATGGGGTCGTATAACCCATTCCGAATATGTGATACGTCGTTATGAATTGCATTTGAAGATCGGTGTTGAAGACCGAGTATTTGTGAAAGCGATAGGATGACCTATCGATTGTCTCTGCACTGGGTAGCTCCTGGTATAGAGATTCCTTAAGTGATGGGAAATTCGATCGGGATTGTGAATACCCGTATTGCAAGGGCTTCGTAAGAAGTGCCTTCGGTTTTGTTCGAGCCCGGAACAGACTTGTATGGATTGTATGCCTGACATTACAAGTTGAGATATAAAGCCGATTTCTTTCAAATATATTTCTGTTGGTGGCGGAGAATTTATTCTTTGCTTAACACCCTTCTTTGAGACGTACGAGCTCAAAGGTTATATAGTTGAAGTTATCAGCGATATATTCCCAGTTTGGTAATGTGACATGCTGAGTGATGCTGAAATGATCATTGTGTTGATTATTGTGATAGGATCGTTTATTTGATCGTCTATCTTAGTGATCATTGTGTTGATCATTTGTTGACCCAAAGCATGGCTTTTGTATAAAGTATGTTTTTGTGGACGTGAATTCGTCGAGCCTCACACCCCGGAATGGTCAAAACAGGAAAGAAGCAGCAAGGTTATGAGGGGTAGCACCCTTTAGGATGTGTCCATTTCCTTCTGGAAAAGGGTGGTATCATGGTATGGAGCCCAGATACTTACTCATGTTGAAAACACTTTGTTATGATTGTGTGAATTGATTAGAGAGCGCTCTCGGAAAAAGGTCCCAAAGGACCGGGGGATGGCATATTCGGTCAGTTGTTACTCAGTTAGGAGTAACCCGGCCTTGTGTTGGTTGAGATCCGGTTTGGTTCTCGGGGATGTCCATCCAGAGGCATTCTCAGTGGCAATGGGAAGTTCCTTGGCCTGATCATTCGTTGGAAATCCAAAGAAACAATACGAGACTTGTACGGTTTTAGTTGTAGAACCTGCTATGGAATGTGGCGGTAACCTGCTATTGAACATAGTTAGCTATAGTAGGCATACGATAATGGTCGTATGTTGGCTAAGATTTATATTCTACTTTCGAAATGAATTTTTTCTACACTATGCACTAGTAATAATATCAAATGTTATTTTAAATGCGTATCAAGCATCTTTAACTATCATAAGGAGAAATCTCCTCCGATTCTGCGTTTGCATGTGTGTGTGTGCGGGAGGCCTTATGGTAGTCTCATTTTTAAAAGCATTGCGAATTGATTAAAAAAAAAAATATTCCTCTATTTTGATTTTAAGATAAATAAACTGTTTTGAGTTCTCACACCAGTCACATGACTGACTCGGAGTTTATTGTTTTCCTTCCTAAACTCTGGGTGCCCACAAATTTCCACACGGGCAGTTAAGAGTTAGGTTTATCAGGATATTCTGGATATTCTGGAGTTGCTGGAGGCAAGCTGGATGGCATGGCGTATTACTAGTTTATATAGTATTTCTTTTCCGCTGCACTGTTTGTTGTTGTATGATGTTGTACACTCTGATATGATGTGATGTAATGAAATGTAATGTAATAACTGATATGGTTCTTTGTTTAAAGATTATTCATTTATTATTATATGTTGTTCCGCTGCGAATTGTGAGATTCTGTTGTTGTTCTGTTGTTTTCTTTTGTCCGTTCTATTTTAAAATTCTTCTATCTTCTATTTTTAAAATTCTCTGTTTTCTAAAAATTATCTATCTTCTTTTCCCTCTATTTTTCTTTTTCTTTCTTCTTTTTCTCTCTTCTTTCTTTTCTTTTCTTTTTAAAACCCATAACATTCCGGTTTTTCGGCAACGAAAATCCGCAATTGTTACATTTGGTATCAGAGCTCTGTTGGTTAAGCGACAACCATGGTTCAGTTGGGTAATACTCATTAGAGATAGAGTCAGCAGTACTCTAGAATGAGTTTGAGTGTAATAATAGCTATGAGAGCGTACTTATTAGTGAATATGAAATTGTTTTATATTGTGATGATTGGTTTATTGAGTGGCATATGAACTTTCGTCAGCGTGGTCCGCAAGACTATGCCGAAGGGGTTTCTAAACACTTGAATAGAACAATTCGGTACAATATTGTTTTAAATTGGATAAATGAAATAATTTTACCTTGAGTATATTTTATATATAAAGAAATAATTTTCAAAAATTATTAAAGTGTATATAAGTAGATTGTTTAGTTGTTTGAATAGTCTAAATAAAAGAATAATTGTATAAGTAAAAGAATTATAAGAATAAAATTATAATTAAAGTGTTTACAATTGTGAAATAAACTTATATAAATAAGAAGTGAAACTAAATGAATATATCTATGAATATGAGTTGTGAATAAAAGTGAATTTCAAGTTAAATGGAATATAACTTAAGAGATATTGAATTAAGTTGATTTTGGTATCGAAGTAAATAATCAAGTGGATTAAAAGAATATGAACTTGAGTTATATAAATGAAATTCGACTTTAGAAATTGAGTTGAATAAATGAATTGAATTGAATAAATGAATTGAATTGTGAATCAATTGAATGGAAAATAGAATTGATATGAAATAATGAATATAAGTGTTAATTCATTAAAATCTAATGTTATTAGAAGTTAAAAGAGTGAATGAAAATCAATTTAATTAAACCAATTCAAAGTGATGGTGTTAAATCAAATATAAGTAAAGGAATTTGGTTGTAATTGATATGCATTGGTTGTTACTTGATTGTTGATTGATTGTATATAATTCATTAAGTATTAATGAAATTGAAAGCTATGAAATTGAATTCAAATTAGAAATAAATAAATTTGAATAGAATTGAAAGTGAATTAGATTTAATTAGTAATGCAAACTAATTGAATTGAGAATGAATGTTGATAAAATCCAATGTTAACAAATCAAATGTGATTTGAATTGAAAACCATTTCATTAAATATTAATAAGAATATTATTGATTATGGATTATAGTTGGTTGATGGTTGTATATATTGCTATTGAATGCATTTGCTATGTGACATATATAGTTATTATGTTGCTATATGCTGTATATTGAGATTATTGTATATATGTATGTTCTCATGTTGTTTGTTGAGTTTAGTAGGTGCGGATCGCGTTTGCTTCGCATTTGGAGCTCGCTTTTGCGCTATATTAGCTGTATATGCTCGCTAATAAAATATAAGGTACATATCTCGGATTAAATATCGTACTTTTACACTTTTTTTCCGTTCGGGATGCCTCATTACTTGATGAGATGTATATTTGTGATATATATACTGTCATTTTTTTTTTTCGGATCGAGCCGCGCAAAGGAGACTATGGCGAATTTTTCCGGAAATTTAAGGCGTTAGAATTTTTTTTGAGAAAATGGGAAAATTTTGAAAACTTAAACTTTGATTTTGGAATTGAAAGTTAAACAATAGAAATTGTTTTTGGAAAGATAACTAAGTATGATTTGAAAACTTAGTAAAGAATTATAAGAAATTTAACTATGAATTTTGGGAAAAATTAATAGATTTTGTAACTTTCTTATTTGGAATTTCGAGGACGAAATTCTTTTAAGGGGGAAAGATTGTAACGACCCAGAATTTTCAGAAATTAAAATTTGAATATTTAATTAATTTTAAATATTAATAAGTGAATTTTTAAGTCGAATAAATTTTTATTTGAATTTTTGGATTTAATTAGATAATTAAAACAATAATTTAATATGTTAAATTATGAAAATAATTAAAAATTGAGTTAAATATGATTGAAAATAATTTGGAAAATTTTATTTAATCATACTGGAGTTATAGAAATATTTTAGAACTTTTAAAATCGAATTAAAAGTTAATTTGTGAAAATTGAATATTTTAATATTTAATAATCGACTGTAAAATAGCCAATTTTTGAACAGTCTCAGAATTGAACGAAACCAGTTTCATTGGATCCGTAATAGTTAGTTATTACCGGATTTCAATTTTCGTGTCAATCGGAGCTATCGTTTGATCGTGGCAGCTCGAAACGCATTGAATCGTTTTTAATTTAAATTTGGCGAGTCAAAATAGCCATTTTTCAAAAAGTCTCGGATTTCGACGAAACCAGTTTCATCGGATCCGTAATGTGATATTATTGTAAGGTTTCAAATTTCAAGTCAATTGGATTTACGGTTTGTCCTGTACAAATTAAAACGCCTAGAAATCGACTTAAATCGGTTTAATTCAAATTGAACGTTTTCAGCCATAACTCGCACATACTTCCGAATTAGCTTCCGAAACCTGTTCCATTGTGTCCGGAACGCGGGGTAAACCCTAGGTACGCTGGTTACGGCGTCTAAATCGGAGTTCGGAATTTCCGGGGTGAATAGTGTCGCTCGTTCCTTATAAATAGCCCTACCCCTTCACAAAATTTGATAAAATATATTCCAAAACCCTAATTTGCTTCATGTAGCCGCCACTTTTGAATGAAGGGCCAGAAATTAATTTCCTTCCTCCCTCAAAATCTCTCAATCCATTCATCGATTCACGAAGCCATCAACTACAAAGATGAAGAGCACGAGATGAGCTTTAAATCCATACGGATATGATCGGGAATGGAGCATCGTAGGGGGAGAAAAAGGGGGCCGACCGAGCTAGGACGCGCACGCATTTCCAGGTGAAACATGAGGCCGAGCTTCAGCTCCTTCTGGCCGAGTGTAGCTATCGTGAAGGCCTTCGAGTTGCAAGTGGTGTGATCGGATATCGTCGAGTGTTGAAGGCTAGAATTGAAACCCTAGTTGAGCTAATGGGTTTGATGAGTGCGGCCTTGACCTGTAGCTTGCAACGTGAAAGAGGAAGATGGGGGGGACGGTCCAGATGTGTGGGAGTGGGATCTGATGGCTAGGATTGAGGAGAGGTTAAAATATATAAGTTAATGTTGTATTTAGTTAATTAAAAATCGTGTAATCTTGTAAAATACATAACTTTTTCATACGAGGTCGAAAAAATACAAACTCAGTTGCGTTGGAATCGTATGGACGAGCACTACGCGATGGAGTTGGTTTGGAGTCGTTTGGAGTTAGTGAGAATTTCGGGTAAAATTAAACGCGCGTTTAATTTTATTCGAAATAAAAGCTGAAACGGAATTTAAAACCAAGGTGAGAATTTCTCACTCAATCGAATAGATTTCGATTTTATTTTAAATAGTTAGATTTAAAATATTTGAATGCATGTTTGAATGATGACTGTAAATTATTGATTGTTAAAATAGACATTATGCGCCGTTAGTAAGCGGATGTTATTTAATATAAACATATACCGCGAATATTTCATAAACAGTGAAATTGGTATTATATATAATATTAATATATATATATTGGCATATGTATATATTGCAGTTGTTGATTTCCCGCATTTTTTGTTTAGCGGATGAGACCCTATTACGCCGTTATTAAGCGGATAATATTTATTAAGAACATGTACCGCGATAATTTCGTACTGGAGCGAAATTGGTATTGTGCTAATGTTTTTGGATGCAGGAAACAGGTTGGAGGGATCCAACTGGATTCCTCAACAGTATTTATTTAATTTCAGATATTTTGATATTTGATTGATTATCATATCGATATATGATATCGTTGTTGTCGTGATTGACTATTTGGTGTGTAGCATCATTGGACCCAGATTTTGGGATTTTAAAATGATTTTTAAAGTGATTTTGAAAATATACTATATTTTTGGAATTGATCCATTATAAATAAATAAACGTTATAATTTTTTAAAGTTATAAAAATTATGGTTTTTGTGAAATATAATTAAAAAGCTGATTTTTTGAAATACGATTAAAAGTCGATTTTTGAGAAATATGAACTAATAATTTTATAAAATAATTTAGATTGGATTTTTGAATATATGATAAAAGTTTAAATATAGGATTTATAAAATCTGATTATTTTATAAATCGAAATGATGAAATTATAAAGGAATTTAAAGACGTTTTAGAATAATAATATAAACTGATTTATATTTAGAGATTTATAAATGGATATTTATAAATTGAGATTTAGACATTATAAAACGAGTTTTTATAAGTGTTTGAATGTAGTGAAAGTGAATTTCATAAATGAATGAAATTTATAGAATTATAAACTGTGAAGTTATAAATGAAATTTATAAATAGTAAGATTATAAATTTGTGAAGTTAATTGAAGAATAGATTTGGTTAAATAAATAAATCTTATAAGTTATAAGGTTTATAAATTGAAAAGTCTTTAAAAAGAACGATTTTGTAAAATAATCGTTTTATAAGTATTTAACTTATAATATGAACGTTTAGTTTCTAATTTAGTTATAAACTGGAATAGGTTAATAAAGGAATTTATTAAAGGAAGTTTTTATAAGTAAATAGAAGAGGAATTTATAAACGTTGTTTTATAAATTCGCAAACGACTTATTTTGATAAGTTAATTGTTATAACCTATTATGGAGTTATATTCACATTTTTGAATAGTGAATAATCCTTTAAAATAAATTGAATAAAAGGATGGAATTTGTTAACGAAGTATGTTCACAATTTTTGAATAGTGAATAACACGTTAAAGAAAATGTTTTAGAATGTGATATTTTAAACAGGATTAAAACGATCTAACGATGTTTTAAAGGTGTTGAGATTCGAAACCATAGATTTCAACATTTATTGTTGAAATAGACGTTTTCGAGAAATAAAAGGAAATGGTAGACTATAACACTGTTGTTATAGTAAATGATTTCCGAAAGGAAATATTTTTAATAGTATTGGGATTTATATATCTATTTTAATTTCGAATCCCTATACTAGTGATTTTGGGACGTCGTAACGATGTTTTACGCAACATTCGTTTTGGCCCAAGTAAATATGTTTAAGTGAATAATTTCCTTAAAGAATGAATTATATACTTAATTCGATTTAAGTATATTGAATATTTTCTAAGTGTTGAAAATAAAAGGAACTTGTGAATTACTTATGAATAAATAAGTATGGAAATGTTTTCCTATATGAAGTGAATAATTAGGATTTATCTTTTTCTGAAGATAAATTGAAATGGATTATTGAAATCGAATATGCATGGATATCTTGAAATATAAATTCATTATGGAATTTATGAATGAAAAGTGGAATTTGTATAAAAATAAATATTGATTTATTTTAAAAGTGCGAAAATATATATCTTGTAAGGATATTTTGGAAAATAAATAATTTGGAAAATTATTTGGAATCTGGTGATGTATGCATATCCATTGATAGTTCAATAACCGACAATCAATATTTCCCTTTGATTGGGTATTTGATGTGATTGTTTGAATATGAATGCACACTTATTTTTGAATAAGCGCTCACTATTCGGGTTAACCGGGAAAGGACCATGGGGTCGTATAACCCATTCCGAATATGTGATACGTCGTTATGAATTGCATTTGAAGATCGGTGTTGAAGACCGAGTATTTGTGAAAGCGATAGGATGACCTATCGATTGTCTCTGCACTGGGTAGCTCCTGGTATAGAGATTCCTTAAGTGATGGGAAATTCGATCGGGATTGTGAATACCCGTATTGCAAGGGCTTCGTAAGAAGTGCCTTCGGTTTTGTTCGAGCCCGGAACAGACTTGTATGGATTGTATGCCTGACATTACAAGTTGAGATATAAAGCCGATTTCTTTCAAATATATTTCTGTTGGTGGCGGAGAATTTATTCTTTGCTTAACACCCTTCTTTGAGACGTACGAGCTCAAAGGTTATATAGTTGAAGTTATCAGCGATATATTCCCAGTTTGGTAATGTGACATGCTGAGTGATGCTGAAATGATCATTGTGTTGATTATTGTGATAGGATCGTTTATTTGATCGTCTATCTTAGTGATCATTGTGTTGATCATTTGTTGACCCAAAGCATGGCTTTTGTATAAAGTATGTTTTTGTGGACGTGAATTCGTCGAGCCTCACACCCCGGAATGGTCAAAACAGGAAAGAAGCAGCAAGGTTATGAGGGGTAGCACCCTTTAGGATGTGTCCATTTCCTTCTGGAAAAGGGTGGTATCATGGTATGGAGCCCAGATACTTACTCATGTTGAAAACACTTTGTTATGATTGTGTGAATTGATTAGAGAGCGCTCTCGGAAAAAGGTCCCAAAGGACCGGGGGATGGCATATTCGGTCAGTTGTTACTCAGTTAGGAGTAACCCGGCCTTGTGTTGGTTGAGATCCGGTTTGGTTCTCGGGGATGTCCATCCAGAGGCATTCTCAGTGGCAATGGGAAGTTCCTTGGCCTGATCATTCGTTGGAAATCCAAAGAAACAATACGAGACTTGTACGGTTTTAGTTGTAGAACCTGCTATGGAATGTGGCGGTAACCTGCTATTGAACATAGTTAGCTATAGTAGGCATACGATAATGGTCGTATGTTGGCTAAGATTTATATTCTACTTTCGAAATGAATTTTTTCTACACTATGCACTAGTAATAATATCAAATGTTATTTTAAATGCGTATCAAGCATCTTTAACTATCATAAGGAGAAATCTCCTCCGATTCTGCGTTTGCATGTGTGTGTGTGCGGGAGGCCTTATGGTAGTCTCATTTTTAAAAGCATTGCGAATTGATTAAAAAAAAAAATATTCCTCTATTTTGATTTTAAGATAAATAAACTGTTTTGAGTTCTCACACCAGTCACATGACTGACTCGGAGTTTATTGTTTTCCTTCCTAAACTCTGGGTGCCCACAAATTTCCACACGGGCAGTTAAGAGTTAGGTTTATCAGGATATTCTGGATATTCTGGAGTTGCTGGAGGCAAGCTGGATGGCATGGCGTATTACTAGTTTATATAGTATTTCTTTTCCGCTGCACTGTTTGTTGTTGTATGATGTTGTACACTCTGATATGATGTGATGTAATGAAATGTAATGTAATAACTGATATGGTTCTTTGTTTAAAGATTATTCATTTATTATTATATGTTGTTCCGCTGCGAATTGTGAGATTCTGTTGTTGTTCTGTTGTTTTCTTTTGTCCGTTCTATTTTAAAATTCTTCTATCTTCTATTTTTAAAATTCTCTGTTTTCTAAAAATTATCTATCTTCTTTTCCCTCTATTTTTCTTTTTCTTTCTTCTTTTTCTCTCTTCTTTCTTTTCTTTTCTTTTTAAAACCCATAACATTCCGGTTTTTCGGCAACGAAAATCCGCAATTGTTACATTTATCATTTCCCTTCTCCACTATTTCTAAAAATTATAAAATATTATATACATATACATATACATATACATATACACATACATATACATATACATATACATATACATATACATATACATATACATATACATATACATATACATATAAATCGAAGAAGGGCAGAAAATAAAAGGGAAGAAGAGCAGGAGCGAATAAATATTGCGGAAAAGGTAAATTTCCATAATTATAAATCTATACTTTCTTAACCCCAAATCTCTTCTCAGATCAGTAATTCTATAATATATATAAACACTTGTTATACATATTCTTTGAGATTAAAATGGAAAAGAAGTCAAGCAAAAGGATGAATTCAGATTTGGGAGATTTGGAAAGCTAGAAAGTTAAGTGGAAAATTATATGATTTATTTATAATATTGAAATTTACTTCGTTAAATTCTATTTAATTATTATGCGTATATAAGATCTGATGAGTTGTAGGTTTAGGAAGATGAAACCTCACCTACATATTCTGCAAGTTAGGTAATTAGAATAGAAATGATATTTACACCCTAATTTGATAATTTGAAAATCAGTCCCTAAATTTGTTGAAGTTAAGTGTTGATAAAGTTGTAAAGCGTATTCTAGATTTATAACTAGGTTGTAAAATGTCACTATTAGTTTGGATTGCCTTAATTTCACTTGAAATGTGTATGTTTTAATTTATTGGGAGCACGATACAATTTAATTATATCTATTTCTATGTAATATCTATAAATTATCTAATTCCAAAAATGTATAAAAAATAAATTGTTTGAAATAATAAGGAATATAACAAGTGGAAGAGATGTGTAAAGTACAATATCGTTCTTTGTAGTTTGCACCGTGTAGAAAATTTCTTGTAATTTCAAACGAAGCAATATTCACATTTTTGGGTAATTTATGGAAACTTATAATGGCAATCTGTTTTAGGAAGGATAACTTAATAAATTAAAATGTGAAATTAATATTTTAAAATTCCTAAGCAAAAGAATTAATGTGTGAGGAATAGGAATATACACACGTATGGTTAAAAATAAATATAAAGTTATATACATAGATATTCACATGAGCTATAATTAGGACGTCTAGTTATAAATAACGTAATAAATTATAGGATTAGGAGGTGTAGATGGAAAAAGGACAGTAACTCCAAAGTTAATAGGGCAATAAATATGCAGTTAATAGGAATTATATAAATTAAAGGGGATATACATGCAATTAATGAGATTGGTTAAAGGATTCATTATGGCATTTATAGGGAAATAAAATAGGCATAATAGGATGAATTAGAACGAATAAATAAATGTTATCAGAGATAGTCCAAATAAAATAATAACAACTGAAATTTATGGAATATTGGAAATAAGAATATATAATAGGAATTAAGTACTATGAGGCGGTATTATTTTCATAGCGGGAAATTAAAAAGCCTAAATTATACGTTTAGGATAACCATGAATTAGTGGGCATAGCCCAATATTTAGGTCTAGGATAATTGATTTGGTTTAGAATGGGTTGGGATGCGAGGTCACTAGAGTTATGCAACAGAAGCCCATCCTTCACAATATCTGCATTTGTGTATACTTACTACGGATGTGTGATGTCTCCAACCATAGGAAGCATGGGTAAGGATATGCCTTTCCGAATAGGTAGGGGAAAATATGCCAAGGGTTTTCTTCGAATTTGAAGTATTAAATGACCTAGTACTTTTAAGGAAACGAGGTTTGCTTCATTTCTAATAAGAAGTATAAGTAACTGAAAGGGGCATTTTTCTTGACTTACGTTAGATTAGTCTAAACATAATTTCAGCCGTGGAAGGTGGACGAGCTATGTTAATATTGTTGTTGAACCGATGTTTAGTAGTAGGGTTGGCATATAGGCTATGGCCACCAGCGATCCTGATCGGTCGGTAGCAAAAACTTGGGTTACGCCCTTATCGATTTTGTTTCCTACTAATGTAGAATTCGTATGGTATACGCACAAACCTCAATTTTAGTTAGTTAGTTGTTTATTTATCGTGGATGAGCTAGTTAACTCTTAGATTAGTCTTTGAGATGCGTTGGTAATACGATAATTAAATTATAAAGCCATATATAAGGGTCATCGTTCTCTGTAGTTAAGATCGATTTACAAGCATTTACGTTGCGGAGGACCCGCTTTAGGGTTGACGTATTAAATGGCCATTGTATATGCTCCTTCCTATTTATGAAGTATTAACCGGTTGATTTTTTTGGTTAGTATAACATTTAGATGTATATATCTATATAGGCATGTGTGTGTGTGTGTGAGGGTGTGTGTGTATAGTTATACCTCAGAGGATGTTAGGCATATCGTACACGCATATGGAATTGAACGGATTACCTGTAAATTATAAACATAACACTTAAATGGTAATGAATCTGCATAAATTAATGTTATAGGTAAATTGTGTAATTTTTTAGTCATCAGAACATTGTTTCATCCCCTTTCTTTTTACAACCCATATGATAGATTTAGTGGCACAAACTACTGGTGCATGACGGGAATTACATATAGTGGAGTCTTCTCTTTCATGCATGGCACTAACAAGGCAACTGGATATCGAAGAAATAATATTGATTCCATGGTAGTAGCTTTAATCAGTGTATACGTTATATTATATTTTTCTAGTCCACAGTAAGTTTATCATCTCTCTATGATATGCTTATTTTTATTACAGGTCACTCAAACCAACGATCCATGCCCTTGTGGACTTGAGTTTTGATTTAGTCAAAATTCAGGCCCATTAAGGTGCAAAATTCAGATCCTATACACAGCTAGAATTATGTGTTGTAATGCTGCAAATGTCAATTGGTGTAGTCCTGATGTGGTTTACAACCACAATGCCTAGGCGGTGTGTGATGATGGGCCAACGAGGATGTTGAGCTCTTTAAGGGGAGTCAGTAACATCCCTCTTGGAAATCCGAATAAAAATGATCTTTTAGCACAGTGGTCAGTGCATGGTGTTGCTTTCTATTATGATAGGTTTAGAATCCCATGGTCATCACATTTGGTATCAGAGCTTAGATTAATCGATCATAGGAATCAGGATATGCAGAAATAATATATTTGTATTCTTATCTATAGTTATGTATATTATACAACAAACTCTATGAATTCAAGCGGTAGAAGTTCTATGACCATATTCCGAAAGAAAGGACGAGGTAATCATGAGTTGAAACAATAAATAAAGTTAAATTTATATGTCTACCATGGTTACCCAACGGAATGTGGACTATGCCACAAGGCCTTGACAAGAAGAGCATGAGCGCGACATATATAATGATTCCAAAGGCTGGATGGTATTTGACTTCGTTGTTAGGCCTAAGCTTGCTTAAGATTATAGATTTTGTTGGATTGCCGATTGAAGATTCACATTTCATCCAAACAAATGGAAAGTAAGAAACTATATGTTGCAAATATTCGAAAGTAAGATGCAACAGGACTATAGCAAGTTTTTGCAAGAAGGTATACCTTAACCGCCATAAGATGATATACCAAATTTTTTTTGAAGGAGAGTAAAACGAAGAAAGTCCAAAGAAAGGACAAATAAAGTCTATTTTTAAGTCCAATCCCATGTGGAAGAATTTGATAAAAAGATTTTTTGAAAATTTCTCGAAACGTGTTGAATGGGTTTTTTAAAAGATTTATTGTGAAGTTTATGTTTTGAAAAGTAAGAAAATTTTGAAATTCTTGATTTAAAATTGATTCGATTTAAATATTTTTTTATAAAGGGATTTTTTGTTTTAATAAATTAAAGATAGAGTGTAGTTCGTCCCAATGATTTTTCCTATTTTTGTATATTTTAAAGTTCCTGTTAAAAAAATTCTTTTTGAGGGGTTGATGAATGAAATTGTACTTGACTGAAATGTGGTAAAGAAAATAGTAGAGAACGATGGTAAGAGAAACATTCTGACATATGAAGATACAGAGAATTGTTAATAAAGAAAATCCCAATGATTAAGTAGGAGGCGAGCGCATTGAAATGAGTTAATATTAGGAAATTTAGATAGAAATAGCTTTAAGGATTTTAATAGGGTTAGTATTCTAATTAGGAATAATATTGGAGAAAAGCAAAAGAATAGGATAGGAAGCATGGATAAATTTCATAGATATGTGTAGAAATTGCTCATGTATTTTAGATAAACGCTTAGATAGATGTTGCAATTACACGTATGTTTTAGAAGTCTCTCTCATATGCTATTAAAATCTCCGCCAAAATTGAAAGCGAAAATAACATGAATAGTAGGAAAATAATATGATGGAAGTTATCCTTATCTACCCCAGTTTTTATTTTTTCTAAAGTTATTGAAGATGTTTATGGAAAAAATAGTTTGGTATAAAAATTGAGTTTTTGGATGCAAACATGAGAATTGTCTTAAGTTAAAAATCCTACTTTTGAAGAAGTAAAATTTTGTTGTGGAAGGTCTTTGAAAAGAGAAATTTTTCATGTTTCATTCTTAGAAACCAAACAAATTTTGAATTCGATAAAAAAGTTTCTAAACCTGTAAATATGCTTGTAGGTAGTTTGTTGTTTTAGAGCATAAAGAAAGGTTCTCTAAATATTGGATTAACTGCACAATGACAGGGTTAATCATGTGTGTTAACTCATTGACGGAGTCCCGATTATGTTAAGATGTGGCTTGATTTCTTTTAAGGATAAATGGGCAAATGTTAGAAAATTGTGTTCGAATGCTTTTGAAAAAAAAGAATTTTTTTGTTTAAATGCCTTTGAGAAGTTGTATTCAAATGCTTTTGAAAATTTTTGTTCAAGGGCTTTGGAAAAATTAGTGTTTAAATGCTTTTGGAAATTTGATTTTTCAAACTACTTTGCAATCTGATTGAGAGGAGGGAAAAAGATTTTTGACGACAAAATGAAAATTTCTAATTTTCTACTGCCGCACGCTCAGTGTAGAGAGGACGACATGTTAGTAAATATAAATTTTACTCCCTGACAAGGATGATAGTATACTAAACATAGATGATAACAAGGAAAAATACCATTTTAGCTTTGGAATTTCTATTTCCATACTTATTGATAGTGAAACGAAACTTGCGTTTGGGATAATCCCGTTTTAACATCCAAAAAATAAACCTCCTTATGAGAATTGTACTTGAAAAAATTATATAAAAATTATGGGCAAAAGAAGGTTCCAAAGTATAACTGAATAAATATCCAAAAGAAGAGTGGAAATGTAAAATTCTAAATCTAAATTCCTTTTCCGACATAGGAATATAAATCTAGAATAACTGGATTTTCCAAATTTCTAGATGTTAAAAATTGTGTGCTAGATTTTGGATGGTAGGGACTGGATGCAAAATTGGTTGAACCATAATTCGACTAGCAGGAGAGTGGAAATTGCTGTGTGAAAAATGATTTTTGATTTCTGAAAACTTGCATATATATAGAACTACCAGTATATATATAGATTGTTTGCATCATATTTTCAAAATATATTTAAAGAATGCATTCATATAGGAGGCGCTGATTTAGAATTTTTTGGCATGCATCACATGTATGTTGTGACACACCGTGCACTCATACATGTTTGGCTGTAAAGTTGGTAGTACACTAATTGGTTGAATAATTTAAATGGTGATGTGCTATATTACATGATTCAACACTTGTAGAATTTCGGAGATGAAATTCTTTTGAGGTAGAGAATGTAGTGCCTGGTAAAATTAACATTAATTAACAAAATAAATAATAAGTCTCCAAAATGGAATTTGAGCAAACATTAGAATTTTACAATGAAACTTACACCTTTGTATTCGTGGAGATTTTTTGAGCAACTTTCATATTTAGAGTTTAGCGATCTAAGTTCGAACGAAGAAGTTATTAGCATTTGAAGTTCGGGAATCAAAATAATTAAAAACAAAAAACAAAAACAAATAATATTAAATGTTAGACCCCATCGGTCGACTCCGTCCTTAGGTTGATCGACCGCTAGTGGTCAACCACCTATAGGGAAGCAGTCGACCGACCTTAAGTGGTGGCTAGGGTTGAACCTTAGCTGAGCTGCTCGGATTTAATTATTTTAATCTAACATATACGATTGATTCGAGCGTCTACAAATACAGACCTAACCATTCAGTTCTCTTCTCATATTTTCTGATCAAAGTGCAAAGCTCTACCCTTTTCCCATACACGTGCATACACACATATTAAAGAAGGGCAGAAAATAAAAGAAAAGAATAGAAGAAGAGAATCGATACTACGGGAAAAGATAAAATTTCTATAACTATAAATCTACATTTCCCTTAACCCCAAATATTTTCTTAGGCATGTAATGTTAATAATATGTATGTACCATATTATTTTGGATTAGAAAGGAAAAAAAAGTCAAGTAAAGGGATGGTTTAGATTTGAAAGATCTGGAAAGCTAGAAAAGCGAGTGGAAAATTATATGATTTATTTATAATTGAAATTTATATCGTTGAATTTTATTTAATTATTATGCCTATATAAGATCTGATGAGTCGAAGGCTCAGGAAGATGGAATCTTGCCTACATATTTTGTAAGTTAGGTAATTGGAATGTGAATGATGTTTACACTATAATCTGAAATTTGAAAATCAATCCCTAAATTTGTTAAAGCCGAATGTTGATGAAGTTGTAAAGTTTATTCAAGATTTGTAGGTGGATTGTAAAATGTTAGTATTAGTTTAGATTGGCCTAATTTGACTTGGAACGTGACTTTCTATGTTTTAATTTATTGAAAGTAAGAAACAATTTAATTATAACTATTTCCATGTAATCTCTATAAATTATCTAATTTCACAAATATATAAGATGCAGTCAATACAGCCAGAACCACACCTGTAACCTAAGTTAATTCGCGGGGTTTTTTAGAAGTGCGTTGTTTTAAATAATAAGGACTACAATAAAAAGGAAGAGATATGTAAAGTTCAAATATTCTTCTCCATAATTTGCACTATCTATGTCAATAAAGAAAGAGATAATTCCATATAATTTCAAATGAAACAAAAGTCGCATTTTTGCGTAATTTATGGGAAATATAACGGTAATCCTTTTTGGTAAGGATAACTCTAATAAATTAAAATATGAAAATTAATATTTTGAAATTCCTAAGCGTAAGAATTAATGTGTTGGGAATAGAAATACACACATATAATTGCACCCATCGATTATACACACACAAACATACATACATATAACATAATATACGTCGATATTCCTATTAATTAATTGGGACGTTTGGTTATAAATAGCGTAATAAATTATAGGATTATAAAGTGTAAATGAAAACAAGAGAGTAACTTCAAAATTAAAAGGGCAATAATTGTGCAGTTAATAGGGAGTTACGAGAACTAAATATGGATATAAATACGGTTAATAGGCTTGGTAAAAGGATTCAATATGACATTTATGAAGAAATGAAATATGCATAATATGTTGAATTAGAATGAATGAATAAATTTTGTTAGAAACTTTTCAAATAAAATAATAATGATCATTTATCACTAACAATTGACATTTATCAAATATAGGAAATAAGCGAATATGATAGAAATTAAATACCAAGGGGCAGTGTAATTTTCCTAGTGGGAAATTATGAATTCTTAATTATACGTTTAGGATAAGCATGAATTAGTGGACGTAGTTTAATATTTAGGACTAGGATAATTGGTTTGGTTAGAATTTACTGGGATTCAAGGTTAGTAGAGTTGCACAACAGAAGTCCATCCTTCACCTAGATGCTACCAACAGTTGTGTATACTTACTAGTGATGTGGGACATCTTCAACTATAGGACATACACATAAGGGATACACATTTGCGGATAGGTAGGGAAAATTAATCCTTGGGTTCACCTCTGATTGAAGTATTAAATGGCTCAGTACTTTTAAGGAAATATGGTTTGCTTCATTTCTAATAAGAGGTATTGACCAACTCAAAGGGGCATTTTCCTTGACATACATTAGGATAGTCTAAACGGGATTTCGACTATTAAAGGTCGGTGGGCTACGTCGGTATTGTTGTTGAACAGATATTTAGTAGTAAGCTTGACATATAGGCTATGACCACCAACGGTACCAAATGGTCGATAGCAAAGACTCGGGGATGCCCTAATGGATTTTGCTTCCTACTAGTGTAGAATCTGTATGGGATATGCACAGACCTCAAGTTTAGTTAATTAGTTGTTTGCTTGTCAGAGGTGGTCTAGTTAACCCTTAGATAAGCCTTTGAAAATTATAAAGTCGTATATAGGGGTCATCAGTTTGTAGTTAGGACCGATTGACTAGCTTTTATGTTATAGAGGGCCCGTTCGGGATTAATATATTAAGTGGCTGTTGGTTCTGCCTTCTCTCTATTTAAGAAGTATTAATTAGCCAAGGTTTTTGGATAGTACAAGACACATACACACAAAAACATATATATAGCCAAACATTAGTTATACCTCAGAGGAGGCTAGGCATATCGTACATGAGTACAGGACTTAACGGATTAGCCGTAAATAATAGATATAACACTTAAATGAAAATCAATTGGCATAAATTAATGTTATGGGAAAAGTGTATAATTTTCTTATAATGACCCGTATTTTTAGCTATTTTAAATTATTAAATTTAGTGTAAGTCATGAGTAAAAATAGTTAAAAATAATTTTTTTAATGATTTATTAATATAGCTATTGAATATGAACTTGAACAAGATTTTAAATAAACAAATTTCGAAGGTTTAAGTAATAACCAGTATTGAAAGGAAATGCTATGTATTGAATGTGTTTACAATCAATAGTTGAATTGAAATAAAATCCAAATTCATTAGATGTAAATAAAATTATTGGTTGATAACTAAAATTCATGTAAAAGATAATATTGAAATTTATTGGATATTGGAAAATTAATGTTTAAAATTTAATCTTGAAAATTATATAAATAACTGAATCCTAAATTAAATATGAATGAAAATGATTTGAAAAGTTGATTTAGATGTTATTTAAATATGGATGAAGTTAACACTTAAAAATTGAATTTAATTGATTAATTTAAAATTTGAAAATTTTCATTTTAGTTGACGAGTAAAAATAGCCATTTTGGCCACAGTCTCGAATTTCGACAAAACTAGTTTTACTGGATCCATAATAATGTATTATTATCAGATTTCAATTTTCATAGCGTTTGGAGTTACCGTTTGGTCGTACGGGATAGAAACGAATTGAATTGAATATCGAAAATTAAATATTTTAATTCGATTCGAAAAGCTATCTTCCATATACAATTGAATTAGGCCCTGAAACTTTTTCTATTATATTTGGAATAGGGGTAAAACATTATAAATGCCAGGCAACACGCTTCGTTTGGAGTTCATCCGAAAAAGTACGTGAATAGGAAAGAAAAACGTATACACGTATATATGCGCAAACGCATAGCAAACCTTAGCCAAGAACACAGCTGCACCTCCATCTAACTCAGTGGCCGAAATTCCATTCCCTTCTCCCTCAAATTTTCATCGATCTATCAATGTTTGGCAAAAATCTTCATCTAGACAATGGTAGATCTTAGTGAAATCTATTAGATCCATGGTTGGAGTGAGTCGCGGTGCCATGTGATGGCCAGAAATCGACGAGGGAGGGCGGGCATTCGAACATGAATTTTAAGGCTATGGGACAGCCGAGTTTCACGTGGCTCGAGGCGTGGGTGCGGTGTTGCTAGGCGGAGACAAAGGCGGCTCCTGATTGTCATCTAGGCGAGTGGTTTGGTCGTGATATATGTATGACAGACGACGGCAACGTGGGTTGTTCGAGCTACTAACGTGAAGAAGAAGAAGGAGTATGCAGCTATGATTTGCTCTCCTGAATTGAATGGCCATGATTAGTTAAAGGTTTAAAATAAAAAATACGCAAATTTATTTATTTATTTATTTATATATATTAAATAATGTAATATTTAAAAGGCTATAACTTCTCCATGCGAGGTCGAAATTGAACGAAACAGCGGTGATGGGATCGTGGCAATGAGTACTATGTTCTATAATTGATTTGGAGACCATTGGAGCTAACTAAAATTTTAGGTTAAATCGAACGTTGTTCGATTTGATTTAAAATCAAAAACTCAAGGTAAGTGTTTTATAGCGCTCACAACGTACTAAAATTTTCTGATGTTTGTTAAATTGACATTATGAAGTTATTTATTTTATTAGTTATCATTTGGTGGTTAAATTGACATATAAATTGATATCTGAATTAACTATAGGAATCAAATTTGACAGTTAAATTTTAATTTGGAATTTAATTGCTAGTAATACCCAATATTAATACATATGAAACTGTTATGACTTATTGATTGTTTGGATGGTTGTTTGTGACAAATGAAAATTGATTGATATTTGGATGGTTGGGTGTTTATTTAGTTTATATATGTCCTGTTGTCACCCTATAATTTGTTTACAGTATATAAAACTGCAAATCAAATTATTTCGAATAAATTAAGAAATAGGTTGAAATGGTATACACCTATGACATTTATTTGGATTGAATGATATGTATCCATCCCTGAATCAAACAGAAATAACCGATTCACTTGGTCATAGGATAGAAAATTATATGCGAACACCGGGTTGGTTGAATTAAATGATTCAATTTTTTTGATTTGAAATTATCAAAATGATTTGGATTTAAAGAAATAAAATCGGATTTATGAAAATCGAAGTCTTTTTCGAACTTGAGCTCAAATTGCAGAATTAAATTATGTTAAACGAAATTGTTTAAAAATGACATTTAAGATTTTAAAGTATAATTGGGATATGATTTGAGTTTCGAAAATTTATTATTTTAAAGGACTTGGATTTTTATTCGAACTTCGAAATATTGCTAAGTAAAAGTAATTTAAATAGATATTTCAATGATTGAGCGCAAAATTGAATTATTTTAAAGACTTGAATCTTAAATTGAGTATTGAAGTTAAATTTAATTTAAGCGATTTAAATGGATATTCATAAAATTGAACTTGAATTTATATAAATTGAAATAGTTTAAATTTGAAAATTGAATTGAAATTTATTCAAGTTGGAATTGAAATCAATTGGAACTGAAAGTGAACTTGAATTAATTCGAAATTGAAATCGGATTTATTTGAATTGAAATTGAATCAATTGACTTTGAAACTATTTCAAATAAATTATTTAATATAAACTACTTAAAATTCTGTCTTTTAAAATATTCAAATTATTTTTATTTCCAAACTATTTTACCTTGTAAAACATTTTAAATACTTAAATTATTTTATATCGAACTATTTTAATTATTTAAACTATTTTTGAACAATCTAATTTCAAACTGTTTTTCTAAAATTCAAACCGGTCAAAAGGGTGGAGTGTTTTTATTTATAATTTGGGATTTAAATACGAACTAGGTTAAATGAAGTTATATCCCAAATGGAAATTCGAAGAAATGTTGAATTGGAACTGAAATCGAGATATTAAGGTAAAAATGATTTGGAATTGAAATAGCATATTTCGAGTAAATATGACGATTTCGAAATGAATTTGATTTTGAAGCAAATATTATATTTTGATATCTAGTATTGTTTTCAAAATGTAAAAGTACTAATCAGTGTGTAAAACGTTGTTTGGTTGTTAAAGAGATCGGGTCCGGAGATGGGCATACTTTCTGTCATTATCGGAACCACTTTAACAACTGTGTATGTGGAGTGGTGATCCAGAACAAAGTGGTTGGATTTAGCGTACGTTTGTTGGATTTGAAGAAAGAGAATGATGATGAATTAGTCTTACACTTGTGCCAATTTGAAATGACTAAAATAGGAGTCGTACCGGCCAAGCGGGATAGCTACCCTGAGGGGACACACTTTTTCGTATTACCATCATTTACATTATGATTGATCGGTGCGCACCCTCGAATTTTCGGGAGTGTTGGACGTGGTGGGCAATCATCGCTATGATGCGTTACCACAAGCCGGGAAGGGTAAACTTGTAGTATCCTAACATGGGCATTGCCTCACGTGCCTTGTCATACTTTTATCCTTATACGAGACCTCTATGATTTTGGTTTAGTGTTGTCATATCCTACGCATCCCTGACCATCGACATGCTACTTGTTGTGTCAAATGCAAACTGTACGCCGATGTTTAAAAATGTGTTAAGGGGGATCAATGTAAAGCCTTAACGCTAAGAAAAATATTTATTTTACTGATTAGATATTATATATGTAGCGTATTTTACTATATATAAATATTTTGACTAACCCTTAAGAGATGGAAAATCCCATAATATCTCTTGAATTATTGCGCACACGTTATACACTGGATAGGAGATGTGACATCTCGTAAACATCTCTGATGCTGTTACACTCATGTTATATGCGATATTGATTTGACTTACATAAGGATATTTTAGTCCTGACTCAAGTGTTTTATCTTTTCATTACGCTCAGGTCAGTCTTGAATTTTCAACATATCGAAGATTATTCTCTGGAAGACGAAGATGAAGATTTGGTATATTATTGATTGTATTATTCCATCATCGTTTGTTTTGTTGTATATATATAACTCAGATAAATGTTGTATAAATTATAATCAAAAGTATAGCAAACAACTTCATGAACTTTTTATTTGATTATTATATTTTTCCATTCCGCTGCTAGATTCTGTATTATTTTCTTCTTCTTTTCTTATTTTTCTTAATTAACCCCAATGATTATCTATATTTTGGATTTTTTAAGTCGGACATGTGTGGATTATCGTGGATTTAAACCATTCGAAATATGGGTCGTCATAGTTGGTATTACAGCTTTGGTTTAGCGATAACCCTAGCTTAGGGAGGTAACTCATTAGAGATAGGGTCAGTAGCACCCTAAAATGAGTTTGAGTGTATTAATAGATATGATCGCGTATTTGTTAGTGAATATAAAAATTGTTTTATGTTGTGTTGGTTGATTTCTTGAGTGGCTTATGGATTCTGGTCAATATGAGTAATTAACGTTATTGATAGGGATCTCTAAACACTTGAACAGAACAATTCAACATATTATTCTTTTGAAATTGAGTAAATGAAATAATTTTTCGCTGATTATATTTGTGTATGAAGGAATAATTTTCAGAAATTATTATAGTATTTACAGTGTGAATTGGTTGTTAGAAATGATAATATTAATCATTTTCGTTTATTGTTTAATTAGTCAATATTCCTAAACTATTAGCTATTATATGATTATAAGAAAATGAAACTGTATAAATGTGATTTATAAAGTATAATTAGCAAGTAAAATGAATATAAAATTGAGAATTTGAAAAAAATTAAATTCCGGTGTTTTTGAAAAAGGTTTTCAAGGTTTGGAAAATAATATCAGTATTTTTTAAAAGTATATACAAAAACAGATTGTTTTCAAATAAATTTAAAAAGGAATGAATTCAGTACTCCCTTCTTCTATCGGTGGAAAATAATTTCGGTGATGATTGCGCAGCATCATCGACGTTCATTTTCGAGTCTCAAAGCGGGGGAGATTTCTAAGTAGCTTTGCTACAAAATTGATTTAATAAACGGATTTTGGTTTAAACTCCAAAAGTATGATTTGATATACAAAAGATATATGTATATATACTTATCTCAAATCATTCAAAATGAACCCAACATTTAAAATTTTTAGGTTCTGTTAATTAATAATCTTCAAATTATTTAAATGAAATGAAATATTTGAATGACTGGAACTTATAAAATAAGAGAATTAAGAAGTCTAAGCTAAATATTTTGAGAAACTTTAGAGTTGAAGTTTGCAAATCTTAAATTGAATGTAAAGAAAATTTAAACAAGTTAAAATAGTGAAATGAATCAGATTAATTTGTAAAATACCAAATTGCATTCTAATAACATATAATAACACTTGTCAAACGTTAAAGTTAAAATGATGATTTGGATATGTAACGGGATACTATACAAGTAAATAAAACTTAAAAGTAATTAAAATGTATATAAATGGAAATTTAGTTGTAATAATAAATGTTATATACTTAATTAGTATATTATGAAATGATTAATGACTAAATGGAATAAGTAAATGGAACTTAAGAAAGTAGACAAGTGAAATAAATAATATCTTTGTAAATTGGTTATGGAATTAAATATAAATTTGCAAAGAATTTTTAAAATTGAATTTGTAACTTTTGAGACAATTATAAAATTAGATAAAGTTATATATAAAAAGTTGGACTTTTATAGAATGATTATAAACTAAAGCAGTGATTAATAAAATGTTTCACAAATAAATTTGTTATTAACTGAAATTGTGAGAATAAATGTGAATTTAGTTGTAAGGAAACTTAAGTAAGGATATAAGAAATAATTCATTAACGATATTAATGCCAAAAATGAAGATATGAGCATTATAATTCAAATGCTTCGCGAAAATGTAAAGTAAAGTTCATAGTTTATAACTTTGATAAATGTTAGTCAACCAAGATGTTAAATGATTGATATGAGATGTTGATAAACATAACAAATTTAATTGAATAAATTAAATGCAAATGAAGCAGATGTTAATAAATTTGAAGCAAACTAATTAAATATTAAAAAAAGAATGAATGTTAATAAGAAATGAAATGTAAAATTGAATTAGTGACATTAGATAATGTAAATTTATATCGTTATGAATTAATTAGATGCATACTAATAATTGAATGGTTTCTTTTGTTGTAAATCGTCGTTATAACTATTTTATTGTATATGATTGTTGTTTGTCGTATATTAATGCTTATGTTATGATTTGGATTTAAAATTCATGTTATAAGCTTATATGAAACTCATACATGTTCTATATCTTTTGTAAATGACTAATATTCTAAATTAAGTTGAGATAGGTGCATACGAAGACCGTCTGGACGTAAACGTAGATTTTATATGCTTTTACTTGCTTAATATGAGCGAACTAGCTCACAGTAATAATAATAAGGCACACATCTCGGATTATATACTGCGCTTTTATATTTTTCCCTATAGGATGCCTCATCATCGAGATGAGTGTATATTTGATATCTATTTGGTGTATTTGGGTTATATATTGAATTGTATTTTTTTTTCGACCGAGCTGCAAAGGAGACTGTCGGAATTTTCCATAAATCCGAAAGTTAGAAAAATTTGAAAGTATTAATTTTTTTTCACTTGTTTTGATAACTAACTTGTAAATTCTATAAGCCGATTGGAATAACATAGTGGGAACGTAATAATGGTTTTATGAATGAGATTTGATGATTTATAAATTGATTGTTTTAAATAAAATATATCAAGTGTTAAATTCTGTACTTAGCCCTTTTTGGGGACGAAAAATTTGAGTGGGAGAGATTGTAACGATCCGTATTTTTTACTATTTTAAATAATTAAATTTAGTGTAATTAATGAATAAAAATGGTTAAAAATATTTTTTTAATGATTTATTAATATAATTATTGAATATGAACTCGAACAAGATTTTAAAATAAAAAATTTTTGAATGTTCAAGTAATATTAAGTATTGAAAGGAAATGCTATGTATTGAATGTGTTTACAATCAATAGTTGAATTGAAAAAAAATGTCAAATTCATTAGATGTAAATAAAGTAATTGGTTGATAACTAAAATTCATGTGAAAGCTAATATTGAAATTTATTGGATATTGGACAATTAAATTGTTTAAAATTTAATCTCGAAAATTATATAAATAGCTAAATCCTAAATTAAATAAGAATGAAATGATCTCAAAAGTCGATTTAGATTTTATTTAAATATGGATGCAGATTGTCAACACTTTAAAACAGAATTTAAGCAATTAATTTAAAATTTGAAAATTTTATATTTTAATTGACGAGTAAAAATAGTAATTTTAGTCATATTCTCGGATTTCGACGAACCTAGTTCCATTGGATTCATAATAGTGTATTATTATTAGATTTCAAATTTCGTAGCGTTTGAAGTTACCGTTTGGTCATACGGGATAGAAATGCGTTGATTTAAATATCAAAAATTAAATATTTTAATTCGATTCGAAAAGCTATCTTCCACATACGATTGAATTAGTCCCCGAAACTTATTCCATTGTGTTCGGAATAGAGGTACAACATTATAAACTCTAAGCGTCACGTTTTATTTGGAGTTCGTCCAGAAAAGTACGGGAACAGGAGAAAATAATAATAATAAAATATGTATACACGTATATATACACGCATACGCATAGTAAACCCTAGCCAAGAACACAACCGCGCCTCTATCTATATTAATAGCCAAAATTCGATTCCCTTCTCCCTCAAATTCTGATCGATCCATAACGTTTAGCAAAAATCTTCAAGTACACTATGGTAGATCTCGATGAGATTTATCAGATCCATGGTTGGAATGAGTCATGGAGCCACGTGATGGCCAGAAATCGATGAGGAATGACAGACATTCAAACGTAAATTTTGAGGCTATGGGATAGTCGAGTTTCGCGTGGCTCTAGCATGGGTGTGGCGTTGGTAGGCGGAGACGAAGGTGGCTCCTGATCGTCGCCTATGCGAGTGGTTTGGTCGTGATATATGGGTAATAGACGGCGGCGACGTGTGTTGTTCGAGCTGCTAACGTGAAGAAGAAGAAGGAGTATGCAGCTCTGATCTATTCTCCTGAATTGAATGGCCACTATTAGTTGAAGGTTTAAAAAAAATGTAAATTTATTTATATATATTAAATAGTGTAATCTTTAAAATGCTATAACTTAGAGAGGTTGAAATTGGACGAACAAGCGATGATGGGATCGTGGCAACAAGTACTATTTTTTATAATTGATTTGGAGACCATTGGAGCTAACTAAAATTTTAGGTTAAATCGAACGTCGTTCGATTTGATTTAAAATCGAAAACTCGAGGTGAGTGTTTTATAACGCTCGCAACGTACTAAAATTTTCTGATGTTCGTTAAATTGATATCATGAAATTATTTATTTTATTGAATGTCATTTGGTAGTTAAATTGACGTATAAATTGATATCTGAATTAACTGTAGAAATTAAATTTGACAGTTAAATTTGAATTTGAAATTAAATTGCTAGTAAAATACTCGATATTAAAAGTTATGAAATTGTTGTGACATTTTGATTGTTTGGATGGTTGTTTGTGATGAATGCAAATTGGTTGATATTTGGATGGTTGCATGTTTATTTAATTTATACATGTCCTATTGTCACCCTATAATTTATTTACAATATATAAAACTGCAAATCGAATTATTTTGAACAAATTAAGAAATCGTTTGAAATGATATACACGTATGACATTTATTTTGGATTGAAACAATATATATCCATTCCTGAACTAAATTGAATCAGGCTATAGGATAGAAAATTATATACGTATACCAAATTGGTTAAATTAAATGATTTTAAATTTTTGATTTGAAATTATTAAAATGATTTGGATTTAAAGAAATAAAATTGGATTTATGGAAGTCGAAGTCTTTTTCTAACTTGAGCTCAAATTGCAGAATTAAATTGTGTTAAATGAAATGTTTAAAAATGACATCTGAGATTTTAAAGTTTAATTGGAATATGATTTGAGTTTCGAAAATTTATTATTTTAAAGGACTTGGATTTTTATTCAAGCTTTAAAATATTGCTAAGTAAAGTAATTTAAATCGATATTTCAATGATTAAGGTCAGAATTGAATTATTTTAAAGATTTGAATCTTAAATTAAGTATTGAAGTTAAATTTAATTTAAGTGATTTAAATCGATATTCTTAAAATCGAATTCGAATTTATATAAATTAGAATGATTTAAATTTAAGAATTGAATTGAAATTTATTCAAGTTGGAGTTGAAATTGGAATCAATTGGAATTGAAAGTTAAATGGAACTAAATTCGAAATCGAAATCCGATTTATTTGAATTGAAATTGAATCACTTTGACTTTGAAACTATTTCAAATAAATTATTTTAATATATACTACTTAAAAATCTATCTTTTAAAATATTCAAATTATTTTGATTTCTAAACTATTCTGCCTTATAAAACTTTTTAAATATAAATTATTTTATATCAAATTATTTTAATTATTTAAACAATTTTTAAACAATCTAAATTTTCAAACTATTTTGCTACAATTCAAACTGGTCAGAAGGGTGGAGTGTTTATATTTAAATCTCGAATTTAGATACGAATTGGGTTAAAATGAAGTTATAACCCAAATGGAAATTCGAAGCAATGTTGAATTGGAACTGAAATCGAGATATTAAGGCGAAAATGATTTGAAATTGAAATAGTAAATTTTGAGCAAATATGATGATTTCGAAACGAATTTGATTTTGAAGCAAATATGATATTTCGATATGAAGTTCGAACTGCTTTCGAACTATAAAAGTATCAACCGGTGTGTAAAACGATGTTTGGTTGTTAAAGAGACCAGGGCCGGGTAGGAGCATACTCACTGTCGATAACAGAACCACTTTAACAACTGTGTACGTTGAGTGATGATCTAGAACGAAGTGGTTGGATTTAGCGTACATCTGCTGGATTTGAAGAAAGAGAACAATGATGGATTAGTCTGGCATTTGTGCAATTTTGAAATGACTAAAACAGTAGCCGTACCAGCAAAGTGGGCTAGCTACCCCGAGCAGACACACTTCTTCGTATGACCATCATTTACATTGTGTTTGATCGGTACGCACCATCGAATTTTTGGGAGTGTTGGACGCGGTGGGCGATCATAGCTATGATGCGTTACCACCAACCGGGAAGGGTAAACTGACAGTATCCTACCTTAGGCATTGCCTCACGTGCCTTGTCATACTTTTATTCTTATACGAGGCCCATATGATTTTAGTTTAGTGTTGTCGTATCACGACGCATCCTTGACTACCGACGTGCTACTGGTGGTGTCAAATGAAAACTGTAATGCTTAAAAACATGTTAAGGGAGATCAGTGTAAAGCCTTAACGCTAAGAAAAATATTTATTTTACCGATTAGACATTATATATTTAGTGTACTCTACTATGTATAAATAGTTTGTCGGATCCTTAAGAGATGGAAATCCCGTAACATCTCTTGAGTTACTGCATGCACGTTATACACTGGTTAGGAGATGTGAAATCCCGTAAACATCTCCGATGCTATTACACTCATGTTATATGCAATATTGATTTGACTTACATAAGGATATTTTAGTCCCGATTCGAGTGTCTTGTCTTTTCATTATGTTCGGGTTAACCCTGAGTTTTCAACTTATCGATGATTATTCTTTGAAGGACGAAGACGAAGATTTGGTATATTATTGCAATTATTATTCCATCATTGTTTGTTCCGATGCATTATTTTATTTGTTCTTTTGTGTGTGTATATATATATATAATTCTGATAAATGTTGTATAAATTATGATCAAAAGTATAGTAAACAGCTTCATGAACTATTTATTTGATTATTGTATTTTGTCATTCCGCTGCGAGATTCTGTGTTGTTTTCTTCTTCTTTTCTTATTTTCTTAATTAACCCCAATGATTATCTATATTTCAAATTGTTTAAGTCGGAGACGTGTGGATTATTGTGGATTTAAACCTCCCAAAGTATGGGTCGTCACATTTTCTGTCAGAAAAACGTTGTTCTGACCCATCTTCATTACAACCCATATGATCGATTTAGAGGGACATGCTACTGGTGCAATATGGAAACTACAGATGGTAGAGTCTTAGCTCGACCTGGCAAATAGATTAGATATCCAAGAAATAATATTGATTCCAATGTAGTATTCTTAGTAGGTATATATGTTTTATTACATTTTTCTATTCAGCTCTGAGTTTGTAACCACTCTCTGATATGCTTATGTTTTGTACAGAATACAAAAACCAACGATCTGTTCTCTAATGAACTTAGATTTCGATTTATTAGAAATTTAGACCCACTAAGATGCGAGTTGTTACAAGATTCATGTGACATTTTTAAAATTGAAAATTACAAAATATAACAAAAAAATATTGGAAAAATGTATGTTACGGATAAAAAATAAATAAATACAAAACCGTAAAAATATACTAGAGAAAACAATCTGATTGGTGTGTAGAAATTGATGAAAATTCAGATTTGCTTATGTGAAGGTAGAAGGGAGATGAGGGAGTAAATAGGAGAAAAGGGAAAGAAAAAAATAGCCTTTTGGGGGAAAACAACACGACGTGTCCAACGACAACGTGCCAATTTCCTCCTTTCCTTTCAATGGTCCAAATGGGGCATTTGGACTGTTGAGGCGTCGGATGCGTTAGCCAATATAAACGTGGTGTTTGTCTATATACGTATGTAAAGAAGGTTTAGTGGCACCCCTATTGTGGAGCACCCCTATCACATCTTAAGCAATTGTAACAAAATATTGTACATCTTCAATCCACATATAGTGGATCATTTATGTAAAATTTAGACTCATTTTGACATTTATAGTCTTTTTAAATTCTTAACTCAATTATTCACCATTCAAACATTTATTTGAACTATTAAATTTAAACATCAAACATATTATGCTACAAATGTTGAATTAAATCAAAATTTTACATAGTTGATCCTCTATATGTGGATTGAATATGTACAAATTTTTTTACATTTGGAATAGCGTAGCTCAATACACGATAGAGGTGCTAAAGGGGACGCTCCAAAATAGAGGTGCGGTTTAACCTCTATATGTGTGTGCATGTGATTCTTCAATTTGACTTTTATTTTTTTAAATTCATGGCACTTATATATATTTTCCAAATGGACATATTTTTTCTTATGTTCACACTATTAATGGATAATTTAAACAAAATGCTTTCACCTATACGATAAGACAAAAAATTAATAAGCGAAAATAAGGGACACATCCTTGAAATCAAACTTAATATACAAAACATTCTCCTAAAAAAAGATATAAATCACATCCTTATTTTTAAATATTACAATTTTCTTTCCTACAATACCTTTCCTTCCATTGCAACAATGTTGATTCTTCTTATTTAAATGTTATGTTCATATCTATAACTAAAATTTACACCCTATTAATTATCAATTTTTAAAACGCAATAACTTTTTGTAGAAACGACGGATTAACAAACCGTTTTCACCATTAAATCACAATTTTTTTTATCCTTCTAAGAGTGGAATTGTGCATATATAAAACAACGGTAGGACAAGCTATTCGTAATATTATGCAATAGTTGCAGACAACAGCAAATATATGCAATAGTTGCAAAAAATACAGCAAATATATGCAATTATATGCAATAGTTGCAGACAATTCAGCAACTATATGCAATAATTGCAGAAATGTCTGCAATCATGTGTAATAGTTGCAGACAATTCAACAACTATATGCAATAGTTGAAGACAATTCAACAACTATATACAATAATTGCAGAATTGTCTGCAATTATATGCAATAGTTGCAGATAATTCAGCAATCATAGGCAATAATTGCATAATTGTCTGCAATTATATGCAATAGTTGCAGACATTTTAGCAACTATATGCAAGAATTGCAGAATTGTCTGCAATTATATCCAATAGTTGCAGAAATTTCTGCAACTATATACAATAGTTGCGTAATTGTCTGCAACTATATGTAATAGTTGTGGAAATGTCTGCAATTATATGCAATAGTTGCAGACAAGTCTGCAATTATATGGTATACTTGTACATTTGAAGAAAAATCGATGATATTCAAAATTTGTAGAATTCTCTACAAATATATGGAATAATCTCACGCTTACTGTGTAATATGATTTTTTTGGTATCAACAATTGATCTTATTTTAAAGATCATAATTTTTTTTATTTTTTGGTGAAAACGGTTTGCTGATCCGATATTCCTATAGAAAATTATAAGCGTTTGAAATGACAACAACGTAAAGGGTATTTGGGTCTTTTTGCGAACGCGTGAATTTGAAAACAGAGATCGGAAACCAATTAAAAAACAGAGAAATGTTTTGTGTATTTGCAAACTTTATCGGGATGTGTGCCAAACGCACCCAATTAATAATATAAACATCCCTAAAATATGACTGCATATACATACTTTAACTTGCTTATTTGGTTACATTCTCAAATCATACGTATACGCGTATATATACTATTTCATCCTTTAAAGAGACAACGACTCTTCATATTATATCTTTTTTTAATGAACATGATACTTAAATACTTTTCCTAGTTATAAATAACTTTCTACTTGGATCAGCGGACGGCTTTACTATACCCTCATCAGGAGATTACCGGCCCGCCGTGTTCTTCTGGGTTTTAAAAAAAAAAAAAAAATTTCTACTTAAGAAAAAAAATCCCAATAAACATAATTTTCATGATTTCATATTTATACGGTGAATTTACTAATTACATCCATGAATAATTTAACCAAAACATTCATTCATACCAGAAGACAACAAGTTAATAATGGTGATCGACAATTGGGTTTGATTACATTTACTCTTTGTTTAATTTAACAAGCAAAAGACTAAAGAAACTTTAGGTACGAGCAGGATCAGCTTCACAACTTGAGTTGCCCCAGACAACCTATAGTTGAACTACTGATATCATTGAAGATAAGCATGTATACAACCAATTGAACCAAAGAACCTTATTGCAAAAACCTATATCAAAATTTATTTATTAAAACTTATTCTTCATCATTGTCATATTAACCTTGGTTGTTGTCCCGTCAAGGGGGTTGCCCCAAGCGGCTGCATGGTCAGCGTAGCCCTGGAGCCAGCCCTGGGTATGAGTTATGTTGATGAGTCGTGCATGCAGCAAGTTGACTGTAACATTTTTCTTCTTGTAACAAATGGTACGTGGGTCTCACTTTCAAATATCAGTCCTGTAGGAAAGCAAGTATCATGACAGTCCACAGGGCGAATGTTGTTAGCCTAAAAAGTATACTATTAAACAAATTCATCACGTACATGAATACTTAACAAGTTAACTATTTCCAGAACATAACCGGAAATGTAAGCATTACAATAATGAAATATACTGCTAGCTTCAATGCTTAAAAATAGAATCTGTAATTTCGTTTTGGGACTAAACGGACAATCTCTTCAACACTCATCATCAACTTCATCGTCATCAGTAAATCTTTTCCAGTACCAATGCTTCTTCCAAACAAGGGACATCTCTTCTACAGGAACATTCTTAGTCTCAGGTAAGAAAAATGCAACAAATAACGTCTTGACTATTATCCAAAGACCAATAACAAAAAATAGTCCATACTTCATATGACAGACTAACGATAATGAAGTTTGTACTAGGGCAAAGGTGATCAACATCTTAAGGGAAACAGTTATGCTTTGCCCTACCGATCGGACTTCCAGTGAAAATATCTCGCTAGGAATAAGCCACCCAAGTGTCCCCCACGACCACGCATACCCAGCTACATATGTGCATAAGAACACCAATATCACCGTGGATACTGGTTTTGAAGCTATTGTTCCAATTTCATCTGCTTCTATCTCCGCAACCATTAGTGTTCCTTTCACAATCTAAAACACAAGAATTCAGTCATTTCTGCTTTCCTTTTCCTCATTAGGTCACCTACCCTGGCTCAAAATCTCAATATATCATTACTTTCTCCAGCCGTTTTGGAGTGCATTTTAATATATTTTACCTTGCTTATTTCATATGCATTAAAATATTTAAATAAGGGATTCAAAGCTACTAGAATACCCTACTTTGATTTTGAACCAGAGCAGGTGATCTAATTCAAGTTATAATTGACAAATAAATATGAAAAGAGAAATCATACGTCGCTAATAAGCATTTGCACACTACCGAGGAGAAGGAAAAATCTTCTACCGAGTTTATCAACAGAAAGAAATGAAACCAAAGTTGCAGACAAATTCACAGAACCAATGATAACTGAAGCAGCAAGTGAAGCATCGGCTCGAAATCCGAAGGACTTCAACAAAAAAGGTGCATAAAACATGATAATGCTATGCCCCGTAAGGTCGTGGAAGAAAGGGATCAATATGGCCATGGTAAGCTGAGGCCTGTACTTTCTACGAAGAAGGATTTTCCAAGGATGGTCGAATTTCCATGCCTCTTCACTGGCCAAAACCATGTTATTATATTCAGCTTCAACTTCATTGGTGCCTCTAATCCTTTTCAGTATTTCTTTTGCTTGGTTTTGATATCCACGGTCCAACAGTGAATTTGGTGTATCCGGAATGAGTAACGTCCCAATAGTAACCAGGCATGCAGGGATTGTGGCTACACCCAGACTGAGTCTCCAATTCGAGGAAGCTACTTTTATGATGCCATAGTTGATGACATTTGCCAGTAGTATTCCTACAGTTATCATGAATTGAAAGCTTATATTCACCATGCCACGAACTCTTGTAGGTGCCATTTCCGACAAATACAATGGCACTGCCTGCACAATAATCGACAGTACAAAAACTTTGAGAACATGAACAAGACTCTAATAAGTTATTTTTCCTTAGTATATGTAATACCTGAACAGTGAAACCAGTGCCGACACCCAGAAATATGCGCCCTATAATGAGCATAAGAAGATTATGTGCGGATGCACTGAAAGCAGAGCCTATGAGAAATGTGAAACCACCGATAAACATTGACCATTTTCTACCTAAACATTTCGTAACATCAGAAGCAAAAATTGATGCAACTGATGCAACAAGGTATAGTGATGATGTGAATAAGGCAAGCATTTCACTGTCATTTTTACATTGTAATTGGTTTCCCGCTGATTCTTCTCTTGCTTTCTCGTATAAGGAAGGAAAGAATTCTAATAGGAAAGAATCCATGGAAGTCACCCCTCCTAATAAACATAACACACAGCAAAAAAATTGTTAGCAAGTTAATTGATTTCAATTTGGGAATGCTGCTTAGAATGGGAAAATGCACAGACTGAAAATATTCTCATAGTTTACAGAATTATTTAACAACCAACGGTAAAAAAGTACATGAAACCTGAAATTCCAATATCATAGCCAAGTATGAGGCCACCGGTTGCAGCAATGAAGCAGGCTACACACACAAATGGTGTTAACTTCCCTGAGTACCCCTTTTCATTTCCACAATCACTTTTTTCTATTGCTACCGCTGCCATTGTTCACTTGAAAAATGGAGAGAGAAGTTTTAAATAGGAGAAGAAATGGTGCCATAAAAAGGAAAATTGATTAAAGGGTAAGTAAATTAATTTTGCAAAAAAGTGGCAAGGGGCATGTGATTAATGAATTTGTATCATGTATAAGCATTATTCCAAATAAAACTTATAAAAGGAAGGATATGAATGCGTCAAATTACAAAGCATTTGATATATGTACAAACAACGATGATCTAGATGATATGAAGTGTATGAATTCCAAGTAAACACTTATATTTTCATTTTTTACTTAGTTTGGAATTTATCTAACTAAAAACAGAAATATTGGACTAAGCAACAGGTTCATTTTGGTTGGCTCAAATTGATTGCCAAGTTAAATCAATTTATGTTTTATTGGTAGTAATTTAAACTGTTCATCTATCTAATCGAGTTAATTAAACTTTCATTATAATATCAAATATTTTGGTGTTATAATAGTTTTATAATTGATTAGCAATCAAAATTTGTTGAACAATATTATTTAAAACTGAAATTGCAACTCTCAAATCATTTTTCTTCTTATGTTTTTCCTTGAGTAAGTTAAACATTCCCATGATAATACTTTCATTTAACTTTTTAGTTCAGTTAAACCAATTACTATTTGATTCAATCAAAATCATTTTTGCTCGTTCATTTTATTTTTCAAATCCAATTCGATTCAATATTTATTGCATTAAATGAATTAAACACTTTTCTCTTTTTGTTTGTGTACATCACATGTTTAATAATTTAAATTTAAGTGATAATTAGTTGGTATCATGTTTGTCTACAGTAAATTTCTCGTTATCATAATTAAGTCTTCAAATCTCTCATTTTCACGTTGGGAAGAATTCGGACTAACTCCCCAATTGCAGCGGCATAAACATGATCGTGTTGATGGTAGGTAAAACAAATAAAAAAAAATATTCCAATAAAAAAACATAGATCATAGATGCACAAATAGAAAAGAAAACCACACACCACTACACCAAAATAGTGTTTTTGTAACATTTTATATTTCTCAATTTCTAACACTTTTAAGTGTTACAAACGGCTAACAGTAAAAAAGAGTAAGAATACTAAAAAAAGTGTTAGCAGAAATAGAGAATTTTATTAATAATTTTTGCAACACAAATAGATATTAGATTACTCCAGGAATCCGTAAGTAAGTAATGATAGTTTGTAATGTTTTGTAATTTTACATTAGATTTCATTTCCCACACTTTCTTATTCACCGGCCGCTTCTTTTTCTAATTTCTAACTTCCTTTCTTCTAGGTTTTCTAGAAACCAACATTGATTTGCTTGCGACAAATCATAGGCACGACGATGTAGTCCACGTAGCCAAGGTCGCTCTTCTGCTCCTCTAAGCGATGCTAAATTGATCGACAATTATATAAAGAAGCCTGAGGAAAGCGAGCATGTAAGGTTATTCTTTTCTCAAATTGCAAATTGATTTGTTGCTTTTTTGTACGATTTCAAACCCTAATTCACAAGATCAACCTCAAAAGACCATAAATTTAGGGTATTTGAGAATTTTGGTGTATTTTAAAAACAGAATCTGGACATTATTTAATCATTTAATCATAAAAATTGTGCTAATTGAAATTCTGGTTTACATTGGGACGAGAGTATTATCTTTGAATTCATAAATCAGTGTTTACAGTTGATAATATTTGTTTTGGCTATTGATTTGGGAAGTCACCCAAGTTTTGGTGAAGTTCTAGTTTCGAAAAATATATTATTATGATAATTTGCATTTCTATTTACCTGCCATGTCTCCTTCCTGAAATAATATGTTCAATTACAAGGGTTTTGTGTCTTTTGCTTGATAGTCTATTACGTGTTACAATTGTACCGATGAGAACTTATATTGAATAAGATCGTTCATTATTACTACTTTTGTTTACTTTGGGTATCCCATGGAGCAAATCAGACCATGTTTGCATATTCCTGAATAAACATCATACGTATAAGTATGCTAGTGTTGAAAAAATTGACAATAATATCTCTGCTTGCACCTGGTCTCACATTTCATTGCTTCGGTCCTAGTATTTCTGCAGTAATTTATTTGGACAGGCCATGAGATGTACAACTCATTTGTAATCTTTAATTCATTTTCGTGCTATTCAGTTTTGTACCATTTCATTACATAAGAGGCTAATCATTACTATTTGATTTTTACTATAGTTTTTTGATGGGTATTCAATGCAGCAAACCAAACCATGTTAGCAAATTCTTCAATATACGTCATTTATCAAGCTTGTAAGTGAAGTGATTTCCTTATAATTTTCTCTGCTTGCAAGCGGTCTCATTTTCCATTGCCTTCAGTAGTGGTGTATCTGCAGTGATTTGTTTGGACTGGCCATGAGGCATATAGCTTAATTAGCAATTCTAAGTCATTTGTGTGGTGATTTAATTATTTGTCCTATTTCATTATTTAGCATTATGTTTCAATCTTAGTAGCTAATATGTAGGGCTATTTTTCAATCTTAGAATCTACACCAACTTGCTTTGTTAAATGTTTTTAAAAATATGCAGGACATTTGTTAAATATACGTACAAGGGTATTTTGCATTTTTTAAATGTTTATAAAAATGTATCGCTACACGTTAAACAGATTTATGTAATTTTCCTTGTGAGTCTTTGGCCAACTTCAATTTAATTCTCAGTAGATAGAGAAAGTATTATTCTCAATCAGTCTTTTCTATCTACTTTTGGTTTTTTTTAGTAAACCAAATGTTTGTTGTTCTCATAAAAATGCACTCTCATCTCAAGAAATGAGAGAAACTGCTACTATGATATCTAATTAATTTAATGCGTACGACAAATATTTTGCATTTGTCATCAAACCACTTATGTCGCAGAATCTTTGAACAACGAGCCTGTCTAATGATGGTTAAACATAGATATATTTCCACAATATCAGATATAAATAAACTCTTTATCATTCATATAGCCATGAAAAGTGCAAATGTTTTACTGGAAACATAAACTTGCTTTTATATTTTCTCATAAACTCCCGTTTGAAATGCAAATGACCATGATCAAATTATGGTCTAAATGATTTCTTTATACTCCAATCGGACAAACTCACAAGTTTATTTGAGATTAGAGAAAGCTCCTTTTTTCTCATTATTTGTAATATTTTTGTGGATTTTTTTGATGAATATTTATCTCTAGATATTGTGTACAATTAGAATTAGTATGGACATCCCAAAACTTTTTCTGTCATTATATTTGCAACTATAGGAGAGAGCCAAAATTAAAAATGTTCATATTGAAATGCAAAAATTTCTTATGTATTTATTGGTCTCATTTTTGGTTTTTGTTCTTGTTATTCAAACGAAATATGAAGCTCTTGATGTCCATTTAGTTATTTAATAGCGGTTTCTGGTGTGAATACACGGTTGCTGTGTGAAAAAACAAAAACAAAAAAAAGGTGCTTATCATAATTCTCGCATGACAAGTTTCCAATCTTATGTCTTCTAACATCATCCAGACTTTAGGAACCATGCTCAACATTGTTTTTTAAGTGAACGATTTAAGATTTAGCACTTTCTTTTTAAATAAGTGTGTTTATTTTATGTTTCTGAACCTGAAGTTTGCAAGTTAAGATTTTTTTCATTATTTCCTCCGTTGAATGCTTTTGTCATTAAATAGGAGCCCTAATTCATTGTCATATACCAATTGGCTATGATGAGTGGAGAAATGTAGATGATTACTACAAAAACATTTTCTAGCAAGAACTATTGGTATGTCACGAATTCACCTTATTTAGTCATTTGTGTTTTGCACAAGATTTATCCTTAGTACTGAAATTTATTTGTTAAACATAATGAATTTGACATGGATATAGGCCCGATCTAGCTTGGCCAATTTTTTAAAACATATTTCCACGATATTATCGTACGGTAAAGTCTACTTTGGTAAGAAATAGTATAAAAAATATTTCTTGTAAATATTAATAATGAATAGTTAATTAGTTTAAAAATATTTGTTCTTGAAGGTTAAGGAAAATCCGAAAGAGAAAGTTACGCGGACAATGGTTTGGAAGGCGGGACATATAAATAAGAAATCTGAAAAAGTTCTTCCATCTACAGCAAAAGCCTATGTAAATATTTTTACTTCGATATGAATTACCGATCAATTTATTTGGTATGAACATTGAAGGGTCTAAAAATGACATGTGTTTGATTTCATGATAATTTTTGAAAATATAGAAAAGAGGGATGTCAAAATACTGTCACTTTCCCTAGTTCTAAATTGATGTCAACTGTGTCAACACATATTACAATCATAATCTAGTATCGGTTGCTCTTTCTTTTGCTACTAGTGTGTAACTCGTGCGTTTCACATTGTAATGGTTTTCAAAAATAGTATTTATATTTTAGTTATTGCTAAATATATATTATTATGGAATATATGATAAATTTACTATAATATATTAATCGTAAATTAAAATGGCATGCAACACTCGGATATAAGGTTGATGGTTCAATCCTCACTAATTACATATCTCTATAAAAGTTAACGTCCCAACACAAAAAAATTATAAATTAAAATTGTTAATACCGTATACGTAAATAATTTATGTTATGTGACATACATTTATGCATAAGTGAATAAATTACTTTACCTTTATTGTTAAAATGAAATTATGTTATGTAATGTACGATTAATTTGTAGAGATAAATGAATTAAAAATTAAAATATTTATTATTATTTATGTATATATTCTATGTTATGTGATTTAAATATCTTTATATCCGAATAAAGAAATAATTTTAAAAATGAGTCTGTCTCTACATTTTAAGATACTTTCTTTTGACTTTCGAATGAAGGTTGGTTTATAACATGAAAAATAAACGATAAGGTTACTTAAAACACAAAGATGATAGGTTTTGTGTTATTACAGGTTTTAACTCAAGTGCAAGTTGTTGGGCATTCTCATGGGGGCTTGGATGTATTGGCCAATTTGTTTTCTAAGCTAGCAAAAAATCACCCACTATCGCTTAGACCTATTGAGCTTCTGTTGACTTTTTTAAGATTCTGGCTTGCCACTAGTTTTCAGAGAGTTCCAAGAGGTATTGATCTATTGTTGTTCTTATTCTTTTGTTAAATATTAGTTTTAATATCTATCTTTATTGTTAAAAATCTATCAATTGAATTTTGTTTTGTCCACTATAAATTGTTTCAAGGGTAAGCCTTTTATCCTTATCCCTTTAGAAGCTTAACCTGAATAGGCTAAATTGAAGTCAATAGAAGTACTATATACTATATTATAATATGATTTATAGGGAATATATCATTGGTAGTTATAGTTTCCAGCATCTTGGAATCACAGATCATGATATACATTGAAAGTCAGCAGCTTTTATTCCCATGCCTAGTGGCAAGTGTCGGTTATCTGGAGTTTTTGAGATTCTCGTGAACACATAAACCAAGCTGAAATTGAGTAACAAATGTTTGAAATTATAATTTAGAAAGAGCAGTGAATAAAAATTATTTTAATGGTGACCACCTTATTTCAACAAAATAAACAAAATGCAACCATGGCCAATAAATCATTAAGGCATAATTATATATCGACGCCACTCTCTATTCTTCACTTCATGATTATAACTCTTTCATTCAAAAGTATATTGTCCTATACTACAAGATTGAGCTTCTATAAATGTGTACTCCTCTACTCTGATCATATAGCAAAGCATGAGTTCACCTATCTTTGTGGGCCCATACCTTTATCAACTAAAAAACCAATTTTGAATAGTGGTTCACATAAGCATTTTTAAGGAGTTTAAATATAGCGGTCCACACATATGGGTGAATTTGAGGATATGCATCATTTTGTTTATCCAATGCATCGTATATTTGAATAACCTTAAGTATAAATAAACAACATTAAAGATGTCAGATCTTGGATATAAGTAAACAAAGAAAAATATTCAACTTTTGTAAACTAAAAAACAACCATCACGTCCATACTGGTATTATTCAACTTTTTTCAAAGTAATCCACTACATCAATCTTGGTTAAGAATCATTGTTAGTCCTTGTTTTGTTTTATAGTGATTAATAAATCGAGTTTTATTTTTATGTCTTGTACATAATTGATTTTTATATTATTATTACATAAATACGCAATGTAGTCAGAAATAGAACTTAAACTAAGGGGTCAAAAGCAACCACTCATGTATTTTCTAATAAAATTAGGCTAAAAAACAAACAGGCCCTGCCCACAAATTTTCTAGTAACACCTGCTCCTACAGACAATGCATTAGTTCATTTGTAATTGACTGGACATAGACCCAATTGTTGCAATTGAGCACCGCTCAGTTTCAAATGCAAATGCAACTGAGCACTACTCAGTTGCATTTGCAACTGGGCACAGTGCTTAGTTGGTGCAGCTGAACACTATTCTCAGTTGCATTTGCCACTGAACCGAGTAGTTTAGTTGGAATTGCAACTGAACTGGGCACAGTGCTCAATTATTGCAACTGAGCACTACTCAGTTCATTTGCAAATGAAACTGAGCACTACCTAGTTGCATTTGCAATTGGGCACAATGCTTAGTTGTTGCAACTTAGCACTATTCTAAGTGTGCTGGGTTGCAATAACTCTGTTGCAGAATTTCAACTGAGCATTGTTTCCAGTTGCATTTGCACTGAACACGGTTTGTAATATTAGGTCTCAGCGCTTTGTAAAACAAATGTTCTTCTGTCATGACACAACGTATTATATAATTGTTCGTTCCTAGAGTACAATGCAACATGTTTAGCGTGGACACTACTATTAACTTTACATATTTTGAACAATAATTTACATAAAATCAAGACCCAAGTTTCCAAACACTGGTCACTCTACATGTTTTCTTATAATCTATTGAAGTTTTTCGAATCATCACTACTATCAACTTTACAGGAGATATCATCTTTGATCTTGATATACTAGTATTACAACACACTCCCCATTAGCAAATCTTTACCATCATGTTTATTTTTTAAAGATTGAACGCTACTAGCATGCAACAGAGTTTGCAAACCAAGAATGCAACCAATTTGCAAATCTAAGCATGCAAACTTAGTTTGCAAAACTGAGCACACAAACCGAGCTTGCAAACTGAAAACAGAAACTGAGCATGTAGCAAAATCGATGCAAATTGGGTTAGCAAACTCAATTCGCAAATGCTAATTGAGTTTGATTAACATGTATTTTGCATACTAAGTTTGCGAATTCATAAATACAAAAAAATTAGAACCTGAGTTGTAACTCAGTCTTTAACCTTTTGATTTTGAAGGTATAAGTTTTTATCGAGTGTTTATATTAAATGCAGTAACTTAAAGAAGGACGCTTTGGATTGTTATTTTGGACGTTGAATATTCAAAACCATTAGAGTTTGGAGTGGATGATTAGGAATGGTTAGGTTAACCGTAAGTTAAAATTTAAGTGTACTTTGAATTTTTTTTGGAAGCTTATGTTGTAATAATATATGAATATATGACATTGTGGTATTTTAGATATGTAAATAATTGTTTATGATATATTATACTACATTTGCAGAGCGTTTAAACTTTGCATTGAATATGTATGATGAATTATTTGTGATATGAAAACCATTATTTGCAGAGTGTTTATATTTAAACTTTGCGTTTAAGTTTTGGTGTATATATATGTGTGTGTGTGTGTATGTGTGTGTGTTACTATCATTTTCCAACACTTATAAGCGTTACCGTATATTTCTATACCAACATTTATAAGTTTTACCGTATATTTCGTTACCAACACTTATAAGCGTTATCGTATATTTCTGTACCAAAACTTATAAGTGTTACCATATATTTCGTTACCAACACTTATAAGCGTTACCGTATATTTAGGTACCAATACTTATAAGTATTAGTAATATGTATGTTTATAACACTTATAAGTGTTACAAATTTGGCTGCTCCATTCCTCACAGTCCATGAGTAGCACTTAAAAGGTGTTACTGAAATTATTTGTAACACTTATAAATGTTAGAATTGCCTATTTTGGTGTAGTGCACAAGATCTATTGTTATCCCATTTTTGGTCAAAACTGGAATATCAATGTTGTGTGCGTTTCCACCACGACCGGAACAAGAAGCAAGCAAGCGTATATAAGTCTGGGATTTCACTCATGATTCAAGTACAAAGGTTCATTCGGTAAAGCAAGGCAAGAGTTCGTTCGACACTACACTCCCCGAGTTCATCCTGTAATAAGCGTCATCTGGTACTTAAAACCCCTCGCTTTCATCCAGTAGTTCAAGTGTTTGAGTTCGTTCGGTATTCGAACTCCCCATGGCTCATTCGGCATTCTCAAATATGAAGGCTCATTCGGCATTCCCAACACAAGGGATCATTCGACATTCTCAGTATAGGAGCCATTCGGTAGTACCGAGACCGAACCAACTCCACTTCCCTTCCCACCGAATCAACTACAACCGAAGCTCCATCTTTCACCACCCACTACCGGTCCAACATCTCCACTAAACCAATGCCGAACCGAGCCCCACAGAATCAAGCACCGGACCACCCTCACCGGATGGCTTCCCACCGATGCAAGCCTCACAGAATCAAGCACCAGACCAACCATCACCGGATATCTCCCCACCGAACCAAATCCCGCCGAACCAAACCAAGACCGGACCAACCCTCTACACACCACCGAATCAAACTCCACCAATCAACGACCGAACCAGTGCATGCCGAACCAAAGTTGCCGGTCCAGATTGCATCAGCCCAGGCCCACCAGCAGCTATAAACATCCTAGACCCCTGCACCCAACCTCACTCTATAAATAGAGGGGCAATGGTACAACAATGGCAGACAAGTTTGAGAGCTCAAGCCTGAAAGGAACTTTCAAACAACTTTGATATTCTTATAATCAAAGCTTTGTACTTGTAATCGGATCGGAAAAGGAAAATAACATATAAAGTGGACGTAGGCATATTCTGGCCGAACCACTATAAATCTGTGCGTCTTTTACAGTTTAGTCCCTGTTTTTTTACGTATTTGCATAAACCATCCAAATCACTATGAACGACATAAAATCAACTAAATCATACGACTTGGAGGTGTTTGCCCATTTTTTGTGCAAACATATTTGGGTTATTTGCTGAGATCTGTGATTTGTGTTTGAATATCGCTGATTTATATTCATACACTGGTGCTTTCACGGTATTTGGGGTTTGTGGCCAATTTTGACGCAAACACTTTGGTGCTTTCACTGAGAAGAACCAGCACCCGCTACATCGGATAGAAATTTGGATTTGGAAGACAATGACTAGGCAAAATAGTAGAAGGCAAAGGGCTGAGAGAAGCCAACCGGTAGGAAGAGAACAAGCATCCTCCGGAGCTGAGGAAGGACCGGCTTCGATCTACATAACCTGGGAAGATATGGAAGCCATAACAAATTCACTGCAAGAGAGGTTGTTGAAGAGTCAACAAGAGATGATGCAGACTTTCTTAGAGCAAATGAGAGCTGCACGGACCCTGAACTTAGGAACAACTACAGCGGCTGTGGATGCAGGACAAGGAGCTAGGGTTATGGAACCCAATGGAGGAGCTAGGGTTATGGAACCCAATGGAGGACAGGATACAGAGCCAGAGGGCAATCGACAAGGGATTGGGGGCAGGCCCGCAAGATCCAACACAGGAGGACCTTTGGAAGGAGTTCAATAGGCTAGAACCGACGTTGCTGCTAGCGAGCCACATAAAGAGTATGTACCAGAATACCCTCGGGGGCAACCCCCGACAGACAATGCTGGATTGGTAGATATAATCAGGAAGACTGTGCGAGGTGGTTTGACCAACGGAGACTTGGAAGGAGTGAACAGGAGTCCGTTCGCTCGAGAAATAAGGATGGCTCAGAATCCACCTAAGTTCAAGCTACCTAGCGTGGAGGTATATGATGGCAAGGCAGACCCTACGGATCACTTGATGAGGTACACCAGACACATGGAGGTGCTGGGGCCATCGGAGGAAGTGATGGCCCGAGGCTTCCCTTTATACTTGACGGACTTAGCTACGATGTGGTTTAGGCAGCTGGAAGAAGGATCTATCAGGACTTGGAGGGAATTGGTGGAAAGGTTTTTGGGACAGTTTCGGGTTCATGTCATGAGACCGAAGAACGTGATGACATTAACATCGGTAAAGCAAAGGATCGATGAATCGCTTAGAGCCTTTCTAACTCGATTCAGTGCCGCAGTTGCTTCGGTGGATCGGCCCAATCCATCGATGGTTTTAATGGCAGCAGTCTCAGGAGTCAGGGAGAACTCAGATTTCAAGGTATCTCTGATACGAGATCCCCCACGGGATCTCGACGAATTCTTTCACGAGGCGGAAAGGTTCCTTCGGCAAGAAGATGCGAGTACGGATTTAAAGTTAAAAAAGGTTAATGCAATTGAGATTGGGGGACCATCCGGCAAAGGTTTGGATAAAGACAAAGGAAAAAGGAAGTTGGACGATGATTCTAGAAATGCTAGGAAGCAATGGAAGAATCCAAAGTTTTCCACATACACAGGATTGAACGAGACGCTGGAGCGGATATACTTGGATACTCGAAATCGCCTTCACTACCGGAGGCCGGCTAGGAGAGAACCAACAGAACGGGAAAGGACATCAGGAAGGCACTGTCTCTTCCATGATTTGGATGAACACGACACCAACAGCTGCAGGCACTTAAAGAACATAATTGAGGAGCATGTGAGGAATGGACAGCTGCCACAATATGTTGGACCTCGGAATGCAACGGCGAGGCAGGAGCAACCGCCTCCTACCTCAAGCTATGATGGTGGGAGGCCCAGGAATGATGGTCAGTTGATCATCCATTGACCAGGTTAATATGAAATAAGTAGCGAACTATTGGCAGGCAATCAAGTCATTTACACATGTACGGGGACGGAGATAGCCCCTAGGCATGCTCTGAATGATGATAAACTGCAATGCTATGGTTTGTGAAATTTATCTTTTGCTCTTGGATTGGGCATTGCTTTTCTTTTTGGTTTTCGGTTTTGGAGCTTGGATTGAGCTCCTGGTTTTTCTTGCTTTTTGATTTGGATTTTCCTTTGGATGATTGTTTTCGGTTTTGGATGCTGGTTTGGATTTCTGTTTTTCTGGTTTTGGATTTGGATTTTGGATTTGAATTCTGGATTTGGATTTTCGATGTGGGTTTTGGATTGGATTTTGATTGGATTTTTATATGATTTTTGATAACGGTCGTCGGGTATGGATTATGCCTGGCAAGGGGTGAGTCGCTTTGCCCGAATGTGGTAAATTGACTCATTCAGGTCGTCGAGTATGGACTATGCTCGGCAAGGGTCCGGAGTGACCAGGATTCGGCCTAGGACTTAGGCCCTATATTATCAATTGTTATTTTCAGGTCGTCGAGTAAGGACTATGCTCGGCAAGGGTCCGGAGAGACCAGGATTCGGCTTAGGACTTAAGCCATGGCATCGTACAGCGTCCAGGGACACTGGACCAAGGTCGTCAAGTGTGGATTACGCTTGGCAAGAACCCGGAGAGGTTAGCTCAACATCCAGGGACACTGGACCAAGGTCGTCAAGTGTGGATTACGCTTGGCAAGAACCCGGAGAGGTTAGCTTAACGTCCAAGGACACTGGACCAAGGTCGTCAAGTGTGGATTACGCTTGACAAGAACCCGGAGAGGTTAGCTTAACATCCAGGGACACTGGATCACGGTCGTCAGGTGTAGATTGCGCTTGGCAAGAGCCCGAAGAGGTTATGGATTTGGATATCGACCTGGAGAGGTCCTGGATTCGGTTATTGGCTATTGGACAAGGGTGGATTGGAACTCGGTTGTCGAGTTTTGACGGATATGGAATTGGCTAAGGCTTTGGTTATTGGATTTGGAATTGGATATCGACTCGGAGCAGTCAAGGATGATATACTCTGGCAATATGGATATGGACTTTGGATAATGGATTCGGAACCATTCAAAACACGCCTTATTATCACAAGGCATGTTTTGGGGGGCAAAGTGTTATCCCATTTTTGGTCAAAACTGGAATATCAATGTTGTGTGTGTTTCCACCACGACCGGAACAAGAAGAAGCGAACAAGCGTATATAAGTCTGGGATTTCACTCATGATTCAAGTACAAAGGTTCATTCGGTAAAGCAAGGCAAGAGTTCGTTCGACACTACACTCCCTGAGTTCATCCGGTAATAAGCGTCATCTGGTACTTAAAACCCCTCGCTTTCGTCCGGTAGTTCAAGTGTTTGAGTTCGTTCGGTATTCGAACTCCCCATGGCTCATTCGGCATTCTCAAATATGAAGGCTCATTCGGTATTCCCAACACAAGGGATCATTCGGCATTCTCAGTATAGGAGCCATTCGGTAGTACCGAGACCGAACCAACTCCACTTGCCTTCCCACCGAATCAACTACAACCGAAGCTCCATCTTTCACCACCCACTACCGGTCCAACATCTCCACTAAACCAATGCCGAACCGAGCCCCACAGAATCAAGCACCGGACCACCCTCACCGGATGGCTTCCCACCGATCCAAGCCTCACAGAATCAAGCACCGGACCAACCATCACCGGATATCTCCCCACCGAACCAAATCCCACCGAACCAAACCAAGACCGGACCAACCCTCTACACACCACCGAATCAAACTCCACCAAGCAACAACCGAACCAGAGCATGCCGAACCAAAGTTGCCGGTCCAGATTGCATCAGCCCAGGCCCACCAGCAGCTATAAACATCCTAGACCCCTGCCCCCAACCTCACTCTATAAATAGAGGGGCAGGGGTACAACAATGGCAGACAAGTTTGAGAGCTCAAGCCTGGAAGGAACTTTCAAACAACTTTGATATTCTTATAATCAAAGCTTTGTACTTGTAATCGGATCGGAAAAGGAAAATAACATATAAAGTGGACGTAGGCACATTTTGGCCGAACCACTATAAATCTGTGTGTCTTTTACAGTTTAGTCCCTATTTTTACGTATTTGCATAAACCATCCAAATCACTACGAACGACATAAAATCAACTAAATCATATGACTTGGAGGTGTTTGCCCATTTTTTGTGCAAACATATTTGGGTTATTTGCTGAGATATGTGATTTGTGTTTGAATATCGCTGATTTATATTCATACACTGGTGCTTTCACGGTATTTGGGGTTTGTGGCCAATTTTGGCGCAAACATCTATAGTGGTCCATTATCATAAATTAAATAGAATAATGTGTGTGGTATGATAAGGAGAATGAGATTTTTAATTAATTTAAGCCATGCCTTCAGTAATCAACAAATAAGATTGTTTTAAACTTAGAAAGAAAAGAATAAATAAGAGGGGCATAATAGGAATAGTTTCTTATTTCATTTCCTTAGCTTTCCCTCTCTCATTTCATTCTCATTTTCATTATCAAACTATAAAAACCTAACCTAAAGAGGCCGACCATTACAAGAAGAAGAAAGAAGGGGAAAACTAAGGGATTCAAAGGAAAAGCTTGGGGAAATCAATCCTCAAACAAATCTCCATATCTTTTATCAAATCTAAGGTGAATAGTAGTATCCATCTCATTTAATTATGTTTACTTTTGGATCTATGGATGATTTTCAATTTAGTTATAATAATATGTCACACTTGATCGATTATATCATTATTTGGTTGATTGATAATTTATTAGAATTTTTATAGAATTATTCTTAAGGATTTTTAAAGTAAAAACTAAGCTTTGTTCTCCAATTGGCTTGAATTTGAATATGTTATGTAAAAAATTATTTTAAAAATGAGTTTTAATTTCATAATTTTCCGAGTTCATATGAATATTTTATGAATTTCCTAGGATTGAAAAAGTGTTAATTTCAGGTTTTAATTATTAAAAATAATAAAATTAATATATTAATCTTGAAATTTTTGTATATAAAAGAAGATGGAAAATTAAAATTTTGGGGATTTTTCCCAAGTGTTTATGATTTTCTATGAATTTTTGATGATAGAGAACCTCTTAATTAATATTAATTAATAATATTGATTATAAATGGTAACGAATTATTTTAGGAAAGTAAAATGTGATTTTCCAACAAATTCTAAAAGGAATATCAGAGAGAATTTGTTATCGAAATTTTTTTTGATAAGAGGGAAGAATTGGTGGAACGTATTACCTTTTAAAAGAAAATAATTAAGTTTTCAAGATATTTAAAAAATAGCATCTGACCTATGACATTGAATCACAATTGATGACCTATAACATTAAATCAATGTTGATGACCTATGACATTGAATCAATATTGATGCCACCACTTCTTGACAACGTCAATGTTGATGCTACCCTTTTGTTGACAACATTAATATTGATGCCACCCAATATTGATGCCACACATTGTTTATAACATCAATGTTGATGCCATATATGACGTTTCAATATTGATGCCACCCCAATGCTGATACCATCCTTTGTTGACGACATCAATGTTGATACCACGCAGTTTTATCCTGCCAGTTTGGGTCAATGCCACCCAGTTTCATACCGTCGGTTTAGGTCAATGCCACCCAGTTTTATGCTGCTAGTTTGGGTCAGTCCCGCCCAATTTTATACCTCTAGTTCAGAACAATGTCGCCCGATTTTATGCCATTAGCTTAGACTTTTGACACCTTGTTTTATGCCATTGGTTTAGACTTATAACGACTGTTTTATGCCATTAGGTTATGAGCTATAGTATTATTTACAAGTCCCCTTGTCTATCCAACCTCTAAAAAATTAATCCAACTGTCGGGATTTAAAAATGGACCCTTTTTTCGAATCTTTTGAACCTTCATTCAATCGTATTCCACCACTCCTCAGATTCGTCCATGTAATCGTTCATCGGATCCTAGATCCCTCCTTCTAGTTGTAGTAGTTTTGTTCTATTCAATCCAAGGATGCTTCAGGTTGTTCCATTTTTTATTTATTTATGTCTACGATCAGTCAAGGTTCAGTCTGTCATGAAATGCATTTGTCACGGACGAATAAAACGAGCTGACAAAATTCCTTCCGCTCGAAAAAAATTCCAGGCAAAAATCTATAAAATTACCCTCTATTTTAGGTGTTCATAAAGCAATAAGTTGAGATGAAGAAGAAGATCTGTAATACCCCACAAAATTAACGGTAATTAATAAATAATTAACAAGGATCCAAAATGGAATTCGAGCAAATGTTAGGATTTGGCCACAAAACTAGCACAATTATGTTCGTGGTGATTTTTCGCATAATTTTCATATTTGGAATTTTGCGATCGAAGTTGAAATGAAGGAGTTAGCAACATCTGAATTTTTCAAAACGAAAATAACTAAAAACCGAAAAACAAAAATAAATAATATTAAATGCGATACCCAACTGTCAACCCCCTCCTTAGGCTGGTTGATCGCTAATGGTTGACCGCATATAAGGGAGTGATCAATCAGTCCCGAAGTAACGGCTAGGGTTGAATCTTGATCAAACGAGCTAGATTTAGTCTAACATATACGATTGATTCAAGTGCCTATAAATACATGCCTAACTAGCCATTCTCTTATCATATTTTTCGATCAAAGCAAGCAAAACTTTTTCATTTCCCTTCTTCACTTTTCTAAAATTTATAAAATATTATATATATACATATATATATATATATATAAATTGGAGAAGGGCAGAAAATAAAAGAGAAGAAGAGCGGGAGCAAACAGATAGTGCGAAAAAGGTAAATTTCTATAATTATAAATCTATGCTTCCTTAACCCCAAATCTCTTCTCTGACCAGTAATTCTATAGTATACATATACTTTGTTATACATATTCTTTGGGATCGAAAAAGAAAAGGAGTCAAGCAAAAGGATGAATTCATACTTGGAGATGTGGAAAGCTAGAAAGTTGAGTCGGAAATTATATGATTTATTTATAATATTGAAATTTACACCGTTAAATTTTATTTAATTATTATGCGTTTATAAGATTTAATGAGTTGTAGGCTTAGGAAGATGAAACCTCACCTATATATTCTGTAAGTTAGGTAATTAGAATAGGAATGATATTTACACCATAAGTTGGAAATTTGAAAATAAGTCCCTAAATTTGTTAAAGTTAAATGTTAATAAAGTTGTAAAGCTTATTCTATATTTATAGTTAGGTTGTAAAATGTCGGTATTAGTTTGGACTGCCTTAATTTCACTTGAAACGTTATGTTTTAATTTATTGGGAGCATGATACAATTTAATTGTATCTATTTCTATGTAATCTCTATAAATTATCTAATTCCACAAATGTATAAAAAATAAGTTGATTGAAATAATATGGTATATAACAAATGGAAGAGATCTGTAAAGTATGGATAATGTTCTACGTAGTTTGCACTATTTAGATATTTTCTTGTAATTTAGAACGAAGCAAAATTTACATTTTTGGGTAATTTATGGAAAGTTATAATGACCATCTTTTTTAGTAAGGATAACTTAATAAATCAAAATGTGGAAATTAATATTTCGAAATTCCTAAGCGTAGGAATTAATGTGTTAGGAATAGGAATACACACACGTACGATTAAAGATAAAAATAACGTTATATACATAGATATTCACATGAGCTAGCTATAATTAGGTCGTCTAGTTATAAATAACGTAACAAATTATAGGATTAGGAGGTGTAGATGGAAAAGAGATACTAACTCCAAAATTAATAGGGCAATAAATTTGCACTTAATAGGAATTATATAAATTAATAGGGACATAAACGTAGTTAATGAGACTAGTTAAAGGATTCATTATGGCATTTATAGGGAATAAAATAGGCATAATAGGATGAATTAGAACGAATAAACAAATGTTATCAGAGATTGTCCAAATAGAATAATAATAACCATTTATTACGGACAATTAAAATTTATGGAATATTGAAAATAAGAATATATAATACAAATTAAGTACTAAGACGCGGTATAATTTTCATAGTGGGAAATTATAAAGCCTAAATTATACGTTTAGGATAACCATGGATTAGTGGGCTTAGCCAAATACTTAGGCCTAGGATAATTGGTTTGGTTTAGAGTGGGTCGGGATGTGAGGTCACTAGAGTTATGCAACAGATGTCCACCCTTCTCCTAGAGGCTATATACTTACTACGGATGTGTGATGTCTCCAACCATAGGACGCATGGGTAAGAATATGCATTTTCGGATAGGAAGGGGAAAATATACCAAGGGTCCGCTTCGAATTTGGTGTATTAAATGACCCAGTACTTATAAGGAAATGAGGTTTGCTTCATTTCTAATAAGAAGTATTATGTAACTGAAAGCGGCGTTTTTCATGACTTACATTAGATTAGTCTAAACATGATTTCAGCCGTGGATGGTCGACGGGCTATGTCAGTATTGTTGTTGAACAGATGTTTAGTAGTAGGGCTGGAATATAGGCTATGACCACAAGCGATCCTGATCGGTCGGCAGCAAAAACTCGAATTATGCCCTAATCGATTTTGCTTCCTACTAATGTAGAATTCATATGGGATACGGAAAAACCTCAATTTTAGTTAGTTAGTTGTTTATTTATCGTAGATGGGCTAGTTAACTCTTAGATTAGTCTTTGAGATGCGTTGGTAATACGATAATTAAATTATAAAGTCATATATAAGGGTCATCGTTCTTTGTAGTTAGGATCGATTTACTAGCATTTACGTTGCGGAGGACCCACTTTATGTTTAGGTACTAAATGGCCATTGTATATGCCTCTTCCCTATTTAAGAAGTATTAACTAGTTGAAATATTTGGGTAGTACAACATTTAGATATATATATATATATATATATATATATATATATATATAGGCCTATATATATATGTGTGTGTGTGTGTGTGTGTGTGTGTGAGTGTGAACGTGTATAGTTATACCTCAGAGGATGTTAAGCATATCGTACACGCATATAGAATTGAACGGATTACCCGTAAATAATAAACATAACACTTAAATGGAAATCAGCCGAATAAATTAAAGTTATAGGTAAAGTGTGTATTTTTCAGTCATCACAACGTTGTTTCATCCCCCTTCTTATTACAACCCATAGGATAGATTTAGTGGGACATGCTACTGGTGCATGATGGGAATTGCATATAGTGGAGTCTTCTCTTTCATGCATGACACTGACAAGGCGACTAGATATCGAAGAAATAATATTGATTTCATGGTAGTAGCCTTAATAAGTATGTATGTTATATTATATTTTATTATTCCACTGTAAGTTTTTCATCGCTCTATGATATAATTATTTTTATTACAGGTTATCAAAACCAACGATCCATGCCCTAGTGGACTTGAGTTTTGATTTAGTCAAAATTTAGGCCCATTAAGGTGTAGTTTATTGCATTTGTTATCAGAGCCTATACCCAGCTAGAATTATATGTTGTAATGCTGCGGATGTCAGTTGGTGTAATACTGATGTGGTTTACAACCACAATGCCTAGGCGGTGTAATGATGAGCCAATGAGGATGTTGAGCTCTTTAAGGAGATAGTCTGTAACATCCCTCTTGGAAAGCCAAATAAAAAAGTTCTTTTAGCACAGTGGTTAGTGCATGGTGTTGCTTTCTAGGATGATAGGTTTTGAATCCCATGGTCATCACATTTGGTATCAGAGCTTAGATTAGTCGGTCATAGGAATCAGGATATGCTGAAAGAATATATTTATATTTTTATCTAGAGTTATATATATATTATAAGACAAACTCTATGAATTCAAGCGGTAGAAGTTGTTGTGACCATATTCCGAAAGAAAGGACGAGGCAATTATGAGTTGGAACAATAAATAGAGTAAAATTTATATGCCTACCATGATTACCCAATGGAGTGTTGACTATGCCACAAGGCCTTGACTAGAAAGAGCACGAGCGCGACATATATAATTATTCCAGAGGCTGGATGGTATTTGACTCCTTTATTAGGCCTAGGCTGCCTTAAGATTATAGATTTTGATGGATTGCCGATTGAAGATTCATATTTCATCCAAACAAATGGGAAGTAAGAAACTATATGTTGCAAATATCCGAAAGTAAGATATAACAAGAGCATAACAAGTTTTTGCAAGAAGGTATACCTTAACCGCCATATGATGATATACCGATTTTTTTTTAAAGGAGAGCGAAACGAAGAAAGTCCAAAAGAAAGGACAAGTAGAGTCTATTTTTGAGTCCAATCCCATGTGGAAGAATTTGATAAAAAGATATTTGAAAATTTCTTGCAACGTTTTGAATGGGTTTTCAAAAGATTTATTATGAAGTTGTTGTTTTAAAAAGCAAGAAAATTTTGAAATTCTTGATTTAAAATTGATTGGATTTAAATATTTTTTATAAAGGGATATTTTGTTTTAATAAATTGAAAATAAAGCGTAGTTTGTCTCAATGATTTTTCCTATTATTGTAAATTTGGAAGTTTCTTTTAAAATAAATTCTTTTTGAGGGGTTGATGAATGAAATTGTAGCTGACTGAAATGGGGTAAAGAAAATAGAAGAGTAAGAATGCCAGATAATGATGGTAGGAGAAACATTCCGGCATAAGGAAATACATAGAATTGTTAAAAAAGAAAATCCCAATGATTAAAGTAGGAGTCGAGCGCATTGCACTGAGTCAATATTGGAAAGTTTAGTTAGAAATAGCTTTGAGGATTTTAATAGGCTTAGTATTCTAATTAGGAATAATATAGGAGTAAAGCAATAGAATATAATAGGAAGAATGGATAAATTTCACAGATATGTGTAGTAATTGCTCTTATATTTTGGATAAACACTTAGATAGATGTTGCAATTACTCTTTTAGAAGTCTCTCTCTTATGCTATTAAAATCTCCACCGAAACTGAAAGCGAAAATAGCATGAATGTACGAAAATAATATGATGGAAGTTATTCTTGTCTACTTCAGTTTTTATTTTTTCTAAAGTTATTGAAGATGTTTATGGAAAAAAATAGTTTGGTATGAAAATTGGGTTTTTGAATGCAAACATGAGAAATGTTTTAAGTTAAAAATTCTACTTTTGAAGACGTAAATTTCTGTTGTGGAAAGTCTTTGAAAAGAGAAATATTTCATATTTCCTCTTAGAAACCATTTTTTTTTTTTGAATTTGATGAAAAAGTTTTAAAATTTGTAAATATGCTTGAAGGTTATTTGTTGTTTTAGAGATAAAGAATGGTTCTCTAAATGTTGGATCAACTACATAACGATAGGGTTAATCATATGTATTACCTCATTGACGAAGTCCCGATTATGTTAAGAGGTGGCTTGATTTTTTTTAGGGATAAATGGGAAAATGTTAGAAAATTATGTTCGAATGCTTTTGAAAAAAAAAGAAATTTCTTTTGTTTAAATGCTTTTGAGAAGTTGTTTTCAAATGCTTTTGGAAAATTTTGTTCAAGGGCTTTGGAAAAATTAGTGTTTAAATGCTTTTGGAAATTCGATTTTTCAAACTGCTTTGCAAGTTGGTTGAGAGGGGGAAAAAGGTTTTTGACGACAAAATGAAAATTTCTAATTTTCTAGTGCCACATGCTCAGTGTAGAGAGGTCGACGTGTTAGTAAATATAAATTTTACTCCCCGACAAGGAAGATAGTATACTAAACATAGAAGATAACAAGGAAAAATACCATTTTAGCTTTGGAATTTCTATTTCCATGCCTTGTTGATAGTGAAATGAAACTTGCATATGGATAATCCCGTTTTAACATCCAAAAAATAAACTTCCTTATGAGAATTGTACTTGAAAAATGTAACAACCCCCATATTTATCGAGTTTATATTTAAATATTTTATTTAAATATTATATCGTTAATCGGATTTTGGTCCGAAAAGCTACTTTTTGCAAACGGTTAAATTAGGACTCGAGACCACTTCCATTGAGTTCGAAATGTCGTTTACAACTTTTTTAAGTATAAACATCGATAGGTTTGGAGTTAGTGAAATTTCACTAACTTTTCCGACTTTGGACTTTGGGTTAGTTTAGCCTATTAAGCTCAAGTTCCAACCCCCTTCTCCTCACTCTTCATAAATTCCTAACTAACTTGAAATTTGCATTAATGGTGAAGAGAATGGGAAATTAAAACTCCAAGCTCAAATTTAATTGCTAATCCAACATTCAACTCCAAATTCAAGTAGAAGACATTGGATTCAAGCTTTGGATTGCTTCTCCATTGGCTTCAAGCTTCATCTTCATCCATTTTAGTGAAAAGGTGAGATTTTTATCTCATGCTCTTACTTATAACTATCTTGGACTATTGGAAATGGTTCCCTATCACTTTAACATGCACATTTTCATTTGGTTTGGATTGGATTGGCGAAAAACTCCACCTTTTTAGTTTTTTTTGGTGAATTTCCAACCTTAGGTCGTTCTGGACCCTTAGGTCGCTCGGGTTCGTGGCTTGCGTGCGTGGAAAAGTCGCTTGGACGTTAGGTCATAGGTCGCTCGCGAGTTAAGCCTTAAGCCGAAGGTCGTTCGCGAGTTAAGCCTTAGGTCGTTTGGCCTTTATAACGTTAGGTTGCTCGCGTGTTAAAACTTTAGGTCGCGCTGGCCTTAAGTCGTAGGTCGTCTCTGACCTAATATTGCCTCTGGTATTTCACTAGGTCGTGCGGGCCTTAGGTCGTAGGTCGTAGGTCGTGAGTCTCCTAGGTCGTAGGTCGCTCGGTCCTACTTCTGTCCCTAAGTCGTGTAACCCCATCACCTTTAGGTCGTTAGGCCTTTATGTCGTTAGGTCGTTACACCTATAACCCGTTAAGTCGCGAATACCTTTAGGTCGTGAACCCCATTAGGTCGCAAACCTCTTTAGGTCGTCCACCCCTTAATTTCTTGGGTCGTTCGAATGTTTGGTCGCTCCTCAACAGTCTTATTCTCCGTGCTAGTTGATAGCACTACACCGTAGTGTTCTTGGCTAGCGTGGATATAGAGGTGGGGATTCACACCTTGGTATCGGAGCCAAACTTCGGAACAATGTAGAATAACTTAACAAGGATCATCGTCCTAAGTCTATCTTAGGAGTTATACCATAGGATTAATTCGAGTCTTCGTACCGATTCATCCTATTTCCTTTATGATTCCTTGTTTTATCTATCAAGATTGCTTGATATTCATTGGTGAATAACCTTCTTCCTTCTCTTTTTTCTTTCTTAAAGGAAGAGAATGTCTAGAACAGGCCGTCCCAGAACTGGATCATCTAGTGCTGCTCCCCAGTATGGAGTTTTTATGACTGCTCAACAGCTTCTTGATTTAGTAACAAATGCTCAAGCAGCTGGAGCTAGCCCGGAACCTACTCACCCAAAGTCGGGATTTGCACGCTTGTGCAGCGATTACACCAACTTGGGTGGGAAGCCCTTCAAAGGTTCGGAAACTATCATCGAGGTCCAGGCTTGGTTAAAATCATGCGATCAAATCTTTTCTCGCATGAACCTTATCGATCTCCACCGCGTTCAGGTGGCTTCCAGCAAGCTCCAGGAGAGAGCATTGGACTGGTACGAACTCCTTATTTCAGAAATTAATGAAGCGGATCTCACCTGGGAGCAATTTCAGGGACGCTTCGAGTTAAAGTTTGTACAAGAAGCTGGGAAAATAACTTTGGCTAGACGTTTTATAGACCTTATTCAAGGTCAATCCTCTGTGACTGATTACGTCGCAGCCTTCGAGTCGCTTTCCAAATATGGGGTTGAATACATCAACACCCCATTGAAGAAGAACCATAGGTTCCTTTATGGCTTAAATAAGAATCTTAAGAAGCCACTACTCCTGAAACTAGAAGTCGCAATTGATCAACTCGTCGATATCGCTCTTCGTCTTGAAGAGGCTGATAGAGAGAGTGATGTTGAAGTGGAAGGCGCTAAACCAAACTTCAACAACAAGAAGAGGCCAAACAAATTCAAGGGTCCTTATCCCAACAAAAATGGTAAGCAAGCAACTCCTGCTACAAAGGCTCCTTCTCCTAGTGGTGCGAGATGCTTCAACTGTGGATCTGGGGATCATTTTGCGAATAAGTGCTCAAAGCCCAAATATTGTTGCTATTGTAAGAGCCCAGATCATTTCATGCATCAATGCCTCAAACTTGAAGCCAAGAAGGAGGGAAAGTTAAATGTGGCTCAAGCCTCTGGCAACACATCTCGTGGCCATGGTATTTCTCATTCCATTCTTGATGGTATTATTTTATTTCATGATAAACCTATTAGGGTTCTCTTTGATACGGGTGCATCTCATTCTTTTATATCAAAGGAACTTGTCGATACTTTTTCTTTAAGTGTTGATGCTTTAATGACTTCTTTGAGAATTGCGAATCCGGTTGGTGGATCCGCAACTCTTAGTTTGCTTTGTAGAAATGTGGAGATTATTTTATGTGATTTTTCTTTCCTAGCCGATTTGCATGTTATGCGTTACTTAGGCTTTGGAATGAGTTTGGGTATGGACTGGCTTAACCGTTATGAAGCTCATATCCTGTGTCCTCAGCGGACTATTTATCTCCGACATCCGCAATCTGTAAATCAGATTTCTATTATTCTAAAAGATTTGGATCCCACTTTGACTGCATCTTTATATTCTTTAAATCCTCGTGATGATGATAATGATGATGAGGAGGATGTCATTTCCCGTATTCACGTCATTCGTGAATATTCCGACATATTTGAGCCCGTTTTAGGATTACCACCTAAGCAAGCAATTGAGTTCCAAATTAATCTTATCCCTGGAGCTTAACCTATTACTCGTCCTTCTTATCGCATGTCCAATAAGGAGAATGAAGAGATGCGTAAACAATTATCCGAATTGGAGAAGAAGCAATTTATTCGCTCTAGTTCCTCACCTTGGGGAGCTTCAGCTATTTTCGTAAAGAAATCCGACGGTGCGCTTAGGCTTTGCGTTGACTATCGCAAGCTTAACGATCTTACTATTAAAAATAAATATCCTTTACCTCGGATTGATGATCTATTCGATCAGCATAGTGGTGCTAAGGTCTTTTCACAATTAGACTTGGCTACCGGTTTTCACCAGCTTCGTATCGCAGAGGATAGTGTTCCTTTGACATCGTTCCGTACTCGGTATGGATCTTATGAATGGCTAGTTATGCCATTTGGTTTAACGAATGCTCTGGCTTATTTCGTTGACCTCATGAATTGAGTTTTCAAAGATTTCCTCGATCGGTTTGTTCTCATTTTCATTGATGATATTCTTGTGTATTCTAAAACTGAGGAGGAACATGAAAAACATCTTCAGGTTGTATTGGAAACTCTTAGGAGTAATCAGTTAAAGGCAAAATTTTCTAAATGCCACTTTTGGCAATCTCGTGTGAAGTTTCTCGGTCATATTATTTTCGAATACGGAATTTCCGTGGATCCTTCAAAGATTGAAGCGATTCAAGATTGGAAAAGACCTGAGAGTGTGACTGAAATCCGTTGCTTAATTTTAGCACCGCTTATCACCCCCAGTCCGTTGGTTTGGGTGCCGTTCTTATGCAAAAAGCACGTGTTGTTGCTTATGCTTCTAGGCAATTGAAGCCGGCCGAGACTAGATATGCCACACATGATCTAGAACTTACGGCTATTGTTTTTGCCCTTCGAATGTGGCGTCATTATCTATTGGGAGAGAAATTTATTCTTTACACGGATCATAAGTCTTTGAAATATTTATTTTCTCAAAAAGAACTTAATTTACGTCAACAGTGTTGGCTCGAGTTCCTTGCACCTTATGATCTTGATATTCTTTATACCCCCGGTAAGGGTAATCGTGTCGCCGATGCTCTTAGCCGTAAACAACAAGCAATTGTTTATATGATGGTATCCGAATGGAACGATCTCGAGATTTTATCCACTTGTGAGATTCGAGAGCGCGTATCCGATTTATGCTCATCACTTGTTTTATGTAGCCTTGAGGCTCATCCTTCTCTTTTAGACCGCATTCTTGAAGCTCAAAGTCTAGATCCTGAATTGGTTCTTCTTGGCCAAAATATTAAGGATAGAATCGATATTGAAGGTTTGAAAGACTTTGATATTGATTCTCGTGGCGGCATTCGAAAATTTGGTAGACTTATCGTACCAAATATTGGAAATCTTCGTAGAGATATTTTAGAAGATTCTCACCATTCTAAATTTACCATTCATCCCGGTAGAAGTAAAATGTACGCTGATATGAAGCGACTTTATTATTGGGAGGGAATGAAATCTGACATCGCAACTTTATTAAGTGTTGCATGACTTGCCAGCTTGTCAAAGCCGAACATCAAAGGACCGGTAGGTTATTGCAACCTTTAGAAATTCCAATTTGGAAGTGGGATCAAATTTCCATGGACTTTATAGATGGCCTTCCCCGTTCTCGTTCGGGTCATGATAGCTTATGGATGATTGTTGATAGACTTACTAAATCCACCCATTTCATTCCAGTTCGGTCTAACCGAACCGTTCCTCTTTTGGCCAAACTATTTGTCAAGGAAATTGTAAAATTGCATGGAGTTCCTACTTCTATTGTTAGCGATCGTGATCCATTGTTTACTAGTGGATTTTGGAAGAGTCTTCAAAAAGCTTTAGGAACGAAGCTTAATTTTAACACCGCTTATCACCCCAGTCCGATGGACAAACTGAGCGTGTGAATCAAACTCTTGAAGATCTTCTTTGTGCTTGTGTGCTTGATTTTGGTGGAAGTTGGGACGATCACTTGTTGAATTTTCCTATAATAATAGCTTCCAATCTAGTATTGGTATGGCACCTTTCGAGGCACTCTACCGAAGGCCCTGCTGATCCCCTTCTTGTTGGCTTGAGGCCTGTGAGAAGCTGGTTTTAGGTCCAGATTTTATTCGAGACTCCTCAGAGAAAATTGACATTATTCGACATAGGATGAAAGAAGCCCAGAGTAGACAAAAGTCCTACACCGATAACCGAAGAAGAAAATTAGAATTTTCTGTTGGAGATCTTGTTTTTGTTCGTGTTTCACCTATGAAAGGTGTTGTACGTTTCAGTCGTTCGGGAAAGTTAGCGCCTCGATATATTGGGCCATTTCATCACCGAACGTATTGGTTCCATGGCTTATCGCCTTGCATTACCGGCTCAGCTTTCTGCCGTGCATGATGTGTTTCACGTTTCTCAATTACGGAAATGCCTTCGGGATTCCGATTCTATCCTTGAGCCTGCTGTTGTGGAAGAAATTGAAGTTTCTTCGAATTTAACTTATGAGCAGCATCCTATTCGAATTATCGCTTCGGAGGTTAAATGCCTTCGAAATAAAGATGTTCCGCTAGTGAAGGTTCAATGGTCCTCAAATCCTAAGGATTGCTCTTAGGAATCCAGAGAATTCATCGAGCGTACACATCCGGACTTGCTTACTCCTGCTCTTTGAGGTGAAATTCTTATTTCAAATTTCTTTTGTGTTAATATGCTTTTATGGTTGTTACTTTTTATTTCCATCTTATATATATATTGCGAGGACGCAATTTCTTTAAGGAGGGGAGTCTGTAACAACCCCCATATTTATCGAGTTTATATTTAAATATTTTATTTAAATATTATATCGTTAATCGGATTTTGGTCCGAAAAGCTACTTTTTGCAAACGGTCAAATTAGGACTCGAGACCACTTCCATTGAGTTCGAAATGCCGTTTACAACTTTTTTAAGTATAAACAACGATAGGTTTGGAGTTAGTGAAATTTCACTAACTTTTCCCGCTTTGGACTTTGGGTTAGTTTAGCCTATTAAGCCCAAGTTCCAACCCCCTTCTCCACACTCTTCATAAATTCCTAACTAACTTGAAATTTGCATTAATGGTGAAGAGAATGGGAAATTAAAACTCCAAGCTCAAATTTAATTGCTAATCCAACATTCAACTCCAAATTCAAGTAGAAGATATTGGATTCAAGCTTTGGATTGCTTCTCCATTGGCTTCAAGCTTCATCTTCATCCATTTTAGTGAAAAGGTGAGATTTTTATCTCACACTCTTGCTTATAACTATCTTGGACTGTTGGGAATGGTTCCCTATCACTTTAACATGCACATTTGCATTTGGTTTGGATTGGATTGGCGAAAAACTCTACTTTTTAGTGTTTTTGGTGAATTTCCAGCCTTAGGTCGTTCTGGACCTCTAGGTCGCTCGGGTTCATGGCTTGCGCTCGTGGAAAAGTTGCCTGGACGTTAGGTCGTAGGTCGCTCGCGAGTTAAGCCTTAAGCCGAAGGTCGTTCGCGAGTTAAGCCTTAGGTCGTTTGGCCTTTATAACGCTAGGTCGCTCGCGTGTTAAAATTTTAGGTCGCGCTGGCCTTAAGTCGTAGGTCGTCTCCGAACTAATATTGCCTTTGCTATTTTACTAGGTCACGTTGGCCTTAGGTCGTAGGTCGTGAGTCTCCTAGGTTGTAGGTCGCTCGGCCCTACTTCTGTCCCTAAGTCGCGTAACCCCATCACCTTTAGGTCGTTAGGCCTTTATGTCGTTAGGTCGTTACACCTATAACCCGTTAAGTCGCGAATACCTTTAGGTCGTGAACCCCATTAGATCGCAAACCTCTTTAGGTCGTCTGTCCCTTAAGCAGTTAGGTCATTCGACCTATGATGCCTTAGGTCGTTTGACCCGTGTTACGTTAGGTCGCGTAACCCCTTAGGTCGCTTGACCTTGTTTCCTGTTAGGTCGCGTGACCTTGTTTTTCTTAGGTCGTGAATCTCGTTAGGTCGCTCATCCTTAGCTCGCGTACCTTCTTAGGTCGCGCACCCCCTTAGGTCGCTAGACCTCATTTTTATTTTAGGTCGTAGGCCGCTTGTCTTCACTAGGTCGAACCCCGTAGCGGGGGCGTTGCCCCCGGACCCCCCCTCCGTAGGGGTACTTATCTGAAAAACATTCAACAAAACTTGCTTGTTGAGATGCTGAGTTGACCATTCTTCGAGACAACTTTAAAAATATGAAGGTTTCAATACTAGTAGTAAATATCAAAACTCTTTCAACAAAATGATTTCAAATCTATTTTCAATAACAAAGCTCTTTTCTTAAACCATTTTCCAATCTACTAGTATATACAAACCTTTACCTCACTCATATGAGAAATTGAATTAAACGGCTTAGTAAAACAAGTGGTATGAAACGCTTGCGTTTGATTCGTCGGTTAATTCTTCGACTTGTTCGATTGAACCTCTTGTGACAATTTTCTAGTGAAGATTTACAGTTTGTTTGTAAATATTTAAGTTAAGCAAGTGGTTATGGGACATGAAGCTAAACTTTTATATTTACTAGCTTAGTGTAATTGACACTTCTCGTTGATCATGACGATCATTCTTATGATTTAGACTAGCAATTGTGCGATGTCTCTTGTTGGCTTGGTTAGACTAGACACCACTTGTTTGATTTCATTCACACATACTTTTTACCTTCTTGGTTAGTTTAGACACCACTTGTGTGATTTCACTCACACATACGTTTTTGTTTGCAAGGTTAGACTAGACACCACTTGTGTGATTTCACTCACACATACCTTTTTGATTTTTGGTTAGTCTAGACCTCATCTGTGTGATTTCGACTCACACATATGGGGTAGCTCCCCATGGTCTTCGGACCGTCATGTGATAGGCCTCTTTCTTTTTCATGATTTTCTGGATTTCTTGTGTTGATTTTTAGAATTTATATCATTGACTTGTTATGAGTACAAGTTTTGGGTATGATACCATTTTGGATCTTTGAGAAGATTCTTGTGATATTGATTAATCTCTTGTTGATTATCATTTACATACTTATAGAAGTATGATGTTATGGATATTATTCGCATATGCCATTTCTCTTATTTTATATCATGTCGTCTGATATTTATAGCTAGACTGATCCGTTTATTATTTTCTTATAAATAATACTCGGGTCAGACCGAGATGTTACAGGTGCTTCTGCTTGACTTCTCCCCTAGTGATTCACTACACAGACCTTTGGCTACTTGTTTAGATTAGTAGTTTTTGTTGTATAAACTTGAGATATAGACTCATAGTTGTATTCTTTTGTATAGCACGTGTTGCTATTCTTTTGTATTATTGTGGATCTTTTTGACCATTACTCTGATGTGCACTTTCATGTGTTAGTTATATATTCATATCTTCTTCCGCCTTTGTGATATGGATGTCTGTGACTGATTTGTTTTATTCTTATTTCTATGTTTGTTTCCGAAGATTATTTATAGCCACCGTGTGATAAGAAATTACATGGATGGTCGCTCCTCAACAGCCTTATTCTCCGTGCTAGTTGACAGCACTACACCGTAGTGCTCTTGGCTAGCGTGGGTATAGAGGTGGGGCGTCACAAAAAAATTGTATAAAAATTATGGGAAAAAGAGAAGGTTCCAAAAAATAACTGAATAGATATCCAAAAGAAGAGTGGAAATGTAAAATTCTCAATCTAAATTCCTTTTTCGACATAGGAATATAAATCTTGGATAACTGGATTTTTAAAATTTCCAGACGTTAGAAATCATGTGCTATGTTTTGTAGTAGGGATTCGATGAAAAATTGGTTGAACCATACTTCCACTAGCAGGAGTGTGGAAATTATTGTGTGAAAAATGATTTTTGATTTCTAAAAACTTGCATACATATAGAACTCCAGTATATATATATATATATATATATATATATATATATACATATAGGTTGTTGTCATCATATTTTGAAAATATATTTAAAGAATGCATTTATATAGGAGGCGCTGATTTAGAATTATTAGGCATGCCTCACATATATGTTGTGACACACCGTGCACTCATACATGTTTGGCTATAAAATTGGTAGTACACTAATTGATTGAATAGTTTAAATGGTAATGTGCTATACTACATGATTTAACACTTGTAGAATTTCAGGGACGAAATTCTTTTGAGGTGAAGAATGTAGTGTCCTGTAATATTAACATTAGTTAATAAATTAAGTAGTAAGACTCCAAAATGGAATTTGGGCAAACATTAGAATTTCGCCATGAAACTTACATCATTGTATTCGTTGGCGATTTTTTGAGAAAGTTTTATATATAGAGTTTTGCGATCTAAGTTCAAACGAAGAAGTTATCAGCATTTGAAGTTTGGGAAATGAAAATAATTAAAAAATGAAAAACAAATAATATTAAATGTTAGACCCCATCAGTCGACTCCCTCCTTAGGCTGATCGACCGCTAGCGGTCAACCACTTATAGAGGAGCAGTCGAACGACCTTAAGTGGCGGCTAGGGTTGAACATTAGTCGAGCGGCTCAGATTTAATTATTTTAATCTAACATATACGATTGATTCGAGCGTCTATAAATAGAGACCTAACCATTCACTTCTCTTCTCATATTTTTGATCAAAGTAGCAAAGCTCTACCCTTTTTCCATATGTGTGCCCACACACATATATCAAAGAAGGCCAGAAAATAAAAGAAAAGGATAGAAGAAGCGAATCGATACTACGGGAATAGATAAAATTTCTATAACTATAAATCTACATTTTCCTTAACCCCAAATATTTTCTCAGGTAATTAATTTTAATAGTACGTATATACCATATTATTTTGGATTAGAAAGGAAAACAAAGTCAAGTAAAAGGATGGGTTTAGATTTGGAAGATTTGGAAAGGTAGAAAAGTGGGTGGAAAATTATATGATTTATTTATAATTGAAATTTATATCATTGAATTTTATTTGATTATTATGCCTATATATGATCTGATGAGTCGAAGGCTCAGGAAGATGAAATCTTTTCTACATATTCTGTAAGTTAGGTAATTGGAATAGGAATGATATTTACAATATAATCTGAAATTTGAAAATCAGTCCCTAAATTTGTTAAAGCCGAATGTTGATGAAGTTGTAAAGTTTATTCAAGATTTATAGGTGGATTGTAAAATGTTAGTATTAGTTTAGATTGGCCTAATTTGACTTGGAATGTGAATTTTCATGTTTTAATTTATTGGAAATAGGTAACAATTAAATTATAACTATTTCTATGTAATCTCTATAAATTATATAATTTCACAAATATATGAAAGAGCGTCTTTTTAAATAGTAAGGAATACAATAAAAAGGAAGAGATAGGTAAGTACAAATATTCTTCTCCGCAATTTGCACTATCTATTTCAATAAAGAAAGAGATAATTCCTTATAATTTCAAACGAAGCAAAAGTCGCATTTTTGCATAATTTATGGAAAATATAATGGTAATCCTTTTTGGCAATAATAACTCTAATAAATTAAAATGTAAAAATTAATATTTTGAAATTCCTAAGCATAAGAATTAATGTGTTAGGAATAGAAATACACACACATATAATTATGCCCGGCGATTATACGCACACATACATATATATAACATAATATACGTTGATACTCCTATTAATTATTACTAGGACGTTTGGTTATAAATAGTGTAATAAATTATAGGATTAGAAAGTGTAGATGAAAAAGAGAGAGAAAATTCAAAATTAAAAGGGCAATAATTGTGTAGTTAATAGGGAGTTACGAGAACTAAATATGGATATAAATACCGTTAATGGGACTAGTAAAAGGATTTAATATGACATTTATGAGGAAATGAAATAGGCATCATAGGTTGAATTAGAATTAATAAATAAATTTTGTTAGAAACTGTTCAAATAAAATAATAAAGACCATTTGTTACTAACAATTGACATTTATGGAATATAGGAAATAAGCGAATATGATAGAAATTAAATACTAAGAGGCAGTGTAATTTTCCTAGTGGGAAATTATGAATTCTTAATTATATGTTTAGGATAAGTGAGAATTAGTGGACGTAATCTCCAACTATAGGACCTACACGTAAGGATAAACATTTGCGGATAGGTACGGAAAAATATACCTTGGGTTTGCCTCTGATTTGAATTATTAAACGGCTCAGTACTTTTAAGGAAATATGGTTTGCTGTTTGCTTCATTTCTAATAAGAGGTATTGACCAACTCAAAGGAGCATTTTCCTTGACTTACATTAGGATAGTCTAAACGGAAATTCGTTTGTTAAAGGTCGGCGGGCTACGTCGGTATTGTCATTGAACCGATATTTAGTAGTAAGGTTGACAATAGGATATGACCACCAGCGGTACCGAACGGTCGATAGCAAAGACTCGAGTGATGCCCTAATGGATTTTGCTTGCTACTAGTATAAAATCCGTATGGGATATGCACATACCTCAAGTTTAGTTAGTTAGTTGTTTGCTTGTCGGAGGTGGGCTAGTTAACCCTTAGACGAGTCTTTGAAATGCTTTAGTGATACAACAATTAAATTATGAAGCCATATATAGGGGTATCGGTTTGTAGTTAGGACCGATTGACTAGCTTTTATGTTACAAAGGGCCCGTTCGGGATTGATATATTAAGTGACCGTTGGTTCTGCCTCCTTCCTATTTAAGAAGTATTAATTGGCTAAGGTTTTTGGGTACTACAACACACACACACACATAGAGACATAAATAGGCATACCGTACGTGCATATATGATTGACCGGATTAGCCGTACATAAAAGATATAAAACTTAAATAAAAATCAATTGGCATAAATAATGTTATGAGCGAAGTGTATAATTTTCCTTTAAGGATCCGTATTTTTAACTATTTTCAATTATTAAATTTAGTGTAACTAATGAATAAAAATGGTTAAAATTAATTTTCAAATTATTATATTTTGTATATGAAGGAATAATTTTCAAAAAGTATTGTGGTATTTACAATGTGAATTGTTTGTTAGAAATGATAATATTGATCATTTTCGTTTATAGGTTGATTAGTCAACATTCCTAAACTATTAGCTATGACATGATTATAAGAAAACGAAACTATATAAATATGATTTATAAAATATAATTAGCAAGTGAAATGAATATAAAAATTGAGAATTTGAAAAAAAATTTGAATTGTGTTTCTGAAAAAGGTTTTCAAGGTTTGGAAAATAGTATCAGTATTATTTAAAAGTATATACAAACATAGATTATTTTCAAATAAATTTAAAAAGGAACGACTTCAGTACTCCCCTCTTTTGTCGGTGGAAAATAATTTCGATGATGACTGTGCAGCATCATCGACATTCATTTTCGAGTCTCAAAGTGGGGGAGATTTCTAAGAAGCTTTGCTACAAAATTGATTTAATAAAAGGATTTTGGTTTAAACTCCAAAAGTATGATTTGATATGTAAAAGATATATGTATATATACTTATTTCAAATGATTTGAAATGAACCCAACATTTAAATTTTTTGAGTTCTGTTAATTAATAATCTTCAAATTATTTGAATGAAATGAAATATTTGAATGACCGAAACTTATAAAAATAAGAGAATTAAGAAATCTAAGCTAAATATTTTAAGAAGCTTTAGAGTTGAAGTTTGCAACTCTTAAATTGAAAGTAAAGAAAATTTAAAAAGTTAAAATAGTGAACACTCTAATTAAGTAAAATGAATCAGATTAATTTATAAAATACCAAATTGCATTCTAATAACATATAATAAGACTTACCAAACATTAAAAGTTAAAATGATGATTTGGATATGTAATGAGATATTATACAAGTAAACGAAACTTAAAAGTAATTAAAATGTATATAAATGGAAATTTAATTGTAATAATAAATGTTACATACTTAATTAGTATATTATGAAATGACTAATGACTAAATGAAATAATTAAGTGGAACTTAAGAAAGTAGATAAATGAAATAAATAATATCATTGTAAATTGGTTATAGAATTAAATATAAATTTGCAAAGAAATTTCAAAATTGAATTTGTAACTTTTGAGACAATTATAAACTTAGATAAAGTCATATATAAGAAGTTGTACTTCTATAGAATGATTATAAACTAAAGTTGTGAATAATAAAATGTTTCACAAATAAATTTTTTATTAAATGAAATCGTGAGAATAAATGTGAGTTGAGTTGTAAAGAAACTTAACTAAGGATATAAGAAATAATTCATTAATGACATTAACGATAAAAATGGAGATATGAATGTTATAATTCAAATGTTTCGCGGGAATGTAAAGTAAAGTTCATAGTTTGTAACTTTGATAAATGTTAGTCAAACAAGATGTTAAATGAATTGATATGAGATGCTGTGTAGTTAATGCCCCGCTATTACCCCGCTATAACCCTCCTATATCCCATAGTGGATTTCTACCGCTACAATTTTTCTATATAGCCCCAAAATATAGCCTTTCCGCTTTAATCCCATTATTTCCGCTATATCCTATTATTCCAGCTATATTTTGCTATTTCCGCTATATCTTCTTTAATAAAATGAATTAAAAAATTGCATTTATATATTATAAAAATTATGAAACTAATTTATTTTATTTACTTTTTAATATATTTTCAGAAATGAAAATACTCTAATATTCTACTAAATTCAATTATGTTATATAACAGTTTTACGTTTATTTAAAGTATATTCACACATGTTTTTTGTTTAAAATTATTTATGTATTAATTATAATTCAATTGAATGATAATTTTCCATTTAATTACCATTTATATATTTGTAAAAACATTAAGTACGAGTTTTATATGCTATTTTAGAGCCATCCGCTATATCCCGCTATATCCTCGCTATATCCCCGCTATGACTTTTTGCACCTCCACCACTTTGAATCTGTCGAGCGCTTTAACTGCAAAGATGAGATGTTGCTAAATGTAAAATGAAACAATTGAAATTTAACAAATTTAATTGAATAAATTGAATGCAAATGAAATAGATGTTAATAAATTTGAAGCAAACTAATTAAATATTAACAAAGAATGAATGTTAATAAGAAATGAAGTGTAAAATTGAAATAGTGACATTGGATAATGTAAATTCATATCGTTATGAATTAATTAGATGAACTAATAATTGAATGGCTTCTTTTGTTGTAAACCGTCGTTATAACTGTTTTATTGTAAATGATTGTTGTTTGTCGTATATTAATGCTTATTTTATGATTTGGATTTAAAATTCATGTTATATGCTTCTATGAAACTCATACATGTTCTATACCTTATATAAATGACTAATATTTCAAATTGAGTTGAGATTGGTGCATATGAAGGCGTTTGGATGTATATGTAGATTTTATATGCTTTTGCTTGCTTAATACGAGCGAACTCGCTCACATTAATAATAAGGTACACATCTCCGATTACATACCGCGCTTTTATATTTTTCCCTACTGGATGCCTCATCATTGAGATGAGGGTATATTTGATATCTATTTGGCATATTTGGGTGACATATTGAATTGTAAAAAATTTCCGACCGAGCCGCGCAAAGGAGACTCTACCGAAATTTTCCGTATATCCTGGAGTTAGAAAAATTTGGAAGTTTTATTTTTTTAAACTTGTTTTGATAACTAACTTGTAAATTCTGTAAGCTAATTAGAGTAACGTAGTGGAAATGTAATAATGGTTTTATAAATGGGATTTGATGATTTATAAGTTGATTGTTTTGAATAAAATACATCAAGTATTAAATTCTGTACTTAGCCTTTTTTGAGGACGAAAAATTTGAGTGGAAGAGATTGTAACGGCCCATATTTTTAACTATTTTAAATTATTAAATTTAGTGTAACTAATGAATAAAAATGGTTAAAATTATTTTTTCAACGATTTATTAATAAGCTTATTGAATATGAACTTGAATAAGATTTTAAAATAAACAAATTTCGAAGGTTTAAGTACTAACAAGTATTGAAAGGAAATGCTATGTATTGAATGTGTTTACAATCAATAGTTGAATTGAAAAAAATGTCAAATTCATTAAATGTAAATAAAGTAATTAGTTGATAACAAAAATTCATGTGAAAGCTAATATTGGAATTTATTGGCTATTGAACAATTAAATTGTTTAAAATTTAATCTTGAAAATTATACAAATAACTGAATCCTAAATTAAATACGAATGAAATGATTTCAAAAGTTGATATAGATGTTATTTAAATATGGATAAAGATTGTCAACACTTAAAAACTGAATTTAAGTGATTAATTTAACATTTGAAAATTTTATTTTTTAATTAACGAGTAAAAATAGCCATTTTAGCCACGTTTTCGGATTTCGATGAACTAGTTCCATTAGGTCCATAATAATGTATTATTATGGGTTTTAAATTTCGTAGCATTTGGAGTTACCGTTTGGTCGTACGAGATAGAAACGCGTTGGATTAAATATCGAAAATTAAATATTTTAATTTGATTCAAAAAGCTATCTTCCACATACGATTGAATTAGCCTCCAAAACTTGTTCCATTATGTTCAGAATAGAGGTATAACATTATAAATGCCAAGCGTCATGCTTCATTTGGAGTTCATCCAGAAAAGTACGTGAACAGAATAAAATAATAATAATAAAATATGTATACATGTATTATATATAGGCATACGCACAGTAAACCCTAGCCAACAACAAAGCCGCACCTCCATCTAATTTAATGGCCAAAATTCAATTCCCTTCTCCCTCAAATTCTGATTGATCCATCAACGTTTAGCAAATATCTTCGACTAGACAATAGTAGATCTCGGTGAGATCTATCAGATCCATGGTTGGAATGAGTCGCGGCGCCACCTGATGGCCAGAAATCGATGAGGAAGGGCGGGCATTGAAGCTTGAATTCGAGGCTATAGGATAGTCAAGTTTCGCGTGGCTCAAGGCATGGATGTGGCGTTGGTAGGCGGAAACCAAGGTGGCTCCTGATCGTCATTTAGGCAAGTGGTTAGGCCGCGATATATGGATAATGGATGGAGGCGACGTGGATTTTTCAAGCTGCTAACGTGAAGAAGAAGGAGTATGCAGCTCTGATTTGCTCTCCTGAATTGAACGGACACTATTAGTTGAAGGTTTAAAAAATATATATGTAAATTTATTTATATATATTAAATAATGTAATCTTTAAAATGCTATAACTTCTCCATGCAAGGTCGAAATTGGATGAACAAGCGGCGATGGGATCGCGACGACGAGTACTATGTTCTAGAATTGATTTGGAGACATTAGAGCTAACTAAAATTTTAGGTCAAATCAAACGTCGTTCGATTTGATTTCAAACCGAAAACTGAAGGCGAGTGTTTTATAACGCTCACAACATACTAAAATTTTCTGATGTTCGTTAAATTGATATCATGAAGTTATTTATTTTATTGACTGTCATTCGGTAGTTAAATTGATGTATAAATTGATACCTGAATTAATTATAGAAATTAAATTTTACAGTAAAATTTGAATTTGGAACTAAATTGCTAATAAAATACCCGATATTAATAGCTATGAAATTGTTGTGACTTATTGATTGTTTGGGTGATTTTTTGTGATGAATGCAAATTGCTTGATATTTGGATGGGTGTGTGTTTATTTAATTTATACATGTCCTGTTGTCACACTGTAATTTATTTACAGTATATGAAACCGCAAACCGAATTATTTGGAATAAATTAAGAAATAGTTTGAAATGTATACACCCATGACATTTATTTTGGATTAAAACGATATATGTCCATCCCTAAATTAAATTGAAATAGCTAATTCACCTGGCCATAGGATATAAAATTATATACGTACACCGAATTGGTTAAATTAAATGATTTTAAATTTTTGATTTGAAATTACTAAAATGATTTGGATTTAAAGAAATAAAATTGGATTTATGTAAATCGAAGTCTTTTTCGAACTTGAGCTCGAATTGTGGAATTAAATTGTGTTAAACGAAATTGTTGAAAAATGACATTTGAGATTTTAAAGTATAATTGGAATATGATTTGAGTTTCGATAATTTATTGTTTTAAAGGACATGGATTTTTATTCAGACTTCGAAATATTTCTAAGTAAAAGTAATTTAAATCGATATTTCAATGGTCAAGGTCGAAATTGAATTATTTTAAAGATTTGAATCTCAAATTAAGTATCGAAGTTAAATTTAATTTAAGTGATTTAAATCGATATTCTTAAAATCGAATTCAAATGAATGTAAACTGAAATGGTTTAAATTTGAAAATTGAATTGAAATTTATTCAAGTTGGGAACTGAAATCGAAATCAATTGGAATTGAAAGTGAAATTGAATTAAATTCGAAATCGAATTTATTTGAATTGAAATTGAATTAGTTTGACTTTGAAACTAATTCAAATAAATTATTTTAACATAAATACTTAAAAATCTTTCTTTTAAAATATTCAAATTATTTTGATTTCCAAACTATTTTACCTTATAAAACATTTTAAAAAGTTAAATTATTTTATATCAAACTATTTTAATTATTTAAACTATTATTAAACAATCTAAATTTTCAAACTATTTTTCTAAAATTCAAACTGGTCAAAAGGGTGGAGTGTTTATATTTAAATCTCGGATCTAAATACGAAATGGGTTAAAATAAAGTTATAACCCAAATGGAAATTCGAAGCAATGTTGAATTAGAATTGAAATCGAGATATTGCGAAAATGATTTGAAATTGAAATAGTATATTTCGAGCAAATATGATGATTTCAAAGTGAATTTGATTTCGAAGCAAATATGATATTTTGATATCAAGTATGAGCTGCTTTTCAAATGTAAAAGTACAAACCGGCATGTAAAACGATGTTTGGTTATTAAAGAGATCGGGGACAGATATGAGCGTACTCTCTATCGATACTGAAACCACCATAACAACTGTGTTCGTAGAGTGATGATCTGAAACGAAGTGGTTGGATTTGACATACGTCTGCTGGATTTAAAGAAAGAGAACGGTGATGGATTAGTCTGGCACTTGTGCCAATTTGAAATGACTAAAACAAGAGTCATACCAGCCAAGCGGGCTAGCTACCCTGAGCAGACACACTTCTTCGTATTACCATCATTTACATTGTGATTGATCAGTGCGCACCCTCGAATTTTTGGGAGTATTGGACGCGCTGGGCGATTATGGCTATGATGCGTTACCACCATCCAAAAAAGGTAAACTGGCAATATCCTACCTTGGACATTGCCTCACATTCCTTGTCATACTTTTATCCTTATACGAGACCCCTACGATTTTAGTTTACTGTTGTCGTATCACAACGCATCCTTGACCACCGACGCGCTACTGGTGGTGTTAAATGAAAACTGTACGTCAATGCTTAAAAACACGTTAAGGGAGATCAATGTAAAGCCTTAACGCTAATAATAATATTTATTTTACTTATTAGACATTATATATGTAGCGTAGTTTACTATGTATAAATAGTTTGACGGATCCTTAAGAGATGGAAAATCCCGTAACATCTCTTGAGTTATTGCACGCACATTATACACAGGATAGGAGATGTGAAATCCCGTAAACATTTCTAACGCTATTACACTCATGTTATATGCGATATTGTTTTGACTTACATAAGGATACTTTAGTCCTGACTCAAGAGCTTTGTCTTTTCATTACGCTCGGGTCAGCCCTGAGTTTTCAGATTATCAACGATTAATCTCTAAAGGACGAAGACGAAGATTTAATATATTATTACTAGTATTATTCCATCATTGTTTGTTCCGTTGCATTACTTTATCAGTTCTATTGTATATATATATAACTTTGATAAATTTTGTATAAATTATAATCAAAAGTATAGTAAACAGCTTCATGAACTGTTTATTTGATTATTGTATTTTGTCATTCCGCTGTGAAATTCTGTGTTGTTTTCTTCTTCTTTTCTTATTTTGCTTAATTAACCCCAATGATTATCTATGTTTTGAATTGTTCAAGTCGGAGATGCGTGGATTATTGTGGACTTAAACTTCCAAAGTGTGGGTCGTCACATTTCCTGTCATAAAAACGTTGTTCTAACCCCTCCTCATTACAACCCATATGATAGATTTAGAGGGACATGCAACTGGTGCAATATGAAAACTACAGATGGTGGAGTCTTAGCTCACCGCTGGCAAATAGATTAGATATCCAAGAAATAATATTGGTTCCAATGTAGTAGTCTTAGTCGGTATATATGTTTTATTATATTTTTCTATTCGGCCCCGAGTTTGTGATCACTTTCTGATATGCTTATGTTTTGTACAGAATACAAAAACCAACGAACTGTTCTCTAATGAACTTAGGTTTCGATTTATTCGAAATTTAGGCCCACTAAGGTGCGAGTTGTGACAAGATTCATATAACATTTTTAAAATTGAAAATTACAAAATATAACAAAAAAATATTGGAAAAATATATGTTGCGGATAAAAACAAAATAAACACAAAACCGTAAAAATATACGAGAGAAAACAATCTGATTGGTGTGTAGAAATTGATGAAAATTCGGATTTGGTAGTGTGGAGGTAGAAGAGGAGATGGGGGAGTAAATAGGAGAAAATGGAAGGAAAAAAATAGCCGTTTGGGGGAAAACAGCACGACGTGTCCAACGACAACGTGCCAATTTCCTCCTTTCCTTTCAACGGTCCAAATGGGGCATTTGGACTGTTGAGGCGTCGAACGCGTTAGCCAATGTTAACGTGGTGTTTGTCTATATATGTATGTATGTAAAGAAGGTTTAGTGGCACCCCTATTTTGGAGCACCCCTATCACATCTTAAGCTACGATATTTCAATTGTAACAAAATTTTGTACATCTTCAATCCACATATAGTGAATCATTTATGTAAAATTTAGTCTCATTTTTTCATTTATAGTCTTTTCAAATTCTTAACTCAATTGTTTACCATTCAAACATTTATTTGAACTATTAAATTTAAACATCAAACATATTATGCTATAAATGTTGAAATAAATCAAAATTTTACATAGTTGATCCTCTATATGTGGATTGAACATGTACAAATTTTTAACATTTGGAATAGCGTAGCTCAATATACGATAGAGGTGCTAAAGGGGACGCTCCAAAACAGAGGTGCGGTTTAACCTCTATATGTGTGTGCATGTGATTGTTCAGTTTGACTTTTATTTTTTTTTAATATCATGGCACTTATATATATTTTCCAAATGGACATATCTTTTCTTATGTTCACACTATTAGTGGATAATTTAAACAAATACAGTCATCTATACGACGAGACAAAAAATTAATAAGTGAAAATCCCTGAAATCAAACTTAATACACAAAACATTCTCCTAAATAAAGATATAAATCACAACCCTATTTTTAAATACTACAATTTTCTTCCCTACAATAACCTTCATTCCATTGCAGCAATGCTGATTATTCTTATTTAGATGTTATGCTCACATCTATACTTAAAATTTACACCCCATTAATTATCAATCTTTAAAACGCAATAACTTTTTGTAGAAACGACGGATTAACAAACCGTTTTCACCATTAAATCACAAATTTTTTTATCCTTCCAACGAGTGGCATTGTGCATATATAAAGCAACCGCATGACAAGCTATTCGTAATAATATGCAATAGTTGCAGACAACAGCAAATTTATGCAATTATATGCAATAGTTGCAAAAAATTCAGCAAATATATGCAATTATATGCAATAGTTGCAGACAATTCAGCAACTATATGCAATAGTTGCAGACAAGTCTGCAACTATATGGTATAGTTGTACATTTGAAGAAAAATCGATGATATTCAAAATTTGCTGAATTCTCAACAAATATATGGAATAATCTCACAATCACGGCAAATATGATATTTTTTGGTATCAACTATTGATCTTATTTTAAAGATCATAATTTTTTTTATTTTTTTGGTGAAAACGGTTTGCTGATCCGATATTTCTATAGAAAGTTACGAGCGTTTGAAATGTCAACAACATAAAGGGTATTTGGGTCTTTTTGCATGCGCGTGAATTTTAAAATAGAGACTGGAAACTAATTAAAAAACAGAGAGATGTTTTGTGTATTGCAAACTTTATCAGGATGTATGCCAAACACACCCAATTAAAAATATAAACATCCCTAAAATATGACTGCATATACATACTTTAACTTAACTTGCTTATTTGGTTACATTCTCAAATCATACGTATACGCGTATATATACTATTTCATCCTTTAAAGAGACAATGACTCTTCATATTTTATCTTTTTTTAATGAACATGATACTTAAATACTTTTCCTAGTTATAAATAACTTTCTACTTAAAAAAAATCCCAATAAACATAATTTTTCATGATTTCATATTTATAGGGTGAATTTACTAATTACATCCATGAATAATTTAACCAAAACATTCATTCATACCAGAAGACAACAAGTTAATAATGGTCGTCGACAATTGGGTTTGATTACATTTACTCTTTGTTTAATTTAACAAGCAAAAGACTAAAGAAACTTTAGGTACGAGCAGGATCAGCTTCACAACTTGAGTTTCCCCAGACAACCTATAGTTGAACCACTGATATCATTGAAGATAAGCGTGTATACAACCAATTGAACCAAAGAACCTTATTGCAAAAACCTATATCAAAATTTATTTATTAAAACTTATTCTTCATCATTGTCATATTACCCTTGGTTGTTGTCCCGTCAAGGGGGTTGCCCCAGGCGGCTGCATGTTCAGCGTAGCCCTGGAGCCAGCCCTGGGTATGAGTTATGTTGATGAGTCGTTAATGCAGCAAGTTAACTGTAACATTTTTCTTCTTGTAACAAATGGTACGTGGGTCTCACTTTCAAATATCAGTCCTATAGGAAAGCAAGTATCATGACAGTCCACAGGGCGAATGTTGTTAGCCTAAAAAGTATACTATTAAACAAATTCATCACGTACATGAATATTTAACAAGTTAACTATTTCCAGAACATAATCAGAAATGTAAGCATTACAATAATGAAATATACTCAATCTCTTCAACACTCATCATCAACTTCATCATGATCAGTAAATCTTTTCCAGTACCAATGCTTCTTCCAAACAAGGGACATCTCTTCTACAGGAACATTCTTAGTCTCAGGTAAGAAAAAGGCAACCAATAACATCTTGACTATTATCCAAAGACCAATAAACAAAAATAGTCCATACTTTATATGACAGACTAACGATAATGAAGTTTGTACTAGGGCAAAGGTGATCAACATCTTAAGGGAAACAGTTATGCTTTGCCCTACCGATCGGACTACCAGTGAAAATATCTTGCTAGGAACAAGCCACCCAAGTGTCCCCCATGGCCATGCATACCCAGCTACATATGTGCATAAGAACACCAATATCACCGTGGATACTGGTTTTGAAGCTATTGTTCCAATTTCCTCTGCTTCTATCTCCACAACCATTATTGTTCCTTTCACAATCTAAAACACAAGAATTCAGTCATTTCTGCTTTCCTTTTCCTCATTAGGTCACCTACTGACGCAGCGGATATAACAGAAAATGGATGTGACGATGAAAATAGGAATCGATGGATTAAAAATACCCAAATGCACAAATGCGTTGATCTCAAAGATACCAGATTCTAGCTATCTCCAACACGTTGATCGTGCACGATGCCGGGTTAAAAGATCTACGATTCTTCGACGTTGTTCTCGAGCGTGAGATTCCATGAATCGGCTTCAAATCCGTTGATTCGAGCACACTCGAATATCCGAAGATGGAGAAAGGAGAGGAAAGTGCGAATTCGGGGTCGAATTTTTTTCAACCAGGAGAGGATGATGCAGCGCGGCAAGGCATGAGAGGGAAGGAGTCAACAAGACGTACCTTAATTCGCAAACGACCATCACCATTGCTCCGCGACCAAGACCATCCTATGTCGCTACGCGACCTAACCCCATCTTCACGCGACCTAACTCCATTCCCATCTCCACGACCTAACACATCTCCACGACCTAACCCCACACGCGACCTAACCCTATCCCTATCTTCATGATCTAACCCCATCTTCACGCGACCTTACTCCATTCCCATCTCAACGACCTAACCCCACACGCGACCTAACCCCATCACCTGATGATTAGTCACGAAGCCATAAATCGCTCTCAATTTCCAGCTTAGGTCGCGAATGCACAGATTCCTACATCGCGAAGTGGGCTTATGTCGCTGCCGAAGTAGCCTAGGACGCTGCTGTTGAATATACGCTTATATGTTTTTGTTTGATGATAATAAACATATATATTCATTTAAATGTATTTGTTAATGTACTATTTTATTTTTCATAGATTAAATAAATATTTGTTGAATAAAATAAATAACACAGAATTTGAATTCAAACAGATATTTTATTCAAACAAATATTTATTACAATCTTGAATAGTACAAATTCATGCTCTCACTATACATATACATTTTTGAATACATCACAATTTTATATTTACATTCAGAACCTCACTACATATCGCTCACACTCATATTTCTATCTTCAACTGCATTCCAGTTTGAATCCAGCATCTGAGCAATCTGCAAAAATATTCACTAATGCAGTAAAATTGAAAAAGAAATGTTTTTGCAATATACAATAAAATATGATTTTTGAAAATATGATTTGCCTCAGTTATTTGGGTTGTTCGTCATAATTTAAATTTGAATTCATCATACAAGAACAACTTGTGACATACACAGTGTATCACTGTATATGCCACAAGGCCGTGCACACCGATATATACACTTGATTGATTTACAGGGACAGGTGAGCACAGGTCAAACCCAAATGAAAAGTCGGGTTCAACTCACGTGCAATAACATAAAAGTCACAATTCTCAGTACAAGGTCAAACCCGAGTTTTAAAACTGGATTCAACTCAGGTGATAAATCAAATGAAATGGTCAAGATACATAATTCATAGGGTCGACCAAAAATCCAAATGCACAAAAGCATGATGCAAACTGAACAACAGATCAGCCATGACCAAAGAGAAGTCAAATGCAATAGACCGAGAACTAGACCAGTGCAGCCAATTAAAGAACAGAATTACTCACAACTAAGCAACTGGAAAGAGACATGTACACATGGGAAGTTGCCAAACAACAGTGAGCACATTCATATGTACAAATGCAAAGAACACCAGTGATACAAATGCAACACAGTGGGCACCACAATGCAAGCCGAGCATCATGACACTAAGCAACTGGAAACAACAAAAAGATGCAACCACACTCAAACCAAAAGCATGCTCGATGCAAAAGTCCAAACCAGGTTCAAATTATACAAGCTCCAGAAGGACAATGCATGTACAAGACTCAGAGACCAAGCAATGAACAAAATACATGCAAATGCATCAAAGCACTGAGACATGAATGCAGCATTTACAACATACAAACAAGCACATGAAGTAATGAAGCACTGAAGAGATGCAACCAGCTACATGAATAAACAAAAGCATACAGTTCAAATTAATAGAGGCAAATAATACAATATGGGAATATGACTGTAAGCAGTGTCACAAGACCAGTGAAGTACGACATCATCATAGACAGGTGCAAGCTCAACAGTCAATTATGACCAAGTACAAGTGCAAGTGAAACACAAGAAGCAAATGCTACCATGACCCAAGTGCATGCTACAACAACAATGACCAAGTGCAGCATCAGTGAAGACAAAGCATGATACAGGTGAACAGAAGGATCAAATGTGCAAAGTGGAGACCAAACAAAAAAAAAACTAGAGTGCAACAGGCAAACACAACACCGCAGCCAACATATACACTATGAATCAGAGATTACAAACTCGAGTGAGCAAGAACAATGTATGGAGTGTGCAAGTGAACATGACAGGAAATAGTTCAATATGAACTGATGAAGCAGTACCAATGAACATGCAGTGATAAATTCATGTGATTATGCAGTATTGACAAAGTCAAAAATCAACACCGTAATGACCACGATAGTAATTCAAAACCGTGTCAACCAAGCAAGCATCGAATATACGATTGTGAACTAGTCAGAGAAATCAACAACGTCCAAGCATACTCGAACGGCCAAAGCAAATTTCTGAAACAATCAGACGAACAAAAAATAAGGAGATCGAACGCATATAAATCTCAATCATCATCGGCAATTTTAGGTATCGAGTTCGAGCAAGCCAAAATCGGCAATTTTAAGTACATACCGAAAAACGCAGAACGAACTCGATCCAAATTGAAGAGCCGAGAGCAAATCAAAGAGCATCGAAATCGTCGAACTTTATCAAGCGACGAACTTCAATTTGTACAACCCTAATTTTGGAAGCAAGGAGCAAAAGAGCCGAAGCCCTAATTTTGTTGCAAAGAGGAACGGTCACCATTTTTTCACAGGCCAAAGAAGAAGAAAGAATCAGGTTAGAGAATAAAAGGGCTGGCCGTGTTTTATGTCAAGAGGGCTTTAGTGTTTTAATTAGTTAGGGTTCAAGTGTTATCTTTTAATTGTTGTTTAATTGTTTTTGTTTTTACTTTACGAATCAAAACTTTGTAAATCACCACCTAGGGTTTAGGTAGTGTCAGATTGTCTAGTTAGAATTAGTTCAGTGAGCAGGGTGTGCGAGTTTGCAAAGCTCTATAGGCGGGAGCAGAGTTTGCGAGTAAGCAAATCTCTATAGGCGGGAGCAGAGTTTGCGAGTAAGCAAAACTCTATAGGCGGGAGCAGGGTGTGCGAGTCTAGTAGAGTGTTTGTGAGCGGGTGCAAATGTTTGCGAGTCTAGTAGAGTGTTTGTAAGCGGGATACTATTTAATTCTAATAGAAATCTGGGAATGCAGCAGTAGGCAGGGGTTGCCGAAGCTGGGTAAATTTTGTGTGTGATTTACTTTTCAGCATATTTATTTCTACAGTTTGTTTCTGTGTTTATATCGAGAAAATTTGCTATAACCGTATTCACCCCCCCTCTAGGGTTAATCTAGATCCTACAAGTGGTATCAGAGCCTGGTATTTTTATTTAACTCTAGAGTCATGAATTCATCAAATAATGCTTTTTCTGAGGGGCAATCTATTGCTAGGCCACCCATGTTTAATGGGAATGATTATGCTTATTGGAAAGTTAGGATGGGTATATATCTTAGTTCTGTTGATTATGATGTTTGGGATATTATTGAAACTGGCTATAAAGCTCCCACTATAACCGTTGGTGATACCGAGATTCCTAAACCTAAGTATAGATGGGATGCTAACGAGAAATTGAAAACCACAAATGCTAAAGCCATGAATGCCTTGATCTGTGCTCTTGATAAAAATGAATTTAATAGAATTTCTCATTGTACAACAGCACAGGAAATTTGGCACACTTTGGAGGTGACACACGAAGGAACTTCTCAAGTCAAGGAGTCTCGTCTATCCCTATTCAGCAATGAATATGAAAACTTTGTGATGGACAAAGGCGAGAGCATAAAAGACATGTTTGGACGCTTTTCAACTTTGGTGTACAACGCTAGAGCGCTTGGGAAGGTGTTCACCGAGGTAGAGCTTGTAAGGAAGGTGGTTCGAGTCTTACCGATAAACTTTGAGGCAAAAGTCACGGCAATCCAAGAATCGAAAGATTTGAGTAAACTAAGCATGGAGGAGTTGATTGGTAACTTGATGACATATGAGCTTGAGCTAAAAGAAAAGGAAGAATGCAACAACTCCGAACCAAAGAAGAAGACGATTGCCTTAAAGAGCAAAGAAGAAAGTGATGAAGAAGAAGAAGATCCAATCGAAGAGCTTGCAATGGCTGTCAATAATCTTAGAAAATGGTTGAGATTCAAGCCACGCAAGAAGAAAACAAAGGGTAATAGATCAAAAGACTCTGACAATTCCGATAATGAATCAACATGCTTTAACTGCAAGAAGCCCGGACACTTCATACAAAAATGCCCACTTCTCAAAAACAACAAAGGAAAGAAAAAGAAAAAGAAGGCTTTTGCAGCGACTTGGGATGATGAAGAAGGAGAGGAAGTTTCGGATAGCAGCTCAGAGGAGGCTAACTTGTGTCTTATGGCAAAATCAAATTCAGAAGCAAGCTCCGAGGAATCTAGTGAGGCAGGTGAGTATTCCTATAGAGATCTTGTTTTTATGTGTCTTGATCTTACTAAGGTAGTGGATACTCTTGAATCCAAAATTGAAAAACTGAAATCTGGTAGGAGAGAATTTGCTCGTGAAAATTTTAGGTTAAAAACTGATCTTGAAAATATTCAAAACCTAGAATGTAAAAAATGTAAGATTTTAGATTCAGAATTATCAAAACTTAGGAATAACTTTGAGAGTCTTGAAAAAGAAAATTTGAATCTTAAGGAAACCATCGACTCTAGGAAAAAGGATTTTATAAATCGATGCACCTCACTTGTCACTGAAAACACAACATTAAAAACCAAAGTCCAAAATCTTGAGAAAACCCTGAATTACTTTTCAAAAGGAGAAGAATCTTTCAAAATGTTATTGGGAAATCAAATTTTTGCTAACAACAGAAAAGGACTAGGTTTTGGGAAATCACAAGATGATGATAAAGGTAAAAGTGTCTTTGCTCGATCTGAAATAATTGGACATCATAGTCATAGGAACAAGAACACAAAATTTAATCAAGTCAATTTAATGTGCACAATTTGTAGAAAATTTGGACACAATCAAAATAATTGTTGGTATAGACCCAAACACGTGAAAACTATACCAATTTGGGTTCCAAAAGGCACAAATATAAAATCTTTGAAAGTCAAACAAATTTGGGTGCCAAAAGGAATATATATAAATAGTTTTGGGTCTCCACAAACATATTTTTCATGTTCTGCCACTAACAACCATGGACCTATAAAAACAAATAGGTCACCAAAATCTTTCATCGTGTAGGTGTGGTGGCAGGCTAAGGAACAACAACAGTGTTCTCTAGATTTTGGCTGTTCCAGAAACACAACGGGTGACAAAGCAAAGTTCCTTAGCCTAGTATAAAGGTGACAGAATCACAATGGACAATGACGAAAAATATCGTAAAGGTAAAACAGGAAATGGTATATTTATTTAAACGATATATGAAATGTGATAATCTGCACCGTATTCTGAATTAAATCAGCCAATAATGCGATGATGAAATAATGATGATTTTGATTCTGACTTTTTTCAAAATTGTTGGCCAATTATGCTTTTATGCCAAAAACACTACAATTCTTGAAATACTTCATACATATTAAATTTGAAAAATAATGGTGTTTGTTGATAATACATTTGGCTAATTCTTTATTCAGGTTTCTTTTATTTACATGACCTCAACTTAAAATCCTAATGAATTCTATTTAAAAATTATAAAAAGGATTTTAAGAAATTGTTGAAACTTCAAGAAACTGTTTGAAACGATAATGATTGCTCATGAATATAGTTGTTTATTCTACGGCTTCTAAGATTGACACTATGATATGTTTTTTGATTGTTAACACGGCTTCAATTCAAATTCAAAAGAATGTCATTTAAATTGCTGTTAAGTTTGAAATTCTTGGTGCACACTTCATGGTTTGGTCAATCAAATTCAACGAGTGATAATTGAGTGAAAGTAAAATTCAGATGCAGATTACACTGGTAATCTAGTTAATAGACAAATTACTAAAGGAACGTGATTTTTGTTGAAACATTTAGTAACTGTATCATTCATTCAAAGGAAATATCTGCATATATTTTCAATTCAAATAATTTTTCAAATAGCAGATTTTTTTTATAACCCCTTCGAGAAAATCATTTTTGACCATATTTTCAGCTTAGTCATTTTTTGATTTTAAATGACAAATTTTGACCAATCTAACTCCCTAATGATTATCGAAAAGATCAATAGTGATTGAGAAAGTGATGAGTGTCGATATTTGTCATACATTACTCAAGACAGTATATTTAGAAAAATTTCTTTAGAATTTCATAACAAGAGTTATAAAAAAAATTTGTTGGGTAAAAAAAATTCCATAATCATTTCTATTTCTATCATCTTTCTATCGACCATCACTCATCAAAATCATATATAGTATGTAAATTTGTGGTAGTTTACAAAGGAAATCATTTGTGCTTCAATTTATTATATTTTTATCAATAAAAAATAAATATCCAAAGTATTCACTCTCATTTAAAAGTCCTCACGGTTATGCATGGGTGAATTACTTGGATTTTTGATTATGTGCATTCATGCTCATTTAAAAGTCCTCACGGTTATGCATGTATGGAACGCATATCAAAATAAATTAATTTAATAGACAAGTTGATTCTAATCCCATTTAAAAGTCCTCACGGTTATGCGTGGTTAGAAGATACTTGAATTCATTTTAAATAAAAATTGTGAATACTACTAATCTCATTTAAAAGTCCTAACGGTTATGCATGGGTAGTAGATATTCAAATTTCCTGAAATAAATATACCACAAATAGACAGAACTGTATGATTTTTGATGATTTTATCCCCATCACTTCTGAAAGTGGAATATGCGCCTGACAAGGGTAATTATGATTTTTGTTTGAGTTTTATTGAAATTTAATATTTATATTCAATTGAGTTAAATGTTTGATTCATGTCTGTCACTTCATCCCTATTTTATAACACTGTTATTCTTTTGCTGATAACAAAAGGGGGGGAGAAAAGTTAAGATTTTGTTAAATAGAATCAAGCAAAGGTCAAATAATTTCCCATTTGCATCTAGGCTTAATTATATATTTCTATTTGTATGCATATATGTAGGGGGAGCATCATGTAGAGAGGAAGCATTTAAATAGGGGGAGCAATTAAAGTATATCATTGATCAAATACATTTAACACATGTACAAAATCTTAAATATATGTTTGTTATCGTCAAAAGGGGGAGAATGTTGAATATGTGCTTATATGTTTTTGTTTGATGATAATAAACATATATATTCATTTAAATGTATTTGTTAATGTACTATTTTATTTTTTATAGATTAAATAAATATTTGTTGAATAAAATAAATAACACAGAATTTGAATTCAAACAGATATTTTATTCAAACAAATATTTATTACAATCTTGAATAGTACAAATTCATGATCTCACTATACATATACATTTTTGAATACATCACAATTTCATATTTACATTCAGAACCTCACTACATATCGCTCACACTCATATTTCTATCTTCAACTGCATTCCAGTTTGAATCCAGCATCTGAGCAATCTGCAAAAATATTCACTAACGCAGTAAAATTGAAAAAGAAATGTTTTTGCAATATAAAATAAAATATGATTTTTGAAAATATGATTTGCCTCAATTATTTGGGTTGTTCGTCATAATTTAAATTTGAATTCATCATACACGAACAACTTGTGACATACACAGTGTATCACTGTATATGCCACAAGACCGTGTACACCGATATATACACTTGATTAATTTACAGGGACAGGTGAGCACAGGTCAAACCCAAATGAAAAGCCGGGTTCAACTCACGTGCAATAACATAAAAGTCACAATTCTCAGCACAAGGTCAAACCCGAGTTTTAAAACTGGATTCAACTCAGGTGATAAATCAAATGAAATGGTCAAGGTACATAATTCATAGGGTCGACCAAAAATCCAAATGCACAAAAGCATGATGCAAACTGAACAACAGATCAGCCATGACCAAAGAGAAGTCAAATGCAATAGACCGAGAACCAGACCAGTGCAGCCAACTAGAGAACAAAATTACTCACAACTAAGCAACTGGAAAGAGACATGTACACATGGGAAGTTACCAAACAACAGTGAGCATATTCATATGTACAAATGCAAAGAACAGCAGTGATACAAATGCAACACAGTGGGAACCACAACGCGAGCCGAGCATCAAGACACTAAGCAACTGGAAACAACAAAAAGATGCAAGCACACTCAAACCAGAAGCATGCTCGATGCAAAAGTCCAAACCAGGTTCAAATTGTAGAAGCTCCAGAAGGACAATGCATGTACAAGACTCAGAGACCAAGCAATGAACAAAATACATGCAAATGCATCAAAGCACTGAGACATGAATGTAGCATTTACAACATACAAACAAGAACATGAAGTAATGAAGCACTGAAGAGATGCAACCAGCTACACGAATAAACAGAAGCATATAGTTCAAATTAATAGGGGCAAATAATACAATATCGGAATATGACTGTAAGCAGTGTCACAATACCAGTGAAGTACGACATCATCATAGACAGGTGCAAGCTCAATAGTCAATTGTGACCAAGTACAAGTGCAAGTGAAACACAAGAAGCAAATGCTACCATGACCAAGTGCACGCTACAACAACAATGACCAAGTGCAGCATCAGTGAAGACAAAGCATGATACAGGTGAACAGAAGGATCAAATGTGCAAAGTGGAGACCAAACAAAAAAAATAGAGTGCAACAGGCAAACACAACACTGCAGCCAACATATACACTATGAATCATAGATTACAAACTCGAGTGAGCAAGAACAATGTATGGAGTGTGCAAGTGAACATGACAGGAAACAGTTCAATATGAACTGATGAAGCAGTACCAATGAACATGCAGTGATAAATTCATGTGATTGTGCAGTATTGACAAAGTCCAAAATCGACACCGTAATGACCACGATAGTAATTCAAAACCGTGTCAACCAAGCAAGCATTGAATATACGATTGTGAACTAGTCAGAGAAGTCAACAACGTTCAAGCATAATCGAACGGCCAAAGCAAATTTTTGAAACAATCAGACGAACGAAAAATAAGGAGATCGAACGCATATAAATCCCAATCATCATCGGCAATTTTAGGTATCGAGTTCGAGCAAGCCAAAACCAGCAAAGAAAAAGGAGTGAAGTACATACCGAAAAACGAAGAATGAACTCGATCCAAATTGAAGAGCCGAGAGCAAATCAAAGATCATCAAATCCTATCATCGAACTATATCAAGCGACGAACTTCAATTTGTACAACCCTAATTTTGGAATCAAGGAGCAAAAGAGCCGAAGCCCTAATTTAGTTGCAAAGAGGAACGGTAATTTTTTCACAGGCCAAAGAAGAAGAAAGAATCGGGTTAGAGAATAAAAGGGCCGGCCGTGTTTTATGTCAAGAGGGATTTAGTGTTTTAATTAGTTAGGGTTAAAGTGTTATCTTTTAATTGTTGTTTAATTGTTTTTTTTTTACTTTACGAATCAAAACTTTGTAAATCACCACCTAGGGTTTAGGTAGTGTCAGATTGTCTAGTTAGAATTAGTTCAGTGAGCAGGGTGTGCAAGTTTGCAAAGCTCTATAGGCGGGAGTAGAGTTTGCGAGTAAGCGAAGCTCTATAGGCGGGAGCAGAGTTTGCGAGTAAGCAAAACTCTATAGGCGGGAGCAGGGTTTGCGAGTCTAGTAGAGTGTTTGTGAGCGGGAGCAAATGTTTGCGAGTCTAGTAGAGTGTTTGTGAGCGGGAGCAAATGTTTGCGAGTCTAGTAGAGTGTTTGTAAGCGGGATACTGTTTAATTCTAATAGAAATCTGGGAATGCAGTAGTAGGCGGGGTTGCCGAAGCTGGGTAAATTTTGTGTGTGATTTACTTTTCAGCATATTTATTTCTGCAGTTTGTTTCTGTGTTTATATCGAGAAAATTTGCTATAACCCTATTCACCCCCCTCTAGGGTTAATCTAGATCCTATAGCTGCCGTGCTTGAGTCGCTTAAGTTTAGGTCGTTACTGATTGTTAAGTCGTTTGTTGTAATTTCTGCTGTTAAGTCGAACATGTTAAGTCGTGAATCATGTTATGTTGAGTCGTTGTTATATTGTAAAATTTCTATAAATAGGGGTGTGAAGTCGTTGTAAATGGTTGTTGATTTTGGAATAAAATTTCGGTTTGTGCTTTGTGCCACCATTAAAATCGGAAGTTGAGTGTTATCTCCTTTCTCTATCTTCGGATATTCGAGTGCGCTCGAATCAACGGATTTGAAGCCGATTCACGGAATCTCGCGCTCGAGATCAACGTCGAAGAATCGTAGATCTTTTAACACGGTATCGTGCACGATTAACGTATTGGAGATAGCTAGAATCCGGTATCTTTGAGATCAACGGATTTGGGCATTTGGGTATTTTTAATCCATCGATTCCTATTTTCATCGTCACATCCATTTTCTGTTATATCCGCTGCGTCAGTTTGGTATCAAACTAGATTTAGCCAATCATAGCTAAGCCGAGCCTGTTGGAGCAAAGAGAAGTGTTTAGAGCCGAGAGTTAAAGTCTGTTTGGAGATTGTTTGATTCGACAATGCCTCCGAGAAGAGCTAATCGTCATCAGAATATTGCAGATGTGTATCGAAGAGAAGAAGCTGAGGCAATGTAACAACGCATCAATGAGAAGTTCAATGAAGGTGTTGAGAAGTAGAGAAGTTGATGATCGACATGAATCAAAGTCGTAGTAGAAGGTCACCAGTCTCGAACCATGGAGGAAACAAAGTTTCGCCATCAGTTACGAAAGCGAGGAGGGCGTCGCCACAGTCGTATCGGGATAGAAGAGAATCATCAGTTTCAACGATGCGAGATCACCATGGGTATAAAAATGAAGAGAGAAGGACTCCACGTGAGTTTGAGAATGAACCATATCATGATGATGAAAGACATGGTCGAAGGGACGTGCGTGATCTTAGAGATGTTGATGGTCGAGATCGATATCGAAGCACATCTGATTATAATGAGGATGGTGATAGATGTAGTGTTCATTATCGAGATCGAGACCAAGTGCGAAATCCATATCGGGATATAGAAGATGATCGTTGATGGGAGTCGGTGATGAAGATGGAAATTCCAGAATTCAAGGGTGGTATGATAGCAGAAGAATTTTAGGATTGGTTATCTAATGTTGAAGAAATTTTTGACTTCAAGGAAGTTCCTGAGCATCGTAGACTTAAGTTGGTTGCTACTCATTTGAGAGGAAGAGCTATGGCATGATGGCAACAAACTAAACTAACACGGGAAAGGATGGGAAAGTCAAAGATTGTCTTGTGGGAGAAGATGAAGAAGTTAATGAAGGCTACTTTCTTGCCTTATAACTATCAATCCCTTATATATTAGCGATTGCAGAACTTGAGGCAGGGAACAAAGTCGGTGAATGATTATGCGGATGAATTTTATCAATTGATTGCGAGGAATGATATCATGGAGACAGAGGAACAATTGACCGCTAGATTTGTTGGAGGGTTGAGAATGCAGATTCAAGATATGGTGAATATGTTTGATCCGAGATCTGTTGCTGAAGCACATCAAAAGGCTCTAGCTTGGGAGAAGCAAGGCAGAAGAGGTGGTGGTGTGTTTACCAATTCCAACAATCAAGTGAAAGGGGCTAGTAGCAATGCGAATCTTTCCAAGGCTGTTAATAAACCGGTTGTTAATGAAGTTGCTAAGACCAAAGTCAACAACAATTTCAAGTGCTACAATTGTAAGGAGTTTGGTCACAAGAGCAATGAATGTCCGAAGCCTAAGAAACGAGTGATGGTTGCTGAGGTTGAGGATGAAGATGCTGAAGTAGAATGTTCCAATTCACCACAAGTTGAGGAGGAAGAAGAATTGTCAGGAGATGAGGGTTGTAATTTGATGATGAGGAGATCGTGTTTGACACCAAAGCAAGAGGATGATTCAAGTTGGCTAAGGAGTAATATTTTTCAGTCAACGTGCACTATTTTGGGAAAGGTTTGTAAATTTGTTATCGATGCTGGAAGTTGTGATAACATTATCTCTACAAAAGCTGTAAAGAAGTTGGCATTGAAGACTGAGAAGCATCCTAAACCCTACAAGTTAACTTGGTTGAGGAAAGATGGGGAGGTGAAGGTTAGTAGAAGAGCTTGTGTAATTTTTTCAATTGGGAAGAAATACAAAGATGAAATTTGGTGTGATGTGGTTGATATGGATGTATGTCATCTATTGTTGGGGAGACCGTGGCAGTATGATAGAGCTGTGCAACATGATGGTCGTACTAACAGCTACAGTTTCATGTTCGAAGGCACAAAAACCACTTTAATTCCCAAGAAGCGACAACAGGAAGAAAGCAAGTTGGAGGAGATTGAAGAGCTGAAAACTTTGCTATCTTTGAAGGAGTTTGTTAAGGAAGTGGAAGATGAGCCTAAAGTGTTTTTGTTGATCGGACGTGAAAGTAGTGAGAATGTTGAAATTCCAGAGGAAGTCAAACCAGTGTTGGAGGAATTTGAGGATGTGTTTCCTGAAGAGCTGCCCAAAGAATTACCACCATTGAGGGACATACAACATCAGATTGATCTTGTTCCAGGAGCTGTGTTACCGCATAAACCACATTACAGGATGAGTCCAAAGGAACATGAGGAGTTGAGAAGGCATGTGGAAGAATTGCTTGAACAAGGGCGCATACAAGAGAGCTTAAGTCCTTGTGCTGTACCAGCATTGTTAGTGCCAAAGAAGGATGGTTCGTGGAGGATGTGTACGGATAGCAGGGCACTGAACAAAATAACTATCAGATACAGTTTTCCGATGCCGAGACTTGATGATCTGTTAGATCAAATCAGTGGGTCTGTAATCTTTTCGAAGATTGATCTTAAGAGTGGATATCATCAGATTCGAATTAGACCAGGGGACAAATGGAAGACAGCGTTCAAGACAAGGGAAGGATTATATGAATGGCTGGTTATGCCGTTTGGTCTATCGAATGCACCAAGTACGTTTATGAGGGTGATGAACCAAATTTTCAGGTCGTACATTGGGAAGTGTGTGGTAGTTTACTTTGATGATATTTTGATTTACAGTGCTAGTACAGAAGAGCATATTCAGCATTTGCGAAAGGTGCTAATTATTCTTCGTCAAGAACCATTTTGAGATCTCACAAACTCCCAATTCAAATTAACCATTTAACTTTCCAAGTCAAATCTCAAGTTTATCTTGAAATTTCCAATTTATGTTGCTAATTAACTTATTTAACTTTCCAAAGTTAAATTCAATTTACTTAATCCAGTCAACTTTAACCAATTTGATTTTCCATTTCAAATTTTAAACTTCTCATAAATAATCTTCCCACTTTTTAAGTTCAAAAACTTATCACTTTGGTTATCACATCTCATTCCAAATTTAAAACTCTACATTTAGAGTTTATTTCAAATTATCTTTGATACTATGTATATCCCTCATCTATACATGTTATCTTCTTGGCCCGCCAAGCCATATTTTTTTAATTTAAACCACCTTTGGTTTCAATTAAAAACAGTTTTATTTAAAGCTTTCAAACAACTCTTATTTTAAAATAAGATCACATTCAAAATATTCTGAATAATACTATTTATTATTTCTCTTAACATTTTGAAAACAATTTCAAATGTTTCTAGACTAAGGTTTAAAACTTCACAGTTTAAAGCCTACTTCAATTTATAAGTTATACTCTACTTCATTTGGCTTACTTATTAACAAATATATAATCATTAAACACAATAACTATTTATGATAACACCCAAGATTACCATACCTCGATACCAATTCATTTTTATCTTATTTCTACTTTTACAAATTCAGGACTTAATTCCATTTCAAACTTATCTTCATTTAATTTCAATTTGATCGTATTGTTATTACCACTTAATTCTCATTATTTTACTTAATTCCAAAAATCAACAACCAATTTCTTTATATATATCAAAAGATAATCTTATATGGAAATCATTTTTAAAATCATTTTATAAGAAAATAACAAGTACGCTCTCATATATTATATACACTCAACTCATTTTAGGGTATCACTTACCCTTTCCTTAATGAGTAAACCCATCGGAGCCAAGGTTCTCGCTTAACCTTCTGCTTTGATACCAAATTTAACGACCCGGAAATTTCGATCCGAAAATTCCAGAAGTTAGAAGAAGAAGAAAGAGATAGAAGAAGAAGAAACAGAAACACAACATAGATTCTCACATTTGTAGCAGATCAAAATATAATATCAAATAAAATAACAGTTCTACAAAGAAGAACTGTTTTCAGTACATTTACATTTTTATACATCAGAGTTACAAGGTTACACTGACAAACTTGACAGTTAATTCAATATACAATAATATCTCTCAGAAGAGTACACTCCATACGTTCCTGCCCTCCAGCTCGCCTCCTGAGCTCCAAAACATCCTTACCTAAAAATCTGTAATACTCGGTCTGACCCGAGCATTACATCAAATTAACACCCGGGTCAGGCCGGAAACCAGCGTGAGTGAACCCATCTAACATGAATGACCAAAGCATACAACTTATATATATAACCCTGATAACTTGTATCAAATACAAAATTCACAAATTGTAATGGACATTACTTATTTCAGTCACAAAATTCTAAGTACCAAAACTTAGATTAAATAGTCCAATTCACTTAAATCATTCCATTCCAGCTTATTGATTTCACATATCAATCTATAAAGAATCAATGTGATTTTGGGTATTTACTAATACCCGGCTCCGGTCTCTTCGAATTCAATACCATCTTAACCCAGGTTATTCAAGTGAAACACAATTCAACCTTTAAATACAAGATGTCACTTTTTTTTATACAACAATTCATCATCGACAGATAACCACAAAATCATTGATTAAGACAAACATAACATATCACCCACATTTCACATCAGAAATGTCAACCAATCATTCATAAGAAAGATAAATTAGTCGCCCATCACTAATTCAATCAATTTTAATTACTTTAATCATTTATAATCTTTCTTACTTAACAATAATTAATTAAAAATCATTAATTAATCACCCCTAATTATACTCTCTAATTACATTCAGTAATTAGCCTTTAATTAATTTACCACATTCATTAATCAATCTTGATTAATCAAATCTAGTAATTAATTATTCTTAATTACTTACATTAATTAATTAACCAATTAATTATATTAAATTAATCACATTAGTTTACCATTTCACAATCCTTAGTTAATGATCTTCATTAACTATTTACAATTCTCTAATTACTTCTCTAAGTCATTAAGGTTTAAATTAACCATTATTAATTTCAAAGCAATTAATTCTTAATTTCCAATCAATTCATCTCTAATTACTTAATTAACTAATTCTTAATTACACTTAATTGCTTAGTTTATCAATTTCTAATCATTAATTAATAGCTTTTATTATCTAATTAATAATCTTATTGAAAATTAATTAACCCTTAACTAATTTAATCCTTAATCATTTATAAATCAAGTAAATTAATTACCCTTAATTAATTTCTTAATTAATCCTTTATAATTAATTAAACAAATTAATTATACTTAATTTTCTTATATTAATCTAATCTCATTTATCAAGTTTATTTAAAATTAACTCTTTTAAAGGTTCTAAAATTTTAAATTCTTTAAACCCAAAATAATTCTGTTCTTATACCTTAAATAAATTTTCAACTCGAAATAACCCTTAATTATTTTAAATTGAAAGGGTTGATAAATTATTACTACTAGATCAAATTTTGAACTGAAAAAAAAAATTGTAAAATCCTTCTTCAATAACCTACTATCTCAAAACTCGTGCCATCATACAACTTCATCGAACCAAAACTCGAGTTTCCCACATCTACTTCTTCCCGTGTGAAACTCTTCGAGTTCGCCCCGAACTAACTTCATCCTTCTCAACCTTTAGCAACAATACAGATGCATCTTCTCTCGCGTGCACGCTGCACTACCTAGCTCCGAGGCAGGCATCCTACTGCTTCGAACATAACCCGAGGAAAAAATCAATTCCTTCATCAAAAACGCACTAAAACACATGAACAAAGGTCTTATGCACGTGCACGAGACGTTGATGATCTTCTGACCACCATCGACCCTACCTCTTGATCACCGTCGACCTCCTAAATCTTCCCTACCCAATGAAGAAGACTCACCGACGCTTAAACCCAAAAACAATATTCGACACCATCAGAAAAGAATACCCCTACCAGCAAAGTCTTGTACTGCCGCCATCGGTCACCAGCACCCACACGCCAACGCCAGAAACATTGCTCCGCACCCCACTATCTTATCCCCTTCCTCCAGCATCGCTCGATGCAAGTTCGAAGTCACGATCACCCTGCAATCAACCCCAACCCATTCACGTCTTAAAACCCTAAAATCACCTCGCCGTGCAGCCACAGCGAAAGGTAACACCTCCTATTACTTTTTCCCCAATCACTGAACATCAATCCAACTCCAGTCCCAACCCCGTCATCCCCGATCAACCAGTTCACCAGAAAAAGTCGAAAATACTAATTCCATTCAATACTCAAAATCACGCGATTCACAAACCTAAAATTCACGATTTTATTTTTAAAAAACATTATATCAGATAATACATCAGGTTATACACTCGAATACGTAATTTATACAGATCGAGATTTTGATAAAATCGTGTATTTACTGAAATTCTTATTTTTCTTAAGATATTTACCTGATTATTTTCTTGAGTCTATTTTTAACACCAATACTTTGTTAATTCAAGCCTTTCCTATTTATACATCAAAGCCTATGCAAGATTATAAGATGAGATAATGATTTTTGTTCTGTTTTCCTACTTGTAAGCATAAAAACAGGGATATATGCCTGGCATACATGTCTAAATTCACAAATACATAAGATATATATATATATATATATATATATATATATATATATATATAAACATGCAGATGTAAACTTCAACATTTTCTTAACAACTATAGATATCCAAACATGTCACTGATTCAAGTTCAAGTAGGTAAGATTACTCACCTTTTATAAATAGAGACCAGGTTCCAATTCCTTTGATCTGGAACCAAATTTTTGAAAAAAAATCTGGTCTTTGAATCTTCCTTGAAGAAGTTGATCAGTACTTATTTTTGATGTTGAGTTGAGTTGATCTTTTAGGCTATGGAATAGAGGGCGGAGCTGCACTTGATTAGATCAGATCTTCCCTGAATTGATATTGAGTAGGATTGATTTTTTTGTATTGATTTTCTTTTTTGCTTCTAGGTTATGTAAAATGAAGATTAAGAAGAAATTTAGAACTGAAAAGTATCCTGGTTCTCACTTACATTTTTTTTAGAATTCTAAATCAAAAGAAAATTTTATTTATATTTTTTTTCTTTTTGCAACTTGTTCATTTTGTTTACACTTGTTTATTACCTATTTCATTTATTTAAACATTTGTCATCAATATGTATTTTATGCCTAAACCGCTCTTTGTTGAATTTACTTATAATTTAAGTTTTAAACCTTGTCATTTTAATATTTGCAAATTTATTTACCTCGTATGGATTTTTTAAAGGTTTACATATAAATATAAATTCAGTTTATCACCATATTTAATTTGAAAGGAAGAACATTAAATCTTTTTTTATCAATTTCCCATAATATTATTATTATTATTATTATTTTTAACTTAAGTTAAAATATCCAAACCATTTATATTTCAGAAGATACACACGCACACGCACACACTTATTTAAACAACATTTATTAAATTTGAAAATAATTAGTCCATTTAAAATCTATTTAAACCTATATATATAAGCAGCACATTATTATTTTTTGGTTTGAAATAACAATTTTGCCAATTAAAATTAAGTAAATTAGGAGATTATCAAATAAATACTTATCCAAATATTTATAATTCAATTATTATTTTTTCAAATTTATTAACACATCTAGATACTTTTATATTATCAGAATTTTATCTGCACAATTGCTTAAAATAGTATTTCTATTAATTAACCTAGCTAATTATCAATTAACATATACTCCCAAATCCGGGTTACCATACAGTCTCAGGTTAAATATTTCTTTCCAGCACTAAAACAGCTCCGTTTACTACTCGACCTAAATTTTTTAATAGCAAGCACAGTTTCTATAAGTTTTGACCTCACACTCCAGGTTTAAATTTTGCTTCTCGACGTTCAAATATTTTTCACTCATCATCTAGCCTAGATGGCCTTGCATAACAAATATGTTTTTGGAATTGTAACCTCTCGGTCCAAGATAAATCTCCACCCTTCGATTTGCAAAACCTTTAAATACTCATCATTTGACCAAGTACTCCATTCAAAACTAAGTGTCATGACTTCTTCTATGCATATAGTGTAGAGTGAACTCAAAAGAAAATCAAGAAAGGTTAACCAAACTCGCTCACTTCAAAGTTTCCATGTTTTATATATGAAATAAACATTGATGGGCATGTGTTATACAAAAAAAATTCAATAGAAAAAACGATGATTATCTTCCTAAGGAAAGTCCAACTCTCCATATCCATATGTAATGCAAGAGTTATGATGCTTTGATATATAAAGATCCGAACTGAACTCGTCTCAAGAGAATAATACCACAGCCCGAAGGTAGCTGTGACGCCCTACCTCTATACCCACGCTAGCCAAGAACACTACGATGTAATGCTGTCAACTAGCACGGAGAATAAGGCTGTTGAGGAGCGACCATCCGTGTAATTGGTTTGCGCGAGCACTGATATGTCAGATAGTATAACATGCATTTTATTTCAAGAGGAAATCCGACATACCGATACAAACACAAAGCTACTACACAGTGGCTATAATTATCTTCGGAAACAAATATAGAAATAAGCATAACACAAATCAGTCATAGATAATTCATATCACAAAGGCGGAAGAATATATGAATATATAACTAACAAATGAAAGTGTATATCAGAGTAGTGGTCAAAAAGATCCACAATAATACAAAAGAATAGCAACCCGTGCTATACAAAAGAATACAACTGTGAGCCTATATCTCAAGTGTATACAACAAAAACTGCTAATCTAAACAGTTAGCCAAAAGTCAGAGTAATGAATCCCTGGGGAGAAGTCAAGAAGAAGCACCTGTAACATCTCGGTCTGACCCGAGTATTATTCATAAGAAAATAATAAACGGATCAGTCTAGCTATAAATATCAGATTACATGATATAGAATAAGAGATATGGCATAAACATATGATAACCATACGGGCATACTACAATAAGTATGTAATTGAAACTCAACATGAGATTAATCAATATCACAAAAATCTTCTCAAAGATCCAAAAAGGGTTTCATACCCAAAACTTGTATTCACAACAAGCCAATGACACACGTATTCACCAATGCACAAAAATTGATAAATCATATCAATGAAATCACGAAAATTGGCGAAGCATAAATTCCAGAATTCAACACACGAAATCCAGAAATCATAAAAGGGGGGAGGCCTATCACACGAACGGGAGCATGAAAACTCACCAACATATGTAACACACGAACGAGACGCTATCTCATGGTAGCTAGCCATTAATTTTTGACACACGAACGACACGAAGACCATGGGGCGCTACCCCACATGTGTGAGTCGAAATCACACTGAAACGGGGTCTAATCTAAATTGCAGACAAAGAGACATCGTACAATTGCTAGTCTAAATCACAAAAATGATCATCATGATCATCAAGAAGTGTCAATTATAGTAAGCTAGTAAATATACGAGCTTAGCTTCATGTCCCATAACCACTAGCTTAACTTAAATATTTATGAACAAATTGTAGATCTCCACTAGAAAATTGTCACAAGAGATTCAATCGAATAAGTCCAAGAATTAACCGGCAAAATAAACGCAAGCGTTTCATACCACTCTTTTTACTAAGTCGTTTAATTAGATTTCTCATTCGAGTGAGGTAAAGGTTTGTATATACTATTAGATTGGAAATCGGTTTGAGAAAACGAGCTTTGTAATAAAATAGTGTTGAAATCATTTGAAGAAAGAGTTTTGATATTTACTACTAGTATAGAAAACCTTTATGTTTTGAAGTGACAAATCACAAAAAGGATTGTAGGAACAATCAATCACTAAAATTCACATTCGAAGACGTGAACGAAATCCAAAGAAATCGATACCGAATCCATCAAAATGGATATTCCAAAAATTCCCAAAGAAAAGAAGTCATCAAAGTCAATAAGAAATGATAACAACAAATAGGGAAATAACACGAATCGATTAAATTTGGAAACCACGCGAAATAGGCGAAATAGGCAAAACAGCTACATGTTGGTCGGCCAGCTACAGAGCTCGTTCGACCGGACCCTGTTCTAAAAAATTCTCGGGAAGCAGGTCGGTCGAGTAAGCTCTGTAGTTGGTCGACCGGACCTGAGACAGAGAAGTGCTATGCACTTTTATTAGCAGGTCGGTCGACCGGCCCAGTGGTTCGGTCGGCCGAACCTGATTGTTCTGCAAATTGAAACCTTATTTCAAATGAGGTGCAAACTCCTTCAATTTGCAATCGGACGAGCACGGACGCTAGGGGATTACGCCCATCGGCTACCCGGTCCTATTGGCTCCTCGATGCATCACCAAAAACATGTTCCAACATCAAAGTTATGATTTTTAAAGATTTGAACACTAAACACTAAAAATTGGAATATTCACCAAATCAATCCAAACCAAAAGCAATTGCTCAAAAATAAGTGTTAGGAATTCATACCTAACAATTGAAGATAGTTATAGACTAAGATGTGAGATAAAAATCTCACCTTTGAACCCAAACAAATGAAGAAAAAGCTTGAAAGCAAAAGGGGAATCAACCACTCTTCAAATCCAACTCAAGAAGCTTGATTCTATGCTAAAAAAAGAAGAACATTCCCAAAGTTAGGTTTAGGAATTTTTGAAATCCAAGAGAGAAGGAGTTGGAGAAGATGAAGAGAAGGCTTACCAATGGGTTCTCGTAGAAGTTGGAGCTAGATCTTGGATTTGCAATGAAACTAGGGCTTGGAATTGCTAATTTCCACTCTCTTCCACCATTGTTGCTTAAAGCTTAAAGTGTTAGAAATATGAAATGAAGTAATGAAGAGGAGAGGGTTGGAACTGAGTTAAGTGGGGTTAATGGGCTCAGCCCAAACCAAAGCCCTAAGTGAAAAAGTAGCAAAATTCTACTATCTCCAAACATATCAAAGTTTATACTTAAAAAAATCGCAAACGTCATTTTGAACTCAATGGGAGTGGTCCCGAGTCTTAATTCGACTGTTTGCAAAAAGTAGATTTTTTGAAAAAAAATCCGACTAACGATGAAATATTTAAATAAAATATTTAAATACTCAATCGTAAAATATGCGGGTTGTTACAGACTCCCCTCCTTAAAGAAATTGCGTCCACGCAATATTTAAGAAGAAAATATATATTAACAACCATGAAAGAATATTCAACACAAAAGAAATTTGAAATAAGTAATTCACCTCAAAGAGCACGGAAAGTAAGTCCGGATATGTTCGCTCGATGAACTCTCTAGATTCCCAAGAGCAATCCTTAAGATTTGAGGACCATTGGACTTTAACAAGCGGAACATCTTTATTTCGAAGGCGCTTGACCTCCGAAGCAATAATACGAATAGGATGTTGCTCATAAGTTAAATTAGGTGAAACTTTAATTTCTTCCACAACAACGGGCTCAAGAATAGAATCGGAATCTCGAAGGCACTTCCTTAGTTGAGAAACATGAAACACGTCATGAATAGCAGAAAACTGAGCCGGTAATAAAAGGCGATAAGCCACGGAACCAATACGTTCGGTGATAGGAAATGGCCCAATATATCGAGGCGCTAATTTTCCCGATCGATTGAAACGTACAACACCTTTCATAGGTGAAACACGAATGAACACAAGATCTCCCACAGAAAATTCTAATTTCCTTCTCCGGTTATCGGCATAGGATTTTTGTTTACTCTGGGCTTCTTTCATCCTACGACGAATAAGATCAATCTTTTCTGTGGAATCACGAATAAAGTCTGGACTTAAAACCAGCTTCTCACCGGCCTCAAGCCAACAAGAAGGAGATCGGCATGGCCATCCATAGAGTGCCTCGAAAGGTGCCATACCAATACTAGATTGGAAGCTATTATTATAGGAAAATTCAACAAGAGGAATATGATCTTCCCAGCTTCCACCGAAATCAAGCACACAGGCACGAAGAAGATCTTCAAGGGTTTGATTCACACGCTCGGTTTGTCCATCGGACTGGGGGTGATAAGCGGTGCTAAAATTAAGCATCGTTCCCAAAGCCTTTTGAAGACTCTTCCAAAATCCACTAGTAAACAATGGATCACGATCACTAACAATAGAAGTAGGAACTCCATGTAATTTAACAATCTCTTTAACAAAGAGTTTGGCCAAAAGAGGAACGGTTCGGTTAGACCGACCGGGAATAAAATAGGCAGATTAAGTAAGCCTATCAACAATCACCCATAAGCTATCATGACCCGAACGAGAAAGGGGAAGGCCATCAATAAAATCCATGGAAATTTGGTCCCACTTCCAAATTGGAATTTCTAAAGGTTGCAATAACCCACCGGGCCTTTGATGTTCGGCCTTAACGAGTTGGCAAGTCATGCAACGCTTAACGGAGTTAGCGATGTCAAGTTTCATTCCCTCCCAATAATAAAGTCGCTTCATATCCGCGTACATTTTACTACTACCGGGATGAATGGTAAATTTAGAACGATGTGAATCTTCTAAAATATCTTTACGAAGATCACTAATATTTGGCACGATAAGTCTACCAAATTTCCGAATGCCGCCACGAGAATCGATATCAAAGTCTTTCAAACCTTCAATATCAATTTTATCCTTAATATTTTGGCCAAGAAGAGCCAATTCAGGTTCTAGCCTTTGAGCTTCAAGAATGCGGTCTAAAAGAGAAGGATGAGCCTCAAGGCTACATAAAACAAGAGATGAACATAAATCGGAAACACGGTCTCGAATTTCGCAAGTGGATAAAATCTCGAGATCATTCCGTTCGGATATCATCATAGAAACAACCGCTTGTTGCTTTCGACGAAGTGCATCCGCAACGCTATTTCCCTTTTCGGGAGTATAAAGGATATCAAGATCATATGGTGCAAGAAATTCGAGCCAACGCTGTTGACGCAAATTAAGTTCCTTTTGAGAGAATAAATACTTCAAGGATTTATGATCGGTATAAAGAACAAATTTCTCTCCTAAAAAATAATGGCGCCAAATATGAAGGGCAAAAACAATAGCCACGAGCTCTAAATCATGAGTGCCATATCTAGTCTCAGCAGGCTTCAGTTGCCTAGAAGCATAAGCAATAACACGTTCTCTTTGCATAAGAACGGCACCCAAACCAACACGACTAGCATCGTATAAACGACGAAATCTTGATTCCCCTCGGGAATAACAAGAATAGGAGCATCAGAAAGAAGTTCCTTTAGTTTCCGAAAAGAAGTTTCACATTTGTCCGACCAAATGTATTTAACGCCTTTCTTCGTTAAGCTAGTTAGAGGCACGACAATCTTAGAAAAGTCTTTGATAAAACGGCGGTAACAACCTGCCAATCCAAGGAAGCAACATATTCAGTCACGGAGGCTTCACCCTGAACAAGGTCTATGAAACGCCGAGCCAATGTCACTTTCTCTGCTTCTGGCACGAATTTTAATTCGAAGCGTTCCCGGAATTGCTCCCAGGTGAGATCCGCCTTCATTAATCTCAGAAATAAGAAGTTCGTACCAGTCCAATGCTCTCTCTTGGAGCATAATGGAAGCCACCTGAACGCTGTGAAGATCGACAAGATTCATGCGAATAAAGATTCGATCGCAGGTCCTCAACCAAGCCAGGACCTCGATGATAGTTTCAGAACCTTTAAATGGCTTCCCACCCAGGTTGGTGTAATCATTGCACAAACATGCAAACCCAGATTTAGGGTGAGTAGGTTCCGGATTAGATCCAGCTGCTTGAGCATTCGTGAAAAGGTCAAGAAGTTGCTGGGTAGTCATAAAAACTCCATCTTGGGGTGGAGCACTAGATGGTCCAGCTCTAGGACGACCAGGTCTAACCACTTCTCTTCCCTAAGAAAGAAAGAGGAGAAAGAAGAAGATTATTCACTAATGAATATCAAGCAATCTTTCTAGATAAAACAAGGAATCATAAAGGACATAGGATGAATCGGTACGACGACTCGAATTAATCCTAAGACATAACTCCTAAGGTGGACTTAGGACGATGATCCTTGTTAAGTTATTCTACATTGTTCCGAAGTTCGGCTCTGATACCAAGCCGTGACTCCCCACCTCTATATCCACGCTAGCCAAGAACACTACGGTGTAATGCTGTCAACTAGCACAGAGAATAAGGCTGTTGAGGAGCGACCATCCATGTAATTGCTTTGCGCGAGTACCGGTATGTCAGATAGTATAACATGCATTTTATTTCAAGAGGAAATCCGACATACCGATATAAACACAAAGCTACTACATAGTGGCTATAATAATCTTCGGAAACAAATATAGAAATAAGCATAACACAAATCAGTCACAGATAATTCATATCACAAAGGCGGAAGAAGATATGAATATATAACTAACACATGAAAGTGTATATCAGAGTAGTGGTCAAAAAGATCCACAATAATACAAAAGAATAGCAACCCGTGCTTTACAAAAGAATACAACGGTGAGCCTATATCTCAAGTGTATACAACAAAAATGCTAATCTAAACAGTTGGCCAAAAGTCAGAGTAATGAATCCCTGGGGGGAAGTCAAGCAGAAGCACCTGTAACATCTCGGTCTGACCCGAGTATTATTCATATAAAAATAATAAACGGATCAGTCTAGCTATAAATATCAGATGACATGATATAGAATAAGAGATATGGCATAAACATATGATAACCATACGGGCATACTACAATAAGTATGTAATAGAAACTCAACATGAAATTAATCAATATCACAAAAATCTTCTCAAAGATCCAAAAAGGGTTTCATACCCAAAACTTGTATTCACAACAAGCCAATGACACACGAATTCACCAATGCACAAAAATTGATAAATCATATCAATGAAATCACGAAAATTGGTGAAGCATAAATTCCAGAATTCAATACACGAAATCCAGAAATCATAAAAAGGGGGGAGGCCTTTCACACGAACGGGAGCATGAAAACTCACCAACATATGTAACACACGAACGAGACGCTATCTCATGTTAGCTAGCCATTAATTTTTGACACACGAATGGCCCGAAGACCATGGGGCGCTACCCCACATGTGTGAGTCGAAATCATACTGAAACGGGGTCTAGTCTAAATTGCAGACAAAGAGACATCGCACAATTGCTAGTCTAAATCACAAAAATGATCATCATGATCATCAAGAAGTGTCAATTACAGTAAGCTAGTAAATATATGAGCTTAGCTTCATGTCCCATAACCACTAGCTTAACTTAAATATTGACGAACAAATTGTAGATCTCCACTAGATAATTGTCACAAGAGATTCAATCGAATAAGTCCAAGAATTAACCGGCGAAGTAAACGCAAGCGTTTCATACCACTCGTTTTACTAAGTCGTTTAATTAGATTTCTCATTCGAGTGAGGTAAAGGTTTGTATATACTATTAGATTGGAAATCGGTTTGAGAAAACGAGCTTTGTAATAAAATAGTGTTGAAATCATTTGAAGAAAGAGTTTTGATATTTACTACTAGTATAGAAAACCTTTATGTTTTGAAGTGACAAATCACAAAAAGGATTGTAGGAACAATCAATCACTAAAATTCACATTCGAAGACGTGAACGAAATCCAAAGAAATTGATACCGAATCCATCAAAACGGATATTCCAAAAATTCCCAAAGAAAAGAAGTCATCAAACTCAATAAGAAATGATAACAACAAATAGGGAAATAACACGAATCGATTAAATTTGGAAACCACGCGAAATAGGCGAAATAGGCAAAACAGCTACAGGTTGGTCGGCCGGCTACAAAGCTCGTTCGACCGGACCCTGTTCTAAAAAATTCTCGGGAAGCAGGTCAGTCGACTAAGCTCTGTAGTTGGTCGACCGGACCTGAGACAGAGAAGTGCTATGCACTTTTATTAGCAGGTCGGTCGACCGGCCCAGTGGTTCGGTCGGCCGAACCTGATTGTTCTGCAAATTGAAACCTTATTTCAAATGAGGTGCAAACTCCTTCAATTTGCAATCGGACGAGCACGGACGCTAAGGGATTACGCCCATTGGCTACCCGGTCCTATTGGCTCCTCGATGCATCACCAAAAACATGTTCCAACATCAAAGTTATGATTTTTAAAGATTTGAACACTAAACACTAAAAATTGGAATATTCACCAAATCAATCCAAACCAAAAGCAATTGCTCAAAAATAAGTGTTAGGAATTCTTACCTAACAATTGAAGATAGTTATAGACTAAGATGTGAGATAAAAATCTCACCTTTGAACCCAAACAAATGGAGAAAAAGCTTGAAAGCAAAAGGGGAATCAACCACTCTTCAAATCCAACTCAAGAAGCTTGATTCTATGCTCAAAAAAGAAGAACATTCCCAAAGTTAGGTTTAGGAATTTCTGAAATCCAAGAGAGAAGGAGTTGGAGAAGATGAAGAGAAGGCTTACCAATGGGTTCTCTTAGAATTTGGAGCTAGATCTTGGATTTGCAATGAAACTAGGGCTTGGAATTTCTAATTTCCACTCTCTTCCACCATTGTTGCTTAAAGCTTAAAGTGTTAGGAATATGAAATGAAGTAATGAAGAGGAGAGGGTTGGAACTGAGTTAAGTGGGGTTAATGGGCTCAGCCCAAACCAAAGCCCTAAGTGAAAAAGTAGCAAAATTATACTATCTCCAAACATATCAAAGTTTATACTTAAAAAAACCGCAAACGTCATTTTGAACTCAATGGGAGTAGTCCCGAGTCTTAATTCGACTGTTTGCAAAAAGTAGATTTTTCGAAAAAAAATCCGACTAACAATGAAATATTTAAATAAAATATTTAAATACTCAATCGTAAAATATGCGGGTTGTTACAGACTCCCCTCCTTAAAGAAATTGCGTCCACGCAATATTTAAGAAGAAAATATATAGTAACAACCATGAAAGCATATTCAACACAAAAGAAATATGATATAAGTAATTTACCTCAAAGAGCACGGGAAAGTAAGTCCGGATGTGTTCGCTCGATGAACTCTCTAGATTCCCAAGAGCAATCCTTAAGATTTGAGGACCATTGGACTTTAACAAGCGGAACATCTTTATTTCGAAGGCGCTTGACCTCCGAAGCAATAATACGAATAGGATGTTGCTCATAAGTTAAATTAGGTGAAACTCCAATTTCTTCCACAACAACGGGCTCAAGAATAGAATCGGAATCTCTAAGGCACTACCTTAGCTGAGAAACATGAAACACGTCATGAATAGCAGAAAACTGAGCCGGTAATAAAAGGCGATAAGCCACGGAACCAATACGTTCGGTGATAGGAAATGGCCCAATATATCGAGGCGCTAATTTTCCCGATCGACTGAAACGTACAACACCTTTCATAGGTGAAACACGAATGAACACAAGATCTCCCACAGAAAATTCTAATTTCCTTCTCCGGTTATCGGCATAGGAATTTTGTCTACTCTGGGCTTCTTTCATCCTACGACGAATAAGATCAATCTTTTCTGTGGAATCACGAATAAAGTCTAGACTTAAAACCAGCTTCTCACCGGCCTCAAGCCAACAAGATGGAGATCAGCATGGCCATCCATAGAGTGCCTCGAAAGGTGCCATACCAATACTAGATTGGAAGCTATTATTATAGGAAAATTCAACAAGAGGAATATGATCTTCCCAGCTTCCACCGAAATCAAGCACACAAGCACGAAGAAGATCTTCAAGGGTTTGATTCACATGCTCGGTTTGTCCATCGGACTGGGGGTGATAAGCGGTGCTAAAATTAAGCTTCGTTCCCAAAGCCTTTTGAAGACTCTTCCAAAATCCACTAGTAAACAATGGATCACGATCACTAACAATAGAAGTAGGAACTCCATGTAATTTAACAATCTCTTTAACAAAGAGTTTGGCCAAAAGAGGAACGGTTCGGTTAGACCGACCGGGAATAAAATAGGCAGATTAAGTAAGCCTATCAACAATCACCCATAAGCTATCATGACCCGAACGAGAAAGGGGAAGGCCATCAATAAAATCCATGGAAATTTGGTCCCACTTCCAAATTGGAATTTCTAAAGGTTGCAATAACCCACCAGGCCTTTGATGTTCGGCCTTAACGAGTTGGCAAGTCATGCAACGCTTAACGGAGTTAGCGATGTCAAGTTTCATTCCCTCCCAATAATAAAGTCGCTTCATATCCGCGTACATTTTACTACTACCGGGATGAATGGTAAATTTAGAACGATGTGAATCTTCTAAAATATCTTTACGAAGATCACTAATATTTGGCACGATAAGTCTACCAAATTTCCGAATGCCGCCACGAGAATCGATATCAAAGTCTTTCAAACCTTCAATATCAATTTTATCCTTAATATTTTGGCCATGAAGAGCCAATTCAGGATCTAGCCTTTGAGCTTCAAGAATGCGGTCTAAAAGAGAAGGATGAGCCTCAAGGCTACATAAAACAAGAGATGAACATAAATCGGAAACACGGTCTCGAATTTCGCAAGTGGATAAAATCTCGAGATCATTCCATTCGGATATCATCATAGAAACAACCACTTGTTTCTTTCGACTAAGTGCATCCGCAACGCGATTTCCCTTTTCGGGAGTATAAAGGATATCATGATCATATGGTGCAAGAAATTCGAGCCAACGCTGTTGACGCAAATTAAGTTCCTTTTGAGTGAATAAATACTTCAAGGATTTATGATCGGTATAAAGAACAAATTTCTCTCCTAAAAGATAATGACGCCAAATACGAAGGGCAAAAACAATAGCCGCGAGCTCTAAATCATGAGTGGCATATCTAGTCTTAGCAGGCTTCAATTGCCTAGAAGCATAAGCAATAATACGTTCTCTTTGCATAAGAACGGCACCCAAACCAACACGACTAGCATCGGTATAAACGACGAAATCTTGATTCCCCTCGGGAATAACAAGAATAGGAGCATCAGAAAGAAGTTCCTTTAGTTTCCGAAAAGAAGTTTCACATTTGTCCGACCAAATGTATTTAACGCCTTTCTTCGTTAAGCTAGTGAGAGGCACGACAATCTTAGAAAAGTCTTTGATAAAACGGCGGTAACAACCTGCCAATCCAAGGAAGCTACGGATCTCTGTCACACTCTCCGGTCTCTTCCAACTTTGAATCGCTTCAATCTTTGAAGGATCCACGGAAATTCCGGATTCGGAAATAATATGACCGAGGAACTTCACACGAGATTGCCAAAAGTGGCATTTAGAAAACTTTGCTTTTAATTGATTACTCCTAAGAGTTTCCAATACAATCCGAAGATGCTTTTCATGCTCCTCCTCGGTTTTTGAATACACAAGAATATCATCAATAAAGATGAGAACAAATCGATCGAGAAAATCTTTGAAAACTCAATTCATAAGGTTAACGAAATAAGCCAGAGCATTCGTTAAACCAAATGGCATAACAAGCCATTCATAAGATCCATAAAGAGTACAGAATGATGTCAAAGGAATGCTATCCTCTGCAATACGAAGCTGATGAAATCCAGTAGCTAAGTCTAATTGTGAAAAGACTCTAGCACCACTAAGTTGATCGAATAGATCATCAATCCGAGGTAAAGGATATTTATTTTTGAAAGTAAGATCATTAAGCTTGCGGTAGTCAACGCAAAGCCTAAGTGTACCATCGGATTTCTTCACAAAAATAGCCGAACCTCCCAAAGGCGAGGAACTTAAACGAATAAATTGCTTCGTTTCCAAATCGGATAATTGTATGCGCATCTCCTCATTTTCTTTATTGGACATGCGATAAGGAGGACGAGTAATAGGTTGAGCTCCGGGGATAATATTAATTCTGAACTCAATTGCTCGCTTAGGCGGTAATCCTAAAACGGGCTCAAATATGTCAGAAAATTCACGAACAATGTGAATAAGAGAAATTATATCCTCCTCATCATCATTATCGTCATCATGAGGATTTAAAGAATATAAAGATGCAACCAAGCTGGAATCCGAATCTTTAAGATTAATAGAAATCTGCTTAACAGATTGAAGATGTCGAAGATGAATGGTCCGCTCAGGACATAGGATATGAGCTTCATAACGGTTAAACCAATCCATTCCTAAAATCATTCCAAAGCCTAAATAACGCATGACAAGAAAATCAGCTAGGAAAGAAAAATCACACAAAATAATCTCGGCATCTTTACAAAGCAAACTAAGAGTTGCAGATCCGCCAACTGGATTCGAAATTCTCAAAGAAATCATTAAAGCAACAACACTTAAAGAAAAAGTATCAACAAGTTCTTTTGATATAAAAGAATGGGATGCACCCGTATCAAAAAGAACTCGAAGGGGTTGATCACGAAATATAATAATATCATCAAGGATAGAATGAGAAATACCTTGACCTCGAGATGTGTTGCCAGGGGCTTGAGCAACATTCAACTTTCCCTCCTTCCTATTTTGAAGTTTGGGGCAAGAAGATAAATAATGATCCGGGCTTTTGCAATAGCGACAAGTACGAGGCTTTGAACACTTGTTCGCAAAATGGTCTCTGGAACCACAGTTAAAGCATTTCCCTTCAGTAGAGGAAAAGGTCTTCGCAGCAGGAGTTGCCTGTTTACCCTTTTTATTGGGGTAAGGACCTTTTGATTTGTTTGGCCTCTTCTTGTTGTTGAAGTTTGGTTTGGAACCCACCACTTCAACATCACTTTCCCTATACGCCTCTTCAAGACGAAGAGCGATATCAATGAGTTGGTCGAAGGGAACTTCTAATTTTAGAAGTAATGGCTTCTTGAGATTTTTGTTTAAGACATAGACAAATCTTTGGTTCTTCTTCAATGGGGTGTTGATGTATTCAACCCCATACTTGGAAAGTGACTCGAAGGATGCAACATATTCAGTCACGGAGGCTTCACCCTGAACAAGGTCTATGAAACGCCGAGCCAATGTCACTTTCTCTGCTTCTGGCACGAATTTTAATTCGAAGCGTTCCCGGAATTGCTCCCAGGTGAGATCCGCTTCATTAATCTCAGAAATAAGAAGTTCGTACCAGTCCAATGCTCTCTCTTGGAGTATACTAGAAGCCACCTGAACGCTGTGAAGATCGACAAGATTCATGCGAATGAAGATTCGATCGCAGGTCCTCAACCAAGCCAGGACCTCGATGATAGTTTCAGAACCTTTAAATGGCTTCCCACCCAGGTTGGTGTAATCAGATTTAGGGTGAGTAGGTTTCGGATTAGATCCAGCTGCTTGAGCATTCGTGAAAAGGTCAAGAAGTTGCTGGGTAGTCATAAAAACTCCATCTTGGGGTGGAGCACTAGATGGTCCAGCTCTAGGACGACCAGGTCTAACCATTTCTCTTCCCTAAGAAAGAAAGAGGAGAAAGAAGAAGATTATTCACTAATGAATATCAAGCAATCTTTCTAGATAAAACAAGGAATCATAAAGGATATAGGATGAATCGGTACGACGACTCGAATTAATCCTAAGACATAACTCCTAAGGTGGACTTAGGAAGATGATCCTTGTTAAGTTATTCTACATTGTTCCGAAGTTCGGCTCTGATACCAAGCCGTGACGCCCCACCTCTATATCCACGCTAGCCAAGAACACTACGGTGTAATGTTGTCAACTAGCACGGAGAATAAGGCTGTTGAGGAGCGACCATCCGTGTAATTGCTTTGCGCGAGCACCGGTATGTCAGATAGTACAACATGCATTTTATTTCAAGAGGAAATCCGACATACCGATATAAACACAAAGCTACTACATAGTGGCTATAATAATCTTCGGAAACAAATATAGAAATAAGCATAACACAAATCAGTCACAGATAATTCATATCAAAAAGGCGGAAGAAGATATGAATATATAACTAACACATGAAAGTGTATATCAGAGTAGTGGTCAAAAAGATCCACAATAATACAAAAGAATAGCAACCCGTGCTTTACAAAAGAATACAACAGTGAGCCTATATCTCAAGTGTATACAACAAAAATGCTAATCTAAACAGTTAGCCAAAAGTACGAGTAATGAATCCCTGGGGAGAAGTCAAGCAGAAGCACCTGTAACATCTCGGTCTGACCCGAGTATTATTCATAAGAAAATAATAAACGGATCAGTCTAGCTATAAATATCAGATGACATGATATAGAATAAGAGATATGGCATAAACATATGATAACCATACGGGCATACTACAATAAGTATGTAATTGAAACTCAACATGAGATTAATCAATATCACAAAAATCTTCTCAAAGATCCAAAAAGGGTTTCATACCCAAAACTTGTATTCACAACAAGCCAATGACACACGAATTCACCAATGCACAAAAATTGATAAATCATATCAATGAAATCACGAAAATTGGTGAAGCATAAATTCCAGAATTCAACACACGAAATCCAGAAATCATAAAAAGGGGGGAGGCCTATCACACGAACGGGAGCATGAAAACTCACCAACATATGTAACACACGAACGAGACGCTATCTCATGGTAGATAGTTATTAATTTTTGACACACGAACGGCCCGAAGACCATGGGGCGCTACCCCACATGTGTGAGTCGAAATCACACTGAAACAGGGTCTAGTCTAAATTGCAGACAAAGAGACATCGCACAATTGCTAGTCTAAATCACAAAAACGATCATCATGATCATCAAGAAGTGTTAATTACAGTAAGCTAGTAAATATATGAGCTTAGCTTCATGTCCCATAACCACTAGCTTAACTTAAATATTTACGAACAAATTGTAGATCTCCACTAGAAAATTGTTACAAGAGATTCAATCGAATAAGTCCAAGAATTAACCGGCGAAGTAAACGCAAGCGTTTCATACCACTCGTTTTACTAAGTCGTTTAATTAGATTTCTCATTCGAGTGAGGTAAAGGTTTGTATATACTATTAGATTGGAAATCAGTTTGAGAAAACGAGCTTTGTAATAAAATAGTGTTGAAATCATTTGAAGAAAGAGTTTTGATATTTACTACTAGTATAGAAAACCTTTATGTTTTGAAGTGACAAATCACAAAAAGGATTGTAGGAACAATCAATCACTAAAATTCACATTCGAAGACGTGAACGAAATCCAAAGAAATCGATACCGAATCCATCAAAATGGATATTCCAAAAATTCCCAAAGAAAAGAAGTCATCAAAGTCAATAAGAAATGATAACAACAAATAGGGAAATAACACGAATCGATTAAATTTGGAAACCACGCGAAATAGGCAAAACAGCTACAGGTTGGTCGGCCGGCTACAGAGCTCGTTCGACCGGACCCTGTTCTAAAAAATTCTCGGGAAGAAGGTCGGTCGACTAAGCTCTGTAGTTTGTCGACCGGACCTGAGACAGAGAAGTGCTATGCACTTTTACTAGCAGGTCGGTCGACCGGCCTAGTGGTTCGGTCGGCCGAACCTGATTGTTCTGCAAATTGAAACCTTATTTGAAATGAGGTGCAAACTCCTTCAATTTGCAATCGGACGAGCACGGACGCTAGGGGATTACGCCCATCGGCTACCCGGCCCTATTGGATCCTCGATGCATTACCAAAAACATGTTCCAACATCAAAGTTATGATTTTTAAAGATTTGAACACTAAACACTAAAAATGGAATATTCACCAAATCAATCCAAACCAAAATAAATTTCTAGAAAATAAGTGTTAGGAATTCATACCTAACAATCGAAGATAGTTATAGACTAAGATGTGAGATAAAAATCTCACCTTTGAACCCAAACAAATGAGGAAAAAGCTTGAAAGCAAAAGGGGAATCAACCACTCTTCAAATCCAACTCAAGAAGCTTGATTCTATGCTCAAAAAAGAAGAACATTCCCAAAGTTAGGTTTAGGAATTTCTGAAATCCAAGAGAGAAGGAGTTGGAGAAGATGAAGAGAAGACTTACCAATGGGTTCTCTTAGAATTTAGAGCTAGATCTTGGATTTGCAATGAAACTAGGGCTTGGAATTTCTAATTTCCACTCTCTTCAACCATTGTTGCTTAAAGCTTAAAGTGTTAGGAATATGAAATGAAGTAATGAAGAGGAGAGGGTTGGAACTGAGTTAAGTGGGGTTAATGGGCTCAGCCCAAACCAAAGCCCTAAGTGAAAAAGTAGCAAAATTCTACTATCTCCAAACATATCAAAGTTTATACTTAAAAAGATCGCAAACGTCATTTTGAACTCAATGGGAGTGGTCTCGAGTCTTAATTCGACTGTTTGCAAAAAGTAGCTTTTTTGGACAAAAATCCGACTAACGATGAAATATTTAAATAAAATATTTAAATACTCAATCGTAAAATATGCGGGTTGTTACAGTAACAACCCATCAATGGGTATGAAGCCCGAAGCACCAATTTATAGCAATAAGAATTAATGGCCGAAACGGCCAACGAGACAATGTACGGCTCAGAAGCAAGAGGTCATTTAGGTTGGAAGACAACTCATCGGTCTAATCACGTCTTAAGCAACAATGCTAGATGCTCACAACAAGCTCTAATCATAGCCGCACAGTAAGCAACCTTAGCAATCGAAGAAGAAGTTTCTCCACCAATGGCTATATAGCCTGTTGGCTATAAATAGGCGATAACACCAAGGCATAAGGATCTTCTAACAGATCAAAAGAATAAAGTTATATTGTATTTTCTAATATTAGAGCTCTAATCAGAAACTCAATAATGGCGAAAACGCCTATATTCAATGTAATAAGGCTCTCGGCTATATAAGAGTAACTAAATAAGGAAAGAACAATGGTCATAGAGAACTTCGACCCGAACCATTATAAAACTCTTGGTGTTATTTCCTTTGGTACTTTACCTTCTTCTAGTTTATCATCACTCCTCCACATGTCCATGTTCCGTAAATTTAGCCTAACGATATCACATCCCAATAATTCCATAATTGGAACCTGTAACTCAATAGCTTTCATAGTTGTACCCTCTGACCTCGGGTTATGGTGTAGATGAAATTCTACACTAACAAGGGGGTAATTATTTTGTACATTCCCCGGTAATTTTCTAAAAAATAAAAAAACAACCACCACTTATCCAATTTTGGAGTCCCTTAAATAATGCCTAGAAATAATTAACTTATAATAAATTTTTTTAGAACAACTATATATTCTAAGATGTTTATGCAATAATAAATCAAATAAACTCCTGCAGGATAAATGAAGAAATCCATATTCATAAGCATACTAATAGAAACAAAAATAAAAAATAGAATTTTTCAAAAAGTAATTATTAGAGGTTGAAATCATTAATTTTGGACAACAAATTCAAACTCAAATCAAAATAAAATTAAGTAATAAAATAAAATTTTAACATTTAATTCGACCTCGTCGATCTAGTAAGCCAAGGTTTTTGTAGCTTTTCGATATATTTTTCATAAAAACCTAGTACTTAAATGCACTAGGTAGATAAACAACCAATGCAAAACATAAATAGAACCAAATTATTATAGATTATACAAAGATGAAGAACTTTTAATGAATTTAATCAAATTATAGTCATTTTAAAATAATTATGTTATCAGTAAATAAATTGTTTGGAAAGGAAATCTAATTTGTTTAACACTGAGAATTGAATTTTGTTAATATAAACTAGAGAAGGGAACGAAATTATGAGAATTAAATATTTTGTATAAATAAATAGAGAAAGGGAAGAAATAAAATTGTGAGAGGAGGAAGAAGAAAGTGAAGATGTGAAATAACAAAGGAGATAATATATTTTTGAGTAATTCTATTAATACCCATCTATTTCCTTTCATACCCCACTAAAAAGCATTCGATGTTACCCTTATTAAACACATAAGTATGACATGTGTATTTCGTCTCCTTCATTTTTATTTATGAAATAATACAATGGATAGTCATGAAACAACAGAGTTTCATCCAAAATTACAATTAAAATAAAATTTATGAAACATTAAGAGGCAATGAAAAACACATTCAAAGCATTGATTTTAAACCAAAATTATACAAAGACATGGCAGTTTATAAGCATGAAGACAAACTTTGAAAAACAATTAGGCTAAAGAATAACAAGTTTTCATTTTGGACAGAAGTGCAATGCTAATTATAACTAGCATTCTATATAGTGTGAAAATTGAATATTATGTTGGTTATACTAGCATTATATCATTTAGCCAAGAAAATAAAAATTGAGATCTTTTAGCTTATTTTTTTTCAAAGTTTGCCCTTCTCTCTAATTTCTCCATAAAGCTGTTGCTAGTATGAATATTGAAAATGAAGAAGTGAAATCAAATTTTTAGAGAATGTTACAAGAAAGAAGTGACAAAAGTGGAAGATAACAGGGTGGGAAAGATAAAATATAGGGTGGGTGAGAAATTATGTTTGATAAAGGTGGGGTGGGTAAGGCGTTAACCGGGGTATTAATAGAATTATCCTATTTTTATTTTTTGCATTAAAAGTGCAGAGAAGAGGAAAATAACATCGTTTAGATTATTTAAAACTAATTAATGTTGAGAGTGAGGTAGATTAGAAACATAGTTACACATTGGAGAAATTATTATCTTATAATGGAAATAAATTTAATTCTAATTGAGAATAATTAACCATAGTCACCCTCACTCAAATATTATTCTTTAATATTTTCCTAGTGAAAATTTTCAATGAGGCCATCCAAATAAAATTTACTTCATTCCTTTTGTTAGTTCCAATCGTGAGAGTTACTTTAACACCGCTAATTTTAAATAACATTATTCAGGAGATTTATGTAACAACCCAGTATTTTGTGATTATTTTAAATTGTTTATTTTAATTATTTAAATTGAAACTCTTTGATTTAAAAACTTTGTCTTATTTATTAGAATGAATAAATTTTGTTATTTTAAAAGTATATTTTGATTTCATTTGAATTATAATTTCAAACCTGAATAAATAGGATATTTCCAGAAATGTGGATTTTTGGTCAATCTGGTCAAACTTTAACTTTTAAATTTAAAATTTAATATTTTAATTTTGAATTTTATCTTTTATTATGAAAATATATTAAATTTCAAGAATATTGCTTTTCGTTTCATTGAAATCCGATTTATATTGTGAAAGTTGTGTTTTTTAAAATATTGGGTGTAAATTGATTTATTTAATAAAATTATCTATTTTAATTCATATAAATAATATTTTTATTTGTCAAATCATGTTCTAATATGTGTTATATGACATTTGGATATATATTTTATTTTAAAACATTTTTAAAGTGATGTTATAATTTTTCAAAAGCTTAGTGTATTTATTTTCAATTTTTATAACATAGTTTCTATTTTAAAGCTATTTTTTAATTTAGTTATAATTATTTAAAATTTATTTATTTATTTTTATGAATGAATTTTTTATTTTTGTGTTTTTATCTTTATTTATAAGTGTTTTTAGGTACATAAAAATTTTCCAAAATTTATTGCATTTATTTTCAAAATTTTAAGTCTAGTTTCCAATTTTTGCTATTTTTCCTAATTTAATTATATTTAATTAATATTTATTTATTTATTTTTGTTTATTTACTATATTTTCGTGTTTTTATCTTTATTTACAAGTATTTCTCTGGTATTTAAAATTTCAAAAGAAAATATGGAAATATGAAAAGTTTGTGACTCTTTTTATTCATAGTCTTTTCATATTCACCACCATTTCATTATCAATCAACACCACTTCATTTGCTTCCTTTACTCCTTGCTTCAGCCGACTTTCTCTTTAGTTTTTCACGTGAAATAAAACATTCTCAACCCTAAAAAAGATTCGGCTATCTCCTGTACAAGAATTTTGGTAAAAAATTTCTTCTTTTTCACGTTTTATACTTGTTTATATTGGTTATTGCACTTGCCTCCATCTTCCTTGTGATCGGCCTGCCAACTCCATCCCCTTGGCCGCCTCCACCACCACCTATTCCAGTCACCAAACCCTCCTCTCCACTGAAATCCCATGGTCGAAGTCATCCATGAGGTAGATCCACCAAAAAAATGAACAAACACCACTTGACTCACCATAGTCGAGCTCTGCTTGATTCACAACTCCACCATTATGCTTTGGCTGACCATCCACCACCACCACAAGCCACAACTTGAGCATAGGACCATGCCACACCTTTACATGCACTCAGCGGATCAGGCGATGCCCAATCCATGCTTGGCCGAAGCCATTTAGGCCTTGAAATCCATGTTGTTGCTTGTAGTTGTGTGTTGATGCACACATATGCCTTCATCTCCTTCATATATTGTTATAGCCAACCTATATGACCTCAACCTAACCTTAACCTGATCCAAAACCATCCTATTATAGTACTTTCCCAGTCCATAGCTAAATCACAAGTGGTTGAATGCAAGTGCAAAAGTTTAGCTATGTATTGTGCTTATATTCCTAGCTTTGGTTATGATAGTTTGGTTTGAAGTTTACGTATTGTACTTTTGTTTGTTATGTAACAAGGCTATTAGCTTTGGTTCTCCTACACTCGAATTATTGTCGTGCTATCGTGCCTTTGTGGATCTCAGTTTGAGTATTTTAGTTGTCATCTCCAGCTTATACAAGTGAGTTATTCTCACCAGACAGTTTTATACTTATATGACTAGTAAACCGATCACATTTGAATATGTAAAATGCATCACCATGTTACACCTGCTATGTTATGATCATATGATGTTCACCCATGCTTATTTACCTGTTATATCATCTATTACTATTATATAATGCTATTTTGTTATTTATATCAGTTTATCACACTGCAAGTTCCCTTTAGATTAGAATCACTATGGGTTGAAATGATACATACCCGTACGAACTTTAGAATATGGGAAAATCATTATAGGCTGAAATGATAGGCCTGAACGATTTTCAATTATTTCATTTTACTTAGGACTGCAGGTTTGAAATGATAAAACCCAGGTTTTCTTTGTAAATTACGGATTGAAATGATATATTCTCCGTATTCACTTTACCTAGGCTAGAAAGTGATATACAGACCCGTGGTTAAAGTATGTTTTTCTAAAATTTTAAAAATATTTTAGAAATGTAAATATTATAATATTTTGATTTAAACTTAATTAAAATTGATTTTTGTAAAGTAATATTGATTTTCTGAAAATTTATAAGTGAAATAAATAAATGGTAAAGTTAGAAAATCTGAAATGTAAGTTATTTTGGAAATTATAATTTGGTGATAAATGAAATTTAAATTAAGTATGAAATATGATAAATTTATGATATTTTGAATTAAAATGAATTTAAAATGATTCTATAATATATTAATGATTTTTGAATAAAGTTAAAATGTGAAATGAATGAATATTTAAGTTGAATTTTGAAATATAACTTCAATTGGAATTTATGAATTTTGTTTAAAAATGAAATTTTGAAGGTAAGTAAATAAAATGAAAATATGTTATATTTGGAGATTTAAACTTCAGCGTTAAGAAACATTTAAAGAATTGAAATTTAATGTTTGAGTGTATTATGTGAATTATTATTAAATATTGACTTTTGAATGGAAATTTAACTTTATAAAATCATATATATATATGGGTATTTAAATGATTGTTTAAAAGTGAGAAATTATGATTTTTATACATTAAAAATGATTTGAATTAAAATATAATTGTTTATGAAACTGTATTTAAAACTCTTAATTTTTATTAACAACATTTCTAAAATGCTATCATTTCTTAAGTAAAGGTTATTACATCATTTGTAAATGCTGTAGTTGATACAATGAACTATAAGGAAAAAAATGAACTATAGGCTATTATAGCACTTTGTAAGTGTTGTAGTTGCAGAATTGAACTAAAGATTTTATTTGAAACTAAAACCTATTACAGCATTTTTTGTAAATGCTATCTTTGTTAAAACGAATTGTTTTCAAATGTAAGTTTAGCATTTTTTAAATGCTGCGAAAGTGGAAATGTCATTGTTTTAATAAATTGAAGTGGATAAATGAATTCTGAAAATGGTAAAATTTTGAGAATTGAATATTTGATTATTAAATATAATAACTTCATTTTTAAATGATTTAAATGTAATATTTAATTGGTTTAATTGGAATATTTAATTGGTTTAAATGGAGTATTTTGATTTGAAATATAAACCATTTTGAAATGTGATTTGAAATGGTATTTAAATTAAATAAAATGAATGAGGTTTTGGAAGAATATGATATTTTAATGTTTTAAACGAATTTGAAATGATACTGAATTTTTAAATTATATTTGATTTAGAAGTATAAAATACCATTTTGAAAATTTAACCACGGGATGTATTTGAATTTATAGTTTGACTGATCCTTAGAGGATGGGCATTCCCAAGCATCCTTTAAGTTATTGTACATTACTACTATAGTTCACTTGAGTTGGTTTACTTTATATAAGTATATATGTCCTGACTCGAGTGTTTTGTGTTTTACTTTATGCTCGGGTCAGCCTGAGTATTTACAGCTTAGCTTTGGTTTTTTTTTGGAGCTAGAAATCACTGAAGATTCTGCTTGTCTAGTTATGTATTCAGTTTCAGTTTCAATTGTTCTATTTCAGCTCTGGTATTTATAAACTTCTATGTATTTAGGATTTCTATTGTATATGTTTCAGACTGATATTATGTATTTTGTTTTGAGAGTTTGTTATAGTAGCTTCATGAACTACTATGGTATTTTAATTTCCGCTGCGAGTTATTTTGATATTTCTGTGTCTGTGATTCTATGATTGTATTTCGTTTGCTCCAAATTTATTTACAATGCGGTATTTTGAGCAATTCAAGTCCAACATGTGTGTCTGCCATTGCACTTGGAGGGTGCAACATGATAGGGGGTTCTCGCTTCCTGGTTTGGTAGCGAACGGTTGACTCTTACTCCTACATGTCCCCACGGGGGTTGGTAGTGCAGTCGAGAGGCTGGCCGTAAAGGAAGAACACAGGTACCAATGTATGCTACGACGGGTATTACCCCACTGCCGCGACCCGTTACAGTTGGTATCGGAGCTTTGGTTTTAGGCAAACCATAGCATGCGGAGCAGAAACTCATTAGAGATAGGGTAGAAATACCCTAGAATGAGTGAAATCAATCTCAGAATCCTTTCTTTGTGAGAGAACGTATTTCCGAAGTATTAAATGATTTCCAAATGATTTAGATTATTTTCAATGATTATATTAGTATAAAATTTCCTTATTTTGAAATCAAGATTTTCTAAACTTCATCCCTTCGGTATCCACCTTGTTAGAAATCTCTTGGTTAGAATTTTTATCGATTAGAATTCCTTGAACTTTGGAACGCTCCCACTGGTTCTGAAATCCAGTCTTGTCTTCCCTATTTTATCCTTTTGATTTTTGGAGCATTCCACAACCCCACTTTGGAATGACCTCTCTAAAGATCGGTGATTCCGCCAATCCTTCAATGATTTGTAAAGGGGTGAAACTAGTTTGCAATTGGCATTGATTCACCGAAGATTTCTATATCCTCGGTTTACGATGTTATCTATCTCCTGCTCTACCCGGATTCTATCTCTGACGATCGAAGGTCGATTTGCCTTAGATTTCTACATTGGATATATTCTTAGAATCACGGCTGACCAGCTAAGGTCGCCCGCGATTAATATAGGCTTATCCATCTTCTATTATTGAATTATCTAATCTTAGTTCGAGCTTATCTTCAAATCAGGATTCTATTTGATTAGAGTTCCTCTAAATACAAATTTCTGTTTGTTTTCAAATCCATCCTTGAATCATCCCTTGGAAATTTGTGTTTGGTTGTATTTTGAAATTGTGCACACATCAAAATTATTATTTTTATAAGGATGGCCATATTTTTATATACAAAAGTGAAATGTTTTCGATAAGGATTATATACCTTTTAAAAATGAAAATTTAAAATTTCGAAAGAATTTGAAATTTTGAAAATTTTATAAGAATTTGACTTATATAAAAATGATTTATAACTGAAAGGTTTTTGAATTTGAATTTCGAGGAATCGAACTCCGGTATTTTGAAATTGGTTTTAAGATTTTGGAAAATATATAATAATAACATGATTTAAAGATATTTTCTGAACTAAGTAATAATGAAGTAAAATTTGGGGTATATGAAATTATAAGATTTAGTTTTGGAATATAGTATATTTAAGCTTTGAAATATATTAAAGATTTAATAGTTTTTTTTATGGATCAAATCTTTATTTGAAATTTGATAATATTTGAAATGGTTTTGTTGAAAAACTAAATTAAATTGAAATTGATGGTTTAAATTAAATTAAAATTGGAAATTTTAAATTTGGTTTAATTGAATAAATTTGTGAAATGTAAAGAATTAAAGGAATGTTTTACAATTTCAAATGTATGATTTTGAAATGTTATGATTTTCGAAGTGTAATGATTTCAAGTATTTTGGTTTCGAAAGATTTATAACTTTGGAAGTATTATGATTGTTTTTTAAAATGAATATATGTTTGAAATGGACATGAATTTGTTTGACCTAAATTTTTGTTGATTTGGGAATTTGGATAATTTTCAAAATCTATTCTTTAAGAAACTTTGGAAGAAATGATCTGGCGAAATCATATATGATTTTGAAACTGAATTGATATTGAAATGGTTTGAAATTGAGATCCTTGTTTATTTGAATATTTTGATTTGGGAGTTATTGAACTTATATAAATGGATTATATAAGTATGAAATTGATTTGTATATGTATGAAGTGATTTGAAACTTTGATTTGTGAAGGTACTCAACTTGTAAATTGAAATCTTATATAATCAAAGTCTATATAAGTGTGATTTGATATATTATTGATTTTGGGAAGTATTCGATTTGAGATGAAATCTTATATATAATTGACTTTATATAGGTATGATATTTGAAAGCGATTTTGAAAGGTACTGTATGATACATATTTTCGAAGTAAAGATATAGAAAGTGCCTTCTGCTTGATATCCACTTTGTGGCCACACTGTGGATTCATTCTATCGATATTATTCTCTCTGATTTGGGTTTTCCAAATATGATACTCGAGTGTCCATCGAATTCCATGGAGATCTCCATGGTCTTACGAGCGCGAATGCATGGCGCAACTGCCTGGCTGAGATGGCCTAGGGGTACAGATTGTTTCCTGGAGGATCCAGGCATAACCATTGTGTATCCTGCAATCTATGTAGGTCATATTAGTAGCGAAACTGCCTGGCTGAGACGGCCTAGGGGTACAGGTTATTTCTTGGGGAATCCAGGCGTAACCATTGTGTATCTTGCATTCTACTAGTCATCATGGCGTAACTCGCAATGCTGAGAAAGCTTACGGATACAGATTGTTTCCTGGGGGATCTAGGCATAACCATTGTGTATATGCGATCCATGGTTAGACAAATGTTTTGGTTTGGTTGATTTGTTTGGATTGTACTTTCCATATCTGTTTTAAAAAGTTTTTCAAGTATTTTCACTGGGTGTTGAAATAAGTCTACTAAGTACTTGGAGAATTCTAGCTTTGCGCCTGATCAACGCATGGCTAGAGTCTGTAGGAACGAAAGTAAACTTGTTAAGACAACGAGTTATAGAAGTATGTTGATAAAGTATTATATATAGGGGATATTTTGATCATTTATTTTACTTTCCTATATAATTTAAAATGCTTTAAAATATTGTTTACTTCGAACTATCAGATTTGAATCAATTGACTATTCATCATATTATAAAATGTTTAAAATGTTATAAATATACAATTTTTAAATTGAAATGTATATGGTTATAAAATAATATCCATCCTTGTCTTTCAACCTACTTTCCCTTCTAACTATTTTCTACCTTCTTCCTCTTTGGGGGTCCTTTCCGCAATTGTGGAAAGAGTCGGTTCTTTGGCTTATCGTTTGGATTTGCCCAAGAAGCATTCTGGAGTGCATGATGTATTCCACATCTCACATCTTCTTTGGTATCTTCTTGGCCTATCTCTTTTATTCAGCCTTCTACACTTGATGGTTGGGATATAGAGCCTAATCTGACTGCCGAGAGTAAGCCACTTCGTATTGTCGATAGAGGTACGAAGCAACTAAGAAGGAAATATGTTAGTTTAATCGAAGTACGATGGGGTACTGATGATCGAGATTGTACCCAAAAAATGGAGGAGAGCATTTGTGCTTCGAATCCGAAATTGTTTTTCCAGGTACTATTTGTTGTCTATCGTGCTTTTCCTTATTTGCCTTGTTCGTTCTTTTCGAGGACGAAAAATTTGAGTAGGGGAGAGTGTAACAACCCAGCATTTTGTGATTATTTTCAATTGTTTATTTTAATAATTTAAATTGAAACTCCTGATTTAAAAACTTTATTTTATTTATTAAAATGAAAAAATTTTGTTATTTTAAAAATATATTTTGATTTTGTGTGAATTATAATTTCAAACTTGAATAAATAAGATATTTCCAGAAATAGGGATTTTTGGTCAATCTGGTCAAACTTTGACTTTTAAATTTAAAATTTAAATTTTTGAATTTTATCTTTTATTATGAAATATATTAAATTTCAAGAATACTGCTTTTCGTTTTGTTGAAATCGATTTATATTGTGAAAGTTGGCTTTTTACAATATTGGGTGTAAATTAATTTATTTAATAAAATTATATATTTTAATTTATATAAATAATATTTTTAATTGTCAAATCATGTTCCAATATGTGTTATATGACATTTTAGATATATATATTTTATTTTAAAACATTTTTAAAGTGATGTTATAATTTTTCCCAAGCTTAGTGTATTTATTTTTAATTTTTATAACGTAGTTTCTATTTTTAAGCTATTTTCTTAATTTAATTATATTTATTTGAAATTTATTTATTTATATGCATGCATTTTTTATTTTTGCATTTTTATCTTTATTTATAAGTATTTTTAGGTACATAAAAATTTTCCAAAATTTATTGCATTTATTTTCGAATTTTTAAGTCTAGTTTCTAATTTTTGCTATTTTTCCTAATTTTATTATATTTAATTAATTTTTTTTATTTACTATATTCTCATGCTTTTATCTTTATTTATAAGTATTTTTCTGGTATTTAAAATTTCAAAAGAAAATATGGAAATATGAAAAGTTTGCGACTCGTTTTATTCCGAGTCTTTTCACATTCACCACCTTTTCATTATCAATCAACACCACTTCATTTGCTGCCTTTACTCCTTGCTTCAGCCGACTTTCTCTTTAGTTTTTCAAGTGAAATAAAACCTTCTCAACCCTAAAAAATTCGGCTATCTCCTGTACAAGAATTTTGGTAAAAAATTTCTTCCTTTTCACGTTTTATACTTGTTTATATTGATTATTGCACTTGCCTCCATCTTCCTTATGATCGGCCTGCCAACTCCAGCCCCTTGGCCGCCTCCACCACCACGTATTCCAGTCACCAAACCCTCCTCACCACTGACATTCCATGGCCGAAGTTGTGACGACCCGGAATTTTTGAGCATTCGAAATTGGAATATTTAATTGATTTTAAATGTTAAAAAGTTAATTTTTAACTTGAAATCAAATATCACCATTTATTGGGTAATTTAATTATTAAATTTAATAATTCGAAGTTGGGTAAAATGTGGAATCTGGAGTTTTAAGCTTATTAAAAATAATTTAAGGGTTTGTAAAATTTATATTGATAATACTGAAGATAGTAAAAGTGTTAAAATTTGATTCGGAAGTGTTTTGTTAAGTTTTGAAATTTTATCATTTAAATTGATATTTAAAAATAGCCTTCCGAGGCACAGTCTCGGATTTCGATGAAACCAGTTCCATTAGATTCGTAATATGTATTATTATCGGATTTCAAGTTTCGCAGTGTTTAGAGTGACCGTTTAGCCGTACGATATACATAAACGCGCTAAAATCTTTGTCGAAAATTTAATATAATAACTGGTTTAAAAAGTTATCTTCTCCATACGATCGAGTTAGGACTCAAAACCTTTTCCATTGCGTTTGGGATAGAGGTATAACATTATAAACGCCTAGCGGCATGCCTCTGTAGGAGGTCAAGATTGTAAGTTGCATTTATCGAGACGTTTGTTTTTGCGCCAAAATTGGTCACAAACCCCAAATATCGTGAAAGCACCAGTGTATGAATACAAATCGGCAATATTCAAACACAAATCACAGATCTCAGCAAACAACAAGCAGCAATTCAGAAGTAATAAATAAGAACACACGATTTATAGTGGTTCGGCTATCTCCGACCTACGTCCACTTCAATAGTTTTCATTTTTATTGATTATCCTTGCTGATTACAATCGATTATAGTGATTATAGTGAAGTAAATAGTTTACAATAGTGATGGTTGCGAGTAGAATCGAATCCGGCAGAGTCTAGACGTTGAATGGCCAAAAAGATCCCTTCTCTGCAGGCTTCAGTGTGCTATTTATAGGCATAGGAGGCTTGGATCTCGCTCAAACTTCGGGAGACTTTTTCTGACACGTGAGTGGGCCCACGCGACCGTCCTCAGGAAATTTGGGCCCACTTTGGGATCGATTCAAACTCCATTCGAATCGATCATTAAATCATCCAATCAAGATGAATTTGGTGTGGACATCCCTCAACAAGTAAGCAAGCCCCTGTGAAAATTTCATTGTATTCGGATCAGTGGATCTCGAGTTAAGATCGATTCGAGATAAGGGCTCCATCTGTTCTATCCGGTTCGAATCCATGCTTCGAATCCATCTCCTTCGACTCCATCCAAAGCGCATGCACATCGATGACGTGTCGCGAAATCCCTGGGTTGATCTACCTTTGTCGCCGTGTTGAACGCTTCCTTTCCCAAAGACGCGCTCGCATCCATGTTCCACGCTTCGTCCATATCCATAACTTCACAACGGTCATGCTCGCATCCATCGATTCGTGTTTTCCTTCGCATCGATTCCTGGAGTGTACTTCGTATCGATCGGCCACGAATCGATCGATACGAAGTGACGATGGAGGTTATCGGTACGAAGTGATTGTGATGGAGGGTGGATACGAACTAGACCATACCTAATGGATACGAGGGAGCGTCTTACCTGATGGATACGAAGGAACCTATGTTGCCATCGAGTCGAAGTCCACCTAACCTTCCCTTCCAATCGATATGAAATGACTGAGCCTCATCCATGCCGATCGATACGAACGGTATCGATTCGAAGTCCTTCACCCTGCTTTGCCTTTGACCGATACGAGCGCTATCAAGTCCAACCAACACCTAACCGATGCGAACCTCTCTGAGCCAAACCCATACCAATCGATACGAAAGACATCGATTCGAAATGGTATCGATACGAACGGAACCCCTAATCGATTCGAACCATCCTTGTGTGCCGATGGGTTCGAACAGTATGTCCTTCCTACCTTGCATCGATCATATCTCCTTCATACAAACTCCGATTAACCTGAAATTTGAAACATAGCCTTTCCTAGTCCTTATCATCATCTCCAATCAATTTTGTCCTGATCGGAGCTCAAACAAATTTTGACGTCATCAATTGTAGCCTTGTTTCCAATCGATCTCCAATCCCGATATCCGTCGTTCCTTGCCAATTTGTTGATATTCCAGTTTTGGCCAAAAAGTGGGATAACACTTTGCCCCCCAAAACATGCCTTGTGATAAGAAGGCGTGTTTTGAATAGTTCCGATTCCAATATCCAAAGCCCATAGCCATATCACCAGAGTATGTCATCCTTGACTACTTCGAGTCGATGCCCAATTCCAAATCCAATAGCCAGAGCCTTAGCCAATTCCATATCCATCCGAACTCGACAGCCGAGTCCAAATCCATCCTCATCCAATAGCCTATAACCGAATCCAGGACGTCTCCGGGTCGATATCTGAATCCATAACCTCTCCGGGTTCTTGCCAAGCGCAATCCATACTTGATGACCTTGGTCCAGTGTCCCTGGACGTTGAGCTAACCTCTCCGGGTTCTTTTCAAGCGTAATCCACACTTGACGATCTTGGTCCAGTGTCCCTAGACGTTGAGCTAACCTCTCCGGGTTCTTGCCAAGCGCAATCCACACTTGACGACCTTGGTCCAGTGTCCCTAGACGTTGTACAAAGCTATGGCTTAAGTCCTAAGTCGAATGCTGGTCTCTCCGAACCCTTGTTGAGCATAGTCCATACTCAACAACCTAAAAATAACAATTGATAATACAGGGCCTAAGTCCTAGGCCGAATCCTGGTCACTCCGGACCCTTACCGAGCATAGTCCATACTCGACGACCTGAATGAGTCAATTTACCAAGTTCGGGCAAAGTGACTCACCCCTTGCTAGGCATAATCCATGCCCGACGACCGTTTATCAAAAACCAGATAAAAATCCAATCCAGAATCCAAATTCAAAATCCAAATCCAAAATCCAAAACCGAAAACAATCATCCAAAGGAAAATCCAAATCAAAAGCAAGCAAAACCAGGAGTTCAATCCAAACTCCGAAGCCAAATCCAAAAAGAAAAGCAGTGTTCAATCCAAAAGTAAAATATAAATTTCACAAGCCATAACATCGCAGTTTATCATCATTCAGAGCATGCCTAGGGGCTATCTCCGTCCCCATACATGTGTAAATGACTTGGTTGTTTGCCAATGGTTCGCTACTTATTTCACATTATCTTGATCAATGGATGATCAATCGATCATCATTCCTGGGCCTTCCACGATTGTTGCTTGTGGTAGGCGGCGATTGCTCCTACTCCGCCGTTGCATTCCGAGTTCCGACATATTGTGGCAACAGTACATTCCTGACATGCTCCTCGATTATATCCTTTAAATGCCTGCAATTTTTGGTGTCGTGTCCATCCAAATAATGGAAGAGACAATGCCTTCCTAATGTCCTCTCCCGTTCTGATGGTTCCCTCCTAGCCGGCCTTCTGTAGGGAAGGTGATTCTGAGTATCCTGGTATATCCGCTCCAACGTCTCGTTTAATCCTGTGTAAGTGGAAAACTTCGGATCCTTCCATCACTTCCTATCTTTTCCAGAATCATCGTCCAACTTCCTTTTTCCTTTGTCTTTATCCGAACCTTTGCTGGATGGTCCTCCACTCTCAGTTGCATTAACCTTTTTCAACTTGAAATCCGTACTCGCATCTTCCTGCCAAAGGAACCTCTCTGCCTCGTGAAAGAATTCGTCGAGATCCTACGGGGGATCTCGTATCAGAGATACCTTGAAATCTGAATCCTCCCTGACTCCTGATACTGCTGCCATTAAAACCATCGATGGATCAGGCCGATCCATCGAAGCGACTGCCGCACTGAATCGAGTTAGAAAAGCCCTAAGCGATTCATCCATCCTTTGCTTTACCGATGTTAACGTCATCACATTCTTTGGCCTCTAGACGTGAACCCGAAACTGTCCCAAAATTTTTTCCACCAATTCCCTCCAAGTCCTGATAGACCCTTCTCCCAGCTGCCTAAACCACATTGCAGCTAGGTCTGTCAAGTATAATGGAAAGCATCGTGCCATTACTTCCTCCGATGCCCCCAGCACCTCCATGTGTTTGGTGTACCTCATCAAGTGATCAGTTGGATCTGCTTTGCCGTCATATACATCCATGCTAGGTATCTTGAACTTAGGTGGATTCTGAGCCATCCTTATTTCCCGAACGAACGGACTCCTGTTCAATCCTTCCAAGTCTCTGTTGGTCAAACCACCTTGCACAGTTCTTCCAATGATCTCCACTAATCCAGTATTGTCTGTTAGGGGCTGCCCCCCATGCCCACGAGGGAATTCCGGTACACACTCTTCATGGGGCTCATTGGCGGCAATGTTAGTCCTGGCCTGTTGAACTCCTTCCAAAGGCCCTCCTGTGTTAGATCTTGTGGGCCTGCCCCCAAGCCCTTGATGATTGCCTTCTGGCTCCGTATCCTGTCCTCCATTGGGTTCCACAACCCTAGTACCTTGTCCTGCATCCACAGCTGCTGTAGCTGTTCCAAAGTTCTGCGTCCCTACAACACTCATCTGTTCAAAGAAAGTCTGCATCATTTCCTGTTGACTCTCCTGCAATGAATTTGCCATAGCTTCCATCTCATCTCGGGTTATGTAGATCGAAGCCTGTCCTTCCCCAGCTCCGTAGGATGCTTGTTGACTTCCTTCCCGTTAGCTTCTCTCAACCCTTTGCCTTCTACTATTTTGCCTTGTCATTGTCCTCAAGTCCAAACTTTTCAAACTCTTCAAATCTGAACTTTAAATCTGATGTAGCGGGTGTTAGTCGTTCTCAGTGAAAGCACCAAAGTGTTTGAGCCAAAATTGGTCACAAACCCCAAATATCGTGAAAGCACCAGTGTATGAATACAAATCGGCAATATTCAAACAAAATCACAGATCTCAGAAAACAACAAGCAGCAATTCAGAAGTAATAAATAAGAACACACGATTTATAGTGGTTCGGCTATCTCCGGCCTACGTCCACTTCAATAGTTTTCCTTTTTATTGGTTATCCTTGCTGATTACAATCGATTACAGCAATTACAGTGAAGTAAATCGTTTACAACAGTGATGGTTGCGAGTAGAATCGAATCCGGCAGAGTTTGGACGTTGAATGGCCAAAATGATCCCTTCTCTGCAGGCTTCAGTGTGCTATTTATAGGCGTAGGAGGCTTGGATCTCGCTCAAACTTCGGGAGACTTTTTCTGGCACGTGAGTGGGCCCACGCGACCGTCCTCAGGAAATTTGGGCCCACTTTGAGATCGATTCGAACTCCATTTGAATCGATCATTAAATCATCCAATCAAGATGAAATTTGGTGTGGACATCCCTCAACAAGTAAGCAAGCTCCTATGAAAATTTCATTGTATTCGGATCAGTGGATCTCGAGTTATGATCGATTCGAGATTAGGGCTCCATCTGTTCTGTCATGTTCGAATCCATGCTTCGAATCCATCTCCTTCGACTCCATCCAAAGCGCGTGCGCATCGATGACGTGTCGCGAAATCCTTGGGTTGATCCACCTTTGTCGCCGTGTTGAACGCTTCCTTTCCCAAAGACGCGCTCGCATCCATGTACCACGCTTCGTCCATATCCATAACTTCACAATGGTCATGCTCGCATCCATCGATTCCTGTTTTCCTTCGCATCGATTCCTGGAGTGTACTTCGTATCGATCGGCCACGAATCGATCGATACGAAGTGACGATGGAGGTTATCGGTACGAAGTGATTGTGATGGAGGGTGGATACGAACTAGACCATACCTAATGGATACGAGGGAGCCTCTTACCTGATGGATACGAAGGAACCTATGTTGCCATCGAGTCGAAGTCCACCAAACCTTCCCTTCCGATCGATACGAAATGACTGAGCCTCGTCCATGCCGATCGATACGAACGGTATCGATTCGAAGTCCTTCACCCTGATTTGCCTTTGACCGATACGAGCGCTATCAAGTCCAACCAACACCTAACCGATGCGAACCTCTCTGAGCCGAACTCATACCAATCGATACGAACGGCATCGATTCGAAATGGTATCGATACGAATGGAACACCTGATCGATTCGAACCATCCTTGCGTGCCGATGGGTTCGAACAGTATGTCCTTCCAACCTTGCATCGATCATATCTTCTTCATACGAACTTCGATTAACCTGAAATTTGAAACATAGCCTTTCCTAGTCCTTATCATCATCTCTAATCAATTTCGCCCCGATCGGAGCTCAAACAAATTTTGACGTCATCGATTGTAGCCTTGTTTCCAATCGATCTCCAATCCCGACATCCATCGTTCCTTGCCAATTTGTTGATATTCCAGTTTTGGCCAAAAAGTGGGATAACAGTTTGGAATTTGAATAAAATTATTTCTTAATAAACCTACTCTGCAGCCGCAATTATTTCATATCGTAACTTTCTTTTCTTTCATTTCGAAATCACTATAGCTGCCTGTACAGTGTCTCCTTATTCCTTCTTCATTACGCAAGATATCTTTTGTTTCCTCCTTCATTTAAATCACTTAGCCACGCGAATCAAAGAAGAAAACAAAAAAATCTCAAAAGGAAAAAAAGGAGTCCTGCTTCACAATTTTCGCTCGAACGAAAACTCAAAAAGGCAGCTCGTATTCATCTCAAATAAAATTTCCCTCTTTCAATTCAAAAAAAAAGGCCGCATCGTTTTCAAATCTAGCTGCAATTATCCCTTTCCTTACGTATGTTTTAGGAAGTCGAATCAAAACCAAAATTTGAGCTCGTGTCGTGGGGATTCTAAGCACTGCCTGGAGGAGAGACTCGCAATCGACTCGCAATTGAAATCAAGGGGAGGCGCTCACGTGCGGTGGCTATGGGACACCGCGACATGGAGATGGGCGATTTGTGAAGCTCGAGTTCATGGTGAGGGCTTGGCGAAAGGTTGTGGCGTCGAATCGAGGCAGCGACATTGCATGCGTGTTTGCGTAAGGGGGCTGCCTCGAACAGTAGCAGTAAGGTTATTTTCTTTTATTGATTTATATATCTGTATGTATATATGCGAAAAAAAGATAAGAAATAATAATAAACATAGATATGTACATTTAAAAAAAACTTTCTAGATTATTTTAAAATAATGGATTATGGGGTTAACTCGTTTAATTCACTTGTTCAATTATTTTAGTCATTAGAAACAATTTATTTAAAGGGAAATTAGTTAAATAAAATTCTTAGTTAATTAAATTATTAAATGGGAAATTAATTATTCAAATTGTTTGAATATTAATAAAATCATCTAATATTTATCCAAGGTCAAAATCCGAAAGGGAACAAGTCGAGGTTGGATCAAATTGCATATTAAATTTTTTAAAATATTTTAGAAATGTAAATATTATTATATTTTGATTTAAACTAAATTAAAAATGATTTTTGTAAAGTAATATTGATTTTTTGAAAATTTATAAGTGAAATAAATTGATGGTAAAGTTAGAAAATCTGAAATATAAGTTATTTTGAAAATTATAATTTGGTGATAAATGGAATTTAAATTAAATATGAAATATGATAAATTTATGATATTTTGAATTAAAATGAATTTAAAATGATTTTATAATATATTAATGATTTTTGAATAAAGTTAAAATGTGAAATGAATGAATATTTAAGTTGAATTTTGAAATATAACTTACATTGGAATTTATGAATTTTGTTTAAAAGTGAATTTTTAAGTTAAGTAAATAAAATGAAAATAATTTATATTTGGAGATTTAAACTTAAGTGTTAAGTAACATTTAAAGAATTGAAATTTAATGTTTGAATTTAATATGTGAATTATTATTAAATATTGACTTTTGAATGGAAATTTAACTTTATAAAATCATGAATATAAGGGTATTTAAATGATTGTTTTAAAGTGAGAAATTATGATTTTTATAAGTTAAAAATGATTTAAATTAAAATATAATTGTTTATGAAACTGTATTGAAAACCCTGAATTTTTATTAACAACATTTCTAAAATGCTATCATTTCTTAAGTAAAGGATATTACAACATTTGTAAATGCTGTAGCTGATACAATGAACTATAAGAAAAAAATGAACTAGGGGCTATTATAGCACTTCGTAAGTGCTGTAGTTGCAGAATTGAACTAAAGCTTTTATTTGAAACTAAAACCTCTTACAGCGTTTTTTGTAAATGCTGTCTTTGTTAAAATGAATTGGTTTCAAATGTAAATTTACTGTAGCATTTTCTAAATGCCGCGAAAGTTGAAATTTCATTGTTTTAATAAATTGAAGTGGATAAATGAATTCTGAAAATGGTAAAATTTTGAGAATTGAATATTTGATTATTAAATATAATAACTTCATTTTTAAATGATTTAAATGGAATATTTAATTGGTTTAATTGGAATATTTAATTGGTTTAAATGGAGTATTTTTTTTGGCAAGGCCAGCCGGTTTTATAGTGGACCGTCCACTTTTATTACGAACGTAATAAAGTTGAAGTACAGGAGTAAGGTAAAAGTACCTTAACTACTAGGAATAAAGAAAAATACAGCACATGTATGTGACAGAGATGCCACAGTAACTACATAAATCACTAAGACTAAGTTTCCTCCAAAGAGGAAGAAACATCATCAACCACTGACATCCAAGAAGAATCACATGGATCTGAACCACAAATACCAGCAAAGGGGCGGAACCGGATAGTAAGACAAGGATCGTAACCCAAATCATCGAAAGAGTATATGAAGGAACGATCCCAAGTAGTATCCGCAAGCAATAAAGCATTCTTACTTGCAAATAGACCATCCAAGTCAAAAACTAAGGAATCACCAGACGGTTTGTAGAATAGGCATCTAAGATCCAAATGGTCATCGGAGACAAATCTGAAGAAGGAATCAACCATCGGGTTAAATCTCATGTCAGAAATCTGATCAATCCAACACCTCTCGGACTCATCCCACACCACAGGCAAAGGCGGGAGATCAGAAGCTGGAGCAGCTAAGGGAACAACAGAGGCAACACTCGGGACATCAGGAATCGAAGGAGAGGCAGGAATAGTAACAGGAGGAGGGCCCAAAGCAGATTGAGGAACAGCAGGAGAGGGGGCAAGCTGAGTGGAAGAAACCTTAGGCAACCAGATCCTAGTCGGAGGGCGAGGCAGAGGTATCTTTGTAGCGACCGCGGTAGCTATTGGATGATGGTAGGAAATAGAAAGATGACCAAAGGAGTGACAGGTGGAGAAAATATCAGGAACCCAACCATAACGCACTCGGACGACTGCTACATGCCCGACAGCTAGCTGTACAGGAATAGAATCGGGGAGTGGCTTAGAGGGAGATATCTCAATAAGTGCCTTGGCAAACATCAATTTATCACATGCTACCGTATTAGTATCAAAACATTTCAGTTTACCAACATTACAGGCCATCCAATTCAACCCAATCAGAGGCTGAAGAGCAGACGGGATTTGCGAGAAATAAACCCTGACAGGGATAGAGAGAACCTGTTCACGAGCACTAGCGACAGTAGGAGACCATGGAGTAATAATGAAGGGCCTACCATCAAAAAAGGTAGGCTCAGCCTCAAGAACAATCAGACGTTCTTCGGAAGAAGAAAACTTGAGATAATACATCGAATCAATCAGCTTAACTTGTAAATTGCCACAGAGTTTCCAAGCCCGTCTACAAACAGAGGACGCATCACGAAGGCGGTGATTAGGTTCTAAGAAGAAGCCAACCAAATAGTCTGACCAATAATCCACTCCGGCCTGCATAACTATAGGAGGAGGAATCATCACTCCATTTTCCTCAACAATGTCAAAATCAATAGGAGTGTAATCACCCGCATTACGTGGCAGGGATTTGAACAGCGAAGACCAGGACTTGGGACGAGCCAGAAGCGGGGAAGTAGGACCAGGTTGAAAAGGAGGCGAGGGAATATTAGGAACTTTATCGGTAACATTTGGTTCATAATTCACTGCGGCATTTACACAAGCGCCTGGAGTGCTTTGAGACAAACTAGAATTGACAGCAGGCTCTAAACGTTTCACAAGACCGGACGTACAAATAGTACGCTAGTCATCGAACACATTGTTCGAACCAAGCTTATCCACCAAACAAGCAGTATCCACAGGAGGAGACGTTTGACTGCCGTAAACACGGGGAAGAGTAGACTCACCAGATAATGCAAGCGCTTTGGGAGCCAGACCACAGTTCGCATTCGAATTCAAAAGGAGATCGAAATTCTCAACACTAGAAACATTCGCGACTAAAGGAGAAGCTCTGCCAGAAATTGCGTCCACGGTCAATTCAGGGCAAAAAGCGCTCGCATCCACAGAGCTCAAACGAGGCCTAGCAACTGCACATTCAAATGCAGAGGAGGAAACTCAGAGTTCGAGTGGATACTAGGAGACTCAAAACCAGCGGTCATCGCGTTGAAGATGCGACCAGATCTCGTTGACGACGGTGTGAAGGGGATCAAAACGGGGGGGGGGGGGGGGGGAGCCGAGGAGAATGGGGCATAGGAGATGGGGAGGAAGCGGAAAGAAACGGGGCAGGGAAGGATTTCAGGGAGGAGAAGATGAAAATGAAAACAGCGAAGAAAACGCAATCGCCATTATCATATAATTTATGATGTAATGATTGAAAGTTTCATCTATTAAAAATGTGATTTGAGCTCTGTGGATGCGTCATCATATAATTTATGATGTAATGAATGAAAGTTTCATATATTAAATGGAGTATTTTGATTTTAAATATAAACCATTTTGAAATGTGATTTGAAATGGTATTTAAATTAAATAAAAATGAATGAGATTTTGGAAGAATATGATATTTTAATATTTTAAACGATTTTGAAATGATATTGAATTTTTAAATGATATTTGATTTAGAAGAATAAAAATACCATTTTGAAATTTTAACCACGGGATGTATTTAAATTTATATTTTGAATGATTCTTAGAGGATGGGCGATCCTAAGCATCCTTTAAGTTATTGTACATTACTACTACAGTTCACTTGAGTTGGTTTACATTATATAAGTATATATGTTCTGACTCGAGTGTTTTGTGTTTTACTTTACGCTAGGGTCAGCCTGAGTATTTACAGCTTAGCTTTGGATTTCTTTTCTGGAGCTACGAATTGCTCGAGATTCTGCTTGTCTAGTTATCTATTCCCTTTCAGTTTCAGTTGTTCTATTTCAGCTCTGGTATTTATAAACTTCTACGTATTTGATATTTCTATTGTATATGTTTTCCAGACTGATATTGTGTATTTTGTTTTGAGAGTTTGTTATAGTAGCTTCATGAACTAGTATGGTATTTTGATTTCCGCTGCGAGTTATTCTGATATTTCTGTATCTGTGATTCTATGATTGTATTTCATTTACTCCAAATTTATTTACAATGCGGTATTTTGAGCAATACAAGTCCGGCATGTGTGGATGCGAATGGCTGAAAATATCGGGTTGTTACAATTTACTTAGATAAATTAAATATAATAATGTAAAGACTAAAATGGTTAAGATATTGAGATTTGTACAATTACAAGGTAGTCGTGCCTTAATTAATGAATAAACAAATGGAAATCTAAAATGAAGTAAGTAAAGGTAATAATATAAGGGAAAAATAGGAATAGGTTATAATCTTATACTGTAAACCCTCATCCTATTATCATTTCCAACATTCACAAAAAAACTAAACCTAGAGCTTGGCCGACCACCATTAGAAGAAAACAAGAGGATGATAAGCAAGAATTCGAGAAGGAAGCTTAATCAAATTTATTCAGGGGAAAATCTCAAACTCCTTAATAGCAAGCTGAGGTGAATAATAGATTACCTCTCATTTTTATTGCTTTCGGTTTCTAGACAAGATCCAAATTTATTTTGCAAGAAAATTCCATGTTTAGATTGTTTAAATAGATATATATGCTTGTTGATGATTTATGTTATTTCATATAGATTTCATGATAAGACTTAATTTGAAAACCTATTAAATGACATCTAAATGGATTGCGTTTTTTATATAAGGTCAGAAACATTATTTTAGAGATGATTTTCAAGTTTCATAATTTTCTCAGTTGTTATCAATTTATTATGAATTTTCTAGTGAAGGAAATGGTTAAATTAGGTTTAAATTATTTTCAATAATTATATGTTAGTTTTGGATCAGAAATTTAAATATGATAGAAAATATATTTAAAGTGATTTATGGGAATTTTTTATGAATTTTCCTAAGTATTTTATTAAAGTTATTAAATTATTTAAGGTATGAGACTTTAATGTTTTATATGTTTATAAAAGAAGAAGGGGTAATTTGGTAAACGGTTAAAAATTGTTAATTACTGAATTCATTGACACTTTTAGAAAAAGGTCTTGTAAAAGGATTGACAACCAATTATATGTTGACAAATAAGATAAGTTAGTAGGAAAGATATTACTTTAAAAAGTTAAAAATCAGTTTTGTAATGCATTACTACTTCGTTGCTTACAGCAGCCACCTTTCGACCCCATACACCTGCCTCGTACCAAGTCAAAATCAATACACATGTTATCAATGCCTTGGTAATTAGTGGATTGGAGAAAGGCGGAAGGTATATAGTAGAAACATACTTTCGATGGGTTAGAAGTAGCTTTTTTTAAACTTGGAACTATTTTGGTTATAAATATGGCTTTTGAAGTGGTTGGAGCTTTCAGCTTAACCAACTTGCTTCTGTTTATACAAAGAAAGGGTTTTTGAACTGGTTGCCACCTTTTGTTTTTAAAACAAGCTATTGAAGGGTCGAGACCCCTGCTGCCGCATTTAACCTTTCGAACAATGCTCTCGAAAGGGTACTTTTGCCTTTAAACTTTAAAGCTGCTTTTCCGTGCTTTTGAAAAAGTTGAATTCACCACCATCCACTTCCTTTTACTTAGGAATAATTCTTTCGAAAGAGTTTCTTTCGCCCCAGTTCTTTTAAACCCCTTTGTTTACATTAAAAGTTAAACCAAAGGTTTTGGAAGGAATGATTTTAAAAGGTTTCGAAGCTCCACAAACTTTTACTTGGACCCAATGCTTTCGCAAGGTTTGTTTTCAATAAGGAATTTTAATACTGTCGAAAGGTATATAACATAGGTTTGGAAAGGGAGGTACCAAATTTTTTTTGAAAGGTTTACTTGAGTCTTTAAATGGAAGGTTTCCACTGCTTTCGAAAGGCAAGTTTAAAGTGTTTTAAAATTAGGATGTCTTAGGTTTAATAAAGCTTTTCAAGGTATACTTTCATTGATTGTGAAAGATATGTTTTAGCCTTTCGGCCTAGTGTTTAAGGTAAAGTAGTTAACCTATTTAGAAAGGGGTACTTTCAATGGATTCGAAAGGGAATGTTTAAAGTTTTTAAGCAAGGATTTCGAAGGTGATATCTTGGATTTAAAACCTAATGTTTTCTAAGTTAAAGAACGTCTTTAACTTCTTTTAAAGGGATAGGTAACCCTATTGATTTAGGTTTTCATCAACATTGTTTTGAGTAAAGCATATATCATGGAAAAGATATTTAAGTAAAAAAAAGAGTATATTTTTCTTATTTAAGTATGATTTAAAAGGTTAAATCTATTTAAAAGAAATGTTTTCAAGGAAAATTTGATGGGGTAGTTAACCCTTAGTGAATAACTCAGATATTAGAATACCAGATGGGACCGGTATAAGGTCGAGCCTTATACTTTAGTTAATAAGTCCCTAGCTAATATGAGCCCAAAATTCCAGTGTGTAGGTCTTTTTCATAGGTAAGACTAAAATGATGTTACACATAGAAGGGAATATACAAAGAAAAGATAGGTTATTGGTAAGCCCGCAAAACCATTAGGTTCAGTAAACCCTAGAATAAGATAGTTATGGGAAGATAACCCAGTAATGTGTCTAATAGATGTTAGATAATTGAGTATGTCTGGTAGGCCCGAGTCATCCAATGGTTAATAGTTAGCCCAAAAAACTATATTGTTCGAACAAATAGTCCATTGATTATTCGATTTATATAAATATATGATATTGCTAATTCTGCCTTAATCAGTTTGATTGCAGGATTCTGATTTGCAAAAGATATGTTTTAAAAAGGGATATTAGTATGGGGAAACCCGTTTCGCTAAGTGGTGTGGTCTTACATAATATTAGATAACCAAGATGTAATAGTATTACTCACAGCATGCTTTATTTCTTACTTAAAGTTTATGTTTTCCCCTTAAACTCGTGGGTACTCAAAATATAATTTAAGTAGATTGAGAGTTATAGTTTTTCAGGTTTAGTAGGTTGGATGAACAAGCTTCTAAAGATGCGCAGGAGGGAAATCTAATCATATAGGAGCTATTTAGTTTTATTTGCTCTGTGATGTATTAAGACTATTATGTCTACTTATTACTCTAATCATCCTAGGGGGCATCTTCTTGTCGCTCTTGGCGTAATTTGTAATAATAATATTTGATCAAAACCTGGGAATCTTTTGGGATTATGTATCTGAATAAGAAATATTGATTTAAAATGTAATCAGAAAAGTTGTTTAAATCCATGTTGATTTTGTTTCATATCCATGTGCTTCTGATATTATGGATACCATTAACATTACTATATTTGGTCATCGGAAGTTAATACTACAGATGACAATAGCATCTATAGCGCTTAGCTTCGGACCTCAAGATATGGGATGTTATAGTTACCCCATCCAATAGAACAAATTCACTTTATCCATTTCTTATTCCTTTTTTTCCTCAATTTCAAATAAAATCCTATATAGTTCATTAAGGCAAATTTCAATTGCCTTGTGTTTTCCTACATCTTCTACACACGCTACTGACGTTGAATTTAGGGTTACAAATCCATCTTTATTTCAATTGTCTATTCTTCCTACTTCTCTTGCACATGCCATTGACTTTATTCTTAGGATTACAACTCCATCTTTATATGGTAGGCCCTTTCTCTTTTGTTTGTAGCCTGGTGTTTGCCATGATAAGTTTGGATGGTTTGACAATGAAAAGGTGGTGGTTTGGTGATTTAAGAAGCTGTAAATATTTGAGAAGGAAGGATATGAAGGTTCAAGTGGGAAGGAGGTGAAGTATAATAGAAGTAAAGAAAGAAGTAGGCAAAGGAAGGAAACAAAGTTACAGGTGGGAAGGAGGTGAAGTATATTAAAAGGAAGGAAAGAAGTAGGCTGTAAAATGTGGTGTGAAGTAACTTAAAGAAGCAAGAAGAGAAGCAATAAAAAATAGAATAAAACAAAAGTAAGGAAAGAAAGTGCACAAGAGAAACGCAACAAAAAGAAATTAAAATTAGGGTTTAATATTCATCCAAATGCCTCTTTACATGCATATGTACCCACATATATATATATATATGGACGTATGTATGTATGTATGTATGTGTATATGTATGTATGTGTGTATATATATATATGTCTATGTATGTATATATATGTCTGTGTATGTATATATATGTATGTGTGTGTGTGTGTATGCATACATGTATGCATATATGTTTAAGTACAACGGCTCTAAACTAACCGTTAACAAACCTAATTCAAGCTAAAGTTAAGTTGAACAAGATTATACCTCTAACATTAGATTACCCTTATATCGGCATGTACATGTTGTACATATACACATATGCATAGTTGGAATATTCAACATGAATTTAAATGCAGCTTCATCTTCTAGAGCAATGGAAACTTCATCCTCTTCTCCACTGCAGGCTCCTCCTTTGATGATCTTTAGCACAATCTCTGATGAACTATGGTAAGAAATCCTGAAATCTGCATATTTTTTCACCTGGTATTTCTGAACCTAATGCCTGGGCATAACATCTCCTTCTCCTTTGAAAAATGAACCTTGTCCTAAGGTCCATTGCTGGAAATTTCTTAACTACCTCCTAATACTCCTCCCAGTAGCCTCATACTTAGGAAACTCCTTCCATTTCACTAGAATCTGCACCGCTGGTTGTCAGAAATTCTTTACTATTCGATCTTTCATGATTAATGATGAACAATTCAAGTAATAGCCCAAGGATCACCAATACCGAATATTTCGCAAACAAAGCTTAATATGATTTTTTTTAAGATGACGTACCTTGATTAACAGCGGAAGATGTAATGGCTGTCATCTTCTTCTTCTGACTTCTAATAATTACTCTTCTTTTCAGAATTCGGTTTCTCTCTCTAACCTATTTCTTTATATGTTTCTTGATGGAGAATAATACATCTATTTAACTGAATTCAAGTAATAGATGTATTATTCTCCATCAAGAAACATATAAAGAAATAGGGTGCCTTTAATTCCTTCTTTTCCTTATCCTGCCCATTCTTAGCAGGTGCCTTTTTCTTCTTGAAATGACTTGATTTTCCATTCTTTTCTTTACCAGCTTTATTACTCACAAAACTTAATGAGTGATTCACTTGATTTTTCAAACGTCCTTCTTCCTAAACAAGTCTACTGGCCAATTCATTAACATTCCACTTATTCTTTATAGTGTTATAGTTAATTTGAAAAGGTCCATATGTAGAAGGTAGCGAGTTCAGGATAAACTGGACAAGAAAAGAATCCTCCACTGTAAGTCCAAGGAAGTTTAACCTTGCTGCAAGATTAGTCATCTCTATAATGTGCTCTTACATAGTTCGCGACCCATCAAACGTCATGGTCGTGAGTTCTGCAATAAGAGTACTAGCGAGTGACTTATCAGCTGAACGAAAACGCTATTCCACAAACTGCATATATTCCTTAGCACTTTCTGTTTGCGGAATTATTGACTTGATGTTGTTAGCAACAATCCTCTTAATAAACATGAGGCTCAATCTGTTACCGCATTCCCATGCTTTATGGTGTGATTTTTCTTTCTCAGTACTAGTTGTTGTAAGAGCAACAGGTTTATCCTCAAGGAGAGCCAAGTCAAGATCCTGAACACCTAAATGGAAACTGACTTGTTCTCTCCATTTAGAAAAATTAACACCAATGAACAATGTAACATATGAAGCATGTGTATTCATGGAAACTACTGCAAATTAAATATAAAAAATTGAAATAACTATAAGCTCATAGCTAACACGATTCAGATATGTACATAATAGTATAATATAGCACTCCTTTGGGTAGATACTATCTTATAATTAACATAATTAAATGCCAAAACATAAGTAAGCAATAAATATATTCAATTAAATAAAACTGACATCTTTGGATGATCAATATTTATTTAGTCAAGATATCTATTAAACCTCATCATGTCAACTAGTTAGAGAACATGACTTTCCTTTAGGTAAGTTCTCAGGTTCTACCATTAGTGACGACTGTTTTTTTGGGTATTATTACAACTGGCAATTTCTATCAATAATCATTATGTCACTTATGCACTAAATGATTTTTCTGATTTTGACCACTTTGGTGATTAATAAAATCATAAATCTCATGTGCATAATTGACTTATAACACATACTTTATTAAACATCATGAGTAAAGCATAGAACAAATCAATTGCAATCATAGGAAATATTCAGTTATTGGTTGGTGGCTCTGATACCAAATGTCAAAAATTCTTTACGTTCGATCTTTCATGATTAATGATGAACAATTCAAGTAATAGCTTAAGGATCACCAATACCGAATATTTCACAAACAAAGCTTAATATGATTTTTTGTTAAGATGACGTACCTTGATTAACAACGGAAGATGTAATAGCTGTCATCTTCTTCTTCTGACTTATAATAATTACTATTCTTCATAGAATTCGGTTTCTCTCTCTAACCCTATTTCTTTATATATTTCTTGATGGAGAAGAATACATCTATACACTAGGAGAGAGAGGACTCAATCATTTATATAACATTTAACTCTAAATCTGGTACGTCCATCATATACCAATTCAACGCTTAAGATTAATCACATACCTAATGTTCTAATTATAGAATGGTCTATTCATGACATAATTAATCGGGTCACTTAAGATTAGAAACTGCATAACGTTAAAGGTAAATGTTCTATTTATGACCTAATTTATAGGGTCATATTAAGATTAGAAACTGCATAACGTTAAAAACATGGAAGACTAGGTAAATTTTTACCCCTTATGGCGACTTTAATTTATAAGCTACTTCTCCTATCTTCTTCTGTACTTCATATGGTTTATAAATTTAGGTGAAAGCTTATGAATCATTTGAGTTCAAGCTAATGATTTCTATAAGATTGTAGCTTAAGGTAAATCAATATCAAACCTTGAAACTCTATTCTGTCCTCCTTAAACAAGAATACTTCTTCCTTCTTTATCTTGCAAGTATGAAGCTATATTTCTGGAATTAAAGGACGAAGTCTCTGAAGAATAATTCATCTTTAACTTGTTGATCTTCGGTTATATTTAGCACATAATTAAGTTGTGTAGGAGGGGTGATGCAATAAATTGCTTGAAAAGGTGATATGTTTGTAGAAGATTTCCAAGTAGTGTTGTACTAATATTCTACAAGAGTTAACTACTCGGACCACTCAGAAAAAGTTTATGGAAAACAAACATCCTAAGTACCCTTCCAAAATCCTATTTGTGACCTCTAATTTCTCATAAGTTTGGGGGTGGTAAGACAAACTCAGCTTCAAAGAACTGCCTTGTAACATGAAGAGTTCTTGCCAAAATGTGATGGTGAAAAGAGTGTCCCTATCACTGATGATGGAAGAAGGCATACCATGGAGTTTAAATACCTCATTGAAGAAGACCTAAGCCACTTCTTTTGTTGTATATGGATGTGCTAAAGAGAAAAAGTGAGCATATTTAGACAACCTATCAACAACACATATATAACTACAAATTTCTGGCATTTAGGAAGGCAAGTAATGAAATCCGCGGTAATATCAGCCCATATTCTCTTTGGTATAGGTGGCTATAGCAAGCCAAATAAATTAATGTTTTTGCCCTTTTCTCTTTTGACACACTTCACATTCCTTGACAAATCTTTCAATGTTTCTCTTCATATTTTTTCCAATAAAACACTGCATAGATTCTCTTTATTGTACCCTTAATACTATGATGACCACTGAGGGGGGCTGAATGGAATTCATTAATAAGTATTTTGATTAGTTTAGAATTTTGATGGTCTATATGTATTCTCCCTTTATGAAATAGTAATCCATCAACTAGTTTGTATTTGTTGGCACTTGAGTCTCCTGCTTCTATCTTTATCTTTATCTTAGCATATATATGTGAATTAACCAGTGTATTTTTCAGCTCCTGTAACCATGTAGACTGCACTTAAGAGAGAGCCATACATTGTCTTCTTTCTTCGTCTCTTTCAGATAAGGAATCTGCCACTTAATTTTCCTTGCCACCTTTGTATTCTACCACATAGTCAAAACCATGTAATTTAGTAAGCCACTTTCCTTGAATGCCATTATGCAATCTTTGAGTAAGCAAATACCTTAGACTTTGATGACTATCCCTTATGATGAGTTTCCTTCCTAACAAATATTGTGGCTATTTTTTATTGCCAAAATTAAAGCAAGCAACTCCTATTTATACGTAGAGAGATGGAGATTCTTGCCTTGCAAAGTCTTACTTAAAAATGCAATACGTTTATTTCCTTGTAAAAGAATAGCACTATACCCACACCACTAGCATCACACTCTATAATGAATGACTTACTAAAATCTGGCATGGCGAGTACAGGTGGAGATATGAGACATTGTTTTAATTTTTCAAGAGCCCAAGCTGCCTTTTCACTCTACAAAAATCTCTTACTACCATAAGTGTGGAGGCCCTGGAGGGTATGGCCCTATCCTTGATAATTTTCACATTGCCGTCGTCCACTGCCATTCCTTCTACTAAAATTACATGTCCCAAATATTCAATTATTTCCTTAGCAAAAGTACATTTTGAAAGCTTTATCACCAAATGATTTTCCTGTAGTACCTACAGACCAGCCTTAATATGCTCTATATGCTTAAGCATGGCTTGGTATAAATTAGTATATCATGAAAAAATACAACAATACATTTTCTTCAGCAGGGTTTGAAAAGTGTATTCATTAATGATTGAAAAGTAGATGGGGCATTTGCAATCCTAAAAGGCATCACCATGAATTCATAATAAACCTCACGTGTTTTAAAAGCTGTTTTATGTCTCTTATTTGATGATAATCTGATATCAGATCTGATTTAGTAAAATAATTTTCACTAAACAATTCATCGAATAAATAATCTACTAAGGGAATAGGAAACTTCTCTTTGATAGCGATGTTATTCAGCCCTTTATATTCTATACACAGCCTCCAAGAACCATCTTCTTTTCTCACCATGACAACTGGTGATGAGTAGGCACTGAAGCTAGGTCTGATAATTCTAGAATTTAACATGTCTTGAATTATATTTTCTAATTCATTTTTAATGTGACGTGAGTACCTATAGTGTTTAAGGCAGAGAGGTTTAGCTCTTTGCAACAGTGGAATTCTACGGTCCTGAGGCCCTTTAGGAGGTAATTTATTTAAAGGGGTGAGTACCTTAGAGAATTTATCAAGATTGTCCTTAACTTCTTTAGGAATTCAGTGCTTTCTCCTATGACTGGTTGTGTACACAACATCATGGTAGGACGCAATCTTTTTTTAATTATCTTTTGGTCTATAATTTTCACCCTTCTAGTGGAAACCTTGCCATACATAGTGTTTTCCTTTGTAATTGAATTTGACCTGAATTTTTTTAATGTTTAGGGTTACCTCACCTAGGGTTTTCATCCATTGAGCGCCTAACACTATTTGCCAACCATCCAGAAGCAACAATAATAGGTCAATAAGCATGTAGTTTTGACGCTTCAATAAGACTTAATTGAGCACCATAAAGCCTTATAGTTTCTCATCATTTGCTATCATTGCCTTAAATACTTTAGAATTGTCTACCTTTAATTCAATTTTCTTGGCTAGTCTGAAATCTATAAAATAATGAGTGGAGCCAGAACCAATGAGTACTTGCACAAGTCTGTTATGAATTGAGCAACAAAATTTGATAGTAAGTAGGGATGGGATGCCACACATAGCATGGAAGGTGTTGGCTGGGTTTGCTTCTTCCTTAACAAGTTTAAGGGATTCATCACTATATTTCACCTCTTCATTCTCACTATCTAGCTCCATAACTCCTTCAAGAACATATACTTGTTTATTCTTGCATTAATGGCATTCACGCCACTTCTCATTGCAACCATAATATAAATTCTTTTTTCATTTTTCCAAGATTTCTTCTAGAGACAAGCCTTTACTTCTGGTCAGTGCCGGCCCTACTGTATCAATTGTCCTAGACAAGATTTTAGAGAAAACGAAGGAAAAACAAAATTTGACAAAGAAAATGCATGTTATAGTGTTTGAACCTGGGTGATAAGAACATAACATAAGCCTTAAATCATTACACTACAGGCTATTTCTTTAATCACTTACCCTGCCAGTATAATAGAAAACTATTTTTCAAAGCATTTGTCCAACTTTGTTGCCCTCTCCACCACCATCGATCGCGTTTCCCTAGACGAAAGTCTCGACAGCCTTGCCTTTGGGCCGGGCCTGCTTCTGGTAAATCCCTCTAGTGCATGGTTTTTGTTTGAGTTAGGCGGGGGTAAAGATGGTCTATGGCTTCTTTAGGATAGGTTCTTTAACAAGGGAATTTTGTGAATGTGAGGATGATTTAAATAATTTTCTGGTAATGACCCATTTATTCTCAAAAATCTTGGTAAGAGCTACTGCTTTTGTGAAGGTCTAATCCACAACATCATATCTGATCTCCTCTTTCAAGCCATCCATAATTTATCAAAGACATAGTCAGGGTGTAAATAGTTTAAGAGGCCTTGTGATTGTTCAAATTTAATCTGGTTAGCTTGAACAATAGTGAGTTGTTTAAGGTTGGCAAAAGCTTCAAAAGGTTTCCTTAATTCAGATGATGCAAATCTCATAATAATCACTTCTCTTAATACCTTCAAATTTTCATATTTTTTGACATTCTTGGCCAGCCATTTATGCCATTGTTGAGCCTTTCCTTTGAGGTGAAATGAACAGGTGGGTACCCATTCTATTTATGGTGCATGATGATATTTGAATAATTGTCCACCTTGCCCTAGCTACTCAATTACAGTACTATAACCAGAATAGGTAGGGTATTCAAGTTTGATAGGTAGAATAATGGGTTATGGTCTTGAATTGGATGTTAGGGTTTGGTCATTAGGAGGAAGTGTTTTTATTGAGTTTCTAATGGGTGTTCTATGAAAAGGAGTTACAAAAGATGGATTTCTTAAAGCATATTTTGGATCATGTAAGGCTGTAGTAGGTGAATTCCTGTTGCTCTTCATTCCTTGCATCAAATATTCTAAATTTGCGGATACAAGATCCATCTCCCCATTTAGTTCTTGAGATCTTTCCTAAAAATTTTGGTGTAGTTCGTGATGCGAATTGCAAAATTATTGTTGAGCTTCTTGTAGTTGATTTAAAGTATTGGTGGTCTTTTCATTAGTATGCTTCTATCTAGCTTAAAGTTCATCTTCATATTTTAGGACATGCATAGATAAGTTGCTCTCATCTTAATTTCTTGCCTCGGGATTAGATTAGGGAGGAGATGTAGGATCATGATGAACACTCTTATTTGTTACCACTTTGTAAGACCTTTCTCTTTTCCTTGTATCCTGGCGTTTCCGATGATGAGTTTCGATGGTTTGATAAATAAAAGGTGGTGGTTTTGTGATGTAATAGGGTGTGAATATTTAGAAGGGAAGGAAATGAAGGTTTTAGTGGGAAGGAGGTAAAATATGTCATGGAGGAAAGAAAGAAGTAGGCAATAGAATGTAAATTAAAATAACATAAAGAAGCAGAAGAGAAGTAATAAAACATATAAGAAAACAGAAGTAAGGAAAAGAAGTTCAGAAGATAATACACAGCAAGAAGATATTAAAATTAGGGTTTATTATTCATTTAAATGCCATTTTCCATGCATACACATGCACACGTGCAAACACATATAGGGTAAATCAGTCGGCTCTAAAATAACCCTTAACAAACCTTAACTCAAGCTAAAGTTAAGTTAAACAAGATTATACAACAAATTCCCCTTATATCAACATGTATATGTACAGCACGTGCGTAAATGCATAGTTGATATATTCAACATGCATTCACAATGTAGCTTCGTTTTCTAGAGCAACGCCAACATCGTCCTCCTCTCCAACTCGGACTCCACCTCTAATGATCTTTGGTAAGATTTCTGATAAACTATACCTAAAATCCTGAAATATGCTTTTACCAAAACAATGATTCAAAAATATGAATGAAGCATGATGACATCCAGATGTCCAAAAGCAATGGAAGATAGTCAAGGGATTGGATGTCAAAGCCTTTATAATAGCAACTACTATAAAGAATATACAAGCAGGTTGAAGGCAGAAGGATGCCGTGAGTCTCCCAGTTTGATGGATGTTGTAAGCCATCAATATGGTATGGATATCAAAGTTCATTAATGTTCATAGAGACTATTTCCTATCATCAATAAAGCCTAGAGGTTGTATATCATCTGTATGAGGATTGATGTCGTAAAAATTAATAAGCTAGGATGCTGCACTTCATCAATATGATAATAGATGTCAAATATCAACAACATGGTGAAATATCATAAACCGCCAATAAGAGGCGGATGCCGCATATCATCAGGATGGTAGGAATATCAAATAGCTGCAGTATGACATTGATATCATAAATCATCAACCCTCATTGAAACGTAAATTATCAGCCTTCAAAGGTTATTATAAACCATCCATTTCCAAGAAGGTTTCGAACACCAACGAAGAAATTGATGATGTCGAAGTTCAGGGAGTCTATGTTCCGCGTGGTAGTCACGCCATCAACTCCAACCCCTATAAATATGGAACCCATGGCATTGTAAAACGTGGCGATTCATTCTCTTCTCTCTCTTACATTTTTAATTTTGTAAACTCTAACAAAAAAAATTGGGGATTTCTAATGCCCACTATAATTTGATGACTTGTGCAAATAAGGACTTGTACAATTAACATTGCATAGCATTACATTGCATACTAAATAAAGATTCTTGAAAGATTCTTGACTTAGGAATTGTATTGGACTCTTGCACTTATGAGTTTGGTGTGTACATGGCTTTAACATGTAGCATGCATATTTCTAGCAAGTTGACATAAGGCTACTTGAGCCTAATCATAACCAAGCTTTACCTTACTTGCCTTACCTTGTATATAAAGGACGTTTCCCTAACTTGCATATAATTGATACAAAGGACTTTTCGAATCTAATATAGCCCATTGGACTACAGGATGACTATTTTCGAATGGCGATCTTCTGGATCTCAAGCCAATAGGTAGATTTATCAAGTCACCTCTGACCCTCGATTTCATGAGCAGCAAATGCTAAGGATGTTGGCATTTCAAATTATGGACGAAAAGAAATAAGTGGCACCTTATAATCCTGATAAATAGATCATGAACCAATTCCATTTAGGACCTACTCCAATGTTTACTTTAGGAAAAGACAACCCAAAGGAAGATAGTTATCTCTTAAATATAAGAAGGGCCATACAATGCCAATCAAAGGGGACGATCTTTGAAAAGAAAATAATAAGCAATTTTGTTAAGTTTGCCCAGACTGGAAAAGAGTAATAAATCATCCTCTCGCACTAAATAGAGCTTAGAAGAGAAAGATTATGGATGATCCTAATATGTCAATCTAGTGCTATAAGAAAGCTAAATGGTAGTATAAGGCATCATACTCTAAGAATTATTGGGTTCGTTGTCTCACTACTCCTTATGAACACATCTATCTTCTAACGAAGATAAGGCTGAATTATTGTCCTTCTAAGAAGAAGCGACCTAAATATGAAAGGAATCTTGGATGTGCCTATTGCAAATATCATCAAGCAAATGGACATGTGACCAATCAGTATTGAGCCTTAAAGGGAATGATCAAATATTTCTTGTAAAAAAAAGCTCAAAGAGTTTGTAAGCAAGGATAAAGACTAATAAAGTGGAATTCTCAATAAAAAGGATTCACAATAATAAAGGAAAAATCCTTTGACCTCGCCAAGATAGCCTATTCAAAGCACCTCCTAGAGGGGTGTCACAATTCATATTTTATTTACTAGTGTATCATAAGATTTTTTTTATTTATATGAGGTTGTATGATTCTATAATTTCGAGATATGACACTTAGGGACATTTGACACACCTATGATTCTGAATTTTGATGTGACAATTTTGAACATGAAAACCTTGTTTAGGCTATAACTTTTGATAGGAGTTGAATTAGGGTATCAAACTAGTTCCATTGCTTCAAGATGATGGTTTCCCATTTCGTAGAGTGATAATAATAAAAAAGGACTTATGATTAGGAAATTATGCCTGTTTTAAGTTTAGATGACTACTGGTCAGAATTAGTATATAATTGACTAAGCCTGTTAGTTGGCCCATTAGTCTAATTAGAGATTATTATAAATAAGAGCTGCATGAGTCAAATTAAACTTTTCCCTCTCATTCTAAATCATGTCTAAACACTAGCCAACCCTAGATCCATCCCAATTCATCCAAATTTCTCTCTAAATCAAACTAGATTGTGGACTAGAAATTAGATCCTTAATTAGAAGCTAGAGATCATCAAATTGGCTAATTAGAAGTGATTTTCATTTCTGTTCAGATTGCATTTATATTCAAATTGGTTGAATTTGATAATTGGTGAGTGGTTTATGACTTCTCATTATCCTATGCATGTTTATGTGGTAGAATTATAGGATTTAACATGGTTTATGATCCAAAATTCTTTTCAAATTTTAAATAACATGTTAACATATGCTAGGGCCTTAATCAATGACATGTAGCATGATTCTTTAGAAATTGCGTTGTAATTCATCTTACTTATACCCCTATATTATCGATTGAGTAGAATTGGACTAGAACTTGTTTATTTGCTATAATTCCATGTATTGCCTATATGATTGGGTGTGAATGCATGTTATTCTATGTTTTATGTAGTTCTTTGATGATTTGTTAGTGTTTTGGATGCATAAGAAGATAGGTTGGTAAACTGGGCAAATTAGAGGCAAAGTTGGTCAAATTGAAAGAAATTTGGAGGCGAGACTCTAGAGCAAACCACGAGCCATGATAAGTCACACCTTATTTAGAGTTGAAGGCAAGACTCATTACCAAACTTTCTTTGATGTTTCGACACTGAGTTATGCTGGTAAGGGCTATGGGTCGGTCATTGGCATGGGCAAGTAGAACATGACTAGATGAGTTGTTCTATAATAAATAAAAAAGAGATTTGGTTAAGGGTTGAGAGTACCACCAAGTTATCTCTAGAACTTGGAATAAGATATTTGGATTGATTATGAGTTATCTAGGATGGATGGGTCAGGGTCCAAGGCAATGGAAGAAGAGTACTAGAGGCATGAAAGAAAACTTAGCCATTGGTTGGCTATGTATATAACTCGACGCCGAGTTATGCCTATAACTCGGTACTGAGTTATCATGGTATAAGGTTGGAACTTCTAGGGACTATTGTTGAGGGTCTATAGGTCGTGCTGGAGGTGTCGGCTTGTTTGCATTATATTTGGATGGCGATCTGACAATATGATGAAAAGCTTTAATCTTCAGATGTTGGTTCGCGTTGGGAGTGGGCTCCGAAGATGGAGGATCGGTGATGGAAGGAGCCGTAGGATCAAGGAATGTGGAAGGGTTCCAAGTGAATAATGGAAATTGGATTTATCAAGAAGGGCTCAATGTCCAAAAGGAACAAAGGAGGTTTCGAATTAGTATGTGCTAAGGAATCGTTAATGGTCGAAGTGTTTTCTTGTATGCCCGAAGTAGGGGTATTATAAGTGGAGACACTCATGGGTCAACTGAGGGACCTATATACCCTGGACCAATGGCTTTGGATCTAGTCTCCAACTTTAGGCTATGAGACATGTATCTAGCTTTGGGCTACGTGATACAAGAGTACATAGAAAATTGAGATTTCCATTAGTCTCTGGCGGTAAGGAAGCCATACGAGTTATCATATTTCAAGGCATAGAGATAAGTGATAGTTGGTATTGCTTGATGGATGGTATGGTTGTTTTGGTTGCTTTATTTAGTGGACTATCACTCGTGAATATCATTGGAGGTAGATATTAGAGAAGAGGTATATGGACATCAACTATCGTATATTGTCTGGTACTTTATGATATTGTAAAGTGGCATATTATAGTGCTAACTCTTTAGTTGTAGGGACATGTTAGGTATGGTTCAAGTACTCTTGTTCCTTACCATACTTATATGTATAGCAATTTGAGATTCATTTACCGCTCATACCAGACTATTGTTTGACCCAAGGTTTTGTGCTTTGTCTCTTATTCTTGAGCACTCTTAAATGAGTAGACTAGACAACAGGTCTAGGTGACGTAGTGGCTGTTTGAAGGACGAGCTGGACGGTGTTATCTCGTATTATGTACTTATATGGATTCTACGTTTATTCCACTATGCAACACCGAGGAGCCTTAGCAGTGACTGCTTATACTTGTATTTGAGATAGTTAATGAGTTTGTTTTCATTGTATAAACTCTATGACATTCGATATATAACTCTACGGATCTGTGCTCCGATGATTTGTTCATATAGTTATTACTGTTGTTTCTGTTATATCCATGATATTATATTTTATCAACGTGCTACGAGATATGATAGGTTATACACTATGTTTGTTATATTCTTCTAGATGATCTCCTATATTGATTAGGAATGATTGCAGTGCACTATTTAGTTATTATCTGTGCCGATGTTATAAGTTGGTTGTAACATTTGGTATCAGAGCTTTGGTTACACGATTAATCTAAGTTGATACGATGATCCAGTAGAGACAGGAAAAGAGTTATTGCCTAGACCGGGTCTACATAGTATACAAGTGTGTACTTATTGTAAGCTTTGGTTTTCATAACTATTTAATAGTATAGTATAAGTCACATGCACATGAGTACTATAGACCTAGTTTTCTTTGTAAGGGACTAATCATTCTTGTTATAGATAAGAACTATCTAGCATACAAGGAGCACTGTGAGGGAATCTGCTTCACAAGTGAAGGAAGGAGCGGGATTAGGAGTAGCTATGCCTGATTTTCAAGCCATGCTCAGTGCTATGACTGAAAATATTATGAGGAATGCTCCTAGAGTGAGGATGGATGGAGATGCTTCCGTGCAAACACCTAAGGCTGATTTCATTAGGTTGAGCAAGGATTACTCTACTCTTGGAGGGAAGCCATTCCATAGGACAGAATCTTCCATAGAAGTGCAAGACTGGTTGGATAATTGTTACCGCATCTTCAAGGATATGGAAGTAGATGACGCTATGAAAAGAAAATTTTCTACTAGACAGCTTCTTAGGTGAGCTATGAATTGATGGAATGTAGTTACCATTGTTACTCCAGAGGACCAGTTCAGTTGGGACTAGTTCAAGACAAGGTTCAAAGAGAAGTTCGTTTCGGCTGCTCAGGAGTCGCTTTTGTTTATGAAGTTTGCAGAACTGAAGCAATGAGAGATGTCAATTTTCGAGTTTGTAGCTGAATTCGATGCCTTGTCGAAGTATGGGATATCATTCAATTATACTTCATTGAGAAAGAATAAAAAGTCCGTCAAATCGTTGAGAAAGAATAAGATGTCCATCATTGGGTTGGATAACTATCTTCGAGAGAAGTTGGTAGACTATATTGATGTACCATTTAAGAATGTGGAAAAGGCGCTTCTTCATTAAAGTCTGTACCCTTAGTCTAAGGTCGCTATTGTTGTTTCTATTGAGAAGAAGGAGCCAAAGCCCTAGTAAGGCGGCGAAGACAAGAAGTGGAATGGAAAGAGGAAGCAGTACTAGGGGAAGGATGGTTAGGAGAAGAGTAAATGGAAACCTTTTTTCCATGGATGCAAAGAGAAAAGCCATTTCATCAGAGATTGCATAGTGAGTGACAAGAAGAAGTGCTACAACTATGATAAGCCTGGACATTTGATGAAGTATTGTCAAAAAAGTAGGTTGTGAAAGTGCATTCTTTGGATGCGGTCTCGACTTCGTCGAGTGCTCCCTCGACGAAGGAGAAGGGAAAGGGGGTCGTTATTTAAGATATTTGTTAGCGCCAAAATTGGTCACTAACACCCAAATATCATAGATCACGGATAGAATGTATGTAGAGAGTATGCATGTGAAGAACAATGAAAATAAATAAGAAAGCAGTAATAACACATGATTTATAGTGGTTTGGCTAACTCCGACCTACATCCACTGTTGAAATTACCTTTCTATTGAAACGGTAATCAATTACAATTACAACCCGGAGTTTTTAAAACAACAATGGAAGAGTAGCCTTAGTGTAGAAGAGGAAAGGGAACAGAATCAGATCCCTTTTCTAAAGCCCCACATGCTATATTTATAGGAAGAACCTGAGTTATTGGGCTTCCTGAATGATCCAGGTCCATCAACACCAATGACGACCTAGAAATGACAACCTAGAAATGACGATTCGGAAATGACGACCCAAAAATGACGACCCATAAATGACGATCCAGAAACGATGATGACCTAGAAATGATGATCCAGAAATGACGACTAAGAAATGACGATCAAGAAATGACGACGTAGAAATGACGATCAAGAAATGATGACCCTGAAATGACGATCCAAAAATGACGATCCAGAAATGACGATCCAAAAATGATGACCATAAATGTCGATCCAGATCATCACCGAGCCACATCTACCCACCCACTTAGGTCTAGCTACTCGCGACTTTCCACCCTTGACCGAGCGATAATAGCCTTCATACCTCCAATCTTTTCCTAACTCGATACTCGTTCGAGCCCGATCATATCTTCTGCAACAATCGTCTTGTTGCCGAGTAACATTGTTGATTTTAGTTAAATCCGCCTGTCCACGGCCTTGCCAAAAGGCGGGTTAACATTTTCCCGCCAAAACATGCCTTGCGGTAGGAAGGCATGTTTTGAATAGCTTTTGATCCATCATCCAAAGTCTGTATGTCATCCACAGCCGTACCATCCGATCCGTAATCCAATCCATTTTATCTTAGTGCCACTATCATATCCTTACTCAAATTCGCGATTGCTTCGAGTCGATATCTGATCCCAATCTAGTAACTAAATCCTTATCCAATTCCACATCCATCAGAAGCCAATAACCGAGTTATAATCCATCCATAACCAATAACCAAATCCATGACCTCTCCGGGTCGATATCCATATCCGAGATCGCTCCGGATCATAACCAATCTTCACCCATCTAAGCCAAAATCCATAACCTCTCCGGGTTCTTGCCAAACGCACTCTACACTCGATGACCTATGTTAAGTAATGCCATGATATTCCTAGTTCAGTGTCTCCGAACATTGAGTAATGCTGGGGCTTAAGTCCTAAGCCGTATCCAGGTCGCTCCAGTCCCTTTTCGAGCATAGTCCACACTCAACGACCTGAAATTGTAACCAATAGATAATATGGGGCCTAAGTCCTAGGGCAAATCATGGTCTCTCCAGATCCTTTCTGGGCATAGTCCATGCTCGACAACTTTTTAGCCAAAAACCAGACAGAAAGTCAATCAAAATCTAATCCGAAATCCAGATTCAAACCAGAAAACCATAAACCCATATCAAAAGTCCAAACCAAAAGGAAAACATCCAAACCAAAATCTAAATCAAAAAAGAAACAAAGCCAGGAGTTCAAAGAAAACTCCAAAATCAAATCAAAAAAAGCAAGTGTCCAAGCCAAAAATAAAAAACAGATTTCAAAAACTAGAGCGTCACAGTTTATCATCATCTCAAAGCATGCCTAGGGGTTGTCTCCGTCCCCATAAATGAGTAAGTGACTTAGCTGTCTACCTAGAGTTTGCTGCTTATTCCAAAACATCATAATTAGTTGATGATCAATCGGCCACCATTCCTAGGCCTCGCGCCATTGTTGTCTATTTAGGCGGTGGCTACTCCTGTTCCACCACCCCATTCGGAGTTTCGACATATTGCCGCAACTGACCATTCCTTACATGCTCCTCGATTATATCCTTTAGATGCTTGCAGCTGTTAGTATCATGCCCATCCAGATCATAAAAGAGACAATGCCTTCCTGATGTCCTTTCGCATTCTGAGGGTTCCATCCTTGTAGGCTTCGATAAGGAATGCAATTCCGAGTGTCCAAGTATATCTGTTCCTATGTCTCATTCAGTTATGTGTAAGTGGATAGTTTTGGTTCTCCCTAGTGCATCCTCTTCCTTTTATCCTTATCTTTATTCGAGCTTTCACCAGACGGTTCTCTATCCTTAACCATATTTACTTCCTTTGACATCATATCCAAACATGCATCCCCTTGTCGACGAAATCTCTCAGCTTCATGAAAGAGTTCCTCGAGATCCATTGGTGTATCTCGTATCAATGATACATTGAAATCTGTATCATCCCTAACTGATGACATTGCTGCCATCAGAACCATTGATGGATCAGGCCGATCCACCGAATCAACTGCTGCATTAAACCAATTTAAGAAAGTCCTGAGCTATTCATCTGCCCTCTGCTTAACTGACGTCAATGTCATTACATTCTTCGGCCTTTTTATGTGAAGTCAAAACTGCTTCAAGAACGTATCCACTAGTTCTAGTAAATCCATCTTCCAGCCGTCTAAACCACATAGCAGCTATATCTTCCAGGTACAGTGGGAAATACCAGGCCATAACCTCCTCTAATGCCCCCAGCGCTTCCATATGTCTTGTGTACCTCAATAAGTGATCAGTGGGATCTGTCATACCATTGTATGCTTCTAGAGCGGGTAGCTTGAAATCAGGTGGATTCCTGCTATCCGGATGTTACGGATAAACGGATTTTTGTTGACTCCCTCCAAATCTCTATTTGTTAGACCTCCATGAATAGTTCGCCTGATAATGTCAGCTAATCCAGCGTTACCTACCAAGGGTTTCTCCCAATCTACATTTCCTTACTTCCCTCTAAGTCCTCAAGGGGATTCAGTTACATACTCCTCATCACGCACTTCGATGTCCCTGTTGGCACCAGGCTGCACCGTGTCATCTGGCATCCCTCCACGGATTGGTCCTGCATTACCTAGCAGTATACCCCCAAGTCTAGGTTCATCCGGGTTGACAGATGTTTTCCAATCAGGGGCTACCCTTACTGAACCACTTCATCTGCTTGCTGGTTGAGTCCTTTTAATCCAGTGCCATGGATCTGAGCTCCTGCAGCTCCTGCTTGTTCAAATTGTTTGAGAAGGGTCCGTATCATTTCCTCTTGTCTTTTCATTAACTGCTCCTGCATGGAATTCATCATGACCTACATCTCGTCTCTAGTGATATAGATCGAGGCTTGAGTAGCTCCAGAGGAAGCCTCCTGACTTCCCTCTTACTGACTCCTTTTCATCCTTTGTTTCTTGGTTGATTGCCTTGCCATAGTCACTAGAATCCAAGTTCCTAGGCCTTTAAATCCAAAATCCAAGCTTCTGAATCCCTTAGTGCTAGCTTTCTCAGAGAAAGCACCAAAATGTTAGCGCCAAAATTGGTCAGTAACACCCAAATCCAGATGAAAGCATCAAATCACAGTCGCATATCACAGATAGAATGTATGTAGAGAGTATGAATGTGAAGAACAGTGAAAATTAAATAGAACGCAGTACGCAGGATTTATAGTGGTTCGACTAACTCCAGCTTACGTCCACTCCATAAATTTCCTTTCTATTGATATGAGAATCAATTACAATTACAACCTGGAGTTTTTAAAACAACAATAGAAGAATAGCCTTGGTGGAGAAGAGGAAGGGTAACAGAATCAGATCCCTTTTCTGAAGCCCCACATGCTGTATTTATAGGCAAATCTTGAGTTACTGGGCTTCCTGAATGATCTGGGCCCATCAACACCAATGTCGATCCAAAAATGACGACCCAGAAATGACGACCCATAAATTGTGACCCAGAAATGACAATCCAGAATGATGATCCATAAATGACGACCCAGAAATAACGACCTAGAAATGACGATCCAAAAATGTCGATCTAGATCACCACCGAGCCACATCTACCGACCCACTCTGGCCGAGCCACTCGTGGCTTTCCACCCTTGATCAAGCCACACTAGCCTTCATACCTTCTATCCTTTCCTAACTCGATACTCGTCCGAGCCCGATCATATCTTCTACAACTATCGTCTTGTAGCCAGGTAACACTGTTGATTTTAGTTAAATTCGCCCGCCCATGGCCTTGCCAAAAGGCGGATTAACAATATGCTTTCTATTAGTGATGTTCAAGCTCGAGTTTTGTTTGTACTGGTGCATTACATTCATTCATATGTAATAACCTAGTAAATAGATTGGGATTTATGTCCGTGATTATAGACCAACCGTTGATCGTAACAAACTGTAACATCCGCTCTCTTGAGGTCTAAAGCTATGTGCTGCAGATGCGACAATCATCTATAGTTTTAACTTCCTGCAACAAAATACGGTAATGTTAATAATATCCATAATATCAGAAGCACACGAATGAGAAAAAAACCCACAGATTTCAAAAACAACATTTCTGATTACATTTCACAAAATCATGTTTTATACCCAATTATATAATCCCAAATGTTTACCTGGTGTTGATCAAATATAATTTTTACAAAATATGCCAAGAGCGACATACAAAGATGCCCCCTGGATGATTAAGGTACTAAATAGACAAAAATTCCATTACACATCATAGTGGAAATAAAAACATATCACTCCTAAATAGTTAACATCAGCCTTCTGCTCATCTCCGGAAGCTTTATTTGTCGACCTACTAAAACCTATAAATCCTCAACTCTCAACCTACTCAAATTAATTTTTAGCACCCGAGAGTTTAAGGGAAAAAACATAAACTTAAAATCAAACATAAAGTGGTGTTAATAATACTATACATCTCGGTTTACTGATATTAAGTGTGACCATGCTATTTAGTGGAATAGTTTTCCCCTCACTAACATCCCTTTTTTTAAATATATTCTTTGCAAATCAAAATCCTGCAACCAAACTAGCTAACAGAAATATAGAAATATCATGTATGCATACAAATCAGGTAATAAATAGACTATCTGTACGAACACTATATTTTTTTTGGCAAACTACTAACCTTTGGCTGACTCGGGCCTACCGATCAAAATAAACAAATAACCTAACTACTGTTAGATACTCTTTCGAATGGTCTCTCTCTAACTTACTTCTTTCAGGTTCAACTGATCCTAATGGTTTTGCAGGCTCACCAATCATCTATCCCTACTCTGTATATTCCTTTCTATATGTAACATCATATTAGTCTTACTTATGGCAACGCCTTACACATTGGAATTTTGGACTTATATGAGCTAGTGGCTACTAGCTAAAGTATAGAGCGTGACCCTATACTAGTCCCATCTGGTATTCTAGTATATAAGTCATTTACTTAGGGCTGTTAGTCCTTGAGATGATGGTTTTGATGACAACAACCTTAGAATAAGATTATAAAATATAAATACTAACATTATAGTTTAGATATATATGTATATGTAGGATCTAACCATGCAGGTACCAAGTATGAAGATTGTACAGTATAGAGATTCAAGATATCAAGATTGAAGACTCATGAGTATCAAGAATATTAAGAGTTCAAGATTTCAATAATAAGTAATTTAATTAGGAATTTTGTAAAAACTCCTAGAAAAGTACTGGCATCTTAAAATCCAATTTATTCGTGGAACGGAATCCACTTCGAGCCTGTTAAAGGGATGGAATCCTACGTAGGATGGAACCTATGAAAAATCTAGTGGAACATTGTTTTGTATCCGCTAACCTTTTATTCAAATGATTTTACAAAATTATATCTTGTTTTCAAAATGATTTCAAAACCTTCCTTTAAAAATCAAAAACATATATCTTGATTTTAAACCTATAGTATTCGCAACTAAGGCGGATGGCTCTTTAAGGTTATGTGTGTATTATCATGAGCTGAATAAAGTGAGAAAGAAAAACAAGTAACCACTCCTGCATATAGATGACTTGTTTGATCAACTGCATGGTGCAAAGGTGTTTTCTCAATTAGATTTGGTAATGGGATTTAGCTTAGAGTAGCGAAGGGGAGTGTGCCTATTACCATGTTCTGTATGCCGAGAGGTTGATGATGCCATTCAGTTTGACCAATACTTAAGCATACTTTGTGGATCTCATGAATTGGGTTTTCAAAGATCAACTAAATTAGTTTGTGCTTGTGTTCGTGGAAGATATTATGATCTACTCAAGAACTAAAGACGGCATAAGAAACACTTGAGGATTGTGCTAGAGATATTGAGGAAGCACAAGTTGAGAGAGAAGTTTTCCAAGTGTCACTTCTGAAGGGAAGAAGTAAGACTCTTGGGTCATGTCGTTTTGGGACAGGGTGTAGCAGTTGACCTGTGAAGGTGGTAGCAGTCCAAGATTCGAATTAGCCCAAGAATGTGATGGATATGAGGAGTTTCCTAGGATTGGTGAGATACTATAGATGCTTCATCAAAGACTTCTCAAAGATAGCAGCACCATTGACCAATTTGATGAAGAAGAATCAGACTTTTGTTTGGGATGCAAAGTGTGAGCATGCATTTCTGAAACTGAAAGAGAGGATGACAAGTGCACCAATGTTGACAATTCTAGGTGGAAATGAAGAGTTAATAGTAAATACGGATGCCTATGGTACTGGATTTGGTGTGGTATTAATTCAGAAGGGAAGGGTTGTCATTATGTCAGTCGATAGCTAAAGTTGTACGAAAGGAATTATCCAACTTATGATTTGGAATTGGCAGTAATTGTTTTTGCTTTGAAGATGTGGAGGCATTATTTGTTAAGAGAATGGTTTGAGCTATTTAGAGACCACAAGTACTTGAATTATCTTTTCTCTTAGAAGGATCTCAACCTTCATCAGCTACGATGGTTAGAGTTCTTGGCCTCTTATGATTTATTATGTCCTCTATTTCAGGAAATGAATTCAGTCGCAGATGCATTAAGTAGATGTTGGTTTGGGAGCATTGTTCTTGGAATGGAAGCAGATAGAGTATATTGCTGGATTTGATTTTAGGCCACACTTTGAGCTAGAACCTGAAATGTTGGCAAGCTTATCGATCAAACCTAGTCTGATTTAAAGGATCGATCTTAGTCAGCAGCGAGATGCTAGGCTAGCGATGATCATAACAAAGTTAGAGGAAGGAATGGAATCTAATGATACAAAGCAATACGAACTCGACCGAGAAGGTTGGCTTCGTAAAGATGGGAGGTTGTTTGTTCCTAATGTTAATGGATTGTGAGATGAAGTGCTAAGAGTGTGTCATCATTTCAAATTGACGATTCATCCTGATGGTAATAAGATGTATTGAGATATGGATCAAATTTAATATTGGGAAGATATGAAGAGAGATGTTGGGGCATTCATCTCTAAGTGTACAAACTGCTAGTTGGTATAGGAAGAGCAGAATAAACCTAGTGGATTATTGCAACAGCTAGACGTTCCTGAATGAAAATGGGAGCAAGTATTGATGGATTTTATATATGAACTAGCGAGGACTATAGAAGGGTACGACGACGTTTGGGTTATAGTAGATTGGTTGATCAAGAGTGTGAGATTTATACCCGTTAAGTCAAGTAGAACATCCTCTAAGCTGGTAAAGTTGTATGTGAAATGGATAGTACAATTTCACGGTGTGCCAAAGAGCATTGTGAGTGACCAAGACCTGTTGTTCACTAATGGGTTTTCGAAAAGCTTACAAAAGACATTAGAGACCGAGTTGCATTTTAGCATAGCTTATCACCTACAAATGGATGGGAAACCGAGAGCGTAAATCAAATATTGGAGGATCTTTTGCAATCATGTATTGTAGATTTTGCAGGATCTTAGGATGATCATTTGCATCTGGTGGAATTTGCATACAACAATAATTATCGGTTGATTATAGATATGGCTCTATATGAAGCATTGTATGGCCAACCTTGTAATTCTCCATAATGTTGGTAGGAAGTGGACAAAAAATCAATACTAGGAACAATATGATCAGAGAAAATCGAGATCATTCGGCAATGAATGTAAGCCGCTCAATATTGATAGACAAGTTGTGCGATAAAAGACAAAGGGAATTGGAATTTCTATCGGAGATATGGTTTTTAAAAAGGTTTCTCCTCTAAAGAATGTAGTTCGATTCCATAGAAAGGGGAAGTTGGCACTTTATTGGTTCTTTTTGATAACCAAAATAATTAGGAAGCTATCATATAAAGTCGGATTATCTCAGAAGATGATAGGAATGCACAATATTTTTCATATCTCTTATTTATAGAAGTTTGTTCATTACTCAAGCATGATGATTACATGGAATTAGCTAGATGATGTTAGGGTAAAATAGAAATTTCTAGAACTCATAGGCCTCTTCATATTGTTGGGTATGATACGAAACAACTTAGGAGAAAGATGATGAAACTAGTGAAGGTACAATTGAGTGGAAATGATGACGATTGTATGTGAGAGACTGAGGAGAGCATAAAGACCAATTGTCTGAATTTCTTTGAGTGGTTGATCTATCATTTATCATATCTACTTTCAACATTGTACATTATATCTTATAGGTTAGTATTCCGCATGCTAGGGTAAGTTCACCTACACTATTGGTTGCATGGCTACTCGTTTGATATGTGTCATGGTTGCTTATGATTGGTAGGCATGCAGGGTAACTATGGTTATTTATACTTTAGCTTGTTTGGGGATTTTGAGGGCGAATTTCCTAAAGGGTGGGGGAATGCAACGACCTATATTTTACATATCATAGGAACATAAGATACTTTCATTTTATTTGTACAAGGTCGTATGATTCTATAATTTTGGGACATGGCTGTTATGGATATTTTACAGGCCTATGTTTTTTTTCCGAATTTCTATGTGACCATTTTGACCCTAAAATCCTTGTTCGAGCTATAACGTTTCATATGAGTTTAATTAGAGTCTCAAAACAATTCCATTGCTCCAGGATGATGTTCCTTATTACATAGAGTGGTCATCCTAGAAAATGGACTTACGGTTAGGAAATTAGGCATGTTTCAATTGTAGATAACTCCAGGACAAAAGCAATGTGTGATTTATTAAGCCCATTCGTTGGCCTATTAGTCTAATTAGATATTATTATAAATAGGTACCGTATGAGTCAAATTAGAACATTTCCCTCTCATTCCAAATCAAGCCTAAATGCTAATTAGCCCTAGATCCATCTTAATTTATCCAAATTTCTCGCTAAATCAAAATAGATTGGGGATTAAAGATTAGATCCTCAATTAAAAGATAGAGATCATTAAATTGGCTAGCTAAAAGTGCTTTTCATTACTGTTCAGATTGGGTCTACATTCAAATTGGTTGAATTTGGTAATTAGTGAGTGGTTTATGACTTCTCACTATCGTATGCATGTTTATATGGTATAATTATAGGTTTTAACATGGTTTTTAATCTAAAAATCCTGTCCTAACTTAAAATAACATGTTAACATATGTAGGGTCTAAATCAATGACATATGACATGATTATTTAGAAATTGCCTTGCGTTTCATCTTTCTTATACCCATATATTCATTGATTGTGTAGAACGGATTAGAAATTGTTTGTTTATTATAATTCCATGTATTGCTTATATGTTTGGATGTGAATGCATGTTATTCTATGTTGTATGTTGTTCTTTGATATTGTTTATTAGTGTTTTGGAACCATAGGAAGATAGGTTGGTGAATTGGGCAAATTGGAGGCAAAGTTGGTCAAAATTGGATGCAACTTTGGGGGGGGGGGAGCCTCTAGAGCAAGCCAAGATTCTACATGATAAGTCATACCTTATTTGGAGTTGAAGGCAAGACTCTGTATCGAGTTTTCTTGGATGGCCGACACCGAGTTATGGTGGTGATGGCTATGGATTGGTTATTGGCATAAGCAAGTAGAACATGGCTAGATGAGGTGTTATATAGCAAGGATGCACGAGATTTAGCTAAGGGTTGAGGGTACCACCGAGTTATCTCTGGAACTTGGAATAAGATCTTTAGAATGATGACGATTTATCTAGAATGGATGGGTCGGGGTGCAAGGCACTAGATAAAGAGTACTGGAGGCATGGAAGGGAACTTAGACATTAGTTGGCTAAGTATATACTCAACACCGAATTATGCCTATAACTCAATACCGAGTTACCATGGTAAAAGGTATTAAGGTGGAACTTCTAGGGATTATCGTTAAGGTTCTATAGGTCATGTTGGAGGTGTTGGATCATTCACATCAAGTTTGGATGGTGGCGTAGTAGCATGATGAAAGCTAGAATCTTCAGATGTTGGCTCGTGTTGGGAGTAGGTTTTGAAGATTGCGGTTTGGTAATGGAGGAAGCGGTAGAATTGGAAAATATGGAAGGGTTCCTCATGAATAGTGGATACAAGAATAAGAAAGAAGGGCTAGGTGTCCAAAAGGAGAAAAGGAGGGCTCGGATGAGTATGTGCTATGGAACCGTTGATGCTCAGAGTGTTTTCTTGTATAATCAAAGAAGGGGTATTATGAGTGGGGATGCCCGTGGGTCAATTGAGGGACCGTATACCCTGAACGTATAGCTTTGGGCCCAGTGTCTAGCTTTGGGCTACGAGATATGTATCGAGCATTGGGCTGTATAATATGAGAGAACATAGAAAACAAGGATTTCCATTAGTCCTTACTAGTAAGGAAGCCATACGAGTTATCATATATTCAAGGCACGGGGATGAGTGATAGTGGGTATTGCTTGATTGATGCTGTGGTTGTTTTGGTTGCTATATTTATGGACTATCACTCGTGAATATCATTGGGAGTAGGTATTGGATATAGAGATATCTGGATATCCACTATTGTATATTGTTTGATACCTTTATTGTATTGTAGATTAGTATATTACAGTGTTACATGCTAACTCTTTGGTTGTAGGGATAGGTAAAGTATGTTTTATGTACTCTCATTCCTTACCATATTTAACTATATAGTATTTTGAGATTCATTTACCACTCACGTTAGGCTATTGTCTGACCCAAGGTTTTATGATTTTTTTATTATTATTGTGGGTACTATTAAATGAGTGGACTAAATCGTAGGTCTAGGTGACACGGTAGCTGTTTTGAGGATGAGCTGGATGGAGCTATCTCGTATTATAAATTTATATGGATTCTATGCTTAGTCCCCTATGCAGCACTATGGGGCATTAGTAGTAACTGGTTATACTTGTATTTGAGACAGTTATTGACTTTGTTTTCACCGTATAAACTCTATGACATTTGATGCATAACTTTGTGGATCCGTGCTTTAATGATTGTTCACATAGTTATTACTGTCTCTTCTATTATATCTATGATATTATGCTTTACCCAAGAGCTGTGATATATGATTGGTTATATGCTATGCCTGTTATTACTCTTCTAGATGATCGTCCTATATCAGCCGGGCATGACTACAACACACCGTTTGTTATTATCTGTGCCAGTGGTATAGGGCGGTCATCATAAGGGAGGTCAGAGTAAGCCTCTGGTCTTGCCCTATAAGGCCTGGCTAGAGCACTGTAAGCATTCGGTCCTGCCTTCATGGCCCAACTGAAGCGCCTCCTAGAGGTAGGATGGAGTAAGCCTTTGGTCTCGCTGAAAATGGCCTTGTCAGAGCACCGACGAGCCTTTAGTCCCACCTATAAGGCCTATTTGAAAGCACTTCTTAGAAGGATGACAAAGTAAGTCTTTGGTTCCACCTAAGATGGCTTGGCCAAACCATCGAAAACAAGCCTTTGTTCCCGCCTATAAGGCCTGACCAAAGCGCCTCCTAAAAGGAGGATAGATAAGAATTTGGTTCAGCTCAAGATAGCTAACCAAACACACCAAACAAAACCTAAATCATATCCTAAAATGGTGATAGGAGGTTCGATCAAAGTTTAGATCATTACCTAAAGATGGTAATAAATGGAGTCAATCAAAATCTAAATCACTACCCAAAGAGTATTAAGAGACAATCTTCTAAAGGAAGATCAACCGAATAAAAAAGCAAATCAAACTCTATACTAAAAAAGTATCGAGGCAATCTTTTAGAGGAAGTTCAATCAATCACATCTAGTTCTGCACCAAGTCGAAGTTTAGGCAACCTTCAGAGTAAGGATCAAAAGCTATATATCATGTAGAAGTGGAAATTTAAATAATTCAAGCTTGTTGAGGACGCATTGTTTTCCGGTCTTCTATTCAAGTTATTATCATATAATTGCAAGATGATTTTTTGGACTTGTATTCAGAAAATATCTTTGCTGGGTGATGTTCTGATCTTCTATTTCAAAGTTACTGCCAAACAATTTTCTGCTCTCTTATTCAAATAACATTATGGCCAAAGGATATCTGTTCTTTAACGATTATTAGAAAAATTTGCAGATACATGCTCCTTCAATACTAAAATTATAAGTCTCAAACCCCAAGGCTCCAAATGTTGAACTGAAAGGATAAAATTATTAAAGGCTTTGTTAAATCCTCCCAGAATGAAGTTCAAACTATCTAATAACGGGAAGCTTTGTTACTAATTCCAAATTAACTAATGGAACCATTCTTCTAAATTTTTGATTAAATGAGTTACCAATATCTTGATCAAAGTAGATTTCAGGTTTTAATGATAAGGTTTATATTAACAAGGCCAACCAATACTCAATTAAAAGCTACATAACGAATTGCATCAAACTAAAGATTTAGTAAACAAGCTACGTATCTCAAAAAATTCAGGAAAAATAAACGAAGGAAATGCAAAGTTAAATCAACATATTCAGGCACAAATTTATTTACAATTTTTACACTTTTCCAATTATGCATGAAAGTTGCTAATAAAAAAATAAGATTAATCAAGTCCTCTTACGAAGGTGGAGGAGATTGAGGAAGTGGGTAATGTTAGCACACTTTATCTTTTCCTTTTCTTCGAACTTCAAGAGGGCATGGATGGCTATCACTTGAAGAGGGACCATCTCCAAGTAAATATTGTAAAAGGCCCGAAAATCCGTACTCCTTTGAGCTGGCAACATTCCACAACAATCCAGCCAAAGAGGAACGAACTTCCGAATCTTTAGGGTTTAAGAAGAAGAAAGAGGTAGAAGAAGAGAGAGAAAGATAGAAGAAATAGAAACAAACTACAGAACAGGATAACAATATCAGAATCTCACAATCGCAGCAGAATAACATATAATAGATAGATAAATAACCATTAAACAAAAGAGCAGTATATTTTATACATTTTATACATTACATCACATTACATCACATCATCAGTGTGTACAATAATAAACAGCGGAAAAAGAAATACTATATACTAGTAATATACAACGGTATCCTGCTCGCCTCCAGATTTGCTACAGTAACTCCCGAATCCAGAATAACCTGATAACCTAACTCTAGACTGCCCGTGTGGAAAATAGTGGGCACCCAGAGTTTAGGAAGGAAACAATAAACTCCAGGTCAGTCATGGGACTGGTGTGAGAACTCAAAACAATTTATCTTAAACAAACAACAAGAAAAATTAAATTTTGAAATCCGCAATGCTTTTTGGAAAATGAAACTACCATAAGGCCTCCCGCACACACACACAATGCAAACGCAGAATCGGAGGAGATTTCTCCTTATGATAGTCAAAGATGCTTACTACGCAAAAAAATCAAATCATTTTTGATATTATTATTAGTGCATAGTGTAGAAAACAATTTCGAAAGTAGAATATAAATCCTAGCCAGCATAGACATTCCGAACTATGCCTACTATAGCTACCATCCAAATAGTGGGGCGCCACCATAAGTGAATGGCAGGTTATACAACTAAAACCGTACAGGGCGCGTATTGTTTTGATTGGATTTCCAACAAATGGTCAGGCTAAGGAACTTCCTACTACCACATGGGATCGCCTCTGGCGGGACGTCCCGAGAACCTAACCGGATCTCTGCCAACACAAGGCCGGGTTACCTCTGTAACTAGGTAACTACTACTCGAGTATGCCATCCCCCGGTCCTTTGGGACCTTTATCCGAGCGCTCGATTCCAACAACACAACACATTAATAGATATAGTGTATCCACATGAGTAAATATCTGGGCTCCATACCATGATACCACCCTTTTCCAAAAGGAAATGACATACCCTAAAGGGCGCGACCCTCGTAACCTTGCCGCATATTCCTGTTTCGACCATTTCCGGGAAGTGAGGTCTGACGAAGTCTCGTCCACAAAGCTACGCTTTGTGCAACAAAGCCATGCTTTGGGTCAACAGATGACCAAATCAATGATCACAAAGATAAATGATCAAACAAATGATCATATCACAAATGACCAACCAATGATCATCACACAGCAGCACTCAGCATGTCACATTACCAGATTGGGAAATATCGCTGATGACCTTCAACCACATAACCTCTGAGCTCGTACGTCTCAGAGAAGGGTGTTAAGCTAAGAGAATAAATTCTCCGCCACCAACAGAAATGCATTTGAAAGAAATCCGCTCTATATCTCAAAATGTAATGTCAGACATGTAACCATACAAGTCTGTTCCGGGTTCGAACAGAACCGAAGGCACTTCCAAAGAAGCCCTTGCAATCCGGGTATTCACAATCCCGATAAAATTTCCCATCACAAAGGAAATCTCCATATCGTAGCTAACGATGCAGAGACAATCGATAGGTCATCCTATCGTTTTCACAAATACCCGGTCTTCACACCGGTCTTCAAATGCTATCCATAACGACGTATCACATATTCGGAATGGGATATACGACACAAAGGTCCTACCCCGGCTAAACCGAATAGCGAGCGCTTATTTTAAAAATAAGTGTAGCATTTAATCTCAAACAAACACAACAAATACCATCCAAGGGTAAATACTGATAGTCGGTTATTTAACTATCAATAAAGATGCGCCACATCATCAGATTCCAAATAATTTTCCAAAATTATTTAATCCCCAAAAAAATATCTTAATAAGATATATATACATTTCCCAAATAATTGCCCAAATTATTTGTTTTACCAAAATATCTTTATAAGATATAATTTCCACACTTCAACCATTTGAAAACCAATTTCACATTACTTTACATCATTTATACCCTTTGAAAACAAATTTCAAATCATTAAATAAATCTTTACCGATTATTTTAAATTTACGTTCCAAATTCGTAAATTCATTTCCATACTTCAAAATAAACCAATATTTATTTTTAAACAAATTTCCCTTCTTTTTTTAAACTCCATAGTGAATTTCAAATTTCCAAATATCTACCGATATACGATTTTCAAATCGATTTCTAAATATTCACTTACAATTTACCTTTAAAAGATAAATTCTCAAAAACGTTCCATTTCATATTGGAAAGCATTTCTATACTTTTTAAAAATAAGTAATTTACAAATTCTATTTATTTTCAACAATTTGAAAATATTCAACATACTCAAACCATAGTTAAGTATATATTTCATTCTTTTAAGGAAAACATTCTTTTATTCACTTTTATTTGGGTTAAAACGAATGTTGCGTAAAACATCGTTACGACAACCCAAAATCACTAGTATAGGGATTCGAAATAAAAATAGATACATAAATCCCAATACTATACAAAATATTGCCTTTTGGAAACCATTTACTATAACAACGGTGTTATAGTCCACCATTTCCTTGTTTCCTCGAAAACGCCTATTTCAACGATGAATGTTGAAATCTACGTATTCATTTCCTTCTATTTCTCGAAAACGTCTATTTCAACAATAAATGTTGAAATCTATGGTTTCGATACTTAATGCATTTTAAAGCATCTTTAAATCGTTTTAAATTCCATTTAAAACATTCCTTTCCCAAACATGTCCATTTAATATAATAATATATTCACCGTTCAAAATAGTGAATATAACTTCTTTAACAAATTCTATATTCAATTTATCAAATTCCATTTATTTCCGAATTTATAACAATGTTTGTAAATTCCATTTCTATTTATAAACTCCAATTTACCAATCTCTTTTATTAAATCCAATTCAATTTATATAACCCAATTATAAACCAAAATCTATATTATAAGTTGAATACTTATAATATTATTTATTTACCAAATCGTTCCTTTGAACTTCACAAAATTTTAATCTTATTACTTATAAGATTTCTTTATATATTTTCTTCCAATTCCAACTTAAAAAAATTTTCTTTTATTAACTGTTCTATCAGTATCCCATTTAAATGCCCAAAAGCCAGTTTATAAGTTAATTTCCTATAAAACTTTTATTTTCAACATCTATTCATTTGATAACTTCCACAACTTATAAATCTATAAATTTTAATGAAATTCATTTTATACATCAACTCAACACTTTATAAACCCGTTTCAGAATTCCAATAAATTTAATTCACAAATATCCATTTATAAAATCTTTTATATAAACCGATAATAAAATTTATCCAAAATCCCAATTTAACTATTTTATAAAAATCTATGTATTTTAAAAATTACCTTTCTGTTATATTTCATAAAAATATTAATTCTTATAACATAAAATTTTATACGTTCATTTATTTTAAAATGAATCAATCCAAAAATTTAATAAAACATATACTTTGGAAAATCACTTTAAAAACCCTTTTTTAAATTCGAAATCATTATTTTTAACTTTAAAAATGAATCCGATGATGCAACAGCATCAAATGGTCAATCACGGGAATAAACAACATAAATCGATGTGGTAGTCAACAAACATCACAATATTTATAAACAAATAATTATTTGCGAGGAATCCAGTTGGATCCCTCCAACCTGTTTCCCTGCATCAACAGACGTTAGCACAATACCAATTCCACTTCAAGGTGGAATATCACGGTATATGGGATTTTATAAAATATTCCGCTTAATAGGCGGCGCAATAGGGTCTCATCCGCTATACAAGGCGGGAAAATCAATTTCAATATATACATATGCCAATATATATATATATATTGCTATATATAGTATATATCCTACTATATCTACTAACACAATCAAGTAATAATCATCAATCAACATTAACTATTTAAAATTTTAAACCAAACTGTTCGATTGAGTGAGGAGTTCTCACCTTGATTTTATTTCCGGTTTCGGCGTTCGTTTCGAATAAAATTAAACGAACGTTTAATTTTACCCGAAATTCAAACGAGCTCCAATCGACTCCAAACTGGTTGCATCGCGAAGTGCTTGACGATACGATTCCAACGCACTTTGATTCGCCCAAATCGGACCTCGTATGACCAAAATACAACATTTCAAAGATTATACGATTTATAAAATTCAATTTACATTTTTTTCTCTTTTTTTTTTTACCCCTTTTCAAATCTGGCCGCACATCTTAAGGCTCAAACCCAGGCCGTGCGTCCTCCTCTTCTTCCCAGTTGAAACACGCGACTAATACAACCCATATGTCGTTCGCTTCCCCTCCACTTCGATCCATCTCCGAGCATCTACACCCTGATCAAGAACTACCACCTCGAAGGCAGTTGCCAACTCGACCTTCGCCTGCAATATGGTGCAGCTCGGTCGAGTATCTAGCCCCAATTCCGAGCACGAACGGTCGACAGTCGCGCCCTCCTAGCGGCCTCCACGTTGCTCGAATACCCATCATCCCCATATGGATTCGAAGAGCTCGGCTAGCTCTACAAATCTCTAGTTGGAAGTTGTTGCTAATTATTTGTAGATTGGAAGATTATAAGGGAAGATTGAAATGAATTTCTGGCCCTCGAAATAGAGGAGGCGGCCGGCCATGCTAGGGTTTTGATTCTTTTTTTTTTATTTTGTGAAACTAAAAGGCTAATTATAGGAATTATCGAACACTATTCATCTGGGTAAACCAAACTCCGATTTACACGCCGAAATTGACGTTCCTAGGGTTTATCCCGCGTTCCGGACACAATGGAACAGGTTTCGGAAGCTAATTCGATCATCTGCACGAGTTATGAAATTAAACGATCAATTTAAATTAAATCGATTTAAACCGATTTCGATGCATTTTAATTTGTACCGGACAAACGGTAAATCCAATTGACTTGAAATTTGAAATCTTACAATAATATCACATTACGGATCCGATGAAACTGGTTTCATCGAAATCCGAGACTGTTTTAAAAATGGCTATTTTAACTCGCCAAATTAAAATTAAAACGATATCGATGCGTTTCGAGCTGCCACGGTCAAACGACAACTCTGATTGCTACGAAAATTGAAATCCCATAATAACTAACTATTAGGATCCAATGGAACTCGTTTCGTTCAATTCTGAGACTGTTCAAAAATTGGCTATTTTTCAGTCGATAATTAAATATTAAAATATTCAATTTTTACAAATTAACTCCAAATTCAATTTTACAAGTTCTAAAATACTTCCATAACTTCAATATGATATAACAAAATTTTTCAAATCATTTGCAATCATATTTAACCCAATATTTAATTATTTTTGGAATTTCCACTATTATATTATCGATTTATTGTCAAATCAAATATCCGATAAATAAATTGTTCGACTTGAAAATTCCACTTATTGATATTTAAAATTAATTAAATATCCAAATTTAGATTATCAAAAATTCTGGGTCGTTACAAATATGGAGGGCCTCCAATATCTTAAGATGGTCAGCACATCCATACAAAAAGAAATGTTGTTATCATCTATATCCCGCTTTCACTGCTTTGCTAAGCCTTTTGTTCATATCTACACTCAAAAAGGAGATATCAGTCTCTAGTCCAAAAGCGGCTATTACTTCGACTAGATAGTCAATAAGAGAGTCAAGTAAAATAATTTCAAGAGATGTCATCTCAGTTACTTTCATTTAAGATTCAAGATCTTGCACTTTTCTTTTAGAACTTCAACAGCCGAAGAGGGTTCAATAATGTGATGAATTGCTACATCCGGAAGTTCTTCAAGCTTCTTTTCCTTCTTTGGGATAATGTTTATTTCATTAACAGAACTGATATCAATTTCCAATGCACGATTAAGTGTCTTGTTAACTTCTTTGAGAGTTTTAACTTCACTCCGAAGATTTTTAACCTTTTGCTTAAGTAAAAATTTATCATGACCCATTTCTTCGATCTGACCTTGGTAATTATTGAGAGATGTTGTGAAACTTTCTCACCTCTTTTCCTTTCAAAAACCAGAATCATATTTAACCCTTTGTCACCATCTAGAAATTTCTCCATGGTCTAGACCCGGAGGAAGATTCAACAGAAAAGGGAATGCCTCCACATTAGCTAAAGATCAGGATTAGTCATTCTCCTGGGAGTAGGAGTCGAAAGACTAGTTTCGCCTTCATTGGTGATAAACTTAAAATTGACAAAATACTCGACTTTGCAGCAAATCCACCTCAAGGTCATTTATCCATTGATATAACTTATCAATTTCAACATCAGCTTTGATCCCTTCGACAGAAGGTCTAGATTGACAAATCGTGTCCATTTTCTCTTTCAATGCTTGAATACCTCTTATCCTTCTCTTTGAATGTTTCCACTAAGTTGAAGGTCATCTCCTTTAAACTACTAATTGTGGATCTCAATTGATAGTACATATCGTGCCATTTCAGTATGTCCAGATTATCCGAAAATGACAAAGTTGAAGTATATTGAGAAGAAAAATTCTTCCCGAATTTCGATATGAACTTAACTTTAATGATATCCAATTGATCGAGGAGTTTCGGACTACAAGACGCGAGATTTAATTGTTTTTCCAAAATAAAAATAAGTAAATGAGGAAAAGAAATCAATATGAAGGAGATGCTTTCTTTATTAACAATGAAAAGGATTACAAGCACAACCAAATTCAAATTATAAAAGCAATACAAGTTTTACGTATTTAAATCTTAAAATTTAAGAATGGCAGTTTGAGCATTCTTAAGTGATCCAGTGGACAAAGAGAAGGTAGAAGCAAAAGGGACATTATACCCTTGATGGGTATTAACCTGCAGGGATTGATGATAATCTCATTTTCAGATCGAAGGGCTAATCTCACAACATAACAATTAAGCGTAAGTGGTTCGTATCTCACTAAGAAATTTATCCTTTTTGTCACCTAAGAAATCAAAGAGAAAGTATGGAAACCGTGTGTTCTTAGATATCTCTAAGGAAGCAATATTTCGCTAGCCGAGATGTTTTAAGAATTAACGATTTCTCCATGAAATCCCTCTTTAATTTGATGAGCTTACTAAAGAGTTTTATGGGAATAGGACTACCCGACGGTTCCTTTATCTATATGATCTACGAGAAATAAACTACATTACAATGAAATAAGGAACGAAAATACTAAAATTCATAAAACTGTCTGAATTAAATATTGAAGGAAAAATTACTGGGGTTCATACAATATATATCCTTTGAAAAATTCCAAAATAAATATTTCCTTGTTGAATTTAACTTCCTCAGGGGGAAGAGTGTTTGGAGTAAGAGTAATAGTCGCAACCCTGGGAAGATTCCAACATGCCCCACGGTGAGGGTTAGATCAATGCTCATCTGGATATATCTTATGGAGACGTCTAATGAAACCTCTATTCTTTTCCCTTAAGAAAGAAAAATCAACAATATGACTTCTACTGTAAACGTCATAAAGAAATCTACTAGATCTTCTCTATCTTCAATACGTATCCAAAAGAGTGGTAGCTCCGCATTTTCTCTAAAGACCCTATTCCTGTGAAGACGAGATTTTTTTTAAGAGCCGAACATCTTGTTTTTCCTTAAAATTCCTTAATTATTAGGTGCGAAGGTAGAGGCACCCGTACTTGTCGAATATTTTATTCTCCTTAACTAACTTCTCAATTTCCTTATTCAAGCGTTGCACATCCCTCACACTCTTCTCATAAAGAGTCTCATAATAATATTTGGATTTTTTCTTTGACTAAAGTATTAAACTAATTAATTAAGAGTAGCAGGTAATTTTAAGCATTTAAATAGTGAACTCCATGTTTGTGTGATCGGATTTGGGAAGTCAAAGCTAGAGTTCTTTCCTTTGGTTATTGGCTAGGTGAGACAACATCTTTTAGAGGAATATCCTCTTGTGAAGAATCTTGAGGACTAGGAAAATTAGCTGAACTAGCATCATCAAAAGATGAATCTAAGCCGCGATCACCTTGATCCATCCCCTATCTCTTAATCCATCAGGACACTTGCCATCACCAACACTTCACGACCAGTATTGTTGGTATCCTCATCATCGTCGTCATTATTGCTGTCATTGTAATCATTATTGTCTTCCCGCTCACCAGAATCTTTATCCTCATCGAGCGAGGTATCGCGAAGGATGGAAACTTATTATGGTCGACCTCTTCCTCATCGGGGAACTCCTCTTGAACAGACCTCTAGGCTCTTTCCAAAATAATATTAAAATTTCTTTTGAACATTCGAAATCCAAGATAGAAGGAAAATCTAAATTCCGAAATTTTTAGATATTGTCACCATATGCTACGAACAAGGCATCTTCATGGCATTTTTCAGTAATTATGGTAAGAGCATGATCGAGTAAAAAGGAAACTTCCTTCTTGGCATCTTTAATGATGTTTTTTACGAAAGTCAAGATGGCACCTTTGGTTTTTATCTTATCTTTTGAGATTTCTTCTTATAAGCTAATTTGGCCTTCTCTTTGTTGGCTTTCTCAAAATCTACTCTTAGAATTTTCACTTCCTTCTCCGAGAATTGTTTATCCTTTTTCTCCTCGTCAAGAGATGAAGAAAGTTTCTTCTTTTCAGTAATGGTTTCATCTCTTGCGGTAGTAATATCAATTATGCCATACGTAAGTAAAAAAATTTGGACCTTAAGCTCAGCAGCTTCACTAGAAGGACCTTTAGAGTTTTGTTGGAGAAAGAACATGTGCTTGGCCACTTGAAACATAAAATGGGCATAAATTAAGTGGGGATGTCCAAGTTTAAATTTCAAGATAGATAAATATGAGATGATCCATACTAGAAAAGTTGTTGAAGAAGTACATAAAGATGATTTGTTGAAAAATATGATGACTGCAATGGCATAAGAGAAGCTATGGTTAGGGATTGGATAGCCAAACAAATAAGATTATTGAAGTCCATAGGTGTAGTTTGAGTTTGGGCATATGAAGGAAGAGATTCATTAAATAGGGATATAGACCTTGCTCCTCAAATAAGCATTGAAAACCCAAAGCCAAAACGGGAGGCGAGATGTTTAGCAAGGAGTTTGAGGTATGAACCTCCCCTACGTGTTCTTGCGCATCATCCGAAGAGCCTAAATCAATCATGCCGAGAACTTGAGTGATCAAGAAAACATCCACATTCGACTTTTCGACAACTACATCAGAAGCCTGGTTATCCCTTAGCATAGGCGTTTTACTCGAGGGAAGAGTAGAAGTGTCAGCTAGGGCACCAATTCTCGCTTTCTTTTTTAGTTCATCAACGGCTGTAGTAATAGATTCCTTGGTAAGAGTAGGTTTATTAGGTCCATTCAATGCAGGAGCGTGATCTTTGGCCTTCTTCTCCTTAGAAACAGCAACAAGCGTAGATGAGGCTAAATAAAAAAAGAGAGGTTTTATAAGTTATCAACATAAGAAATTCCATTCAACTTGTAATGAAAACTTACTGGGAGGTTCAAGTTGGACAGGTGAGGAAATAGAGAAAGCCGTCTGATTACCAAAAACTAATGATCGTTTTTCTTGAGCATTCCCCTTCATCAACGAGGGGTTCTTCCAATATCCTATAGTGATCTAGAATCAGAGAATAATTGTAGAGATTCACCTTTGTCAAATGTGTAAGCCTGTCACCCATACTCTTAGATGCGAGAGTCGGGTACTTAATGGTGTCATTGGCGAAAAGGCTAGTTTTTTAGGTGCAAAATCTAAAAGAAAGCATTCATCGTATGAGGATTACAGATATAACATAAGTTATGAAAAATGGGAACTTACTAATTATATAGAAGGTTACCCTAATCTTAAGGGAGTAGCATTTGGCGTAGAAAAATTAATTCTCTCATTCTTTTATCTTATTAATGGGATGAACAATTATACATTTCGGGAAAGGATGAAGATGATAAAATGGACTATCTAGTTATTCACTAAACCTTATAGGATTTGCCAATATATAAGGAGTATCAGCACTCAGAGAAGAGAGTTTAGCCTCCCTAACAAGGACTTCTAGGTAGCTTAGATTAGTGTATGAATTGTGAGTCAGCCGGATCAAAGTAATGTTTAAATGTTCCAAGAATTGCAAGAGGAAATATAGAATAGACAAATATCATGAATGCTAAATATGGATAGAAGTAAAGACAAAGAACACCTCTAGAGTGTAGTCTATCCTGCTAGAGGGACCGATAGGCATGTACTTTATGTTTGTAGTTACATTTATCAGAGAATTTTATTTACCTTCTGAGTAGTAATGTAAGATTGGTTGAGTTGGTAGTCTTCCTTCTTGTAAAAGGATATGTTTGGAGCTCTTGCTTGATTTCTTGCTTTCTATGCCTATCAAGTGATATTACACAAAGTCAGGGAAGTAATACTCTTTTTAGAATGCTCAAATATGCAAAAAGAACAATTAAATGCTTAAACAATAGGTAATTAATTAATTATAAATTAACGAAATCCTAGTAATAATATGTTGAAATTCATAAATAACTATTACCCTTGTAAAAAGTCAATAATCGATTAAATAGCTCATGTCGAATTGATAAAATACTTAGGAAGTTTACAGGTAATTGAGGGTATGTAAACAACTGTTAAATCCATGATGAAATGGTAAGTTCGCAACTGGTCAAAAAGGTCTAATTCAAGTATCATTTTAATCGCACCTTAAATGGAATGTCGAGTCAATAATTTGATATTTCATGGGATGTCTTATTAATAGCCTCTTATGAAAACTATAATATAATATCAAAACAACAACTTAATATCGAATTAGGAAATGGTCAAAATCAGTAAATAATGTCAAACGATTTAGAAATAATCTAAAAAATTATTAAACCCCCAAAGATATTGAACATACAAGTAATTTATAAGTTCGCTATACGATAAATGCTTAGCAAACTAGTGATGCCGTATAAAATTTGAACATGAATATTGAATTATCAACACTTTAAGTAGCTATTGAAAAGGGATAACAATTCACTATAGAGTTATTGGATTTATACGGCAATCCATTAAATGCGTGTCGAAATTCCGAATGGTTATCACACTCCTAATTGATTGCCGACATTATAAGGATCTATTTTAATATTTTTAAAATTTTGAACGAGTGGTCAAGTTGTTAAATGAAAAGACTTTTTAATGTTGAAAATCAGGTTAAATATTTGACTCCGTAATGCAATAACATCAAAATATCAAACAAGTTGATAATTTATGAAGCGGGCTTAGGATTTGACACACAAAACCCTCTTTTAAATCAAACTAAAAAGCCCCAGATTTGAAGATGATGTCGACAAGCGATTAAGCATCCTTAAACAATATACTAGTTCTAATGTTAAGTTCATCTATAAACATAACAAATCTATGATTTAAACTTATAATCCAAAGATTAAACAACCTATATCCGATTAGTAGACCCTAAAATCAAATCGATGTCGAAAATGCCAAAATAGACCTAGCTTTAACTCAAAATCAAAAATTCTCAATTTAATTTGTCGATTCAATTGATTAAAAGCGAAATTTTACCTCGAGTTAAGGCTTGATGTCAAAAAATTTGAAATGTTTGATTGAGTTTGAAAATTAAAAACTTTGTCTTGAGTTTGTTATTGCAAGTAAAAGAAAGAAGGAGGAAGACTAATATTTATATGAATAAAGAGGAAAAGCAAGAGCCCTTGACTTGAATTTGAACAAATGGTCCAGATTCAAATAGAATATCAATAGGGCGGTAATATATAAATTAAGGCGGCAAGCACTAATATCGAAGAGTCAACTTGAAAAGCTAACATTTTACCTACACTAGGGGTAAATGTTATCCAAAGAAGTGATATCAAAAATATGAATAAAGCATGACGATATCCATATGTTGAAAAGTAATAGAAGACGGTCAAGGGATTAGATGTTGAAGCCTTTATAATAGCAGCTATTATAAAGTATATACAAGCGGCATAAAGAGAGAAGGATGATGTGAGTCTCCTAGGTTTGATGGCTGTTATAAGTCATTAATACAACATGGATATCAAAGTTCATCAATATTCATAGGGAATATAGCCTATCATCAATAACAACATGAGGTTGTATAACATCGGTATGGGGATTGATGTCGTAAAAATTACAAGGCGAGATGCCGTACTTCATCAATATAACAATGGATGTTGAATATCAACAACATGAGAAAATATTGTAAACCACCAATAAAAGGTGGATGCCGCATATCATCAGGATGACAGAAATATCAAATAGCTTTAGTATGACATTAATATCGTAATTTACCAGCCCTCATTGAAATCGATAATCATCAGCTTCAAAGAATATCATAAACCATCCATTTCTGAGTAGATATCGAACACCAATGAAGCAATTGATGAGGTCGAAGATCAAGGATTCTTAGTGCCATGTGGCAGCCATGCCGCTAACTCCAACCACTATAAATACGAACCCTGTAGCATTGTAAAAGGGGGTGATTTGTAACGACCCGTACTTTTAACTATTTTAAATTATTAAATTTAATATAATTATTGAAAAATGATCAGAAATAAAAATTTAATGATTTATTAATGTGATTTACCAAATGTGAACTTGAATAAAATTTTGAAACAACAATTTCAATTAGATTTAAGGAAATTATTTATGTTAGAAAGAATTTTAATACATTTAATGTGTTGAAATCAATAGCATGAATTAAATAATAAATGTTGAATTATTTAGATGAAAATAAAATAATTTTTTGATAACTAAAATTCATTTTAAATTTAATATTGGAAATTATTTAAATAATGAATCTTGAATTTAATATGAAGGAAAATGATTTCAAAAGTGATTTAAATTTTATTTAAAGAATTAAAATTGTTTACTTTTAAAATTAAATTTAAAGTGATTAAATTGATTTTGGAAATTACTTGTTTTAATTCACACATAAAAATAGTCTTTTTGATTACTGCCTTGGATTTCGATTAAACCTGTTTCATCGGCTCCGTAATAGTGAATTATTATAGGATTTCAAGTGTCGTAGCGATTAGAGTTACCGTTTGCCTGTACGAGCTTGAAACGCATAGAAATGAATATAAGGAATTTAATTAAAATAATTTGATTTTGAGAAGCTATCTTCTGAATATGATGGAATTGGCTCTCGGTATATGTTCCATAGTGTTCGAAATAGGGTTATAACATATAGAACGCCAAGCGGCACGCTTCGTTTGGATTTTGGAATTCTCGTGGACAAATCAGATCGGAATTTATACAAGGCCACGTCTCGTTCATTTTTGTCAAACCCTAAATAATCATTCAGCGCCGCTTTAATCGATTAATGGCCGAAAATCCATTTTCTTCTCCCCTCTTTCTCTCCAAATTTGTTCAACAAAATTGAGTGATTCCAAAAGGAAAATTATAGATCTCAACGAGCTCTACACATCCCACTGTTGGATCGAGGCGAAACATCCTAAAATTGCCGAGATTCGCTCATGAATGTGCTATAGGTTTTTGAGTTTTGGCAGCGTTTTGCACGTTCCCATGCACTGGCACCGGAGGTGGCGGCGTGCAAGGGAGAGGCATGTGACATGGAGAAGTTTGATAGGGCTCCGAGGGCCGTGGTGGTGGCATGCATCGTGTTTTGAGTAACGTGTTTGTGTCCTCAGTCTGGGTATCGAACGAAGAAGATGAGAAGAGTAACGGTTTTAGTTATTTAATTATCTCTTTTAATTATATTTGTTAGGTTAATTTATATTTGAATTGAATCGTAATATAAATTATTGAATATCTTTCTCGTACGAGGTCAGATTCGAGTGACGTCTTTTGCATTGGATTCGTATTGACATTGTCTACCCTATGGAGTTAGATTTGTTGCAATTCATTTCATTTGAATTCTCAGATTCAAAAAAAGTTGAATGATTAAACCCACTCATGAAATATAAAAATATTTCCGTTGTTCCTTAAATTGATATCATAAAGTAATTAAATTTTACCGACTATTGTTTGGTAATTTAATTGACATTTAAATTGACCAATGAATTGACTGTTAGGAATTAAAAATTGACATTCAAAGTGAAATTTAAATTAAAATGCTAGTTAAAAACTGGATATTGAATAACTAGTTAGGTGTTGTGATTTATTGGTTGTTTGGATGTTGATTGTGACGGATGGCTATTGATTGATATTTTATATGATTGGATGTTTATTTATTTTATATATCCTATTATCACCCTGTATATCATTTGATAGTATATAAACAATTATTTGAATTATTTCAAATAAATTAGGAAATAGGTTGACATGATATATACCTATGACATTTATTTTGGTTTGAAATGATATACCCATCCTTGAAATTAGATTGGAATAACTATTCACTTGGCCATAGGATAGAAAGCTATATACGGACACCAGATTAGTTAAATTAAATGGTTTTAAATTTTTGGATTGAATTTATTCAAATGATTTTGTTTTATAAAAATAAAATTGAATTGAAATATGGGAATTGGATTATTTTTGAATTCGAGCTTGAAATGTTGAAATTGAAATTTGTTAATAGAAGTGTTTAAAGAATTGAATTTGAAAGTTGAAGTTATAATTGAAATATGATTTAAATTATGGAAATTGATTTGTTTAAAAGATTTGAACTTTTATTCGAACTTTGAAATATATCCTAGTAAAAGTAATTTAAATGGATATTTCAAGATATGAGCTCGGAATTGAATTATTTTAAAGCTTTGAACATTAAATTGTATATCGAAGTTAAATTTGATTTAAATGATTTGAATCGGTAGTTTGAAATCGAACTTGAAATTTATATAAACTGAAATGGTTTAAAAAAGAATTGAATTGGAATTTAAACCATTAAATCGGCTCGTTGAATCGAATTTGAAGTTAAAATGAATGTTTCAAAATCAAAGTAAATTCAAATTGAATCGAAATTGAAATTATTTTGAACTGAAATTGAAATTGATTTGAATTAAAATCGAAATTGTGTAGATTTGAATTGAATTGAGATCGAAGATGATTTGAGTTGAATTATTTGGAGTTGAATAAGTTTGATTTGAACTATTTTCAAATAAATTATTTAATATAAACTATTTAAAATCTATCTTTTTAAATATTCCATTTTTTTGATTTTCCAAACTATTTTACTACATGAACCATTTTAATACTCAAACCATTTTATATCAAACTATTTTAACCATTTAAACCATTTAAAATTATTACAACTATTTTCTAAAAATTCAAACTGTGGAAGGTTGATATGTTTATATCTAAGTCATTGATTTCAATGCAAATGCGGTGAAATGAATTTATAACCCAATTGAAAATTCGAAATTTTGGAAGTCAAATTGAGATATTGAAAATGATTTTGGAAGTGAAATTGAGATATTTTATGTAAACATGATAATTTGAAATAAATGATGTTTTGAAGTGAATACGATATTTTGATATCAAGTACGAAACGTTTTTGAAATGTAAAAGTACCAACCGATGTGAAAACGACGTTTGGTTGTTAAAGAGACCAGGTCATCTTATTAGTTTACTTTTGTCAATATTGAAACCACTTTAGCAACTATGTATGCGTAGGAGAATTTAGAATGAAGTGGTTGGATTTGATGTACATTTGCTGGATTTGAAGAAAGAGAACTATGATGGATAGAACCGGCACTTGTGCCAATATGAAATTACTAAAATAGGACAGCTTGATAGGGCTAAGTGGGCTATCTACCCCTAGCGGACATCCGTTCTTCGATTTTATTTTTGGACTCGGTCCATACTATTTTCTTGTTGTTGGTTTCTATTGGTGCACCTTGATTCTAGGATGACCTCCTATTGACTCGTTATGGGATGGATGGGCGTAGTGGGCGGCGGCCGTGGCTACAATGCGTTACCACCAGCCTTGCAACCGAACTGGTAGTATTCAACCTTGGACATTGCCTCGTGTGCCTTTTCATACTTTTATTATTATAAGAGACCACTACAAGTTAGTTTGGTGTTATCGTATCACGGTGCATCCCTATCCCTCGATGTGCTACTGGGGCGTTATATTCAAACTGTATGACAATACTTAAAACTTTTAAGGGGTATTAATGCAAAGCCTATACGCTAAGAAAAATACTTATTTTACTGATTAGACATTACATATATATCATATTCTACTATATATAATTACTTTGACCAATCCTTAAGAGATGGAAAATCCCGTAACATCTTTTGAGTTATTACATGCACGTTATAGACTGGATAGGAGATGTGAAACCCCATGAACATCTCGAACGCTATTACACTCCTGCTATATGTGATATTGGTTGACTCACATAAGAATATCTTGGTTCTGACTCAAGTGCGTTGATTTAATTTATGCTTAAGTCAGCCCTGAGTTTTCAGCATATTGAAGATTATGTTCTGGAAGACGAAGACGAAGATTTGGCATATTATTATTACTAGTATTATTTCACCACATTGTTTGTTCTGTGGCATATTCTTATTACTCTGTTGTATATATAACTCTGACAGATGTTGTAAAATTTTAATCAAATGTATAGTTTAAACAACTTCATAAACTGTTTATTTGATTATTATATTTTGTCATTCCACTGCAAAATTCTGTTTTTGTTTTCTTCTTTTCTAATTTTTATTAATTAACCCCATTAATTATCTCTCTTCCGAACTGTTTGAGTTGGACATGTGGATTATTTTTGATTTAAACCTTCCAAAATACGAGTCGTCACAGCTGTTATCAGAGCTTTGGTTTAGCGATAACCTTAGCTTTGTGGGTTTGACTCATTAGAGATAGGGTAGCAATACCCTAGATTGAGTTTGTTTGAGCGTGTGTGTGTGTGTCTATAAATATATGAGCGTGTACTTGTTAGCGTTATAATATGTTTTATATTGTGTTTGCTTAATCGTTGTGTTGTTTGTGAATTCTGGTCGGCGCATGGGGCACCATGTTATTGATAGGGGTTCCTAAACAATTAAATAAGGCAAGTCGACATAATATTGTTTTAAAATCGGGTGAATAAATTAATTTGACCTAAATTATATTTTATATATAAAATGATTACTATCATAAACCTATATGATTAATAATGATTTTGTTTATTTGGGGATGATAATATTTAGTTATCATCCATTATTGTTTGAATTAAACTAAAAATGAATACTTTGTGAACTATGTTTCATGAAGCATTCGATAATTAGATCGAATTGAAATCTAATTGCAGTAAGAATTGTTTACAATAACAAAGATGTAAATTAATGAAATGTTTTCATAATAAGGTAAAGGAATTGTATAAGTATATTTATAATATAGCTTATAAATAGAAAGGATTTAAAAACTGAGAATTTGGGAACGTAAATCTATGTGCTTTTGAAATTTTTTCTAAAATTATGAAATAATTATTAGTATCGTTTAAAAATATTTACGAATAATGTGTTTCAAAACGAATTAAAAGCAAAATAAGTCTTGTACTCACCTCTTCTGTCATTGAAAAATAATTTCGATCATGACGGATTCATCATCGACATTCATTTTCGAGCCTCAAAGTGGGGGAGGCCACTTAGTAGCTTTGCTACACATTTGGTTCGATAAATGGATTGTGATTTAAAATTTCTAAATATGATTTGATTTATATGAAAGATATGAGCACATATATTATTTCAAGATGATTTGAAATGAACTTGGCATTTGAAATCTTAAGTTCCTGTTAATTAATGATTTTCAGTTGTTGAAATAGAATGCATTTTTTTGAATAGTTGGAAACTTCTTAAATGAGAAATAAGAAACTAAAGCTAAGTGTTTAAATGAAATATGAGAAGTTAAATTATAACTCTTAAATTTCAATATAATGGAAGTTTAAACTTGTGTAAATTATTGAACATTCTTGTTAACTAAAATGAATAAAATAAATTTGTATAACCCTTAATTACATTCTAAAAACATATATAAACTTACCAGAAATGTTTAAAAAGTTGAAATGTTAAATATGAGTATGTAATATAACATTATACGAGCTTGAACTTAAGTAATAAAAATATTTCAAATTGAAATTGTGTTTAAAGAAATGTTTATAAAAAATAAAAAATAATAAATTGTTATAAGAAACGTTATTCATTTAGTTAATGTTTTAAGAAATGTAAAATGAATAATTTGTGTAGTAAAAAGAAAATACTATTTATATATGAACTTAAGAGAAGGTAAACAAATAATAAATTAAATCATATCTTTGTAAATTGTTTGTAAAAAAATGGATGTTCAAAGATTTAGTTATAGCTTTCTGAGATAATTATAATTTGAATAATATTATGTAAAAGAAGATACTTCTGTATAAAATGATTATAAACTTAAGAAATGATTAATGAAATAAGAAAGTTGAAATTTGAATTATGAAATGAAACTTTACTTAAGTCAAGTTGAATGGTATGATTTAGTGAAATAATTTCATGAAATGAATTATAAGATGAAAGTTAACTTAAGAAAAGTTTAATGAAATTGATTATGATAAAAAGAAGAAAAATACTAATATGAATTTGAGTTATAAAATAAAATTTACTTAAGTAAAGTTAATGATATGAATTGATAAAATGAACTAATGAAGTGAATCAATGAATTAATATGAACTTAAGTTATGAAGTAACAATAAACATGAGTTGCGTTTCATAAAATGTTTATAATGACTTAAAAGGTCTTATGAAATGGTTTATAAATAAATTAGTGTTAAAGAGAATATACTAAGTGGTAATGAAATAAAATTTTACCTAAATAAGGATAAATGAAACGATTTATAAAACGGTCGATGGACGAATTTATATGAAATGTGTTAATTAAAAAGTGAAATAATTGAAATTTGAAAAAAACTGAATGTAAATGAAATAGATGTTAATAGATTGGAAGTAAACCAATTAAATGTTTATGAAGAATGGATGTTAATAAGAAATGAAGTGCATAAATTACTATAGACATCGGATAATATAAATTCATGTCATTATGAATTAATTGGATGAGTATTGTTTAGTTGGATGGTTACCTTGGTTGCAAATCATTGTTATTACTGCTTTTGATTTCATACGATTGTTATGGTTGTGTACTAATGCTTGTACTTATGATTTGGAGTAAGAATTCCTGTCATATAGTTCTATTAAACACATACATGCTTTTTATATATTTTTTATCCAACTAATATTCTAATTTGAGTTGAGATAGGTACATATGAAGACCGTTTCGACGTATATACAATTTGATTTGCTTTCGCTTGCTCAATATGAGCGAACTCGCTCATATTATTAATGATAAGGTATCTCGGATTACATACCGCACTTTTATGATTTTTCCTATGAGATGCCTCATCATTGAGATGAGATGTATATTGGTAAATATATATTATACTGTGAATTTTTATGATCAAGTCGCGCAAAGGAGATGCTGCCAAATTTTTTCGTAAATCCGCGTGTTAGAAAATTATTGAGATTTTAAAACTATATAACCTATTTTATAATAAGCCGATATCGGAGTGGAATAGTGAAAGCGTGGTAAAAGTTATCAAATAAGATGTTATTGTTACATAAGTTGATTATTTGGAGTAAAATGTATCAAAGGTTGATTCTCTACTTAAACCCTTTTTGAGGACAAAATTTTTTAGAGTGGGGGAGATTGTAATGACACGCATTTTTAACCATTTTAAATTATTAAATTTAATATAATTATTGAAAAAATGGTTTGAAATAAAAAAAATGATTTATTAATGTGATTTACTGAATATGAACTTGAATAAAATTTTGAAATAACAATTTCAATAAGATTTAAGGAAATTATTTGTGTTAGAAAGGAGTTCAATATATTTAGTGTGTTGAAATCAATAGCATGAATTGAATAATAAATGTTGAACTAGTTAGATGAAAATAAGATAATTGCTTGATAACTAAAGCTCATTTTAATTTTAATATTGGAAATTATTTAAATAATTGAATCTTGAGTTTAATATGAATGAAAATAATTTCAAAAGTTGATTTAAATTTTATTTAAACAAGAATGAAAATTGTTAACTTTTAAAATTGAATTTAAAGTGGTTAAATTGATTTTGGAAATTACTTGTTTTAGTTAACACATAAAAATAGACTTTTTGGTCACTATTTTGGATTTCGATGAAACTTGTTTCATCGGATCCGTAATACTAAATTATTATAGGATTTCAACATTCGTAGAGATCGGACTTATCGCTTGGCCATGTGTTCTTGAAATGCATAGAAATGAATTTAAGGAATTTAGTTAAAACCATTGATTTTGGAAACCTGTCTTTTGAATATGTTGAAATTTGCTCCCGATGTATGTTCCATTGTGTTCAGAATAGGGGTATAACATATAAAACGCTAGGCGGCATGCTTCGTTTGGAGTTTGGAATTTTCATGGACGAAACGGGTCGGAAATTTATATTAAGCCGCATCTTGTTCATTTTTGTCAAATCCTAACTAAATCGTTCAACATCGCTCTAATTGATTAATGGTTGAAAATCCACTTTCTTCTCTTCTCATTTTCTCCAAATTCGTTTAATGAAATCGAGTGATTCCAAAAGGAAAAGTGTAGATCTTAACTAGCTCTACACATCCAATGGTTGGATCGAGGCGAAACATCTCGAAATCGCTGAGATTCGCTCGAGAAGGCGCTATAGGTTTTTGAGCTTTGGTGGTGTTTCGTGCGTTTTGCACGTTCGCACGCACTAGCACTAGAGGCGGCAGCATGTGGGGAAGATTCACGTGACATGGCGAATTTTGATCGGCCTCCGACGGCCTTGTTGGTGGCTTGCGTCGATTTTTTGGTCGCAATGTTTCGGTTCTCAGCCTGGGTATCGAACAAGAAGAAGAAGAGAAGGGTAAGGGTTTTAGTTAGTTAATTATCTCTGTTAATTATATTTATTAGGTTAGATTAAATGTTAATTAAATCGTTATATTAATTTTTGAATATCTTACTCGTACGTGGTCGGACTGTAGTACCGCCTTTTGCATTAGATTCGTGTTGATGTTGTCTATGCGACGGAGTTAAATTCATTGCAATTCATTTCATTTGAATTTTCAGATTCGAACAAAGGTGAGTTAATAAACACACTCACGAAGTAAAATATTTTTGATGTTCGCCAAATTGATATCATGAAGTAATTTAATTTTATTGACTGTTATTTCGTAATTTAATTGACATTTAAATTGACCTATGAATTGACTATTAGGAACCCAAAATTGATAGTTAATGTGAAATTGAAATTAAAATGCTAGTTAAAAATTGGATATTTAATAGATAGCTAACTGTTGTGTTTTATTGGCTGTTTGGATGTTGATTGTGATAGATGGCTATTGGTTGATATTTTAGATGATTGGATGTTTATTCATTTTATATGCCACGTTATCACCCTGTATATTACTTGGTAGTACAAAAAAAGTTATTTGAAAATTGTCAAATAAATTAGGAAATAGGTTGAAATGATATATACCTAAAACATTTATTTTGGATTGAAATGATATATATCCATCCCTGAAATTAAATAGGAATAATTATGCACTTGGCCATTGGATAGAGATTATATATGAACACTGGATTAGTGAAATTAAATGGTTTTAAATTCCTTGACTGAATTATTCAAATGATTTTTTTTATAAAAATAAAATTGAATTGAAATATAGGAATTGGATTATTTTTGAACTCGAGCTTGAAATGTTGAAATTGAAATTTGTTAACAGAAGTGTTTAAAGAATTGAGTTTGTAAGTTGAAGTTATAATTAAAATATGATTTAAATTATGGAAATAGATTTGTTTGAAATATTTGAACTTTTATTCGAACTTTGAAATATATCCAAGTAAAAGTAATTTAAATGGATATTTCAAGATGTGTGCTCGAAGTTGAATTATTTTAAAGATTTTAACATTAAGTTGAACATCAAATAAATGATTTGAATCGGTGGTCCGAAATCGAAGAAATTCATATAAATTGAAATGGTTTAAAATAAGAATTGAATTAGAAATTAAACCAATTAATCGAATTTGAAGTTAAAATGAATGTTTCGAAATTGAAGTTGATTCAAATTGAATCAAAATAAAAATTAATTTGAATTGAAATTATAACAACCTTGGTTTGAAGATTATCAGCCAATATTAAATTACGATGGTAATTATAATTAAATATTATGAATTAAATTAAAATTGGAGTTGTTTATTTGGAATAAACAATGAATTTTGGAATTTAAAATGAGAAAATGAAATTCCAAGCTTTATTTTACTTTGTTTGGAGTGATGATAAATTAAATATGGGTTTTAAATAATAAAAATGATTTTATTTTAGAGGAAATGGAATAATTATATTAATTATTGCCTATTTACTTCTTCTAATAATTTTTAAAGGAAGTAGTTTATTTTTAAAGGCGTTTAATTAAATAAAAAATGTGTAGTTTAGTTCAAAAATGAATTTTAATTATAGATTTGAGTTTAGAATGGTTAGTTATGTTTTTCTAAGCAAGAAAAATATTTTTGTGGAATTTTAGAAATTAAGATTGCGTATTTATGCATTTGTTTGTGTAAAATTGTGTATTTATGTAAAATAGGAGTTTTTAATAATAACAATGTTTTAAAAACTAAAATTATCTTTTTATATGTTGTAAAATATTTTATTTAACATGAAAGTATGTTTACATGATCTGTTTGTGTTAAAAACTTGAAGAAATTGCCATTTGTTTTACTAACATAAGTGCATATATTTAGTTTTAGTGTTGAATTAATTAACATAGGCTTAATTAATTGATTTGGGTCCAAAGCCCATTAATTAGTGCAAATCAAACGAAAAGAGAAACATTTTCTCTTTTCATGTACGTACCTTTCTTCCTCTTTCAGTAAAAAAAACAGGAAACAATGAAAACTCCACCATTTTCAAACCTAAGGCTTCTATTCTCAAATTCCTTCAATATAACTAAAGAGAATTCAACAGGTAATCATCTCCAAAATACAAATCATTTCATCAGAGTCAAGTTTTGAGATTGGGTTCGTATGTAATCTCTTCTTTTGGGTTTGCATGCCTCTATTTTGATATTTTATAGGTTCTTGAAGCGAAATCCATCTCAAGCTTTCTCCTTTCAGCACAAAATCCGGGATTTTAATCTTCATTGCAAGGTGCGTTAACTGCCCACAAATGCTAGCTGAAGCAAAGCTTCAAATGCCAAAAATATATGCAAAAATAGCTTTAATATATCGATTTTTGTTGATGTTTTTGTTTCTGTGAAAATTATGTTTGGGTGTCACTTTGCATGTAATTTTCTCTCAATTCTGGCATTGAAATGTTACCAGTTTTTATTTTATTGATAGTTCATGTGTTGTAGTATATGACATCAAAATTTCATAGCAATTTTTTTTTGTTTCATACCTAAAAACTTAGCTGCAAAATCAGTATGAAGCTTGGAAATCACCTGTACATATTTCTGTTTTCCGAGCTGCTACAAACATGGCCTGGATCCATGTTTGAGACAGCATATCTCTTTGATTTTCTGTGAGAATTCATCGAATCTTTCTTTATTCAAAAGCTAAAGTTTTCTAGTATATGCCTATCAATTTTCGGCTGAATCCCAGGTAATTTGGTCCTTTAATTCGTGCCTGGAATTTGAACCCGAGATAATTATCAGGCTTGTACATTTGGTTTTTTTAAACTATTGCAAACATGGTCTGAGTTCATGTTCGAGACAGTGTAACATTTTCATTTTCAGTCAGAATTCGTTGATTCTTTATTTATTTGAAAATTGAAGTTTTCTACTATATTCATACCATTTTTCAGCTCAATATGATGTTGTTTGGTCTTCTGTCTCAGGCCTGTAAGTTGGACCCTGGATGGTTTTTAGGCCTGGGCATATTTTTGTTTTTGAACTGTTGCAATTGCAAACATAGCCTGAGCCCATGTTTGAGACAACGTAACTTCTTCATTTCCAGTCGTAATTCATCGATTCTTTCTTGTTTGAAAGATGAAGATTTCTACTTTACGCACACCAATTTTTAGTTCAATCAAAGGTAGTTTGGCCGCCTATCTCATGTCCGAAAGTTGAACCCAGAGAAGATTTCAGACCTGGGTATTGCGTTGCCGATGTATTTATGTTCTTTTTCAGACTTTTGACTTTACTTCAAGTTGTGATATTTCTAAAATGTTTCTAGGCTATGATGTCTACCGGTGGACTAGCCAAGTTTTGTAGATTTTGAAATTCAAATTTTGGATTAAATTTGAATTTAATATGAATTGAATTTGAATATCAATTTGAGTAATTTTTGGGTTTTTATTCGTTTTCGAGCGTGGATTTTCTGAACCTTTTTCAAATAATTTTTAAAGTAAATGGGCATTTTAAATTATTATTATATGATATTTTAAAAGTAATTTAAAATATAGAGTATATTTATTTTTGATAAAAAGGGAATTTTCAAATATGGCTTTCAAAATTGGTATTAAAAGCTTGTTTTCACAAGTAAATTATTTTATATATAAAATACACGTTTTTGCACTATTTGAGCGAATGAGAAGGAGAATTAAGCGGTTTGGTAAAGCATATAGTATGGGACACGTGCGTTTATCTTATCGGTTAATTCTCAACTTGTCCGTTTGATCGTTTTGACATGCGGGCGAGTTTATCGATGAGATGAGGTAAACTTTTTACTGCTTTCAATGTGAAATTTACTAGCGGTTTGTAAACTGTTTAGTGTGAACGTGTTGTATGGGACACACATTAACACTGTTTAGGTTTCTATCCGAAAGTATGTGACATATTTATCTGAGAGACGTATTTGCCAGTACTGGACCTTCGGGTCATTTGTCCTTCGGGACGTTTGTTTAAGAGACTTATTTGTCCATTGCGACGTATTTGTCCTTTGGGATTTTGTCCTTCTGGATGTTTTCCTAAGAGATGTATTTATTGTCCTTTAGGCCATTTGTCTAAGAGATGTGTTGCCTTATTTTGAGAGGGCAATACTTGGCGGGCTTCGGCTATAAGTACATGTTATACCTTTGAGATGATTTCGTTGATGTTTGAGATTTCCCTAGTGTATCGCCCTTTTTCGGAATTGGTCCTTTGAAACATTCTATATATAGACGATTACCTTTCAGGAATTTGAACTCCTAGAAATTCTATTTTCGAGATTTGAATTGCCTACAATGGTGTTATATGAGATTTTTCTTTTGCCATTTACATGAGATTTTATTCTCCTCTTTGGAGATATATTTGCCTTATGGCATGTTTGAGATGGGTCTCTTTATGCATGTTTTGGGTTTGCAAGATGGCGGTTTAAGTTTTCTCCTAAACCATATTTGATGTTTTATGAATGCCGATGATATGCGGCTCGCTACTTTTAGTGCTTTATAGGTATTTTTGCTCCTTTGAGATTATATGTTTGTGTAGTGATACCATATTATCACTTGATGTAAACATACACTTTAGATTGTTCCTTCGCATTCGAGAATATTATCACATTATCCTTATGCTCATATAATCGCTTATCCTTGTATACTGATTTGTTTAGCTAGACTGATCTGTGTGTTTTATACTCGAGTTAGACCGAGGTATTTCAGGTTAGGTATCCTTTGGACTTAGCCTATTCTGCTTTCGCATGGACTTTTTTGCTAGATCTTTTTGTTGTTGCTTTTGTGTAGTCCTTTTTGTTTCTACTGTAATATGTATATTCTTTTGTCTTGTGTTTGTATTATAGTCGTAATACCACCTTTGTGATGTATCATTTTGTATACTTTGTGATATATCTATATATGTGTATATATATCTGATTATCTGTTGCTCTGTAATGTGTTTTTCATTTGAGTTGTTGTATTTTGTTCTGATAGATCCTATAGCCCCCTATGGCTTTGTATTAAGTATTTATTGGATATGTCCATCCACTTGAATTAGAAAAAATATAGAGAATTTATCGACGTATTCAATAGATATTTAAGACAAGGCTATAGATGGTCGCTCCTAACCAGCCATATTCTCCACATTAGCGAATGGTATTACCTAGTAATACTCTTTGTTAATGTAGGTCTCGGGGTGGAGGATCACAGCTTGGTATCAGAGCCGAGTTCAAAACAAAATATGATAAACACAGAACAGATGCACATATTACGGTACATCTAAGAGTAATACAAGTGTTACGAATCCTTGAATCATAGTGCCTTATACTTTTCATGTCCTTTTAGATAGATAAAAGTTTGGGAATACGTTTAGGAATGCATTTTAATTTCGTAGTATTCTTTATTGAATTAATGACATCTACCCTGTGAATAATCTTTATCTTATCTTATCCTTCAGCTAATGGCCGGAAGAGGCAGAGGACGATGCTCAGATGCTAGGTAATCCAACGGCTCGCATCCGGACGGCGTTTATATGTTTGCCGATTATTTTATGGATTTATTTAGGAGCTCTAAGCCTCCAACTCCTATTAAAGCATCTCATCCATGCAACACTGTCTTTGCGCACTTGTGTAGTGATTTCTCTCATCACGGAGGAAAGCCATTCAAAGGTTTCAAGTCCGTTCTAGAGGTCCAAGCTTGGATTCATACATTTGAGCGCATCTTCTCTCGCATGGATCTTTTCGTTCACGACAGCGTTCTTGCAGGATCTAGCCTATTGCAAGAATGTGCCCTTGATTGTTACGAGCTTCCTATTGCCTAGCTCGATGAGTCTACTCTTTCTTAGACTCAGTTTCGAGAATGATTCGAGCTCAAATTCATTCCTGAATCCGGGAAAGCTTTGCAAGGGAAGTCCTCTGTCTCTGATTATGTTTCGCATGGCATTATCTAAGTATGGTCTTGAATACATTAGCACCTCTTATAAGAAGCATCTAAAGTTTCTCTCTGGTCTTAAGAAGCATCTCAAGAAGTCTTTGATGCTCCAACTCAAGCTTTCTTTTGAGGAGTTGGTTGATTTGGCGCTTCATCTCAAAGCCATCGAGAAGGAGTGCAAGAGTGGTGATGAGGTTGAGGTTCGCAAGAACCCCAACAAGAAGAAGTTCCCATTTAATAAGTCGAAGTTTTTCTCCTCCAAGAAGAAGAAGCCCATTGGATCTAGTCCTTGTTCCAAGCCTAGTGGAGCACCTCCTACTTGAAAGGGGTGTTTTAATTGTGGTTCTTCTGACCATATGATGTGTGACTGCCATAAGCCTATTATTTTCCGCTGTTGCAAGAAGGAGGGTCGTCGAGTTGCCACTTGTCCTATTGCTCTGAATACCCAGCCTAGCAAGCTAAATGTAGTGGATGCTTCTGGGGGGTCTTCTCAGTGTAGAGGTACTCCTCCTTCTATTCTTGAAGGTTCATTATTGTTTCATGATCATTCTATTCGAATCCTCTTCGATACAGGTGCGTCGCATTCACTCGTATCGAAGAAGCTCGTCGATGATTTGTCTTTGGATGTTTCTTGTTTGGTTACTTCATTGAGGACTGCGAATCCTATCGGGGGATCTGCAACCCTTAGCATTCTTTCTGATGATTTTGAGATCGTTTATGTGGCTTTTCTTTTCGTCCAAATCTGCACGTTATTTCTTATTTGGGATTTGTTATGATTTTGGGTATGGAGTGCCTAGTTCGATACGACGCTGGAATTCTTTGTTCTGAGAATTTTATGTCTTTGACATCCTGATTCGTTTTCTCATCTAATACCTGTCCTTCGGAATGTGGATAATTTCGAAGTGGCTTTATATTCTCTAGACATATGAGATGATGATGATATATCTCATATTCCAATTATTTTTGACTTCTCTAATGTACTTGAGCCTGTTTCGGGTTTGCCACCCAAGCAGGCGATTAAGTTACACATCGATCTCATTCCAAGCACGCAGCCAGTTAGTCGTCCTCCCATGAGGATGTTTATAGAGGAAAACGAGGAACTCAAGAAGCAGTTTTTAGAGCTTGAATCCAAGCAGTTGATTCAATCTAGTTTTCCACCGTGGGGTGTCGCGGTCGTCTTTTTGAAGAAGTTTGATGAACTCTTAGGCTTTGCATCAACTATTGCAAGCTTAACGAGTTGACCATCGAGAATACGTATCCATTGCCTAGGATCGATGATATGTTCAATCAATTGAGTGGCGCTAAGGTCTTCTCTCAGCTCGACATTGCCACTAGTTTTCATCAGCTCCGAGTCGTGGAAGATAGCATACCACTTACAGCTTTCCACACTCTATAAGGATCTAACGAGTGGCTCGTTATGCCGTTCGGTTAGACGAACGTTCCTGCTTTCTTTGTTGATCTTATGAATTGGATATTACGGCAATATCTCGATAAGTTCATCCTTGTGTTCATCGATAAGAACCTTGTTTATTCGAAGTATGAAGTCGAGCATGCTAATCACTTGAGAATTGTTTTGAGTACTCTACGTCACCATCAGCTTAAAGCCAAATTCTCCAAGTGCCATTTCTTGGAGAATAAGGTTAAATTCTTAGGCCACATTGTTTATTTCGAAGGCATTTCGAACGATACTTCGAAGATCAAATCCATCTAGAAGTTATGTGGAATTTTTGTGGAATTTTAGAAGTTAAAAATGTGGATTTATGCATTTATTTGTGTAAAATTGTGTATTTATGTAAAAAAAGAGTTTTAATAATAAAAATATTCTAAAAAATAAAATTATCTTTTTATATGTTGTAAAATATTTTATGTTCATGCAAGTATGTTTACATGACTTGTTTGTGCTAAAAAATTGAAGAAAATGTCATTTGTTTTTATTAACATAAGTGTATATGTTTAGTTTTATTGTTGAATTAATTTACATAGACTTAATTAATTGATTTGGGTCCAAAGTCCATTAATTAGTACAAACCAGAAGAAAAGAGAAATATTTGCTCTTTTCCTGTACATACCTTTCTTTCTCTTTCAGTAAGAAAACAGAAAACAAAGAAAACTCTGACATTTTCAAACTTAAAGCTTCTATTCTCAAATTCCTTCAATATAATTGTTGTTTTAATCAGTCTAAAGAGAATTTAACAGGAAATCAACTCCAAAATATGAATCATTTCATCAAAATCTAGTTTTGAGATTGGGTTCATATGTAATCTCTTCTTTGGGTTTGCATGCCTTTATTTTGATTTTAATAGGTTCTTAAAGCCAAATCCATCTCGCGCTTAATCCTTTCAGCACAAATCAGGGTTTTTGATCTTCATTGCAAGGTAAGTTAACTGTTCACAAATTCTAGCTGAAGCAAAGCATCAAATGCCTAAAACATATGCAAAAATAGTTTCAATATGTTTTTGTTTCGGTGAAAACTGTGTTTGAGTGTCACTTTGCATGTAATTTTCTCTCAATTCCTACAACGAAATGCTTCCGATTTTTCTTCTATTGATAGCTCATGTGTTTAAGTATATGTCTGCAAAATTTAATAGAAAAACTCTTTTGTTTGATACCTAAAAACTTAGCTGCAAAATCAATACGAAGCCGGGAAATCACCTATACATATTTCTGTTTTCCAAGTTGCTGCAAACATGGCCCGGGTCCATGCTTGAGATAGCATATCTCTTTCTTTTTCTGTCAAAATTCATCGATTCTTTTTTAATTTGAAAGATAAAGTTTTCTACTATAGTGATATCAATTTTTAGCTTAACGGAGGTAATTTGATCCTCTATTTCATACTTGAAATTTGAACCCGAGATGGTTTTTAGGCCTGTACGTTTTTGGTTTTTTTTGAATGGTTGCAAACATAGCCTGAGTCCATGTTTGAGACTGTGTAACTTTTTCATTTCTAGTCGAAATTCATTGATTCCTTTTTTTGTTTGGAAGATGACATTTTATACTATGTGCATACCAATTTACAACTCAATATGAGGTCGTTTGGTCCTCTGTCTCAGGCCCGTAAGTTGGATCCAAGATGGTTTTTAGGCCTGGGCATATTTTTGTTTTTGAACTTTTGCAAACATGGCCTGGGTCCATGTTTGAGATAGCGTAACTTTTCTATTTTTAGTCAGAATTTATCGATTCATTTTTTGTAAGAAAGCTAAATTTTTCTACTTTCTTCACACCATGTTTTAGTTCAATCAAGGGTTGTTTGCTACGTGTTTCATGTCCGAAAGTTGAACCTAGAGAAATGTTGTCGATGCATTTTTGTGTTCTTTTTTCATCTGACTTTTGACTTTTGCTTCATGTTTTTTTGATATTTCTAAAATATTTTGAGGTCAGGATGTCTATTGGTAGACTAACCAAATTTTGGATATTTTGAAATTCAAATTGTGGATTAAATTTGAATTAATTTGAATTGAATTCAAATAACGATTTGAGTAATTTCTTGGGTTTTTATTCATTTTCGAGCATGGATTTTTCCATACCTTTTTGAAATAATTTTTAAAATAAACAGGCATTTCAAATTATTATTATTATATGTTAATTATAAACTATTTTCAAATATAGATTCTATTTATTCTCGATAATAAGGGAATTTTCAAATATGGCTTTTAAAATCGGTATTAAAAGCTTGTTTTCACAAGTAAATTATTTTATATATCAAATAAACGTTTTTGAACTATTTGAGCGAATGAGAAGGAGAATTAAATGGTTTGGTAAAACATGTGGTATGAGAAATGCATTTATCTTATGGGTTAATTCCCGACTAGTCCGTTTGATCGTTTTGACCCGCGGGGCGAATTTACCGATAAGATGAGGTAAACTTTTTACTACTTTAAGTGTGAAATTTACAAGCTGTTAATAAACTGTTTAGTGTGAACGTGTGATGTAACATCCCAGAATTTGTTAAATTAAATTTGGTAACTTATTCGAATTTTTAAATTTAATTTGTGAAATTTCAATAGAAATTTAAAAATTGTTGATATTAATATTACAAAGTTATATGGTATTAAATAAATATTTATGAGTTTAAATAAATAATAATAATTAAAGAAAAGAACATATTACAAAACAAGAAATTGTTTAAATAATAAAATAAAATATACTTGATAAATTACATGTTAATAGTTAAACTTTAGATTGAAATAGAATTTAAAAAGAAGAATGTATGTTTGTAATAAAATTTATATAGTTATAAAATGACATAAGACATACATTTAAATATAAGTGTGTAGAGATATAAACAAGAAAAAAAACCGTATAATAAAAACAAGACCAAATGTATTTATAAAAAGCAACAACATATGTTGTAAGTATCAAAGAAGCATTGCATTACATGCCTTCATTTAAAGCTTTCATTAAATGCTATTTACTCTTCAGCATGTACAAGATCCCATCAGCTGAATTAAAAGGCATAGGTTTAGTCAAAAAATAAGGAAAAGGATATAATCTAATTTAAAGAACTGTTGCACCAGTAAACGGCACACCTTCTTGTATACCCTCTCCTTTATATACATGAACATCAGTTGTAGTTCATTTGTTCAACAAATCTTAGCAAAGAACAGAAATAAAAAAGAGAAAGATCAAACTGCAGTGCAAAACAGATATAGTCTCTGTTTCAAAATTTTGTCCAAGTGAGTAAAAACTTCTGTTTCTTCCAATCTTTTTGACTGCTGTGTGGATGTTTGAATAATATAGGGAAGTAAAACTTTGGTTTGCATCTTGTAACAACCCGCCTTTTTGGACAGTTTAAAACCGACGATCAAATACACATGCCGATTCCAAACCATTCAAAAGGGCAGATGGTTATTGGGGTAAATAAGAAAAGAAAAGAAAGAGAAATAAAGGAAAGAAACAACACAGAATCTCACAGGAACGATAAAATATAATAGTCAAATAAACAGTTCATGAAGCTTTTTACTATACTTTGACAATTATTTATACAACATTTATCAGAGTTATACATATACAACAGAACAATTAAAATAATGCAGCAAATAGCATGATGCAAGGGTAATAATAGTAATAGTATACCAAATCTTCGTCTTCATCCTCCAGAATAGATCTTCAAAAATCTGAAAAACTCAGGACTGAGCCAAGCGTAATGAAAAGACAAAACACTCGAGTCAGGACTAAAATATCCTTGTGAAAGTTAAATCAATCGTAAATAAATATGAGTGTAACGGCGTCAGAGATGTTTACGGGGTTTGACATCTCATATCCAGTATCAACGTGCGTGAAATAACTCAAGAGATGTTACGGGATTTTCCCTCTCTCAAGGATCTGTTAAACTATCTACTATGTAGTAATGTACGCTAAGTAGATAATGCCTATCAGCAATATAAAGTATCAAAATAGCGTTAAGGCGTTACCATAATCCCCCTTAACACATTTTTATAATGCCATAGGCTATACAGCACCGTAAGCCCCACCGTAAACTGGTGGTTATCAGAGGGTACCCCATAGGTATAACACAAAACATAACGTAGTGGTCGCGAATAGGATAATCAGTATGACAAGGTACATGAGGCGATACCAACTAGGATACTAGTAGTTGCGTGATCCGGACTGATGTTGAGCATAGCCAGTAGCTACCCCAACACCGTGAAACAACACTCCCAAATCAAGGGGTGCACCCAAATCGAATCACAAATGTAATAGATATGGTATCGAAGAAGCGTGTCCGCTAGAGGTGGCGAACCTCAATGGCCCGGCGCGACTACTGTTTTAGTCATGTCAGGGGTCATCCAATATCGTTCTCTTTCTTCAGTCAACGCGTTCACCAAATCATCCACTTCATTCTGTATCAACACTCCGCGTATAATAGTTATTATAGTAGTGTTCGGTATCGACAGAGAGTACGTCCATATCTGATCCCGGTCTCTTTAATAACTACGTATTATTACACCGTTGGCTCTTTTACATTTCGAATCGATTCATAATTGATATCAAAATATCATATTGGTGACGACCGCCCATGACTCCTGCACTAAACAAGGAAATAGTGCGCTGTAAAGAGTGCCAGGCAGCCATGGATGATCATGAAGGTAAGGTAAAAACAGCGGAGTCTATCGTATTACTCATAGCGCAGGGATAAAATACAATAGAGAAATATATATAGCGAAGCATCACTAAATAGAATCTCATCAATACACTACAAACAATTTGATACAAACATATGAATAGTCAATACATCAAGCCTCACTACATAACACTCAGAGAATCATATAAACAGCGGAACATCCAGTACATATAGTAAGAAAAACAATATGCAAAAGCCTCCAGCTCGTCTTCGTCATCAGCATCATTGGTCACTAAGAACAGCATCTGTCACCTGCTACCTAGTCTGCCCATCCCAAAACGGATGAACATCCCAAGGTAATAAGAGTTGAACATAAAACATTGAGTCAGACAAAAGTCATAGTGAGCGGTAAATCAACTATCAAACATACCAAAAGAGCATAAAGGGTAAAAAGGAATAGGAACCCAACCTTCCCACTCCACCTCTTTCTACAGTGATAGCCCCCAGACCCACTAAGCAGAAATAAACATAGCAAAGCAGACATTTAAAGTAAAACAATTATCACTCGGGTCAAGGTCGATATTTTCCAAGCACAAACCCCCAAGGCCTAAACCAAGATCAGATAAGCACCCACAAAACATCGCTCTTGAGACCGAGTGACGATACAACCCAAAGCATCCAAACATCCATGACTCTGGCTATCACTGTTATCATTGCCTCGATATCACCGTTAATTGAATGACCGGCTCATTCTTTCATCCGTCCGTCAAGGGCTAATGGTAACCCCGGTTCTAGACATAACTCCGCACGTCATCGTGACCCATGCCTAGGACTATCGAATCTTCCCAGAGTACTAGACCATCAACTATTAGTCTTGGGACTATCGAATCTGCCCAGCGTACTATTGCTTTGAGCATGCTAGAACCTTCAACAACGATGAAATCTCAGCCTCCTAATCATCCTCCTCGACGACTATTCTCATACTAGCTCAAGCGCCTCTCGAGCCAACCATTATCCACAAACTCGAACCATATGACCGAGTTATCAACATGCTTGGGATGATCCCGTCTGGATCAAACCAAGGCTATCTCACATCATGCTTTGCTTCATCGCATCATAGCAAAGTCCCATCTCAACATCATCATCAATTCTATCCATATGAGCTTTATCATCCGCTTCATATGCCATGAGCAGCTTTCCTTATTCAAGAGCCTTTCCACTTAGCTTTTGAATCATCTTCGACCCACTTGTCCAAATCAAATCATCAATCAACTAATTTATAACAATCAATCAGATCAAACATTAATCCAAGTAATCAATCATTCAAACAAGATCTAAATAAATAGTTATAACAATAATGGCAATTTCATAAATAAAGAGTCCAAATCTAACAAGCATGAATTCTAAGTAATATCTTGATGAATGAACTAGCATAGGTTAACATGTAGTAAAGTGGATATCAAAACTTTATGAACGATGGATCTACATGCAGACTTAAGGAAAATGCATGAAATCACTATCTTTAACACACAAACAAGCCACCGATCCAATATACTCCTTTGGGTCCGTGTGAGAGATAACCACCACTCACCGAATCACCTAAACACCTTAAAAGCAACACACTTCAGATCAGGACAGCAAAGGATCTAGCTTGATCTGACAAGATTTACCTTCAAATGATGAAATCTGTCTTCGATGGATGTAGATCTTCAACTTTGTCTCTTCGATCTTCGATTTGATCTTCAATCTTGGATGGAAGGAAGCACTAGATTAGAGTAGAGAAAAGAAGTGAAGAAGTGTTGTAGTCGAGCCCACAAAATAGCAGAACTTCGTCACTTCAAAATCCGGATCCCAAAAAGTGAGATAAGGCCGTATATTTATAGGCCAAACCTATGAGTCGTTCGCCCCCTTAAGTCGGTCACGACTCATCAACCCCACGACCTACCGACTCATCAACCCCACGGCCTACCGACTCAATAGACCTCCCTACTTACAACTCAAGCCTATGCGCGACTTAACACACACGGTCTAACACTTAGGCACGACCTAAGACTCAACAGGATACGACTTAGCGACCTAACACACTGCCGCATTTCTACCTAAGTCCTAAGTCGTTTGGACGACCCAACGACTCAACGACTCAACAACTGAACACAGGAGACGACCTACCGACCTAACTACATAGCCGACCCAACGACTTAACCTATTACCTTAAGTCGCTCGAACGACCTAACTATAACACGGCAAAGCCGACCTAACCTTAACTCGTTCATGACCTATCTACAAACACAGGGTCTCACGACCTAAACTTCAACGACCTAAGCCATCTTCCTTAAGCCGTCCAACCAACCTATCTCTCTCCTAGGTCGTTGCCGCTAGTTCTCTTAGGTCGGTCAGTTCCTATAGGTCACCCACCCCCTATAGGTCGGTCACTACTATAAGTCGGTCACCCCTATAGTTCGGTCTCATCCCTTAAGTCGGTCAAATCTCTTAAGTCGCTTACTTCTATAAGTCGGCAAACACCTTAAGCCGTTAACTCCTAAGTCGTTAGTTCCCTTAGGTCGGCCAAACCCCTAAGTCGCTCACTCCTATAGGTCGGTCCAACTCTTAAGTCGCTCCACCAACTTATGCTATAACACGACCCAACCCTGGACGACTCATCTCTGGACGACTTAAGCTCCAAACAACTTAAATTCTAAATGACTTAACAACACTAACAACCGAATGACAACAGTTCTACGATTCTTCGATCCGTAAAAATACGGGTCGTTACATTCTCTCCCCCTTAGGAATTTCGCCCCCGAACTTCCAAATAAACAAGAGCAACCAAAACTATTCTGCATGCCTACCATCGATAGCAATCAACAAACCATGCATCCAATTACTAACCTAGCACACAGAATTCTAAAACTAGAACAAGTTACAAATTCATGAGATGTCACGACACCTAAGGGCCATACCTCGAAGAGTTCTGGATGAGCTGCCTTCATCCTCTCTTCCTCCTACCATGTACAGTCGTTAACATCATCACTCCATTGTACCTTGAGCAACCTGACTACCTTCCTCCTAAGCTGTTTCGTGTAAGTTTCCACAACACGAAGCGGCTTACGAGGCCATCTAACAACTGGATCAACCTCCAAATCTTCATAGCTATCAGCAGAAACCACTGTACTTAGGTCGTGCACATACCTCCGTAGATACGATACGTGAAAAACATTATGCACACCCGACATCTTTTCTGGTAACTCAAACTTATAAGCGAGCTTTCCAATTCGCTCGATGATCGGGAATGGTCCAACAAATCTCGCAGTCAATTTCCCTTTCTTCCCGAATCGAATAACATTCTTCAGTGGAGAAATCTTCAAAAAAACCCTATCTCCTACGCCGAATTCCAAATCCTTACGACGCTTATCGGCATAACTTTTCTGATGGTCTTGAGCTGCCTTCATTCATCGCCGAATGATCTCTATACAATCCGAAGTCTGTCGAATCATTTCTGGCCCAAGTATTAACTTTTCTCCTGTTTCCAACCAACATGTCGGAGAGTTACATGGTCTTCCATACAATGCTTCATACGGTGCCATACCAATACTTGACTGGTAACTGTTATTGTATGAAAATTCCACCAAATGGAGATGATCTTCCCATGATCCTCCGAAGTCTAAAACACATGCTCTGAGGAGATCTTCCAAAACTATGTTGACTCTCTCTGTCTGACCATCTGTTTGAGGGTGATAAGCTGTACTCAAACACAACTCGGTTCCCAAAACTTCCTGGAAGCTCTTCCAAAATCCACTAGTGAACAATGGATCTGGATCGCTCACTATACTTCTCGAAATGCCATGGAATCGAACTATCCACTTAACATATAGCTCAGCCAATTTCGATGCAGTCCTAGTTGATCGAACAGGAATGAATCTTGCACTCTTAGTCAATCAATCTACGATGACCCAAATCCCTTCATTTCCCGCCCTTGTTCTAGGTAGACCATCGATAAAATCCATCGATATTTGCTCCCACTTCCATGTAGGAACTTCTAACGGTTGAAGCAATCCACTTGGCTTCTTCTGTTCGGCTGTTACCAACCGGCAGTTCATACATTTGGAAATAAAATTTCCAACATCCTTCTTCACACCTTCCCAGTAATAGGTTCTCTTCATATCCCGATACATCTTATTTCCACCTGGATGAATTGTCAGCTTCGAGTGATGACTCTCCTTCAGAACTTCATTTCTCAATTCATCTATATCGGGAACAACCAGTCGTCCTTGCTTCCGAAGCCAACACTCTCGATCGACCTCGAATCCTTTATCCTTCTCTGGGTCTAACCCAGATTCCAAATCACGGATAATCTTGACAAGCTTATCGTCTCGCTTTTGGTTCTCGCCAATTCTTTCCACCAGAGTATGTCTTATCGATAAGCTTGCCAACATTTCAGGTTCCAATTCACATCTGGGCCTGAAGTCAAATCCAGCCAAATACTCAAGACTCTTCCATTCTGAAAACATGGCTCCCAATCCTGCATGTCTTCGACTTAACGCATCTGCCACTGCGTTACCTTTTCCCGGGGTATAGGCTATACCAAAATGATATGATGCTAAAAACTCTAGCCATCGTTGCTGTCGAAAATTCAAATCCTTTTGGGAGAAAAGATACTTCAATGACTTATGATCTGTAAACAACTCAAATCGGACTCCCAATAGGTAATGTCTCCACATCTTCAAAACAAATACAACCGCTGCTAACTCCAAATCATGAGTCGGATAATTCCTTTCATGCGGCTTCAGTTGTCGGCTTGCATATGCAACAACTTTATCCTTCTGCATTAGCACTGCTCCAAGTCCAGTATTACATGCATCGGTGTAAACCACCATCTCATCATTTCCACTTGGATTAGTCAAAACAGGAGCACTTGTCAGTCCCTCTTTCAGGATTCCGAAAGCTTTTTCACGCTTAGCATCCCATCTGAACACTTGGTTCTTTTTTGTCAATCCTGTTAATGGTGCAGCTATCTTGGAAAAGTCTTTGATAAACCGACGATAATATCCTGATAATCCAAGAAAACTTCTCACATCTGATGTATTCTTAGGTCTAACCCAATCCTGGATCACTGCCACCCTTGCAGGATCAACCGCTATTCCATTTCCAGAGATAACATGGCCTAAGAACCTCACTTCGCTCTTCCAGAAGTGACACTTCGAAAACTTAGCCCTCAGCTGTTGTTTCCGCAAGATTTCCAAAACAATCCGCAAGTGCGTCTTGTGCTCTTCTTTAGTTCTGGAATAAATCAAAATATCATGCACGAACACAAGTACAAACTTGTTCAACTGATCCCTGAACACTCTATTCATAAGATCAACAAAATATGCTGGTGCATTGGTCAATCCAAACGGCATTACTAGCCATTCATAGAAACCGGATGGTTTCCTAAAAGCAGTCTTCGGCACACTATCCTTTGCCACTCTCAACTGGTGAAATCCCGTTGCCAAATCCATCTGAGAAAACACCTTGGCTTCGTGAAGCTAATCAAACAAGTCATTTATTCTCGGCAATGGATACTTGTTCTTCTTAGTCACTTTATTCAGCTCACGATAATCCACACACAACCTCAACGATCCATCCGCTTTGGTTGCAAACACAACTGGTGCACCCCATTCGGACACACTACGCCGAATGAATCCTTTCTGTAAAAGGTCATCAACTTGCACCTTCAACTCTTGCTGTTCCCTAGGCGCCATTCGCCTAAGAGGCATCACAAAAAGTCTGGCTCCTTCAACTAGATCGATACGAAACTCGATCTCTCTATGCGGCGGTAACCCTTTGACCTCGTCAAAAACATCCTCAAATCCATTCACAATAGGCACCGATGACAGTCCATCCCGTGGAACAACTAGCGAATACATGAAGCTCATGAAGACGCCTTCTTCATGCTTACATCGTATCACAACCCTTCGCCCCTCCACATTCTCGACTGTCACCTCCAGCCTCTTACAATCAACCCTTGCCGCATACTTCCTAAGCCAGTCCATACCCAAAATAATTCCGAACCCCACAAAGTTCATAACAAAACAATCACAAACAAAAGAGCAATCATGACTCGATACAACCAGACCACGGCATATCATGCACAAACAAGACGAACCCCCAACTGGATTTGTCACAACCAATGGTCTATCAACAATATCCGGTTCCAAACCCAACCGGCCTACAAGTTCATTACAAACAAAAGAATGCGACGCCCCAGTATCAAATAACACTCTAACTGGAACACCAAAAATGGAAAGAGTACCTTGAACCACCACACTCTTTCCTTTTTCTTCGGCAGTAGGAGCTTTCGAAGACGATGGCACAGCCCCCAAAGCATAAGCTCGCACAATCTGCTTGTCCTTCCTCGGTTCCGGACAATTCTTCCTGATATGCCCTAGCTTGTCACAGTTGTGGCACTTCACCGGCACTCTCGGATTCTTACAATCTCTGGAGAGATGACCCTTCTGCTGACAGTTGTAGCAGGTCACTTCACCCTTCGACTTCTTCTGGCCATCCTTACCCTTCTGCTGCTGCTACTTTCTCTTCTTGTTTCCACCCTGCTGTGGTTTAGATTCCTCCTTAGTCACAACAACAACAGATCCTTTCTTAGGAAATAGATTCTCGTGCCCGAGAGCTTTCTCCACAAGCTTCTCAAACGGATCGTCCAAATGATCCACCAACTGCCTCCCAAGGTAAGTGTCCAAACCTGTCACAAACTTCTCATTCTTCTGATAAGGAGATTCAATATACGACCGAGCATACTTGGACAAGGCTTCAAACTCAGAAACATACTCAAGAACTGGTCTTCCTCCTTGCTTGAGTTCCACAAACTTCTTAAACAGAACGGATTTCTGAGCTGTAGAAATGAACTTAGCTTCAAATCTGGCTTGGAATTACTCCCAAGTAATTTCTTCCTCCAGAGTATCAATGGTGATAGTGTTCCACCAATCAGAAGCTCTCCCTTGAAGCTGTCTTGATGCAAGCTTCCTCTTAGTTGCATCCTCAATTCCCAAATCACCAAAGATCCTTCTACAAGCATCTATCCATCTCTGGACCTCAATGGTTGATTCTGTTCCCAAGAAAACCTTTCCTCCAAGAGCAGTATAGTCTTTGCACAACTTAGCAAAATCCACCGGTTTTGGGACTTGAACCTGAACTCCAACATCTACCGTTGGCCCCGGAGCTGGCATCCTTCTCATGATCGAAGTCATCATAGCCTCGAACATAGAAGCATAATCAGCAGCCCCCTCAGAATCACGGCCTTCCCTAGCAGATGGTCTCCCTCTTCGACTCATTCTTAATATCTATAAAAAAATGATTAATATACCTTGAGGAACAACTGCATAAAAGGTTCTAATCCTTCTAAACTACTATATTATATATAGTAATCATCCTTCAAAATACAATTACGTCTCTCATACGTAGTTACATCAGCGAGCATTGGCTAAAATCGATTAACCAAAGCTCTGATACCAAATGTGACGACCGCCCATGACTCCTACACTAAACAAGGAAATAGTGTGCTGTAAAGAGTGCCAGGCAGCCATGGATGATCATCAAGGTAAGGTAAAAATAGCGGAGTCTATCGTATTACTCACAGCGCAGGGATAAAATACAATAGAGAAATATATATAGTGAAGCATCACTAAATAGAATCTCATCAATACACTACAAACAATTTGATACAAACATCTGAATAGTCAATACATCAAGCCTCACTACATAACACTCAGAGAATCATATAAACAGCGGAACATCCAGTACATATAATAAGAAAAACAATATGCAAAAGCCTCCAGCTCGTCTTCGTCATCAGCATCGTTGGTCACTAAGAACAGCATCTGTCACCTGCTACCTAGTCTGCCCATCCCAAAACGGATGAACATCCCAAGGTAATAAGAGTTGAACATAAAACCTTGAGTCAGACAAAAGTCATAGTGAGCGGTAAATCAACTATCAAACATACCAAAAGAGCATAAAGGGTAAAAAGGAATAGGAACCCAACCTTCCCACTCCACCTCTTTCTACAGTGATAGCCCCTAGACCCACTAAGCAGAAATAAACATAGCAAAGCAGACATTTAAAGTAAACCAATTATCACTCGGGTCAAGGTCGATATTTTCCAAGCACAAACCCCCAAGGCCTAAACCAAGATCAGATAAGCACCCACAAAACATCGCTCTTGAGACCGAGTGACGATACAACCCAAAGCATCCAAACATCCATGACTCTGGCTATCACTGTTATCATTGCCTCGATATCACCGTTAATTGAATGACCGGCTCATTCTTTCATCCGTCCGTCAAGGGCTAATGGTAACCCCGGTTCTAGACATAACTCCGCACGTCATCGAGACCCATGCCTAGGACTATCGAATCTGCCCAGAGTACTAGACCATCAACTATTAGTCTTGGGACTATCGAATCTGCCCAGCATACTCTTGCTTTGAGCATGCTAGAACCTTCAACAACGGTGAAATCTCAGCCTCCTAGTCATCCTCCTCGACGACTATTCTCATACTAGCTCAAGCGCCTCTTGAGCCAAACATTATCCATAAACTCGAACCATATCACCGAGTTATCAACATGCTTGGGATGATCCCGTCTGGATCAAACCAAGGCTATCTCACATCATGCTTTGCTTCATCGCATCATAGCAAAGTCCCATCTCAACATCATCGTCAAATCTATCCATATGAGCTTTATCATCCGCTTCATATGCCACGAGCAACTTTCCTTATTCAAGAGCCTTTTCACTTAGCTTTTGAATCATCTTCGACCCACTTGTCCAAATCAAATCATCAATCAACCAATTTGTAACAATCAATCAGATCAAACATTAATCCAAGTAATCAATCATTCAAACAAGATCTAAATAAACAGTTATAACAATAATGGCAATTTCATAAATAAAGAGTCCAAATCTAACAAGCATGAATTCTAAGTAATATCTTGATGAATGAACTAGCATAGGTTAGCATGTAATAAAGTGGATATCAAAACTTTACGAACGATGGATCTACATGCAGACTTAAGGAAAATGCATGAAATCACTATCTTTAGCACACAAACAAGCCACCGATCCAATATACTCCTTTGGGTCCGTGTGAGAGATAACCACCACTCACCGAATCACCTAAACACCTTAAAAGCAACACACTTCAGATCAGGATAGCAAAGGTCTAGCTTGATCCGACAAGATTTCTCTTCAAACGATGAAATCTCTCTTCGATGGATGTAGATCTTCAACTTTGGCTCTTCGATCTTCGATTTGATCTTCAATCGTGGATGGAAGGAAGCACTAGATTAGAGTAGAGAAAAGAAGTGAAGAAGTGTTGTAGTCGACCCCTCAAAATAGCAGAACTTCGTCGCTTCAAAATCCGGATCCCAAAAAGTGAGATAAGGCCGTATATTTATAGGCCAAACCTATGAGTCGTTCGCTCCCTTAAGTCGGTCACGACTTAACAAGGCCTCACGACCTACCGACTCATCAACTCCACGGCCTACCGACTCAATGGACCTCCCTACTTACGACTCAAGCCTATGCGCGACTTAACACACACGGTCTAACACTTAGGCACGACCTAAGACTCAACAGGATATGACTTAGCGACCTAACACACTGCCGCATTTCTACCTAACTCCTAAGTCGTTTGGACGACTCAAAGACTCAACAACTGAACACAGGAGACGACCTACTGACCTAACTACATAGCCGACCCAACGACTTAACCTATTACCTTAAGTCGCTCGAACGACCTAACTATAACACGGCAAAGCCGACCTAACCTTAACTCGTTCACGACCTATCTACAAACACAAGGTCTCACGACCTAAACTTCAACGACCTAAGCCATCGTCCTTAAGCCGTCCAACTACCCTATCTCCCTCCTAGGTCGTTGCCGCTAGTTCTCTTAGGTCGGTTAGTTCCCATAGGTCACTCACCCCGTATAGGTCGGTCACTACTATAAGTCGGTCACCCCTATAGGTCGGTCTCATCCCTTAAGTCGGTCAAATCTCTTAAGTCGCTTGCTTCTATAGGTCGGCAAACACCTTAAGCCGTTAACTCCTAAGTCGTTAGTTCCCTTAGGTCGGCCAAACCCCTAAGTCGCTCACTCCTATAGGTCGGTCCAACTCTTAAGTCGCTCCACCGACTTATGCTACAACACGACCCAACCCTGGACGACTCATCTCTCGACGACTTAAGCTCCAAACAACTTAAATTCTAAACGACTTAACAACACTAATAACCTAATGACAACAGTTCTACGATTCTTCGATCCGTAAAAATACGGGTCGTTACAATATTCGCTTCAAAAATCATATCCATTTCAAATATCATCGCATCTATTTAAAATGTAAGGTTCCGTTTCAAAAATCATTTTTCGCCTCAATATCTCATTTTGATTTCCAAAATCATTTCAAATTTCACTTTAGGTTGCAACTTCATTTAACCCAATTCACATTTAAATTCAAGATTTAAACATAAACATTTCACCTTATTGCTCAGCTTGAAATTTTTGAAAATAGTTTTAAATAGTTTAAAAGTAGTTTTAAATAATTAAAATAGTTAAAAATACTTAAAATCTTTAAATGGATTTCAAATAGATAAATTAATTTAAAATAATTAATACAGGTTAAAATAGTTTAAGTATTTAAAGATGGTTTATATAACAGAGTAATTTGGTAAACAAAATGAAACAGCTTCAAAACCAAAACATTTCAATTATAACTTCTCAATTCAAATCAATTTCAATTTCCATTTTACCGATTCAATTTCGATTTCAATTCAAATCAATGTCAACTTTGACTTCAAATCAATTAGATTCTATATTCATCTCCAATTAAGTCAATTACAATTTATATCGATTTGGAGCTTGATTTTTCAAAATATCAATTTATAACACTTAACAAAATTTTCCTTCAATATTCAAATTCAAATCCAAATTTCAAATATGATTCAATTCCAAGCTCAATTTCAAAATATCATTTTTATATCACTTTTACTTAGTAATATTCAAAGCTTAAAATAATGTTCAATCTCTAAACAAATAAATTTCGAAATACAATCATATCCCAAAATTTTTTTACCCCAAAGTCTCAACTTAAATTATTTAATAATTTCCTTTAGCCAAAATTTATTTCAACATTCCAAACTCAAATTTTCGATAAATTCGATTTCTATAAATTGATTTTACTTGTAACTTTTAAATCAAAACATTTAAATAAATTCCAAATCGACGATTTTAAAAATTATTAATTTAGCCAATCCGGTGTCCGTATATAATTTTCTATCATATGGCCAAGTGATTATTTATTTCAATTTAAATGTCAGGGATGAATATATATCACTTAAATTAAATCACAATATCATATGTATGCATAACAGAATATATATATAAGCAAATAAACATCCAAACATTTAAATATCAACCAATAGCATCCATCGAACTACATCATCCAATAGGCAATACAATTCACGGCAATTTCATAGTTATTAATGTTAGGTAATTTAATCGCAATTCAATTCTAATTTTAGCTTGACCGTCAATTTGATTTTCAATGGTGAATTCAAATGACAATCTATACGACAATTAAATTTTATCAAACAACGACAAATAAAATTCATATCAGTTCATAATGTCATATTTAACTAGCATAAAGATATTCAGTGCGTTGTGAGCGTTATAAAATACTCACCTTGATATTTTGTTGTCGATGAGACGTTCCGGTTTGGAACTAAAACTGGATGACACCCAATTTTAGCCCAAATTTCCACCATATCCAAATCCATCCAAACCAGTTTCATTTCGAAGCTCTCGTCATTGCGATCGCAACGCAAAAAGTTTCGTTCCAATCGGACGTCGTATGAAAAAGTTATGCATTTTAAACATTTGCGAATTTAAATATATATATAAATATATACACATATTTTTTTCAAACCCTACTTTCAATCTCAGCCCTCCATTTTCTCAACTGCAGATCTGGGCCCTTCCTTCCATCTTCTCCAAAATGTGAAAAGCACGTACAATTTCAACCCATAGCCGCCGATGCTTAAGCTAATTATACGACCAACTCCGGCATCTTGAAGACGATCAGGTTACACCACTTCGAAGCCACCGCCTTACTCCACCTTCACCCCAAATAGCTCCAAGCTCGGCCTCATCCTCTGCCTCGAATTGCGTGAAAAACGCAGCTGCTTCCATCGCGTTTTGCCGTCAATCCGTGGCTCCGTTTCCGATCTCCACCGTTGGATAGCTAGATCTTGATGCCCTCTACAACTTTGTAGTTGAGGGTTTTTGCTAATTGTTGATGGATTGAGGGGAAAATGAGGAAGAAGTTTCGAAATTTTCTGGCCATTGAAATGAAAGTGGTGGCTATCACCTTTTAACCTAGGGTTTTAGAAATTTGTGAATTATGAAGTCCTTTTATAGAAAAATACGCGACACTATTCATCCCGGATTTTCCGAGCTTCGATTTACGTGCGGTAACCAGCGTTTCTGGGGTTTATCCCGCGTTCCGGACACAATGGAATAGGTTTCGAAAGCTAATTCGATCGTATGTATGAGTTACGGCAATAAACGATCGATTTGAAATTAAATCGGTTAATCAAATTTCTGTGCGTTTGGGCTCGCCCCGGACAAACGGTAAATCCGATTGACTCGAAATTTAAAACCTTACAATAATATGACATTACGGATCCGATGAAACTGGTTCCGTCAAAATCCGAGACTGTTTGAAAAATGACTATTTTAACTCGTCTATTAAATATTAAAATATTCAATTTTCACAAATTTACTTTTAATTCGATTTTAAAAGTTCTACAACTTCATTCTAACTTTAATATGATAAAATAAAATTTTACAAATCATTTTTAATCATATTAAACCCGTTATTCAATTATCCAATAAATTCCAATTTCAAAATCTTATTAACTCTATTGTAATCCCAATATAACTTACATTCACTTGGAAACCAATTTGAATCATATTAAATCAAATTTCAATTATTCACTCTATTTTCATATATTAAATTTCCATATCAAATTAATCGTATCAAATTCGGAATTTAATTATTCAAACATTTGTAATATTAAATTTAAAAAAATTTGATTATTCTTAAATCACTATCTTTTGAAATATTCAAAACGAACTTATAAAATTTAACAAATTCAAATTATAGAACAACCATTTTCATTAAAACAGTTATTCAATTTCCGTTATTCAATTATTCAATAAATTCCAAATATTAAATTTAAACAATTTAATTGTTCAATATTTGACAGATTTCAATATTGGATTTTTAAATAAAATTTCATTATCATTCGATTTACTATATTACATCAAATGAATTCCACATTGTTATTTAACTACAGTTAGAGATAATGAACTCAACTAATATATAACTTTCATTTCAATTGCAATTGGTTCACAAATTCAATTCGACTAACTAAATGAATAGGTAACTTAAATAATTATCACTGTTAACTTTTAATTACTTATAAGTTTATTATTTACAAACAAGTGTCACAACTACCTATACAATACAAATTCATTCAATTACCTTTGACTACATATTATTTCAATTGATTTGGGACTCCATTCAATTCATAAATAATTAACTTAGATAAAATTTGTTGCATTTCATTCTAGTTATTATTATTCCAAACGACTTACAATTTCTTTCTAACACTAAATCACGAAATCTTATCAAATTAGCTATTTTAATTATCGAAAATTTACGGGTCGTTACACTCTCCCCCGCTCAAAACTTTTCGGCCCCGAAAAGGAAAAAAAAGAAGAAGGAAAGGAACTAAGTATAGAATTCAACATTTGATATATTTTATTCAAAGTTACCAACTTATAAAACAATGAAATTCCATTTATAAAGTCATAACTACGCTTCCACCAAGTTACTCCGAACGGCTTTCTAACTCTAAAAGTTAGTTAGCAAAACAAGTTATAAAAATTTTAAAACTCGAAAATTTTCTAACACCCGAATTTACAAAAAATTTCGGCAGAGTCTCCTTTGCGCGGCTCGATCGATAAATTTTACAATTCAATATTTAACACAAATATAACCAATATATATCAAATATACATCTCATCTCAATGATGAGGCATCCCATATCTGGGGAAACAACATATATATATATATATATATATATATATACACACACACACACAGATATATATATATCACCAATACCATATAAAACCATAAGCGTACCTTTTATTTAGCATTTATTAGCAATTTAGTTACATTCTGCATTTAGCACAGAAGCGAGCTCCACAACGAAGCACAACCCTTTTGCTACCTACTAAAATGCTCAATAACTAATTTAGAACAATGCATATAAAGATAGATCGATATACTTAGCCTACACAACATATATATAACATATTTAGCTTCAAAGTTGAGATTCCAATTTCAGGACTGCAAACAAATCTTAGTTTTAGGTCACCTAAACGATAAAATTCGGCAACAGAATCTAAAAAAAGTTGTTGCATTCATTTCAGGCTTTCCAGAATGTCCAAAATCATCGAATTCGGACCATACGTTCAAAAAATTTGGCTGTTTTACTTAGAGGATACGCCTCAGCCTGGGCAATGAATTGTGGAGGTCAGCGACGTTCACCCGCGTTTTCGATCTTCCAAACGACATCAAAAACCAAAACACTTAAAACAAAAGTTTTATCTTAAGTTCTTAGCTTTCCAGAAAGTGCAAGATCATAAAAATCCGATAAACCAGTCAAAAGGTATGGCGAAATTACTAAGGGTATATACTACTGATTTTACTTATTTTTACACAGGACAGCGAGTAACATTCAAGTTTCTAACCTAGTAGACGAAGGAATTTTCTCAAGACACTCTAAATAAAAGTTGTGCTATAGTTTCTAAGCTTTTCGAAAAGTCCAAGATCGTCGAATTTCATTTAGCCATTAAAAGTTATGGTTGTTTTCGTTTCGGCATATATTGGACAATTTTGGATTTTTTCCCAAAATTTGCTTTTATTATTTCAAAGTACAAACCATCAAAACTTCAAATTTTCTAAAGAACAATCATAAACACAAAGTCATTTATTTTCTTATTCATCCATGCAATAGGTTTACATTCAATTTGTTTCCGATTTATTCAAGTTTGTTTCATTCACATTTTAAATTCAAGTCAATTTGCTTCAATTTAAATTGAATTCAATTATATTCAATTTCACTTTGCTTCGAATTTGAATTTAATTATTTTAAAATTTTATTCTGTTTATTCAATTCCATTAACACTAATGAATTCTACTTAATCAATTATCATCCATCTAACAACCAATGCATATCAAATATTAACATCCATCCAAAATCTACGCTAAATCAATTATACATTTCCAAGTCAATTTTAATTTCATACACTTCCAAGTTTATTGACATTTAGTTATATTCAAATTTAATTAGTTTCCATTTACCAATTTTATATTTCATTAATTTTAAATTTTATTCATTCACTTATATATATCATTCATTTTACAGCTTAAATTTCTTTTATATTTACAACTATCAATAGATCTTCACATTTTATTGTTCACTCTCACACTGGTATATTATTTCTCTACTTATCCTTATTAGTATTTTAAACCTTTTAAGTATTTGGTAAGTTATAGTTATGCAAAAAGAATGTAGTTAAACAACATACAACTTCTTTTCATTTAAAGTGAATTTTCAATTAATTAATTCTTAAGTCATTACTTAAATTTCACTATAATTTAATTTCACATTTACATTCACATATAGTATTTCCATTTTATATTAACATAATTGTGAATCACCTTTAAATGTTAATTTAAATTCCAATTATTTATTAACAATTTTATTTATATTTGCAAACCATTAATTAAATGCATATTTCATTATTCAAACCTATACTTGTATATTATCCAATTAACCATTCATATAACATTTTTGAACTTCTTAAATATTTTGGTAAGTTATATATATGCTATAGAATGAAATTTAATACTATGCGAGTTTTACAGTTTCAATTTTATTTTAAGTTCATAATTTCCTAATTCTAAGGATTTCTACTTCAATTGATATTTTCACTTAGCTCTTAGGTTCATTTCTCATTTCACAATTCAGAAGTTTCTTAATGATCCAAGTCTAAATTCATTTCAATCATTTAAAAAAAATCATTAATTATTAAACGACTTAAGAATTCTAATCCCAGTTTCATTTCAAATCAAGTTTTGAAATAATATATACTTATATAATTTATATATCAAATTATACTATAGAGAATACAAAATAAAATAAATTTTGAATCAAAACAACGTTTAGACAAGCTATTAAGTGGTCTCCCCCACTCGGACTCTCGAAAATAAACGCCGATGATGCGTGCACTCATCGCCGAAATCATTTTCTAGCGTCAAGAGAAGGGAATATAACACTTATCATTAAAAAAATCCTTCGAAAACAATTTCAACTCAATTATACTATCATATAATACTCATATTATATTTTTCAAATTCTTGTAAGTCAATTTCAAACACCAAAATTTAAATTCCCAAATCCAATTTAAAATTCATTTATATTCATTATCAATTGTGTTTACAAGATTTCATTTTTCTAAATCCATTGTTATTTAATCAATTGTTGTAAATATTGACTGATCAAACAATAACGATAATAATCTAATATTATCATCTCCTAACAATCAATTCAATCAAAATGAATAAATATTCAAATAATTCTTTTATATAAAATATATTCCAAAACGATATTGTGTTGGTTTGTCCTATTCGAGTGTTTAGAAATTCCTATCGACGCCTTAGCGTCCCAAGTATCGACCAGAATTGATAAATACTCAACGGAACAAAGTTAACAGAATATAAAACCATTTTATATCAAATAACAAGTACGCTCTCTCATATACACTCAACTCATTCATATAGTTTACCTCTATTTCAATGAGTTATTCCCCACTAGAGCCAAGGTTTATCGCTAAACCAAGGCTCTGATACCAACTGTAACGACCCGCCTTTTTGGACAGTTTAAAACCGACGATCAAATACACATGTCGATTCCAAACCATTCAAAAGGGCAGATGGTTATTGGGGTAAATAAGAAAAGAAAAGAAAGAGAAATAAAGGAAAGAAACAACACAGAATCTCGCAGCGGAATGATAAAATATAATAGTCAAATAAACAGTTTATGAAGCTGTTTACTATACTTTGACAATTATTTATACAACATTTATCAGAGTTATACATATACAACAGAACAATTAAAATAATGCAGCAAATAGCATGATGCGAGGGTAATAATAGTAATAGTATACCAAATCTTCGTCTTCATCCTCCAGAATAGATCTTCAAAAATCTGAAAAACTCAGGACTGATCCGAGCGTAATGAAAAGACAAAACACTCGAGTCAGGACTAAAATATCCTTATGAAAGTTAAATCAACCGTAAATATATATGAGTGTAACGGCGTCAGAGATGTTTACGGGGTTTGACATCTCATATCCAGTGTCAACGTGCGTGCAATAACTCAAGAGATGGTACGGGATTTTCCCTCTCTCAAGGATCCGTTAAACTATCTACTATGTAGTAATGTACGCTAAGTAGATAATGCCTATCAGTAATATAAAATATCAAAATAGCGTTAAGGCGTTACCATAATCCCCCTTGACACATTTTTATAATGCTATAGTCTATACAGCACCGTAAGCCCCGCCGTAAACTGGTGGTTATCAGAGGGTACCCCATAGGTATAACACAAAACATAACGTAGTAGTCGCGAATAGGATAATCAGTATGACAAGGTACATGAGGCGATACCAACTAGGATACTAGTAGTTGCGTGATACAGACTGATGTTGAGCATAGCCAGCAGCTACCCCAACACCGCGAAACAACACTCCCAAATCAAGGGGTGCACCCAAATCGAATCACAAATGTAATAGATATGGTATCGAAGAAGCGTGTCCGCTAGAGGTAGCGAACCTCAATGGCCCGGCGCGGCTCCTGTTTTAGTCATGTCAGGGGTCATCCAATATCGTTCTCTTTTTTCAGTCAACGTGTTCACCAAATCATCCACTTCTGTAACAGCCCGCAAATCCGTACCCCTAGAATCAACACTATTTAACCTCTATTAACTCAAGTGGCACAGAATTACGAACCATTAGGGTTAAAGAAGAAGAGATAGAAGAAGAAGAAACTAAACAATATCAGAATCTCACAGTCGCAGCGGAATAAAATATAATAGTAAATATAGATCTTTACACAAAATGAAAACTGTATCACTTTTATACATCATATCATCAGAGTGTCTCATACATCAACAATCACAAATCAGACATACTGTGCAATAACAACAGCGGAATATATATATATATATACATACATACATACATACATATATACGTCTCGGTCTCCAGCTCCTCTCCTGCTCCATAGCAACCTAACCTGAACATATAATACTCGGTCTGACTTGAGCATTATAAATAAATAACACCCGAGTCAGTCTGGAATACCAGCTGATAATAATGCATCCAAATTGATTATTAAAGTTTCAAAAATCCTTTGAAAACAAAAGCATCTCGTAAGACCATGCCACAAATAAACATGTCGGGTTTTTACCTTACGATAGCTAAAACACTTTTTATAGAAATCCTCTGATATTATAATAGTGTCTATTTACAAATACTTATAAAATAGCCGAAATTGTTACATTCATTAAATTCCAGCTACTAGCCACCAAAGTGGGTAATACAAACAAAACTCGTACAAGGCTCGTAGGGAAAATGGATTTCCAACAATGACTAGGCACTGGGGTACCACCTGTCACAGTACGGGGCCTAGATCACCGTACCGAGGACTACTCCCTTCATCCCCTGCAACACAAGGCCGGAACCATTCCTTACTGAACAGTCCCGAACAAGATAAACCCCGTGGTTGGCGCGACCAACCACCCACTAAGCCGAAAATATATAAGGGACATCTAGACAGGGGAAATATCTTGTCCTGCTTGGGCATGACCCACCTAACCTTGCTGCATATCCCCTGATTTTCAGTCATTCCCGGTTGATGAGGCTTGAGGCTAAGCGTTACCTTTAGAACGTTTTCACTTAGAATGCCCATCGTCCACCTGACGATGTTTCGCAAGCATTCGTCCATACAAGTCCGTCCCGGGTTCGAACGGAACCGAAGGCACTATTCCTACTACATCCATTTTGGAAATATCCTCAGGATTAGTAGCGACTAGCCCTTGCACTTCCCTGCTCCATCTCCGACTCCGAACACGTTTTTCGCACGAAACGTACAAATCGGATCGAAGTGGTTTTCGAGAAATAAATCTCGATTCCGGTCTCTTCGAAACGATCACGCATTGTCCAATATTGATAGTCGGTGATTTAACTATCAATTTATATTCATAAACATCCATAAGCATTCATCACACAATAAATAATTCCCACATTATTTATTTGCCTCAATATCTTCAAAAGATATATTTTCCAAATTTCAAAGCTCATTTGAAAACAATTTCCAAATTTCTTCCATTACAAGGTAAATCTTTTACCATATATTCCCATTGGAAATAACCAAGTTCAAAACAACTTAGTTTGAAAACAATTAAAAACATTTTATATTGAAATATACTTTAAAATACGTAAATTCACCTCTAGTTACTTACTCAAAATAAGATTCAAAATGTGTACAGTAAAACCATTTATTAAGATATCAACTTTGATTTAACTAAATTTAAAAGTAGTGTTTTAATAAGATAAATACCAATTTCAAATGACTTAAGTCCAAAACTAGTCTTTTAAACAAATCCATTTATAAAAATAATTATTAAGGTATTTATAAAATTTACTATTGCTAATATACTTATAATTACTTTAAAATAATAATTCCCAAAACACTCTTTTTAAACAAACTTAAATTTTTTTTTTTTTAAATTTTTTTCTTTTTATAAAGTCAGTTTAACTCGAACTTGGTTCTTCTCAGGGAATCTCATATCCTCTTAAACATCACAGAAAATCCTTCTCACGATTTCTGTCTATTTATTCAATTTAGTTTTATGGTTTAATAACATAAATTTACTTTCACATTTGTCAATTTATAACATTTCTCTTTGTTATCTTTACAAATTTTCAATTTCCATTTTTAAATAGATTTCAAATTTTAATTCTTTAAATCCATTATTTAACAATACCTTTTATTTCTCAAAAATTCAATTTATCCATTTACAATTAATTATGGATTTATAATTTACTCAGCATTATTCCAATTGAATTTTATTTCAGTTTTCCATCCAATAGATCCAAATTTTTATATTCTTTTAAATTTCTTATTTATTAATTTTTCTTAGTTTCTTTTGAAACTCAATTCAATTCCTTTATAATTAAGCTCCAAATTTCTTATAATTAATATTCTGGATTGGGAATTTATACCACAATATCACAATACCAGTTAATTACAAAATTATCATCCACAATATATAAACAGGCATCATCATCGATTATAAAAATAATACTACATTGTGAGGAATCCAGTTGGATCCCTCCAACCTGTTTTTCCCTGCATCCACAAATATTAGCACAACCAAATATATATCAATTCAATTTGATAATAATTAACATATTCAGCTAAACATCCAAACAAACAATCAATACTAGCTGTCTACTTTACTAGTATCCAGATGTGAGTGAGAATAACTCACCTTGAGTTTTGGCGAGCATTCGAAATTCAAATTAAACCGGACGGTGTCCGATTTAACCCAAATTTCTACTTGCCCGGAATAGATCCGGAACTGTTCCACTGCGAAGTACTCTTTTCTGCGATTCCGGCGCTATCAAATTCGTTGAATTCTGTTCACGTATGCAAGAGTTATTTATTATTAAAGTTTAAATATCGATTTGAAAACAACTTTCGTTTATTTTATTTTTTTTAAAAAGAAAATACCATCGGCCTGCTTCAACTCAAAGGCAAAAATCACAGCCTCTCTCTCTTCTCCCTCTCACGCACGCCCTCCAGGAGATACACGAACCCATCATACACGCGACTAGGGTTCCCATCGCCCCTCCCTCTGCTTATCTATAAGTCGATCCAAGGTAGCCACGACAAAGCCCACGGCGACGCTCACCCACGACCCAAAGGACTCCGAGCTCGGCTGCTCCAAACGCCCTGAAAACGCACTCGAATTGCATACGAACGCGGCGAGATAACGACGCCATCTTCGAACAATATACCATCATAACCATCCACCTTGTAGATCTCAACACCACCTTCAATTTTCTAGTTGGAGATTCTTGAAATTAATGTGTGGATTGGCGGGAAAAGGAAGAAGAAACGCGCGAGTTATCGGCCATTGATATGAAAACTGCGGTGGCCTCGCGATATGCTTAGGGTTTGAACGATAATATATATATATATATATATATATATATATATATATATATTGTTTAATATTATTTAATTAATAAAATTCTCAATATAACCACACATGCAAACGAACTCCGATTCATACGTTCCGATAGGCGATTCTAAGGTTTTTCCGCGTTCCGGACACAATGGAACAAGTTTCGTAAGCTAATTCGGTCGTATGTGCGAGTTACAGAATTAAACGATCAATTTTAAATTAAACCGATTCAATCGATTTCTATGCGTTTCGAGCTGCCGGGGTCAAACGACAACTCCGATTGCTACGAAAATTGAAATCCGATAATAACTAACTATTACGGATCCAATGGAACTGGTTTCGTCGAATTCCGAGACTGTGCCCCGGAAGGCTATTTTAACTCGTCTATTAAATCCAGCGATTTTCGAAATTATCGAAATCACTCAAAATTTTCACTTTTAAAATGTTATTAACTTAACAATAATTCATATAACATTTATTATCACATTAAAAATCATTTTGGCTCATTCCGGACCAAAATCAGATTATTCGCATTTGAATAATATTAAATTCATTTTTAAATTATTATAAAATTCAAATTTTAATTTATTGACCTCAAAATTCACCTATAATTTCCACCATGCTATTTACACTCAGATAGCCCAAGATAAATTTTTAAAACCATTTTATCACTATTTACATCCAGAATTTCTTTTATTTCAATTCTGAATATTATATTATTATTGTTCAATTTTCAAATTAAATCCACACCTTAGAAATTTTAACTTGTTAATATAATTTAAACCAATTCCTTTAGTTTAAAATAAATTTTAAACCCATAGTAAACATTTAAAATAAATTAAATTTTCACAAATCCCATACTCAAAATTCTAGGATGTTACAACTTCATTCTGGATCAACACTCCGCGTATAATAGTTATTAAAGTGGTGTTCGGTATCGACAGAGAGTATGTCCATATCTGATCCCGGTCTCTTTAATAACTACGTATTATTACACCGTTGGCTCTTTTACATTTCAAATCGATTCATAATTGATATCAAAATATCATATTCGCTTCAAAAATCATATCCATTTCAAATATCATCGCATCTATTTAAAATGTAAGGTTCCGTTTCAAAAATCATTTTTCGCCTCAATATCTCATTTCGATTTCCAAAATCATTTCGAATTTCACTTTAGCTTGCAACTTCATTTAACCCAATTCACATTTAAATTCAAGATTTAAACATAAACATTTCACCTTATTGCTCAGCTTGAAATTTTTGAAAATAGTTTTAAGTAGTTTAAAAGTAGTTTTAAATAATTAAAATAGTTAAAAATACTTAAAATCTTTAAATGGATTTCAAATAGATAAATTAATTTAAAATAATTAATATAGGTTAAAATAGTTTAAGTATTTAAAGATGGTTTATATAACAGAGTAATTTGGAAAAAAAATGAAACTGCTTCAAAACCAAAACATTTCAATTATAACTTCTCAATTCAAATCAATTTCAATTTTCATTCTACCGATTCAATTTCGATTTCAATTCAAATCAATGTCAACTTTGACTTCAAATCAATTCGATTCTATATTCATCCCCAATTAATTCAATTATAATTTATATCGATTTGGAGTTTTATTTTTCAAAATATCAATTTATAACACTTAACAAAATTTTCCTTTAATATTCAAATTCAAATCCAAATTTCAAATATGATTTAATTCCAAATTTCAAATATGATTCAATTCCAAATTTCAAATATCAAAATATCATTTTTATATCACTTTTACTTAGTAATATTCAAAGCTTGAAATAATGTTCAATATTTAAACAAATAAATTTCGAAATACAACCATATGCCAACTATTTTTTTATCTCAAAGTCTCAACTTAAATTATTTAACAATTTCCTTTAGCCAAAATTTATTTTAACATTCCAAACTCAAATTTTCGATAAATTCGATTTCTATAAATTGATTTTACTTGTAACTTTTAAATCAAAACATTTAAATAAATTCCAAATCGACGATTTTAAAAATTATTAATTTAGCCAATCCGGTGTCCGTATATAATTTTCTATCCTATGGCCAAGTGATTATTATTTCAATTTAAATATCAGGGATTAATATATATCACTTAAATTAAATCACAGTATCATATGTATGCATAACAGAATATATATAAGCAAATAAACATCCAAACATTTAAATATCAACCAATAGCATCCATCGAACTACATCATCCAATAGGCAATACAATTCACGGCAATTTCATAGTTATCAATGTTAGGTAATTTAATAGCAATTCAATTCTAATTTTAACTTGACCGTCAATTTGATTTTCAACGGTGAATTCAAATGACAATCTATACGACAATTAAATTTTATCAAACAACGACAAATAAAATTCATATCACTTCATAATATCATATTTAACTAGCATAAAGATATTCAGTACGTTGTGAGTGTTATAAAACACTCACCTTGATATTTTGTTGTCGCTGAGACGTTCCGGTTTGGAACTAAAACTGGACGACGCCCAATTTTATTCCAAATTTCCACCGTCTCCAAATCCATCCAAACCAGTTTCATTTCGAAGCACTCGTCATTACGTTCGCAATGCAAAAAGTTTCGTTCCAATCGGACCTCGTATGAAAAAGTTATGTATTTTAAACATTTGCGAATTTAAATATATATATATATATATATATATATATATATATATATACACATATTTTTTTCAAACCCTACTTTCAATCTCAGCCCTCCATTTTCTCAACTGCAGATCTGGGCCCTTCCTTCCATCTTCTCCAAAACGTGAAAAGCACGTACAATTTCGACCCATAGCTGCCGATGCTTAAGCTAATTATACGACCAACTCCGGCATCTTAAAGACGATCAGGTTACACCACTTCGAAGCCACCGCCTTACTCCATCTTCGCCCCAGATAGCTCCAAGCTCGGCCTCATCCTCTGCCTCGAATTGCGTGAAAAACGTAGCTGCTTCCATCGCGTTTTGCCTTCAATCCGTGGCTCCGTTTCCGATCTCCACCGTTGGATAGCTAGATCTTGATGCCCTCTACAACTTTGTAGTTGAGAGTTTTTGCTAATTGTTTATGGATTGAGAGGAAAATGAGGAAGAAGTTTCGAAATTTTCTGGCCATTGAAATGAAAGTGGCGGCTATCACCTTTTGACCTAGGGTTTTAGAAATTTGTGAATTATGAAGTCCTTTTATAGAAAAATACGCGACACTATTCATCCCGGAATTTCCGAGCTCCGATTTACGTGCGGTAACCGGCGTTTGTAGGGTTTGTCCTGCGTTCCGGACACAATGGAACAGGTTTCGAAAGCTAATTCGATCGTATGTGTGAGTTACGGCAATAAACGATCGATTTGAAATTAAATCGGTTAATTAAATTTCTGTGCGTTTGGGCTCGCCCCGGACAAACAGTAAATCCGATTGACTCGAAATTTGAAACCTTACAATAATATGACATTACGGATCCGATGAAACTGGTTTCGTCGAAATCTGAGACTGTTTGAAAAATGACTATTTTAACTCGTCAATTAAATATTAAAATATTCAATTTTCACAAATTTACTTTTAATTCGATTTTAAAAGTTCTACAACATCATTCTAACTTTAATATGATAAAATAAAATTTTACAAATCATTTTTAATCATATTAAACCCGTTATTCAATTATCCAATAAATTCCAATTTCAAAATCTTATTAACTCTATTATAATCCCAATATAACTTACATTCACTTGGAAACCAATTTGAATCATATTAAATCAAATTTCAATTATTTACTCTATTTTCATATAATAAATTTCCATATCAAATTAATCGTATCAAATTCGGAATTTAATTATCCAAACATTTGTAATATTAAATTTAAACAAATTTGATTATTCTTAAATCGCTATCTTTTGAAATATTCAGAACGAACTTATAAAATTTAACAAATTCAAATTATAGAACAACCATTTTCACTAAAATAGTTATTCAATTTCCGTTATGCAATTATTCAATAAATTCCAAATATTAAATTTAAACAATTTAATTGTTCAATATTTGATGGATTTCAATATTGGATTTTTAAATAAAATTTCATTATCAGTCGATTTACTATATTACATCAAATGAATTCCACATTATTATTTAACTACAGTTAGAGATAATGCACTCAACTAATATATAACTTTCATTTCAATTGCAATTGGTTCACAAATTTAATTCGACTAACTAAATGAATAGGTAACTTAAATAATTATCACCGTTAACTTTTAATTACTTATAAGTTTATTATTTACAAATAAGTGTCACAACTACCTATACAATACAAATTCATTCAATTACCTTTGACTACATATTATTTCAATTGATTTGGGACTCCATTCAATTCATAAATAATTAACTTAGATAAAATTTGTTGCATTTCATTCTAGTTATTATTATTCCAAACGACTTACAATTTTTTTCAAACACTAAATCACAAAATCTTATTAAATTAGCTATTTTAATTATCGAAAATTTATGGGTCGTTACACATCTGGTATATATGAATGAATGTTTGGCTGTTCAAGTTGATTTTACAAAAAAAAAAAATTAACCTGTCAAACACTTTTCCTTCCCCACTGTTTCTATTTGATCTGTGTAATAAACTATGGTTAGTTATGCATGATGTTTTAGTTAACAAGTTGGGGTCTTTTTGTTTAAACTTATACCATGTTCCAGTAACAAATCAAAACAAGTTTTTTTAATTTTCTTTATTGGAAACAGAATCAATTTTAAGTATCAGGTTTAATAAAGCAAACTATACCAAAGTTTTAAAACTCTTTACTTCATACAAATGATTTTTTTAAAAAAAACAGGGATTTTAAACAAAATGAGTTGCCTAAACTTAAGTTATGATCTAGCAAACTGTTTCAAGCTCGAAAATGAAGAACCTGACTCCAGAACACTCAGCTTACAGTAACAACTAGTCATATGATAAATTCAAGAATTTTAATTTAACGATTTGATTATATAGCTTGCATCAACATTTAAAAACAAGATTTTTAAAACAAAAATGATAAATTTTAGTGGAGTGTTTAATGTGCAGTTCACAGTTGAACGAAATTTCCATTTTGATCAATTCTTAAAGATCGAACAAATTTTAAATGCTAAAACTTTGCTGGAAGCTAGTATGATCGACAATGATCTTGAGAAAATTATCAAAGAATTTTTCTATTGCATAGATTTGAAGTAAGAGTTCGAATTAGGGTCCGTGATCAAGTTTTGAGGTGATTGGAAAATGGGGGATTTTGTTATCTAGGAGTGATCGAGCTCCATATGCCTTTTGGGAATGAGAGTACAAGTTGTTGACGTGGCATGGCCGGAAGCGTGGGTTTTCCGGTGGACTGAAAAGCGTTTGCGAAGGGGTTTTTGCGTGTTGATGTTGGGGTGCAGTTCGACGAAATGGTGAAAATTCATTTTCGAATTTTCTGTGTCGAATCGAAGTTGAATTTCCTGTTTGGGTGTTTTCGACTTGCCAATGATCGTGGCGATCACCGGAGTCGCGGCGCCACGTCGTGCACATGCACGACGTGTTTTTGGGTACCAATGAGTAAGCATGATTTGGAACTCGAGTTGAAACTTGACAAAAAGCATGTTTGCTTCGGGACGAAACTCGCGTATGCGAGTATACTGGGCTATCTTAGTTTAGGTATTTAAACCGAAAGAAAAAAAAGAGAGAAAGGGAGAAGGAGAAACTGGGACGAGGGGAGAAAGGGAAGAGGCTTGGGGAAGTGACGAGGAGGACACGGGTTTGGCTCGAGCGGGAAGCATTGTTTATTCGGGTTGCTTTATAATGGGTAGGCCCGACCAAGTAAATTTCTATATTTACAAGTTAACCAATGTAAATTTGTGTTAAGTGAAAAAAAAACTTACTATGAGTTTAAAACATCTAGCAATATTTCAAAATTTAACTAACCCTTTATTTAAATAATTAAATCTAAAATATGAATTGGAATTAATTTACATTAGAACTTTTAAATGCAACAATAAATTGATTTTTAAGATATAAAGAAGATTTAAAACGATAATTTAGGTCTATCAATTAATGATTTTGAAATGAAATTAAGAATGATATACAATTTGAAATTAAAATTGATTGTTTAACAATTAAGTCTTCAAATTAATTTGGAAATTAATAATTTGTTATTCAGATAAATTAAAGTCGACAAATCAAATTTAAGGGTTAATTATAATAGCTAATTTTGAAACAATAAATCGAGTTAATTAAGATTTAATTTATTTATCCAAATCTTAATCATTGATTTAAACATCACTACAAATAATTGTGTGGTAAATTTATTTAGAGCACATTGGAAAATAATTAACTATGGCTGTGCACGATATTGATATTTCTATTCTGTTTGTTGTAATGTGTGATGTAGATTTCCATGTACTGCACTGTAATTGTGATTTGTTCGGTATTGATGTGAAAACCCTGTTTACCCGTAAAACGACATTTAAAACTTCGATGCGACAGGGAATAAGATTTCAGTTGATTATCTGAAGCCCACATCGAATGAGTGAATCTTTGTGAATGACATCCACATGTTTCAAAATTGACACTCACTATTCGAATTAACCGGGAGAGGACCTTTGTGTCGTATAACCCATTTTGAATATGTGATTCGACGTTATGATAGCATTTGAAGACCGGTGATGAAGACCGGGTATTTACGAGAATGATAGGATGACCTATCGATTGTCTCTGCACAGAGTAGCTATGGTATAGAGATTCCCTAAGTGATGGGATGTCCGATCAGGATTGTGAACGCCCGGATTGCAAGGACTTCTTTGGAAGTGCCTTCGGTTCTGTTCGAACCCAGAACAGACTAGTATGGATTGTATGTCTGACATTACAATTGAATATAAAGAAGATTTCTTTCAAATACATTTCTGTTGGTGGGGGAGAATTTATTCTCTTAGCTTAGCACCCTTCTCTGAGACATACGAGCTCAGAGGTTATGTAATTGAAGGTTATCAGCAATACATTCCCAACTTGGTAATGTGGCATGCTGAGTGTTGCTGATCATTTGTTGATCAAAGCGTGGCTTTTGTGAAAAGCGTAGATTTGTGGACGAGACTTCGTCGAACCTCACACCCTGGAATGGTCGAAAAAGGAAAGATGCAGCAAGGTTATTGAGGGTAGCGCCCCTTAGGGTATGTGCATTCCCTTCTGGATAGAAGTGGTATCATGGTATGGAGCCCAGATACTTAACTTATATGGATATCGTAGATATATATGTATATATATATATGTATGTATATATTACTTTATGATTTGTTGCTGGGGCCCCGGATAAAGGTTGGTTACAACTGGGGGATGGCATACTCGTGTCAGTAGTTACCAAGTTAGGGGTAACCCGGCCTTGTGTTGGCAGAGATCCGGTTAGGTTCTCGGGTCGTCCCTCCAGAGGCGTACCCATATGGCCCAGGAAGTTCCTTAGTCTGACCATTCGTTGGAAATCCAAAGGAACAATACGAACCCTGTACGGCTTTAGTTGTAGAACCTGCCATTTACTTATGGTGGCGCCCCACTGTTTAGATGGTAGCTATAGTAGGCATAGTTCGGAATGTCTATGCTGGCTAAGATTAATATTTTATTTTTGAAATACTTTCTACACTATGCACTAGTAATGATATCAAAGAAATTTCCCCGCACCAAGCATATTTGACTATCATAGGAAGAAATCTCCTCCAATTCTGCGATTGCATTGTGTGTGTGGTGGGAGGTCTTATGGTAGTTTCATTTTAAAAGCATATCGAAATTCTTTTATAAATCTAGTTTCTTTAAAAGCAATTGTTTTTGTTTACTCATACCAGTCCCATGACTGACTTGGAGTTTATTGTTTCTTTCCTAAACTCTAGGTGCCCATAATTTTTGCTCAGGCAGCCTAGTAGCAGGTTTCCATACTCTGGAGTTAGCGGTATTTTGGAGCTCTTATTTTGGAGATATCTTAGGAGGAAGTTGGAGATCTCAGGTGTTTAGCTTTTGGGAGTTCATTATTACTTCTTTCATTTGAAGACTTTTTGGATGCATGATCACTATTGTATTATTATGATGTTTATTCGAAGTTGTGGTGTATGTATTAAATACTCTGATGTAGAAATGGATATTATACTGTTGTATCTGTGTTATATGCATGATATTCATTCCGTTCCGCTGTTTTATATTCATCTGATGTTGTTATAAGCTCCATCCGAACTGAAATTTGACGTTCGAATCTACGGCAGTCTAATACAAGTTAGGTATTTGGTGTCGACTTTTGAACGATGAATTTTGGGTCGTGATGAATTGGTATTGGAGCAGAAGGTTGAGTAAGAACTTTAGCTACGGAGTATAACACATTAGATGGCTTATTAGAGATAGGTGAAGTATACCCTAGAATGAGTATAACCAAGACTGAAACTCTAAATTTTCTTAGTCTATTTCTTTTTACTACTAATATTCCTTAAGATATCTCGTCCGCATATCTAAATCAATTTTTCTTACTAATTACAGATAGTAAGAATGAGCAGACGCAGAGGAAAAGCTAGGGGTCAAGGGAATGCCGCAGCATCAAACCAAGATCCTCCAACAGTAGTAGCAGCAGTAGATATCCAGCAGCAGCCAAATCAGGCTGATTTGTATAAAAATTGCTCAAAACTTGGTGGCAAACCGTTCACCGGCAAGAAGTCAATTGTTGAGGCTCAAGCATGGGTAAGATGGGCTAAAGTTGCAAAACGAGCAGAAGAGACTTATAGCTTCTTGGCAACTCCAAGAAGAAGCCTCAGCCTGGTGGGAAACAGTCATTATAGATGAACCAGAGGAAGAATTTTCTTGGAATCGTTTTAAGGCGGTGTTTGAAAAGCGTTATATGCCGTCGGTAGGAATTTCCAGAATGTATCAAGAATTTTTGGATTTAAATCAAGAAAGCTTGTCGTTTGAAGAGTACTTAAATAAGTTCAACGAACTATCCCATTTTTGTCCAGAGTTGTTAAAAACGCCTCTTAAGAAAAATGAAAGGTTAATCCATGGAATGAACCAGAAATATCACCAAAGGATGACATCACACGTCAAAGAATCTTTTTCTGATCTTATTGATATGGGTTATAGGTATGCCACGCTGGATATGCAGGAGATTCCAAGGGAAGGAGGAAATTCAAATAATCAGAATTGGAAGAAAAGGAAGTGTGGGGGCAAGAGGCCACACCAAGACAAGGATAAGAAGAGCAGTCAAGGAAATTCGGCTAGGAACATAACTTGTTACAATTGCCAAGAGAAGGGCCATTATTCAAACAGCTGCAAAAACCTGAAAAAGCAAGTTAAGAGGGAACAACCTGTGAGGAATGATCAAGGAGCTAAAGAATGCTATAATTGTCATAAGCCTGGTCATTTTATTAAGAATTTCCCGGTAATGAAGCAAGCACAGGTGGCAAATGTTTATGCGATAAAGAAAGACCCTTCAACTTCAAAAGCAGATAAAGGAAAATGTGTTCTGGAAGGTAACCTTACTATTTATGATAGAATTGTTAAAGTTTTATTTGACACGGGAGCTTCACATAGCTTTATCTCCCAACAAACCCTAAGTGAATTAGAACTTAAAACTGAATTTGTTGATGACCACTATTTGCGTGAAAAATCCGGTTGGAGGTCCCGCAAATCTTTGTTTGTATTGTAAGAAAGTTCCTATTTCATATGCTCGCTATCAATTTCCTATCAACCTTTATGTCCTCGAATTTAATGAATTTGAAATCTTACTCGGAATGAACTGGTTATCGAAATATGAAGTTAAATTGGATTGTAATAACCGAACAGTTTTAGTCAAAACAAGCCTTGGAAATTTTGTTGAAATCTCATGTGAGGATCCGAGTCCAAAGAGAGATAGATTGATGTATACTTTGGGATATCCTGAACCCAGTTTGCAGTCTATACCTGTTGTTCGGGAATTTTTCGACGTATTTGAAGAAGTAAAATCCTTACCTCCACGCAGAGAAATAGAATTCCGAATTGACTTAGTACCTAATGTTCGTCCTGTTGTTCACGCAAGTCACAGAATGGCACCTGGGGAAAAAATTGAATTAGTCGATCAAACTCGAGATTTGCTAAAGAAAGGATTGATTAGCTCTAGTTTTTCTGAATGGGGTTCAACCGTTGTGTTCGTGGCTAAATCAGACGGGTCTTTGAGATTGTGTGTAGATTACCGCGATCTAAATAAACAACCTCTCAAAAACAAATTCCCTTTACCTAGAATTGACGATCTATTCGATCAACTTCATGGCGCTCGATTCTTTTCTAAAATGGATCTAGCTCAGGGATTCCATCAGCTACGAATAGTCGAGGATTGTGTTCATTTAACTGCCTTTAGGGGTCCTGACATGTTCTACGAGTGGTTAGTTATGCCCTTCGGACTAACCAACGCTCCCGCGTACTTCGTAGATTTAATGACCCGAGTGTTTCGAGAAGTATTGAACAAATTTGTCTTGTGTTTGTTGATGATATCTTGATTTACTCCAAAATCGAAGAGGAGCATGCTGAACATCTCAAAATTGTTTTAGAAATATTGAGGAGGAATATCTTATTCGCTAAATTTTCTAACTGTCACTTTTGGATTAAAGAAGTCAGATATTTCGATCATATGGTTAATGAAGAAGGAATTTCTATTGATCCAAGCAAGATTTCTGCAATTCTGAACTGGAAGCAACGCACAACTCCTAGAGAAGTTCGAAGTTTCTGGGTTTAGCGGGATATTATAGAAAGTTTGTACAGGATTTTTCTAAGTTGGCTAGCCCATTGACTAAGCTAACAATGAAGAATGCTAAATTCGTTTGGACTCCAAAATGTGATGAAGCTTTTCAGAAACTGAAAAAGAGATTGACTATTGCTCATGTTCTCGCTATCGTTAACGGGAACTAAAGCCTATCTATCTATACTAACGCGTGTGGTGATGGGGTAGGTGCAGTATTAATGCAGAATGGGAAGATAGTTGCCTACGCGAGTAGACAATTACGTCTGCACGAGAGAAACTACCCAACACATGATTTGGAGCTTTTGGCTATTGTTTTCGCTTTAAAAATCAGGCGACACTATCTTCTGGGTAAGAATCTTTTCAGATTTCTTAACAATTTACGAACTTAACTTAAACAATATACTTAATAAACTCTCTTCGTTTTAGGTGAAAAATTTGAATTATTCACCGACCATAAATCCTTGAAATATCTCTTTACCCAGAAAGATCTGAATCTGCGACAACAACGTTGGTTGGAATTTCTGGCATCTTATGACCTAGATATTCTATATAAATCTGGAAAAGCCAATGTAGTTGCCGATGCTTTAAGTAGGAGACATGTTGTTCTCACATATCTTGTTATCACTCCTACCCTTCTTAAGAAGATCGCGAGCAAGCAATATGAAGATGAGTTTCTTCGTGGAATTTATAAAAGAATTTGCCAAGGGGAAGACACTAGTTTTGAGATGGATAATAGAGGAGTAATAAGATTAAAAGGAAGGATTTGTGTTCCAGACTTCCCTGATCTGAAACTTGAAGTTCTAGATGAATGTCACAAATCAAAACTCAGCATCAATCCAGGAGTTAATAAAATGTATAGAAACATAAAAAGGACTTTCTGGTGGAAGACAATGAAAAGAGACATATCGATATATGTGAGTCGCTGTGCTACTTGTCGGCAAATCAAAAGCGATCAAAAGAAAGTGGCTGGTTTACTTCAACCTTTGGAAGTATCGAAATGGAAATGGGATCAGGTATCGATGGATTTCATCGACGGATTGCCACGAACCAAGAAGGGAAATGAAGCAATTTGGGTTATAGTAGACCGTCTAACCAAAACTGCCCACTTTATTCTAGTAAAATCCACTCGGACTGCAGCAAGCTTAGCAGGTATATATATAAAGGAAATAGTTCGTCTCCATGGTATTCCCAGCAGTATAGTGAGTGATCGTGACCCGATCTTCACTAGTAGATTTTGGGAGGCATTCCAAGCCGCTTTGGGAACAAAATTAAATTTCAGTACTGCTTATCACCCACAATCTGATGGGCAAACTGAGAGGGTTAACCGTATTCTAGAAGACCTTTTGCGTACTTGCATTCTCGATTTTGGTGGTTCTTGGGAGGACCATTTACATCTGGTCCAGTTCTCTTATAATAACAGCTATCGGGCTAGAGATGACTCCTTTCAAAGCTTTATACGGTCGTCCATGTCGATCACCTGCATGCTGGATCGAATCAGGTGATAGACTCGTCCTTGGACCAGACATGATTAAAGAAGCCATAGAGAAGGTTGATTTTATTCGAAAGAAATTAATAACTGCTCAAAGTCATCAGAAGAACTATTATGACCGTCGAAGAAGATATTTGGAATTTCAAGTTGGAGATTCTGTATTTCTGAAAGTGTCTCCGATGCGGGGTGTATTGAGATTCGGGAAAACTGGAAAGCTAGCACCGCATTATATTGGTCCTTTTCCTATTCTGGAGAGGATTGGTCCTCTGGCATATCGAGTGCAGCTACCCAGCTGGTTGTCTGGCGTGCATGATGTGTTCCACATTTCTAATCTTCGGAAATATATGCACGATCCACAAAGTATTATTGAAGAAGCTTCTCAGCAGGATCTTAAAATCACTCCTAACTTGGCAGTTAAAAGAGAGCCGATAAAAATTGTAGATCGTGATGAGAAGCGATTGAGGAACAAAGTGGTGAAACTGGTCAAAGTTCACTGGAGTGGCGATGCAATGGACTGTACTTAGGAAACTGAAGATAATATGAAGAAATCAAATCCCAATTGCAGAGTATACATCTCGGCTTAAACTGCAAGTCATTTCCTTATTTTTCTAAATTCGTATATTCTTTGTTTGCGTTTCTCTCTCTTTCAGTTTCGAGGACGAAATCTTTTTAAGGAGGGAATATTGTAACATCCCAGAATTTGTTAAATTGAATTTAGTAACTTATTCGAATTTTAAATTTAATTTGTGAAATTTCAACAGAAATTAAAAATTGTTGATATTAATATTACAAAATTATGGTATTAAACAAATATTTGATAGTTGAGTTTAAATAAATAATAATAATAATTAAAGAAAAGAACATATTACAAAACAAGAAATTGTTTAAATAATAAAATAAAATATATTGATAAATTACATGTTAATAGTTAAACTTTAAATTGAAATAGAATTTAAAAAGAAGAATGTATGTTAGTAATAAAATTTATATAGTTATAAAATGACGTAAGACATACATATAAAGTATAAGTGTGTAGAGATATAAACAAGAAAAAAAATTGTATAATAAAAACAAGACCAAATGTACTTATAAAAAGCAACAACATATGTTGTAAGTATCAAAGAAGCATTGCATTACATGCCTTCATTTAACGCTTTCGTTAAATGCTATTTACTCTTCAGCATGTACAAGATCCCATCAGCTAAATTAAAAGGCATGGGTTTAGTCAACAAATAAGGAAAAGGATATAATCTAATTAAAACTGTTGCACCAGTAAACTGCACACCTTCTTGTATACCCTCTCCTTTATATACATGAACATCAGTTGTAATTCATTTGTTCAACAAATCTTAGCAAAGAACAGAAATAAAAAAAGAGAAAGATCAAACTGCAGTGCAAAACAGATATAGTCTCTGTTTCAAAATTTTGTCCAAGTGAGTAAAAACTTCTGTTTCTTCCAATCTTTTTGACTGCTGTGTGGATGTCTGAATAATATAGGGAAGTAAAACTTTGGTTTGCATCTGGTATATATGAATGAATGTTTGGCTGTTCAAGTTGATTTTACAAAAAAAAAAATTAAACCTGTCAAACAGTTTTCCTTCCCCTCTGTTTCTATTTGATCTGTGTAATTAACTCTGGTTAGTTATGCATGATGCTTTAGTTAACAAGTTGGGGTCTTTTTGTTTAAACTTATACCATGTTCCAGTAACAAATCAAAACAAGTTTTGTAATTTTCTTTACTGGAAACAGAATTAGTTTTAAGTATTAGGTTTAATAAAGCAAACTATGCCAAAGTTTTAAAACTCTTTCCTTCATACAAATGATTTTTTTTAAAAAAAAAACTGGGATTTTAAACAAAATGGGTTGCCTAAACTTAAGTTATGATCTAGCAAACTGTTTCAAGCTCGAAAATGAAGAACCTGATTCCAGAACACTCAGCTTACAGTAACAACAGATCGTATGATAAATTCAAGAATTTTAATTTAATGATTTGATTATATAGCTTGCATCAACATTTAAAAACAAGATTTTTAAAACAAAAATGATAAATTTTAATGTATTGTTTAATGTGTAGTTCACAGTTGAACGAAATTTCCATTTTGATCAATTCTTAAATATCGAACAAATTTTAAATGCTAAAACTTTGTTGGAAGCTAGTATGATCGACAATGATCTCGAGAAAATTATCAAGAATTTTTCTATTGCATAGATTTGAAGTACGAGTTCGAATTAGGGTTCGTGATTAAGTTTTGAGGTGTTTGGAAAATGGGGGATTTCGTCATCTAGGAGTGATCAAGCTCCATATGCCTTTGGGGAATGAGAGTACGAGGTGTTGACGTGGCATGGCCGGAAGCGTGGGTTTTCCGGTGGACTGAGGAGCGTTGGCGAAGGGGTTTTTGCGTGGTGATGTTAGGTTGCAGTTCGATGAAATGGCGAACTATGTCGAATCGAAGTTGAATTTCGTGTTTGGGTGAGATTTTCGACTTGTCGATGATCGTGGCGATCACTGGATTCGCGGCGCCACTTCGTGTACATGCACGACGTGTTTTTGGGTATCAGTGAGTAAGCATGATTTGGAACTCGAGTTGAAACTCGAGAAAAAGCACGTTTGCTTCGGGACGAAACTCGCGTACGCGAGTATACTAGGCTATCTTAGTTTAGGTATTTAAACTGAAAGAAAAAAAAGAGAAAGGGAGAAGGAGAAACTGGGATGAGGGGAGAAAGCGAAGAGGCTCGGGGAAGTGACGAGGAGGACCCGGGTTTGGCTCGAGCGGGAAGCATTGTTAGCTCGGGTTGCTTTATAATGTGTAGGCCCGACCAAGTAAATTTCTATATTTACAAGTTAACCAATGTAAATTTATGTTAAGTGGAAAAAAAAACTTACTATGAGTTTAAACCATCTAACAATGTTTTAAAATTTAATTAACCCTTTATTTAAATAATTAAATCTAAAATAAGAATTGGAATTAATTTACATTAGAACTTTTAAATGCAATAATAAATTGATTTTTAAGATATAAAGAAGATTTAAATCGATAATTAAGGTAAATAATTATTTTTATTAATTAATGATTTTGAAAAGAAATTAATAATGATATACAATTTGAAATTAAAATTGATTGATAAACAATTAAGTGTTCAAATTAATTTGGAAATTAAGAATTTGTTATTCAGATAAATTAAAGTCGACAAATCAAATTTCAGGGTTAATTCAAATAACTAATTTTGAAACAAGAAATCGAGTTAATTAAGGTTTAATTTATTTATCCAAATCTTAATCATTGATTTAAACATCACAACAAATAATTGTGTGGTAAATTAATTTAGACCACATTGGAAAATAATTAACTATGGTTGTGCATGATATTGATATTTCTATTCTGTTTGTGATACTGTGTGATGTAGATTGCTATGTACTGCACTGTAATTGTGATTTGTTCTGTATTGATGTGAAAACCCTGTTTACCCGTAAAACGGCATTTAAAACATCGATACGATAGGGAATCGGATTTCAGTTGATTATCCGAAACCCACATCGAATGAGTGAATCTTTGTGAATGACATCGACATGTTTCAAAATTGACACTCACTATTCGAATTAAACGGGAGAGGACCTTTGTGTCGTATAATCCATTTCGAATATGCGATTCGACGTTATGGATAGCATTTGAAGACCGATGATGAAGACCGGGTATTTGCGAGATCGATATGATGACCTATCGATTGTCACTACACCGAGTAGGTACGGTATAGAGATTCCCTAAGTGATGGGAAGTCCGATCATGATTGTGGACGCCCGGATTGCAAGGACTTCTTTGGAAGTTCCTTCGGTTCTGTTCGAACCCAGAACAAACAAGTATGGATTGTATGTCTGACATTACAATTGAGATATAAAGCAGATTTCTTTCAAATACATTTCTGTTGGTGGCGGAGAATTTATTCTCTTAGCTTAACACCCTTCTCTGAGACGTACAAGCTCAGAGGTTATGTAGTTGAAGGTTATCGGCAATATATTCCCAACTTGGTAAAGTGGAATGCTGAGTGCTGCTGATCATTTGTTGATCAAAGCGTGGCTTTTGTGAAAAGTGTAGCTTTGTGGACGAGACTTCGTCGAACCTCACACCCCGGAATGGTCGAAATAGGAAAGATGCAGCAAGGTTATTGGGGGTAGCGCCCCTTAGGGTATGTGCATTCCCTTCTGGATAGAAGTGGTATCATGGTATGGAGCCCAGATACTTAATTTATGTGGATATCGCAAATATATATATATATATATATATGTATGTATGTATGTATATATATATATATATATGTATATATATATATATTACTTTGTGATTTGTTGTTGGGGCCCCGGATAAAGGTTGGTTACAACCGAGGGACGGCATACTCGTGTCAGTAGTTACCCAGTTAGGGGTTACCCGGCCTTGTGTTGGCAGAGATCGGTTAGGTTCTCGGGTCGTCCCTCCAAAGGCATACCCATGTGACCCAGGAAGTTCCTTAGCCTGACCATTCGTTGGAAATCCAAAGAAACAATACGAACCCCGTATGGCTTTAGTTGTAGAACCTGCCATTTACTTGTGGTGGCGCCCCACTGTTTAGATGGTAGCTATAGCAGGCATAGTTCGGAATGTCTATGCTGGCTAAGATTAATATTTTATTTTCGAAATACTTTCTACACTATGCACTAGTAATAATATCAAAGAAATTTCCCCGTACCAAGCATATTTGACTATCATAAGAAGAAATATCCTCCAATTCTGTGATTACATCGTGTGTGTGGTGGGGATCTTATGGTAGTTTCACTTTAAAAGCATATCGAAATTCTTTTATAAATCTAGTTTCTTTAAAAGCAATTGTTTTTGTTTACTCATACCAGTCCCATGACTGACCTGGAGTTTATTGTTTCTTTCCTAAACTCTAGGTGCCCATAATTTTTCCTCGGGCAGCCTAGTTGCAGGTTTTCGTACTCTGGAGTTAGCGGTATTTTGGAGATCTTATTTTGGAGATATCTTAGGAGCAAGTTGGAGATCTCAGGTGTTTAGCTTTTGGGAGTTCGTTATTACTTCTTTCATTGGAAGACATTTTGGATGCATGATCACTATTGTATTATTCTGATGTTTGTTCGGAGTTGTGGTGTATGTATTAAATACTCTGATGTAGAAATGGGTATTATATTGTTGTATCTATGTTATATACATGATATTCATTCTATTCCGCTGTTTTATATTCATCTGATGTTGTTATATGCTCCATCCGAACTGAAATTTGACGTTCGAATCGCCAGTAGTTGAATACAAGTTAGGTATTTGGTGTCGACTTTTGAACGATGAATTTTGGGTCGTGACATGTGATATGAGACACACGTTTACACTGTTTGGATTTCTATCTGGAAGTTTGTGACACATTTGTCTAAGAGACGTATTTGCCAGTACTGGACCTTCGGGTCCTTTGTCCTTCAGGACGTTTGTCTAAGAGACATATTTGTCCACTGCGACGTATTTGTCCTTCAGGATGTTGTCCTTCGGGATGTTTATCTAAAATACGTATTTATTATCCTACGGGACGTTTGTCTAAGAGACGCGGTGCCTTATTATGAGAGAGCATTACTTGGCGGGCTTCGGCAATAAGCATGTGCTATATCTTTGAGATGATTTCATCGATGTTTGTGATTTCATTAGTGTATCGCCCTTTTTCGAAATTGGTCCATTGAACCATTCGATATACATTTTTGGTGATTACCTTTCGGGAATTCGAACTCTTAGAAGTTCTATTTTTAAGATTTCAATTATCTACACTATCATTATATGAAATTTTCCTTTTGGCATTTACTTGAGATTTTATTCTCCTCTTTGGAGATATATTTGCATTATGGCCTCTTTGAGATGGGATCTCTTTATGCATGTTTTGGGTTTGCCAAGATGGCGGGTTTAGGTTTTCCCCTAAACTATATTTGATGTTTATGAATGCCGATGATATGAGGCTTGCTACTTTTAGCCCTTTATGGGTATTTTATCTCCTTTGAGATTATACATTTGTATAGTGATACCATATTATCACTTGGTGTAATCATAAACTTTGTTCCTTGCCATTCGGAAATATTATCACATTATCCTTATATTCATATTATAGCTTATCCATGTAAACTGATTTATTTAGCTAGATCGTACCGTGTATTTTATAATCGGGCCAGATAGAGGTGTTTCAGGTTAGGTACCCTTTGGACTTAGCCTACTCTGCTTCCGCATGGACTTTTCTGCTAGCTCTTTTGTTGTAGCTTTTGTGTAGTCCTTTTTGTTGCTACTGTAAGATGTATATTCTTTTGACTTCTTTTTGTATTGTGGTCATCATACCACATATGTGATGTATCATTTTTTATACTCTGTGATGCATCTATATATTTGTATATATCTGATTATCTATTGTTCTGCGATGTGTTTTGCATTTGAGTTGTTGTATTTTGTTCTGATAGATCCTATAGCCACCTATGGCTTTGTATTATGCATTTAGTGGATATGTTGATCCACTAGAATTAGGAAAAATATATAGAGCATTTATCGACGTATTCAATAGATATTTAAGATAAGGCTATAGATGGTCGCTTCTAACATGCCCTATTCTCCACATTAGAGGATGGTATTACCTTGTAATACTCTTTGTTAATGTTGTTCTCGGGGTGGGGCGTCATTGAAATTGATTTGAATTTAAATCAAAATTGAGTAGGTTTGAATTAAATTAAGATTGAAGATGATTTGAATTTAAAGATTTGGAATTGAATCAGTCTAATTTGGACTATTTACAAATAAATTATTTATATAAACTATTTAAAATATATCTTTTTAAACGTTTAATTTTTTTATTTTCCAAGCTAGTTTACTATATAAACCATTTTAATACTAAAACCATTTTATGTCAAACTGTTTTAACTTTTTAAACCATTTAAAGTTATACAAACTATTTTCTAAAATTTCAAACTATGCAAGTTTGGTATGTTTATATTTAAATCGTTGATTTACGTACGAATGTGGTAAAATGAAGTTATAACCTAAATGAAAATTCAAAACGATTTTGGAAGTGAAATTGAGATATTGTAGTGAAAATGACTTTCAAGTGATAATTTGAAATAAATGATATACTGAAGTGAATATGATATATGATATCAAGTATGAATCGTTTTTGAAATGTAAAAGTACCAACCGACTGTAAAACGATGTTTGGTTGTTAAATAGACTGGGTTCTCTTATTGGCATACTCTCTGTCAATATTGAAACCACTTTAACAACAATGTACACGAAGGAGACTCCTAAATGAAGTAATTGTATTAGTGTACGTTTACAGGATTTAAAGAAAGAGAATGATGATGGATAAGCCCCAACACTTGTGCCAATTTTAAATGACTATAATAGGATGGCTTGATAGGTTTAAGTGGGCTAGCTACCCCTAGCTAACATCCGTTCTTCGATTTTCTTTTTAGACTCAGTCCATACTATTTCCTTATTGTTGGTTTCGATTGGTGCACCATAATTTTGGGATGACCTCCTTTTGAATCGTTATGGGATGGATGGACGCGGTGGACGGTCGTGGCTACGATGCGTTACCACCAGCCCCACGATCCGAACTGGTGGTACCCTACCTTGGGCATTGCCTTAAATGCCTTGTCATACTTTTACCCTTATGCGAGACCGCTACGAGTTTGATTTAGTGTTGTCGTATCATGGCGCATCTCTATCCCCCGACGTGCTACTGGGGCGTTATATGCAAACTGTACGACAATGCTTAAAAACCCTTTAAGGGGATTAATGTAAAGCCTAAACGCTAAGAAAAATATTTATTTTACTGATTAGACATTACATATATAGCATATTCTGCTATATATAAATACTTTGACCAGTCTTTAAGAGATGGAAAATCCCGTAACATCTCTTGAGTTATTGCATGCACATTATACACTAGATAGGAGGTCTAAAACCCCATAAACATCTCCGACGCTATTACACTCTTGTTGTATATGATATTGGTTTGACTCACATAAGAATATTTTAGTTCAAACCCAAATGTATTGTTTTACTTTATGCTCGGGTCAGCCTTGAGTTTTCAACATATTGAAGATTAGGTTCTGGAGGACTTATACAATTGGAGATTTCTATAGCTTATTGTAATTTGATGACTTATGCAAACAAGGACTTATACAATGAACATCGCATAGCGTTACATAGTATATTGGATAAAGATTCTTGACTTATGAATTGTATTAAACTTTTGCACTTACGATTTTGACTTGGATTTTGACTTGTACATGGCTTTGCATGAATATTTGTAGCAAGTTGACATAAGGCTACTTGAGCCCTCATAACCAATCTTCACCTACTTAGTACATCTCGGGGTTAACAAAGAAATTTGTTAACATCTGTATATTTTTTCACTTTGTATTTCTAAACTAATGCCTTGGCATAACATTATATCTCCAAATCTAGTCTACTTATTAAAAGGTTAAGTCCACAATGCAAGTTAAAAGAGATAATTTGAAATTAGTACTCTGTCATACTCTTCCCAACCCAAAAGATGATATGGTACATAAAGATATGTCCTTGACATCTTTATATACTGGAATCATGAGATAAAATTTTAGTATATGGTGCTACTTCTTTTCTTCTTCTTCTTCTTTTATGTTTTATTTGTTTGCTTAATTGATGTTCGAATTCTTAATTAGTTGGGACCATGAAAAGGAAAAAATGAGCTGCCCTTTTTATAGTCACTATAAACCAAAATTATTTTTTTACTTTTTATTCTTTTATTATGATGCCTAAAATTCATATTCTAAATATATTTACATGGTGTATTGCTTTGATTCTTCATCCAAATTTGATGTTTACAGTTGTAGGTTGTGATATGAATATAGGGTGTGAAATTTCCTTTATCAGCCTATAGTTGATCTAATGATTCATATAGTATTGTTCATTTATGATGTATTAGTTTATAATTATTGTTAATAATTATTCATTTTATAATGTACTAATATTTAGTATTTGTGTCTAATTTTCTACTTTTTAAGGTTTTTAATATCTGTATCAAGAACAATTTTAGGTTTATCTAGCAAGCCAAAAAGAACCCAGTCACGGAAGCTCATTAAGCGTAATAATATAATCGAACTAAAATTGATAGTCTACATCTACTTGGTAGAAGTGGAAATTGATAAGCTGAATTTATCGCCTAGGAGTAGGGAATTGTTGATTATATTAGTCAACTGAAATGGAAAATGTTAATAATTGAACTCAAATTCGATTGTCGGCTCCAAATTAAATGCTTTGCATCATCATCTATTCACACGTTTTTCCTTTTAGGAAAACCCAAATTAATTTCTAAATCTAATTTTATGTATTTTCCCTAACTTATTGATGATCAGGAGAGTAAATATTTGTTGGCACTTTTGTCACTGCTATTTGTACACATTTAGGCATAATGTTTATAGAACGAAATTAATGTTTGTTATGGGTTAGCTTGTTGTTTTATGGATATCAGCCCTAGTAAGAGAAAAAGATCCGAAATTAATACAATTCAAGTGATTTGTTTGCACAGTACTCATGCTTAAGAATATATTTTTTGAGCATGTGTTTTCTCGTCTTTTAAATCATTAAACAATAACTAATGTGTAACCCTTGCATTGCACATGGTAATGTTGTTAAAAAATAGTTGTTAGATTTTAATTATTCCTAAAAATGTATTTTATTATGCAATATATGATAAATTTATTGGGAGATATTAATCATAAACTAAAATAACTTATGACTCTCAAATATAACATTAAGGGTTTAACATTAGATAACTACATATCTCTATTAAAATTAATGTCCTAACTCAAAATAAATTATAAATTAAAATTATTAATGTTATATATATGTACATAATTTATGTTATGTGGCATATTTTTTTTGTATGAGTGAATAAGTAGCTTCACCATTTTGTTAATATAATTGTTGTATATTATTAAATTGTCATTTTTAAAAGTTTTGTAAATGGATTAATGAACATTAAATAATTGATTTTATTTAAATAATTTGAATTAATGATCAACATAACTAATTAAATATTGGAAGATAAATGTTAAAAAAGTTGAAGAAAATTGGGAAGAGCTTGGTACAAATTTGTAATTGAGAAGAGCATAGATCTTATGATTAGCTTATGTACATGTGAACATTTCTTTTGAATCAAGCATATGAACTTTTATTCATTATCAAGTTTCCATTTTTGTACAATTTTATCCTTGCAGTTAACCATATATTTCACATTCTTATACTAGGGTCATACATACACTTTGATAATTGCAAAATAATTGTAAGTAGCATTTAGTTAAGTTATGAGTTGGGTAAGTTCAAGTTGAAAGTGAGAGTGTTTATATAAAATAATTTTTATTGGTGTAAATCAGTACGTTCATATTGTTATTTTGTAAAATATAAATTCATCTTTTAAAGGTTGTTTAAAATGAAATTATGTTACATAATGTATGATAATTATTTTGAGATAAATGAATTAACCAAAGAGTTATTATTATTTATGTATGCATTTTATGTTATATGATTTAAATATCTTTGTATACACTTGGATAAAGAAGAAATAATTTTACCATTTTCCTCATATATATGACTGTTGTATATATTGAAATCCTCGCATTTTTAGGATTTGTTAAATGGATTAATAAATATTAGTTAACCATATTTATTTAAATAGTTTAAATTTAAGATTACACAATTAGCTAAATATATGAATTTGAATGTAAAATATTAGAAGATAACTGATAAGGGTTCTAAGTAATTATAAAAATTTAAAATTTCAAGTATTTGAAGTTAATAGAATTTTATAGTGTGATGTATGATAAATTTATTTAATTAATAAATTATAAAATAAATTTGTTATCACCATTAATGTATATAATTTATATTACGTGATTTATATATGTTTGCATCTAAATGAATTTTTTATCAATTTATTGATGCATGTGCTGTATGCGTATTGAAAATTTCATCTTTTTGGATTTATTAACAAATATTAGTTGACTAAGTTGATCAGTTAGTTTAAGTTTTGGATTATGTAATTCATTTAATTGTGTGGACTAGTAAAATTTCGCAAGAGAACCACAAAAGATTTGTAATTGATTCATCTAAAAGTAGGTATTTGAATGTAAAATAGTGTGAAAACTTTAGTAGTTATAAAGCGGTAAATTATATGATTTTGAAAATAAAATATCTACTTAGAGAGAATTAAAAAGAATATAGATAATTCCTAGAATTAATGAGAGAACTTCAAATTCTTCTGCTTTAGTATTATTTAATAGATGGGAAAGCATAAAGTTTCTTTTCTTTTGGTCTAAAAAGTAGCTTATGCTTTGCATGTCATAGTTGTATTTTTATGTCATCATAACCTGAGATGCTGAATGTAATACTTCACCCACAATTATACATGTCACACGTACCTTTACTTGACTAAGTATTTAACACACAACATAGCATTGCATCCTTGTTGAAAAATAATGGAAAATTTTCAAAGTGCTTGCTTTTTTTACAAGAAATATCGCAATAACTTTATTGTATCTTTATGCTTGAAGAATGTTCATTCATGTACCTAAAGATTTGTGTTATCCAACCTTTTGACTAGGCAGAATACCAACGAACTTGATGAACCAAAATTTGAAGTTATCAAAACAAGAAGCCCGGAGAGGTGACCACGAAGTCAAAAACTCAATTACAACTAGGATCACAACACCAATACAAATCCCCTACAAAAATCCAAGAGCCCAATCTCCATAAGTATGGGATTGACACCGACATTAACCCATAAAATCTCCACCAAATCTTCTCATCCTCTACCTACGATCTCTCCTTGATGCTAGAACCCTATTTAAAGTGTTGTTTTATTGCTTCCATGAAACTCTATATCAATCTCCACAAACTCCTGAGTCAACAACTTTGGTCTTCCACAACTCCATATCTGGACTCTGAAACAAACTAATATTGGTGCAAACAGCAATGGAATCACGAAATCAATGAGAAGATGAACCAAAAGGACCCTGCATGCATAGGCAGGGATCTGTGCAGATCCTTCTCCTTAAGTGATATGTGGCCCAAATATTTTAGAGGGCTTGGCCTCCGCGGTGAGGTTCTGCAGGAGAGATTTCAACGAGATATTTTCCTCTCTTCCCCTATAAATACATAGGACTAGCTTCAATTTAAGGGGCACTCTTTTGCCGCTCTTACATTCTGACTCCATTTTTTGTCATACCTTTTAGGTCGATCCAAACAAGAACTGTACTTGTAAAAACTATAATATAATAAGAGGATTTCTTGAAGTGGACATATGCCAGAGTATGCCGAATCACTATAAATCTTTGTGTGTTCATTTCTTTCTAGTTTTTTATTTTATTTCTTCATTTTTATTTCTCCACTCAATCATTTGGGTGTTTGTTCCATTTTTAGTTTAAACAGTTTTCTTTCACTTGATGCTTAAGTATAGGAGCAAACTATATTAATATCATCTTCTTGTACTTTCAAATTAAAATTATCATGTTATAGTTGAAGTTAATTGATGAAATTATAGTTCAAGTTAAAAAGGGTTTTAAAGCCAAAATATATTTGGGCAATAGGCACTATATGTGATCCCGATTAAGCCCATTTAATTCTAAAAATGGGATTGCTAGTAAAGGGTAAAAGTATATAGCATGCAAAGACGCTATTTATATTGTATGTTATTTTGCATTTAATTTTGGGCACTGGATCTGACTTAACATTGACACGTATCTTGAATGATTCCTTTTCATGGACATGCTACATATCATCACTTAAGATTATATACTACGTGGTCGTATTTTCTTCCTCTTGAACTTAGTGAAAGAGTGTATGGATCGTGTATTTATATCTACTATGAAAGTGTAATAAAAAGCTAACTTAAAACTAAAGAGTAAAGTAAATAATAGTAAATAAACAGTCACACTAGATTTTTTGTACTTGTTCCGACTTCCCATCCTATGTCTAGTCGTGTAGCTCTTCTTCGGCTTTAACCAGTAAACAACCCTCGCTTTTCCCAAAGGAATAGGATTGATACAAAAGTTCTTTCTAAGACAAGTATGTGTTCTGAGAAACACTGATTTTGACTGCACGGTACAAATCTTCCTATTATCTCCTTTGAGTGGTATGTGTATGTGAAGCTTTGCTTTTAGGAAGTGATAAAGAACGATATTGATTGCTTTTAGAAACCAAAATATGCAAAGAATATAGGTATGAGTTTCTGAAAATTCAAGTAAGTTGATTCTTAGAATCTTTACATATTTGGAGATGTCGAAGAGTTTCATGAAAAGTAGTATCCGTTAGAGTTTTCTGTTTCAGTCTAAAGGTTGTAATCATTGAGGAGGAAGAGATGCGGTGAAGAGTTATGGAAGCAGCCGTTAAAATGAAGTAGGTGACTATTCATAGTTTATAGCCATTACCCAGCAAGACATTTGCCCATAACGTTCAGATGTGTGAGCATGTATACGTGTTTTTTAACAGAAGCCAGACTCAAACGTCTGAATGTTTTAACAAACGTCGAATATGCATTCTTTTTTTAAAATCAGAAGCTATAGACAGACGTCTGATATACAATGTTAGACGTCCAACATCTGCTGTTTTCTATAGTTCAGCCTTTTTGATATATGAAGAGATGAAAGAATTTTCCTGTGGAATGTTTTGTTAAAAAAACTACTAAAGGAGATTTTACAAGTTATATATTTATGACAGTAACACGCTATATTAGGTTTTCTAATACTAAAGATTCTTCTCCTTTGCTAGTCGTCTTCAAGTTGAATTCCAAAAGCTTTTACCTGTAAGTAGATGAAGTATATATTGTATGTGTATGATTGTATAGTTTTTGTCATCGAAATCATAGAATAGTGGTTCTAACATTCTCCCCTTTTTGATTATAACTACTATACAATCGCTTTATCAAATAAACATATAACTCCCCATAAATGCAATTCGTCCCCCTATAAACATGTAGTATGATATTTCTCCCCCTTTGGTTTTATCAAAAATAAATAAAGATGGAGTAAAATATGAAAACATCATAAATATAAGTCCACATACAATCACAGAGAAGTTTCAACAATTATACAAGCATGTAGTTTTAGAACAAAGAAAAATAAGAATACATGAATAAATACTACCAGATTCACAAAGAAAATCTAACTGATAGTGATAATATCCCCAAAAGCTTGACGAGTCTCCATTATATGTACTTTTTCCATTGAGAGTGGTCAGCATGCTTCTCATCCTTGAATAGAAAGACGCTTGAATAACGTGTAGTAACTATAGTCCTAAGGTTCTTATGGAGCATGAGGATCTTCTAAAGGAAATGATAAACCTTCACTCTCTTTGGTATCAAGGTAAATAGGCGCTTTGCCATGAGGAGAGTGTTGTAGTGGTTCTTGTGAAGGCCCTGCCCCTAACGATGGGCTTGAGTGAAAAACTGTTGGTGGTGGTGGTGTAGGTGATGGAGAAGATGAAAAGCAAGAGGAGAAACGACCACGAACCTTTCAAAGAACCTTTCCCCAAGGTTAAACGACCATTTCTAACGTCTTTTCTACATCGGTCATACGTGTAGGAAAAGATTGTACCAAATGAGACAACTTTTTATCCAATACCTGTTGGTTTAAGGAGAGGGGACGTTGATTCTGGAGTGTAACATATCGATAGTTCTCTCTTGGAGCCGCTGCTATTCTAGCTTCCTGTATTTCGGAATCAAAGTAGTACTATGTAGACGGTGAAGCTCTGGTAGGTTGGGAAGGTCAAGTTGTAGGTGCTTGTTGATGTTGTTGAGGAGGTTGATATTGGGAAAAGGGAATTATGTTCGATGGTGTTTGTAGGAGATGCATTAAGGAGAGAAATCTAATGCCACTATCCTTTACAGATATTTCTTCATATGGGGAGAGATATGAAGGAATTCCTAACGACCGTAGAATTCTCATGATGTAAGGAGTATAAACAATGCCATGACGGGTAGGCGTCCAGAGACTTTTAATTTGGTCAAAAATGTAGTGTGCCCAATTAAATTTAATCTTACCAAAAATAGCATATAAAGCTTTATAATCATATTCATACACCTGTTCGTGACTACATAACCTTGGAATGAAGGTGTTTATGAGCATTCGGTTAAGGAGTCGAGCTCGTGGATGGAAATTAGATGGCTTTAATTTCCAAAAAACGTTATCCTAAATAAGGTGAGTAATAGCATCTCCGAGGGCATAGCGTTTATCGAGATCTTCTTGTAATCGAATTCCCTTATAAGAACAGTTAAGGATTTGCCCAATCATTTCAAAATTAAGTTTCATCAAATGACCATAAACATTAGTCCATATCTAATTATCCTCATTAGAAGGATTCCAAAGAGTTGATGAACAAAGAATAACTAAAATTAGAAATACTGCAAGTTGGTCAATTTTTCCGGCATCATCATCGTAGTTGACCAAGTGGTAAAGTTGAGCATCCTCAAGTAGATCCATTGCATCGTAGTGGATGAAATACTAAAGTGGATAGAAGGGCCAGTGGGGAAGGGCTTCTTCTCTAATTCTTGAAGCCTTTGTTTGCCATGTTTCTTCTCCATAATCCATTACTTAATATGGTGGTCGGTGACAAATTGTTGAGAGGGTGGTTGTGAGCTTTGGCATGTGGAAGCTTTGCAAAGTTTTGCAATCGAATTCTTAGGTTTAGGGGTCATTGATTGGGTAATTTGAGAGAACAAATTGAATTGGGAATTTAGGATTATGTTAGGGTTTGAAATAAAGTACGGTGGAAAAGGATGGAAGGGTCAAAGATAATTTATAGAAGGATGAAAAGGTGGGATATCAGACGAGTTCGGGCGTCTGTTAGTAGGGGATCAAATGTGTGCACGTGTAGGGATTTGTAGATAGATACAGAAGTCTGAAAAGAAATACATACTTTTGTCTTTGAAAATCATAGTTTTTCGGAGAGTTTCCACAGAATATTGATTTTGATTTTACAGAGAATTCTTACAGACGTCTGATTGTTTGTCCAAACGTCTATGTTGAAGCTGCTTGGGTTTTTCGTTTTCATATTGTTTGCGCCAAAATTGGTCACAAACCCTGAATGTCGTGAAAGCACCCATGTATGAATATAGATCAGCAGTACTCTAACATAAATATTAGATCCGGACAGAGTAGAGAACAACAATTGAAAAATAACAAACAAAAACACAATATTTATAATAGTTCGGTATTTCCGGCCTATGTCCACTTCGAAGGATAATCTTTTTATTGATGCGGTTGCTGGTTACAATCGATTACAGTAGTAATTTTCAAGTACAACAATTGAGTTTGATTGCAATCGTGATTTGGCAGAGTCTGGACATCACGAGATCCTCTATAAAGTTTCTTTTTCTAAAGGCTTTAGGGTGCCATTTATAGGCTCTCCATGCAAATATCTTGCTCAAACTTCGGGAGACCCCTTCTGGCACATGAGTGAGCCCACATGATCGATCCCATGCAATTTTGACTCGATCCATGATCGATACAAACGTAATTCATATCAATCAAGGTTCTATCCAATGGAGTCCAAATTTAGCACGAACATCCGTTAGCTCGTACGTAAGCTCCTATGAAAATTTCATAGCATTTGGACTTGAGGATTGCGAGTTATGATCGATGCAATTTAAATTTTTCGGTTAGCTATTTTGTTTGAATCAATACATTCGTATCAATCTATTCGACTCGATCTCGAGCACGTGTATGCAAGGTGACATAGTGCAACATTCTTGGATCAATCCATTCCTTACGCCAAGTTGACCAAGTCTTATTCGTACTGTAACAACCCGCATATTTAACGATTTTATATTTAAATATTTAATTTAAATATAGCGTCGTTAGTCGGATTTAGGTCCGAAAAGCTACTTTTTGCAAACGGCCGAATTGGAGCTCGAGACCACTTCCATTGAGTTCAAAATGGCGTTTGCGATCTTTTAGAGTATAATCTTTGATATGTTTGGAGTTTGTGAAATTTTGCCCCTTTTTCTACTTGGGCTTGAGTTTGGGTTCAGCCCCAATCTCCTCTTAACCCTCTAGCTCACTAACTCTTCATCCATTCATCCTCATTTCATTCCTTTAGCTTAAGAAAACTGAAAATGGGGGAAAGAAAGAAGAATTAGAAACTCCAAGCCCTAGTTCCATTTGCAAACTCCAAATTCTTGCTTGAAATTCAAAGAGAAGGATAGGTAAGCCTCCTCTTTATCTTCTCCATCTCTTCTCCTCTTCAAATTCAGAAATTCCTAAGCTCTAATTTGGGAAATATATGTTTTGGTTCTTAGATTGAAGATTTTAGGGTTGAAGTGAAGAGTGGTTAACCTCCTTCTTGTGTTTGTGCTCTCATCTTTGTTTGTGTGCAAAAAGGTGAGTTTTGAACTCACATCTACTTCTCTTGATTTCATTGATGTTGGGTATGAATTCCTAACACCTTGTTCATATGCACTTGCTTTTGGTTTGGATTGAATTGGTGAATATCCAAATTTTTAGTGTTTGGGTTCAATTCTTTAAAGATCCTAACTATGATATTTGATTATGTTTTTGAAGGTGTATAAAAGAGCCAATAGTGTTGGGTTGTCGTATGGTATCAACCCATAGCATCCGTCGCTCGTTCGTTTGCAATTCATTTGGATTTTTGCCTTTATGGGCTTGGCTGTTTTTTTGCTTACAGGGGGATTTCAGACGTCTGAACTCTAATTTCAGACGTCTGGTTTCAAATTCAGACGTCTGGTTTGGAAATTCAGACGTCTGGAATTGGTCCTTGGAAGACGCAAAAAGGCAGAGACAAAATCCAGACGTTTGGGAATCCATTCAGACGTCTGATAGTGGTTCAGACGTCTGGAAGGTAATTTCAAACGTCTGAAATGCGCAGTTTTGCCCATTTTGGCTAATTTTGAGTTAATTTCCAACTTTTATCGATTCGTGTTGATTCCAATTAGTTGTTATTGCATATTTGACTTTGATGACTTGTTTTTGACTTCATTCACGGGTTTTATAAATAATCCCTCTAAATCGTATTAAAAGCTCCCTTCTCCAAATTATAAATTCTATTTATAATGCACACACACAATTTCGCACTTTGAGCGAAGTGGAAGGAAGATTAAATAGTTAGGTAATACACGGACCATGAATCCGTGCGTTTGTCTTCCCGATTAGTCCCCGACCTATTCGATTGATCGTTTTGACCTTCGGGTTTGGTTTACCGACGATATGAGGTAAACTTTGTACTGTTTTGAGTGTGAAAATAACTGACGGATAGTAAACCGTTTAGTGCGAACAAGTGGTTATGGGACATACGTTAGCACTTTTCGGATTCCTTTTCGAGAGTTGTAAGACAATCTTCCAGTTAGTGGTGTCCAGTACTGGGCCTTCGGACCTTCACCACTACGGTTTGTTGCCTTCGGGTATGTTGCCTACGGGTATCTTGCCTTCGGGTTTGTACCTTCGGGTTTGTGCCTTCGGGTTTGTTGCCCTTTAGTATCGCTTCCGATGTTGGTCGTTATGAGCCGCATGGTTGATATTGGGTTGCCCTTTAGTATCGCTTCCGATGTTGGTCGTTATGAGCCGCATGGGTGATATTGGGTTTGAAGTTTTCGGGCTCATGGATCCTTGTTTATACAGTGCTGAGCTCGAGCAATTTTATGATGTTTCATTGATATGTATATTCCCTTGGTATCGCCCTTCGATGTTGGTCATTTTGAGCCGCATGAAGTATAGCGATTACCTTGTGGAACTTGTATACCTTATGGGTATTTGTTATTTTCCTTTTGGCTTGATTTGGGATAATTATATCCTTTGTTTATCTATGTCGCTGATGATATGAGGCTTGTTCTATATGATTCATCTGGTGTTGATGATTATGTTATCTCTTTTAGAGATATTTGTTATACTTTGTAACCTTGCAGGTTTATTGTTGTTCAGTTTATCTAACTGATTTGTTTAGCTAGACTGACCCGTGTATTTTATACTCGGGTCAGACCGAGATGTTTCAGGTTAGGTACTTTGGACTTAGCCTATTTTGCTTCCGCATGGACTACTTCGCTAGCTTCTTTTTGTCATAGCTTTTATGTAGTCCTATTATGTTGAAACTCTGATATTTATTCTTTTGGATATGTCTGTATATTGTGGTTGGCTATACCACTTGACATGTATTATTTTGTATACTCTGCTATGTATCAGTATATATGTATATGATGGTTTACTGTTCTGTGATGTTTCCTACATTTGAGTTGTTATATTCTGTTCTGATAGATCCTCCAACCACCTATGGTTTTGTTTTAAGTATTCATTGGATATGTCGATCGGTTTGGTGTGATTATTGTCGACGTATTTAATAGATAGTTAAAGCAAGACTGTAGATGGTCGCTCCTATCCAGCCTTATTCTCCGTGTTAGCAGACGGTATTATCTATTAATACTCTTTGCTAGCGTGGGTATAGAGGTGGGGCGTCACAGCTTGGTATCAAAGCTGAGTTCAGAACAAAGTATGATAAACACAGAATAGAAGCACATATTACGATACATCAAAGTGTATAAGTGATACAAATCTTTTAATCATCGTGTCTCTCTATTCCATCAAGGTTATATAGAATTTGGGAATACGTCTAGGAATGCGTTTTATTCCGTAGTATTCCATATTGTAATATCTACCTTGTGAATAATCTCGTTCTTATCTTACTTTCAGCGTATGGCTGGAAGAGGCAGGGGACGACGTTCGGATGCTGGGCAATCCAGTGGCACACATCCGGATGGCGTTTATATGTCTGCCGACCAGTTTATGGAGTTTTTTAGGAGCACTCAGCCTCCAGTTCCTCCTCGAGTGTCTCCACCTCGCAAGTCTGCCTTTGTACGTCAGTGCAGTAATTTTTCTCATCTTGGAGGAAAGCCGTTTAAAGGCTCTGAATCCGTTCTTGAAGTCCAAGCTTGGTTTCGCACATGCGAGCGTATCTTCTCTCGTATGGATCTTTCTGACCATGATAGAGTTCTTGTAACTTCTAGCTTATTACAAGAGCGTGCCCTTGATTGGTATGAGCTTCTTATAGCCGAGATTGATGAGTCTACTCTTTCTTGGACTCAGTTTCGGGAGCGATTTGAACTCAAGTTCGTTCCTGAATCTGAAAAAGTTTTATTGACCCGTCGCTTCCTTGAGTTGAAGCAAGGGAAGTCTTCTGTTTCTGAGTATGTTGCATCATTCGAGGCTTTATCTAAGTATGGTCTTGAATTTATTAGCACTTCTTATAAGAAGAATTTAAAGTTTGTCTCTGGTCTTAAGAAGTATCTTAAGAAGTCTTTGTAGCTTCAGCTTAAGCTTTCTTTCGAAGAATTAGTAGATTCGGCACTTCATCTCGAAGCTGTCGAGAAGAAGTGTGATAGTGGTGAGGATGTTGAGGTTTCTAAGAACCCCAACAAGAAGCAGTTTTCGTTTCAGAAGAGGTCTTTTCTTGCTAAGAAGAAGAAGACTGGTGGTTCTAGTTCACAGCCTCAGCCTTCTGGAACACTTTTCGTTCGGAAGTGTTTTAATTGTGGCTCTCCGGATCATATTATTCGAGCTTGTCCTAAGCCTCTCTTCTGCCGCTATTGCAAGAAGGAAGGTCACCATGTTTCGGCTTGCCCTACTTTTCCGGCTGGTGCCAAGTCTAGCAGGCTTTATGCTGCCAAGGCTTCTGAAGGTCCTTCTCAATCCAAAGGTATATCTCCATCTATTTTGGAAGGTTCTATTTTATTTCATGATCATAGTATACGAGTTCTTTTCAATACGGGAGCTTCACATTCTTTCGTATCGAAGAAGCTCGTCGATGATTTATCTTTGGATGTTTCTTGTATGGTTACTTCATTAAGGATTGGGAATCCTATTGGGGGATCCGCGACCCTTAGCTTGCTTTGTGATGATGTTGAGATTGTTTTATGTGGTTTTTCTTTTCGTGTGAATCTGCACGTTATTTCTTGTCCGGGATTTGATATGATTTTGGGTATGGACTGGCTAGTGAGACATGATGCCAGGATTATTTGTTCGAAGAGAATTATATATCTTCGACATCCGGATTCGCCTACTCAGCTATGTCTTGTTCTTCGGGATGTGGATAATTCCGAGATGGCTTTATATTCTCTTGACTCACGAGATGATGATGATATATCTCGTATTCCTATTGCTTGTGACGTTTCTGATGCTTTTGAGCCTGTATCGGGTTTGCCACCCAAGTGGGCAATTGAGTTCCGCATTGATCTCATTCCAGGCGCGCAGCCAGTTAGTCGTCCTCCTACGAGGATGTCTACAAAGGAAAATGAGGAACTCAAGAAGCAGCTTTTAGAGCCTGAGTCCAAGCAGTTGATTCAGTCCAGTTTTTCTCCATGGGGATCCGCGGTCGTCTTCGCGAAGAAATCTGATGGAACTCTTACGCTTTGCATTGACTATCGCAAGCTTAATGAGTTAACCATCAGAAAAAGGTATCCATTGCCTAGGATCGATGATATATTCGATTTATTGAGTAGTGCTAAGGTCTTTTCTCAACTCGACCTTGCCACAGGGTTTCATCAATTACGAGCCGCGGAGGATAGCATACCTCTTACAGCTTTCCGCACTCGATATGGTTCTTTCGAGTGGCTCGTTATGCCGTTCGGTTTGACGAACGCTCTTGCTTTCTTTGTTGATCTCATGAATCAGATATTCCGAGAATATCTCGACAGGTTCGTCCTTGTATTCATTGATGATATCCTTATTTATTCTAAGTCTGAAGCCGAGCATGCTAATCACTTGAGCATTGTCTTGAGCACTCTCCGTCACCATCAGCTTAAAGCCAAATTCTCCAAATGTAACGTTTGAGAGAATAAAGTTAAGTTCTTAGGCCATGTTGTATCTTCTGACGGCTTTTCAGTCGATCCCTCAAAGATCAAAGCCATCCAGAATTGGAAGAGGCCTGAGAATGTGCATGAGATCCGTAGTTTCCTTGGATTGGCGGGTTATTACCGTCGGTTCATCAAGGACTTTTCCCATGTTGTGCTTCCTCTCACCAGCCTTACTCAGAAAGGCATTCGTTATATTTGGTCCGACAAGTGTGAAGCTTCCTTTCAGACATTGAAGGAACTTCTCACTAACGCTCCTATTCTTGTGGTTCCCGAAGGGAATCATGATCTTGTTATCTACACCGATGCTTGTGGTAGTGGTCTCGGTGATGTTCTTATGCAGAAGGATCGGGTAGTTGTGTATGCTTCTAGGCAACTGCGTCCGAATGAAGTTCGCTATGCCACTCATGATCTTGAGTTAGCCGCCATTGTCTTCGCCTTGAAGATTTGGCGACATTATTTATTAGGCGAGCGTTTCATTCTCTATACCGATCATAAATCCTTGAAGTATTTGTTTACTCAGAAGGAACTCAATATGAGACAACAACGTTGGCTCGAGTTTCTTGCCTCCTATGACTTTGATATCCAGTATACCCCTGGTAAGGGAAATCGTGTTGTAGATGCGCTTAGTCGCAAACATTCGGCTGTTGTTTCTATGATGCTTGCCGAATGGGATGTTCTTGAGACTCTATCTTTTTGTGAAATTCGTGATCGAGGTTCATCTTTTGATTTTCCTATTCTATTATTTAGTTTGGGAGCTCGACCTATTTTATTGGATCGTATTGCCGATGCTCAGCGGCGTGATCCTGATTTGTTGCATCTTATTCAGCTTTGTGAGTCTGGATCTTGTGATGAGGCGTTGCAAGATTTCAGCATTGATTCTCATGGGTGTCTTCGTAAGAAGAACCGTCTTTTTGTGCCTTCTGATTTTGCACTTAGGCATGACATTCTTGATGACTGTCACCGTTCTAAGTATACTATTCATCTCGGTAGTAGCAAGATGTATGCCGATATGCGTCGTCTTTATTATTGGGAAGGCATGAAGCGCGATGTGGCGAGTTATGTGAGTAATTGCATAACTTGTCAGCGTATTAAGGCCGAACATCAGCGTCCTTCTGGTCTTCTTCAGCCTCTTGAGATTCCATTGTTGTAATGGGATCAGATATCTATGGATTTCATTGACGGCCTACCTCGCTCGAGATCTGGCCATTCTAGCATTTGGGCTATTGTTGATCGCCTCACTAAGTCTGCTCATTTTGTCCCTATTAAGTCTGATAGGACCGCTTCACATTTGGCTAAGTTGTATGTCAAGGAAATCGTGAGACTTCACGGTATTCCTAGTTCTATTGTGAGTGATCGTGATCCTTTATTCACGAGTCATTTTTGGAAGAGTCTTCAGCAAGCTTTGGGTACAAAGCTTAATTTTTCTACAGCTTATCATCCGCAGTCTAATGGACAGACTGAATGGGTGAATCGTATCTTGGAAGATCTTCTCCATATTTGTATTTTTGATTTTGGTGGTAGTTGGGAGGATCATCTACCTCTTGTAGAGTTTTCCTACAACAATAGTTTTCAATCTAGTATCGGTATGGCTCCTTTCGAAGCCTTATGCGGAAAGCCATGTCGATCACCTTCATGTTGGTTGGAATCTGGGGAGAAGCTTATTCTTGACCCAGATTTTGTTCGTGATTCTTCCGAGAAGATTGATCTTATTCGATTGAGAATGAAAGAGGCACAAAGTCGCCAGAAATCCTACGCGGATAGCCGTAGGAAACCTCTCGAGTTCTCGATCGGCGATCTTATTTTTATTCGTGTTTCTCCTTTGAAGGGGGTTATGCATTTCAGTACGACTGGGAAATTGGCTCCTCGCTTTATAGGACCATTTTCTATTACTGAACGTATTGGCCCTGTGGCTTATAGAGTTTCACTTCCTGCTCGTCTATCTGGCATTCATGATGTGTTTCACGTCTCGCAACTTCGGAAGTGTCTTCGGGAGTCGGATTCTGTTATTACTTCTCCTGATTTGTTAGAGCTTGAGATCTCACCAGACTTATCTATTGTACAGTAGCCTATTCGCGTACTTGACACGGAGGTGCGACACCTTCGAAACAAGGACGTGTCGCTCGTTAAAGTTCAATGGTCCGCTAATCCCAATGATTGTACTTGGGAAACCAGAGAATTTATTGAGCGATCTTATCCGAGATTTCTTTCTTCGCTTTGAAACGATGAGTATGTCCTTTCATCTCAAGCTTATTTCCTTTACTTTTGGATGTTGTATGTTTGTAGTTGTTACAAATATCGTCTCTAGGAATTGCGAGGACGCAATTTTGTAAGGAGGGGAGATCTGTAACAACCCGCATATTTAACGATTTTATATTTAAATGTTTAATTTAAATATAGCGTCGTTAGTCGGATTTAGGTCCGGAAAGCTACTTTTTGCAAACGGCCGAATTGGAGCTCGAAACCACATCCATTGAGTCCAAAATGGCATTTGCAATCTTTAAGAGTATAATCTTTGATATGTTTGGAATTTGTGAAATTTTGCCCCTTTTTCTACTTGGGCTTGAGTTTGGGTTCAGCCCCAATCTCCTGTTCACCCTCTAGCTCACTAACTCTTCATCCATTCATCCTCATTTCATTCCTTTAGCTTAAGAAAAATGAAAATGGGGGAAAGAAGGAAGAATTAGAAACTCCAAGCGCTAGTTCCATTTGCAAACTCCAAATTCTTGCTTGAAATTCAAAGAGAAGGATAGGTAAGCCTCCTCTTCATTTCTCCATCTCTTCTCCTCTTCAATTTCAGAAATTCTTAAGCTCTAATTTGGGAAATATATGTTTTGGTTCTTAGATTGAAGATTATAGAGTTAAAGTGAAGAGTGGTTAACCTCCTTCTTGTGTTTGTGCTCTCATCTTTGTTTGTGTGCAAAAAGGTGAGTTTTGAACTCACATCTACTTCTCTTGATTTCATTGATGTTGGGTATGAATTCCTAACACCTTGTTCATATGCACTTGCTTTTGGTTCGGATTGAATTGGTGAATATCCAAATTTTTAGTGTTTGGGTTCAATTCTTTAAAGATCCTAACTTTGATATTTGACCATGTTTTTTGGAGGTGTATAAAAGAGCCAATAGTGCTGGGTTGTCGTATGGTATCAACCCATAGCATCCGTCGCTCGTTCGTTTCCAATTCATTTGGATTTTTTCCTTTATGGGCTTGGCTGTTTTTTTTGCCTACAGGGGGATTTCAGACGTCTGAACTCTAATTTCAGACGTCTGGTTTCAAATTCAGACGTCTGGTTTGGAAATTCAGACGTCTGGAATTGGTCCCTGGAAGATGCAAAAAGGCAGAGACAAAATCCAAACGTCTGGGAATCCATTCAGACGTCTGGTAGTGGTTCAGACGTCTGAAAGGTAATTTCAGATGTCTGAAATGCGCAGTTTTGCCTATTTTGGCTAATTTTGAGTTAGTTTCCAACTTTTATCGATTCGTGTTGATTCCAATTAGTTGTTATTGCATATTTGACTTTGATGACTTGTTTTTGACTTCATTCACGGGTTTTATAAATAATCCCTCTAAATCATATTAAAAGCTCCCTTCTCCAAATTATAAATCCTATTTATAATCCACACACACAATTTCGCTCTTCGAGCGAAGTGGAAGGAAGATTAAATAGTTAGGTAAAACACGGACCGTGAATCCATGCGTTTGTCTTCCCGATTAGTCCCCGACCTATTCGATTGATCGTTTTGACCTTCGGGTTTGGTTTACCGATGATACGAGGTAAACTTTGTACTGCTTTGAGTGTGAAAATAACTGACGAATAGTAAACCGTTTAGTGCGAACAAGTGGTTATGGGACATACGTTAACACTTTTCGGATTCCTTTTCGAGAGTTGTAACACATTCTGCCAGTTAGTGGTGTCCAGTACTGGGCCTCCGGACCTTCACCACTACGGTTTGTTGCCTTCCGGTATGTTGCCTTCGAGTATGTTGCCTTCGGGTTTGTACCATCGAGTTTGTGCCTTCGGGTTTGTTGCCCTTTATTATCGCTTCCGATGTTGGTCGTTATGAGCCGCATGGGTGATATTGGGTTGGAGTCTTCGAGCTCATAGATCCTTGTTTATACAGTACTGAGCTCGAGCAATTTTATGATATTTCATTGATATGTATATCCCCTTGGTATCGCCCTTCGATGTTGGTCATTTTGAGCCGCATGAATACCTTATGGGTATTTGTTATTTGCCTTTTGGCTTGATTTGGGATAATTGTATCCTTTTTTTATCTATGTCGCCGATGATATGAGGCTTGTTTTATATGATTCATCTGGTGTTGATGATTATGTTATCTCTTTTAGAGATATTTGTTATACTTTGTAACCTTGCAGGTTTATTAATGTTCAGTTTATCTAACTGATTTGTTTAGCTAGACTAACCCGTGTATTTTATACTCGGGTCAGACCGAGATGTTTCAGGTTAGGTACTTTGGACTTAGCCTATTTTGCTTCCGCATGGACTACTTCGCTAGCTTCTTTTTGTCATAGCTTTTTTGTAGTCCTATTATGTTGAAACTCTGATATTTATTCGTTTGGATATGTCTGTATATTGTGGTTGGCTATACCACTTGACATGTATTATTTTGTATACTCTGCTATGTATCAGTATATATGTATATGATGGTTTACTGTTCTGTGATGTTTCCTACATTTGAGTTGTTATATTCTGTTCTGATAGATCCTCCAGCCACCTATGGTTTTGTTTTAAGTATTCATTGGATATGTCGATCGGTTTGGTGTGATTATTGTCGACGTATTTAATAGATAGTTAAAGCAAGACTGTAGATGGTCGCTCCTATCCAGCCTTATTCTCCGTGTTAGCAGACGGTATTATCTATTAATACTCTTTGCTAGCGTGGGTATAGAGGTGGGGCGTCACACGTACCCACTATCGGAGCCTTGTTTGTATGGATCACTTCGTCTTGTTCATACCGATGCTAATGGTTTATTTGTATCGATCGTGTTTTGTCTTTCTCGTATCGATCAACCGTGTTACTTCATTCATGTCGATCGGCAACGTTGTTTTGTGTGTGTCATGCGTCGTTCTTTCGATCGATACGAAATGCTTGAAGTCCGATCGATCGAAGTGCATTTATGAAGTAAATAACATGGACACGAACTGGATGTTTTTGGCGATCGATACGAATTGATCGTTACGAAATCATGTTTTCCTGATGGATACGAACCAAGGTCACCTAGATCAATATGAACTGCCGATAATTTGATGGATACGAATAAAGCTTTGCTGGATCAATATGAAGACAATGGATTCAAGGTGAAGTCACTCTGACCGATACAAACTCGACGGATTCGAACAGATCGACTCGATCATGGCTCTTTGATGGATACGAACATTGTGCCTTCCTTAACTTGTATCGATCATACCTCAATCATTTGAACTCTGATCGACTTGAGATTTGAATTGTTTGCTTCCACGACTTTTCTTATCTTGCCTTATCAACTATTGTTCGATCCAGACTCAGACAAAATTCATCGATATCCATAGTGAACCTGTGATGTGTAATCGATATTTGGGATGACTAATCATTGAATTTTTAGTTAATTTCTTGATATCTTGGCCTTGCTAAAAGGTGGGATAACACTTTTCCCCCCAAAAAATGCCTTTTGGCAAAAGGCATGTTTTCAATAGCTTCAAATCAAATGCCGTGAGTCCATATTTTATCCACAACTATAGTATCGTCGATCAAGTTTATGACTGTTTGAAGCCAAATCAGTGTCCATTTCCACCTGTGGATGTCAAGAATTAAAATCAATAGCCCATCCGGGCTCTTGCTGGATCCTATCCTGTCACGCCCCGGTGAAGGGTAAATAACATCGAGTGAGCCGACCCTGTCGTGTAACAACCCGATATTTTCAACCATTCGCATCCGCACGTGTCAGACTTGAATTGTTCAAAATACCGCGTTGTAAATAAAATTTGGTAAATCTTAGAATATACAGTAAATAAATAATCACAGATCGCAGACACAGAGTAAATATAATGCAACGAAAGTAAAAGAGATAGTAGTTCATGAAGCTACTTTATATAAATATATAAGATACATCATAGTTAATCAAGATACAATAGAAGAGTAACCAGATATATTAGGTACAAATCAGAATACATCATTGAAATCACCGAAGCTGAAAGCTATAAGCTGAATAGATAGCCGGATCTTCAAGCAAAGCTCCAACTCCGAAGGTGAGTCTTAAATGTCGAATCACTTAATCTGACCCGAGCGTAAAGCAAAACACAAAACACTCGAGTCAGGATTAACATTCTTATATCAATAAATCCAACTCAAGAGAAATAACAACTGAAATACAAGTAACTCTAAGGACGTTTGGGATAACCATCCTCTAAGGATCCGTTAAACTATTTACTATGTAGTAATATTGCGCTATTATAATAATGTCTACAGTAAAATAAACTTACTTTTAAATAGTGTTCGGGGCTACCCATATCACCCTTCACACATAATAGTCCCAGTAGTCCATCCAGTATCAACATATCTTCAGATCGGGAGACTGCCCTAAATACTCCATGGGCTACGGGAGAAAAACAAACTCGTAGTAAAGGCTCGGTATGGTAGGTGACACGGCACACAAGGCAACGCCAAGGTAGATATACCAATTACGCACACGGGTTGGTGGTAACTCAGCAGCCACATATGTCCACCTCAGAGCACACTCCCATATCAAAATCGAAGGATGGCCATGTAATCAATCACAAGCAAGAGTATAGTATCGAAGGAATGTGTCCGACCAGAGGAGCTACCGCTTTTGGCCTGAGATCACTTCTGTTTTAACCACCTTAAGCCAACTCATAGGGGTCGGGTCCATGTAATATACCTTAAGAACGTCGCCACCATCCTACTTCATTCTGGAATCTCCACCGCGTACACGGTTGTCAAAGTGGTTTTCGGTATCGACAGAGAGTATGCCCATATCCGATCCCGGTCTCTTTGCCAACCAATCGTTATTATAACGCCGTGGTTATTTCAAAATAGTTTATATTTCCAAAAATCAAATCATTTTATTCAAAACTATATTTCTTCGAAAATAGTTTAAAATTTGAAGCCAAAACTATTTTTATATCAAAGCCATAGTCAAATCAATACGATATCATTTCCATTTCAAACACATATTCACCTTTCAAAAATCATAATACTTTCAAAATTATAACTCTTTCGAAATCAAAATACTTGAAATCATAACATTTTGAAATCATACATTTGAAATCATGGCACTTCCTTAAATTCTTTATATTTTACAAAATTTCCAGTCAACCCAAAATTTCAATCTAATTCAAGTAAATCTGTCAGTTTCAATTCAAAACCATTTCAAATCTTTTAAATTTCAAATACAGATTTGATTCACAAAATAAACTATTCAATCTTTAGTATATTTCAAAACTTTAATATCCCACATTTCAAAACTAAATTTTATAATTTCATATATCACTTAATTCAAATTTATTAATATTTAGTTTGCAATATTTACTTAATAACTCAATATCATTTAAATAAATTCAAATTTCAAGTAAACTAAATATCTTTCATGCTAAACTTCAAAGTTTCATTTATCAAATAGATCAAAATCAATTATCATTCTAAATACGCATTCTTTATCAAATAAAGATCGTATCATTTCCATACCATTTCAAACTATCAAAATATCATATCCTTTTAATACCTCATTATCAATTCATTATTTGAATTCAAATTCAAATATTAAAATTTAAATACCTTTAAAAATTCAAATGTATCATTCATTTATTGTTTTTAAATACCATTCCAAATCACATTTCAAAAATTCCATTAAAATTTCATAAATCGATTCCAAATCACTCGAATTCCAAATTCACATTTAATCAAGTTTCAATTCCTCAAATTCAATTCACATCAGTGTCTCAATAAACCATTTCAATTTATATATGTTTCAAAGCTTCAAATGTTCAACATTTCAAAACAAATTTCAAAAACCTAATATATATATCAAATTCCTTTTAATATAAATTTTGCTTTGAAATAAAATATAATATCATTTAAATAAACCCCAAATTTTAAATCACTAAATACTTATTCAATTTATCTAACCCCGAAATATTTTTTAATCATCTTAAACCAAAAGCAAATTATAGAGCCATACCTTTAGATCTCTAAGTAAATCCATTTCAAATCGATTTAATTAAAGATAATTCTCAGCTAATAACAATTCCAAATAAATTTAAATCCACTTTAATTTAAAACTAATTTATAAATAATTTCAATATCAATTAAAACTATATAAATCTCCCCAAACCATAGAAATCATTTCCAAAATATTTATATATATAGACCCACGGTGTCTGTATAGAATTTTCTATCCTATGGTCAAGTGATATGGATATTTATCATTTCAATCCACAATTTAAATTATAAATATGGGTATATATCATTTCAACCCGCAATCCCAAATTCAATTCTATGAAAATTGCTTGGTTCTACCATTTCAACCCATAACGATTTTCTCCTCTTCTAAAGTCCGTTCGGGTATGTATCATTTCAACCCATAGTGAATTCTATACTAACAGGGAACTTGCAGAGTGGTAACAGATATAATAATAATATAACAGGCATATAACATCAGTATAAATAATAGATAATGGTGTAAGATGTCACAGGTGAACAGATACAGGTAATAGCATATATATAACAAAGTAAATAACTAACAACAGTATATTTCAATTATCGTTTCAATTGAAATCAAAATTAATAAATAAAAGAACATTAATCATGAGTGATTGCTTACCTTTCGAGGCTAGAGATGATTTGACAAGGAAATGAGCCACAAATTCCAAAGCAACGTTAGATGGGCACGATTCGATGAAGAAAACAGGTATGACGAAAAAGCTGATAAATGGAAAATCGATGAGAACTCATCGGAATAAATTTTGATATAAACTGAAAATAGGTACATTATTATTATATTTAAAGTGAAAATCATAAAACCCAAGTTACAACAGGTATAACCATTCTTTATACACACTTATTTGTTTAATAGTATTATAAACTTTTTTTCCTTTTTAGATAACACAAACATATCTATATAATAAAATTTGACATAATTAAATATATATGTATATACATTCCAATAAAACATGTAAAAAGGAAGTAAATATATACTCTTAAACACATAATACATATACATATATTTAACCCATAAAACATATAAATATACAAATCATATAATATAATAGTGTTATGAAATAAACTATGTCACATCACATCCTACAGTAATATAATATGATATATAACATACATACCTTATAACCTCTATATACATCGACAGGTACTATAAAAAATTTAAGTGTAGCTAGCATATACCCTTAAATATCAACTAATATATATAGCTAGTATATTGTAATTGTAAGCTATAAATTATCACAACCCATACTTACATATATAAAACTACACTGCCACACCTATATACTAACATATAAAGTTTATATAAACAACATACATGTAGATTTACAATATGTAAATTATACTTATATACAAATATAATGTAAAATAAAACTTATATAAATTATATACATATAATTAACAGATCGAAATATATTTAAACTTACACTGTAAAATCCTACTACAAAATATATATAAGCTGTAATAGAAATTAAAAACAAAACCCAAAGCTTACCACTTATATAAATTTTATATATATAAATGAACTTATATAAAGCCTGTTCAAAATGTAAACAACACAAATCATCATATATATAAGAAATTGTAATTAATATAAACTATTAGATCAAAAATTTATAAACTAATATATATAAAACAACTTATAAGATATACGTATATGTATAACAACCTATTATATATAAAATCTTATACAAACTTCTGACCTGCTACTTGAAGAAAAATAACATTTCTATGAAACTGTAGGCAATATGAAAGGCGGAGTTCTAGAGTCTCGGCTAGATGAGAGTGGAACCCGAGCATGGGTTTACGGCAAGTTCAGGGAAAAGCTGCGTTGGTGGATGAGCTTGAGTACGGAGGAGAACGAGGGAGAGAGAGAAGTTGGAGGGTCGACAGGCTAAAGCTAGGGTGGTGATACACGTTGATAGGTTGAAGGCTGGACTGCTAATGTGAAGGCTAGAGGCGAGATCAAGGGTCAGGTCACACGTGTAGGCATGGAGGGGGTGGTTGTTCATTGGTCGGGACTGGGTGAAAACGGCATAAGCCTCGGCGATTTTATGGTGGGGTGCGCATGGAGTTTGGCCGAAGTATGGGTGGATGAAGAGTTTCCAAGCAACAGAAGTGTTTGCGTTTTTTTTATATAAGAGTGAAGAAAAAAAAAATTAACCATTGAAATGACGTCTGTACATAAATATCAACATACTGGAATAACAAAGGACACAAGTTTGGTTTCAAAAGCTAATAAAGTAAATGGCCTATGACTGAACGGTAGGGTAACAATAGGTCATAGGGAAAACTAGACTCAACTGATACAACAAGCCGTTACGTCGATTTCGTAACATATCGAACGTAAAAATACATGAATAAATATACTGCGAAGATCAGCATGTCGAGACGATCCAAACTCTACAAAGATATAAGTGGATCATCTGATCAAAAGTCGGTATCGGTGCGTAAATGCTGTTATTTCGTCGAAAATAAGATTGACGGAGCAATAATAGTCAAAATTTGAAGAAACGAAATATGACGCCTTGCTTAGAACATGATTTACAATTTTTTATAGAAAAATATTCAGATTTGGAAAACATTTTGTTATCATCAAATATTAACTGATATAAACTGAAATAGAATTACACAATAAAATAAACTTTCATATTTTCAGATGAAAATTTAGCAGTGGCTATGTTTAAATAGACGTATTCCAAATATCAAATTTTTATTTCAAATTTTGATATTTAAAGTTCATAAAAATTCAAGCAATTAAATAAAACAAATAAAATTATTAAAAATTATCGGGTCGTTACACTCTCCCCCACTCAAAACTTTTCGTCCCCGAAAAGGAAGGAGGTAGGAGAATAGAAACAATCAGAAAAAAAATACACCAGAAACAAAGTAAAACAATTAGTTTAAACCATATAAATTTCAATTTACCTTAATTAATACTCAATATTTGATTTTATATTCAAGGCATTTCATTATGTTGATTAAATTTCAATTTATTAATATTTGATACAAATGGTTTTCTTCAAAACAAAATTTTATTTCTATTAACCTTCAATTTAAAAAAATTAATATTCAATAATTGATTTTAATCCATTTGATTTTACTTAAGTTAAATCAGTCTTAACTATTTCTAACTTGATTATCTTATGATCCAATAATCTTAAATTAACAATTTCAAAATCATAAATTTGAATAGTCATTTATTAAAATTATTTTTTTCAACAAATTTAATTCTTTAATCCAAATATTATTAGGTATATTCCACTTAATATGCCTTATCACATATATTAAGCATATTTACACTTATTATACCCACTCAAAATTATTTAAATTTCCTTTAACAAAATTTTATATTGTAAATTATTCAATTAACTTTTTATTCTATTTAACTCTGTTAATCTTTTTATAACTAAAATTTAAGTGTATAACATTTATTATAACTACTTAAATTTTATTTATAAAATTCTTTTATATAGTATATTATTAAATTACATATTCAACTTCTGAATAATTTAGGTAAGTTATATTGGAATGTAATTAAGTATTATATAAGTAAAAAAATTCTAATTCAATTTGTCTCAAGTTTAGATATTTATTCAAAATTTTGATTTCATTAAAATTTGGAATCACCCTTAAACATAGAATTTAACTTTGAAATTTTCGATTAACTTCAAACCATATAGAGATAATATATATATATATATATATATATATATATATATATATATATATATATATATATACACATACATAATACAACAAATCAAATTTAAAATCTTATATCAATTAAGTCATACTTTAGAAATCCAAATCAGTTTAATTTTCAAAGCAAAGCTATAGCAGAGCTACAGAATAGTCTCTCCACTTCGAAACTCAAAAATGGATGTCCATGATGCAGCCGTCATCACCGAAATTAATTTCCAGCGACAAAATAGAAGAGCCTTGATTTCAACCTTTAAAATTTCTTTGAAACAATCTCTATTCGGAAATACTTTAAATAATATCCATTTTTAAATCTTTAAACCCAAGTTTGAAATCTCCGGAAATTAAATTCACAGCTTCTTTATTTTAATTTATTTAAATTCCCAAATTAATTTATGATCATGCTTAATAATTCAATTATTTATATATGAAACAAAATACCATGGTTTACAAGCTATAAATAAAATTAAATATTATTTCTTAATATCCAATTCAATTTAGTATCAGAATTCGGAATTCGAAAAATTATACTTATATACATATACAATATAATTATACGAAAATTTATTTCCTTTACTAAATTTGAAAACAATATTGTGTCGGTTTGCTTTGTTCAAGTGTTATTGAGATCCTAACAATAGCATAGATCAGACGAATCGATCGAAAACCCAAATCAACATCAACCATTCAAACAACACAATATATAAAACAATTTAATAAAATGTACAAATACACTTCCTCGCTCGATTGATATAGGAATGCTGTAACATTCCTGATTTTTAAGCACGATTAATTTGATACTTTATTTGATCTTTGGGATTAAAATTTGAAAATAATTGGAGATTAATATAAAAAATTTGATTTAGTTGTGAATTTATTTAAAATTTATTTGGGTTTGAAATATACAGATAAATTTTAATTGAGAAAAATATTTAAATAGAATGTTGAATTAAAAAATTTAAGAATAAGTATTTTACAAATAAATATTGGGTTTAAAAATAAAGTATTGAGAATAAATAGAATTTAAAGGCTAAGAGATTAATAAAAGTATGTATTTTAGAATAGAATTTTTAATTGGGAATTCAATAATAGAAATCTTAAAGAATAAATTGAATTTAAAATTTAAATTTTTGAAATCGATAGAAATTTACTTATTTATTTTATTAAGCATGCATTTTGGTTTAGAAGTAATATTTTGAAATTAATTTTTGAATTTGTAGAAAAATAATTTGAATAATTGGCATAAAACAAAATTGTATTTGAATTTTTGATATGATAAGATGTATCTTTATTTAGATAAATGGATCTTAATTTGGGATTTGATTTTTATTAAATACTGGGTTATTAACTTTATATTATCAAAGAACTAAGACATGTATAAAATTGTTAGTAATGAGTAATTAGATTTTAAATCATTGATTATAAAATTGTATAAGTATAAAATAAGATTAGATAAAGGATGTATTTATTTATAAAATGAATATGTGGAAATAAAATAAAAGTAATAGAATTTTTTTTGACTTGAGAAAAAGAAATAGAAATGTAAACATGCACGCACATGAGAGATGGAGTGGGATAATTAACAAAAATCTAGATCTTATGACTATCTTTTAACAAATGGCATGAAGACATCATTATCAACTAATTTTTTTTTCTTTTAAACCTTTCCATCTTCCCATGTGAAATCAAACCATATCTCAGCAAAAGTCTGAACAAAAAGATTTGGTCTCACCATTCTCAATATCAAACGCTGTTCAAAACCAAAACCAAGAAACAACTCAGTTTTTAAAACCAAAAGAAGAAAAAAAAAGTATACAGTTCAAACTAAAAAAAATAAAGAAGTGGAGAAGCTTCAGTTCGAACCCTGTCTATTTCCAGCCTGTAACCAAACTTTCATCAATCTAGAAATTCAAAAGAAAAAAAAAACAAAAGAAATCAAACAATAAATCAAAACAGAAGATTCGAAACACTGAAGTATTTCAATTCTGAGATTCAAATCAAGGAGTTAAGCAGTAGATCATTTCAAAACTCAAAGTTACAGATCAGAGCATCTCAGGTCTAGAGCAAAGTCAGATCATATCAAAACCAGATTTTAGTGTTCAGTGTTTTAAAGCAAAATCCAAAATAGAAATTCGCAGGCCTCAACCTGGAAGCAAGTTTCCAGATCAAACAAAGGCATTGTCCTTGTTATTTCAAATTGACAAGGTGAGCAAAGTCACTTATATTTACCTATATTCTTTGATATGGGGTTGATGCTTAAATATGTTCTGGGAAGGTTGTCTGTTATGCTTGTGTGTTTGAATATATCTGTGCATGTTTGGGTTTAATCCTCTGTTGAGTAACAGGTTTGAAATCCCTAGTATAAATTCAATAATCTTCATGCAATTGATTTCAAGCTATAATTTATAAATGAAAATGTATGGTAAGGTCATAATAGTATTCAAAAAAATTAGTAAATATTTCAAGAATGGGAAATTGCAGTGGGAAATAAATTAAGGTCAAGAATCAACCAATTATTCCTGGATTAAATTAAATCAATAACAAGATCAACATTAAAAAGTAAAATTCCAGATTTCAAAACAAAGATCTGTTCTCTCTGTTCTTTTGGAATCCAGTTGAGTAAACTCCATGCTTTATTCTATTATTTGTGTTTTAATTCCTGCATGAATGTGAGTAAACTTGTTTTGATTTAAGACTGAGTATTTAGTCCATAAAAACTTTGTGTTGTTGCATATGGAAGAAATTAATTCTGTAAGTTCTTTATGATTCTGGAAATTGTTTTATGACATGTTCTCCCTGTTCTTGGTTTTCAGAGTAAGATAAGTTAGAAAGAAATCAAATGAACCTTCATACAAACATGTTAAGATTGGGATTCTTAAACAAAATAAGTTGTTTAAATTTAACTCAAAGCTTACAATTTTGTTTTATGCTTCAAATGAAAACTGTTGACTCTGTAACTTAAATATGCAGTAAAAATAAAATTTTAAGATAAATCCAAGCATTTTAAATCGTTGAATTGATTTTATAATTTGAATGAACATATGAAAATAGGATTTTTAAAACATTAGTGATGATTTTTAGTTGAGTAATTCGAGGTCAGTTCGAGTTCAAACAAAATCGGCATTTTGATCAATTTCTAGTAATCAAATGAATTTTGGATGTTGTAATTTCATGTGAAGCTAGTTTGGAACTCAATAATGTTAGGAAAAATGTTGAAAAAAATTTCTATTGCAAGAATTAGATGGTCGAATCGAATTTAGGGTTTAAACTTCGATTTTGACGGTCGGTTTTGTTCGAACTCGTGCGTCGTGAAGGTGGCTCTGGGGGTGATCGGACCAATTTGGGATGGGACGTGGGTCGGTGGAGCGGTTCTAGATGGACGGCCGTGGTCACTGGTGAACAAAGATCACCAACGGCGAGGCAATGCATATGACCAGGTTCGAATGCCTGGAGGGGTCGAACAGCTCGATTTCGACTCGTTGCCATATGAGATCATCTGGGTGGTCGGAGTTGTTTAGAGGGTCGAAGATGATGTGCCGGTGGTCGAAAAGTTAGTCGACAACGTTGGGTTCGGTTGTACACGTGCACGCCTCCACGTTTTTTTCTGGTCGTTCCAGTTTCGGCAAGAGAGAGAGGAACTTGAAGCACTGCTCGGGTCAGGGAGGGGAAAACTCGAAGTCATGCTCGAGTTGTTTTGGGGTGTACCGGGTTAAATTTAAAAACTTCGCAAATTTTCGCAAAAGAAGGGCAACACGGGTAAATCTGGGGGAAAACCCAAAGTAAAGGGATGATTATCTCGGGGTAAGCTCGAAGCAGGTCTCAGGTAAAATGTTGGTTCAGGTTTTCTTTTAAAACCTGTCTGTTCAAATTTTTTTTAAAAAAAAATTTAATTTAATCCAGAAATCAAAAATGATTTGTATTTGGGTTTGGAGATTTATGAGTTTCAAAAATTTAAATTGGTTTGACAATTTTAAATATTAAAGTATGATTCTAAATGGATTGAAAAAAAAAAGGAATTTGGTTTTAAATTTTCTTTAAACTTCTTTTAGAAAATGAGCATTTCCTTAACTTAAGATTTCAAAATGTGTTTCAAATTGTTTTAACTTTAAATTGTACCCATTTCAAATCTTAAGTATAAAAATGGTAATTTGAAAATAATTTGAAAGAAAATGGTTTAAGATACTTCATTAATGATAAATTTAATCATTAATGAGGATAATGTTTTTCTTAAAATTTAATGAGGATTTAATGATTTGAAATTCATTAAATTATTAAGTTAATTGAAAAGAATAATTTATTTATCTAATTAATTATTGATTTGAATTAATTAAATAGGTAATTAAAGGCTTAAATTTATTTAATTAAGATTTGAGATTAATTAATTAAAGGATAATTAATTAAAGTGATTAAGAAGGAAAAAAATTATTAATTAAAGGTTAATAATTTGTGAAAGTAATTAAGGGATGTTATTAATTAAAAATTTATTTATCTTGTGATTAACTTAAGGTTAATCAATTGTTGTAACTAAATAAGGATAACTAATTTAACGGTAATTAATAAATTTAGGGTTGATTAATTAATTAAAGTTAATTTATTTAATGGTGAATTAGATAATTAAAGGTTAACTTCTTAATAATTAAAGGTTGATAAATTACAATAAAAGGGTAATTAATTTACTATAGATGGTTAATTAATGATTAAAGAAAAGTTAATCAAAATGATTTGTAATTTATTAATGATAAATTAACCAGGATTAGTAATTATTCCTAAGCAAATAAAATTGGTTTGAATCAAACAATTAACTGATCTTACTTATAGAGGTTTGATTGTTATTAGATGCTATGTGATGGGTTGATGTACTTGTAATGTGATGTGATGCTATGTAATGTTTTGTGCTAAGCTGTTATATCTGCGTCGTACATATTGTTATAAGAATATGGAAACCCTTTCACCCGTGTAATGACATTTGAAATTTCGATGCAACAGGGAGTCGGATTCCAATTGGTTATCCGAAACCCACATCGAATCATATTAGTGAATCTTTGTGATTGATAAATTCATCTTATCTATGAATCTGTGAATAAAGATAAGCGTTGTGGGATATACCGCTTATCGATATGATTGAATTTGTGATGATGATGTTGTGCACTATTGTGTTGAACCCTGGACCACACTATACACACACAAATATGGATTGCACGAGGAAATGGGGTAAGTCACAGATTTTTGAAATAGTTTTAAAAATTGTATTTTTGAATCCAAAATAGTTTTGGAATTAAAATTGAAGCTTTTGAAAATGGTTATTTTGAATAACTCGATTGAGTTTTGAAATTTAAATAATTTGATTTAAATTTGAATTCAATATTTGAAATTTAATTCTATGATTTGGGAACTAGGGTTTAAAAAAGGTTATTCAACCTACAAATGGGCTTATATGGGTTTTTAAACCATTTTAAAAAGTGATGTTTTGGGACATTAAAAAAAATAAACCCAAAGATTTTAACTTGTATAAATAGAATTGAATCTTTCTGAAGCGAAAACTATTCGTTTCAAATAATAGAAGCTTTCACATAAGAAATGAATTTCTAATTTGTGTAAGAAGGATTTCAAGTCTAAAATAAAGACGGTCAACCAAGTTACAAATAAATTTTTGGAAACGTGTGTTGAAAACTATAAATTAAATCTTTAATTTAAAGATTTAATGTTTTAATCCAATTGAAATGGAATTGTTTGAAATCTATGAATGATCTTTGTGAAACTAGGTGAACTTTGTGAAATGAATATTTTTATTTAAAGATTTAAAAGGGTAATTTGTTTAACCATTTGAAAGAAAAATGTTGGATTTTATGAATTGTGACTTAACTGAAATCCCATATCCATATGTTTTTAAATATTGCGCTCACTATTCGGTTTAGCCGAGAGGGGACCTTGTGTCATATAACCCATTCCGAATAGCGATACGACGTTATGGATTGCATTTGAAGACCGGTGTTGAAGATCGGGTGTCTTCGAGAATGTTAGGATAACCTATCGATTGTCTCTGCACCGAGTAGCTACGGTATAGAGATTTCCTAAGTGATGGGAAGTCCGATCGGGATTGTGGATACTCGGATTTGCAAGGGCTTCTTCGGAAGTGCCTTCGGTTCTGTTTGAACCCGGAACAGACTTGTATGGTTGTACGTCCGACATTACACTTTGAGATATTAAACTGATCTCTATCACATACATTTCTGCTTGGTGGCGGAGAATTCATTCTCTTAGCTTAACACCCTTCTCTGAGACGTACGAGCTCAGAGGTTATGTAGTTGATATTTATCAGTGATATATTCCCAATTTGGTAGTGTGGCATGCTAAATGCTGCTGTGTGTTGATGATCATTTATTGATCATTTGTGATCAAAGCATGGCTTTTGTATAAAGCGTAGCTTTGTGGACGAGACTACATCAGGACCTCACACCCCGGAAATGGTCGAAACAGGGAAGATGCGGCAAGGTTATGAGGGTCGCGCCCTTTAGGGTGTGTCATTCCGTTCTGGTAAAGGGTGGTATCATGGTATGGAGCCCAGATACTTACTCATGTGGATACTGCAGATCTATTACTTTGTGATTGCTTTGTGGTTTTGAGGCGCCTCGGATAAAGGTCCCAAAGGACCGGGGGATGGCATGCTCGAGTAGTAGTTACCTAGTTACAGAGGTAACCCGGCCTTGTGTTGGCAGAGATCCAGTTAGGTTCTCGGGACGTCCCGCCAGAGGCGATCCCATGTGGCAGTAGGAAGTTCCTTAGCCTGACCAATTGTTGGAAATCCAATCAAAACAATACGTGCCTTGTACGGTTTTAGTTGTAGAAGCTGCCATTTAACATGGCAGCTATAGTAGGCATAATATCATGGTACTTATGCTGGCTAGGATTAATATTGTACTTTCGAAAGATTTTCCACTATGCACTAGTAATAATATCAAAGAAATTTTATTGTATTAAGCATCTTTGACTATCATAAGGGGAAATCTCCCCCAAGTGTGCGATTGCATTGTGTGTGTGCCGGGAGGCCTTATGGTAGTTTCATTTTCTAAAAAGCATTGCGGATTTTCAAATTTCAATTCCTTTGTTTGTTTTAAAAGACCAAATGCTTTTGTTTGCTCATACCAGTCCCACGGCTGACCTGGAGTTTATTGTTCCTATCCTAAACTCTGGGTGCCCACTATTTTCCCACACGGGCAGTCTAGAGTTGGGTTTTTTTCCAGATAATCAATAGTAGGTGTAGATTCGATAGCTTTCTGCCTTAGGATTTGGCAATCGCGTGTGGATCGAGTAGCTTCTCTTCATCTTGATTTGGGAGTTCGTGCTATTTCTGGATTGGCGCCTTGGAGATGGAGTTACAGTACTGGAGCTCTTTCTTGAAGACCATTTTAGAGTTGTTGTTCCGCTGCTGTGTTATCTTTTCTTTTCCGCTGCTATTATCTTTTATCATATCTCTGATGTATATTGATATTCATTGTATCATCTGTTGTATCATATTGTATCTGATATTGTATCAGTGTTGTATATTGATATATGCTATTCTTTTTCTTCCGCTGTGTCGTTTTACTTAATGGTGTTATAAGCTCCGGCGAACTAGATGCGGCGTTTGGATCTGTGGCATTTGAATACGAGTGTCGTATTCGGTGCCGATTTTCGAAGGTCGAGTCAGGATCGCAACATTTGGTATAAGAGCTGAGGGTTAAAATTTTAGCTCAGGAGTATAACACATTAAGTAGCTCATTAGAGATAGGGTGAAGTATGCCCTAGAATGAGTATATCCCTAAGATATCCGTTCGAATGCCTCAGTAAATTCTCTTACTATTCACCGATAGTATGTATGAGTGCGAGAAGAGGACGAGATAGGGGACAGGGGAGTACTACTATAAATGGTCAATACCCTGCGACAGTGGAAACAACTTTCTTCTCAGTCTCCTTTGATTCATCTTTCCAAAATTCTTTTGATTGCTTCGTAGCAGCCACAAGAAGAAGTTTCGGTGCAATGGTGGCCCTACGAATCGTCGTAGAAAATTCTTACTTCGTATCTTCATCGATTTCTTATCAGTTTTTCGACCTAAACTTTAATGAATTTGAAATAAATTGGAAATTTTAAATTAAGTAAATTGGTTAACTAATATGAAGCTAAATTTGAATTATATTGGTAAGACGATATAGGTTAAAACTAAATTTGAAATTTTATTATAATTTCTTGTGAGTATCAAAGTCCAAAGAGGGACAAGTTGAAATATATTTTGGGGTGTTCCGACCTGAATTTGGAATCCATATCTAGTGTTTGAGAAATTATGGAAGATTGAATCCATCTATCTATTCTCTGGGATCCGATATATTCTACGAACGATTAGTTATTCCTTCGGACTAATCAATGCCCTTGCATATTCGTAGACCGGTGGACCCGAATATCTTCTGTAATACTTGTATGAGTTTGTTCTCATAATGTTGATATTCTTATTTGGTAAGCCAAATACAGAATTGATACCCAGTTGATTCGGAAAGATACTTCTTTATCTATCATCTATTCTTTTTTGTCTCCCTAGCAAATTTCGAGGACGAAATTTCTTAAGGGTGGGAACCTGTAACATTCCCGATTTTTAAGCATGATTAATTTGATACTTTATTTGATCTTTGGGATTAAAATTTGAAAATAATTGGAGATTAATATAAAAAATTTGATTTAGTTGTGAATTTATTTAAAATTTATTTGGGTTTGAAATATACAGATAAATTTTAATTGAGAAAAATATTTAAATAGAATGTTGAATTAAAAAATTTAAGAATAAGTATTTTATAAATAAATATTGGGTTTAAAAATAAAGTATTGAGAATAAATAGAATTTAAAGGCTTTGAGATTAATAAAAGTATGTATTTTAGAATAGAATTTTTAATTGGGAATTCAATAATAGAAATCTTAAAGAATAAATTGAATTTAAAATTTACATTTTTGAAATTAATAGAAATTTACTTATTTAATTTATTAAGCATGCATTTTGGTTTAGAAGTAATATTTTGAAATTAATTTTTGAATTTGTAGAAAAATAATTTGAATAATTGGCATAAAAAAAAATTGTATTTGAATTTTTGATATGATAAGATGTATCTTTATTTAGATAAATGGATCTTAATTTAGGATTTGATTTTTATTAAATATTGGGTTATTAACTTTATATTATCAAAGAACTAACACATGTATAAAATTGTTAGTAATGAGTAATTAGATTTTAAATCATTGATTATAAAATTGTATAAGTATAAAAATAAGATTAGATAAAGGATGTATTTATTTATAAAATGAATATGTGGAAATAAAATAAAAGTAATAGAATTTTTTTTGACTTGAGAAAAAGAAATAAAAATGTAAACATGCACGCACATGAGAGATGGAGTAGGATAATTAACAAAAATCTAGATCTTATGACTATCTTTTAACAAATGGCATGAAGACATCATTATCAACTAATTTTTTTTTTCTTTTAAACCTTTCCATCTTCCCATGTGAAATCAAACCATATCTCAGCAAAAGTCTGAACAAAAAGATTTGGTCTCACCATTCTCAATATCAAAAGCTGTTCAAAACCAAAACCAAGAAACAACTCGGTTTTTAAAACCAAAAGAAGAAAAAAAAAAGTATACAATTCAAACTAAAAAAAATAAATAAGTAGAGAAGCTTCAGTTCGAACCCTGTCTATTTCCATCCTGTAACCAAACTTTCATCAATCTAGAAATTCAAAAGAAAAAAACAAAAGAAATCAAACAATAAATCAAAACAGAAGATTCGAAACACTGAAGCATTTCAATTCTGAGATTCAAACCAAGGAGTTAAGCTGTAGATCATTTCAAAACTCAAAGTTACAGATCAGAGCATTTCAGGTCTAGAGCAAAGTTAGATCATATCAAAACCTGATTTTAGTGTTCAGTGTTTTAAAGCAAAATCCAAACTAGAAATTCGCAGGCCTCAACCTGGAAGCAAGTTTCCAGATCAAACAAAGGCATTGTCCTCTGTTATTTCAAATTGACAAGGTGAGCAAAGTCACTTATATTTACCTATATTCTTTGATATGGGGTTGATGCTTAAATATGTTCTGGGAAGGTTGTCTGTTATGCTTGTGTGTTTGAATATATCTGTGCATGTTTGGGTTTAATCCTCTGTTGAGTAACAGGTTTGAAATCCCTAGTATAAATTCAATAATCTTCATGCAATTGATTTCAAGCTATAATTTATAAATGAAAATGTATGGTAAGGTCATAATAGTATTCAAAAAAATTAGTAAATATTTCAAGAATGGGAAATTGTAGTGGGAAATAAATTAAGGTCAAGAATCAACCAATTATTTCTGGATTAAATTAAATCAACAACAAGATCAACATTAAAAAGTAAAATTCCAGATTTCAGAATAAAGATCTGTTCTCTCTGTTCTTTTGGAATCCAGTTGAGTAAACTCCATGCTCTATTCTATTATTTGTGTTTTAATTCCTGCATGAATGTGAGTAAACTTGTTTTGATTTAAAACTGAGTATTTAGTCCATAAAAACTTTGTGTTGTTGCATATGGAAGAAATTAATTCTGTAAGTTCTTTATGATTCTGGAAATTGTTTTATGACAAGTTCTCCCTGTTCTTGGTTTTCAGAGTAAGGTAAGTTAGAAAGAAATCAAATGAACCTTCAAACAAACATGTTAAGATTGGGATTCTTAAACAAAATAAGTTGTTTAAATTTAACTCAAAGCTTACAATTTTGTTTTAAGCTTCAAATGAAAACTATTGACTCTGTAACCTAAATATGCAGTAAAAACAAAATTTTAAGATAAATCCAAGCATTTTAAATCGTTGAATTGATTTTATAATTTGAATGAACATATGAAAATAGGATTTTTAAAACATTAGTGATGATTTTTAGTTGAGTAATTCGAGGGCAGTTCGAGTTCAAACAAAATCGGCATTTTGATCAATTTCTAGTAATCAAATGAATTTTGGATGTTGTAATTTCATGTGAAGCTAGTTTGGAACTCAATAATGTTAGGAAAAATGTTGAAAAAAATTTCTATTGCAAGAATTAGTTGGTCGAATCGAATTTAGGGTTTAAACTTCGATTTTGACGGTCGGTTTTGTTCGAACTCGTGCGTCGTGAAGGTGGCTTTGGGGGTGATCGGACCAATTTGGGATGGGACGTGGGTCGGTGGAGCGGTTCTAGATGGACGGCCGTGGTCACTGGTGGACAAGATCACCAACGACGAAGGCAATGCATATGACCAGGTTCGAATGCCTGGAGGGGTCGAACAGCTCGATTTCGACTCGTTGCCATATGAGATCATCTGGGTGGTCGGAGTTGTTTAGATGGTCGAAGATGATGTGTCGGTGGTCGCAAAGTTGGTCGACAACGTTGGGTTCGATTGTACACATGCACGCCTCCACGTTTTGTTTTCTGGTCGTTCTAGTTTCGTCAAGAGAGAGAGGATCTCGAATCACTGCTCGGGTCAGGGAGGGGAAAACTCGAAGTCATGCTCGAGTTGTTTTGGGGTGTACCGGGTTAAATTTAAAAACTTTGCAAATTTTCGCAAAAGAAGGGCAACACGGGTAAATCTGGGGGAAAACCCGAAGTAAAGGGATGATTATCTCGGGGTAAACTCGAAGCAGGTCTCAGGTAAAATGTTGGTTCAGGTTTTCTTTTAAAACCTGTCTGTTCAATTTTTTTTTTTAATTTAATCCAGAAATCAAAAATGATTTTTAATTGGGTTTGGAGATTTATGAGTTTCAAAAATTTAAATTGGTTTGACAATTTTAAATATTAAAGTATGATTTAAAATGGTTTGAAAAAAAAGGAATTTGGTTTTAAATTTTCTTTAAACTTCTTTTAGAAAATGAGCATTTCCTTAACTTAAGATTTCAAAATGTGTTTCAAATTGTTTTAACTTTAAATTGTACCTATTTCAAATCTTAATTGTAAAAATGGAAATTTGAAAATAAATTTGAAAGAAAATGGTTTAAGATACTTTATTAATGATAAATTTAATCATTAATGAGGATAATGTTTTTCTTAAAACTTAATGAGGATTTAATGATTTGAAATTCATTAAATTATTAAGTTAATTGAAAAGGATAATTTATTTATCTAATTAATTATTGATTTGAATTAATTAAATAGGTAATTAAAGGCTTAAATTTATTTAATTAAGATTTGAGATTAATTAATTAAAGGATAATTAATTAAAGTGATTAAGAAGGAAAAAGTTATTAATTAAAGGTTAATAATTTGTGAAAGTAATTAAGGGATGTTATTAATTAAAAATTTATTTATCTTGTGATTAACTTAAGGTTAATCAATTGTTGTAATTAAATAAGGATAACTAATTTAACGATAATTAATTAATTTAGGGTTGATTAATTAATTAAAGATAATTTATTTAATGGTGAATTAGATAATTAAAGGTTAACTTCTTAATAACTAAAGGTTGATAAATTACAATAAAAGGGTAATTAATTTACTATAGATGGTTAATTAATGATTGAAGAAAAGTTAATCAAAATGATTTGTAATTTATTAATGATAAATTAACCAGGATTAGTAATTATTCCTAAGCAAATAAAATTGGTTTGAATCAAACAATTAACTGATCTTACTTATAGAGGTTTGATTGTTATTAGATGCTATGTGATGGGTTGATGTACTTGTAATGTGATGTGATGCTATGTAATGTTTTGTGCTAAGCTGTTATATCTGTGTCGTATATATTGTTATAAGAATATGGAAACTCCTTCACCCGTGTAATGACATTTGAAATTTCGATGCAACAGGGAGTCGGATTCCAATTGGTTATCCGAAACCCACATCGAATCATATTAGTGAATCTTTGTGATTGATAAATTCATCTTATCTATGAATCTGTGAATAAAGATAAGCGTTATGGGATATACCACTTATCGATATGATTGAATTTGTGATTATGATGTTGTGCACTATTGTGTTGAACCCTGGACCACACTATACACACACAAATATGGATTGCACGAGGAAATGGGTTAAGTCATAGATTTTTGAAATAGTTTTAAAAATTGTATTTTTGAATCCAAAATAGTTTTGGAATTAAAATTGAAGCTTTTGAAAATGGTTATTTTGAATAACTCGATTGAGTTTTGAAATTTAAATAATTTGAATTAAATATTTGAAATTTAATTCTATGATTTGGGAACTAGGGTTTAAAAAGGTTATTCAACCTATAAATGGGCTTATATGGGTTTTTAAACCATTTTAAAAAGTGATGTTTTGGGACTTTAAAAAAAAATAAACCTAAAGATTTTAACTTGTATAAATAGAATTGAATCTTTCTGAAGCGAAAACTATTCGTTTCAAATAATAGAAGCTTTCACATAAGAAATGAATTTCTAATTTGTGTAAGAAGGATTTCAAGTCTAAAATAAAGATGGTCAGCCAAGTTACAAATAAATTTTTGGAAACGTGTTTTAAAAACTATAAATTAAATCTTTAATTTAAAGATTTAATGTGTTAATCCAATTGAAATGGAATTGTTTGAAATCTATGGATGATCTTTGTGAAACTAGGTGAACTTTATGAAAGAATATTTTTATTTAAAGATTTAAAAGGGTAATTTGTTTAACCATTTGAAAGAAAAGTGTTGGATTTTATGAGTTGTGACTTAACTGAAATCCCATATCCATATGTTTTTAAATATTGCACTCGCTATTCGGTTTAGCCGGGAGAGGACCTTGTGTCATATAACCCATTCCGAATAGCGATACGACGTTATGGATTGCATTTGAAGACCGGTGTTGAAGACCGGGTGTCTTCGAGAATGTTAGGATAACCTATCGATTGTCTCTACACCGAGTAGCTACGGTATAGTGATTTCCAAAGTGACGGGAAGTCCGACCAGGATTGTGGATACCCGGATTTGCAATGGTTTCTTCGGAAGTGCCTTCGGTTCTGTTCGAACCCGGAACAGACTTGTATGGTTGTATGTCCGACATTACACTTTGAGATATTAAACTGATCTCTATCAAATACATTTCTGCTTGATGGCGGAGAATTCATTCTCTTAGCTTAACACCCTTCTCTCAGACATACGAGCTCAGAGGTTATGTAGTTGATATTTATCAGTGATATATTCCCAATTTGGTAGTGTGGCATGCTAAGTGCTGCTGTGTGTTGATGATCATTTATTGATCATTTGTGATCAAAGCATGGCTTTTGTATAAAGCGTAGCTTTGTGGACGAGACTGCATCAGGACCTCACACCCAGGAAATGGTCGAAACAGGAAAGATGCGACAAGGTTATGAGGGTCGCGCCCTTTAGGGTGTGTCATTCCCTTCTAGTAAAGAGTGGTATCATGGTATGGAGCCCAGATACTTACTCACGTGGATACTGCAGATCTATTACTTTGTGATTGCTTTGTGGTTTTGAGGCGCCTCGGATAAAGGTCCCAAAGGACCGGGGGATGGCATGCTCGAGTAGTAGTTACCTAGTTACAGAGGTATCCCGGCCTTGTGTTGGAAGAGATCCGGTTAGGTTCTCGAGACGTCCCGCCAGAGGCGATCCCATGTGGCAGTAGGAAGTTCCTTAGCCTGACCATTTGTTGGAAATCCAATCAAAACAATACGCACCTTGTACGGTTTTAGTTGTAGAACCTGCCATTTAACATGGCAGCTATAGTAGGCATAATATCATGGTACTTATGATGGCTAGGATTAATATTATACTTTCAAAAGATTTTCCACTATGCACTAGTAATAATATCAAAGAAATTTTATCGTATTAAGCATCTTTGACTATCATAAGGGGAAATCTCCCTCAAGTGTGCGATTGCATTGTGTCTGTGCTGGGAGGCCTTATGGTAGTTTCATTTTCTAAAAAGCATTGCGGATTTTCAAATTTAAATTCCTTTGTTTGTTTTAATAGACCAAATGCTTTTGTTTGCTCATACCAGTCCCACGACTGACCTGGAGTTTATTGTTCTTATCCTAAACTCTGGGTGCCCACTATTTTCCCACACGGGCAGTCTAGAGTTGGGTTTTTTTCAGATAATCAATAGTAGGTGTAGATTCGATAGCTTTCTGCCTTAGGATTTGGCAATCGCGTGTGGATCGAGTAGCTTCTCTTCATCTTGATTTGGGAGTTCGTGCTATTTCTGGATTGGCGCCTTGGAGATGGAGTTACAGTACTAGAGCTCTTTCTGGAAGACCATTTTAGAGTTGTTGTTCCGCTGCTGTGTTATCTTTTCTTTTCCGCTGCTATTATCTTTTATCATATCTCTGATGTATATTGATATTCATTGTATCATCTGTTGTATCATATTGTATCTGATATTGTATCAGTGTTGTATATTGATATATACTATTCTTTTTCTTCCGCTGTGTTGTTTTACTTAATGGTGTTATAAGCTCCGGCGAACCAGATTCGGCGTTTGGATCTGCGGCATTTGAATACGTGTGTCGTATTCGGTGCCGATTTTCGAAGGTCGAGTCAGGATCGCTACAAATGGATTTTCATAGCAAGGATCAAGATTCAAATTTTGATGGACTCAAATCAAAGAGAATTTTGTTTCGAAGATATATTTGAAACAAAGATAAGAAAATTAAATAACAAAATAAGGGAAATGGATAAGTTTATATGAATCGCGGACAACCTCAACAGGGTCAACTGTGACTTAAAGAATAAGATCGATGTGGATTTCTAGGGTAGATCAACATTCGATCTCAAGATATAGAATTTGGGATTATAAAAGATATTAGCATCTAAACCAAGGATAGAAAATCTCTGGTGAATCGATGCTATTGTAAAGGAGTTTACCCCTTTACAAATGAATTTGAAATTGGCGAAACCGCCGACTCATTATAAAGATCATTCGAAGTGGAGTTATGGGATACTTTAGAATCAAAAGAAGACGAACAGTGAGGGAAAAGAATGAATGTTGGAACCGTAGGAAACATTCCAAAATTCAAAGGAATCGAGTCAAAAGGAAGAGATTCAAACTCGAATGAAAGTGATTCTGTAAATACACTTACCATACATGCTAAGTTTTGCCTAGAGCTACCAAAGCTCTGATACCAACAGTAACAACCCGATATTTCCAACCATTCGCATCCGCACATGTCGGACTTGAATTGTTCAAAATACCGCGTTGTAAAATTTTTTTGGTAAATCTCAGAATATACAGTAAATAAATAATCACAGATCACAGACACAGAGTAAATATAATGCAACGGAAGTAAAAGAGATGTAGTTCATGAAGCTACTATATATAAATATATAAGATACATCAGAGTTAATCAAGATACAATAGAAGAGTAACCAGATATATCAAGTACAAATCAAAATACATCATTGAAATCACAGAAAGCCGAAAGCAGAATAGATAGTCGGATCTTCAAGCAAAGCTCCAACTCCAAAGGTGAGTCTTGAATGTTGAATCACTCTGTCTGACCCGAGCGTAAAGAAAAATACAAAACACTCGAGTCAGGATTAACATTTCTATATCAATAAATCCAACTCAAGAGAAATAACAATTGAAATACAAGTAACTCAAAGGATGTTTGGGATAACCATCCTCTTAGGATCCGTTAAACTATTTACTATGTAGTGATATTGCGCTATTATAATAATGTCTACAGTAAAATAAATTTACTTTTAAATAGCGTTCCGGGCTACCCATATCACCCTTCACACATAATAGTCCTAGTAGGCCATCCAGTATTAGCATATCTCCAGATCGGGAGACTATCCTAAATACTTCATGAGCCACGGGATAAAAACAAACTCGTATTAAAGGCTCGGTATGGTAGGTGACACGGCACACAAGGCAATGCCAGGATAGACTTACCAATTACGCACACGGGCGGGTGGTAACGCAGCAGCCACATACACCCACCTCGAAACACACTCCCATATCAAAATCAGAGTATGGCCATCTAATCAATAACAAGCAAGAGTATAGTATCGAAGGAATGTGTCCGACCAGAGAGGAGCTACCCCTTTTGTCCTGAGATCGCTCCTGTTTTAGCCACCTTAAGCCAACTCACGGGAGTCGGGTCCATGTAATATACCTCAAGAACGTCGCCACCATCCTACTTCATTCTGGAATCTCCACCGCGTACACGGTTGTCAAAGTGGTTTTCGGTATCGACAGAGAGTATGCCCATATCCTATCCCGGTCTCTTTGCCAACCAATCGTTATTATAACGCCTTGGTTGTTTCAAAATAGTTTATATTTCCAAAAATCAAATCATTTCATTCAAAATTATATTTCTTCCAAAATAGTTTAAACTTCGAAGCCAAAACTATTTTTATATCGAGGCCATAGTCAAATCAATATGAAATCATTTCCATTTCAAACATATATTCACCTTTCAAAAATCATAATACTTTCAAAGTTATAACTCTTTCGAAACCAAAATACTTTAAATCATTACACTTTGAAATTATAACATTTCGAAATCATGCATTTGAAATCATGGCACTTCCTTAAATTCTTTATATTTTACAAAATTTCCAATCAACCCAAATTTACAAATTTCCAAGCTAATTCAATTAAATCAGTCAGTTTCAATTCAAAACCATTTCAAATCTTATAAATTTCAAATACAGATTTGATTCACAAATTAAACTATTCAATCTTTAGTATATTTCAAAACATTAATATCCCACATTTCAAAACTAAAATTTATAGTTTCATATATCGCTTAGTTCAAATTTATTAATATTTAGTTTGAAATATTTACTTAATAACTCAATATCATTTAAATAAATATCATTCTAAATACGCATTCTTTATCAAATAAAGATCATATCATTTCCATACCATTTCAAACTATCAAAATATCATATCCTTTCAAAACCTCGTTATCAATTCATTATTTGAATTCAAATTCAAATATTCAAATTTAAATACCTTTAAAAATTCAAATGTATCATTCATTTATTGTATTTAAACACCGTTACAAATCACATTTCAAAAATTCCATTAAAATTTCATAAATTGATTCCAAATCACTCGAATTCCAAATTCACATTTAATCAAGTTTCAATTCCTCAAATTCAATTCACATCAGTGTCTCAATAAACCATTTCAATTTATATATATTTCAAAGCTTCAAATGTTCAACATTTCAAAACAAATTTCAAAAACCTCATATATATATATATATATATATATATATATATATATCAAATTCCTTTTAATATAATTTTTCCTTTGAAATAAAATACGATATCATTTAAATAAACCCCAAATTTTAAATCACTAAATATCTTATTCAATTTATCAAACCCTGAAATATTTTTTAATCATCTTAAACCAAAACCAAATTATAGAGTCGTACCTTTAGATCTCCAAGTAAATCCATTTCAAATCGATTTAATTAAAGATAATTCTCTACTAATAACAATTCCAAATAAATTTAAATCCACTTTAATTTAAAACTTATTTATAAATAATTTCTATATCAATTAAAACTATATAAATCTCCCCAAACCATAGAAATCATTTCCAAAATATATATATATATAGACCCACGGTGTCTGTATAGAATTTTCTATCCTATGGTCAAGTGATACGGATATTTATCATTTCAACTGCAATTTAAAATATAAATACGGGTATATATCATTTCAACCCGCAATCCCAAATTCAACTCTATGAAAATCGCTGGGGTCTATCATTTTAACCCATAACGGTTTTCTCATATTGTAAAGTCCATTCGGTATGTATCATTTCAACCCATAGTGAATTCTATACTAACAGGGAACTTGCAGAGTGGTAACAGATATAATAATAATATAACAGGCATATAACATCAGTATAAATAACAGATAATGGTGTCAGATGTCACGGGTGAACAGATACAGGTAATAACATATATATATAACAGAGTAAATAACCAACAACAGTATATTTCAATTGTCGTTTCAATTGAAATAAAATTTAATAAATAAAAGAACGTTAATCGTGAGTGATTGCTCACCTTTCGAGGCTAGAGATGATTTGACAAGGAAATGGGCCACAAATTCCAAAGCAACGTTAGATGGGCACGATTCGATGAAGAAAATAGGTACGACGGAAAAGCTGATAAATGGAAAATCGATGAGAACTCATCAGAATAAATCTTGATATAAACTGAAAATAGGTACATTATTATTATATTTAAAGTGAAAATCATAAAACCCAAGTTACAACAGGTGTAACCATTCTTTGTACACACTTATTTATTTAATATTATTATAAACTTTTTTTCTTTTTAGATAACATAAACATATCTATATAATAAAATTTGACATAATTAAATATATATGTATGTACATTCCAATAAAATATGTAAACAGGAATTATATATACACTTAAACACATAATACATATACATATATTTAACCTATAAAACATATAAATATACAAATCATATAATATAATACTGTTATGAAATAAAGTATGTCACATCAAATCCTACAACAATATAATATGATATATAACATACATACCTTATAACCTCTATATACGTCAACAGGTACTATAAAAAATTTAAGTGTAGCTAGAATATACCCTTAAATATCAACTAATATATATATAGCTAGTATGTTGTAAGCCATTGATTATCACAACCCATACTTACATATATAAAACTACATTGTCACACCTATATACTAACATATAAAAGTTTATATAAACAACATACATGCAGATTTACAATATGTAAATTATACTTATATACAAATATAATTTAAAATAAAACTTATATAAATTATATACATATTAATAACAGATAGAAATATATTTAAACTTATACTGTAAAATCCTACTACAAAATATATATCAGCTGTAATAGAAATTAAAAAAAACCAAAGCTTACCACTTATATAAATTATATATATATAAACGAACTTATATATAAACCTGTTCAAAATGTAAACAACATAAATCATCATATATATAAGCAATTGTGATTAATATAAACTATTAGATCAAAATTTTATAAACTAATATTTATAAAACAACTTATATGATATGCGCATATGTATAAAAACCTATTATATATAAAATATTATACAAACTTATGACCTTCTACTTGAAGAAGAATAACATTTCTATGCAAAAGTAGGCAGTATGAAAGGTGGAGTTCTAGAGTCTCGGCTAGATGAGAGTGGAACCCAAGCATAGGGTCATGGCAAGGCCAGGGAAATGCTGCGTTGGTGGATGAGCTCGAGTACGAAGGAGAATGAGGGAGAGAGAGAAGGTGGAGGTCCGGCAGGCTAAAGCTAGGGTGGTGATACACGGTGATAGGTTGAAGGCCGGACTGCTGACGTGAAGGCTAGAGGCGAGATCAAGGGTCAGGTCGCACGTGCAGGCATGGAGGGGGTGGTTGTTCGTTGGTCGAGACTTGCGTGAAAACAACATAAGCCTCGGCGAGTTTATGGTGGGGTGCGCATGGAGTTTGGCCGAAGTATGGGTGGATGAAGAGTTTCTAGGCAACAGAATTGTTTACGTTTTTTTTGTATAAGAGTGAAGAAGAAAAATTTGAACAATTGAAATGACGTTTGTACATAAATATCAACATATTGGAATAACAAAGGACACAAGTTTGGTTTTGAAAGTTAATAAAGTAAATGGCCTATGACTGAACGGTGGGGTAATAAAAGATGACAGGGAAAACTAGACTCAACCGATACAACAAGTCGTTACGTCGATTTCGTAACGTATCGAACGTCAAAATACATGAATAAATATACTGCGAAGATCAACACATCGAGAGGAACCAAACTGTACAAAGATATCAGTGATAGGATCATCCGATCAAAAGTCGGTATCAGTGCGTAAATGCTGCTATTTCGTCGAAAATAAGATCGAAGGAGCAATAACAGTCAAAATTTGAAGAAACGAAATATTACGTCTTGCTTAGAAGGTGATTTACAATTTTTTTATAGAAAAATATTCAGATTTGGAAAACATTTTGTTATCATCAAATATTAACTCATATATATTGAAATAGAATCACACAATAAAATAAACTTTCATATTTTCAGATGAAAATTTACCAGTGGCTGTCTTTAAATAGACGTATTCCAAATGTCAAATTTTTATTTCAAAATTTTGTTATTTAAAATTTCATAAAAATTCAACTAATGAAATAAAACAAATAAAATTATTAAAAATTATCGGGTCATTACATGTCGCTCTCTGGCGAAGCGGCAACACCCCTTGCACTCCAGTTCAGCATTCCTGAACATTAAGCGATGTCATGTCCTAAATCCGAGGTAGATTACAGCCACTCCGAGCTCTTATCGAACCCCGATCCAATCACTCTCCGGCGAATGGGGAACGATGTTAAGTGAGTTGATCCTGTCGCTCTTCGACGAAGCAACTCACTTCTTGCACTCCAAACCCCGCCTCTCTGGGTAGGGTCATAAAGCGATCATTTCAGGTTGAATTTCAATATTCATCCTTTAACTCTCTGGTAAAAGGATTTTTATTATAAAATTCAAGTTTATTTATCTAATTCAAATTCTAGATGTTCATTCTCAAACAATATGAAAAACTAGATACTGCCTCTCCGGGCAGAGTGGGCTATTACCATTCAAAGTATGCCTGGGATCTCTCCGGTTGCCATACGTGCGTAAGTGGAATAACCATTTTATTTTGAAATCAATTCTATAGGGTTTAATCAACCAAAGTTCAAATCTTGAACTTGGTCCTTGCCATCATGATCAATTGATGACAAGTCGTGTTCCTGACCTAGGATTAGTTCTGTTAGGTGGAGGCGCTAGTTGGTCAGGTCCTACGGCCGATGTCCGATATTTGGTGTATTGTGTCAATCTACCACTTCTAACATGCTCATCCACCTCATCCTTCAAATGGTGGCATTCATCAGTAGCGTGCCCTTCCAGCTCATGGAATAAGCAATACTTTCCACTTCTACGTTCCCATTCTGTGGGATCTCTCCTGGGTGATTTTCAATAGGGGAGCTACCCCCGAGTCTCCATGTAAATCCGTTCCAGGTTTTCCTTCAAGTTGGCGTATTGTTTGAATATGGGTTCTTGAAATTTCTTACTTTTGTTAGGACCATCATATATGTCGTCCTACTTCCGCTTTCCTTTGTCTATTCTAGACTGTTCTTTGGAAGTTCCTTCACCTTGCACAGCGTTTGTTTTTTGTCACTCGACGCGTGAATCGCTAGCCGAATGAATCTTTCAGCTTCATGGTAAAAAAATTTCAAGGTCTTATGGAGGGTCTCTTTCCAGCGAATTCTTGAACTATGTGCCATCCGCAACTCCTGCCACCACAGCCATCAAAATCATAGATGGATCCAGGCGATCTACTAAAGCCACAATTGCATTGAATCGCAAGAGAAAATCTTTTATGGACTCTCCGGTCCTCTGCTGTGTCGATGCTAAGGTCATCAAACTTTTGGGTCGCGTCACGTGAACCCTAAACTGCTTCATGAAGCATTCCACTAGCTCGCCCCACGTTCTAATTAACTGTTCTCTAGCTGTCTGAACCAAAGCGCGGCCAAATATACTAAATATAGAGGGAAACATCATGCCATCATTTCCTCGGATTCACCCAGCACTTCCATATGCCTGATATATCTGGTAATATGCATGGTCGGGTCTGACTTTCCATCATAAGGTTCCAACATAGGTAATTTGAACTTTGGAAGGTTCTTCGCATTTCTAATATTCGGAGTGAACAGACTCCAACTAACTTCCTCTAAGCCTCCGCCTAACAACCATTCCCTCATAATCCGTCGCACTAGTCCAACCATTCTTTCGTCTCCATCCAGGGGTTATCCCTTTATCATCTTTCTATCCTGCCCCCAGGTCTCAAAGGGTATTCTGGGTAATATTCTTCTTGTGGCTCATTCATGTTGGTGTTGGCCCTAGCCTGTTGAGCTCCATCTATTGGTCTTCCAATGGCATATCCCGAGGGTCTTTCCCTTGGTCCTTGTCGATTGCCTTTGCGTTCTTTGTTTTGATCTTGAATCTGACCATCGTTGTTCTCTGTGACTCTAGCTCCTTTTTCTATGTTTGCAGCCATTGTTGTTGGTCCAAGGTTCTGTGCTCCGGCTGCTCTTCTCAAAGAAGCTTTGCATCGTTTTCTGTTGACTCTTCAACAATCTTTCATGTATTGAATCCACCATAGCCTCCATATCGTCCCTGGTGATGTAGATCGAAGCTGGACCTGCTCCATCCCAAGAAGAGGCCTCTTGGCTTCCCTCTTGCTGGCTCCTTTCTCCTCTCTTCCATCTTGTTGATTGTCGCATCATTTTCTTTCGAATCTGAACTCTTCAAGCTTTTAAATCCAATATCTAAGCGGTAGAATCCCCGAGTTAGGCGCTCTCAACGAAAGCACCAAAGTGTTTGTGCCAAAATTGGTCACAAACCCCAAATGCCGTGAAAGCGCCAGTGTATGAATACAGATCAGCAGTATTCTAACATAAATCTCAGATCGATTCATAGTAGAGAACAACAATTGAAAAATAACAAACAGAAACACAATATTTATAGTGGTTCGGCAATCTCCGGCATACGTCCACTTCAAAGGATAATCTTTTTATTGATGTGCTTACTGGTTACAGTCAATTACAACAGTAATTTTCAAGTACAACTATTGAGTTTGAGTGTAATCGTGATTTGGGCAGAGTCTGGACGTCGTAGGATCCCTAAAGAAGTCCCTTTTTCTGTAGGATTTAGGGTGTCATTTATAGGCGCTCTATGCAAATATCTTGCTCAAACTTTAGGAGACCCCTTTTGGCACCTGAGTGGGCCACGCGATCGATCCCATGCAATTTTGACTCGATCTGTGATCGATGCGAACGTTATTCATATCGATCAAGATTTTGTTCAATGGAGTCCAAATTTGGCACAAACATCCCTTAGCCTGTACGTAAGCTTCTGTAAAAATTTCATAGCATTTGGACTTGTGGATTGCGAGTTATGATCGATGCAATTTAAAGTTTTCGATTGGCTATTTTGTTCGAATCGATACATTCGTATCGATCTGTTCGACTCGATATCGAGCAAGTGTATGCTAGGTGACATGGCGTGACATTCTTCGATCTATCCATTCCTTACACGAAGTTGATCGAGTCTTATTCGTACCCACTATCGGAGCCTTGTTTGTATCAATCACTTCGTCTTGTTCGTAACAATGCTAGTGGTTTGTTCGAATAGTGTTTTGTCTTGCTCGTATCGATCAACCATGTTACTTTGTTCGTGTCGATCGGCTACGTTGTTTTGTGTCTGTTTTCTATCATTCTTTCGATCGATACGAAATGCTTGAAGTTCGATCAATACGAAGTGCATTTACGAAGTAAAAAATATGGATACGAATTGGAGTTTGGGCGACCGATACGAATTGATCGTTATGAAATCTTGTTTTCCTGATTAATATGAACCAAAATTACCTTGATCGATACGAACTATTGATAATTCGATGGATACGAATAACGCTTCGCTGGATCGACACGGGCACGATGGATTGAGGCGAAGTCACTCTGACCGATACGAACTCGATGGATTCGAACAAATCGACTCGATCATGGATCTTTGATGGATACGAACAGTGTGACTTCCTTAACTTGTATGTATCATACCTCGATCATACGAACTCCGATCGACTTGAGATTTGAAATGTTGGCTTCTACGGCTTTGCTTGTCTTTCCTTGTCAATTGTAGCTCGATCTAGACTCGGACAGAATTCATCGATATCTATAGTGAACCTATGATGTATAATCGATATTTAGGATGAGTAATCATTGATTTTCAGGTAATTTATTAATATCTTGACCTTGCTAAAAGGTGGTGTAACGTTGAGAGTATCTACATACGTCTGAAATTTAGTTCAGACATCTATGCTGAAGAATCGATTATTATTCTAATTTTTTTAGATGATTAAAGGCATGGAAGACGTCTGACCTAAAAAATATATTGACGTGCATTTTTCAGATGCATAGTTGTTTAAATTAGACGTCTGGATGTATATAATTTTTCTTATTGCCTCTGTAAATCATTATATAAATATTTATTTAAAACAAAAGAATTACACATGATTATAAACATATTTATTTAATATATAAATATCAACAGTCTGATGTTTACAAAAATACTTCTTAAGTTGTCAATCAGCGAATCAGGAGAATGATAGTTTGGTTTCTCCCATGAATTCGGTTCAATCTTAGTATGCTCGGTTGACAGCCTAAGTGGGCGCCAGTAGGGATGAGCAGGACTATGTTTTGTGTTCGATGTCCCTTCTCCCCATAACTTTTGTGGGGTGATCTTGTGAACTATTGAAGGAGTTTCTCATGCATGTGAAGATCGCTGACGTATGCAGTCTTTCGTAGGTGAATGACCACATATGGCGAGGATAAATTTTTCAAGAAAGTTAAGGTAAGCACCATGATGGCATTGTTTATAATACATCTCTCTTTGAAACCTTATCATTTCCTATTGATAACGATGAATTTCATCGATTTCATCGGAGTGAGAGGCTGGTTGTAGGTTGATTCAATGTTTAGCTTTCTTTCCATTCGGAGAGAAGCTAGTATGGTAAGTTGGTGAAGGGATGAGGTTCAGAGATGGAGATGATGTCGAAGTTACTTTGATGGAGAGACTTAGGTATTTCGAAAGATGGGGAGGCGTAGTCAATTGCGCAGTAGGTAGAATCATGATTAGAAGACATTTTCTGATATATTTGTTTTGAAAGCTGTCTCTTTACTTAAGCATAAAAGTTTGAATTTTTTTTGATATGGTACTCATATATATATACTAGATTTATATACTATTTTAAGAGAAGTAAGTTAAGGTTATTAGTTGCTAGAGAATGTGAGCCATAAGAGAAAAATAAGGGGTTGAAAAATATTAGAAAATTTCAGCCTATAGAATCTATTTCATATATATATATATATATATATATATATATATATATATATATATATATATAACCGCCAGAAGAAAGTAAAATATATTTTATTGTAGATCATGTAACGATACAATACCAAGTTCATGTCTTAATTTAATATAAGTTGTTCGCTTAGAGGTTTTGTAAAAGTATCGACTATTTGAATTTCGGTATTTACAGATTTTAGAGTTATCATTTCTTTTTCAACACTTAAAAAGTGGTGATGAATATCTGTATGTTTTATTTGCGAATGATTTATTATAGATTTATAGCACTAGCATTATTGCAATATATTGGAGATTTGTCTATAATTTTTTCAAAGTCCTTAAGTATTTGTTGAATGTATATTACTTGTGCGCAAGCTAAGGCGGCGGCAATATATTTTGCTTCACAGGTTGAAAGTGATACACAATTCTGTTTTTTACTACAGACTGACCAATAAAGTGAAAGGTGCCATTTGTACTTTTCCTATCAGTTTTGTAGCTGTTAAAATCCACATCGTCATAGGATACAAGTTCAAAGGAGCTATCTTTAGGATAGAAAAGACCAAAACTCGTAGTGCTGGTTAAGTAACGCAAAATACGTTTTACTTCCTGATAGTGTGAATCTTTAGGTTTTACTTGAAATCTTGCGCACAAACACACACTCATCATGATATCAGGTCTACTAGCCATTAAGTATAGTAGTGATGCTATTATACTTCGATATAATTTTTGATAAAAATCCCTTCCGTTTTCATCTTTATCTAAATGGGTACTTGTGCTCCTGGGGGTTGGTATACTTGATATTTTCTCCATTACAAAATGTTTTAACAATTGTGACAATATTTTTCTTGATTTATAAAAATATCATTTTATAATTGTTTGATCTATAATCCTAAGAAAAAAATAATTCTCTTATATTTGATATTTCAAATTCATTTTTCATAATATCTGCAAATTCGTTACATATATTTTCATTAGTTGATCCAAAAATTAAGTAATCTACATGTATTTGAACAACTAAATTATCATTATACCTTCTTTTCATAAATAAGGTTGTATATATTTTTCCAACTTGAAAACCAGATTTTACTAAATGAGTTTTTAGTCTATCATACCAAGCACGAGGTGCTTGTTTTAAACTACATGGTTAGGGAATTTTTCATGTATGAACAATGAGGGTTGCTCAAAATAAACCTGTTCTTTTATAAAACCATTTTAAAAGGCACTTTTTATGTCCATTTGAAAAAGTTTAATGTTATGATGACATGCTAAAGCAAGTAACGTTTGGATGGCTTCTAGACGTGCGATTGGAGCAAACATTTCTTCATAGTCAATGCCTTCCTCTTGATTATACCCTTATTCTACTAACCTTGCTTTGTTATGAACAATTTTTCAATTTTCATCAGCTTTATTTTTTATATACCCATTTTGTCCCGATGCCGGATTTATCCATAGGTCTTGGTACAAGTTCCCATACTTCATTTCTTTCGAATTAATTAAGTTCTTCTTGCATTGCGATAATCCATGATTCATCATTTGAAGCTTCATTATGTTTTTAAGTTCAAAATTTGAAATAAATGTAACGTACTTCATTTGATTTAATTGATGTTTGGTAGAAACTTCTGTATTTAAATCACCAGTTATATTGCTAATTGGATGGTTTTTCAGAATACGAGGTAGTGACCTTAATGTATTATCACTGTCAATGATATTCTCATATTTATGTATAGTTGTGTCATTTTCAAAAGGTTTTACTATGTTCTCATCATCATCACTATTCTTATTGATGGAAAAGTTTTCATTAAAAGAAACATGTAGACTTTCTTCTATAGTACCGGTACGTTTATTAAATACTCTAAAAGCTTTGTTATTATTTGAGTATCTGATAAAGATTCCTTCGTCGGCTTTTGAACCAAATTTTCCAAGATTATCTTTAGTATTTAGTATAAAAAAATTTGAAACAAATATTCAAAATATGGTACATTGGGTTTTTTTACTAAAAAATATTTCATAACAAGTACTCTTAGTTAAAGGATGTAATGTGACACAATTTAATACATCACAAGCAGTAGCTACAGCTTCTGCCCAAAAGTTTTTGGTAGATTACTACTATTAAGAATAGTTCGTGCACATAATTGGAGTGTGCAATTTTTTCTTTCCATAACACCATTTTGTTGTGGTGTTTGTAGAAATGAGAAATTATGTGTAATTCCTTTTTGTTAAATTTTTTTTCAAATATTTTGTTTTCAAATTCACCTCCGTGATCACTTCTTATACTTTTTGTTTAAAGATTCATTAAATTTTTAATTCTTTTAGCAAAAATTTTAAACATTTTAAAAGCATCGCTTTTTTGTTTTAGGAATAATGTTCATGTATATCGTGAAAAAGCATCTACAATAACAAATACATACTTGTTATGATTTATTGATCGTATTTGAGCAGGTCCAAATAAACCAAGATGCAATAATTCTAAGGGTTGTTCGGTAGAAATTTCCATTTTAGATTTAAAAGAACTCCTTTTCAATTTGCCACATTGACATATATTACATAAATTTTTAACTTTATAATTTATTTTAGGGAGAACTCCTATCAAATTGCGCTTAGCAAGTTTGTTTAAATACTTAAAGTTTATGTGACGTAATCATTTGTGCCATATCCATGCGTTATTAAAATCTGCGTTTAGGCATAATGTAACGACCCGTAAATTTTAAAGGTTCTACTAACGTAATTAATTGAAATTTTTGTGAAATATAAAATAATTGGATTTGGAAATAAAAAATTGATATTTGAAATATGTCTATATAAGCATAGCAAAGGGTAAATTTTCATCAGATAATATGTATGTTTATTTTCTTGTGTAATTTTATGTAAATTTAAATCGGTTAATATTTGATAATAATAACATATTTCTCAAACCTGAATGTTTTATATAATAGATATGTAAATCATCTTCTGAGTGAGACGTCGTATTTCGTTTCGTCAAATTTAAATTTCTATTGCTCCAATTATCTTATTTTCGGCGTTTTAGCAGCATTTTCGGTACCGAATATCGATTTTTAATAGGATGATTCTATCGCTGGTATATGTGTACCGTTTCGATCGTCTTGTCGTTCTGATCTCTACAGTATACTCATTCCTATATTTTTGCATCCGTTTCGTGTCGAAATCTACGAAACAATTAACCATATCGGTACCCAAATTTCAACCTTTTGGTTTCCATATGGCTTTTCATATATCCACCATGTTAATCAACCACCTATAGCCTTTTAATATTCAACCTTGACTTTTGCGTTTCGCTATTCCAATTTATTATCTATTTGTTCACTTTCGTTTCTCTATTTCTTCCTTTGCATTTTCGTTCTTCTTCTTTATGATAAAATATAATTTATATACAAGTCTATTTTATTTTTCCTGCTACGTTATAATTGCGAAGCTGCTTCCACTTGTTCCCTTTCACCAGATCATCACTTCAAGCTTCCTCTGCATGATAGTTCACCCACCTCTGACTGCCCTTGTTCTCCGCCAGTAAATCAAGCTGCACCCGACACTGTTGCCAATTGCCTAACCGTGCTCGACCACCAAACAACCATCACCACTCCGTGAACAACAGACGCACACACCACTAGAAACTGCCTTGCACCGACCCTCCTTGGCTCTGCTTTCCTTATACACGCGACATCCCCTGACCCAAATCCAACCAACAACCCTCCATTGCCTGTTTCCCTCAAGTAATAGTCGTCGGCCCTCACTTCTCCCACTTAAGTAGCCACTTGTCTATTAATCTTTTCTTTTATTATATGGGTATATATAATATGTCAGGTATTATATAATATGGCTAAATGGGTATGTATATATAATGTGTTAAAAGTATTTTTTTAAATTTATGTAACAAAATATGAATATAAAGATTTTATTACAATATGTTTTGAGGTATGCATTTTAAGTTTTGTTATGATATAAAATAGTTTTGTAACAGTTTTGCAAGTATAGATATAAAAATATATTTACATATCTTATAATTATGGGCTGTTATATGTCAGTCCTGTCCTTCTTTTGTGTATAAAACAAATGTGTTATAAAGCTGTTGCGTTATTTTAAGTAATACTATAACGTTATTTACTGCATATGATATATTGGTTTCCACTACAAGAAAAGGGCCCATTTTGTATCGGATCGTTGCAACGGCTGGCAACGGCTCAAAAATGCGGCCTTTGCTAGCCGTTGCATATCGTGAATATAACCTGCAACCCGCGAACAGATTCTCATTTCCTACCACAACCGACTTCTTCCCAAAACCCTCCTCCCCGTCACAATCCGCCGCCTCTCCAACTCCAGTCGTTGCTAGTTTCCTCCACGTTGCTCAAACACCTCCAAAACTCGCTGGTATTTCTTCTAAACTTGATTTGGCTTTGATTTAGGTTTAATTTAGGATTAACTGGAAAACCCTAATTTCAAAAATAATTGTGTTAGTTGATCATAGTGATATTGGGTGATGATTATAGTGATATTGGGTGATGATTATAGTGTTTTAAGTTAGGTGGAAGTTAAATTAGTTTATGATTATGTTGAAAATGATGATTAATGCGTATTAGTTATGGTAATACTTGTATTAGTTGATTTTGATTGGTGGTTTGATTTTAAAATTAGTGTATATTATTGATGAACATTCTTGTTGATATTTAAGTTTATGACAATATTTGTTTTTATTTAAAATAATGTATATAGTTTACGCCAAAGTTAATTGTATAGTAATTAATACATATCTTGATAGATTGGTACAGTTAACGATAATTTAATTCAGAAGTGCTAATTATAAGTGTTATCGTAGTTTAAAATAAATATAATTCGTTGAATGAATTATAAATTTTTGAAATGAGCGTAATAACAATGAGCTAATTATCAGTGAAAGTTATAACACGTTTTAAAATTTAGTTAATAAATATAATAAATTAATTAATTATAAAATATTTTGTAGTTGTTAGAAGAATAATTAGAAAATATGTTTTATTTATGTAAATCCCTTAGAGATATTTTGGCCCCGTCTGACAAGTGTTGTATATGATCGTTATATGGATACTCGTTTTTTCCAAGAACGGACATTTATATTCATCTAGTACAATATTTGTTGGATTTGTCCTAGTATTTGGACAAGTTACATACACAATAAAGTAATCACATTTTGTAAATCATTTCAGTTTAAACGGTTTACAAAATTTTGGTGGCACTTCCTTTTTGTTCCCTATGTACAAGCATTTTGTGTACGATACAGGGAATAAAGGGAAGTGCTGCCGAAATTTTGTTGAATCGTTTAACCTGAAATGATTTATAAAATGTAATTACGACATTGTGTTTGTAATGGGAAATAGGATGACCGGCCGTCAATGAATTATAAAATGTTTTTCAATTGGTAAATAGTTGATTTAATGACAAATTATAAATCAATCGTAAAATATTGTAATACGAAGTGAAGTGTTTACTTGAATCTTCTAACATATTTTATCAAATCAGGAAAAATGTTCGATTATTTTCTCGATCGTAGTAGGATGTATGAAGTCCGAACTGCTATGAAAGGATCAATAAAGGAACATTTCTGTAATGGTGTACATGAATTTATTAGATTCGTTAAATCTAATAATCGGAATAACGATGAAATTTGTTGTCCGTGTAGTAAGTGCAAACATTTAAAGCATTGGAAATCAGATGTAATAGAAGTACATCTGTATAAATTTGGTTTTGTGTCGAATTATTACTTATGGGATCATCGTGGAGAACTTGTTGAACGTACACCTAATCCTGTAGTGTTAGAGGACGATAATATTATGACGAATCCAATAGAAAATATGGTGCAAGATGCAGCACGGTCGATGTATCCTACCATTAATCACGGCGATGATGACAATGATAACGTTGGAGAAGAAACGACCGCGCAAGCTAATTTTTTTTATGATTTATTGGATTCTGCTAAGAGCCCTTATGGGATGGTTGTAAAAGCGGAACCGAATTATCCGTAACCGCCGAATACATCACTATGAAATCAAAATTGAACCTTACAGAAGCTGGATTTACAGCAGTTGTACAAGCTGCAAAACGACACATGCCACCCAATAATTGATGTGCGATAGTCATTATAAAGTGAAAAAACTTATGTCTGCTTTTGGATTGCCATACCAAAAGATAGATACATGTATAAAAGGTTGTATGTTGTATTGGAAAGATGACGTTGACCTTAGAAAATGCAGAATATGTAACGAGGAAAGATTCAAACCGATAAAAAAAAAGCAAAAGAAGTTCCATACAAGAGAATGCATTATTTGCCTATCACTCCTAGAATTCAAAGGTTATATGCATCTTCTGCTACGGCATGCCATATGCGATGGCACAGTGTTAGAACACCAGAAGAAGGAACTTTGATACATCCATCTGATGGAGAAGCATGGAAACATTTCGATAAGACTTATCCTGCGTTTGTTGCAGAGAGCCGTAAAGTCAGACTCGGTTTATGTACAGATGGATTTTCACCATTCTCTCAGTTTGGTAGTAAATACTCATCATGGCCTATTATTGTTACTCCTTATAATTTACCTCCATGGATGTGTATGAAAACTCCGTATATGTTTCTAACGATTGTCGTCCCCGGTCCCGATGATCCGACACAAGGAATTGATGTTTATCTACAACCATTGATCGAAGAATTGAAAACACTGTGGCATGAAGGAGTTGAAACATACGACATTTCAAGAAAAAATAATTTCCGTATGTTCGCTTCTTTATTATGGACTATTAGTGATTTTCCTGCGTATGGGATGCTTTCAGGTTCGAGCACAGCTGGACGTCTAGCTTGTCCTCATTGCATGGATGAAACACGAGCATTTTCATTAAAGTATGGAAAGAAAATTTCTTGATTTGACTGTCATCGATGTTTTCTACATGTTAATCATAAATTTATAACGGATAAAAAGAACTTTAAAGCAAACAGAGAAGAGAGTATGCTACCACCGAAGGTTTGGTAAGGTGAAGAGATATATGAAATCGTAAAAGACTATCCAAAGATACATGAAACTGGGGTACAAGTTGAAATTCCAGGTAAATCAGACATTCATAACTGGTGCAAACAAAGTATATTTTGGGAGTTACCTTACTGGAAAGATCTGCTACTCCGGCATAACATTGACGTTATGCATAGTGAAAAAAACGTGTTCGATAACGTGTTTAATACAGTTTTGAATGTAAAGGGGAAAACTAAGGACGATGTGAATTCAAGACGTGATATATTACACTTTTGTAAGCGGCCCGAGCTTCATTTGTACGACGATACAAAAAAACCCAAAGCATGCTATGAGCTAGATAACAAACAAGTAAAACTCGTGCTAAAGTGGGTGGAAGGAGTAAGATGTCCTGATGGGATTTCTTCTAACCTCCGTAGATGTGTTGACTTTAAAAACAGTAAATTGAGTGGGATGAAAAGTCACGATTTCCATATAATGATGGAATATTTTTTCCCTGTGCTTTTCAAAGAACTGTTGCCTAACAGAGTATGCAGTGTTATAACAGAATTAAGTACGTTTTATAAACAACTTTGTTCGACGACGTTAAAGGTAGATCACATACGTAAACTTGAAGTAGAAATCCCTATACTGCTCTGCAAACTAGAAAAAATATTTCCGCCAGGTTTCTTTAATGTAATGGAGCATTTACCAGTTCATCTACCATCCGAAGCACTTCTTCGTGGTCCTGTGCAGTATGGATGGATGTATCCATTTGAGAGGTAATTTTAAATATCCGCAATATGAAGTTTGCTTAACATTTAGATTTATATACCAAAATAGAAATTAAATTAATTTTGTTATAGGTACTTGAATCATTTGAAGAAGAAAATTAGACATAAAGCACGAGTAGAAGGTTCAATTTGCAAAGCGTATCTGGAAGAAGAATCATCATTTTTTTTTCTCACATTACTTTAGTAACGATGTAAACTTATCGTTTGTCAGTATTCCCCGTAATGATGAAGCTGTTGAACATGATTCTTCTCAAACAATATTATCTATTTTTAGACAACAAGGCCGACCTGTTGGGAAATGTGTGGAAATATGGTTAGACGATAAAGATTTCCATATAGCACACACATATGTTCTTTTAAATTGTGTTGAAGTTGCACCATTTGTCAGGTAGTACTAAATTCATGTAGAATTTAATTATACGTATATATATATTAATTTTGATGCGAATAATACATTTTTGCAGTATATACGAATCACAACATCCATCTGGCGATCTTAGTAAAGATTTTGCTAAATGGTTTTCAAAATACGTATATGATCCAAAAAACTCTGTTGTTGACGAAGGATTACGACATATTGCTATCGGACCAAAAAGAAATGTGAAGACTTATCCAATATTCTTCGTCAATGGATTTAAATTCAAGACCAGAGATTACGGGGCTGAAAAATTAACATATAACAGTGGTGTATTTGTTAAAGGCAGTGATGATCCAGAGGAGCATATGAAAGATTTTTACGGCGTCTTAACACAGGTTTTAGAGTTGACATATTATATACAACCTGTAGAGAAAGTTTTTTTATTCAAATGCAATTGGTTTATCAATATTCCTGGTTCTGGAATTAACGTGCACAAAGATTACAAGCTCATTGAAATAAAGCATACCTCGCATTACTATAAGTATGATCCTTTCATATTAGCCAAGCAAGCATTACAAGTTTATTTTGCTCTGTATCCATCCTTAAAAAAAGATAAAGCTGATTGGTGGGCTGTTATTAAAACAAAGGCAAGATTTACATTTGATGGAAATAAAATTCCAGATGAAGCAGCGTATCAAGCAGATCTGGAGCCAAATACTGAAATAATAATAACTAACGATGTTGACGTAGGATCGTTGAATGGTGAAGCGAATGTTTTAATAGATGCATTTGAAAGTACCGAAGAAAACGATATAGAGTATGAGACCGAGTCTGAATCAGAAAACGACGAAGACTGATACATTACACTATTTTTTTAATGTATGCATGTATGATGTTTTATTTTGAGTAATGTATTAAGAATGATGAATGCGTTCTGTATTATTCTGAGCTATGTAATAATAATGATTTTGTTATGTATTATCATTCTGTTTATTTTGACCTATGCGTTATTCAGAGCTGTGTAATAATAATAATGATTATGTTCTGCATTATTCTGAGCTATGTAATTACAAAGAATGGTTATGATGATTAATGGAACATGGGTTGTAATAATAATTTGTTTTCTTTTCATTATATGATATGATTATGTTTGGGGCAGATATGTCTCACAGAAGGCGCAGTACATCTCAGCCTTCTTCTTCGCCTTCTCATGGCGCAGGTCCCAGCGGTACGGCTCCGGACTTACGCTGTGAGATAGAGATAGTTCCCAAGAGTGTTGGGTAAGTATCTAATTAATTTCAATTATATTATTTAAAATATATTAATTATATACATCAACAATTATACAGGGGTTTCGAAATAGAGCCGGCGGATTACATTCTTCCAGTTTCAAAGCAATACTATAAGAGTAGGCTGTTTGGTTGCTGGCCTTATTGGGGTGACATCCCAGACGAAGTGAAGGACGCTATAGTTGCTGATTTGATGGTAAGTAAAAATTTATATTTCAATTTAAATTAGTATACTGTATATGATTCAAATTATTTTCAATAAGAAGGCTGCAATACGTGTCCGCCCGGAAGATAAGACTGTCTTCTTCAATCATTGGAATAAGAGGATGCGGAAAATTTACAGGGAGACTCTTTCGAAGGCCAAGCTAAGCGGAAAAAAACCTAGTTGGATGGGTAATGATGTTTGGGCTGCATTTGTCACCCACTGGGAAAGTGAAGCTGTCAAAGTAAGTTATGTATTGCTGTATTGTTAGTATTATTATTTAAATTATGTATGTTAGTTGCATTATTAATTTAATTAACCGTGTATTTACATTAACAGGAAATAGCAAAGAGAAATAGCGCGAATAGAAATAAAAATCCTTCGTTACACCGTGGTGGGTCCAAGTCATTCCAACAATGGCGGAGGGAATTGGTAAATTTGTAATTTGAGTTTATAAACTGTAATATTATTTAATCATATTAGTAACGTTTTTTATTCATGTATAATTTCAGCATTCAAGAACCGGACAGGAGCCTACAATGGCCGAGGTTTTTAGAGTCACTCATGTGGTGGAGCGGACCGATGATGATGGGAATCTCACCTATGAGTGGACAGATGCGAAGGCTGAATCTGTTATGGTAAATATGTTTATTCGCAATGACAACGTTTCACATTCCTTTAGTAGTGTATAAGTAAATTGTATAGCTATATATTGAGTCAAATTTGTATTCGTAATTGCAGGGTAGATATGAAGCGGAGCGGGCAACGATGGCGCAAAGAACTGGACGGGAGGATATTACGCTTCAAGAGTCCAATCAAATATGGGATAGAATTATTGATCCGCCTTCTCGCAATAGGCGTTATGGATACGGCAATCAGGAGGTAAACTGTTTTAATAACTTATATTTGAATTTAATACAGCCGTTGCGAGCGTGAATTAGAACTAGTTTGTTTGATCGTTTTACAGGCTATTAACTTCCAGAGGGCTTACAAGAAATCTATGGCCGAGGAGGAGATAGCCCAGATGCAACGACAGCTGGACGAGATAAATGATTGGCGACAGAGCTTCTTGTCTCAGCAGATAGATGAGCGCAATGCCGCATTCGTTTCAGAGCATGGAACCATGCCAGGGTCTTATGGTGGTGGTGGTGGTGATGATGATGATGATGCTGATGATGGTGCTGCTGATGATGATGAGTAGGTATGTTTTGTTGATGGCTATTTTTTTGGGCAAGATTGTGATTTTAATGGATATTTGTTGGACTTGTGTACTTATGTTGGTGTGTACTTATGTTGGTTGATGGACTTGGTAGTTTGTTTGGTGTTTTGTGTACCTATGGTGTTGGTGATGGATATTATGTGTGATGGATTTGAGATGTATGGATTTGTTTTAGTTGATTATATAGTTGCGTGATTATTGATATATATGTGTTTTATTTGATTATTTGCGATGTACTTGGTTATATGATGGTTGGAATGGAATATATACGATGGATTGGAAGTGATTATTGTGATGTGGAATGGTTTGTGACGACAGAGGAGGTTGGAAGAGTGAAAGCTGGCTGCTGAAAAACAAAAAAGTTCCAGGTTTGCAATGGCTCGCAACGGCTAGCAACGGCTATTTGGTTCAGGTTTGCAACGGCTGGCAACGGCTAGCAATGGCTATTTGGTTCCAGGCTTGCAACGGTTCGCGACGCCACATGACGACCAAGATTGTAACTAATTGTTGCCATGTGGACAACTGGTCGTCGCTACCCGTTGCTAAATTGGTAACGGAGCCGTTGCTATTGCCGTTGTTGGAACAAGTAGCAACGTGCTTAATAGCAACAACTTTTAGAAACGGTTGGCAACGGCTAGCAACGGCCGGCTATTTGCCGTTGCTATGCCTTTCGTTCCTTGTAGTGTTCCATATACATATGTATTTATTATATATGTATATAAATTATTGAGTTTCATTTTGTGTGCTGTCTATGACAGGAAATAGTGTATATATATTCGAAGTGTAAGTGTATATATAATTTCAGATATTGTAAAGTTCTATGCTTTTGTCCTATTCTATAAACAATTATATATTATGTATGTATGTCCTGTTCTATAAAGGAATGATTTTCTTTAGGGAAATATTTATTTAAATTTTGTAGTGATTTTCACATATAATATATAAAGATCTTATTTTGATGTATGTTTTAAATTGAATTTTTTTTTAAACTATAATATAAACACATTTTCATTTTTATATGTGTTTTAATAACTATTGATTTTAAAATGTAGTATGGTGATTTTATTTTAAAATATGTGTTTTAATTAAATATTGTTTTAAGAAGGAAGATATAAAATATTTTGTTTCCATACATACATACATAGATAAACACACACACACACACACACACACACACACACACACACACACACATATATATATATATATATATATATATATGCATATATCTATTTTAATTAGTTCTCATCGATTTCGAATTTTTAGCTTTGTTCATCAAATCCGTGTTCACCTTGCTTTGCTTCGAAATTTGTCGTTTGGATTGGTCGATTATCTAGTTCGTGATTCAATTTGTATCTTATCGAGTTGTCAAATTTTTCTAACCTTAAAAGGTGAGAAATCACTCACGATTAACATTCTTAAATTTATTAAAAAAAAATTCATTTGAAATGATAAATAAAATATGCTATTGTTAGTTATTTAATTGTTATATATGATATGCTATTATCTGTAACTATTCGCCTATGAGATATGACACCATATCTTGTTGTTTATATTTTATTATCACTGATGATATAGGCCTATTGATGATATGTTATATTATTATCATATTTGTTCTCATTTTGCAAGTACCGTCTTAGTTTAGAATTCCCTATGGGTTGAAATGATACATACCAGAATGATCTTGTAGAATAGGAGAAAATCATTATGGGTTGAAAAGATACACCCAAGTGATTTTCATTTAACTGAATTTTGAGATTGCGAGTTGAAATGATATATATCTGTAGATATTTAAATTGTGGACTGAAATGTTAAATATTTGTATCACTTAACCATAGGATAGGAAATTAATACAAACACCGTTGGTCTATATATATATATATATATATATATATATATATATATATTTTGAGATGATTTTCAAAGTTTTAAAAAGGAAATATACATGGTTTTAGTAAATATTGATTTTTAAATATTATATATAAATAAATGTTATTTTTATAAAGGTTTAAATTTTAGATTTTTAAAATTATATGTTTGGAAATTTTAAATTTATAAGTTTGCTTCGAAGATATAAATTTTAAGATTTTCTTATAAATTTACTATTTTTAAATACATATAAATACGTTTTAATATAAAAACAAAATTAATAATAAGCTTTAATTTAATAAAATTTATTTTCGTTAGTGTATATTATGTTTAAAAATTTATTTAAAAGTTTATATTTTAAAAAAGTAGATTTTATAATAATTTTAATAAATTAAGGTTGGGAAGATAAATTTAAATTGATTGAAATCGTATTCTTTTAAGAATTATATTTAATTAAATCGATTTGAAACTTATTGAATTTGAGATTTTAATGATATAATTTTTATAACTTGATTTGGCTTAAAAGTGATTAAATGAATATTTCAAGTTGAAATCAGTTGAAAGGGAATATTTAGTTTATTTGTAATTTGAGATTTTATTTTAAATGCTATTGGATTGATTAAGAGAATATTTAAAAATAAAATATTAGTAAAGTCGAATTTGAAATATATACGAAATTAATAAACTGAGTCATTGTAAAATTTTGAATACTTAAAGCTTTGAAACTTGAATTGAATTGGATGAACCGAGATTTGATTTAAATTAAATTTTGGAATTCGAGTTGATTTGAGTCGATTGTCAAATTTGAGGAAACTATTTTTATTTATATAAAGTATTTTTAATATATATTGAATACTATTTTAATGTATATATAAATTATTTTAATTTGAACTGTTTTTTAATTTAAAGCTATTTTAAGATATTTTATTTTAATATATACTATTTTTTAATTTATAACTATATGTATATATAAACTATTTTAAAATAAACAATTTTTAATTTATTACTATTTTAATATAAATTATTTTAATATAAACTATTTTTAATTTATAACTATTTTTACATACAAATTATTTTTAGCATATAAACTATTTTATTATATAAACTATTTTATTATATAAACTATTTTATTATATATACTAATTTAATATCTAAACTGATTAAGTGGGAAGTATTATGTTTCCAAAGTTATGTTTTCAAAGTGTTATGATTTCCAAAGTGTTATGGTTTCAAAGTTTTATAAACTAGAAAGAGTTATAATTTGGAAAGCGCCATGATTTTGGAAATGGATGTATTTGAAGTGAATAATGATCTCGTATTGATATGGTTTTTAAATGGATATGATATATCGAAATGACCATGGTGTTATAATATCGTTTGGTTGTTAAAGAGACCAGAATCGGTAATTGTCATACTCTTTGCCAATACCAAAAGCCACTTTAACATATGTGTACGTGGTGGAGATTCCAAAATGAAGTAGGAAGGTGGGTGATGATTCTGTATGAGGTATATACGTGGACCTGACTCCCATGAATTAGCTTAAGGTGGCTAAAACAGAAGCAATTGACGGACCAAGTGAGGTAGCTCTTCCGATCGGACACACTTCTTTGATACCATTATATTACTTTGTGTTTGATTAGGTGCACCCTTGGATTTCGGGAGTGTTGGACGAGTTGGTTGGTAGTTGCGGCTATGCGTTTCAACAGCCCGGAAGTATAATTGGTATATCAACCCTGGCATTGCCTAGTTGTGCCATGTCACCTACCCTATCGAGCCTACTACGAGTTTATTTTGTACAATACCTATGGAGTGTCCTCTGATAGCCTCTAGTTTATGGAGGGTTTAAGGTACTGTATAGATTATGGGAATATAAAAAAATGTGTTAAGGGGGATATAGGTAACGCCTTAACACTATTTTAATAGTTTATCTTACTATAGACATACTATAATAGCGTATTTTACTATATAGTAGATAGCTCCATGGATCCTTAGAGGATGGTTATCCCAAACATCTTTGAGTTACTTGTATATCAGTTGATATTTCACTTGAGTTGGATGTATTGATATAAGAATGCTAATCCTAACTTGAGTGTTTTGTGTTTTTCTTTATGCTCAGGTCAGACTGAGTGTCAGAGCATTTGAGACTCACCTTTGGAGTTTGATGCTTCGCTTGGAGATCCAACTACCTATTCAGCTTGAAGTTATTCAGTTGACTCTAGTGACATATTCAGATTTTGTTATTTGACTATGAATTGAGACTTCTATGTATCTTGATTTCTGTTGTATTTTGTTACATACTCTGTTATACATATAGTAGCTTCATGAACTACCATTCATCTATTTCTACTTCCTATTGTAGTATTACTCTATGTCTGTGATTCTGTAATTGATTAATTTACTGTACATGCTGAGTTTTGCCAAATATAAATTAACAATCTGATATTGTAAGCACTTCAAGTCCGACATGTGTGGATGCGAATGGCACGAAATATCGGGATGTTACATGTGGTATCAAAGCTCTGGTTTTAGGCAAAATTTAGCATATAGAGTAAATTTAGTTACAGAATCACCTTCGTTCGAGCTTGAGTTTCTTCTTTTTTGACTGGGATTTTCTTTGAATTTTGGAACTTTCCTCCTTCATTCTGAAATCCATTTTTGTTTCTTCCTGTTCGTGTTCTTCTTGATTCTGGAGTATCCCATAACTCCACTTTGGTTGATCTCTATAATGAATTGGCGGTCCCACCAATCCCTGAATGATTTGTAAAGGGGTGAAACTTCTTTACAACTAGCACTGATTCACTAGAGATTTCTGTATCCTTGGTTTAAATGTTGCTATCTCTTATTATGCCCAAATTCTATCTCTTGCGAAATGTCGATTTACCTCAGAATTCTGCATATATCTTATGTTTTAAAGTCACGGTTGACCCGTTTAAGGTCGCCCGCGATTTATATAAGACCATCCACTCTTCTCTTTTGTTATTGAATTATCTTATCCGTTTTGAGCTTAACTTCTAGTTAGAATTCTATTTGACTAAGCTTTCTCTAAATTTGAATCTTTATCCCTGTTTGAAAACCATTCTGAATAATCGAGTGAGGGAGTTTATTTGTAATTAATATAAAAATATCTTATATTGTGTTGTTTGAGTTGTTAATGTTGATTTGGGTTTCGATCTATTCGTTCGATCAACACTATCGATGGAAATTCCAAAACCCTTGAACAGAGCAAATTGACACAATATAAATAAATGAAATTATAAAGCATGGTTTATAAAGTAATTTGGAATTGAAATGAACTTAAACTAAGAACTTGAGAATTCAATTTCTTGTATTTTAGGAAATTTGGTTTTTAAATTCTTAGAATATATTGTTTAAAAGCATTTTCGAATAAATATCATTTCCAAAGAATTTTTAAAGTTTTAAATCGGTGCTCTTCTCTTTTATCGTTGGAAAATAATTTCGGTGATGACTGCAGCATCATCGTCATTCATTTTCGAGTTTTAGAGTGGAGAGATCACTTAGTAGTTTTGCTACACTTTTGTTTGGAAATTTAATTTGATTTGAATTTATTAGGTATGATTTTATTTATAATATATAAGTATATGTTATAGATTTGATTTGATATATATATATATATGTATATGTATATGTATATGTATGTATGTATATATATATATGTATGTATGCATCTATCTCTAAATGTTTGAAGTAAAATCGGAAATTGAACTCTTAAATTTTGTTAAGAATAGTTTTCGGTTATAATATGAAGCAAAAAAATTTGAATAAATATTTAAACTTGAGAAAAATTGAACTGGGATGTATAACACTCAAATGCTTTCCAATATATAATTTACCTAAATTATTCAGAAGTTGAATATGTAATTGAATAGTATACAATATAAAATAATGTTAAAGGAATCTTTAAATAAATTTAAGGGGTTATAATAAGTGTCAATATACTTAATCTATGTGATAAGATATGTTAAGTGGAATAATTTGAATAATAATTTGGGAAAGAAAGAATTTATTTATTGAATAAAATATGATAATAATAAAATTTTATACTTAATTTATGATTATAGAAAATGTTAATTGAGATAAATTGAATAATAAGATAATGAATAAATAAATATGAATTTAGGAATAGTCAAGATTGAATATAAACTAATTTAAAAATAAATGAAATTTATATGGTTTTAAATTAATTGTTTTATTTTTATTTCAAATCTACTTTCTTTCTGGTTGTTTCTATTCTCCTACCTCGTTCCTTTTCGGGGACGAAAAGTTTTGAGTGGGAGAGAGTGTAACGACTCGTAAATTTTAAAGGTTTTATTAACATAATTAACTGGAATTTTTGTGAAATATTAAATAAATGAATTTGGAAATAAAAGTTGATATTTGGAATACGTCTATATAAACATAGCGATGGGTAAGTTTTCACCAGACAATATGGAAGTTCATTTTCTTATGTAATTTTATTTAAATTTAAATTAGTTAATATTTGATGATAATAAAATATTTCTCAAATCTGAATATTTTATGTTATAAATTTGAATTATAAATTTGTAAATCATCTTCTGAGTGAGACGTCATATTTCCTTACGTCAAATTTAGACTGTTATTGCTCCGTTTATCTTATTTTCGGTGTTTAGCAGCATTTTCAGTACCGAATATCGGCTTTTGATTGGTTGGTCCTATCATTGATATTTGTATACTATTTCGATCATCTTGTCGTGCCGATCTCTACAGTTAACTCATTCCTGTATTTTGGCGTCTGTTTTCCGTCGAAATTTATGAAACGATTAACCATATCGGTATCCAAATTTCAACCTTTTGGTTTCCATATGGCTTTTCATATATCCACCGTGTTAACAACCTCAAGCCTTTTAATATTCCAAGAAATAATCTATGATTTTTGTGTTTCCCTATTCCAATTTATTATCTGCTGGTTCACTCTCGTTCTCTATTTCTTCCTCTGCCTTTTCTAGTTGTTCTTCTTTAAGATAAAATAAAATAGATACAGGTCTATTTTATTTTTCCTGCTGCATTATAATTGCGAAGCTTCTTCCTCTTGTTCCCTTTCACTGGATCATCACTTCGAGCTTCCTCCGCATGATAGTTCACCCACTTTAGACCGCCCTTGCTCTCCGCCCAACAAACCAAGCTACACCCTAGGCTGCAGCCAATCGCCTAACCGTGCTCGACCACACAACGACCATCTCCACTCTATGAAAAGAAGACTCACACCCCAATAGAAACTGCCTTTCACCGATCCTCCCTGGCTCCGCTTTCCTTCCAAACGCGACAGCCCCTGCCTGAATCCGACCATCAACCCTCCGCTGCCTTTTCCCCTCGACCAATAGTCGTCAGCCCTCACTCCTACCTTTTCGGTAGCCACTTATCTATTCCTCTTTTTTATTGTATGGGTATATATAATATGTCAGGTGTTATATAATATGGTTAAATGGGTATGTATATATAATGTGTTAAAAGTATTTGTGTAAGTTTATGTAATGAAATATGATACATAAAGATTTGATTATAATATGTTTTGAGGTATGCATTTTTAATTTTTTTATTATATAAAATAGTTTTGTTACAGTTTAGCAAGTATAAATATAAAACTGTATGTACATATCTTATAATTATAGGTTGTTATATGTCAATCCTGTCCTTCTTTTGTGTATAAACAAATGTGTTATAAAGCTATTGCTTGTATTTTAAGTAATATTATATAGCTATTTACTACATATGATATATATTGGTTTTCGCATATATATATAAACACACACACACACACACACTCTTATATATGTATGTGTGTGTGTATATATATATATATATATATATATATTGTAGAGTTTCATTTTGTGTTCTGTCTATGAAAGGAAAAAGTGTCTGCATATATATATATATATATACACATATATATATATACATATACATATACATATATATATATATATATATTCGAACTATAAGTGTATATATAATTTTAGATATTGTAAAGTTCTATGTTTTTGTCACGTTCTGTAAACATTTATATATTATGTACGTATGTCCTGTTCTATAAAGGATTGATTTTCTTTAGGGAAATATGTATTTAAAATTTATAGCGATTTTAACATATAATATATAAGGATCTTATTTTGATGTATGTTTTAAATTAAATATAATTTTTTTTAATTTTTAATATAAACACATTTTGATTTTTATATGTGTTTTAATAACCATTGATTTTAAAATATAGTATGATGATTTTATTATAAAATATATGTTTTAATTTAATAAAATTTTAATAAGGAAAATATAAAATATTTTGTTTCGATATATATATGTGTATATATATATAGCTATTTTGACTTTTTTTCATTGATTCCAAATTTTTAGCTTTGTTCATCAAATCCGTGTTCACCTTGCTTTGCTTCAGGATTTGTCGTTTGGAATAGTCGATTGTCTAGTTCATGATTCAATTCGTAGCTTATCGAGTTGTCAAATTTCTCTAGCCTCGAAAGATGAGAAATCACTCACGATTAACATTCTTATATTTATTAAATTTATTTTCATTTGAAACGACAATTAAAATATGCTATTGCTAGTTATTTTAATTATTATATATGATATGCTATTATCTGTAACTATTCACCTATGAGATATGACACCATATCTTGTTGTTTATATTTTATTTATCACTGATGATATATGCCTGTTGATGATATGTTATATTATTATCATATTTGTTCCCACTCAGCAAGTTCCCTATTAGTTTAGAATTCTCTATGTGTTGAAATGATGCATAACCGAACGATCTTGTAGAATAGGATAAAATCGTTATGGGTTGAAATGATAAACCCAAGAGATTCTTAGTTAATTGAATTTTGAGATTGCGGGTTGAAATGATGTATACCCGTAGATATTTAAATTGGGGATTGAAATGATAAATATCCGTACCACTTGACCATAGGACAAAAAATTATATATAGAGACCGTTGGTTTATATATATTTTTTTAGATGATTTCCAAAGTTTTAAAAAGGAAATATATATGGTTTTAATAAATATTGATTTTTAAATATTATGTATAAATAAATGTTATTTTTATAAAGGTTTAAATTTTAGATTTTTAAAAAATATGTTTTGAAATTTAAATTTATAAGTTAGTTTTGAGGATATAATTTTCAAGATTTTCTTATAATTTTACTATTTTTAAATACATATAAATAAGTTTTAATATAAAAAAATAAATTTAATAATAAACTTTAATTTAATAAAATTTAATTTCATTAGTATATACCATGTTTAAGTATTTATTTAAAAGTTTACATTTAAAAAAATTAGATTTTATAATAATTTTAATACATTAAGGTTGGGAAGATAAATTTAAACTGACTTCAAATTGTATTGTTTTAAGAATTATATTTAATTAAATCGATTTGAAACTTATTTAATTTGAGATTTTAAAGATATGATTTTTACAACTTGGTTTTGATTAAAAGTGGTTAAATGAATATTTCAAATTGAAATCAGTTCAAATGGAATATTTAATTTACTCGTAATTTGAGATTTTATTTTTAATGCTGTTGGATTGATTAAAAGAATATTTCAAACTAAAAATATTAGTAAAGTTGAATTTGAAATATATATGAAATTAATAAATTGAGTTATTGTGAAAGTTTTAATATTTAAACCTTTGAAACATGAATTGAATTGAAATGGATGAACTGAGATTTGATTTAAATTGAATTTTGGAATTCGAGTTGATTTGAATCGATAATGAAATTTGAGGAAACTATTTTTATTTATATAAAATATTTTTAATATATATTAAAAACTATTTTAATGTATATATAAATTATTTTAATGTAAACCATTTTCAATTTATAACTATTTTAATATAAATTATTTTAAATTAAACTATTTTTAGTTTATAACTATATGTATATATAAATTATTTTAATATAAACTATTTTTAACTTATAACTATTTTAATATAAACTATTTTTAATTTATAACTATTTTTATATACAAATTATTTTAACATATAAACTATTTTATCATATAAACTATTTTATTATATATACTATTTTAATATCTAAATTGTTTAAGTGGGAAGTATTATGTTTCCAAAGTATTATGATTTCCAAAGTTATGTTTTCAAAGCGTTATAATTTCCAAAGTGTTATGGTTTCAAAGGTTTATAAATTAGAAAGAGTTATAATTTTGAAGTGCTATGATTTTGAAAATGTATATTTTAAGTGAATAATGATCTCGTATTGATATGGTTTTGGATATGGAAATGATATTTGAAATGACCACGATGCTATGATAACGTTTGGCTGTTAAAGAGATTGGGATTGGTTGTTATCATACTCTCGGCCAATACCAAAAACCACTTTAACAACCATATACATAGTGGAGATTCCAGAATGAAGTAGGATGGTTGACGACGATTCTATATGAGGTATATGCATGGAACTGACCGTGAGTTAGCTTAAGATAGCTAAAATAGGAACAATTGATAGGCCAAGTGAGATAGCTCCTCCGATTGGACACACTTCTTCGATACCATTCTACTCCTTTGTGATTGGTTGGGTAGACCCTCGGATTATGGGAGTGCTGGATGAGTTGGACGGTAGCTGCGGCTATACATTACCAACAACCCGGAAGTGTAATTGGTATATCTACCCTGGCATTGCCTAGTTTTGCCGTGTCACCTACCATATCGAGCGCACTAAGAGTTTGTTTTGTATCATACCTATGGAGTGCCCTCTAATAGCCTCCAATTTACGGAGGGTTTATGGTACTGTAAAGACTATGGAAATATATAAAAATATGTTAAGAGAGATATGGGTAATGCCTTAACACTATTTTAATAGTTTATCTTACTTATAGACATATTATAATAGCGTATTGTACTACATAGTAGATAGTTCCACAGATCCTTAAAGGATGGTTATCCCAAATATCCTTTGAGTTACTTGTATTTAAATTGATATTTCTCTTGAATTGGATTTATTGATATAAGAATGTTAAACCTGACTCGAGTGTTATGTATTTTGCTTTATGCTCCGGTCAGACTGAGCATCACAGCATTTGAGACTCACCTTTGGAGTTTAGAGCTTCGCTTGGAGATCCAACTATCTATTCAGCTTGTAGTTATTCAGTTGACTCCAGTGATATATTCAGATTTTGTTATTTGACTATGAATTGGGACTTCTATATATCTTGATTTTCGCTGTATTTTGTTTCATACTCTTTTATATATATATAGTAGCTTCATGAACTACTATTCATATGTTTCTGCTGCTTATTATTATATTACTCTGTGTCTATGATTCTGTAATTGATTTATTTACTGTATATGATAAGTTTTGCCAAATATAAATTAACAATCTGATATTTAGAGCAATTCAAGTCCAACATGTGTGGATGTGAATGGCACAAAATATTGGGATGTTACACAAAAATCAATTGAGTTATTAAATTTCATATTTAAGACATAGATGTTTCTTTTCTTTAATCCTTCAAAAATCAGATTTTTATTTCTATCAAATATGTTGCATTTATTATTTTCAAAATCAATTTTAAATACTTTTTCATAAAGTTGACTAATGCTTAAAATGTTGCGTTTTAATTTTTTAACTAAAAGAACATTTGTAATGACAGGTGAAGTTGACATACCAACATTGATGACATATCCAATTGCAATGACAAATCCTTTCAAATTTCTCCGAAAGTTACATTACCACCATCTTTGTATGTTGTATTTAATAACATTTGTACATTTCCAGTCATATGTTTGGAGCATCCGCTATCGAGTATCCATTTCTCCTTTTTATTTGATTTTCCTTTGTGTACTTGTAAGATAAAAATAGTTTAATTGATATCCACTTCCTTTGTTAGGGTCATAAAAGCTAGAAAGAGAAGGTTGCCATACCCAAGAGAGTTTAGGACCTTTAAAAATGTAATTTTTATTATGAACAACATTTTTCTGATAGTTATCAATGTGTTTTTTTTTTCTAATTAGGTTGTTATTAGATTTTAGAATCCATATTTTAATTATTTTTGTGTTAGACATCTTTTCTTTTGTATCTGACTTCTTGCACTTATAATATAGTGAGTTATAGTTTTTATGTTTTGAAGTTTTCTTAAATCGTAATCCAATGCGATTTCCAGATGTTTAGAAATTTGGATCAAGTTATCTAAGTTCTGCTTTCCTTTATTGAATTTTGAAACATTGTTAGTGATCTTCTCTATCTTATCATTAAGATGAGAAATTTCTAATTTTAATGCTTCAAAATTGTTCTATAATACAACATTTTCTTTTCTAATATCATCATTTTCTAGTTTAACTTTTCCTGCTTCACATAATAATGAATCATTTTGAATAGATAGATTCTTATATTTCTCTTGTGTAGTTACTTGTAACGACCCAACTTTTTGGACGGTTTAAATTGACGATAAACCACACACGTCAGACTCAAACCATTCAAAAGAGAGGATTGTTATCGGGTAAATAAGAAAAAGCGGAGAAAGAAAGAAAGGAAAAAACACAGAATCTCGTAACGGAATGACAAAATATAATAATTAAAAAAGCAGTTCATGAAGCAGTTTTACAAATAAGATTTTGATTACACCTTAACAATACAGAATCAGAGTTACATAAAATAGAAATAAATAATAATGCAGCGGAACAATGTGATGCCGTGGGAAAAATATAATAAATAATAAAAGTAATAAATCATTGTCTTCATTCTCCAAAAGCAGTCTTTGATACACCGAAAATATCAGACTAACCTAAGCGAATTGAAAAGACAAAACACTCGAGTCAGAACCAAAAGATCTTATGTAAGTTAAATCAACAGTAAATAAATATGAGTGTGACGGCATCAGAGATGTTTACGGGTTTTGACATCCTTATCTAGTGTCTGACGTGAGTGCAATACCTTAAGAAATGTTCGAGATTTCCATCTCCAAAGGATCCATTAAACTATCGACATACATAGCACAATACGCTTTTATAATAGTGTCTACAGTAAGGTAAAGTATTAAAATAAAGTTAAGGCGTTACCCATATCCTCCTTAACAAATTTTTATATATTTCTGTAGTCCATACAGTACCGTAATTCCTCCATAAAAAGGAGGGCAATCAAAGGGCATTCCATAGGTATGGTACAAACTAAACTCATAAAAGGCACGATAAGGCATGAGACAAGGCACACAAGGCAATGCCAGGGTAGTATTCTACCATTTGTACTTCCGGACTAGTGGTAACTCATAGCAGCTACTACCGCCCACCTCGTAACACACTCCCATAATCAAAATCAAGGGGTGGCTACCAAATAAACCATAAAGTAATAATATGGTATCAAAGAAATGTGCTCGATAGAAGGGGCAACCTCATTTGGCCCGGTATAGCTCCTGTTTTAGCCATATCAAGCTGACTCACGGGAGTAAGGGCTATGTAAGCACCTCATACAGAATCGTTCGCCAAATCATCCTACATCATTATAGAATCTCCACCATGCACACATTTGTTAAATTGGTTTTCGTTGTTGGCAGAGAGTATAATAATGTCCTATCTAGGTCTCTTTAACAACCAAACATTTATTTTGCGCTACATGGTTCTGTTAAATTTCCAAAATCGTTTCATAGTTGGTATGAAAATATCATATTCAATTAAAACCATATCATTCTCGAAATTATATACTTTCGAAATCATATTCATAACAGGTTAAATTATCATTTCAAAGTCAAAATATCATTTCAAGTTCCAACGTAAGTTATAGCATCCATTTAACCATTCGCTTTAAAATCAAGGATTTAAATATAACCACTTCCACTGTATACAGTCTGAAATTCAAAAACTAATTTTAGATATTTAAAAATAGTTTAAATAGTTTAGCATAGTTTGCATAGTTTTAAAATAGATCGAATAAATTTAAAATAGATTAAATAGATTTCAAATAGATTAAATAGATTTAAATTAGATTAAATAGATTTAATGTAAATTTAATAGATTTAAAATAGATTAAAATAAATTAAAATAATTTAAATTGATTAAAAATAGTTTAAAATAGCTTAAAATAGATTTAAATTAGTTTAATAGTTTGAAAATCTTAAAATTAGGATTTTAAAATAATAAATCTTCAAACAGTTTATATTAAAATAATTAATTTGAAATTAATATCAAAATTAAGAGATTTCTTCTATTCCAAACATCTGGACCATGTCTAGCTTTTAAATCAACTAACTAAAACTTGTCTTTCAATTCAGATTCTCATTTAAACGATTTAATCAAAATTGATTTCAAATCCATGTTTGAATATCAATTTAAACCACTTCAAATTAAATAGATTTCAAAGTTATATTCAAACATTTTCAATAAATAAACTTTTATAAATTTGATTTATGCTTCAAATTCAACCTTGAAATTTCCATTTTAATCCTTTAAACAATTCATTAAATCAATTACAGTTTCAACATTTAAAGCTTGAATTTCGAAAATCTCTGACTAACCCGAGCGAATTGAAAAAACAAAACACTCAAGTCAGAACTAAAAGATCTTATGTAAGTTAAATCAACAGTAAATAAATATGAGTGTGACGGCTTCAGAGATTTTTAAGGGTTTTGACATCCTTATCCGGTGTCTGACGTGAGTGCAATAACTTAAGAAATGTTTGGGATTTCCATTTCCTGAGGATCTGTTAAACTATCGACATACATAGTAAAATACACTATCATAATAGTGTCTACAGTAAGGTAAAGTCTTAAAATAGAGTTAAGGCGTTACCCACATCCCTCTTAACACATTTATATATATTTCTGTAGTCTATATAGTACCGTAATTCCTCCGTAAACTGGAGGGCAATCAGAGGGCACTCCATAGGTATGGTACAAACCAAATACGTAAATGGTGCGATAAGGCATGAGAAAAGGCACGCAAGGCAATGCCAGGATAGGATTCTACCATTTGCACTCCTGGACTGGTGGTAACGCATAGCAGCTACTACCGCCCACCTCGTAACACACTTGCATAATCAAAATCAAGGGGTGGCCACCAAATCAATCATAAAGTAATAATATGGTATCAAAGAAATGTGCTCGATATGAGGAGCGACCTCACTTGGCCAGGTATAGCTACTATTTTAGCCAAATCAAGCTGACTCACGAGAGTAAGGGCTACGTAAATACCTCGTGCAGAATCGTTCGCCAAACCATCCTACACCATTCTAGAATCTCCACCACATACACAGTTGTTAAAATGGTTTTTGGTATTGGAAGAGAGTATGACAATATCTGATATGGGTCTTTTTAACAACCAAACGTTTATTTCACACTGGATGGTTCTTTCAAATTTCCAAAACCATTTCATAGTTGATATCAAAATATCATATTCAATTCAAACCATATCATTCTCAAAATTATATACTTTCGAAATCATATTCACAAATAAGTTAAGTCACATTTCAAAGTCAAAATATCATTTCAAGTTCCAACGTAAGTTATAACATCCATTTACCCATTTGCTTTAAAATCAAGGATTTAGATATAACCACTTCCACTCTATACAGCCTGAAATTCAAAAAATAGTATTAGATAGTTATAAATAGTTTAAATAGTTTGCATATATTTAAAATAGATTAAATAGACTTAAAATAGATTAATTAGATTTCAAATAGATTAAATAGATTTAAATTAGATCAAATAGATTTAACACAGATTAAATAGATTTAAAATAGATTAAAATAAACTTAAATAGTTTAAATTGATTAAAAATAGTTTAAAATAGTAGAAAATAGATTTAGATTAGTTTAATAGTTTGAAAATCTTAAAATTAGAGTTTTAAAATAATAAATCTTTAAACAATTTATATTAAAATAATTAATTTGAAATTAATATCAAATTTAAGCCATTTCTTCCATTCCAACACATCTGGACCATGTCCAGCTTTCAAATCAACTAACTAAAACTGGTCTTTCTATTCAGATTTTCATTTAAACCATTTAATCAATATCGTTTTCAAATCCATTTTTGAATTATCAATTTAAACCACTTCAAATTAAATAGATTTCAAAGTAATATTCAAACATTTTGAATAACTAAATTTCGATAAAATTTGATTTATGCTTCAAAATTCAACCTTGAAATTTCCATTTTAATTCTTTGAACAATTCATTAATTCAATTACAATTTCAACATTTAGAGCTTGGATTTCGAAAATCTCAGACTGACCTGAGTGAATTGAAAAGACAAAACAATCAAGCCAGAACAAAAAGATCTTATATAAGTTAAATCAATAGTAAATTAATATGAGTGTGATGGCGTCAGAGATGTTTACGGGTTCTGACATCCTTATCCAATGTCTGACGTGAGTGCAATAACTTAAGAAATGTTTGGGATTTCCATCTCCTAAGGATCTGTTCAACTATCGGCATACATAGTACAATACGCTATTATAATAGTGTCTACAGGAAGGTAAAATATTAAAATAGAGTTAAGGAGTTACCCATATCCACCTTAACACTTTTTTATATATTTCTGAAGTCTATACAGTACCGTAATTCCTCTATAAACTTGAGGGTAATCGAAGGGCACTCCATAGCTACGGTACAAACCAAACTCGTAAAAGGCGGGATAAGGCATGAGACAAGGCATGCGAGACAATGCCAGGGTAGGACTCTACTATTTGCACTCCCAGACTGGTGGTAATACATAACAGCTACTACCGCCCACCTCATAACACACTCCCACAATCAAGATCAAGGGGTGGCCATCAAATCAATTATAAAGTAATAATATTGTATCAAAGAAATGTGCTCGATAGGAGCAGCGACATCACTTGGCTCGGTATAGCTCCTATTTTCGCCATATCAAGCTACTCACAAGAGTATGGGCTACGTAAATACCTCATGCAGAATCGTTCGCAAAACCGTCCTACATCATTCTAGAATCTCCACCACGTACACCGTTGTTAAAGTGGTTTTTGGTATTGGTAGAGAGTATGACAATATTCGATCTGGGTCTCATTAACAACCAAGCGTTTATTTAATGCTGGATGGTTCTTTTAAATTTCCAAAATCGTTTCATAGTTGATATCAAAATATCTTATTTAGTTCAAACCATATCATTCTCGAAATTATATACTTTCAAAATCATATTCACAAATAGGTTAAATTCTCATTTCAAAGTCAAAATATCATTTCAAGTTCCAACGTAAGTTATAACATCCATTTAACCATTCGCTTTAAAATCATGGATTTAAATATAACCACTTCCACTCTATAGAGCCTGAAATTCAAAAAATAGTTTTAGATAGTTATAAATAGTTTAGCATATTTTGTATAGATTTAAAATAGATTAAATATATTTAAAATAGATTAAATAGATTAAATAGACTTCAAATAGATTAAATAGTTTTAAATTAGATTAAATAGATTTAATGTAGTTGGAATAGATTTAAAATAGATTAAAATAAATTAAAATAGTTTAAATTGATTAAAAATAGTTGAAAATAGTTGAAAATAGATTTAAATTAGTTTAATAATTTGAAAATCTTATTAAGATTTTAAAATAATAATTCTTTAAATGGTTTATATTAAAATAATTAATTTGAAATTAATATTAAAATTAAGTCATTTCTTTCATTCCAACACATTTGGACCATGTCCAGCTTTCAAATCAACTAACTAAAACTGGTCTTTCAATTCTGATTTTCATTTAAACCAGTTAATCAATATCGATTTCAAATCCATGTTTGAATTATCAATCTAAACCACTTCAAAGTAAATAGATTTCAAAGTTATATTCAAACATTTTTTAATAACTAAATTTCGATAAATTTAATTTATGCTTCAAAATTCAACCTTGAAATGTCCATTTTAATTCTTTAAACAATTCATTAAATCAGCTACAATTTCATCATTTAAAGCTTGGATTTCGAAATTAATCCAGTTTATACAAATCAAATTTTATTTCAAAATATCATTTAACTGAATACTAATTCTAAGGATTTAAAATCATTTAATTTAACAAATCCGATGTCCGTATATAATTTTCTACCCTATGGTTAAGTCATACGGATATTTGTCATTTCAATCCACAAATATTTTATATTTACGGATATATATCGTTTCAACCCTCAAACCTTAATTAACATTCAAAATCCATAAAATCGCTTGGATTTATCATTTCAAGCCATAATCATTTTTTCCTAATCTATAGACCGTTCGAGTATGTATCGTTTCAACCCATAGTGACTTACCTAGTAATAACTAATGGAACTTGCAGTGTTATAAAATATAACATCCACTCATCCAATATCAAAAATCAAACGTCCATCCCAATCACCATTCAACCAACCAATAAATAACATCAATTAACTGATTATCATCAACAAGCATTTAGTTGGCAATTAAATTCAATATTAAATTAAATAACGATTAAATGCAACAAAAGTCATACTTAACTAGAATGAATATTTAAATATATCAAGCATCAACCAATCAATTTCTAATCTCATCATAAATTTATTTAAACCAATATAAGGCAATTTAGTTGTTGTGAGTGGGTTAAAACACTCACCTTTGACTTTAAATCAATTTGAAATCCAAATAAAGGTCCAAAATTGAACAGTCTCAGAATTCATCCAAACTTGCTCCAGAAATCCAAGCATGCATGTACAAGTTACTAGGATTAGAACAAGGGAAATTTTAGATTTTAAATTAAACAAAATTAAAAGAAAATGTACCATACAACTCATTCCACATCACCCTGCTTTCACGCGATAAACCCTAGTGTCATCTTCTCGTTCAAACCTATAATCGTTCGTCACCACCACCCACATTTCAAACTTCGCCATTGACGATGAAATACCCAGCCTTAACGTCGCCGCTCATCCTGGAACAACACCCCACGTGCTCGCCTGACTTTGACGCTTCCATCGACCAGGGTGCGATCACCTATAACCATCGACTACCGCTTAAAAACTTAGCCCTAATCGAATTATTCTAGGCGATCTGACCGTTGATTCTCCCCATGAACGACTCAGATGAACTCTCGTCGCCGCTCTCCATAACCATACATACTCCAATCAATGATCCGTCGTAGTTGATCAACTTCTAATTAAATGGTCGAGATTAAACCATCAAATTCTGGACACACAGAGACCCAAATCGAAAAACAAGCTGCAGATTTAGCTTTCTCTCATCAAGAGCTTCGAATCGGTGTATAATATGATTGGGTTTTGAGAAGTTTGATTTGAATTTGATTTGCAATTGAGTCTTGGAAATAGGGTTTCTTCCATTTGAGGAGAAGGAACAGACAGATGTAGTTGTACGAACAGGAATAAGAAATAAAAAGGCTGCTAGAGTTTAGAAAGATCTATTTATATGAACAAAGCCCGATAAGAAAATGAACACATATTGAATTGGTACGAACGACAATAGCGACCGGAAAAGCCCGTTTTGCCTTCGAAATGAAAGTGGTTCATCCCATATATCAAAATAGATGTATTCAATATTTTTAATTCAATGGAACGGGTTTCAAGCCCTAATTCCATCTTATGAAGAAGTTAGCTTTTAAAATCAGCTTATCTCAAATTGATTTCATTAAATTGATTTTTACACAGCCTGGATGATTAAACGACATGTCTGACCGCTACGAAACTTGAAATCTTACAATAATTGACCGTTACAGATCCGATGAAATTGGTTTCGTCGAAATCCGAGACATTAGGATTTTCACGCTAATTAAATAAATTATTATTAAATAGATTATTATTAAATAGATTAAATCACGTTTTCAATTCAAATTTATAATTAACATATTTTATCATTTTTGATTACTAAGTAATTTATAACCCTTTAAAACAAATTTCCATATCAATTCAATGTTTAAACGCTGCACAAAATACATTATTCAATTATAATGTAATGAATTCATTAAATTATAAATATAAATTTCCATTAAACTCATTTATTTTGACTTTAATCTTATTATTCAATCAATTATTGCCTTATGAATATAATTGACATTACTTTGCATTCATAATTTACAGTAACCGTCTTAACCCATATTAACGCAATATTTAATTACATTTAGTTACAGTCGATTTCTATTTTAATTCAGCAGATTAAATAAATAGGTAACAGATAACAATTGTAACCTTTTACTTAATTTAATCACATTTATGGGTTTATTATGTACAAACAAATGTTATAACTACTTACACAACACTAATTTTATCCAATTACAACTAATTACATATTATTTCACCAATTAATACAATGTTTGGTTTATTTCTTTTATTTTCAATTTGTAACCATATTTATGTTTACAATCATTTCAATTAGAAATTTCATTAAAATAATTGTCAATTGCTTTGAATTAACACTACTACATCTCATCCTAGTTATTTTTATCATAAATAAATCTCAAATTTTAATTTCTTCCAATATTAAATTACAAAATCTTATTTAATTCAAAGATTTAATTATCGGAATGATGCGGGTCTTTACTTTTCTAGTTCTTCTTATAAAATGGCTTTCTCATCTTTTAACAATCCTATTTCAAGTTCCATTCGATTAATTTTAGCAACATATTCTTTATTTAACTTTATAGTTTCTTTATATTTGTCATCTAATTCCTTGGTGATTTCTAAAATTTCATTATAAGGAAGAGAAGTACATACCTCCTTAGTATTTGCCATGAAGCATACATTAGCCTACTCAGAATCACTATTGCTATTACTATCTAATGACGAAGATGAATCTGATTCTTCCCAAGTTACTTGAAAAGCTCATTTTCTTTTCTTGAATTTCTCGAACTTGCCTTTCGTTTTGTCATTATTTATTTCTGGGCATTGTTTCTTCATATGTACGAGCTTCTCACATCCAAAGCATTTGATCGAAGTTTGGTTGGATGAATTTGAATTTCCTTCATTTTGGGATCTCATCATTTTGATTTTTTTTTAATTTTTGGCAATAAATACGATCTCATCTTCATCTAAGTATGAATTATTAGCATTGGCTTAAAAGGCTCTATTTTTCTTTTCATTGATTTATTCTTTTATTGCCTACAAATTTGCTTCATGCGACATCAAATTTCCTATCAATTCATGAACTTTTAGTTGAGATAAGTCATTTTCCTCTTCGATGGTTAACAATTTTTGTTTCTATTCATTAGTTAAGGAATTTCAAATACGTGCAACTGAATCAAAATCTATGAATTTGACTCCAAGTGCCATGAGATCATGTTGGATAGTTTGAAATTTAGTATACATATCACCATTAGATTCATTTACTTTCATTTTAAAGGAAGAAAGCCGATTTTGTAAAATGGAAATCTTTATCTGTTAAACTTTGTTAGTTCCTTCATGAGTGATTTGCAGTGTACGCCATATATCATATGCAATAGTGCACAACATGACATGTGAGAATTCATTTTTTTTCAAATTAACAGAATAACACATTCATAGTTTTAGCATTATTTGTTGTTGTGTTCTTTTGAGCATCTATCCAAGTGCTTATATCTATTTCTGATGCTACATATTTAACTTGTGTTGCTGGCCAAATTTCTAAACCATTTGCTTCCATAAAAATACGCATATGTGTAGACTAGTAAGAATAATTAGATCTAGCAAATAGTGGTGGATGTGAAGTTGATTGTCCATCTTGAAATATACTTGCCATATTAAATATGTTTCAATTATGTGTTACTGTGAATTGAGATAACCGTGCTCTGACACCAAATGAAAGAGTGTATGGATCGTGTATTTATATTTAATATGCAAGTGTAATAAAAAGCTAATTTATAACTAACAAATAAAGTAAATAATAGTAAAGAAACAATCACACCAGAGATTTTATACTGGTTCGGACCTCCATTCCTACATCCAGTCCCAAAGTTCCTATTCGACTTTGACTAGTAAACAACCCTCGCTTTGCTCGGAGGAATAGGCTTGATACAAAAATTCTTTCTAAGACATGTATGTGTTCTGGGAAACAAAGATTTTGTCTGCACATTACAAATCTTCCTATAATCTCCTTTGAGTAGTATGTTTACATGAAGCTTTGCTTTTAGGAAGTGATAAAGACCGATATTAATTGCTTTTAGAAATCAGAATATGCAAAGATATAGATATGAGATTTAGAAAACTCCAAGTAAGTTGATCCTTAGAATTTTACATATTTATAGATATTGAAGAGTTTTCGTGAAATGTAGTATCCATTAGAGTTTTCTGTTTCAGTCTAAGGTTTGCAATCATTGAGGAGGAAGAGATGCAGTTAAGAGTTATGAAAGTAACCATTAAAATGAAGCAGGTGACTATTCATAGTTTATGGCTGTTACCCAGTATAGACGTCTGTCCATAACATTCAGGCATCTGAGCATATATATATATATATATATATATATATATATGTATATTAACAGAAGCCAAACTCAGACGTCTGAATGTTTGAACAGACGTCTGAATGTTTGAACAGACGTCTGACATGTATTCATTTTTCTTTTAATTCAAAAGCGATTTACAGACGCTTGATATACAATTTTAGATGTCTGAGATATGCTGTTTTCTATAGTTCACCCTTTTTGATATATGAAGAGTTGAAAGAATTTTTTCCTGCAATGTTTGTGTTAAGAAAAACTACTAAAGGATATTTTACAAGTTATATATCTATGACAATTGTTAGGGATGCGGATTAAGGATCTTAAGGAAGAAATAACACTAGAGGGGGGGTGAATAGTGTTTTAAAGAATATATGAACTATATGACTAAATTAAAACTTTCAACACAAATCTATACATAATTCTAACACAGAATGATCATAGAACATATAACAAATGCAAATAGTAAAGTAAAGCAAGTAAAAGGAAAGAACACACCGGATTTTATACTGGTTCGGAATCCTCCTACATCCAGTCCTGCACCAAGGAAATATCTTTGTACAGATTTTTATAAGACAATATCCAAATTACAACCCTCAATTTCTAAGGCCTTGAGGAACCCTCCTATCTCCGAGTCTGGGGTAAACTCTCTTGATTTACGGGACACAAGATCACCCTAATACTTCTTAATAACAATCCTTTTGAATGAATAGACTCTATGGACTTTTTGAATACAAATTAATCCTATAACTCTGAATAGCACTTTGATCTTTAGTAGAATGATGGAGAATCAAATAAAGAGAGTATCTAAATGATTTCCTATTGAGAATTTGGCAGAATGATGGCACGATCTTGAAAATATGAAGTTTTATGGATATGGAATGGTGGAGAAGAAAGAGTGAAGAAAATAAGAAAGTAGTTGTTAAAAAAATTCGTTTTGGAAGCCTTTATATAGATGAACAACAGTCATAACCATTGGCGAAAGGTTTTTGACCGAATGGACGCTTCTTTTGAAAATTGAATTTTGAATCCAATTGTCACCATGTCGACATGGGGTATCCCCATATGTCGACATCCCTCAGTTCAAAATTATAGAGATGTTGTTTTGTAAAGACAATTGAATTTAAAACAAGTTAAAACTTCTCTGAATCCAAATAAAGTGTTTAAACAATATTTTGAGATAGAGAATGAATATAAAACATTATTCTAAATATATATATATATATATAATTGATATAGACCGTCAATTATATAAGTAATATTTAAAATCAGAATAAGTTTTGATGTTTTAAAAATAGAAGTTTTTACAATCAGAACGGAGGAATATTTCAAGGCTAAAACAAAGTTTGAAAACATTTTTGAAAACATGATTTTGAAAGCTAAAACATTTTGAAAACAGATTTAAAAACATTTTGAAAAATCTATTCAAACTGAAATTGCAAGAACCTTCCTACAGAGCTCCTCCATAGGACTCGAGAACTTGTATAAAGTAGTTTAAATGATTTTGATTTTCGTGGGTTGTAAGCCACTTGTCATAGGTTTGTAAGCTACTTGTCGTGGGTTTGTAAGCCACTGGTTTCGATAGAAATTGGGTTCCATCCCAAAAGAAAATTGGAAGAAAGATGAGAGTGCTATTTTGAAGTTTTAACAAAATACTAGACACTTATCTTGAGATCTTGAAATCTTGATTCTCTAGAGTCTTGAATCTTGAATCTCTAATCTTCTTCTTGATGCTTGAGTCTTTATACTGATCAGTCTTCGATATTACCTTCATATACTTCCTATATACATATATATATATGGAAATGTTAGTATATATTTTATAAAGTAAAGTATAATAACTATATAAGGTTCTTGTCATCAAAACATCAACAACTCAGTTCCTAACAATCTCCCCCTTTTTGATGATGACAACCTTTATTTATAAAATATTCTTACCGTACCATAACTCTCCATTACTCCCCCTTACTCCGTGATTTCTTCTTAAAACTAAAACTCCCCCTTACACCAAGCACATATATTTTTATAACTTTCCCCCCCTTTGTCATCAGCAAAAAGGAATAAAAGATTTACCTATTCTAAGATAATCAAGTATATATAGAATAAAAGTGTAAAGTGAACGTGTAAGTGATCAAGTGTGTGAGCATATATATAAGTGTAACTTGACAATCAAATCAATATCATACATAGCAAACCAATCCTGAATAGTATATGAAGTTATATACAAACCATATTCAAATCAAACTTAATCAATCAAATCCTAATCAAATCTAAGTCAAATCAAATCAATCAAACAAACAAACATACATAATGATCAGACATTCCTTGGGACTTCCACCCATCCATCTTCTCCAAAGATAGGATCAGTTTTGATAACATCCCAATTATCTTTGTCGAGATTGACCGGTGGATTTGCTTCAGGTTCGTCTTTGCTAAGGCTTGAGATCATCCAACGAAGTGCGTCGAAGTGTTTCTCTTGCTCTTTGATCATCTGCATTTGGCTTAATTCTAAGTGCCTTTGATTTCTAATTATAAAAGAAAGAATATTCTTGAAAGAAGTAAGAGTTTCTTCAAGATTTTCACTTAAATTCTCAATTGGAGAAGCCATAATTTAAAAAATAAGTTGAAGTATGAGAGGAGATGAATAGAAATGGTGGTAGAGAAGTTTTTCTGGAAAAAATAGGTATTTATAGGAGTTATTGGCCGTTCAAAATGAATTGTCACTTGGTAGTTACAAGATTTTGAAGTTAGAAATTGTAACTACTTTCTGACTGTTAGATGTCGACATGGGAGGATGGGGCATGTCGACATGGTCTAGACAGAATGACCAAGTTGAGTTATTTTTGATTTCTAAGTTTATTTTTATACTAGTGGACCTATATAAACTTAAAATAAATAACTATCAGAGATATATAAAGCTGGAAAGCAGAGAATAAGATAGCATTACTTATATTAGTTAACATTACATAATCTTAACTAAAAAAGTAGAAAATACAAAGATAGATAAACGATAGCTAGAGAGATAATGGCTAGGATTAGTTTGATGAAGATGACGATGAAGACAAGCCAAGTTTCCTGCCTATCTTCCCAAAGAAATTGTCGATCTTGGTGGAGATTTTATCCATTTTCTTGCTAATAGATCTCTTAAGAACCTTTTGGTTTTGAGCAAGTATCTTTTGGTTCTTGAGTATGGTTTTGTTGGATGGATTGGCGGGTGTATGTGGATACTCTATACTTTCCAAAGAGGTTTCTTCATTTTCCTCTTCTTCTTCAATTTCCATTCCTTCCCCTTCTTCTTCCTCTTCTTCTTCCTCTTCTTCCATCTCTTCATGAGCAAGTCTCTCTTCCTTTTCGGCAAGTGTTTCATATGGTTGAAACATAAGTGGGATTTTCATAAGAGAAATGTTCCCATGATTGAACACTTTCCTACTTACAAACTCTTCCTTTTTAACATCCACACCAAAATAATTGAAAATCCGAGTAAGGTAAATTCCATGATAAAGAGTGTTTTCTCCCATATTAAATTTTTTGGGTCTTAACTCATCCAAAATAGTTTGTGCCCAATTAATATCATATTTTCCAAAAATAGCAAAAAGAGCTTTACACACTTTTGAGGTGGGATTATTGTAGTTTCCCAACCTAGGAATAATTGTGTATTGAATAAGAAGGTTGACAATTCTTGCTTTTGAGCGAAAAAAGCGATTCTTAAAGTCCATGTGGTCATCGCTTTCAAAAATGTGATGAAAAGTCTCTCGATCGGTTTCATTGATTTGAAATTCCGAGAGATTCATACCGGTAGATTTGCAACCCAAAATAGTACCCAAAATATCGGAATCCAAAACAATAAGTGTTCTTTTAACACTACTCCAAATTTGATCTTCATTTCCATTATAAAATCCATGATTTAGGTTTGCATAAAACATTTTGACAAGGTTTGGATAACAAACGAAATCATTTTGCTTGTTATCAATCAAGCTAAGAATGAAGTTTTCTTCAAAAAGTTGATCGATTTCATAAGAAGAAAAATCATAAAAAATGGCAAATTTTCCCATATTGACTTTACCATAGTTTACATAGCTTATGTAAGCTTTGATAGCCTCCGGGTCATTGAAAATATCATTTTTGATGGATTTGGGCAGCCTCATAGTTGATGGGTTACTTGAGGAAGCCGTTGATGAGTGTTTGAGAGGAGTAGATGATAATGAAGAAGGTTTGAATTATGAGAATAAAGTGAAAAGAGATGATAAGAGAAGTATATTAAATATATTCTCTAAAGTCATTTTCTCTGGTCAAGAGGTATCTTTTCAGAATTTTGAAGTAAGTGAAAAGGTGGAGGGAAATTCAAAAGTTTGAATTCAAATTTTGAAATCAAATTTCTGAGAAGCATGTCGACATGGGGTATCATGGCATGTCGACATGTTCCTGTTGAATTTGAATGGAGGTGTCTATTTCTAAAATATAATAAATTCCTAAAATCCTAAGAAAACTAATCTATATTCTATATCTATATTTAATTCCAGTAATAATATTAAATATAATAATATTAAAATATTTTAATATTTAAAATATTATTAAAATAATATTATTTTGAATTTAAAAATTCAAATTTCAAAGGGTGATTTTGAATTTAAAAATTCAAGAAATTGCAAACAAAATCAAAACAAATAAGCATCCAATAAAAATAAAATAAATGTGTACCTATTTTTAGATCCAAACCTTGACCGTCTTCTGATTCGAGAATAGCCGTGAAGCACAGATTTGAATTATCAGTTTTCTTCTCGTCATCACTGGATGAATCTGAATCGTCAAGAGTTGTTGCATATGCCTTCTTTCTTTTCTTTGGTTGCTCGTTGTTTGGTTGAAATGTCTGTTTTTCTGCATATGGACAATCCATCTTGTAGTGCCCTGTTTTGTTGCAGTTATAGCATCTATCACCATTATTGTTGTTGTTGTAGTAGTTGTTGTTGTTTTTGTTCTCCGAAGTATTTCTGGAATTTCTTTGATCATTTCTTTTAAAGTTATTCATCTTTCTGTACTTCAGAAATTTCCTGAAATTTCTGGTCATGAAAGCAATTTCTTCATCACTCTCTTGTTCTGAATCTCCAGTTGTTGCTTTGAATGCGATCGATTTCTTTTCCGTTGCCTTAGATTCTTTTCTCCCTTGTAGTTGAACTTCATAAGGCATTAGATTACCGATTAACTCTTCGATCTTCATTTGACTAACATCATTTGCCTCTTCAATAGTAAGTGTCTTTTGATCCCATTCTGGAGTAAGTGAATTGAGTATCTTTCCGACTTGATCTTCTTCTGAGAAACCCTTTCCTAAAGCAATCAATGAATGTACAATGTCTTGAAATCGACAATACATGTCGGAAATGGACTCATTTTCATGCATTTTAAACAATTGAAACTGGTTAGTTAATATGGAATTTTTAGTCTATTTAACTTTTCTTGTTCCTTCATGAGTTACTTCCAAAGTTTTCCAGATTTCAAACGCAGACTTACAAACAGAGACTCTATTAAACTCATTCCTATCTAGTGAACAAAATAGTGTATTCATAGCTTTAGAATTGTTTTGTGCAACTGTCTTTTGCTCAGTAGTCCACTGGGAAAAATTAGTAGTTGGTTCAACATATTCAAATTGTGCCATATTCCAAGTATCTAAACTTATGGATTGTAAATAAATTTCATCCTACATGCCCAATATGCATAATTACTGCCATTAAAAAGTGGTGGTCTGACAGTGGACTGACCTTCTACAAATGAACTAGTGTTAGTACTTGTGTTGACAGACGTAGTGATGACAGGAGTGACATTATTAGTGTGTCGTGCCATTACAACTTTTCAAAATTTCAGATTATGAAAATAATGAAAACCAATGCTCTGATACCAATTGTTAGGGATGCGGATTAAGGATCTTAAGGCAGAAATAACACTAGAGGGGGGGTGAATAGTGTTTTAAAGAATATATGAACTATATGACTAAATTAAAACTTTCAACACAAATCTAAACAGAATTCTAACACAGAATGATCACAGAACATATAACAAATGCAAATAGTAAAGTAAAGCAAGTAAAAGGAAAGAACACACCGGATTTTATACTGGTTCGGAATCCTCCTACATCCAGTCCTGCACCAAGGCAATATCCTTGTACAGATTTTTATAAGCCAATATCCAAATTACAACCCTCAATTTCTAAGGCCTTGAGGAACCCTCCTATCTCCGAGTCTGGGGTAAACTCTCTTGATTTACGGGACAGAAGATCACCCTAATACTTCTTAATAACAATCCTTTTGAACGGATAGACTCTATGGACTTATTGAATACAAATTAATCCTATAACTCTGAATAGCACTTTGATCTTTAGTAGAATGATGGAGAATCAAATAGAGAGAGTATCTAAATGATTTCCTATTGAGAATTTGGCAGAATGATGGCACAATCTTGAAAATATGAAGTTTTATGGATATGGAATGGTGGAGAAGAAAGAGTGAAGAAAATAATAAAGTAGTTGTTAAAAAAATTCATTTTGGAATCCTTTATATAGATGCACAACAGTCATAACCATTGGCGAAAGGGTTTTGAACGAATGGACACTTCTTTTGAAAATTGAATTTTGAATCCAACTGTCACCATGTCGACATGGGGTATCCCCATATGTCGACATCCCTCAGTTCAAAATTATAGAGATGTTGATTTGTAAAGACAATTGAATTTAAAACAAGTTGAAACTTCTCTGAAGCAAAATAAAGTGTTTAAACAATATTTTGAGATAGAGATTGAATATAAAACATTATTTTAAATATATATATATATAATTGATATAGATTGTCAATTATATAAGTAATATTTAAAATCAGAATAAGTTTTGATGTTTTAAAAATAGAAGTTTTTAAAATCAGAATGGAGGAATATTTCAAGGCTAAAACAAAGTTTGAAAACATTTTTGAAAACATGATTTTGAAAGCTAAAACATTTTGAAAACAGATTTAAAAACATTTTGAAAAATCTATTCAAACTGAAATTGCAAGAACCTTCGTACAGAGCTCCTCCATAGGACTCGAGAACTTGTACAAAGTAGTTTAAATGATTTTGATTTTCGTGGGTTTGTAAGCCACTTGTCGTAGGTTTGTAAGCTACTTGTCGTGGGTTTGTAAGCCACTGGTTTCGATGGAAATTGGGTTCCATCCCAAAAGAAAACTGGAAGAAATATGAGAGTGCTATCATGAAGTTTTAACAAAATACTAGACACTTATCTTGAGATCTTGAAATCTTGATTCTCTAGAGTCTTGAATCTTGAATCTCTAATCTTCATCTTGATGCTTGAGTCTTTATACTGATCAGTCTTCGATAATACCTGCATATACTTCCTATATACATACATACATACATAGATATATATATATATATGGAAATGTTAGTATATATTTTATAAAGTAAAGTATAATAACTATATAAGGTTGTTGTCATCAAAACATCATCAACTCAGTTCCTAACAACAATAACACACTATATTAAGTTTTCTAATAATGATGTTCTTCTCATTTGCTAGTCATCTTCAAGTTAAATTATAGAAGTTTTTACCAATAAGTAGACGAAATATATATTGTATGTGCATGATTGTATAGTTATTGTCATCAAAATCATAGAGTAGTGGTTCTAACACTTAGTTGCTTTTAACATCACATAACGCTCCTCTATTGTCCGATTACAGTATTTCTTAACCTATTTCTAAAGCATTTATAAACAAATACATAAACATTGGTTTCTAGAGTAATAATTTTTTGATATTTCTATTTAATTAAAAAGTATCATTTTCTATATATCAAGATAAATGCTTGATATATCAAAGTCATCTTTTATTATGCATATTTGTGCACCATGGCTCACTTCAAAACATTACAGACATTACTACAAAAACTTACATAGTGGAAAAAATGATTCAATGATGCACAGATAAATATTGTATCATGATGAATTTAGTTGAAATACTAGAAACGAAATTGACACCCATCTTTTTTTACAGATATCTTTTATCTCCGTAGGTTCCTTTTTGTTTCTTTTAAAATAGCCATTCAAATACTCATTCTGTGGAAGTTAGAACATGAAGTCAAACTTAAAAATAAAAATGCATCAATCTGCGCTTTTAACTTAGATAACAATAAAGGCTTTCAAACTAACTCCATATGCTGGGATTAAGAAAACAACTTTTAATATCAATGCATGAAAAACAAGTTGAATTCATAATAACTTTTAAACCGACAACAAAGTTAATTGAAGGGAAAGAAAATGTAAAAAAACATCAAGATACATAATATTTGCATATAATTAAATCTTTAAATAATGTAGAAATTTCGTAAGAATCACATTATTGAATAGTTAGCAAGATGTACACCGGCATTTCTAACTAATACACCTTCAATTTAAAGAACAACAAGCTAAAAATAGTTATACTAAAGCTTAACACATATTCAACTTTCAAATATCCTAATTTAAAATAAGAAAAATTGGTTTAGCTATTTTAAAGGCAAGGATAGTTTTACTTAATTAAAAAAGGTCAATTATCTCTTTGTTCAAATATAATTATGGCCATATGCGTCTATATGTTATTAGTTGAACTAATTAAAAATACTCATGTTTATCACTGTTGGAGATAATTAGGTACATGTAGTATATTACAAAGTAAGATACGTAATATTATATTCACATACACACATGCATATATTGCATAATATTGCACACATATAGATGATAATAATTAAAATGGTGGTACGACTAATGATATTCTCAGAAAAATATTTTGACCATATTTGTTGAAAATATGACTCAGATCTTATCAAGATATAGAGGGAAAAGGAAAAAAAATTAAATTATCTCAATTAATTGATTGGTCAAATATACAATAGATGGAAATAGATATGTGCAATAAAACCAGTGAAAATCAAATTTTAGTCAGATATACAATAGGAGGAGATGAATATTTACATTAAGTCGAAAGCAAATCAAATCTTAGGAAAAATGGAAACATTTTGAACATGTATATAAAATGGATTGTCGCTTTCCTAATTAGTTTCATTTCTTCCCAAAATTCAGCTTCATTGTACTCTTATATAAAGAGGCCTCAGGCTATCGGAAAAGTCTCTCGTTCTTCTCTAAAAATAGTTCATGTAAAATATTCCTTTGTAAATAAGTGTTTGGGGTAAGATTTTTGCACTTTATGAAATCTCTATCGTTTTGTAATATCTCCTCTTCAAATTAGTACAGAAACAAAATAGTTGGGTCTCCATGGATGTAGGCATACCTAACCTCATTAAATTTGTGTATTGATAATTTTTCCTTGGCTTCTTTTCTTATGACTTCTACTCATGTTTAAACTATTCTTCTATCATTTGTGAAGTTAATTGATAGTTTGTCCATATATTAGATTCTATATTTTCGATATAAAATAGATGTTTTTATAACAAATTGGTAATATAGCTTACTATTCTGGTAGATTCTCTATCATCTATGTCGAGTTCATTAAACAATAAAATTAGTAATTACGTTGTTACACGATTTAATGGAAAAGGGGATTTTAGCACTTAGGAGTAGATAATGGAAGCGATTCTTAAAAAGGGAAGATTTTTAAAATTATCTCTACACTTGATAAGTTGAAGAATATAAAAGTGGATATCTTAGAAGAGATGGAAGAGGAAGCTTTTACCACCATCCAGTTAAGCCTATCAAATGATGTACTTTGTGAATACTTCCATGTTAAGACAACAAAGAAATTATGGGAAGAATTGTCTGTAGTCTATCAGGACAAATCCCTTACCAACCACATTGTCCTCTAATAGCAACTTTACACTTTTAAAATGAAGTCATGCACTGATCCTATGGAATATGTTAATGTCTTAAATACTTTAATTATGAATTTAAAAGCAGGAATTTAAAAGCAGCCAATGTTGGCATTACTGATAAATCCCAAGTTGTTATTCATTTATTCTTACCCAGAAAGTATATTGCTTTTGTGAATGCTATGATATATTGACATAGTAAAAATTAGTATTTCCAATGCTAAGGTTGGTTTGCATACAGAAGTATTAAAAGGAAGATTAGCTATACTAGTTTAGGAAGTGAGTTTGAAGGCTTGTTTTTCTAGAGAGGGAGAAGTAATAGTTAACCCAAATTTGTTGGAAATCATAGTAAATGGAGGTCTAAGTCTAGTGGATCTAATAATAGAATTTTTTATTATTGTAAAAAGCTAGGGCATGTAATTACAACATGTCCAAAGTCGGGGAAAAAGAATGAAGCTAATAAGAAAGCTTCAGCAGGTACTATAGAGACTTCATAGATTGATACAGAGAGCGACACAGATGTTTTTATTGCTTCTGTTTTTCTACAAAGTGTTATTGTTGATTATTGGTTTTGGCATGTCAAATTACATGACGCTCGATAGGAACTATTTTTCCACTTATAGCATGGTAGAAGGAGGAGGGGTTCTAATGGGCAATTATGCTTCTTGTTGTATGGCAGGTGATGGTACCATGAAGATTAGGATGATTGACGGTGTTGTTCACACCATTACCGATGTTAGACATGTGCTTGATTTGAGGAGAAGTATTATTTATGTTGCGACTTTAAGTAGACTTGAGATAAAAGTTGTTGAAGGAGAAAATTGAAGGTAACGAAGGGTTATCTTATTATTATGAGGGGAATTCTAGTTAGGAATCTTTATTCACTGAACGGTATCACTATTATGAGAGAGTCAGCCATAGTGATTGACTCATCCAGTTCCGATTCCACTATGCATACGACATATTAGGGAGCACGAATTGGTAAAGTTGTAGAAAAAAGGCTTAGTTAATGGCATTCGACACTCCAAGCTTAGTTTTTATGAAGGGTGCATACTTAGCAAATAGACAAAGGTTTCTTTTGAAATGGTAAACATAAGTCCAAAGCTACTTTGTAGTATGTTTATATAGATGTCTAGGGCTCCCACCTTTCCTATCTCTAGGCTAAGTTAGGTAATTCATTTCCTTTGTAGATGATTTCTCTAGAAATTATGAGTTTGCTTTATGCAATCTAAGAGTGAAACTTTTGATAGGTTTCGAATGTGGAAAACTATTTCTAAAATGCAGTCAAGGAAGAAATTAATGGTTCATCTTTTAGATAACGGAATTTATATTTTAGGAATTCATAAAATTTTATGAGTCCAAAGGAATAAAGAGGCATTGCACCACATCTAGCGATCCTTAGTCTAATGGAGTTGCTAAACACATGAATCAATCGCTGTTGGAAGGAACTCATTGTCTTAGATTGATTGCTAGTTTAAACAAGAAGCTTTAGGTAGAATCTTTTTCTATGGTGGCATTCCTCCAACCATGCACCTTCTACCGATATAGACATAATGATCTCATATTACGTAAAGGAGAGCCTATCGGTTATTCATTTCTCAAAGTGTTTGTTTACCCAGCCTATGTTCATGAGAGCAAAGGCAAGCTGGATTTGAAGTCGCATGAGTGTATTTTTCTCGGTTATAGACGAGGAGCAAAGGAATATAGGATGTGGTTTCCTAATACTGGTATATTATTACTAACAGGGATATGACTTTTCATGAAATGCTATATGTTGAAGGTGGAGCCTATGTTAACTGATGATAGTTCAAAGACTATTTCAAAATACCACATCGAAGGTAAATTAACAGCTACTGCCATAAAATTACAGATGGTGTTTTTGATGGCACCTTTGTTGATGAGGATAATTTACAAGCTCAGACCCAAGGTGGAGCTCAATATTGATCTAAAACAGTTCGATAAAGGAAGAAGCCTATGTGGCTTGATGAATTTGTGGGACTTATTATTGAAGATGTGGATTTTGATGACATGAAAACTTATGCATTGATGATCCCATAGAGTATAAATATGATATTTATTCTATTGATAGTTCAAGTTGGTCGATAGCTATGGAGGAGGAGGGGGACCTTTCCAAAAAAATCACACTTAGGATCTGGTAGCTCTTTCGTGCTAAATGTGAGCTGTTGGATGTACGTAGATCTACAGAATCAAATATGTTAGTAATGATGACTTGAGGTATAAGGCAAGATTAGTAGCCAAGGGATATGCTTAAAGAAAATTAAGTTCAGTGATATTTATTGTCTTGTTGTTCGTCAAACATCTATTTGTATACTATTAGCTTTAGTTGCTCAGTAATATATGGAGTTCAAAACTGCATTCTTCCACGGGGTTCTTAAGGAAGATATTTACTTACAAAAGCCAGAGAGGTTCATTGATAGCAGTAAGCCAAATCATGTTTGTGAACTTAATTAATCTTTATATAGGTTTAAACAGTCTCCTAGATGGTTATATAAAATATTTGACATTTTTATGCTTTCTTTGGGACAATCTAAAAGTTTCAAAGACTGGTATGTTTATTTTAAATGATGTGATGATGATGTTATATATTTTCTTTTGTATGTGAATGATATGTTGATTGCATTTCAAAGTATGGGCAAAATTTCAGAATTGAAAGCAAAGCTTCGTAGCACGTTTAACATGAAAACTTGGGAAAAAATTTAAGGGATGGAGATATTTAAAGATAAGCAACATAAAGATTTGTGGCTCTCTCAAACACATTATATCGATAAAGTCCTTTCTCGATATGGAATGAAGAACAAAAAACTGGTAAGCACTCCATTAGGATCTTATTTAAAATCTTCAAAAGACTCGCCTCCTAAATTGGATGAAGAAAAAACGAAATGCATAATATTCCTTATTTTAATTCCTTAGGAAGTTTAATGTCTGTAATGGTGTGAACTAGGCCAGGCTTAGCTCTTGAAGTTGTCATTGTTAGTAGATATATGTCTAACTTAGGAAAAGGACCATGACAAGCAGTAAAGAGTATTCTCCATTTTCTTTGAGGTACTACAGATGTTGGCTTATTATTTAATAGAGTAGATAATGACATTACCCTTCATGGTTATCGTAATTTCGAATATACCAGGGATACTGGTTGCAACGACCCATCGTTTTGGACAGTTCAAATCGACAACAAAAACCACATGTCAGATTCAAACCATTCAAAAGGGATGATTGTTAATGGGGTAAGTAAGAAAAAAAGGAAAACGAAGCACATAACCTCGCAGCGGAACGAGAAAATATAATAATCAAATAAACAGTTCATGAAGCCGTTTTACACATAACATTTGATTGCACTTTTACAATTCAAATCAGAGTTAGACATACATCAGAAATAAACAAATAATGCAGAGGAACAAAGAATGAAGTGGAATAACAAATAGCAATAATATACTGAATCTTTGACTTCATCCTGTAGAAAATAGTCTTTAATACACTGAAAAAGCTCAGATTGACCCGAGCATAGCGAAAAGACAAAACACTCGAGTAACTAAAATATGTTATATAATTCAGGTCAAAATAAGTAAAATAGAAATATTAGTGCAATGGCTTCATTGATGTTACGGTATTTTCATCTCCTATCAAGTGTACAATGTCAATATAATTATTTAAAAGGTTTCAAATAATTCAAAATATCAATCTTAATCATCTAATTAAAATAAATTCAAAGTTTAATTAATTTAAACCCTTCAAATAATTCATTTCCAAATAAAATTCAAATTCAAGAAATTACATGGGTATATGTCATTTCAACCAGTATCAAAAATCAACATTTCCAAATCAATGAAAACCACTCGGGTTTATCATTTCGACCCATAACGATTTTCCCCTAATCTACAAGATCGTTCAGGTATGTATCATTTCAACACATAGGGATAATAGAGATATAGATATAAATAACATCCAATTGTCCAAAATGTCAACCAATTACATCTATACAATCACTCAAATATTAATAATTAAACATACAACACAATCATTATTGAAATCAACCAATAACTACCAACAATTTACCGGTTATCATTAAAAGGTATTTAACTGGCAATTTAAATTTCAATATTAAATTAAACAGAAACTAAATTTAGTAAAGTCATATTTAACTGGAATGACAATTTAAAATATACTAAATAGCATCCAATCAATTTCTAATCACATTATAAGTTCAATTTAACTAACATAAGAAAATTTAGTAGTTAAGAGTGTTTGCTCACTTTTTCTAGATATGAAGGCGATGATAAAAAAAGAGCATTATTGAGATTCCTATCAAAGATCTAAATGCAAAGAAAATCCAACAAAGCCCAGACACAAACACGAAACAATAAACAAGTTTCAACTACTTCCAACTTCCAAACAACCAAAGATCCAAACTACGGACAAACCTAAAACTAGGTCATCTTTAAGAAAATATTCAGACTAGAATATTGCTGAATCTATAAAAGTGATTAACCAGAAAGTTGTTACATATTCTTTTCTCTCCATTTCAAAAAAATAATCATTCAAAATGGTTCTGTCTTGAGGAAGTTATGGTCAAAACAAACATAGGTGTTTTCAAAGTTGAAAATCTGAGTTCAAAAATACTTTGAAAAAGATTTGAGTTTTCGGCATAGAAAATTAAGGAATTTGAAGAAATATTCTAAAAGAAAGTTGAAGCGATTGGAAAAATAAAAGGTTTGAAAAAAAAAATCACATATTTTAGTTCATTCCTAAAGGAGATATGATTGATACAATATGTCGTATTTTCGGCCAAAACTGGACCCGAGAAAGGACTTGGAAAATGGAGTTTTTGGTAGAAATATTTGGAATGGCAAGAAGGGTTCCACAAAAAAGTTGTTGCCACTAAAATTATACATGGTTAAAAAAAATTATTTTATTTGGAGTAGTTAAGTGGAATATTGAAGCCAAGAAAATGAGGGAAAGAAAGAGGAAAATAGGGAAGGGGAATAGATGGAAAAAAGGAGAAAGAAAAGGAGAGGGAAGGTGGAAGGAGATGTCCTTGGGGATGGTGGAGAGGGCGGCTGCTATAAGGGAGGAGGAAGGGTTAAAGGAGAGGAGGAAAGGAGTTTTGATTGTGAGGTTTTTTGGAGTTCTAGATCCAGAGTTCTCTGTAATTTTGAGGAGAAAGAAATGTGTAGAGGAAGCTTCTCGGGAGAAAAATTATGTACGATTTTATCAGATAAGAAACATAAGGTTGTAGGCAAAGGAATGGTCACCTGACTGACTAGAGTTTCTTGGTTAACCAAGGCCCATTAGACCAAACAAACTCAATATGCCTTAGCCAAATAAGACACAGCTAAACACCACCAATTCATGTTAATTTTTCACAGTAATTCAATTTTTTAGAGCAATAGGAATTTGATTTTGACGAAATGACAATGCAGGGAAGATTAGAATTTAGTTTAGTATCGTATAAAAAGAATAAAATTTTAAAATTCAAATATAAATTTTTCAACAAAAAGTCAATCTTTGACTAAGTTTGACCAAAATTTGAAATTTTACAAAAATTTTATTATATTAAATTTGGTCAAATAAAACACTCAACATCAAAAATTCAATATTTTATTTTATTTAAATTCGAAATACTGCCATTTTAAAGTTGTTAAAGGTTACATATCGTTACACTTTAAATTAATTAAAAGATGTAATATCAATTAATGCAATATTAATTTGTTACCCTTATCATATTTAAAAGGTTAAATGCCATTTACTACGCATCCAATTCTCATTTAGTTACATTCAAACCTATGTTATTATCCTTATTATTCAATCAACAATACCCTTGAATTATATTAACATAAGTTTACATTTTATTACATTCATTATTTTACCGTTAATATTTTTTACCATATTAACTGCAATAATTAATTACATAAATTTTGTAACGACCCGTAATTTCGCTACTTCGAAAATGAGAAATTTCATTTGTTTTAAATTTAAAAAGGTTTAAAACTTAAATAAATGAGTTATATATAATAGATAATAATAGAGGAATTATTTATTCTTGTAATTGATAATTTGAAAAGTATAAATTTGGATTTTAGAACAAATCAACAAAAGTTAGTTTTGTTAAAAATAAATAAATGCGTAAATAAATAGGTTTAAATATTTACTTAAAAAGATAAATATTATTGAAAACGCCTAATAAAGATAATAAAAGTATATTAAAATACTTATAAGTATGTTAGTAATCGTTTTACAAAAATAACCAAATTTTGTCGCAATTTGTCAGTTTTACATGCACTGTAAAATTAGAGATTTTTATGTTATTTAAATATGATTTTAATATATGACGAGACATGTTTTAATTTATATAAAGAAGTAAAAAGTTCATTTTTAAATTTGGTTCACATAAATAAATAGTTTAACTAAAACGTCAAAATATGACCGTAAAACATTTTGTCGAAAAACAACGTTTTGTCGATTAAAATTTGTCGCAACGTCGTCGTGCCTTTATTTTCTTATACAGGAACATATATTCAAATAGTATAAGTATTAGTTAATTTACTAATCAAGTTTACTTTTACTAAACAAGGTTAGAAACTTCTAAAAAACAATTAAGAAAAAGTAAGCACAAAAAGACAAAAATGTCATTTCAAAGCAAAAAACAAAATATCAAATCAAAGAAATATAATTATTACTTACTTTACTTAATATCTAAGTGAAAATCATATAAAGTAATGATTTGAAATGTGATGTTAAGTGTTGAAAAAAAATAAGATTACTTTATAAGTAAGCAAGGGTATTTTGGTCTTTTTGCAAAATATTATTTTAATCCAAAAAATTTCTATAAATAAGACCACCATTCTTCTACTTTCTTTACACATTTCTACCTTCTTCTTCTTTCTCCTTGAACCTCTCTTTAATGACTTCTTCTTCTCTTCCATATCTTTACTAACTTTTTCAAAACCATATCAAATCAACTTCAAACACCACAAAACTTTGCCAAAGACCTTAGAAACCATTTAAACATGGTTTAGCATCTAAGAAGTAAATAAATGATGAAGGAAGGAGTGGAATAGGCAAGGCCGAACCTAGGGAAGGAGGAAAGCAAATTCGTGAAGCTTCGGAGCAAGAAAAAGAGAAGGAAGTGCTGACGGAATCAAAAGGAAAGTCTACAGAAAAGATTTGGTGAAGATAATAGGATTTAAGTGAATTTTTGTTGCAAATGAATGTTGGTAGGAAGAATTGGTTAAGTTAAAGGTTAGTACTCATATTTACTAATAAATCCATAAATTATTTCAAGTATAATGATTGAAAAGTTTAAATATGTTGAATGAATAAATATTTGAAAACTTGGTTGCAAATTGGTTGATTATGTGATTGATTATGTGGTCGATAACTTGTTTGATAAATGATAAGACAAAAGATTAGTAACTAACCATAGTTAATTAAATGAGGATTAAATCCATACAAATGTGTGTATGGAAATTATTTAGCCTCTTAATGATTTCAAAATATCTAAAAAGATTGAAAATGATATTATACTAATATAATATTATAATATAAAATAAAATGAAAAATGAATTTGAAACGATGAAAATGTTGTTTAAAATGAGTTTAAAATGATTTATAAATGTTTTATAAACATTTAAAAGTGTTTCCAAGAAGTTTGAAAAGAAATTGAAAAACAAGTCAAAACTATGTGCGTCGCGTAACGGTAGTTCGCGATTTCGTGCCATAAAAGTTAAATATGTGTACAAAGTGAAATATAGCTCGGAATTCTTCGAGATAAGAATTTTTTGGTCTATTATATCCATAGTTTTTCAACGAAGAAAGAAAATCAAGATTTCATCAAGTAGATTTTGAAATATGTCCAAAACAATTTTCTAAAAACATCGTGGTTTTGCAGTTCGGAATCCAAAATGGAATTTCTTTATAAATGATATTTTTAAATGATTAAACATATGAAATAAATTTGATAAATCTATTAAAATGGTTTAAAAGATATTTGGAATGGAAAATATGAATTTCTAAATATTTAAAAGTTGTTTAAATCAAATAAGCTTATAAAGCACTTTCCGCAGCACTTTTCTGCTGTCGTTGCTACGACTTTTTAAAAGAAGATCTAAACTTAACCGTTTTTTCTAGAATCTTTTGTGAATGATTTTAAAGGAATAATTAATTTGGAAGTTTTAATAAGAGTTTGAATAAATTTTTAAGAGAAATTGTTTATACCACTTAAACAAAAAGAGAAGAATATTGAATGTAATAACAAACTGAGTATGTGGAAACGACTAGTACATTTGTCCCACCTGTGAGATCTGGGAAGGTAAACAAGGTGTTTAACTAAGGTTAGGGATGGAGCAACTAGTGCCCTGAGCTTACCTGACCTATGTTTTCTCTTCTTAGGCGAGGGGTGGAATATATCGAAAGGAAATCCCGGATGTTCTAAAAGATCATATTTAAGTTTTTCTAAAATAAAAGAAATAAATTCTTTGAATGTTAATAAACACTTAACATCTTTTAATCAATGATTAGTACGAAGGAACCGAGACCAGATTTGGGTGATTCATATTCGAAAATCCCTTCAAACAAATTTTGGAAATAAAATATATTGAAGACAAAGATCGTTAAAGACAAAGATATTCATGATGTAGGATTACTTGCCATTAGTCCCTGAGGTGAAAATTGGCATTAGTTCCTAGAGGTGAAACTTGCCATTAGTCCCTGGAGGTGAAACTTGCCATTAGTCCCTGGAGGTGAAATTTACCATATTTAAAGTGGCAGTAATACTATGTTATGAAAGTCTTTGATTTGTAAGCAAATGATTTGAAGTTAAAAAAGAAAATCTTTGATTCAGATTTAATGAATGATTTGAGAATATTTTCCCTAAGTCAAAAGTTATAACTTGGATATAAGAAATCTTTGATTAAGATTAAATGAATGATTTGGAAAAGTTTTCCTTAGTAAAAGAGAAAATGATTTGGAATTATTCCAAGATTTAAGAAAAGTTTAATAAATCAAATGATTTGATAAGTGAGGCTTAATAATTCCATATACATTTGAAAAGGAAATAGAATAACTTGAAAATAATATATCTAAGAAAGATATTTGATTTAAAAGATGAAGTAATTGTTGATGATTAATATCCACGTATGAACTTAAGATCTTTTCAAAAGTGATGATTGGTTTCGAAGGAACCGGAGTCGGATTTGGATGATTCCTATCCGAAAACCACTTCGAACCAATGTATACGTTCAGAAGTGAAGATATGTTGAAGACAATGATTTTTGAAGACCGTGGATGTTCATAGCGTGAAGACTACTTGTTGAACATGCTCTGGTTAGCTCCCATTATAGTGTTATTTATAACAGTGGTCTCCTCGTGATGGAGATTTTTCGGATTGCAAGGGTTCTCGCCTAGTAATGGCCGAGGAAAGTGCCTTCGGTTTCGTTCAGTCCCACAACGAACTTGTATGGACGTTTGTCTGACTTTGCATTTCCAACGATTACGTACATTGGTTTTTACAACGTACATCAATGGTGGTAGAGAAGGCAACTTCTCTTAGCTTAACACCCTTCTTGAGACGTACGAGCTGAAGGGTTGTATTTTTGTGGAAGGCAATAAGTAGTTAAACGAAAATGGCAATGTGGCATTCAAAGTGGAACCTGTTAATCAAAGCGTGGTTTTGTATGAAAAGCGTGGCTTTGAAGAAATTGATCGTAGCTTCGCGAGTGTCATACCCCGGTTATGATGGGATTCCATGTGGTCAGATGTATGCTCGCATTTCAGATAGAAGTGATTTGGGTTATCAGATGTTCTGAGCCCTAGGTACCAGATACGTCTAGGCCTCAAGGCATTTGTTGCCCCATGTGGATAAAGTGGTTAGCTTGAGAAAAGCAGCGAACTACCGGTTATCATTTATAGTGTAGCAAGTATAGTTTCCAAGTGACTAGTATGAGAAAAGCGATTAAGGCACCGTGGGAACTATGTTTGTTATGCGTGGATCGGAGAAAAGGTCACCAGTTTCCTATCATGTTGGAAAATCCAATCCCTAAGAGATTTACGATTTTTATTGTATTCCCAAAATAGCTGTAATGACTTGCAAATATTTCATGTAACGACCCAGTATTTTCAACCATTCGCATCCATTGTAAGTGTATAGATAGACACTCATGCCGGAATTGAATTGCTCAAAATAAAGCGTTGTAAATAAAATTTTGGCAAACCTCAGAATATACAGTAAATAAAATCACAGATCACAGACACAGAGTATATAAAAATGCAGCGGAAGAAAAAGAGATAGTAGTTCATGAAGCTACTATATAAATATGAGATACATCAGAGTTAAATAAGATACAACAGAAGAGTAACAAGATACATCACTGAAACACTGGATACTGAAACAAAATAGAAGGCTGGATCTTCAAGGAAAGCTCCAACGCCGAAAGTGAATCTGGAATGCTAACTCACTCAATTTGACCCGAGCGTAAAGCAAAACACAAAACCCTCGAGTCAGGACATAAATACTTATAAACTGTAAATCAACTCAAGTGAACAGTAACAAAATGCATCAGTAACTTAAAGGATGCTTGGGACCGCCCATCCTCTAAGGATCCGTTAAACTATTTACTATGTAGTAATATACGCTATATACGGTAGTGTCTAATCAGTAAAGTATAATCATATAGAAAATAGCGTTAAGAGGATGGTGAACCTTAACGCGGTCGGATCTTTAAAACCAAAATCGTAGTGGGCTCGATACAAGGATATGACACGGCACGCGAGGCAATGCCAGGGTGGATACACCGTTTGCACTCCCGGACCGGTGGTGACGGCAAGCCAGCAGCTTCCGCCCACCTCGAACACTACACCCGAATCAAAGTAGCGCCACCGAATCGAATCACAACAGTAATAGAATAGTTTCCGATGGAGCATGCTCGATGAAAGGGTGCGACCCTTTGTGTAGCCCGGTATAGCTCCTGTTTTAGTCATATATGCCAACTCACGGGAGTTGGGTCCACGTAACATACCTTAAGAACGTCGCCACCATCCTACTTCATTCTGGAATCTCCACCGCGTACACAGTTGTTAAAGTGGTTTCGGTATTGTCCGGCTATAAGACAATATCCGATCCCGGTCTCTTTAACAACCAATCGTTATTATAACCCATGGATATTTATTTCAAATAATTTATACTTTCAAGACCAAAATATCATACTCATTTTAAAACAATATCACAATTGTATCATTTCCATTTCAAAAATAATTCAATATTATATCATTCAAATAAAACCCAAATTTTCAAATCATTGAATATTTCTTTAAATTTATTAAACTTGAAATATTCCTTTAAATTATCATAGCATTTTGGAAATGTTACCTTAAGGAATCATAGCATTTTCGGAATGTACTACTTTCCACTTTACATTTTATATAATCAAAGTATTGATAAGCTTAAAATTTTAACATGTCAATTTATCATAGCCTTATAGTTAAATAAACTTTCTTACTGTAATATACAATTTAAACCGAAATTCGTATGTTAAGTTAAAAGCACCTTATTAACTTACATTATTATTACAATAAGTAACATTTATCATTTTAATCAATTTAAAATACACCATTACATTGATTAAAATCTACGTGTCAAATGTACGTTTTAAATTTTATATTCCTATTACAATAATGAACATTTATTAATTAAATCAATACCACACTATTTAAAACTTTACATGTTTCTTTCTTAATTAAACTTTACATGTTCTTGCATTAATTAAAACTTTCATGATCTCTCATTAATTAGGACTTGACACGTTTCTTTCATTAATTAAAAACTTATACGTTTCTTTCATTAATTAAAACTTATACCTTTCTTTCATTAACTAGGAATTTACATGTTCCTATCATTAATTAGAACACCATACGTTCTTTCATTAATTAAAACCTATACGTTTCTTTCGTAAATTAAAACCTATAAGTTTCTTTCGTAAATTAAAAACTATACGTTTCTTTCATAAATTAAAACCTTTACGTTTCTTTCATAAATTAAAACCTATATGTTTCTTTCATAAATTAAAACCTATACGTTCCTTTCATAAATTAAAACCTATACGTTTCAGATTTATATTACCATTTCACAAATTTAACTAAACTTCCAGTTTATTTAATTAATTTAACATCTTTAGTTAAAACTCAAATTTCACATTTTCAAGTCAAGTTATATTTTAAAATTTCATTTTCAACAGTCATTTATTCAACCACTTAAATTTATAGAAAATCAATAATTCTTTAATAAATCCCTTAAATTCAAATATAAATCAATTTATCATATTTACCATTTTCCAAATAAAATTAAAGTCCATTTTATTCATGTAACTTAAATATCATTTCTAGTCAAAATTCCAAATTTCAAACATAAGTTATATTTCAAAATCCAGTTAATCCATTCATAAATTACATTTTTAACACATAGAAAAATCATAATTTATTTATTTTAAAACCTTTCAAAATCTATTTAAATCAAATTTCATAATTTTATATTTTTAAAATACTTAAAATATTCAAAGCACTTTATAGAATAACCACGGGTCTGTATATAGTTTTCTAACCTAGGTCAAGTGATACGGATATGTATCATTTCAATCTGCAGTTTAAAAGGTAAAAATCCGGGTTCTATCATTTCAAACCCGCAATCCCAAGTTTAAATAAATAAATAAAATAACTCAGGCCTATCGTTTCAGCCCATAATGATTTTTATCCTAACAGGGAACTTGCAGTGTGATCATATACAGAAATAATATAAACAATGTCAACATCACAATATACAGTCATATATCAGATGTCAGGTGAAAATTAACAGTTTTAACATGGTAATAACATGCTAATCACACGGCATAGCATATCATATGATAATCATTAACTTGCATAAACATTTTACATTACTAAACACTTGTCATCAATCCACTTTTCATAAGTATATATGTCAGAGTGAGAAAGACTCACCTTTTTCAAAGCTAGAGACCAAACAAACATACAAGCACGACTCCAAAGGCACGACAAGCACAATTTCACGACTTTTGATTTGAGTTGAAAGATAGCCAAGATATGATTTTGTATCACCAACCCAAAGCAAAACAATGAAAGGAGAACAAATGAAATAAAACAAGAGTGAAAAGAAGAAAGAAAGAAAAAAAGAGAAAAAAAAATGAAAGGAAAAGCATGCGCCGGTTCATATTTTCAGGAGATGCTTACGCAAATTTTAATGGAAGCAAAATGAATAATTTATGGTATGGAACTTTTGAACGTGAAATATATATTAACATTTGCTCACTAATTTATGTAGAGGGCAGGCAAGAGGGAAAGAAATAATTCACACACGGAAATGATTTAACGCAAGATTTGAGCAAGATTTTGGATTCTCAAAAGAGAATATACGGCTGAAAACTTTGCATTGTTAACGCAAGAAAAAAAAATCAAATAGATAACGAAATGGCAAGAGCAACAATTAAATATATGCCCAAAGTAACGTACAAATTATTTTGTTTCTCTTACTAAATAACGTACAAATTATTTTGTTTCTCTTATTAAATAAATTTAAAATACTAACGTTTCTATTAGGAAAATAAACCATCACTTTAAACCAAAATTTAATAGCTTTTGTACCATAATTAATAACATTTGATTTAGCTTCATCCAATTGATTGTTAAATATAAAGTTAAGAAACAGATGTAAACCTATGTAAAAGAAATGTAAAGTTTATTTCCCGTTTCACACTAATTATTACTAACCCCCTTTTTTTTTAAAAAAAAAGTATACAACAAATCTGACCAAAACAAAAGTGAAACAAATGTTACACAATTGTATACAGTTCAAGATGAAAAATTTGCCTTTAGAATTATAAAATTTAGAATTTCTATTAAAGTTACACTTTTTATCCAAATCAAATTTTCAGACATTGTTTATTTTTATTTGGACAAATGATCAGAAATCATTTCAAGAAAATTTCCAAAATTAGATTTTTAAGAAAACAAAAGCCAAAGTCTTTAAATAAATGAAAAAAATTAAAATTTAGGGAAAACAAGTAGAAAAGTAAGAAAAAGAAAGGGAAGCCATTACCAGATCTTTGAAGCCGTGAGAAACAAATGAAAATGATCTTTTTTTTTCACGTGAAAACCTAATGAGATGACGGCTACATTAGGGTTTTACACGGCTAAGGCAATTAATTGAGGAGTTTAAGGAAATGAAGGGTTTGGGCAAATAAAAGGGCTTACGTTTCAAAGTGATTTACAATCTTCCATATTCTTTTCCTTTTAAAACTTTACATAAACAAAATTTCAGGAGAAAATACTTTACAAACCGAAATCAATTAGAAATATGAGGTAACAAATAGTATAATTTGAAAAAAATATAAAATAATGAAGAAAATGCCTTAAAAATACCAAACAGTGTTCTAAAATTGTGCATAAATCACTGTTAGTCTTGGAAAATTATACATTTCATTATAAAATTATTATGAAGTGGAAAGGAATGTTTTCATGTGAAAATGAGGTAAGAAATGCACAGCTACAATAAAGAAAGGAACAGTCAAAGGAAATTAAATCTATTAATTGGAAAAGAAACGGAAGAAGAAACGTTAAAACGGGTTTACGTTTCTTTGCTTTCAAACCTTTTCAACTTCCTATATATATATATTCATATACATCTAAATAACTGAAAATAATTAAAATCTCAGTTAAAATTTGAAAATATAACAGATAAACAAAATATTAATAATTAAATATTAATTAGATATGATTAAAATAAGAAAAATAGCACAGAAAATGAAAACTTGACTTAAGAATTAGAAATAACTTCAATACACTTTGGAAAAATTTACTTTAATTTAAATATATGTAAAATGAATGAAATAAAGTAAAACACAGAAAATAACAGTGAGTGCATGAAATAAATAAATAAATTTTAATTATATATAATTAAATTAAGAAAATGGCTTAAAATTGTAGACTAGGCTTTTAAAATTAGAAATAAATTCAAATGAACTTTAGAAAAATTATATTATCATTTTAAAAATACTCAAAAGTCAAAATATACATTATATAACATATTATCACATATTAAAATAAAATAAAACAAAGAAGAAGTAATTTATACAATTTAAAATAGTCATTGTTAAATAACCCTATATACGCACAATATTGTAAAGGGTATAACTTTCACAATTTACATCCAATTTCAACGAAACGAAAAGTGGTGTTCTTATAATTTTATGTACTTTCATAATAAAAGAAAAAAATTTAAAATTTTAAACTTTTAAAATTTTAAGTTGAAAGTCACAGTTTGACTATTTTGACCAAAATCAGCATTTCAGGCAAATATTTCAACTTACACAAGTTTGGGATTATAACTCATAAAAATCAAGATTATATTTAAATAATAAATTTAATCATTTCAAATAAGTAAAATAAGTTTTTAAATCAAAATCTTACATTAAAAATAATTAAAATATACAATAAAATAATTACAAAATATAGGGTTGTTACACTCTCCCTCACTCAAAACTTTTCGTCCCCGAAAAGGAGTGAGGTATGGAAGGGCACAGAAAAGATAGAGTGAAATAGGATTAAGATAAGATGACAAGAAGATTGAAGTTATACCTGATAACTGTTGTTATAGGTAAGTTTTACAAGGTGGAGATTATCAAAGATTATAGAAAGATTTCTAAACAGAAAGATCATAGAAAGATGCATATACCAGTCTATAGCAAGATGAGGACGATAAGAACAACCAAAAGATAGTTTGAAAAACAAAATAAGAAAATGAATTTGAAAGCATGGAGATTTCAACTTAAATAGAAAATAAACTTTTACACAAGTTACATAAATTTTAACTATCTCAAATTTCATTATCTTATTATCCAATCATCTTAAATTAACAATTTTTTTTTTTAAAACCATAGGTTAGAAAAATAATCATTTATTACACTCACAATGTATTTAATAAATTTTATTCTTCTTTATTCCTAATAAAAATTAAATTTATTCCTCTCAATATATTTATCACTCATGTTCAATATACTTACACTTATTATAACTGCTTTCTTTTATTCTTAGTTCTTTTAACATCATTTTATTGTAAGTTATTCAATTACCCTTTATTATATTTACCTCTGTTAATCATTTTATAATTTAAAATTTAAGTGTATAACATTTATTATAACCATTCAAATTTTATTTATAAAATCTTTTTATATTGTATATTACCCAATTACATTGTTAACTTCTGAAATTACGGTAAGTTATATTGGAATGAAATTGTGTCATACAAATAAAACTTTCCAATTTAATTGTCTCAAGTTTAATCATTTATCCAAAAAAAAAATTCGATTTTCTTTTTATAATTGAAATTATTGTTAAAAATAAAATTTAAGAATTAAATTTTCGATTTCTTTAAACCATTTAGAGATAAGAAATAATATATATACATATATAATATGTCAAATCAAATTAATTTCCAAAAACAAAGCTGTAGCAAGACTACAGAACAGTCTCTTCACTTCGAAACTCGAAAATGAACGTCGATGATGCTGCAGTCATCACCGAAGTTATTTTCCAGCGACAAAGAGAAGAGTACTAATTTTAAACTTAAAATTCTTTGAAAACAAATTATATTCAAAATACTTTAAATAATATAACCTTTTAAAACTTTAAACCAAAGTTCGAAATAATCGGAATTTAAATCCTCAAATTCTTGTTTTAAATTCATTTCAGTTCCCAAATAAATTTATAAACAAATATTTATAGATCTATTTGTAGAACAATAAATGATAAATCAAGTATTATCATTTCTGATTATCAATTTAAATCATTTCATTAAGTTCCATAAGTTTACTTATATATCAAAATTTATTTCATTAACCAAATTTTTTTTTTTAAAATATATTGTGTCCGTTTGTTCTGTCAAAGTGTTTTGGAAATCTTATCGATAGCGCTGATCAGATGTATCGATCAGAAACCCAACTCAACATCAACAATCAAACAACACAATATATAAAACATTTTAATTTTAAATACTAGTTTACAAATACACTATACATGAATAAATTTTCAAAGAAGGATAGAGATTCAAATTTTTGATTATCACAAATCAAAGGAGATTATGATTAAAAATAAGTTGGAAACAAGGATGACATGATTAAATAATAGAATAGGAAGATGGATAAGCTTATACAAATCGCGGGCAACCTTAACCGGGTCAACCGTGACTTAAAGATCAAGATCAATGTTGATTTTTCTAGGGTAAATCTACATTCGATCTCAAGAGTTAGAGTTTGAAATAACAAAAGATATTAGCATCTAAACCAAGGATAGATAAGAATCTCTGGTGAATCGATGCTAACTGCAAAGGAGTTTTCCCCTTTTTTTCAATTCAATTTGAAATTGGCGTGACCGCTGACTCACTAAAAAGATCATTCGAAGCGGAGTTATGGAATGCTCCAGAGTCAAAAGAAGATGAATAGTAAGGGATACGAATGGATTTTGGAACCGTAGGGAATGTTCCAAAATTCAAAGGAATCGAGTCAAAAGGGAGAGATTCAAACTCGAATGAAAGTGATTCTGTAAATACATTCACTCCATATGCTGAGTTTTGCCTAGAGCTACCAAAGCTCTGATACCAACTGTAACGACCCGGTATTTTCAACCATTCGCATCCATTGTAAGTGTATAGATAGACACTCATGCCGGAATTGAATTGCTCAAAATAAAGCGTTGTAAATAAAATTTTGGCAAACCTCAGAATATACAGTAAATAAAATCACAGATCACAGACACAGAGTATATAAAAATGCAGCGGAAGAAAAAGAGATAGTAGTTCATGAAGCTACTATATAAATATGAGATACATCAGAGTTAAATAAGATACAACAGAAGAGTAACAAGATACATCACTGAAACACTGGATACTGAAACAAAATAGAAGGCTGGATCTTCAAGGAAAGCTCCAACGCCGAAAGTGAATCTGGAATGCTAACTCACTCAATCTGACCCGAGCGTAAAGCAAAACACAAAACCCTCGAGTCAGGACATAAATACTTATAAACTGTAAATCAACTCAAGTGAACAGTAACAAAATGCATCAGTAACTTAAAGGATGTTGTGGACCGCCCATCCTCTAAGGATCCGTTAAACTATTTACTATGTAGTAATATACGCTATATACGGTAGTGTCTAATCAGTAAAGTATAATCATATAGAAAATAGCGTTAAGAGGATGGTGAACCTTAACGCGGTCGGATCTTTAAAACCAAAATCGTAGTGGGCTCGATACAAGGATATGACACGGCACGCGAGGCAATGCCAGGGTGGATACACCGTTTGCACTCCCGGACCGGTGGTGACGGCAAGCCAGCAGCTTCCGCCCACCTCGAACACTACACCCGAATCAAAGTAGCGCCACCGAATCGAATCACAACAGTAATAGAATAGTTTCCGATGGAGCATGCTCGATGAAAGGGTGCGACCCTTTGTGTAGCCCGGTATAGCTCCTGTTTTAGTCATATATGCCAACTCACGGGAGTTGGGTCCACGTAACATACCTTAAGAACGTCGCCACCATCCTACTTCATTCTGGAATCTCCACCGCGTACACAGTTGTTAAAGTGGTTTCGGTATTGTCCGGCTATAAGACAATATCCGATCCCGGTCTCTTTAACAACCAATCGTTATTATAACCCATGGATATTTATTTCAAATAATTTATACTTTCAAGACCAAAATATCATACTCATTTTAAAACAATATCACAATTGTATCATTTCCATTTCAAAAATAATTCAATATTATATCATTCAAATAAAACCCAAATTTTCAAATCATTGAATATTTCTTTAAATTTATTAAACTTGAAATATTCCTTTAAATTATCATAGCATTTTGGAAATGTTAACTTAAGGAATCATAGCATTTTCGGAATGTACTACTTTCCACTTTACATTTTATATAATCAAAGTATTGATAAGCTTAAAATTTTAACATGTCAATTTATCATAGCCTTATAGTTAAATAAACTTTCTTACTGTAATATACAATTTAAACCGAAATTCGTATGTTAAGTTAAAAGCACCTTATTAACTTACATTATTATTACAATAAGTAACATTTATCATTTTAATCAATTTAAAATACACCATTACATTGATTAAAATCTACGTGTCAAATGTACGTTTTAAATTTTATATTCCTATTACAATAATGAACATTTATTAATTAAATCAATACCACACTACTTAAAACTTTACATGTTTCTTTCTTAATTAAACTTTACATGTTCTTGCATTAATTAAAACTTTCATGATCTCTCATTAATTAGGACTTTACACGTTTCTTTCATTAATTAAAAACTTATACGTTTCTTTCATTAATTAAAACTTATACCTTTCTTTCATTAACTAGGAATTTACATGTTCCTATCATTAATTAGAACACCATACGTTCTTTCATTAATTAAAACCTATACGTTTCTTTCGTAAATTAAAACCTATACGTTTCTTTCGTAAATTAAAAACTATACGTTTCTTTCATAAATTAAAACCTATACGTTTCTTTCATAAATTAAAACCTATACGTTTCTTTCATAAATTAAAACCTATACGTTCCTTTCATAAATTAAAACCTATACGTTTCAGATTTATATTACCATTTCACAAATTTAACTAAACTTCCAGTTTATTTAATTAATTTAACATCTTTAGTTAAAACTCAAATTTCACATTTTCAAGTCAAGTTATATTTTAAAATTTCATTTTCAACAGTCATTTATTCAACCACTTAAATTTATAGAAAATCGATAATTCTTTAATAAATCACTTAAATTCAAATATAAATCAATTTATCATATTTACCATTTTCCAAATAAAATTAAAGTCCATTTTATTCATGTAACTTAAATATCATTTCTAGTCAAAATTCCAAATTTCAAACATAAGTTATATTTCAAAATCCAGTTAATCCATTCATAAATTACATTTTTAACACATAGAAAAATCATAATTTATTTATTTTAAAACCTTTCAAAATCTATTTAAATCAAATTTCATAATTTTATATTTTTAAAATACTTAAAATATTCAAAGCACTTTATAGAATAACCACGGGTCTGTATATAGTTTTCTAACCTAGGTCAAGTGATACGGATATGTATCATTTCAATCCGCAGTTTAAAAGGTAAAAATCCGGGTTCTATCATTTCAAACCCGCAATCCCAAGTTTAAATAAATAAATAAAATAACGCAGGCCTATCATTTCACCCCATAATGATTTTTATCCTAACAGGGAACTTGCAGTGTGATCATATACAGAAATAATATAAACAATGTCAACATCACAATATACAGTCATATATCAGATGTCAGGTGAAAATTAACAGTTTTAACATGGTAATAACATGGTAATCACACGGCATAGCATATCATATGATAATCATTAACTTGCATAAACATTTTACATTACTAAACACTTGTCATCGATCCACTTTTCATAAGTATATATGTCAGAGTGAGAAAGACTCACCTTTTTCAAAGCTAGAGACCAAACAAACATACAAGCACGACTCCAAAGGCACGACAAGCACAATTTCACGACTTTTGATTTGAGTTGAAAGATAGCCAAGATATGATTTTGTATCACCAACCCAAAGCAAAACAATGAAAGGAGAACAAATGAAATAAAACAAGAGTGAAAAGAAGAAAGAAAGAAAAAAAGAGAAAAAAAATGAAAGGAAAAGCATGCGCCGGTTCATACCTTCAGGAGATGCTTACGCAAATTTTGATGGAAGCAAAATGAATAATTTATGGTATGGAACTTTTGAACGTGAAATATATATTAACATTTGCTCACTAATTTATGTAGAGGGCAGGCAAGAGGGAAAGAAATAATTCACACACGGAAATGATTTAAGGCAAGATTTGAGCAAGATTTTGGATTCTCAAAAGAGAATATACGGCTGAAAACTTTGCATTGTTAACGTAAGAAAAAAAATCAAATAGATAACGAAAAGGCAAGAGCAACAATTAAATATATGCCCAAAGTAACGTACAAATTATTTTGTTTCTCTTACTAAATAACGTACAAATTATTTTGTTTCTCTTATTAAATAAATTTAAAATACTAACGTTTCTATTAGCAAAATAAACCATCACTTTAAACCAAAATTTAATAGCTATTGTACCATAATTAATAACATTTGATTTAGCTTCATCCAATTGATTGTTAAATATAAAGTTAAGAAACAGATGTAAACCTATGTAAAAGAAATATAAAGTTTATTTCCCGTTTCACACTAATTATTACTAACCCCTTTTTTTTAAAAAAAAAAGTATACAACAAATCTGACCAAAACAAAAGTGAAACAAATGTTACACAATTGTATACAGTTCAAGATGAAAAATTTGCCTTTAGAATTATAAAATTTAGAATTTCTATTAAAGTTACACTTTTTATCCAAATCAAATTTTCAGACATTGTTTATTTTTATTTGGACAAATGATCAGAAATCATTTCAAGAAAATTTCCAAAATTAGATTTTTAAGAAAACAAAAGCCAAAGTCTTTAAATAAATGAAAAAAATTAAAATTTAGGGAAAACAAGTAGAAAAGTAAGAAAAAGAAAGGGAAGCCATTACCAGATCTTTGAAGCCGTGAGAAACAAATGAAAATGATCTTTTTTTTTCACGTGAAAACCTAATGAGATGACGGCTACATTAGGGTTTTACACGGCTAAGGCAATTAATTGAGGAGTTTAAGGAAATGAAGGGTTTGGGCAAATAAAAGGGCTTACGTTTCAAAGTGATTTACAATCTTCCATATTCTTTTCCTTTTAAAACTTTACATAAACAAAATTTCAGGAGAAAATACTTTACAAACTGAAATCAATTAGAAATATGAGGTAACAAATAGTATAATTTGAAAAAAATATAAAATAATGAAGAAAATGCCTTAAAAATACCAAACAGTGTTCTAAAATTGTGCATAAATCACTGTTAGTCTTGGAAAATTATACATTTCATTATAAAATTATTATGAAGTGGAAAGGAATGTTTTCATGTGAAAATGAGGTAAGAAATGCACAGCTACAATAAAGAAATGAACAGTCAAAGGAAATTAAATCTATTAATTGGAAAAGAAACGGAAGAAGAAACGTTAAAACGGGTTTACGTTTCTTTGCTTTCAAACCTTTTAAACTTCCTATATATATATTCATATACATCTAAATAACTGAAAATAATTAAAATCTCAGTTAAAATTTGAAAATATAACAGATAAACAAAATATTAATAATTAAATATTAATTAGATATGATTAAAATAAGAAAAATAGCACAGAAAATGAAAACTTGACTTAAGAATTAGCAATAACTTCAATACAATTTGGAAAAATTTACTTTAATTTAAATATATGTAAAATGAATGAAATAAAGTAAAACACAGCAAATAACAGTGAGTGCGTAAAATAAATAAATAAATTTTAATTATATATAATTAAATTAAGAAAATGGCTTAAAATTGTAGACTAGGCTTTTAAAATTAGAAATAAATTCAAATGAACTTTAGAAAAATTATATTATCATTTTAAAAATACTCAAAAGTCAAAATATACATTATATAACATATTATCACATATTAAAATAAAATAAAACAAAGAAGAAGTAATTTATACAATTTAAAATAGTTTGTTAAATAACCCTATATACGCACAATATTGTAAAGGGTATAACTTTCACAATTTACATCCAATTTCAACGAAACGAAAAGTGGTGTTCTTATAATTTTATGTACTTTCATAATAAAAGAAAAAAATTTAAAATTTTAAACTTTTAAAATTTTAAGTTGAAAGTCACAGCTTGACTATTTTGACCAAAATCAGCATTTCAGGCAAATATTTCAACTTACACAAGTTTGGGATTATAACTCATAAAAATCAAGATTATATTTAAATAATAAATTTAATCATTTCAAATAAGTAAAATAAGTTTTTAAATCAAAATCTTACATTAAAAATAATTAAAATATACAATAAAATAATTACAAAATATAGGGTTGTTACATTTCAGCTACCCCTTTTTGGTATCATATATTCCGTTGGTATATTCCGTTGTCCTAGTCCGGATATATTAACTTAGACTTAGTCCAGATATTGATATCTTATTTGAATAAGTTTATTTGAAAAGTGTTTTCAAAAGAATGTCATTAGACATAATATCAAACGTTTTGATATATAAAAGTGTTTTGGTCATCATAAGGAAAAAACCCGTCTGTATTTATGTGTGGGCGTGGTCTTATGAGATACCCTTCTTTTCAAAGTTTTTGATAACATAGTCATTTTAAATTTCGAGTATCTCACGCTGGTTTATCAAGCCTGATACGGGTATTTTTAATACTCGGGTCAGATCTGAGTAGTTTCCAGTTTAGTTGAAGACGGTTGGAGTTTCTAGAGGAGAGCTAGAGATCTTCACCACCGCATGGACATATTCTATTACCTGCTATGCTTAGTGTATTTTGTTTGATGTTTGTCAGCAAATAAAAGGATAGATGTTTATAACTGTCCAAGCTGAATTTAGGTTAGACTCTGATATTGTATTTTAAATTTTCCGCTGTAAAGATTATTATTGAAATAATATGTGTTATTCCATTCGTGTGAGATTCTATTCTATCTTTATTTTCTTTTTCTACCCTTAATGATCCTCTTATTCGTGCAATTTGAGTTGGACATGTGCGGTTTAAATAAAGTATACTAATTAATAAATAATCTACTCTTCATATTCAAGTTTACTAAAGTTTGAAAAAATATTTTCACTTCCACAAAAATTTCCAAATCTAAAATTCACGAAAAATTTCGACAGATTCTCCTTTGTACGGAGAGGTCTAGAAAATACTAATAACATCAATAATAACTATATATATATGCCATATTTGAAAATAAAATATCCCAATCACGGGAAAACAATATAATATCGCTAGAAAACCGTAATCCAGAAACATACTTATTTGTCGGGCAAACAATGCTTATTTATGAAACCAAAAGCAGTAGCTATTACATCCATAAATCTATATTTCACTTATATAATCCAAAATAGGCTAATAATTATGTGAAAAGAGAAATATTTAAGTTGTTCAATTTGCAACAAAAGCAAATCACTATAAAACATATACAAACAAACAATATGACCATTATGTGTAACCACAGAATCCAACATACATTCATAGCAAACAGATCAAGGGTTTGTTTAGTTTAGAAACGTTTAATCGTACAAGGGTGATGAATAAACTGTTAAGTGTATCCTACGCTCAATAGCCTTTGATAATTACTCTGTAGATTATCCATGCAACCTTAAACAATTAAAAGTACCCTTTCCAAACATCTCAAAGGCAAAACAACCAAGAATTTCTGCACATTATTTATGTTTATTTAATTGGTTTCTTTTCACATCATTATTTACCTTTTTTTCTTTTTTTTTCATTCGTACAATGTCTTTTTATTTCTTTCATGTACTTACATTCATAACATTTGTTGTACATCAAAATTCTTATTTAAAAATAATTTCATTAAATACTTCCATTACTTGAGCTTCACTTGCATAATATTACATTACATATTCTATAACATTTAAACTAATTAAACATTTCTGTAAGTTATATATATATGTGTGTGTGTGTGTGTGTGTGTGTGTGTGTGTGTGTGTGTGTGTGTGTGTTAGGAATGTAATTGTGACGACCCGGGAATTTTAACCTTTGAAATTGAAATATTTAATTAATTTTAATGTTTGGAAGATATTTTAAGCTTGAATTTCAGATATAACTATTGATTTGGCAATTAAAATTTTTTAGTTTAATAATATGGAATCGGGTAAAATATGAAATCTGAAATTATGATCTTATTGAAAATATTTTAAAGGCTTATAAAATTTATATTGATGATACTGAAGATAATGGAAGCTTCAGAATTGGATTTTAAAATGTTTTGTTCAGTTTTGAATAAATATCGTTTAAATCGATATTTAAAAAATAGCCTTTCGAGGCTTAGTCTTGAAATTCGAAGAAACCAGTTTCGTTGGATCCGTAATAGTGTTTTATTATCAGATTTCAATTTCCATAGCATTCGGAGTTGTCATTTGGTCGTACGATAAGCAAACGCGTTGAAAATTTTATCGAAATTTAATTTAATAACTGGGTTCAAAAAGCTATCTTCTCCATACGATCGAATTTGGACTCAGAACCTTTTCCATTGCATTCGGAATAAGGGTATAACCTTATGAACGCCTGGTAGCACGGATCAATAGGAGATCGAGATTTTAGACTTCGTTTTCCAAATAATTTAAATTTAAATTTGAATTTGGAAGAAAATTAATATGTATATTTGATATAATGTTTTCTTAAGGAAATTATTCCACGTATTCTTCATTTTGCAGCAAGTGTCATTTTTTTACATGCGTTCGTCTTAAAATAAAAATTCAAAGCTAGATAAAAAAAAGAGAACGCAAACTCCAAAATCGAAATCGAAATGGCGGCCTCGTTCTTTACTTGCTCATTCCTCTTTCGATAATTAGGGCTTGTGATTTTGACGTCCCCTTTCAAATTTTCGAGCCGAGGACATGGCTAATCGCATCTGCGAGTTCGAAGGCAGGTCGTGGGCACGTAAACGAATTCTATGGTCTGGTATCGCGTGTTTGGAGGGATGAGGCTACCGTGAGGAAAATAGTGGCAATAGCAATTTTCGATCAAGGATGGGGGAGTTGGTGCGAGCTCGTGTGAAGGTAGAGTTGTTGGGGGAATCATGATTTCTCGAAGTCGGCTCTGAGGATAGACTCGAGCAACGCGAGGTGAAGGCATTCGCGAGGCGCAGGAGGTGATGGTGACACCTGTCTGGGGGGGTGCTATCGGCTAGGTTTTGGTCACTGCACGGCCTGGGTTGCTTGATTAGTGGTAAGGTATAAATTCTATTTCAATTTAATATATTTATTAAATTATGTACAGACTGTAATATATATATATGCAGTTTCAATTTTATGCAAGTAGAGAATATAATGTTTATAGTGAAAAGAATTTTTTTACTGTTGTTTATTTACAGAAAATACAAATAAATATACATATATAAATTTCAGATTTAGTTTTAGATATTTAAAATATTGAATTACGGCGAATAATTGGTTTAATTAACTTATTTAATTATTTTTACCAAAGATTATTTAGTAAGAAAATAATTAGTTCAAATGAAATCATTTGTTTAAATTAAAATTATTAAATGGGAATCTGATTGTTCGGTTTATTTCGAATATTGATAAACTATATAAATATTTATACAAGGTCTAAATCGAGAAACAAGCCGGAATGGAAAATGGATTGCATGCATTATAAAGGTAAGATCTTCTCGCTTAATTGAATATAATTAGAATTTCAGTTATTGATTGATTGTATAGATGGGATATATATATATATATATATATATATATATATATATATATATAGAGTGATTGATTTCCCACATTACATAGCGGTTGAGACCCTATGTGCCGCATAATAGCGGATGATATTATATAAACCCATATACCGCGATGTTCCACCTCGAAGTGGAATTGGTATTTAATTATTGTTCTAATATTTGTGGATGCAGGGAAAACAGGTTGGAGGGATCCAACTGGATTCCTCAAATATTTGTATTTGTTTCAATGTTGTGTGTTGATTTATTTATAATCTTCGTATGATTATATTTGTGATTGAAATCATTGAAAGCAATGGTTTAGCTGAATATATTTTTGGTATCGTAGGATAACAGAAATAAAGAATTAGATTTTTGGAAATTAAAAGCGGATAATTTTGAGTAAAGTAATTTTTAAAGAATTGGGAATTTAAAAGGGTGATGGTTGATTTTGGTAATCCTATCGAATAAATTCCAAAACATGGGGAAAAGATTTTAATAAAGGGATTTTATGTAATATTGTTTAACAGTTAAAGAATTTACTTAAAATTCAGATTTTTAATAGTTTAGGAAAAATAAAGGAATTTATTTTAAAAGGTAGCAAATTTTGAAATAAATTTGGAAATTAATTTAATGGTTGGAAATAAATTTTTGAAATCAATTTGAAAATTTGATTTGGTGTTTAAAAATAAATATTTGGGAAATCGATTTGAAAATTAATTTGGTGTTTAAAAATAAATCTTTGGAAAATCGAATTGAAAATTGATTCGATGTTTGAAAATAAATTTGAAAATAAATTTGAATTTGACTTGGTGTTTGAAAATAAATTTGGAAATCAATTTGGAATTTGATTTGGTGTTTGAAAGTGAATATTTGAAAATAGATTTGAAATTCGCATATTAGTGGATATTTGAAAATTTAAATTCACAATGGGAATTTATGAAGGAAAGGGAAATTTGTTTTAAAAATAAATATTGGTTTATTTTTAAAGTGTGGAAAGAAATTTGTGGATTTGGAATGTGAATTGAAACAAATCAAGAAAGATTTATTAATTGATTTAAATGGACCATTTTGAAATGGAAAGAGTATTCTTCCCTGGAAAGCCGAGTATGATTTCAAAATTGCTTATAAATATAAATTGAAATTTTTAATGATGGTTTTAGAAAGTATGTTTTGGACAAATTATTTTCTTAAGTTATTTTGAAAATCTTTAATGTAAAGATTTATTTAATTAATTATAGAAGTGACTATTTAAAGATTTAATTGATATTTGTTTTAGAAAACGGTTATTCAAATAGCTATACCCTATCTACTAATTTTATTTTAAAATTAGTTTTGGACTTGAAGTTTTATATGAGATATTGGAATAAATTTTTCGTAACTAATATTTAAATAAGTGTTTAGAAATAGTTTTTATTCTAAATGTTTCCAAGTATATATTTTTGGATAAGTGGTTTAAATAGTTTTAAAGTATATGAACTAGGCAAATTTTCAGTGGAAATGAATAAATATTTGGAAATTTATGCCACGTGAGGAAAATGATTTGAAATTTGTTTTCAAAGTGTTGAAGTGATAAAATTATATCTTGTGAAGATATTTTGAAAATAAATAATTAGGGGAAAATTATTTAAAATTTAGTGATTGTTGTGAATTATTGATTGATGGTTAAATAACCGACTATCAATATTGGCCTTTAAATGGCATTTGAATTCGATGCGACTGGGGGGTCGGATTCCAAACGGTTATCCGAAAACCACATCGAATCATTGTGATCAATGTAACAACCCGCATATTTTACAATTGAATATTTAAATATTTTATTTAAATATTTTATCGTTAGTCGGATTATAGTCCGAAAAGTTACTTTTCGCATACGATCGAATTAGGACTCAGGACCACTTCCATTGAGTTCAAAACGCCGTTTGCGATCTTTTTGAGTATAAACTTTGATATGTTTGGAGTTAGTGGAATTTTGCCACTTTTTCACTTTGGGCTTTGGTTTGGTTTAGCCCATTAGCCTAAACTATTAACTCTAGCTCAAACCCCTCTTCCCTTCATTACTTCACTTTCATTTCCTAACACTCAAGCTTCATCAAAAATGGAGAGAGGAATAGGAAATTAAAACTCCAAGCCCTAGTTCATTTGCAAATCCAACATCTAACTCCAAATCCAAAGAGATGACATTGATTCAAGCTTCTTGCGTTGAGTTGAAGTGTGGTTGATTCTTCCTTTGCTTTTAAGCTTCTCCTTCATTGATTTTGTGAAAAGATGAGATTTTTATCTCACATCTTTGTTTATAACTATCTTTGATTGCTGGGTATGAATTCCTAACACTTATTCATGTGCATTTGCTTTTGGTTTGGATTGAATTGGTGAAAATCCCAATTTTTAGTGTTTTGGGTTCAAATCTTTAGAAATCCTAACTTTGATGTTTGAACACGTTTTTGGTGATGCATCGAGGAGCCAATAGGACCAGGTAGCCGATGGGCGTAATCCTATAGCATCTGTGCTCGACCGGTTGCAAATTGAGAGAGTTTTTGCATTTCTGTTGCTTAGGTCGCTCGGCTTGCCCCAGTACCTTAGGTCGCTCGGCCTGTTAAGTCGCACCTGTTATGGGTCGCACCATACCTTAGGTCGCACTTGCTATATCTCGTAACCAACTTAGGTCGCGCCATGCTTTAAGTCACACCTGCTATGAGTCAGCCATGTTAGGTCGCTCGGCTTGCATCAACTTAGGTCGCTCGGCCTGCTTGCACCACTTAGGTTGCTCGGCTTGCTCGCACCACTTAGGTCGCTCGGCCTGCTCGCACCATTAATTCGCACCTGTTATAGGTCGCGCCATGTTAAGCCGCATCTCTTAGGTCGTTGTCGCTCGGCCCGCTTGCACCACTTAGGTCGCTCGGCTTGTTCGCACCACATAGGTCGCATCATTTAGGTCGCTCAGCCTGCTGCTATGGGTCGCGTCATGGTTTAAGTCACAACCATTTAGGTCGCTCGGCCTGCTGCTATATCTCGCACCAACTTAGGTCGCACCATGCTATAGGTCGCGCCATGCTATAGGTCGCGCCATGTTAAGTTGCTCTGTTTGGCCACATGCTATTTCTTAAGTCGCTGATCTCTTAGGTCGTATGCCATGGAGTCGCATGTGTTGAGCCGCTGATTTCTCGTGTTGAATTATGTTAAGTCGTAAGTCGTGGCTGTTAAGTCGCAAGGGTATTTCCACTATGATGGATTTGGAATCGAATTCTTTGGATTTTATTCACGTCTTCGAATGTGAATTTTTGTGAGTTATTGTTTCTACAATCATTTTTGTGATTTGTCATTTTAAAAATATAAAGGTTTCAATACTAGTAGTAAATATCAAAACTCCTTCACCAAAATGATTTCAACCCTATTTTATTACAAAGCTTGTTTCTTAAACCGTTTTCCAATCTACTAGTATATATAAACCTTTACCTCACTCGTACGAGAAATCTAATTAAACAGCTTAGTAAAACAAGTGGTATGAAATGCCTGCGTTTACTTCGCCGATTAATTCTTGGACTTGTTCGATTGAATCTCTTGTGACAATTTTCGAGTGGAGATCTACAATTTGTTCATAAATATTTAAGTTAAGCTAGTGGTTAGGGGACATGAAACTAAGCTTATATATTTACTAGCTTACTGTAATGGACACTTCTTAATGATCGTTGATGATCATTTTTGTGATTTAGACTAGCAAATGTGCGATGTCTCTTTGTCTACGAGGGAGACTAAACCCCGTTTCAGTGGAGCTTCGGCTCAATTTGGTGGGGTAGCTACCCATGGTCTTCGGGCCGTTTTGTGGAGCTTTGGCTTAAAATTAATGGTTAGCAACCATGGAATAGCGTTCCATTTTGTGATACACATGTTGGTGAGTTTTCATGCTCCCGTTTTGTGATAGGCCTCCCCCCTTTTGTGATTTCTGGATTTCCATTGATGATTTCTAGAATTTGTGTTTCACCAATTTTTGTGATTTACATTGATAAGTCTTATCAATATTTGTGCATTGGTGAATTTGTGTTTCATTAACTTTTGTGATTGGCATTGATATAATGATCAATACTTACGGTTTTAGTGAATAAAAATAAAGAGTATCATGGTTGCTGGTTTAAATTCATACCAAAAGAATGATATCATTTAATTTTCAGGTCTTCAAGAATTATCTAAGAACTCCTACTATTTGGGTTTACCTATCTTAAGTTCTAGAATTACTAAACAAAATTGCTTGCCACTCTTTGAGAAGATCATTGAAAGACTTCGAGTATGGCCTATTGATAAGCTATCACAAGCTGGTAGGCTTACTATCATCCAATCCATTGCTGTGGCTATGACCAATTATTGGACAAGACATTACATACTCCCTGTAAAGTTGATAAACATGATTTCTAGTGCTCTTAACAAATTCCTCTGGCATGGTGATCCTTTTTCTAGAAAACTCATCCCAATTTCTTTTTATAAACTGTTTGAATCTAAGAAGAATGGTGATCTTGGTATGACTAATATTTTTCTTTGGAACAAGGCAGCCATGTCAGTATACTTCAATAAGATCTTTGAATCTGATAGAAATTTATGGTCTCAATGGGTTAATCATAATTTGATTGGTAAGAAGAATTTTTGGACTATGTAAATTCCACAGAACTGCAGTTGGAGTTGGAGAAGTATTCTTAGGCTTAGGGAAATTTTTATCCCTCTCTTACAATGCAACTATGCTCTAATTAAAGGTTTATCATTCTGGCATTCTCCATGGGCTAGACAAGGTTTGATTTTAAGTTCTGTTGTTGATTTTAATCTGATAAGGAATTCTGGTATTTCTGATTTCGCAACTGTTGATGACTTTATACAAGGTGATAGTATTGTTTTACCATATTCTAGTTCTTTTCAGCTCAGAAATTTATGGAATGTTATTAGCAGTAATCCCATTAAGAATAATGGAAATGTTTTGATCTGGTCAGACAAGGGTAAGCTTCATTCTATTAGGCATGTGTATAAATCTCTCTGTGGAGTTGGTTCATATTTCCCATGGCATTCAAGAATTTGGAATATTGATGGAAGTGCTAAAGAAAATTTACTGTTGTGGAAAGTGATGGCAAATGCATTAAACACAAAAGATAAGCTTTGTAGAATGGGTATTATCTCAGAGGATATTTGTGTTTTCTGCAGATCAGAATCAGAAACAAATACACTTTTTTTTTGAATGCACTTTTGTATATCAGATATGGTATAGGCTTTTGTCAAATGGTGGATTTTATAAGCCTTCACCAGTTAGTGCTATTGAGTGGTTTAATGTGTTTAAAGCAACTAGATGGAAGACCAGAATGACCAAACTGCTCCTTAAGCTACTGAAAAGGTTGATATATGCAGTTTGGGCAGAAAGAAATAATAGAGTGTTTGGTATTGCTATTAAAAATTCTTCACAACTCTATAATATGATTCATGGTAGTATTCTTAGAGATTTGAAAACAGACTGTAACTGATGTTTGCTTTTATTTCTTAGAAGATCTACAGATGATCATATTCTAAGTTTGTTTAATATGATGTGCCTGGATACTCAGATTTTTAATATACTGTCATTATTTGAAGTAGGAAGTTTCTACCAATGCTGGCATGAGAGCAACTGGATAGCCTGTTCTGAACATGAATCTGTATAAGAGATTGTTGTATCACTTGTTTGTTTCAGTACGCTTTGAGTTAGTTGTCACTTTGTGTATTTTCGTTCTGTATTATTGGTATTGATTGTAGTCAAGTGTAGGGTTGTAACTGATTGTATCTTGTGGTTTTTTAATTGTTTGTTGTAATGTTGATTAAGTCAATAAAATGAGCTTAATGCTCTTTGCTTTTCAAAAAAATAAAAATAAAGAGTATGACATTCTTTTTGATCTTTGAGAAGATTCTTGTGATATTGATTAATCTCTTATCGATTTTCAATTACATACTTATCACAGTTTGGTTTTATGGTTATCATACGTTTTTGTCATATCTCTTATTCTATATCATTTCATCCGATATTTATAGTTAGACTGATCCGTTTATTATTTTCTTATTAAATAATACTCAGGTCAGACTGGGATGTTATAGGTGCTTCTGCTTGACTTCACATCTGGGATTATCACCCTGACTTTTGGCTAACTACTTAGATTAGTAGTTTTTGTTGTATACATTTGAGATATAGACTCATTGATGTATCCATATTCTTTTGTCTAGCACTTGTAGCTATTATTTTGTGATATTGTGGATCTTGTTTGACCACTACTCTGATACACACTTTTAAGTGTTATATTCATATTTATTTCTACCTTTATGATATGGATGTCTGTGACTAATTTGTGTTATGTTTATTTTTATATTTGTTTCCGAAGAATATATGTATCCACTGTGTAGTAGCTTTGAGTTTGTATCGGTATGTCGGATTACCTCCTGAAACCAAATGCATGTTGTACTATTGACATATCGGTGCTCACACAAAGCAATTACACGGAGGGTCGCTCCTCAACAGCCTTATTCTCCGCGCTAGTTGACGGCATTACACCATAGTGTCCTTGGCTAGAGTGGGTATAGAGGTGGGGCATCACAGCTTGGTATCGGAGCCAAACTTCGGAACAATGTAGAATAATCTAGCAAGGATCATCGTCCTAAGTCTATCTTAGGAGTCGTGCTTTAGGATTTAATTCGAGTCTTTGTACCGATTCATCCTATTTTCTTTATGATTCCTTGTTTATCTATCAAGATTTCTTGATATTCATTTGGTGAATAACCTTTTCCTTCTTCTTTCTTTCTTTCTAAAGGAAGAGAAATGGTTAGACCAGGCCGTCCCAGCGCCGGTCAATCTAGTGCTACTCCCCAAGATGGATTATTTATGTCTCCTTAGCAGCTTCTTGATCTAGTAAAGAATGCTCAAGCAGCCGGATCTAATCCGGAGTCTACTCACCCTAAGTTTGGATTTGCACGCTTGTGCAACGATTATACCAACTTGGGTGGGAAGCCATTTAAAGGTTTTGAAACCATTATTGAAGTCCAGGCTTGGCTAAGAACATGTGATCGAATCTTTTCTCACATGAATCTTATTGATCTTCACCGTGTTCACGTGGCCTCTAGTATGCTCCAAGAAAGAGCATTAGATTGGTATGAGCTTCTTATTTCTGAAATAGTTGAAGCGGATCTTACTTGGGAGAAATTCCGTGAACGCTTCGAATTAAAATTTGTGTCAGCTGAGAAGGTGACATTGGCTCGTCGTTTTATAGACCTTGTTCAAGGTAAATCCTCTGTGGCAGACTATGTCGCATCATTCGAGTCACTTTCTAAATACGGGGTCGAATACATAAACACCCCATTGAAGAAAAACCAAAGATTAGTCTATGGCTTGAATAAAAATCTCAAGAAGCCATTACTTCTAAAGTTAGAAGTTTCTTTTGATCAACTCATTGATATCGCTCTTCGTCTTGAAGAGGCAGATAGGGAGAGTGATGTTGAAGTTATGGGTGCCAAACCAAACTTCAACAACAAGAAAAGGCCTAATAAGTTCAGAGGTCCTTATCCCAATAAGAAAGGGAAGCAAGCAACTTCGGTGGCAAAGACTTCTACCTCTAGTAGTGGGCAATGCTACAATTGTGGTTCTAAGGACCATTATGCGAACAAGTGTTCAAAGCCTCATGCTTGTTGCTATTGCAAAAGCCCGGATCATTATTTATCTTCTTGTCCCAAAATTCAAGGCAAGAAGGAGGGAAAGCTTAATGTTGCTCAAGCCCCTGGCTACACATCTCGTGGTCAAGGTATTTCTCATTCTATCCTTGATGGCATTATTTTATTTCGTGATCACCCTATTCGAGTTCTTTTTGATACGGGTGCGTACCATTCTTTTATATCAAAAGAACTTGTTGATACTTTTTCTTTGAGTGTTGTCGCTTTAATGACTTCTTTGAGAATTGCGAATCCGGTTGGTGGATCCGCAACAATTAGTTTGCTTTGTAAAGATGTCGAGATTATTTTGTATGATTTTTCTTTCCGAGCCGATTTGCATGTTATGCGCTACTTAGGCTTTGGAATGATTTTGGGAATGGATTGGCTTAACCGCTATGAAGCCCAAATCCTATGTCCCGAGCGGACTATTCATCTTTGACATCCTCAATCTGTTAAGCAGATTTCTATTGACCTTAAAGATTCGAATTCCTGCTTGGTTGCTTCTTTATATTCTTTAAATCCTCATGATGACGATAATGATGATGAGGAAGATATTATCTCTCTTATTCACGTCGTTCGTGAGTTTTCCTACATATTTGAGCCCGTTTTAGGATTACCACCTAAGCGAGCAATTGAGTTGAAAATTAATCTCATCCCTAGAGCTCAACCTATCACTCGTCCTCCTTATCGCATGTCCAATAAGGAAAATGAGGAAATGCGCAAACAATAATCCGAATTGGAGACGAAGCAATTTATTCGCTCTAGTTCCTCGCCTTGGGGAGCTTCGGCTATTTTCGTGAAGAAATCCGATGGTACACTTAGGCTTTGCGTTGACTACCGCAAGCTTAATGATCTTACTATCAAAAATAAATATCCTTTACCTCGGATTGATGATCTATTCGATCAACTTTGTGGTGCTAAAGTCTTTTCACAACTGGACTTAGCAACAGGTTTTCATCAGCTTCGTATTGCAGAGGATAGCATTCCTTTGACATTGTTCCGTACTCGTTATGGATCTTATGAATGGCTTGTTATGCCATTTGGTTTAACGAATGCTCCAGCTTATTTCGTTGACCTTATGAATAGAGTTTTCAAAGACTTCCTCGATCGATTTGTTCTCATCTTTATTGATGACATTCTTGTGTATTCTAAAACCGAGGAGGAGCATGAAATGCATCTTCAGATTGTGTTGGAAACTCTTAGGAGAAATCAATTGAAAGCAAAATTTTCTAAATGCCACTTTTGGCAATCTTGTGTGAAGTTTCTTGGTCATATCATTTCCGAATTCGGAATTTCCGTGGATCCTTCAAAGATTGAAGCGATTCGAAATTGAAAGAGACTGGAGAGTGTGACGACAATCGGTTGCTTCCTCGGATTGACGGGCTATTACCGTCGTTTTATTAAAGACTTTTCTAAAATTGTCGTGCCTCTTACTAGCTTAACAAAGAAAGGTGTTAAATACATTTGGTCGGACAAATGTGAAGCTTCTTTTGGGAAATTAAAATAACTCCTTTCCGATGCTCCTATTCTTATGATTCCCGAAGGAAACCAAGATTTTGTTGTTTATACCGATGCTAGTCGCGTTGGTTTGGGTGCCGTTCTTATTCAAAGAGAACTTGTTATTGCTTATGCTTCTAGGCAATTGAAGCCCGCCGAGTCTAGATATGCTACTCATGATTTAGAACTCGCGGCTATTGTTTTCGCCCTTCGAATTTGGCGTCATTATCTTTCGGGAGAGAAGTTTATTCTCTATACCGATCATAAATCATTGAAGTATTTATTGTTCCAAAAGGAACATAATTTGCATCAACAACGTTGGCTCGAGTTCCTTGCATCTTATGATTTTGATATTCTTTATACTCCCGGAAAGGGAAATCGTGTTGCCGATGCACTTAGTCGCAAGCAACAAGCAGTTGTTTCTATGATGATATCCGAATGGAATGATCTCGGAATTTTATCCACCTGTGAGATTCGAGATCGTGTTTCCGATTTATGTTCATCTCTTGTTTTATGTAGCCTTGAGGCTCATCCTTCTCTTTTAGACCGCATTCTTCAAGCTCAAAAGCTAGATCCCGAATTGGCTTTTCTTGGCCAAAATTTTAGGGATAAAATTGATATTGAAGGTTTGAAAGACTTTGATATTGATTCTTGTGGCGGCATTCGAAAAATTGGTAGACTTATCGTGCCAAATATGAATGATCTTCGTAAGATATTTTTAAAGATTCTCATCGTTCTAAATTTACCATTCATCCCGGTAATAGTAAAATGTACGCGGATATGAAGCGACTTTATTATTGAGAGGGAATGAAATCTGATATTGCTAACTTTGTTAAGTGTTGCATGGCTTGCCAGCTTGTCAAGGCCGAGCATCAAAGGCCCGGTGGGTTATTGTAACCTTTAGAAATTCCAATTTGGAAGTGAGACCAAATTTCCATGGATTTTATAGACGGCCTTCCCCGTTCTCGTTCGGGTCATGATAGCTTATGGGTGATAGTTGATAGACTTACTAAATCCGCCCATTTCATTCCCGTTCGGTCTAATCGAACTGTAACGACCCGAAATTTTCGAAGCCGAAATTTTCAGATAGTTATGAAAAAGAAGAAAGAGATAGAAGAAGAAGAACAAAACAATAACATCTCACATTCGCAGCGGATAAAATATAATAATAAGTAATAACAGTTGACAAAAGAATACTATATCTGTCGATTACAATTTAATACATCAGAGTTTCACATTATGTACAGTCACTGAATATTTACAATCATCCTGTCTCAGATTAACAATAATATCAATACAACGGAAATACTCTATACGATATCGCCATCTAGCTCGCCTCCCGAGCTCCAAACGTACCTACCTGAAAATCTGTATTACTCGGTCTGACCCGAGCATTACACCAAAGTAACACCCGGGTCAGGCTGGAAACCAGTGTGAGTAAACTCAACTAACATGGAATACATGCATACAAGTAATATAAACCCAGGGTAACTTATATCAATTTAACCAATTCACAATTTGCTATAGACAACACTTATTTCACATATAAATTTCTAAGTACCAAACATAGATAAAATAATCCAATTCACTTAAATCATTTCATTCCAGCCTATTGATTTCTCAAATCAATTTATAAAAATACGAAGTGGTTTCGGGTATCTCCCAATACCCGAACCCGGCCTCCCCGAGTCTCATACCATCCGATCACAAGTTATCCACACGATAAGTACAACACTTCATATTAGAGATATCAACTCATTCAAAGCGTCCAATACCAATAAATCATTCATAAGCAAATTTATTGCTTCCAAATTAATTCAATTGATTCTAATTGAATTTCTAACCTCCAATCACTTAGATTCTTTACCCTGTCAATTACTTAATTCAAATCAAATAATTCAATCATCCTTGCAATATTCATCTTAATTAATCAACCCGAATTAATTTTCCTTCAATTCCATTCAAGCTTCTATCCTTAATCAACTTCCCAATATTAATTATACTTAACCAAAATCGATAAGTAATCTCAATTTTCTTCATGAATTTATTAACTATATCAATTAAATTAATTCTTAAGTACTTATATTAATTAAGTCTTCATACATCACTTGATATGGATTAACAAATTCCAATTTACCAATCTTTAATTACAACATAAATTTTATAAGCTTATGATTACCAATTGTATTTCGATCCATCCTCGGCTAAATTAATTATATCTAATAATTAATCATAAACTGAACCGCAGACATTAATTTTTTTCTTGATTTATCTCAACCTGTGATTATCTACCCTTCGTTTACTTCATTAAATGAATCAATTCTCCTTAATTGAATTATCTTAATTTATCTCTCGTTTTATCATTCCGGTAGTTTTATTTTATTAATTACATTAAGTAATTACTTATTAAACCATCAAATGATCATTTCAAATTAATATAAACTTAATTAATTAACCCAAATCATTAATCAATTTAATTAGTTAATTTTCATTTAAATTATCTTACCTATTTAATGAATCATCGATCATTAAACCCTATTTGATTTTAAACAGAACCATTTTCCCATTTATGCTTTAAGTTTAAAACCATTTAAAGCCCAAATACCTCGAGTCAAACCACAATTAACTCGAGAAACAACCAAATCTAAAATCACTAGATCATAGGTAAACATCCAAACAATTCAATCATTTATCCATTTATTTAAATTTAACCATTCAAATCTAAATAAATAAATAAAAATCAACCAGAGTGAGATGTACTCACCTTTGATCCCTGAATTTGCAATCCACTTTATTCTTGACTTGGTTTATCCACATCTTGACCTTGTATAAATATTTATATAGGTTATTTATATTCAAACAAATTGAACTATCAATTGCCATTAAATTTGGTTAACTTATAATTTAATTCTAACTAATAAATTTCCTTTATATTCTTGAAAATACATATATTTCTTAATTAACCATCCTAATTTATCTATTGGTAAATTGCTAAAACACATTCTAAAACATTTACCATTAATTAACATTTAACATAATTTAAAGAATTAAATGATTACAACAATTCATTTCATTCTTTTCATTTTCATTTTTATAAGTTTAAGTTTAAAGCATACAAGGCTGCAAATAAATTACTCACCTCCATCGCGAGAGAAGCCTTCAGGCATTCGAGCGAGCCTCCTACCACTGCCCCACGCCTCCGCATCACTTCGCTTCGAAATCCACTCTCACGCCATGCGCGGCGACACCCAAATCGAACGCAGCCCTAACCTGAACCCTAAAGCCTTACCGCCTCACCTTGCAACTACGAATTAACTGCTTCGACGAAGGCAATGTCTCGAACGTGAGCTCGTCTTTGGCTGCCGAACTGGTAACCAACCTCGCCTGCTAATCGTGCCACCGTGCTCGGCTAAGTCATCATGCGATTCGAATGGGTTGAATCACCTCTGGTTCTTCTTGCTCGATTCGTTCAACATGAAGATGGATGAGAAGCGAAAGTTTGTCTCGAGTGATCGAGATTGATTATCGAACGGGGGGAAAAATTCGATTCACCCAGATTTCATTTAATTACGTTTTTTTTAGAAAAAGGACCGAGGAAAATGAACTTGTGATGCTCTATGAAGGGAAAGGGTATGTGGGTTATAACTGGGAACGGTGTCGTGTAAGGTAAACTAAGGTTTTGATTTAACAGATTAAAATATTTAATTATAAATATCTCACTTTACCCCGTTTCGAACTACGAACCACCAACGCGGCGCGCCGCTAGGCTATTATAAAGTTTTACCTGCGGTCCGAACACAATGGAACGTGTTTCGAAAGCTAATTTGATCGTATGTGGGAGTTAGCTTTTAAATTGATTTAAAAATATTAAATTATCGATTTTAAATTTCAACGCGTTTCTCACCCGTACAAGCAAACGGTCAATCCAAACGCTACGAGAATTGAAATCCGATAATAACAAACTATTACGGATCCCATGGAACTGGTTTCGTCAAATTCCGAGACTGTGCCTCGGAAGTCTATTTTAAATATCGATTTAAACGATATACTATTAAAATTAACCAAACCACCTTTACATTAAATTTCAACCATTTTATCATCTTCAGTATCATCATTATAAATTTTATAAGCCTTCAAATTATTTTAAACAGGCTTAGAAATTTCTGATTCAACAATTTACCAAATTTCAATTATTAAATTCAATATTTAAACTATATAATTCAATGATTTAATTATCCAGTAAATATTGTTACCTGGAATTCAGGTTAAAATTAACTTTTAAATATTTTAAAATCAATTAATTATTCCAATTTAATTCGTTAAAATTTCCGGGTCGTCACATTCCTCCCCCCTTAAAAGAATTTCGTCCCCGAAATTACTAGTTAGGAAGAATGGACCAATACCCGTTTGCCTCTTTCCAAAACTCACTATTCAACATCCTACTAACTATCTTTTATTAAAAACTCACTGTCACCTTAACCAACTACTTAAAACCTCCTATAGTTTCAATCAATACCCTTCTGCTCAATTATTTAAATTTCAATTTAAAACCAAAATTTTAATTATCAAAATTTTCTCAAAAATTTTCTAACTCTCTAAATTTCCGAAATTTTTTGCCAACGTCTCCTTTATGCGGCTAGCTCGGTACTACTACAAAAGGCCTCTACGGGCTCCCAAATTCCAAAAAGAAAACAGAAAGCCAAGTGGCAAGATCAAATACCCAATCCAATTCATACAGAATTTAAAATACATACCTATTTGTCGGGCAATTCGAATTTATCATTTGGAATAAAATTCAATTCCTTTTCCCCATTTAATACCTGCATAACCTACTTAGCAATAATATCCAATCATAGCCCTTCCAAATCTTTACATACTTTTCTTTACAGACGTTTTCATATCCATTCCTATTCAAATTGGTTTTCACCGTTTCATATGAGTTCAATTTATTTTTGATTTCAAATATTGAGTTTTATCTTTCATTTAAACTGGTTCATATTAATTTCATTTACTAGTTTACTTAAATTTCCAATTTGAAATTGTTTTGTCGTTAACCAAAATTTTCCAAAAATTTTCTAACTCCCAAAATTTTTAGAAAATTTTGGCAGAGTCTCCTTTGTACGGAGGAGCTTTTGCAATTTGACAAGAGATATAAATATATATACATCGACCCACCCGGTCGGAAAATGCAAAAACAGTTCATATTTCCTATTTTTAGTCGTAGGCGTACCTTATTTAGCATTTTAAGCAAGCAGCTTATTTATTTTAGCAATTAGTGCAATCCAAATCCAACCGAACGGCCTTCAGATACCTGTACTTACTCAATTTAAATGTGTAAGTGCCATATATAGAGTATTTATCAGCATTTCATTTACTTTAATAGCAAATCACAAGCGTTTCACTTATATTTAATAGCTAAACACATATATATCATAAGCAACAAACACCAAAACGCTTTCAATAAGCGATTTATGTAACTTTTAAGCTAATTCAATTGCTTTCAATCAATTTATAAGCCATTTCATTCAGTTTCAATGGTTTGCAACTCAATTTCTTACATCCAATTGATTTCTAATCCAAACAAGCTCATATTCACTTCGATTAATTCTAAAACCAATTTATTTAGTCCTTATCCATTCACAGAAATTTAATTACTTTTATTTACGTCATACGACGATTCATTCTATACAATTCGACAATATTCGTTTAATAGAGTATTTATTCAGTTTATAACTATTTTAAATTAATTTCAACCCATTCTGCATTTAATTCCATTTCTTTTCTAAATTATTTACGAACCATTCATTACATTTCATTTTATCTCAGCCTTGGATTCATCCAAAACAATTTATTAGGCTTTGCTTATTCAAACTTATAAATTAACGACCGTTTCCGACTTAATTTAATCCAAGCTTTCATTGATTTAAGAAATCTTACTTCATATTTAATCGTCTCATAACTTAAGTCCATTCTGACAATTCCATTCCAACTAAAACCTTTATTTAATTTCCATTCAATCAAACTTCATCCAATTATTATTTAACTCAATTAACCAATTTATCCATCCCATTTTAAAATTTTAAATTCACCTGCTTAACTCATTTCTAATTGATTTTATTAATACAAAAGTCATTCTCAATTTATTTCCATTCACTTGGATTTTGTTTTGTCGCAATTCAAACCATTTCTATCATAATCACTTCTCTTATATCCAATTTACTTGCAAATTTTATCAAATATTATTCAAATCACCCTTGAACTTTATTTGTAATTCAAACCGTCACATTTTCCAATCCAACACAATTTTATTTTACAACATTTCCTCTTTTTAGTTCATTATCAAATCCAAGTCGAATTCTATCTACAATTCTAATTCGTTTCCAAACTCCATTATTAATTTACAATCCATTTATTTACCAAAGTCAAATTTTATTAACGTACTCAATCACACAATTATTTAACCAATTAGCTTATTTCCAATTTCTGAACCAATATTCGATTATACTTACAAAATCACTTCATTAAAATTCCAATTTGGATTTCCTTTTTATTTTCTTTATTTAGAAATTTTAGAAGTGCTTTAAATTTACGTCATACTATTAAAATATCTTTTTATAAAAATATTTCTTATAACTCGATGTCTCAACCAGTCCATCCTTGTTCTCACAGAAATTCAATCATACGTTGATCAGGCGTAGGACTGAAAATCTATAAGTACTTGGTAAACCCGTTTCAACACCCAGTGAAAATACTTGGAAAATAATGTTACTGAAAATATAGAAAACAATTTTTGAAAATAGAGGAAATATCTTTAGTGTGAATGCTCTGGAAATCATCACCCACATCCATGGTCGCAGTTAACTCGATGGTTACGTTGCCGTCCCGAGAAAATCCACAGATAACTGTAGGCCTCCGCGCCCCTCGATTACACCCTGGAACCCACGACAGATTGCAGCTACAACTGGAGTTGCATAGCCATCACAGCAAAAACCCATATAACTGTAGGCATCAGCGCCATCGAATTTCGCTGCCAAAAATGAAACTTCTCCACTCCACTTGACCATAGATCGCAGTCCACCGATGTTGCGTTGCCTTCCCGGAAAAATCAAGTGTAGACTGTTGGCACTCATCCTCCACACGATTTCGCTATGGTCCCCACAGTAGATCGCAGCGACATCAAGTTACACTGTCGTCACAGCATAACCTAGATGCCTCTGTAGGCATCAATGCCATCGACTTACGCTACCCAATAATCCTCAGGAACTAGTTTTGTCAGGACTTCTCACAGGATCAACTTTAGAACCCCCCCTTAGGGCTCAAGGCAGCACCACCCAGTGGCACTCCTGAGAAGTTCATTTCAAGGGAGCCCTTTTTCCCCAGAGCCATCATCAAAACATTTATACTATACATATATAGTATCTTTCAAATCATACACCTAGTATGATATCATACAAAGCTCCTTTACACAAAATCGATTATCCCAAAATCGATAAATTCTCAAACCAGGCTTTCCAAATTCCAATATTGATTTTACCCAAAAATCAAAAGCCTTTCCAAATCCCAAAGTTCTCAAAACCTTTTCCAAAATCCTCATAAGATCCTTTATATATATACAGATATATATAAATTTTTAAAAACTTTGGATCTTTTCAAACTGGTATAAAACTCCTTTTATACCTCAAATACCTTCAAAAATCCCTTTTTTTCGGGCAATAGATTTAACAAGGAAAGATTTATCTTATAAAACAAAGATATATAACTTGTTTATTCAAAACCAAATATTCAAATTTGATTACTCTTTCAAATATCAATTCCATTCAAATCTGTACAATGTACACATAACATCCGTACGCTATACCAATATGATCGTTCACTCGATCACACAATTTCACTTCCGAACTAGTATCGTTCACCCGACTTCCTAGTGTGGATACAGATCTGGTTTCTTGATTAGAAACCGTCATTCTCCTTGCATATCTATAACTATGATAGAGAATTTCCAGAACCAATCAACAATCCATATCCAGGTTCGCCATTGAAAATCGAGTGAAAAATCCCAACTCAGATCGATATGACTATCTCGAAATTCTGTGCTCGAATCTGGATCAAATCACTATGCGAATAGAATAATATACGTACATCCTACGTTAAAAATTTAACTTCATTGATATTAACCAAATCAATTGCCTTCTATTCACGTTCACTTATTAACATTTACATCAATCCCCATTTGGATTATCACTTCAATTCTTATCTCAGTTGGGTATTTAAATCAATAACAGTTTGAACTCCGACCAGTTTATATTTGGAAAATAGCTTGAAAATTTCAAAAAAATAGATAAGTAGTTGAAAAATAATTATTAGTTTGCAAAATAGCTGTAAAATAGTTAAATAGTTTCAAAAAAAATTAGATAATTGCAAAATAGTTGTAAATTAGTAATTAATTTGTAACATAGTTAAAATATAGTAATGAGTTTAGAAAACAGCTGAAAAATGGTTAAATAGCTCCAAAATAGTTATAAAACAAGTATAAAATAATTTGGCTATAAGAAAGAAAAGTTGTATATATTTAATAGCTTAGAAAAATAAGTTTATATTAAGACAATTTATATTGAAAATAGTCTAGAGTCAAAACTGTTCTCTTCCCTAACAATTCAATTTAAATCTTCATTTAAATTGACCCAATTCCAATTCAAATAACTCCAAATTCCATTGGACTTGATTAGTTCCCAATTCAAGTTGAATCAATCTTGATTCCTTCCCCAATTTAAATCAAATTCTAGTTGATTTTAATCCTGTTCGATTTTAATTTTAATTTCATATTATTCCAATCAATGTGAATTATTATCGATTGAACCCATTTCAAATTCAAATCATTCCAACATAATCCAATTCAATTTCCCCTTTAAATTCTTAAACTTATACATGTTCAATCACCAATTCAATTAATTCAAACCAAATTAAAATTTGAACGAATTCAAATTTCAATCTTGAATTTAAACTGTCTCGAATTATATAAGTTCGAGTTGAATTCTCAAAGGTTGGTTTACCTTTTAAAACCAAATTAACCTTTATTCAAAGTTTTTAATCAACTTAATTTCTGAGTTCAATTCTCAAAATTCCTTTTTAAATTATCTTAACTTATGATTTTCATGGTTCAAATAAGAGTTCAATACAATTTTATTTTAAAATTTTAATTTATTATTAAATTTTATCTCCCCGTTTGAAGTTAGTTCTTAAACAATTTTAATTTACAATTCAATTATTCGAATTTATTTTATTTATTTATACAATACCATTTTCAATTTAAAGATTTTTATTAACAATAGGTTAATATCATCCAATTTATTTAAAATGTCCATCCATTTTCAATTTTTAAATCTCAAACCCGTTTCGAGATTACACAAATTCCCAATTCAGATCAACCATTTAACTTTCCAAGTTAAATTCCAATTTCATCTTGAAATTTTCAATTCAGGTTGCTTACTCTACATTTATTTAACTTTTCCAAAGTTTAATTCCAATTTACTTAATCCAATCAACCTCATTCAATCCTAAAACTTCACAATAATAATCTCCCCTCTTAAAAACTTATATCACTTTGGGTTTTTACATCACACTTCAGGAAAAAATCAAAACTCAACCTCTTAGAGTTTATTGCAAATTATCTTTGATATCATGTATATTCATACATACATACATATACATACATATATATATATATATATATATATATATATTTCTTGGCCCTCTCAGCCATGTTTTAAAACTTTAAACCACCCTTGGTTTTAAATTCAAATCAAACTTCAAACAACCCATTGTTTGCAACAAGTCCCAGTTATTTAAATAATACCTATTTATTATTTTCCATTACTTTTGAATTTAAAAGTAATACTCTTCTTATAAATGTACTTCATTTGACTTACTTAATAAAAAATATCCCATTATTAAATACAACAACTATTTATGATAATACCCAAGGTTATCATATCTAGATACCCATTTCCTTTTTATTTTATTCTTATTTCCCTCAATTCAACATTGAATTTTAGTCGAATCCCATTTCAACTTACCTCTATTTAAAGCTTTTTAAACAATTTAATTTCTGAATTATAATTTTTGAATTTCATTTCAATTAATTAAATTTTGATTTGGTTGTACTATATTACTTCTAGATTTTAATTTCAATAATTTAACAACCAACCGCTTTAATATTTATTAGAATGAAATATTTCTTTATCTATCAAAATATACTTTTATACAAAATCATTTAAAACCTTTATATAAGAAAATAACAAGTACGCGCTCATATATAGATATTCACAACTCATTTTAGATTACTACGGACTCTATTTAATGAGTAACTCCCACCAGAGCCAGGGTTCTCGCTTAACCTTTCAGCTCTGATACCAAATGTAACGACCCGAAATTTTCGAAGCCGAAAATTCCAAATAGTTATGTAAAAGAAGAAAGAGATAGAAGAAGAAGAACAGAAACAATAACATCTCACATTCGCAGCGGATAAAATATAATAATAAGTAATAACAGTTGACAAAACAATACGATATCTGTCGATTACAATTTAATACATCAGAGTTTCACATTATGTACAGTCACTGAATATTTACAATCATCCTGTCTCAGATTAACAATAATATCAATACAATAGAAATACTCTATACGATATTGCCATCTAGCTCGCCTCCTGAGCTCCAAACGTACCTACCTGAAAAACTGTAATACTCGGTCTGACCTGAGCATTACACCAAAGTAACACCCAGGTCAGGCTGGAAACCAGCGTGAGTAAACTCAACTAACATGGAATACATGCATACAACTAATATAAACCCGGGGTAACTTATATCAATTTAACCAATTCACAATTTGCTATAGACAACACTTATTTCACATATAAATTTCTAAGTACCAAACATAGATAAAATAATCCAATTCACTTAAATCATTTCATTCCTGCCTATTGATTTCTCAAATCAATTTATAAAAAAAACGAAGTGGTTTCGGGTATCTCCCAATACCCAAACCCGGCCTCCCGAGTCTCATACCATCCGATCACAAGTTATCCACATGATAAATACAACACTTCATATCATAGATATCAACTCATTCAAAGCATCCAATACCACTAAATCATTCATAAGCAAATTTATTGCTTCCAAATTAATTCAATTGATTCTAATTGAATTTCTAACCTCCAATCACTTAGATTCTTTACCCTGTCAATTACTTAATTCAAATCAAATAATTCAATCATCTTTGCAATATTCATCTTAATTAGTCAACCCGAATTAATTTTCCTTCAATTCCATTCAAGCATCTATCCTTAATCAACTTCCCAATATTAATTATACTTAACCAAAATCGATAAGTAATCTCAATTTTCTTCACGAATTTATTAACTATATTAATTAATTTAATTCTTAAGTACTTATATTAATTAAGTCTTCATACATCACTTGATATGGATTAACAAATTCCAATTTACCAATCTTTAATTACAACATAAATTTTATAAGCTTATGATTACCAATTGTATTTCGATCCATCCTCGGCTAAATTAATTATATCTAATAATTAATCATAAATTGAACCGCAAACATTAAATTTTTTCTTGATTTATCTCAACCTGTGATTATCTACCCTTCATTTACTTCATTAAATGAATCAATTCTCCTTAATTGAATTATCTTAATTTATCTCTCGTTTTATCATTCCAGTAGTTTTATTTTATTAATTACATTAAGTAATTACTTATTAAACCATCAAATGATCATTTCAAATTAATATAAACTTAATTAATTAACCCAAATCATTAATCAATTTAATTAGTTAATTTTCATTTAAATTATCTTACCTATTTAATGAATCATCATTCATTAAACCCTATTTGATTTTAAACAGAAACATTTTCCCATTTATGCTTTAAGTTTAAAACCATTTAAAGCCCAAATACCTCGAGTCAAGCCAAATTAAACTCGAGAAACAACCAAATCTAAAATCACTAGATCATAGGTACACATCCAAACAATTCAATCATTCATCCATTTATGTAAATTTAACCATTCAAATCTAAACAAATAAATAAAAATCAACCAGAGTGAGATGTACTCACCTTTGATCCCTGAATTTGCAATCCACTTTATTCTTGACTTGGTTTATCCACATTTTGACCTTGTATAAATATTTATATAGGTTATTTATATTCAAACAAATTGAACTATCCATTGCCATTAAATTTGATTAACTTATAATTTAATTCTAACTAATAAATTTCCTTTATATTCTTGAAAATACATATATTTCTTAATTAACTATCCTTATTTATCTATTGGTAAATTCCTAAAACACATTCTAAAACATTTACCATTAATTAACATTTAACGTAATTTAAAGAATTAAATGATTACAGCAATTCATTTCATTCTTTTCATTTTCATTTTTATAAGTTTAAGTTTAAAGCATACAAGGCTGCAAATAAATTACTCACCTCCATTCCGAGAGAAGCCTTCAGGCATTCGAGCGAGCCTCCTACCACTGCCCCACGACTCCGCATCACTTTGCTTCGAAATCCACTCTCACGCCATGCGCGGCGACACCCAAATCGAACGCAGCCCTAACCCGAACCCTAAAGCCCAACTACCTCACCTCGCAACTACGAATTAACTGCTTCGACGAAGGCAATGTCTCGAACGTGAGCTCGTCTTTTGCTGCCGAACTCGTAACCACCCTCGCCTGCTAATCGCGCCACCGTGCTCGGCTAAGTCATCATGCGATTCGAATGGGTCGAATCGCCTCTGGTTCTTCTTGCTCGATTCGTTCAACATGAAGATGGATGAGAAGGGAAAGTTTGTCTCGAGCGATCGAGATTGATTATCAAACGGGGGGAAAAATTTGATTCACCCAGATTTCATTTAATTGCGTTTTTTTAAGAAAATGGACCGAGGAAAATAAACTTGTGATGCTCTATGAAGGGAAAGGGTATGTGGGTTATATCTAGGAACGGTGTCGTGTAAGGTAAGCTAAGGTTTTGATTTAACTGATTAAAATATTTAATTATAAATATCCCACTTTACCCCGTTCGAACTTTGAACCACCATCGCGGCGTGCCGCTAGGCTATTATAAAGTTTTACCCGCGTTCCGAACACAATGGAACGTGTTTCGGAAGATAATTTGATCGTATGTGGGAGTTAGCTTTTAAATTGATTTAAAAATATTAAATTATCGGTTTTAAATTTCAACGCGTTTCTAACCCGTACAAGCAAACGGTCAATCCAAACGCTACGAAAATTGAAATCCGATAATAACTAACTATTACGGATCCCATGGAACTGGTTTCGTCAAATTCCAAGACTGTGCCTCGGAAGTCTATTTTTAAATATCGATTTAAACGATATACTATTAAAATTAAGCAAACCACATTTAAATTAAATTTCAGCCATTTTATCATCTTCAGTATCATGATTATAAATTTTATTAGCCTTCAAATTATTTTAAACAGGCTTAGAAATTTCTGATTCAACAATGTACCAAATTTCAATTATTAAATTCAATATTTAAACTATATAATTCAATGATTTAATTATCTAGTAAATATTGTTACCTGAAATTCAGGTTAAAATTAACTTTTAAATATTTTAAAATAATTAATTATTCCAATTTAATTCGTTAAAATTTCCGGGTCGTCACACGAACCATAACTCTTTTGGCCAAACTTTTTATCAAAGAAATTGTTAAATTGCATGGAGTTCCTACTTCTATTGTTAGTGATCGAGATCCATTGTTTACTAGTGGATTTTGGAAGAGTCTTCAAAAAGCTTTGGTAACGAAGCTTAATTTTAGCACCGCTTATCATCCCCAGTCCGATGGACAGACTGAACGTGTGAATCAAACTCTTGAAGATCTTCTTCGTGCATGTGTTCTTGATTTTGGTGGAAGTTGGGAAGATCATATTTCTCTTGTTGACTTTTCCTATAATAATAGCTTCCAATCTAGTATTGGTATGGCACCTTTTGAGGCACTCTATGGAAGACCATGCTGATCTCCTTCTTGTTGGCTTGAGGCCGGTGAGAAGCTGGTTTTAGGTCTAGATTTTATTCGTGATTCCACAGAGAAGATTGACATTATTCATCATAAGATGAAAGAAGCCCGGAGTAGACAAAAATCCTATGCCGATAACCGGAGAAGGAAATTAGAATTTTCTGTGGGAGATCTTATGTTTATTCGTGTTTCACCTATGAAGGGTGTTGTATGTTTCAGTCGATCGGGAAAATTAGCGCCTCGATATATTGGGCCATTTCCTATCACCGAACATATTGGTTCTATGGCTTATCGCCTCCTATTACCGACTCAATTTTCTGCCATTCATGACGTGTTTCACGTTTCTCAATTACGGAAATGCCTTCGAGATTCCGATTCTATTATTGAGCCCGGTGTTGTGGAAGAAATTGAAGTTTCGCCTAATTTAACTTATGAGCAACATCATATTCGTATTATTGCTTCGGAGGTCAAAAGCCTTCGAAATAAAGATGTTCCGCTTGTTAAAGTTCAATGGTCCTCAAATCCTAAGGATTGCTCTTGGGAATCTGGAGAATTCATCGAGCGAACAGATCCTGACTTACTTTCCCATTCTCTTTGAGGTGAATTTCTTATTTCAAATTTCTTTTGTGTTGATATGCTTTCATGGTTGTTACCTTATATTTTCTTCTTAAATATTGTGTGGACGCAATTTTTTTAAGGAGGAGAGTCTGTAACAACCCGCATATTTTACGATTGAATATTTAAATATTTTATCGTTAGTCGGATTATAGTCCGAAAAGTTACCTTTTTCATACGGTCGAATTAGGACTCGGGACCACTTCCATTGAGTTCAAAACGCCGTTTGCGATCTTTTTGAGTATAAACTTTGATATGTTTGGAGTTAGTGGAATTTTGTCACTTTTTCACTTAGTGCTTTGGGTTTGGTTTAGCCCATTAGCCTAAACTATTAACTCTAGCTCAAACCCCTCTTCCCTTCATTACTTCACTTTCATTTCCTAACACTCAAGCTTCATCAAAAATGGAGAGAGGAATAGGAAATTAAAACTCCAAGCCCTAGTTCATTTGCAAATCCAACATCTAACTCCAAATCCAAAGAGATGACATTGATTCAAGCTTCTTGCATTGAGGTTGAAGTGTGGTTGATTCTTCCTTTGCTTTTAAGCTTCTCCTTCATTGATTTTGTGAAAAGGTGAGATTTTTATCTCACATCATTGTCTATAACTAACTTTGATTGTTGGGTATGAATTCCTAACACTTATGCATGTGCATTTGCTTTTGGTTTGGATTGAATTGGTGAAAATCCCAATTTTTAGTGTTTTGGGTTCAAATCTTTAAAATCATAACTTTGATGTTTGAACACGTTTTTGGTGATGCATCGAGAAGCTAATAGGACTGGGTAGCCGATGGGCGTAATCCCCTAGCGTCCGTGCTCGACCGGTTGCAAATTGAGAGAGTTTTTGCATTTCTGTTGCTTAGGTGCTCGGCTTGCCCCAGTACCTTAGGTCACTCGGCCTGTTAAGTCGCACCTGTTATGAGTCGCGCTATACCTTGGGTCGCACCTGCTATATCTCGCAACCAACATAGGTCGCGCCATGCTTTAAGTCACAACTGCTATGAGTCGGCCATGTTAGGTCGCTCGGCTTGCATCAACTTAGGTCGCTCGGCCTGCTTGCCCCACTTAGGTTGCTCGGCTTGCTCACACCACTTAGGTCGCATCACTTAGGCCGCTCGGCCTGCTCGCACCATTAAGTCGCACCTGTTATAGGTCGCGCCATGTTAAGCCGCATCTCTTAGGTCGTTGTCGCTCGGCCAGCTTGCACCACTTAGGTCGCTCGGCTTGCTCGCACCATTTAGTTCGCATCACTTAGGTCGCTCGGCCTGTTGCTATGGATCGCGTCATGGTTTAAGTTGCAACCATTTAGGTCGCTCGGCCTGCTGCTATATCTCGCACCAACTTAGGTCGCGCCATGCTATAGGTCGCGCCATGTTAAGTTGCTATGTTTGGCTGCATACTCTTTCTTAAGTTGCTGATCTCTTAGGTCGTATGTCGTGGAGTCGCATGTGTTGAGCCACTGATTTCTTGTGTTGAATTATGTTAAGTCGTAAGTCGTGGCTGTTAAGTCGCAAGGGTATTTCCACTATGATGGATTTGGAATCGAAATCTTTGGATTTTATTCACGTCTTCGAATGTGAATTTTTGTGAATTATTGTTTCTACAATCATTTTTGTGATTTGTCATTTTAAAAATATAAAGGTTTCAATACTAGTAGTAAATATCAAAACTCCTTCATCAAAACGATTTCAACCCTATTTTATTTCAAAGCTTGTTTCTTAAACCGTTTTCCAATCTACTAGTATATATAAACCTTTACCTCACTCGTACGAGAAATCTAATTAAACGGCTTAGTAAAACAAGTGGTATGAAACACATGCGTTTACTTCGCCGGCTAATTCTTGGACTTGTTCGATTGAATCTCTTGTGACAATTTTCGAGTGGAGATCTACAATTCATTCGTAAATATTTAAGTTAAGCTAGTGGTTATGGGACATGAAGCTAAGCTTATATATTTATTAGCTTACTGTAATTGACACTTCTTGATGATCGTTGATGATCATTTTTGTGATTTAGACTAGCAAATGTGTGATGCCTCTTTGTCTACGAGGGAGACTAAACCCCGTTTCTGTGGAGCTTCGGCTCAATTTGGTGGGGTAGCGACCCTTGGTCTTCGGGCCATTTTATGGAGCTTCGCTCAAAGTTTATGGTTAGCAACCATGGAATAGCTTTTCATTTTGTGATACACGTGTTGGTGAGTTTTCATGCACCCGTTTTGTGATAGGCCTCCCCCTTTTTGTGATTTCTGGATTTCCATTGATGATTTCTAGAATTTGTGTTTCACCAATATTCGTGATTTACATTGATAAGTCTTGTAACGACCCAGAATTTTTAATAATTTAAATTTGAATATTTAATTAATTTTAAATATTTATAAATGAATTTATATGTCAAATAAATTTTTATTTGAATTATTGGATTTAATTGAATAATTAAATCGATAATTTAATGTGTTAAATTATGGAAATAATTAAAAATTGAGTTAAAAATGATTTAAAATGATTTGTAAAATTTTATTTTATCATATGGGAATTAGAATGATATTTTAGAACTTTTAAAATCGAATTAAAAGTTAATTTGTGAAAATTGAATATTATAATATTTAATAATCGACTGTAAAATAGCCAATTTTTGAACAGTCTCAGAATTGAACGAAACCAGTTCCATTGGATCCGTAATAGTTAGTTATTACCGGATTTCAATTTTCGTGTCAATCGGAGTTATCGTTTGATCGTGGCAGCTCGAAACGCATCGAATTATTTTTAATTTAAATTTGGCGAGTCAAAATAGCCATTTTTCAAAAAGTCTCGGATTTCGACGAAACCAGTTTCATCGGATCCGTAATGTGATATTATTGTAAGGTTTCAAATTTCAAGTCGTTTGGATTTACCGTTTGTCCGGTACGAATTAAAACGCCTAGAAATCGACTTAAATCGGTTTAATTTAAATTGAGCGTTTTCAGCCATAACTCGCACATACTTCCGAATTAGCTTCCGAAACCTGTTCCATTGTGTCCGGAACGCGGGATAAACCCTAGGTACGCTGGTTACGGCGTCTAAATCGGAGTTCGGAATTTCCGGGATGAATAGTGTCGCTCGTTCCTTATAAATAGACCCCTTGCTTTCATAAATTGAAAAAATAAAAATAAAATAAAACATTAAACCCTAGCCGCCTCCACCAAATTCAAGGGCCAGAAAACACCCAACTCTCCTCCTCGATATCTTCCAATCCGTCGACAATTAGCAAGAATGTTCAACATGAAAGATGTAGAGGACGTCAAGCTCTACAAGATCAACGGTTGAGATCGAGTTTGGAGCATCGGAGGAGGAGTTATGTGGGGCCGAAACTTGCAGCTGTGCATGCAATTTGAGGCGTCATCAGGTGGCCGAGCTCCTCCCTATTGGAGCCGAGTGTAGCTTGCGTCGTGTGCTTCGTCATGGCGTTGGTGTGATCGGATTTCGTCGAGTATCGGGGGAGAAATGTTTAACCCTAGTTCAAGCTTATGGGTTCATGTATGTCGGCCTTCACCTGTAGATGGAACGCAAAGAAGAAGATGATGTAGGGACGGTCCAGATCAGGTTGAAGTTGGATCCAAGGGCTAGTGGGTGTGTATGTTGAATTTATGAAAGGAAATTGTAATTTAAGTTTATAAAATCGTGTGCAAACTTCATAAATTCATAACTTTTTCATACGAGGTCGAAAAAATGCAAACTCAGTTGCGTTGGAATCGTATGGACGAGCACTACGCGATGGAGTTGGTTTGGAGTCGTTTGGAGTTAGTGAGAATTTCGGGTAAAATTAAACGCGCGTTTAATTTTATTTGAAATTAAAGCTAAAACGGAAATTGAAACCAAGGTGAGAATTTCTCACTCAATCGAATAGATTTCGATTTATTTTAAATAGTTAGATTTAAAATATTAGAATGCATGTTTGAATGATGACTGTAAATTATTGATTGTTAAAATAGACATTATGCGCCGTTAGTAAGCGGATGTTATTTAATAAAAACATATACCGCGAATATTTCATAAACAGTGAAATTGGTATTATATATAATATCAATATATATATATTGGCATATGTATATATTGCAGTTGTTGATTTCCCGCATTTTTGTTTAGCGGATGAGACCCTATTACGCCGTTAGTAAGCGGATAATATTTATTAAGAACATATACCGCGATAATTTCGTACTGGAGCGAAATTGGTATTGTGCTAATGTTGTTGGATGCAGGAAAACAGGTTGGAGGGATCCAACTGGATTCCTCAACAGTATTTATTTTATTTCAGATATTTTGATATTTGATGGATTATCATATCGATATATGATATCGTTGTTAGTCGTGATTGACTATTTGGTGTGTAGCATCATTGGACCCAGATTTTGGGATTTTAAAATGATTTAAAAGTGATTTTGAAAATATACTATATTTTTGGAATTGATCCATTATAAATAAATAAACGTTATAATTTTTAAAGTTATAAAAATTATGGTTTTCGTGAAATATAGTTAAAAAGCTGATTTTTAGAAATACGATTAAAAGTCGATTTTTGAGAAATATGAACTAATGATTTTATAAAATAATTTAGATTGGATTTTTGAATATATTATAAAAGTTTAAATATAGGATTTATAAAATTCGATTATTTTATAAATCGAAATGATGAAATTATAAAGGAAATTAAAGACGTTTCAGAATAATAATATAAACTGATTTATATTAAGAGATTTATAAATGGATATTTATAAATTGAAATATAGACATTATAAAACAAGTTTTTTTTAAGTGTTTGAATGTAGTGAAAATGAATTTCATAAATGAATGAAATTTAAAGAATTATAAACTGTGAAGTTATAAATGAAATTTATAAATAGTAAGATTTATAAATTTGTGAAGTTAATTGAAGAATAGATTTGGTTAAATAAATGAATCTTATAAGTTATAAGATTTATAATTATGAAGTTTAAAGAACGATTTTATAAAATAATCGTTTTATAAGTATTTAACTTATAATATAAACATTTAGTTTATAATTGAGTTATAAACTGAAATATGTTAATAAAGGAATTTATAAAAAAGAAGTTTTTATAAATAAATAGAAATGGAATTTATAAACGTTGTTTTATAAATCCGCAAACGACTTATTTTGATAAGTTAATTGTTATAACTTATAAATGGAGTTATATTCACGTTTTAGACAGTGAATAATCCTTTAAGTTAAAGTGAATAGAAATGATGAAGTTTGTTAACGTAGTTTATTCACGTTTTTGAACAGTGAATAACATGTTAAAGAAATTGTTTTGAATGTGATGTTTAAATAGAATTAAAACAATCTAACGATGTTTTTAAACATGTTGAGATTCGAAACCACAGATTTCAACATTTATTGTTGAAATAGATGTTTCGAGAAACGAAAGGAGATGATGGACTATAACACTGTTGTTATAGTAAATGATTTCCGAAAGGAAATGTTTTTGTATAGTATTGGGATTTATATATCTATTTTAATTTCGAATCCCTATACTAGTGATTTTGGGTTGTAGTAACGATGTTTTACGCAACATTCGTTTTGGCCCAAATAAATATGTTAAGTGAATGATTTCCTTAAAGAAAGAGATATATACTTAATTCGGTTTAAGTATATTGAATATTTTCTAAGTGTTGAAAATAAAAGATTGTGAATTACTTATTTAATAAGTATGGAATTGTTTTCCAGTATAAAGTGAATAATTAGAATTTATCTTTTTGAAGATAAATTGAAATAGATAGTTGAAATTGTATATGCATGGATATTTTGAAATATAAATTCATTATGGAATTTATATGTGAAAGGGAATTTGTTTGAAAATAAATGTTGATTTATTTTTGAAGTGTTGAAATTATATATCTTGTAAAGATATTTTGGAAAAATAAATAATTTGGAAAATTATTTGGAATCTGGTGATGTGTGCATATCCAGTGATAGTTCAATAACCGACTATCAATATTTCCCTTTGAATGGGTATTTGATGTGATTTGATTGAATTTGAATGCACACTTATTTTTGAATAAGCGCTCACTATTCGGGTTAACCGGGAAAGGACCATGGGGTCGTATAACCCACTCCGAATATGTGATACGTCGTTGTGAATCGCATTTGAAGATCGGTGTTGAAGACCGGTATTTGCGAGAGCGATAGGATGACCTATCGATTGTTTCTGCACCGAGTCGCGCCGGTATAGAAACTCCCTAAGTGATGGGAAATCCGATCAGGATTGTGAATATCCGGATTGCAAGGACTTCTTTGTAAGTGCCTTCGGTTCTGTTCGATCCCGGAACAGACTTGTATGGATTGTATGTCTGACATTACAAGTTGAGATATAAAGCCGATTTCTTTCAAATATATTTCTGTTGGTGGCGGAGAATTTATTCTTTGCTTAACACCCTTCTTTGAGACGCATGTGCTCAAAGGTTATATAGTTGAAGTTATCAGCGATATATTCCCAGTTTGGTAATGTGACATGCTGAGTGATGCTGAAATGATCATTGTGTTGATTATTGTGATAGGATCATTTATTTGATCGTCTATCTTAGTGATCATTGTGTTGATCATTTGTTGACCCAAAGCATGGCTTTTGTATAAAGTATGTTTTTGTGGACGTGAATTCGTCGAGCCTCACATCCCGGAAATGGTCAAAACAGGAAAGAAGCAGCAAGGTTATGAGGGGTAGCACCCTTTAGGATGTGTCCATTTCCTTCTGGAAAAGGGTGGTATCATGGTATGGAGCCCAGATACTTACTCATGTTGAAAACACTTTGTTATGATTGTGTGAATTGATTAGAGAGCGCTCTCGGATAAAGGTCCCAAAGGACCGGGGGATGGCATATTCGGTCAGTTGTTACTCAGTTAGGAGTAACCCGGCCTTGTGTTGGTTGAGATCCGGTTTGGTTCTCGGGGATGTCCATCCAGAGGCATTCTCAGTGGCAATGGGAAGTTCCTTGGCCTGACCATTTGTTGGAAATCCAATTCCCAATACGAAACTTGTACGGTATTAGTTGTAGAACCTGCTATTCACTTATGGTGGTCACCACTGTTTGGATAGTAGCTATAGTAGGCATAGTTCGAAATGTCTATGCTGGCTAAGATTTATATTCTACTTTCGAAATGAATTTTTTCTACACTATACACTAATAATAATATCAAATGTTATTTTAAATGCGTATCAAGCATCTTTGACTATCATAAGGAGAAATCTCCTCCGATTCTGCGTTTGCATGTGTGTGTGTGCGGGAGGCCTTATGGTAGTCTCATTTTTAAAAGCATTGCGAATTGAATTAAAAATATTCCTCTATTTTGATTTTAAAGATAAATAAACTGTTTTGAGTTCTCACACCAGTCACATGACTGACTTGGAGTTTATTGTTTTCCTTCCTAAACTCTGGGTGCCCACCAATTTCCACACGGGCAGTCAAGAGACAGGTTTATCAGGATATTCTGGAGTTGCTGGAGGCAAGCTGGATGGCATGGCATATTACTTATTTAGTATTTCTTTTTCCGCTGTTTGTTGATGTATGTTGTTGTACACTCTGATGATATGATGTGATGTAATATGATGATAATGTAATAACTGATATAGTCCTTTGTTTAAAGATTATTCATTTATTATTATATGTTGTTCCGCTGCGAATTGTGAGATTCTGAAGTTGTTCTGTTATTTCTTTCTGTTCCGTTCTATTTTTAAAATTCTTCTATCTTCTGTTTTTCAAATTCTCTGTTTTCTTTCTGTTTTCTTCTATTTTAAAATGTTCTACCTTCTTTTCTCTCTTCTCTCTATTTTCTATCTTTCTATTTTCTTCTACCTTTTTCTTTTCTTTCTTTCTTCTTTTTAAAACCCATAACATCTCGGTTTTCGGCCTTTGATTTCTCGGCAGTCGATAAAGTGAGTGTCGATGTTGAATTTTCGAAGAACGAAAATCCACGTTCGTTACATTTGGTATCAGAGCTCTGATGGTTAAGCGACAACCATGGTTCTGTTGGGTATTACTCATTAGAGATAGAGTCAGTAGTACTCTAGAATGAATTTGAGTGTAATAATAGCTATGAGTGCGTATTTGTTAGTGAATATAAAATTGTTTTATATTGTGATGATTGGTTTATTGAGTGGCATATGAACTTTCGTCAGCACAGCCTCGAAACTGAGCCGAAGGGGTTTCTAAACACTTGAATAGAACAATTCGGCACAGTATTGTTTTAATTGGGTAAATGAAATAATTTTTGCCTTGAGTATATTTTATATATGAAGGAATAATTTTTCAGAATTATTAAAGTGTATAAGTTGATTGTTAGGTTGTTTGAATAATCTAAATAAAAGAGAATAATTGTATAAGCAAAAGAATTATAAGAATTGAATTATAATTAATGTGATTTACAATTGTGAAATAAACTTATATATATAAGAAGTAAAATTATATGAATATGAGTTGTAAATAATCAAGTGGATTAAATGAATATAAACTTGATTATATGAATGAAATTCAACTTAGAAATTGAATTGAAAAAAAAAAAATGGTTTGAATATAAATCAATTGAATGTAAATTGAGTGGATATGAAATAATGAATATAAGTGATAATTCATTAAAATCTAATGTTATTAGAAGTTGAATAAATTGAAAGAGAATGAATATAAGCAAAGGAATTTGGTTGAAATTAATAAACATTGGTTGTTATATGATTGTTATATGATTGTATAAAATTCATTAAGTATTAATGAAATTGAAAGCTAATGTAATTGAATTCAAATTAGAAGTAAATAAATTTGAATAGAATTGAAAGTGAATTGGATTTAATCAGTAATGCAAACTAATTAAAATTGAGAATGAATGTTAGTAAGAACATCCAATGTAAATGAATCAAATGTGATTAAATTGAAAACCATTTCATTCAATATTAATGAGAATATGAATGAATATAGATTTAATAGTTGGTTGATGGTTTCATTTGTTGTTTAGTTGCATTTCTATGTGACATATATAGTTGTTATGTTACTATATGTTTTATATCGATACTATACTTTATATACATGATTCTCATGTTGTTTGTTGAGTTTAGTAGGTGCGGATCGCGTTTGCTTCGCATTTGGAGTTCGCTTTTGTGCTATATTAGCCGTATATGCTCGCTAATAAAATATAAGGTACATATCTCGGATTAAATATCGCACTTTTACACTTTTTTCCCTTCGGGATGCCTCATTACTTGATGAGATGTATATTTGTGATATATAAACTGTCATTTTTTTTTCGGATCGAGCCGCGCAAAGGAGACTATGGCGAATTTTTCCGGAAATTTAAGGCGTTAGAAAAATTTTGAGGAAAATTGGAAAAATTTTAAAAAACTTTAAACTTTATTTTGGTATTGAAAGTTAAACAATAATAGTTGTTTTTGAAAAGATAACTAAGTATGATTTGAAAACTTAGTAAAGATTTGAAAGAAGTTTAATTATGAATTTTGGAAAGTTAATAAATTCTGTAACCTTTCTTACTTATAATTTCGAGGACGAAATTCTTTTAAGGGGGAAAGATTGTAACGACCCAGAATTTTTAATAATTTAAATTTGAATATTTAATTAATTTTAAATATTTATAAATGAATTTATAAGTCAAATAAATTTTTATTTGAATTATTGGATTTAATTGAATAATTAAATCGATAATTTAATGTGTTAAATTATGGAAATAATTAAAAATTGAGTTAAAAATGATTTAAAATGATTTGTAAAATTTTATTTTATCATATGGGAGTTAGAATGATATTTTAGAACTTTTAAAATCGAATTAAAAGTTAATTTGTGAAAATTGAATATTTTAATATTTAATAATCGACTGTAAAATAGCCAATTTTTGAACAGTCTCAGAATTGAACGAAACCAGTTCCATTGGATCCGTAATAGTTAGTTATTACCGGATTTCAATTTTCGTGTCAATCGGAGTTATCGTTTGATCGTGGCAGCTCGAAACGCATCGAATTATTTTTAATTTAAATTTGGCGAGTCAAAATAGCCATTTTTCAAAAAGTCTCGGATTTCGACGAAACCAGTTTCATCGGATCCGTAATGTGATATTATTGTAAGGTTTCAAATTTCAAGTCGTTTGGATTTACCGTTTGTCCGGTACGAATTAAAACGCCTAGAAATCGACTTAAATCGGTTTAATTTAAATTGAGCGTTTTCAGCCATAACTCGCACATACTTCCGAATTAGCTTCCGAAACCTGTTCCATTGTGTCCGAAACGCGGGATAAACCCTAGGTATGCTGGTTACGGCGTCTAAATCGGAGTTCGGAATTTCCGGGATGAATAGTGTCGCTCGTTCCTTATAAATAGACCCCTTGCTTTCATAAATTGAAAAAAAATAATAATAATAAAACATTAAACCCTAGCCGCCTCCACCAAATTCAAGGGCCAGAAAACACCCAACTCTCCTCCTCGATATCTTCCAATCCGTCGACAATTAGCAAGAATGTTCAACACGAAAGATGTAGAGGACGTCAAGCTCTACAAGATCAACGGTTGAGATCGAGTTTGGAGCATCGGAGGAGGAGTTATGTGGGGCCGAAACTTGCAGCTGTGCACGCAATTTGAGGCGTCATCAGGTGGCCGAGCTCCTCCCTATTGGAGCCGAGTGTAGCTTGCGTCGTGTGCTTCGTCATGGCGTTGGTGTGATCGGATTTCGTCGAGTATCGGGGGAGAAATGTTTAACCCTAGTTCAAGCTTATGGGTTCATGTATATCGGCCTTCACCTGTAGATGGAACGCAAAGAAGAAGATGATGTAGGGACGGTCCAGATCAGGTTGAAGTTGGATCCAAGGGCTAGTGGGTGTGTATGTTGAATTTATGAAAGGAAATTGTAATTTAAGTTTATAAAATCGTGTGCAAACTTCATAAATTCATAACATTTTCATACGAGGTCGAAAAAATGCAAACTCAGTTGCGTTGGAATCGTATGGACGAGCACTACGCGATGGAGTTGGTTTGGAGTCGTTTGGAGTTAGTGAGAATTTCGGGTAAAATTAAACGCGCGTTTAATTTTATTCGAAATTAAAGCTAAAACTGAAATTGAAACCAAGGTGAGAATTTCTCACTCAATCGAATAGATTTCGATTTTATTTTAAATAGTTAGATTTAAAATATTAGAATGCATGTTTGAATGATGACTGTAAATTATTGATTGTTAAAATAGACATTATGCGCCGTTAGTAAGCGGATGTTATTTAATAAAAACATATACCGCGAATATTTCATAAACAGTGAAATTGGTATTATATATAATATCAATATATATATATATTGGCATATGTATATATTGCAGTTGTTGATTTCCCGCATTTTTGTTTAGCGGATGAGACCCTATTACGCCGTTAGTAAGCGGATAATATTTATTAAGAACATATACCGCGATAATTTCGTACTGGAGCGAAATTGGTATTGTGCTAATGTTGTTGGATGCAGGAAAACAGGTTGGAGGGATCCAACTGGATTCCTCAACAGTATTTATTTTATTTCAGATATTTTGATATTTGATGGATTATCATATCGATATATGATATCGTTGTTAGTCGTGATTGACTATTTGGTGTGTAGCATCATTGGACCCAGATTTTGGGATTTTAAAATGATTTAAAAGTGATTTTGAAAATATACTGTATTTTTGGAATTGATCCATTATAAATAAATAAACGTTATAATTTTTAAAGTTATAAAAATTATGGTTTTTGTGAAATATAGTTAAAAAGCTGATTTTTAGAAATACGATTAAAAGTCGATTTTTGAGAAATATGAACTAATGATTTTATAAAATAATTTAGATTGGATTTTTGAATATATTATAAAAGTTTAAATATAGGATTTATAAAATTCGATTATTTTATAAATCGAAATGATGAAATTATAAAGGAAATTAAAGACGTTTCAGAATAATAATATAAACTGATTTATATTAAGAGATTTATAAATGGATATTTATAAATTGAAATATAGACATTATAAAACAAGTTTTTTTTAAGTGTTTGAATGTAGTGAAAATGAATTTCATAAATGAATGAAATTTAAAGAATTATAAACTGTGAAGTTATAAATGAAATTTATAAATAGTAAGATTTATAAATTTGTGAAGTTAATTGAAGAATAGATTTGGTTAAATAAATGAATCTTATAAGTTATAAGATTTATAATTATGAAGTTTAAAGAACGATTTTATAAAATAATCGTTTTATAAGTATTTAACTTATAATATAAACATTTAGTTTATAATTGAGTTATAAACTGAAATATGTTAATAAAGGAATTTATAAAAAAGAAGTTTTTATAAATAAATAGAAATGGAATTTATAAACGTTGTTTTATAAATCCGCAAACGACTTATTTTGATAAGTTAATTGTTATAACTTATAAATGGAGTTATATTCACGTTTTAGACAGTGAATAATCCTTTAAGTTAAAGTGAATAGAAATGATGAAGTTTGTTAACGTAGTTTATTCACGTTTTTGAACAGTGAATAACACGTTAAAGAAATTGTTTTGAATGTGATGTTTAAATAGAATTAAAACAATCTAACGATGTTTTTAAACATGTTGAGATTCGAAACCACAGATTTCAACATTTATTGTTGAAATAGATGTTTCGAGAAATGAAAGGAGATGATGGACTATAACACTGTTGTTATAGTAAATGATTTCCGAAAGGAAATGTTTTTGTATAGTATTGGGATTTATATATCTATTTTAATTTCGAATCCCTATACTAGTGATTTTGGGTTGTAGTAACGATGTTTTACGCAACATTCGTTTTGGCCCAAATAAATATGTTAAGTGAATGATTTCCTTAAAGAAAGAGATATATACTTAATTCGGTTTAAGTATATTGAATATTTTCTAAGTGTTGAAAATAAAAGATTGTGAATTACTTATTTAATAAGTATGGAATTGTTTTCCAGTATAAAGTGAATAATTAGAATTTATCTTTTTGAAGATAAATTGAAATAGATAGTTGAAATTGTATATGCATGGATATTTTGAAATATAAATTCATTATGGAATTTATATGTGAAAGGGAATTTGTTTGAAAATAAATGTTGATTTATTTTTGAAGTGTTGAAATTATATATCTTGTAAAGATATTTTGGAAAAATAAATAATTTGGAAAATTATTTGGAATCTGGTGATGTGTGCATATCCAGTGATAGTTCAATAACCGACTATCAATATTTCCCTTTGAATGGGTATTTGATGTGATTTGATTGAATTTGAATGCACACTTATTTTTGAATAAGCGCTCACTATTCGGGTTAACCGGGAAAGGACCATGGGGTCGTATAACCCACTCCGAATATGTGATACGTCGTTGTGAATCGCATTTGAAGATCGGTGTTGAAGACCGGTATTTGCGAGAGCGATAGGATGACCTATCGATTGTTTCTGCACCGAGTCGCGCCGGTATAGAAACTCCCTAAGTGATGGGAAATCCGATCAGGATTGTGAATATCCGGATTGCAAGGACTTCTTTGTAAGTGCCTTCGGTTCTGTTCGATCCCGGAACAGACTTGTATGGATTGTATGTCTGACATTACAAGTTGAGATATAAAGCCGATTTCTTTCAAATATATTTCTGTTGGTGGCGGAGAATTTATTCTTTGCTTAACACCCTTCTTTGAGACGCATGTGCTCAAAGGTTATATAGTTGAAGTTATCAGCGATATATTCCCAGTTTGGTAATGTGACATGCTGAGTGATGCTGAAATGATCATTGTGTTGATTATTGTGATAGGATCATTTATTTGATCGTCTATCTTAGTGATCATTGTGTTGATCATTTGTTGACCCAAAGCATGGCTTTTGTATAAAGTATGTTTTTGTGGACGTGAATTCGTCGAGCCTCACATCCCGGAAATGGTCAAAACAGGAAAGAAGCGGCAAGGTTATGAGGGGTAGCACCCTTTAGGATGTGTCCATTTCCTTCTGGAAAAGGGTGGTATCATGGTATGGAGCCCAGATACTTACTCATGTTGAAAACACTTTGTTATGATTGTGTGAATTGATTAGAGAGCGCTCTCGGATAAAGGTCCCAAAGGACCGGGGGATGGCATATTCGGTCAGTTGTTACTCAGTTAGGAGTAACCCGGCCTTGTGTTGGTTGAGATCCGGTTTGGTTCTCGGGGATGTCCATCCAGAGGCATTCTCAGTGGCAATGGGAAGTTCCTTGGCCTGACCATTTGTTGGAAATCCAATTCCCAATACGAAACTTGTACGGTATTAGTTGTAGAACCTGCTATTCACTTATGGTGGTCACCACTGTTTGGATAGTAGCTATAGTAGGCATAGTTCGAAATGTCTATGCTGGCTAAGATTTATATTCTACTTTCGAAATGAATTTTTTCTACACTATACACTAATAATAATATCAAATGTTATTTTAAATGCGTATCAAGCATCTTTGACTATCATAAGGAGAAATCTCCTCCGATTCTGCGTTTGCATGTGTGTGTGTGCGGGAGGCCTTATGGTAGTCTCATTTTTAAAAGCATTGCGAATTGAATTAAAAATATTCCTCTATTTTGATTTTAAAGATAAATAAACTGTTTTGAGTTCTCACACCAGTCACATGACTGACTTGGAGTTTATTGTTTTCCTTCCTAAACTCTGGGTGCCCACCAATTTCCACACGGGCAGTCAAGAGACAGGTTTATCAGGATATTCTGGAGTTGCTGGAGGCAAGCTGGATGGCATGGCATATTACTTATTTAGTATTTCTTTTTCCGCTGTTTGTTGATGTATGTTGTTGTACACTCTGATGATATGATGTGATGTAATATGATGATAATGTAATAACTGATATAGTCCTTTGTTTAAAGATTATTCATTTATTATTATATGTTGTTCCGCTGCGAATTGTGAGATTCTGAAGTTGTTCTGTTATTTCTTTCTGTTCCGTTCTATTTTTAAAATTCTTCTATCTTCTGTTTTTCAAATTCTCTGTTTTCTTTCTGTTTTCTTCTATTTTAAAATGTTCTACCTTCTTTTCTCTCTTCTCTCTATTTTCTATCTTTCTATTTTCTTCTACCTTTTTCTTTTCTTTCTTTCTTCTTTTTAAAACCCATAACATCTCGGTTTTCGGCCTTTGATTTCTCGGCAGTCGATAAAGTGAGTGTCGATGTTGAATTTTCGAAGAACGAAAATCCGCGTTCGTTACAAGTCTTATCAATATTTGTGCATTGGTGAATTTGTATGTCATTAACTTTTGTGATTGGCATTGATATAATGATCAATACTTATGGTTTTAGTGAATAAAAATAAAGAGTATGACATTCTTTTTGATCTTTGAGAAAATTCTTGTGATATTGATTAATCTCTTGTTGATTTTCAATTACATACTTATCACAGTATGGTTTTATGGTTATCATACTTTTTTGTCATATCTCTTATTCTATATCATTTCATCCGATATTTATAGTTAGACTGATCCGTTTATTATTTTCTTATTAAATAATACTCGGGTCAGAACGAGATGTTACAGGTGCTTCTGCTTGACTTCACATCTGGGATTATCACCCTGACTTTTGGCTAACTACTTAGATTAGTAGTTTTGTTGTATACATTTGAGATATAGCCTCATTGATGTATCCATATTGTTTTGTCTAGCACTTGTAGCTATTCTTTTGTGATATTGTGGATCTTGTTTGAACACTACTCTGATACACACTTTTAAGTGTTATATTCATATCTATTTCCGCCTTTGTGATATGGATGTCTGTGACTGATTTGTGTTATGTTTATTTCTATATTTGTTTCCGAAGAATATATGTAGCCACTATGTAGTAGCTTTGAGTATGTATCGGTATGTCGGATTTCCTCCTGAAACCAAATGAATGTTGTACTATCTGACATATCGGTGCTCGTACAAAGCAATTACACAGAGGGTCGCTCCTCAACAGCCTTATTCTCCGTGCTAGTTGACGGCATTACACCATATGTCCTTGGCTAGAGTGGGTATAGAGGTGGGGCGTCACAACGAATCTTTTGTGTAAAAAAAATCAAAAGTGGAAATTTGTTGTGATTGACTAGAAATCTGAATATAACACTTATTTTTAAAAATAAGCGCTCGTTATTCGGATTAGCCGGGAGAGGGCTTTGTGTCATAAAATCCATTTTGAATAATGATATGACGAAATGGGATTGCATTTGAAGATAGTGTTGAAGACCGGGTATTTTCAAAAATGAAAGGATTACCTGTCGAATGTCTCTGCACCGAATGACCCCGGTATAGAGATTTGATCACCCTTTGTGATGGGGATTCCAGACGTGATTAGTGAATATCCGGATTGCAAGGACTTCTTTGAAGTGCCTTCGGTTCTAGGAACGGACTTGTACGGATGTTTGTCTGACGTTACACTTTGAGATGTAAAGCTAGTATCTATCAAATACATTTCTGTTGGTGGCGGAGAATTTATTCTCTTAGTTTAACACCCTTCTTTGAGATGTACGAGCTCAAAGGTTATGTAGTTGATGGTTAATAATGATATATTCCCAATTTGGTAATGTGTCATACGAAGTGCTGCTGATCATTTGTTGATCGAAGCATGACCTTTGTGAAAAGCGTAGCTTTGTGGATGAGACTTCGTCAGACCTCACACCTCGAAAATGGTCGAAACAAGAAGAATACGACAAGGTTTGTTTAGGGGTAGCGCCCTCAGGGTATGTCCATTTCCTTCTGGGAAAAGGTGGTATCATGGTATGGAGCCCAGATATTTAACCTATGTGGTTGCTGCAAATTTCTTGCTTTGTGGTTGTTGCTGTATGGTTGAGAATCATCGGATAAAGGTCGGTAACGACCGGAGGTGGCATACTTGTAGGGTTATCTAGTTACAACTGTATTACAGCATGAGGTAACTCGGCCTTGTGTTGGCAGAGATCCGGTTAGGTTCTTGGGTTGTCCCTCCAAAGGCGCACCCATGTGGCATAGGAAGTTCCTTTGCCTAACCATTTGTTGGAAATCCAAAGAAACAATACACACCCTGTATGGTTTTTATTGTATAACCTACCATAGAATGTGGCGGTAACCTGCTATTGGACATGGTAGCTATAGTAGGCATAGTACGAAATATCTGTGCTGGCTAAGATTAATATTATACTTTTGAAATGTTTTCCACACTATGCACTAATGATAATTTTAAAAAGAATTTTGCATATCAAGTATTTTTGACTATCATAAGGAGAAATCTCCTCCAATTTTGCATTTGCATTGTGTGTGCGGCGGGAGGCCTTATGGTAGTTTCATTTTCCAGAAGCATAGCGGATTTCTTTTCTTTGTGAAAATAACTGTTTTTTAAGATCTCACACCAGTCCCATGACTGACTTGGAGTTTATTGTTCTCTTTCTAAACTTTTGATGCCCACAATTTGCCACACGGGCAGTCTAGATTCAGGTTATCATTATTCTGGAGCGATGTCGAGAAAGTATGCTATGGAAATCTGGAGTTCAAGCTGGATGGCGAGGCATATCACTTGTATATATTGTATTCTTTTCCACTGTTTGTTGTTGCAACACACAGATGATGTAATGTAAAACTAATATAGTTCTTTGTTTTAAAAATATTCATTTATCTATTATATGTTGTTCCGCTACGAAATGTGAGATTCTGTTATCGTTTCGGTTTCTTCTTCTATCTTCTTCTTCTTTAACCCTAACGGTTCGGTTTTTCGGCATTCGATTGTGCGGCATTTGATATACAGTGGACGTATTGATGTCAACTCTCGGGCGTCGAAAAATTAGGTTGTTACTGTGTGGTATCATAGCATTTGGTTCAGCGACAACCTTGACTCTGGTGGGGATTACTCATTAAAGATAGAGTCAATAGTACTCTAGAATGAGTTTGAGCATATTAATAGATATGAGCGCGTATTTTTTAGTGAATATAAAAAATTGGTTTATATTGTGTTGACTTATCGGTTGATTGTTTATAGATTCTGGTCGGTGCAGTTTAACCAATTGTATAGATAAGGGTTTCTAAACTCTAAAACAAGATAAACCGACACAGTATTGTTTTAAAATTGGGTAAATGAAATAATATTACCCAAATTATTTTTATATAAAAGGAATAATTTTCTATAAATTATTATAGTATATGGTTGCTTGGATGTCAAGAAGTGATAATATTAAATTATTAACATTTAATTGTGAAATTGATTAAGAAATTGAAAACATAACCAAAGGATAAGAATATATATCCATAAATAAATGGGATTTGTAAATATAAATTGTAAATGTGATTTATAATTAGAAATAGAATTCCAGAAAAGTATTTGAAAGAATTTGAAAAGATTTGAAATTTTGAAATTTGGAAAAGATTAAATTCCTTTGGAATTTGGAAATGGTTTTCAAAGGATTTGGAAAAATGTTTTTTTAGGGATAAAAGCACAAAACTCTTTTCGGTCGCTGGAAAATAACTTCGGTGATGACTGTAGCATCATCGATGTTCATTTTCAAGTTTCCAGGGGAGAAATTGCTGCCAAATTGTTTTGAATTGAAGTTGTTTGGAAAACCGGGTATGGTTTTGGGAATTCAAAGGATAATTTGAATTTGTTCCAAAAATGATTTTGAAATGTTGGAAAGACTCTGGAATCTAATAAAAATAGTTATGGAATAAATTTATTAAGGTGGAGAATAAAATTGTGAATGAATAGATGAATTTACAATTGCAAGTAAATGAAAGTGAAATTAAATGTTGAAATTCATTTCGAATTTGTAAGTAAATAGAACTGGAATTGGAATTGAATTTGATTTGTGATAAACAAAGCGAAGTATTGATATAAAATTAGTAAGTGAAACTAATTGAAGGAATGACAAAGAAAATATGGTTTGAAATGAACCGAATTCAATAATTATAAATGAAAGGTAAATTGAATTCATATAGAATTTGAAATCCAGTTTAAATATAAGTAGATATTAATCTAAGTGGGAAATTGAAAATAAATATAGGAAATACGTAAAATACTTGTATCGAACTTAAGAAACGAATGGTGTAATCCTTATGTAAAAAAATTGGAGTTAAGAAAATATTCTAAATTGAAAAGTGAATGAAGATTAAACTGGAAATCGTGAAATGGTAATTGTGAATAAGTGAATGAAAATCAAAATCAATGTGAATAAAAGAAAAGAAAATTGATATAGCTAATAATCAATTTGGAATAAATACGTAGGATCTACATATATTATTTTATTCGCATAGCGATTTGATCTAGAATTCGAGCATAGAATTTCGAGATAGTTATATCGATTCGAGTTGGGATTTATGACACGATTTTTGACAACGAACCTGGATATGGATTTTCGGTTGATTCTGGAAATTATCTATTATAGTTTATGGCTATGCAAGGAGAATGATAGTATCTAATCAAGAAATCAGATCTGAGTCTGCATTAGGAAGCCGGGTGGACGATACTAGCTAGTTCGGAAGTGAAATTGTGTGTTCGAGTGAGCGATCGAAGTTGGTATTGCATACGAATGATATATGGACATCGTCGGATATGAAAAAAAATATATTAAAACTTTTACAAAGAAATGCGCAAAATGATAAATAGGATATACAGGTGTTATAAAGGTAAAAGATAAATTAGGATTTGATTTCGAAGATAAATTTGAATTACTCAAAAAAGGTGTGTATTTTAATTTTCGGTATGAAATTTGATGACTTTCTTGTCTAGCCGCTTGGCTTTTCGTTTTCTTTTTGAGATCTGGGGGCCCATTATGGCATTTTGTAGTCGTACTGAGCTAGCCACGCAAAAAAGACGCTGGTGAAATTTTTTGAAAAGTTAGAGAGTTAGAAAATTTTGAGAAATTTTTTGAAAGTTTAAAATTTGAATTTAAATTTAAATTTGAATTGATAAGAAAACGGTATTGTTTGAAATTTATGGTTGATTTTGGAAAGTTAGTTAAAGTGATAAGGAGTTGTTAATAAAAAGATTTGTTTTGGCAAGTTGATAAAACTATTGGGTTTTGGGTAAAATGATAAACGGGTTAAGGATCATTCTTCTTAACTAGTAATTTTGATACGGAATTCTTTTAAGGGGGAAGAATGTGACGACCCAAGAATTTTAACATTTGAAATTGTAATATTTCAATAATTTTAATGTTTGGAAGATATTTTAAGCTTGAATTTCATATATCACTATGGATTTGGCAATTAAATTTTTTGAATTTAATAATATGGAATCGGGTAAATTATGAAATCTGAAATTCTGAGCTTGTCAAAAATATTTTAAAGGCTTATAATATATTGATGATACTGAAGATAATGGAAGCTTCAGAATTGGATTTGAAAACGTTTTGTTCAGTTTTGAATATATATCGTTTAAATCGATATTTAAAAAATAGCCTTCCAAGGCACAGTTTCAGAATTCGACGAAACCAGTTCCGTTAGATCCATAATAGTGTTTTATTATCAGATTTCAATTTTTGTAGCATTTGGGGTTGTCGTTTGGCCATACGATAAGCAAACGAACTAAAATTTTTATCGAAATTTAATTTAATAACTAGGTTCAAGAAGCTATCTTCTCCATACGATCGAATTTGGACTCGGAACCTTTTCCATTACATTCGTGATAGAGGTATAACTTTATGAACGCCTGGTGGCATGCATCGATTGAAGATTTGAGATTTCAGACTTCGTTTTTCAAACTATTTAAATTTAAATTTAGAAGAAAAATAATATGTATATTCGATATAATTCTTTCTCAAGGAATTATTACACGTGTTCTTCATTCTGCAGCACATGTCATTTTTATGCATGCGTACGTGTTAAAATAAAAATTCAAAGCCAGATAAAAAATAAAAGAGAATGCAAAGTCCAAAATCGAAATCGAAATGGCGGCCTTGTTCCTTACTTGCTCGTTCCTCTTTCGATAATTAGGGCTTGAGATTATCGACGTTGCCTGTCAAATTTTCGAGCCAAGGTCGTGGCTAATTGCGTCTGCGAGTTCAAAGGCAGGTTGCGGGCTCGTTAGTGAACTTTGTGGTCTGGTATCGCGTGTTTGGAGGGAAGAGGCTATCATGAGGCAAATAGTGGCAATGGCGATTTTCGATCAAGGTTGGTGGAGCTGCCATGAGCTCGCGTGGAGGCGAAGCTGTTGGGGGAATCGCGATTTCTCGAAGGCAGCTCTGAGAATAGACTCGAGCAGCGCGAGGTAAAGGCGTTTGCGAGGCGTAGGAGGTGATGGTGATGCCTGTCTGGGCGGTGCGATTGGCTAGGTTTTGGTCGCTGCGTGACTTGGGTTGCTTGATTAGCAGTAAGGTATAAATTCAATTTCAGTTTATTATATATATATATATATATTAAATTATGTGTAGACTGTAATATATATATATATATATATGCAGTTTCAATTTTATACGCATGAAGAGAATATAATGTTTATAGTGAAAAGATTTTTTTTTACTGTTGTTTGTTTATAGAAAATAAAAATAAGTATACATATATAAATTTCAGATCTAGTTTTAGATATTTAAAATATTGAATTACGGTGAATAATTAGGTTAATTAACTTATTTAATTATTTTTACCAAAGATTATTAAATTAGAAAATAATTAGTTTCAATGAAATCATTTGTTTAAATTAAAATTATTAAATGGGAATCTAATTATTCGATTTATTTCGAATATTGATAAACTATATAAATATTTATACATGGTCTAAATCGAGAAACAAGCCTGAATGAAAATGGATTGCATGAATAATAAAGGTGAGATCTTCTCACTCAATTGATTATAATTAGAATTTCAATTATTGATTGATTGTTTGAATGGATATATGTGTGTGTGTGTCTATATATATATATATACATATATATATATATATATATATATATCTGGAGCGATTGATTTCCCGCATTATATAGCGGATGAGACCCTATGAGCCGCATAACAGCGGATGATATTATATAATCCCATATACTGCGATATTCCTCCTCGAAGTGGAATAAGTATTTAATTGTTGTGCTAACATTTGTGGATGCTGGGAAAACAGGTTGGAGGGATCCAAATGGATTCCTCAAATATTTGAATTTGTTTCAATGTTGTGTGTTGATTATTTATAATATGTGTATGATTATATTTGTGATTGAAATCATTGAAAGTTGTGGTTTAGCTGAATATAATTTTGGTATCGTAGGATACCAGAAATATAGAATTGGATTTTTGGAAATTAAAAGCAGAAAATTTTAAGTAAAGTAATTTTTAAAGAATTGGGAATTTAAAAGGGTGAAGAATGATTTTTGTAATCCTATCGAATAAATTCCAAAATATGGGGAAAATATTTTAATAAAGGGATTTTAAGTCATATTGTTTAATAGTTGAAGAATTTATTTAAAAATTCGGATTTTTAAAAGTTTGGAAAAAATAAAGGAAGTTATTTTAAAAGGTAAAAAATTTTGAAATCAATTTGGAAATTGATTTAATGTTTGGAAATAAATTTTTGAAATCAATTTGAAAATTTGGTTTGGTGTTTAAAAATAAATCTTTTTGAAATCAATTTGAAAATTTGGTTTGGTGTTTAAAAATAAATCTTTAGGAAATCAATTTGAAAATTGATTTGGTGTTTGAAAGTAAATTTGGAAATCAATTTGGAATTTGATTTGGTGTTTGAAAATAAATTTGAAAATCAATTTGGAATTTGATTTGGTCTTTGAAAGTGAATATTTGAAAATTGATTTGAAAATCGTATCAGTGGATATTTGGAAATTTAAATTCACAAAAGGAATATATAAAGGAAAGGGAAATTTGTTTTGAAAATAAATATTGGTTTATTTTGAAAGTGTGGAAAGAAATTTGCGGATATGGAATTTGAATTGAAATAAAACAAGAAAGATTTATTAATTGATTTAAATGGACCATTTTGAAATGGAAAGAGTACTCTTCCTTGGAAAGCCAAGTAAGATTTCAAAATAGCTTATAAATATAAATTGAAATTTTTTATGGATGGTTATAGAAAGAATGTTTTGGAGAAATTATTTTATTTAGTTATTTTGAAAATCTTCAAAGTAAAAATTTGTTTAATTAATTATAGAAGCGATTATTTAAATATTTAATTGATATTTGTTTCAGAAAATGGTTATTTAAATAGTTATACCCTATCTACTAATTTTATTTTACAATTAGTTTGGACTTGACGTTTTACATGAGATATTGGTATAATGTTTTCATAACTAATATTTAAATAAGTGTTTAGAAATAGTTTTTATTCTAATTGTTTCCTAGTATATATTTTTGGATAAGTGGTTTAAATTATTTTAAATATTTGAACTCGGCAAATTTTCAGTGGAAATGAATAAATATTTGGAAATTTATTCCACGTGAGGAAAATGATTTGAAATTTGTTTTCAAAGTTTTGAAATGTTAAAATTATATGTTGCGAAGAAATTTTGAAAATAAATAATTGAGGGAAAATTATTTAAAATTTGGTGATTGTTGTGAATTATTGATTGATTGTTAAATAACCGACTATCAATATTAGCCTTTAAATGGTATTTGAATTTCGATGCGACCGGGGGGTCAGATTCCAAACGGTTATCCGAAAACCACATCGAATCTTTGTGATGAATCTTTTGTGTAAAAAAAAATCAAAAGTGGAAATTTGTTGTGATTGACTTGAAATCTGAATATAACACTTAATTTTAAAAATTAGCGCTGCTTATTAAGATTAGCCAGGAGAGGACTTTGTGTCATAAAACCCATTCCGAATAATGATACGACGAAATGGGATTGCATTTGAAGATGGTGTTAAAGACCGGGTATTTTCAAAAACGAAAGATTACCTATCGAATGTCTCTGCCCCGAATGGCCTCGGTATAGATATTTGATCACCCTTTGTGATGGGGATTCCGGACGTGATTAGTGAATATCCGGATTGCAAGGGCTTCTTTGAAGTACCTTCGGTTCCGTTCAAACCTAGAACGGACTTGTATGGATGTATGTCTGACATTACACTTTGAGATGTAAAGCTGGTTTCTATCAAATACATTTCTGTTGGTGGCGGAGAATTTATTCCCTTAGCTTAACACCCTTCTCTAATACGTGCGAGCTCAGAGATTATGTAGTTGATGGTTACTAGTGATATATTCCCAATTTGGTAATGTGGCATACGAAGTTCTGTTGATGATTTGTTGATTGAAGAATGGCTTTTTTGAAAAGCATAGCTTTGTGGACGAGACTTCGTCATACCTCACACCCTGCAAATGGTTGAAACGGGAAGAATGAGGCAAGGTTTGTTTGGAGGTAGCGCCCTCAAGGTATGTCCATTTTCTTCTGGGAAAAGTTGGTATCATGGTATGGAGCCCAAATATTTAACCTATGTGGTTGCTACAAATTTATTGCTTTGTGTTGTTGTTGTGTGGTTGAGGATCCTCGGATAAAGGTCGGTAAAGAGACCGGGGTGGCATACTTGTAGGGTTATCTAGTTACAGCTGTTTTACAGCGTGAGGTAACCCGGTCTTGTGTTGGCAGATATCTGGTTAGGTTCTTGGGTCATCCCTCCAGAGGCGCACCCATGTGGCATAGAAAGTTCCTTAGCCTGACCATTTGTTGGAAATCCAATGAAACAATACGCGTCTTGTATGGTTTTATTTGTATAACCTGCCATGTAATATGGCAGCAACCTGCCATTGAACATGGTAGCTATAGTAGGCATAGTACGAAATGTCTATGCTGGCTAAGATTCATATTATACTTTCGAAATGTTTTCCACACTATGCACTAATGATAATATTAAAATGAATTTTGTGTATCAAGCATGTTTGACTATCATAAGGAGAAATCTCCTCCAATTAAGTGTTTGCATTGTGTGTATGGCGGGAGGCCTTATGGTATTTCACTTTCCAAAAGCATAGCGGATTTCTTTTCTTTGTGAAAATAACTTTTTTTAAGATCTCACACCAGTCCCATGACAAATTTGGAGTTTATTGTTCCCTTTATAAACTCTGGGTGCCCATAATTTTTCACATGGGCAGTCCAGAGTCAGGTTATCATTATTCTGGAGCGAAGTCGGGAAAGTATGCTGTGGAAATCCAGAGTTCAAGCTGGAAGGCGAGGCATATCACTTGTATATGTTATATTCTTTTCCACTATTTGTTGTTGTAACATTCTGATGTTATAATGTAAAACTGATATAGTTCTTTGTTTTAAAAATATTCATTTATCTATTACACATTGTTCCGCTGCGAAATGTGAGATTCTGTTATTGTTTCTATTTCTTCTTCTATCTTCTTCTTCTTTAAGCCTAACGGTTCTATTTTTCGGAATTCGATTGTGTGGCATTTGATATAGTGGACGTATTGATTTAGACTCTCGGGCGTCGAAAAATTGGGCTGTTACCGTGTGGTATCAGAGCATATGGTTAAGTGATAACCTTGGCTCTAGTGGGGATTACTCATTAGAGATAGAGTCAGTAGTACTCTAGAATGGGTTTGAGTGTATTAATAATATGACCGCGTATTGGTTAGTAAATATAAAAAATGGTTTTATATTGTGTTGACTTATCGGTTGATTGTTTATAGATTCTGGTTAGTGCAGTTTGGCCAACTGTATCGATAGGGGTTTCTAAACTCTTAAACAAGATAAACCGACACGATATTGTTTTAAAATAGGGTAAATGAAATAATATTACCCAAATTATTTTTATATAAAAGGAATAATTTTCTGTAAATTATTATAGTATATGGTTGCATGGATGTTAAGAAGTGATAGTATTAAATTATTATCATTTAAGTGTGGAATTGAATAGGAAATTGAAAACATAACCAAAGGATAGGAATATATATCCATAAATAAATGTGATTTGTAAATATAAATTGTAAATGTGATTTACAATTTGAAATAGAATTCCAGAGAAGTATTCGAAAGAATTGGAAAATATTTGAAATTTTGAAATTTGAAAAAGATTAAATTCCTATGGAGTTTGGAAAAGGTTTTCAGAGGATTTGGAAAAATGTTATTTTTTAGGGATAAAAACACTAACACTTTCCGGTCGCTGGAAAATAACTTCTGTGATGACTGGAGCATCGTCTATTTTCATTTTCGAGTTTCCAGAGGAAGAGTTGCTGCCAAATTGTTTTGAATTGAAGTTGTTTGGAAAACTGGGTTTGGTTTTGGGAATTCCAAAGATAATTTGAATTTATTTCGAAAATGATTTTGAAATGTTGGAAAAAATCTGGAATCTGATAAAAATGTTATGGAATAAAATTTATTAAGGTGGAGAATAAAATTGTGAATGAATAAATGAATTTACAAATGCAAGTGAATGAAAGTGAAATTGAATGTTGAAATTCATTTCGAATTTGTAAGTAAATAGAAATGGAATTGTCATTGAATTTGATTGGTGATAAACAAAGCGAAGTATTGAAACAAAATTAGTAAGTGAAACTAATTGAAGGAATGACAAAGAAAATATGGTTTGAAATGAACTGAATTCAATAGTTATAAATGAAAGATAAATTGAATTCATATCAAATTTTAAATACAGGTTAAATATAAGTAGATATTAACCGAAGTGGCAAATTGAAAATAAATATAGGAAATATGTAAAATACTTGTATCGAACTTAAGAAACGAATGGCGTAATTCTTAAAAAAAATTGGAGTTGAGAAAATATTCTAAATTAAAAAGTGAATGAAGATTAAACTTGAAGTCGTGAAACAGTAATTGTGAATAAGTGAATGAAAATCCAAATCTATGTGAATAAAAGAAAAGAAAATTGATATAGCTAATAATCAATTTGGAATATATACGTAGGTTGTACGTATATTATTTTATTCGCATAGCGATTTGATCTAGAATTCGAGCATAGAATTTCGAGATAGTTATATTATTTGAGTTGGGATTTTTCACTCGATTTTCGACGGCGAACATGGATATGGATTTTTGGCTGATTTTGAAAATTATCTATCATAATTTATGGCCATGCAATGAGAATGACGGGTTTTGATCAACAAACCAGATCTAAGTCCACACTAGGAAGTCGGGTGGACGATACTAGTTCGAAAGTGAAATTGTTTGATCGAGTGAGCGATCGAATTTGGTATTGCATATCATTGATATATGGACATTGTACGGATTTAAATAAAATAAACATTCAAACTTTTGTAAAGAAATATGAAAAATGATAAGCAGGATATACAGATGTTATAAAAGCAAAAGATAAATTTGGATTTGATTTCGAAGATACATTTGAATTGCTCGAAATCGGTATGTATTTTAAATTTCAGTATGAAATTTGCTGATATTCTTGTCTCGCTGCTTGGCCTTTTGTTTTCTTTTTGAAATCTGGGGGCCTATTGTGGCATTTTGTAGTCTTACCGAACTAGCTGCACAAAGGAGACGCTGGTGAAATTTTCGAAAATTTAGAGAGTTAGAAAAATTTTGACAAAATTTTGAAAGTTTAAAATTTGAATTTAAATTTATATTTGAATTGTTAAGAAAACAATATTGTTTGAAGCTTATAGTTGATTTTGGAAAGTTACTTAAAGTGATAAGGAGTTGTTAATAAAAAGATTTGCTTTGCCAAGTGTAACGACCCTAGATTTTAATTTAATTTAAATTGATAATTAAATGAATTTCTGAATAAAATTGTAAGGGAAATTGATTTTAAATGATGCGAGTTTCCCCGAATCAAATAGAAAATATATTAAGTCATATGGGTTTGAAAATATGTATATATTGGATTTTTAATAAATTCTTATATTAGTGGTTTGAAAAATATATATTAAAGTATATACATTGACACAAGTACGAAATGAATAAATAAGTGAATTGTTAATTTATTATTGATGGTTAAAATATATATAATAAATACAAGACAATAAATAAGAAGTAAATAAAATATAAGATATAACAATATAAAGTAAATATATATATATATATATATATCTTAATCTCATATTAATAAATCAATACAAAATAATACCAATGGAGTAGGCTACAAAAGTAATAAGAGTAAAATAAAAATAGAAGTTCACTTATTTTGTAAAGTAAAATAATTCATACTTAAGCTATGAATAAAAATAAGAACATTGATATAAAATATAATCAATAAGGATTCAAAACAAATAAATAAGCAAAGTATGAATCAAAACAAAGTAGAACATAGAAACAAATTAATTAAATCTAACAACATGTTATTCATTAAAATTACAAAGCAATATATATACTCAGCTGAAAATAAGAAGTAAGTAAAAACATTAACTAATAACTTAACAACATAATTAAAATAGAAACTTATTTACATTATAAAGTGCTAATTTATAACCAATATATGAAGTGTGGTTTTAACAATTGTATACAACAAAGAACAGGTTGAACATGAGAAAAGAAAGATGTGTACTAGCTTATAAAATAAAGCAAAGACCTGGAAGAAAAACGAAAGCATGAAGACAATAAACATATATTTAACTAAAGCAAAGTACAAAGAAAAGTAATACAAAATCATCTCAGCACAATCAACTAAAAGCAAGATAAGTATGGCTGAAGTAAACAAATTGTACAAAATAGTGTATACCCTACTGTACAAACATATGAACATCCCTGTAAACCTATATTTGATACCAACTTCCTTCCTCACTTCAGTTTCATCCACCATAACTGAAAAAGAAAAAAAAAAAACTAAGAAACCTCTAAAAAGAATACCATCTCAACTTAAACAATGCAAATCAATGCAACTTGGAGATTTAAAGAAGGTCTCAGCAAGCAAATTTCAAAAGCCTGATACAAATTGAAGGCTCTGTTCCTTTTTCTCAAAAACAGAGGTGAGTAAACTTCTTTGATCTGATCTAAAAAAAATGGATGTAGTGATTTATGTTGAAGTGAAGCTGTGAGATATGGTTGCATTTATACAAACATGAATATATACCTGTGTATGTCTGTTGAACAGGCATATTGCCTCCATTTTTACATTACAGGTTACAAAACCTGTTTATGAAAAAAAATGAATTTCAAAAATCTTTCCCTCTAATCCTCTTTAGGCTTTAAGTTTAAAACAAAACATGCTAGTACAACCATGATTTAAGTTTTAAAAATAATTTTAAGTATAAATTATTAAAGTATTTTCTGAAAAATCAAGAAAAACAAATGAATACAAAACATATCAAAAAATTCGAGAGTCAAGATTTCTTGTTTCAGTTACATCATCGAAACGTTTTCGAAAATGATGAATTTTAAAGGTGAAATCACGATTTTTAAGTTTTTAATTTGTGGGAAATTTTGGGTTGAACGAAAAATGTTTTTTCATCGATTTCCGATGATCGGCGCAAGGATGATCGTCGAAATCAGGGCTGAAGGAGGATGAGGGTCTGGGGATCATCAGAAAATTGTGGAATGAATTTCTTGAACGCCGTGGTGGTTGAACGTGGTTGGTCTAGGGTTTTAACCCTGTGTTTTGTTGGTTAAAATCGTGAGGCATTTGCGTCGTCGTCATCGAATTTTAGACGATCGGACCGGGGGCGATGAGTTCGTGGTTGAACGGTGGAGCTCTGGTAGTGATCGTGGGGTCGTTGATGATCTATGGTGGCGGTACGAGGAAGTTTGTGGTGATCGATTTTTTTTCCAGGTTGGATTAAGTTCCTCGATTTCGTTTTCGAGGTGACTAGGTGGTTTGGATGATCGTGGTGGGATGCGAGGGTGGTTTGTGACTTGCGGCGATCATCAGTGATGATCAACGTCGTCGATCGCGACTGTGCACGTGCACCGGGCACGTTTGTGTACTGGGGAGTGAGTAGCCTGGGGGGAGGGGAAGACGAAAGAAGAAACTCGAATTTTTTCTTTGGGGATTTGGGTGCAGGCTCGATCTTGCGTGGGTGTTCCAGTATGATTTGCTTTTAAAGCTTAAATTAAACAAAGGAAAAAAAAAAGGGTTGTCTCGGGAAATTTGGGAATTAGTTTGGGATAGATTAGCAACTACAGAGTTTTCAGTTTCAAGCTAAAACATGTTTCAGTTTTAAGGAATGAGTTCTCAAACTTTGAAGTTGGGGTGTAATCAAGCTTAAACTGAATAAAAATAATTAATGAGTAAATTAAGAAGATTAATTGTCTTGAAGAATAAATTAACTTAAGACATGAAAATTAATTGGTAAATGATAATTAATTCTAAGTTGTTTCAGAGAATTTAAATAAGTTAAATGTTTTAGGATTAGATTTCAACTCTTTGAAATTTCTTTATAATAAAATATTACTTAAACAAGTAATTTAAAGGATTTTTAAAATTTGTTTAAACTTTACTAAAGACAAAGGAGGGTTCATTTTTAAATCTTGAGTTCAAAATGATATTTAGAAAGGCAAGTTGAAATAAAAAGGATTTCAAACATATTTGCAAATGATATTTAAATCACTAGTACGAATAAGTTCACCTTAAATTTAATAAAGATTGAATGAATTGTATTACATTAATTATTAAATTAGTTAGAATGATAATTAATGTTTTGAATCAATTTAATTTGTAATTGTAAGTTTAACTTTATTAATTAAGGTTTAATTTCTTAAATAATTAATAAATTGGTTAATTAATTATGAAATTGGTTTAAAAAGAATTAATTTAAATTGATATGATTAATCAAGAATAATTTAATTAATTTAAGAAAATTATTTGATAATTGGATAGGTGAATTTACTTAGTGAAATTAATGGAGATAATTAATTATGGAATAATTAATTTATTTAACGAGTAATTAAGGAATTGATTAATTAATGTAATTAATTAAGTTGATTGATTAATAAATTTATATCAAATGATTTGTAATAAATTAATCCCGCTTATAAATGACTATTGAATACTTGACCATACTTATGAATGATTGTATGGTATAAGATGCATTGAATTGATTGTCCTATCTGATTTGTGATATTTTGTTCTGTGGATTGAGCTGTATATGATTCATTCATTGATTTATATTTGTATATTTCTGTTTTTGATCTGTAATGATTGAATGATGTTGCACTATTGTGTTAAACCCCTGGACCACACCATACACACACAAATATGGATTTCACGAGGAAATCGATTAAGTCACAGATTTTGAAATGATTTATAAAAATTGAATATTTGAATTCAAATGTTTTGGAAATGGAATCGGAATAAATGTGAAAAGCTTTTGGAATGAAATTTCAAGTTAAAATTTATTTTAATTTACTTGATTAAGTTTTGAAATTAAATAATTCAATTTAAATTTGAATTCGATATTTGGAATTGAATTCGATGATTGAAAATTATGGTTAAAGATATTATAAACAGGTTTGTATGAATTTAAACCATTTTAAAGGTTTTATTTTTGGGAATTTGAATTTAACCCAAGGATTTCAACTCGTATAAATAAATCAGATTTCCAAAATGAAAACTGTTGTTTTCAAATGATAAACACTTTTAGATAAGAACTGAGATTCCAGTTAATTAGGGGAATTTCAAGATTGAATGGAGAAATGATTTTCCTAAGTTATGAATGAATTTTTGTTGAAATCTATGAATTAAATCTGTTTATTTTTAACAGATTTAAATTGATGATTTGTTTAAATCAAATAGAAATGAAATTGTTTTGAAAGCTATAAGTTAAATCTTTGATTTAAAGATTTAACGAGTTAATCAATTGAAATGAAAATTGATTTGGAAAATATGTGAATGAATCTTTTGTTTAAAAGATTTAAATGTGAAAATTGTTTAAACCGTTAAAGGTTGTGAAAATAAATCTTTTTGTTTAAAGATTGAAAATGGTAATTTGTTAAACCATTTGAAAGAAAGTTTGAATTATTAAGTTGTGACTTAATTGAAATCCCATATCCATATGTTTTAAAAATATTTTCGCTCACTATTCGGTTTAACCGGGAAAGGACCTTTGTGTCGTATAACCCATTCCGAATATGTGATACGTCGTTATGGATAGCATTTGAAGACCGGTGATGAAGACCGGGTATTTGTGAAAGCGATAGGATGACCTATCGATTGTTTCTGCACCGAGTCGCGCCGGTATAGAAACTCCCTAAGTGATGGGAAAATCCGATTGGGATTGTGAATATCCGAGTTGCAAGGACTTCTTTGTAAGTGCCTTCGGTTCTGTTCGAACCCAGAACAGACTTGTATGGATTGTATGTCTGACATTACAAATTGAGATATAAAGCCGATTTCTTTCAAATATATTTCTTTTGGTGGCGGAGAATTTATTCTTTTAGCTTAACACCCTTCTCTGAGACGTACGAGCTCAGAGGTTATATAGTTGAAGTTATCAGCGATATATTCCCAATTTGGTAATGTGACATGCTGAGTGTTGCTGAAATGATCATTGTGTTGATTATTGTGATAGGATCGTTTATTTGATCGTCTATCTTAGTGATCATTGTGTTGATCATTTGTTGACCCAAAGCATGGCTTTTGTATAAAGTATGTTTTTGTGGACGTGACTTCGTCGAACCTCACACCCCGGAAATGGTCAAAACAGGAAAGATGCGGCAAGGTTATGAGGGGTAGCACCCTTTAGGGTATGTACATTTCCTTCTGGATAGAGGTGGTATCATGGTATGGAGCCCAGATATTTAACCTATGTGGTTACTACGAATTTATTACTTTGTGGTTGTTGGTTTTCGGGATCCCGTGAGAAAGGTCGTTTACGATCGGGGAATGGCGTGCTCGTGTCAGTAGTTACCCAGTTAGGGGTAACCCGGCCTTGTGTTGGCAGAGTTCCGGTTTGGTTCTCGGGGATGTCTTTCCAGAGGCATTCTCATGTGGCAATGGGAAGTTCCTTGGCCTGACCATTTGTTGGAAATCCAAAGAAACAATACGAGACTTGTACAGTATTAGTTGTATAACCTGCCATGGAATGTGGCGGTAACCTGCTATTGAACATGGTTAGCTATAGTAGGCATACGATAATGGTCGTATGTTGGCTAAGATTTATATTCTACTTTCGAAATGAATTTTTCTCTACACTATGCACTAGTAATAATATCAAATGTCCTTTTAATGCGTATCAAGCATCTTTGACTATCATAAGGAGAAATCTCCTCCGATTCTGCGTTTGCATTGTGTGTGTGTGCGGGAGGCCTTATGGTAGTCTCATTTTTAAAAAGCATTGCGAATTGATTTAAAATATTCCTCTATTTTGATTTTAAAGATAAATAAACTGTTTTGAGTTCTCACACCAGTCACATGACTGACTTGGAGTTTATTGTTTTCCTTCCTAAACTCTGGGTGCCCACCAATTTTCACACGGGCAGTCAAGAGTTAAGATTTATCAGGATATTCTGGATATTCAGGAGTTGCTGGAGGCAAGATGGATGGCATGGCATATTACTTATATAGTATTTCTTTTTCCGCTGCACTGTTTGTTGTTGTTGTACACTCTGATGATATGATGTAATGAAATGTGATGTAATGTAATAACTGATATAGTTCTTTGTTTAAAGATTATTCATTTATTATTATATGTTGTTCCGCTGCGAATTGTGAGATTCTGATGTTGTTCTTGTTTTCTGTTCCGTTCTATTCTCTGTTCTCTGTTTTTCTATCTCTTCTCTATTTTCTCTTTTTCTTCTATTTTAAAATGTTCTATCTTCTTTTCTGTTTTCTCTTCCCTCCATCTTCTATCTTTTTCTCTTCTCTTTTCCTAAATTCTTCTTTTTTAAAAACCCTCAGTGTTCGGTTTTCCGTCTTTCGATTCCTCGGCAGTCGATAAAGTGAGTGTCGATGTCGAATTTTCGGAAGACGAAGAATCGTGTCCTGACAATGTGGTATCAGAGCTAAGGGTTGAACTTTAGCTCAGGAGTGTAACACGTTAAGTAGCTCATTAGAGATAGGATGAAGTAAATCCTAGAATGAGTAACCCCTAAGATATCTGTTTGAATGCCTCAATAAATTCTCTTACTATCTACTGATAGTGAGTATGAGTGCAAGAAGAGAACGAGATAGAGGACAAGGGAATGCGACTATAATTAGTCAAAACTCTGTAACAACAGTGGAAATAACTTTCTCTATCAATCTCCTTTGATTCGTTTCTAAATTCTTTCGATTTCTTCGTACCAGCTACAAGAAGAAGTTTTGGTGCGGTGATGCTCTACGAATCGTTGTATGAAATTTTTATTTCGTATCTTCATCAATTTCTTATCAGTTTTTCGTTTTAAACTATAATGAATTTGAAAATTGAAATTGGAGATTTTAAATAAATTGAAAATTTTAAATTGAGTTAAATTGATTAATAAAATATGAAGGATAAATTGAATTGTATTGATAAAACGACATCGTTTGAAACCAAATTTTGAAATTCTATTGCAATTTATTGTGAATACCAAGGTCCGAAGAGGGACAAATTGGTATGTATTTTGAGATATTCCGACTCGAATTTGGAATCCATATCATGTATTTGAGAAATTATAGAAGATTGAATCTGTCTATCTCTGTGTTGTTTTCGTGCCTGCGAATTTCGAGGACGAAATTCTTTTAAGGGGGGAAGTCTGTAACAACCCTAGATTTTAATTTAATTTAAATTGATAATTAAATGAATTTCTGAATAAAATTGTAAGGGAAATTGATTTTAAATGATGCGAGTTTCCCCGAATCAAATAGAAAATATATTAAGTCATATGGGTTTGAAAATATGTATATATTGGATTTTTAATAAATTCTTATATTAGTGGTTTGAAAAATATATATTAAAGTATATACATTGACACAAGTACGAAATGAATAAATAAGTGAATTGTTAATTTATTATTGATGGTTAAAATATATATAATAAATACAAGACAATAAATAAGAAGTAAATAAAATATAAGATATAACAATATAAAGTAAATATATATATATATATATATCTTAATCTCATATTAATAAATCAATACAAAATAATACCAATGGAGTAGGCTACAAAAGTAATAAGAGTAAAATAAAAATAGAAGTTCACTTATTTTGTAAAGTAAAATAATTCATACTTAAGCTATGAATAAAAATAAGAACATTGATATATAAAATATAATCAATAAGGATTCAAAACAAATAAATAAGCAAAGTATGAATCAAAACAAAGTAGAACATAGAAACAAATTAATTAAATCTAACAACATGTTATTCATTAAAATTACAAAGCAATATATATACTCAGCTGAAAATAAGAAGTAAGTAAAAACATTAACTAATAACTTAACAACATAATTAAAATAGAAACTTATTTACATTATAAAGTGCTAATTTATAACCAATATATGAAGTGTGGTTTTAACAATTGTATACAACGAAGAACAGGTTGAACATGAGAAAAGAAAGATGTGTACTAGCTTATAAAATAAAGCAAAGACCTGGAAGAAAAACGAAAGCATGAAGACAATAAACATATATTTAACTAAAGCAAAGTACAAAGAAAAGTAATACAAAATCATCTCAGCACAATCAACTAAAAGCAAGATAAGTATGGCTGAAGTAAACAAATTGTACAAAATAGTGTATACCCTACTGTACAAACATATGAACATCCCTGTAAACCTATATTTGATACCAACTTCCTTCCTCACTTCAGTTTCATCCACCATAACTGAAAAAAAAAAGAAAGAAAAAAACTAAGCAACCTCTAAAAAGAATACCATCTCAACTTAAACAATGCAAATCAATGCAACTTGGAGATTTAAAGAAGGTCTCAGCAAGCAAATTTCAAAAGCCTGATACAAATTGAAGGCTCTGTTCCTTTTTCTCAAAAACAGAGGTGAGTAAACTTCTTTGATCTGATCTAAAAAAAATGGATGTAGTGATTTATGTTGAAGTGAAGCTGTGAGATATGGTTGCATTTATACAAACATGAATATATACCTGTGTATGTCTGTTGAACAGGCATATTGCCTCCATTTTTACATTACAGGTTACAAAACCTGTTTTAAAAAAAATGAATTTCAAAAATCTTTCCCTCTAATCCTCTTTAGGCTTTAAGTTTAAAACAAAACATGCTAGTACAACCATGATTTAAGTTTTAAAAATAATTTTAAGTATAAATTATTAAAGTATTTTCTGGAAAATCAAGAAAAACAAATGAATACAAAACATATCAAAAAATTCGAGAGTCAAGATTTCTTGTTTCAGTTACATCATCGGAAACGTTTTCGAAAATGATGAATTTTAAAGGTGAAATCACGATTTTTAAGTTTTTAATTTGTGGGAAATTTTGGGTTGAACGAAAAATGTTTTTTCATCGATTTCCGATGATCGGCGCAAGGATGATCGTCGAAATCAGGGCTGAAGGAGGATGAGGGTCTGGGGATCATCAGAAAATTGTGGAATGAATTTCTTGAACGCCGTGGTGGTTGAACGTGGTTGGTCTAGGGTTTTAACCCTGTGTTTTGTTGGTTAAAATCGTGAGGCATTTGCGTCGTCGTCATCGAATTTTAGACGATCGGACCGGGGGCGATGAGTTCGTGGTTGAACGGTGGAGCTCTGGTAGTGATCGTGGGGTCGTTGATGATCTATGGTGGCGGTACGAGGAAGTTTGTGGTGATCGATTTTTTTTCCAGGTTGGATTAAGTTCCTCGATTTCGTTTTCGAGGTGACTAGGTGGTTTGGATGATCGTGGTGGGATGCGAGGGTGGTTTGTGACTTGCGGCGATCATCAGTGATGATCAACGTCGTCGATCGCGACTGTGCACGTGCACCGGGCACGTTTGTGTACTGGGGAGTGAGTTGCCTGGGGGGAGGGGAAGACGAAAGAAGAAACTCGAATTTTTTCTTTGGGGATTTGGGTGCAGGCTCGATCTTGCGTGGGTGTTCCAGTATGATTTGCTTTTAAAACTTAAATTAAACAAAGGAAAAAAAAAGGGTTGTCTTGGGAAATTTGGGAATTAGTTTGGGATAGATTAGCAACTACAGAGTTTTCAGTTTCAAGCTAAAACATGTTTCAGTTTTAAGGAATGAGTTCTCAAACTTTGAAGTTGGGGTGTAATCAAGCTTAAACTGAATAAAAATAATTAATGAGTAAATTAAGAAGATTAATTGTCTTGAAGAATAAATTAACTTAAGACATGAAAATTAATTGGTAAATGATAATTAATTCTAAGTTGTTTCAGAGAATTTAAATAAGTTAAATGTTTTAGGATTTGATTTCAACTCTTTGAAATTTCTTTATAATAAAATATTACTTAAACAAGTAATTTAAAGGATTTTTAAAATTTGTTTAAACTTTACTAAAGACAAAGGAGGGTTCATTTTTAAATCTTGAGTTCAAAATGATATTTAGAAAGGCAAGTTGAAATAAAAAGGATTTCAAACATATTTGCAAATGATATTTAAATCACTAGTACGAATAAGTTCACCTTAAATTTAATAAAGATTGAATGAATTGTATTACATTAATTATTAAATTAGTTAGAATGATAATTAATGTTTTGAATCAATTTAATTTGTAATTGTAAGTTTAACTTTATTCATTAAGGTTTAATTTCTTAAATAATTAATAAATTGGTTAATTAATTATGAAATTGGTTTAAAAAGAATTAATTTAAATTGATATGATTAATCAAGAATAATTTAATTAATTTAAGAAAATTATTTGATAATTGGATAGGTGAATTTACTTAGTGAAATTAATGGAGATAATTAATTATGGAATAATTAATTTATTTAACGAGTAATTAAGGAATTGATTAATTAATGTAATTAATTAAGTTGATTGATTAATAAATTTATATCAAATGATTTGTAATAAATTAATCTCGCTTATAAATGACTATTGAATACTTGACCATACTTATGAATGATTGTATGGTATAAGATGCATTGAATTGATTGTCCTATCTGATTTGTGATATTTTGTTCTGTGGATTGAGCTATATATGATTCATTCATTGATTTATATTTGTATATTTCTGTGTTTGATCTGTAATGATTGAATGATGTTGCACTATTGTGTTAAACCCCTGGACCACACCATACACACACAAATATGGATTTCACGAGGAAATCGATTAAGTCACAGATTTTGAAATGATTTATAAAAATTGAATATTTGAATTCAAATGTTTTGGAAATGGAATCGGAATAAATGTGAAAAGCTTTTGGAATGAAATTTCAATTTAAAATTTATTTTAATTTACTTGATTAAGTTTTGAAATTAAATAATTCAATTTAAATTTGAATTCGATATTTGGAATTGAATTCGATGATTGGAAATTATGGGTAAAGATATTATAAACAGGTTTGTATGAATTTAAACCATTTTAAAGGTTTTATTTTTGGGAATTTGAATTTAACCCAAGGATTTCAACTCGTATAAATAAATCAGATTTCCAAAATGAAAACTGTTGTTTTCAAATGATAAACACTTTTAGATAAGAACTGAGATTCCAGTTAATTAGGGGAATTTCAAGATTGAATGGAGAAATGATTTTCCTAAGTTGTGAATGAATTTTTTTTGAAAGCTATGAATTAAATCTGTTTATTTTTAATAGATTTAAATTGATGATTTGTTTAAATCAAATAGAAATGAAATTGTTTTGAAAGCTATAAGTTAAATCTTTGATTTAAAGATTTAACGAGTTAATCAATTGAAATGAAAATTGATTTGGAAAATATGTGAATGAATCTTTTGTTTAAAAGATTTAAATGTGAAAATTGTTTAAACCGTTAAAGGTTGTGAAAATAAATCTTTTTGTTTAAAGATTGAAAATGGTAATTTGTTAAACCATTTGAAAGAAAGTTTGAATTATTAAGTTGTGACTTAATTGAAATCCTATATCCATATGTTTTGAAAATATTTTCGCTCACTATTCGGTTTAACCGGGAAAGGACCTTTGTGTCGTATAACCCATTCCGAATATGTGATACGTCGTTATGGATAGCATTTGAAGACCGGTGATGAAGACCGGGTATTTGTGAAAGCGATAGGATGACCTATCGATTGTTTCTGCACCGAGTCGCGCCGGTATAGAAACTCCCTAAGTGATGGGAAAATCCGATCGGGATTGTGAATATCCGAGTTGCAAGGACTTCTTTGTAAGTGCCTTCGGTTCTGTTCGAACCCAGAACAGACTTGTATGGATTGTATGTCTGACATTACAAATTGAGATATAAAGCCGATTTCTTTCAAATATATTTCTGTTGGTGGCGGAGAATTTATTCTTTTAGCTTAACACCCTTCTCTGAGACGTACGAGCTCAGAGGTTATATAGTTGAAGTTATCAGCGATATATTCCCAATTTGGTAATGTGACATGCTGAGTGTTGCTGAAATGATCATTGTGTTGATTATTGTGATAGGATCGTTTATTTGATCGTCTATCTTAGTGATCATTGTGTTGATCATTTGTTGACCCAAAGCATGGCTTTTGTATAAAGTATGTTTTTGTGGACGTGACTTCGTCGAACCTCACACCCCGGAAATGGTCAAAACAGGAAAGATGCGGCAAGGTTATGAGGGGTAGCACCCTTTAGGGTATGTACATTTCCTTCTGGATAGAGGTGGTATCATGGTATGGAGCCCAGATATTTAACCTATGTGGTTACTACGAATTTATTACTTTGTGGTTGTTGGTTTTCGGGATCCCGTGAGAAAGGTCATTTACGATCGGGGAATGGCGTGCTCGTGTCAGTAGTTACCCAGTTAGGGGTAACCCCGCCTTGTGTTGGCAGAGTTCCGGTTTGGTTCTCGGGGATGTCTTTCCAGAGGCATTCTCATGTGGCAATGGGAAGTTCCTTGGCCTGACCATTTGTTGGAAATCCAAAGAAACAATACGGGACTTGTACAGTATTAGTTGTATTACCTGCCATGGAATGTGGCGGTAACCTGCTATTGAACATGGTTAGCTATAGTAGGCGTACGATAATGGTCGTATGTTGGCTAAGATTTATATTCTACTTTCGAAATGAATTTTTCTCTACACTATGCACTAGTAATAATATCAAATGTCCTTTTAATGCATATCAAGCATCTTTGACTATCATAAGGAGAAATCTCCTCCGATTCTGCGTTTGCATTGTGTGTGTGTGCGGGAGGCCTTATGGTAGTCTCATTTTTAAAAAGCATTGCGAATTGATTTAAAATATTCCTCTATTTTGATTTTAAAGATAAATAAACTGTTTTGAGTTCTCACACCAGTCACATGACTGACTTGGAGTTTATTGTTTTCCTTCCTAAACTCTGGGTGCCCACCAATTTTCACACGGACAGTCAAGAGTTAAGGTTTATCAGGATATTCTGGATATTCAGGAGTTGCTGGAGGCAAGATGGATGGCATGGCATATTACTTATATAGTATTTCTTTTTCCGCTGCACTGTTTGTTGTTGTTGTACACTCTGATGATATGATGTAATGAAATGTGATGTAATGTAATAACTGGTATAGTTCTTTGTTTAAAGATTATTCATTTATTATTATATGTTGTTCCGCTGCGAATTGTGAGATTCTGATGTTGTTCTTGTTTTCTGTTCCGTTCTATTCTCTGTTCTCTGTTTTTCTATCTCTTCTCTATTTTCTCTTTTTCTTCTATTTTAAAATGTTCTATCTTCTTTTCTGTTTTCTCTTCCCTCCATCTTCTATCTTTTTCTCTTCTCTTTTCCTAAATTCTTCTTTTTTAAAAACCCTCAGTGTTCGGTTTTCCGTCGTTCGATTCCTCGGCAGTCGATAAAGTGAGTGTCGATGTCGAATTTTCGGAAGACGAAGAATCGTGTCCTGACACCAAGTTGATAAAACTGTTGGGTTTTGGGAAAAATGATACACGGGTTACGGATCATTCTTCTTAACTAGTAATTTCGGGACGAAATTCTTTTAAGGGGGAAGAATGCGACGACCCGGGAATTTTAACATTTGAAATTTAAATATGTAATTAATTTTAATTTTTGGAAGATATTTTAAGCTTGAATTTCAGATATAACTATGGATTTGTCAATTAAAATTTTTGAATTTAATAATATGGAATCGGGAAAAATATGAAATCTGAAATTCTGAGCTTGTTAAAAATATTTTAATGGCTTATAAAATTTATATTGATGATACTGAAGATAATGGAAGCTTTAGAATTGGATGTGAAAGTGTTTTGTTCAATTTTGAATATATATCGTTTAAATCGATATTTAAAAAATAGTTGTCCGAAGCACAGTCTCGGAATTCGAGGCAGTTCCGTTGGATCCGTAATTGTGTTTTATTATCGGATTTTGATTTCGTAGCATTTGAAGTTTTCGTTTGGCCATACGAGAAGCAAACGTGCTGAAAATCTAATCGAAATTTAATTCAATAACCGGGTTCAAAAAGAAGTCTTCTCCATACGATCAAATTCGGACTTGGAACCTTTTCTATTGCATTCGGAATAGGGGTATCGCCTTATGAACGCCTGGCGGCACGCATCGATAGGAGATTGAGATTTTGGACTTTGTTTTCCAAATGATGTAAATTTAAATTTAGAAGAAAAATAATATGTATATTTGATATAATGTTTCCTCAAGGAAATTATTACACGTGTTCTTCATTCTGCAGCATGTGTCATTTTTTTACACGCGTTCGTCTTAAAATAAAAGAGAACGCAAACTCCAAAATCAAAATCAAAGTGGCGGCCTCGTTCCTTACTTGCTCGTTCCTCTTTCAATAATTAGGGCTTGAGATTATCGACGTCGCCTGTCAAATTTTTGAGTCGAGGTCGCCGCGCGTCTACGAGTTCGAAGGCAGGTTGCGGGCTCGTAAGCAAACTCTGTGGTCTGGTATCGCGTGTTTGGAGGGATGAGGCTATCGTGAGGCAAAAAGTGGCGATGGCGATTTTCGATCAAGGATGGTGGAGTTGCCGCAAGCTCACATAGAGGCGGAGCTGTTGGGGGAATCACGATTTCTCGAAGGTGGCTCTAAGGATAGACACGAGCTGCCCGAGGTGAAGGCTTTCGCGTGGCGTAGGAGGTGATGGTGATGTCTGTCTGAGGGGTGTGATCGGCTAGGGTTTGGCTGCTGCGTGGCCTGGGTTGCTTGATTAGCAGTAAGGTATAAATTCTATTTCAATTTAGTATATATATTAAATTATTTGTAGACTGTAAAAAAGTGTGTGCGTATATATATGCAGTTTCAATTTTATATGCATGTAGAGAATATAATGTTTATAGTGAAAAGAATTTTTTTTACTGTTGTTTATTTACAGAAAATAAAAATAAGTATACATATATAAATTTCAGATCTAGTTTTAGATATTTGAAATAATGAATTACGGTGAATAATTAGTTTAATTAACTTATTTAATTATTTTTACCAAAGATTATTGAATAAAAAAATAATTAGTTTAAATGAAATCATTTGTTTAAATTAAAATTATTAAACGGGAATCTAATAGTTCGATTTATTTCGAATATTGATAAACTGTATAAATATTTACACAAGGTTCAAATCGAGAACAACCCCGAATGGAAAATGGATTGCATGCATAGTAAAGGCGAGATCTTGTCACTCAATTGAATATAATTAGAATTTCAGTTATTGATTGATTGTTTGGATGGGATAATATGTATGATAGTATGCATGTATATATATATATATATATATATATATATATATATGGTGTGATTAATTTCCCGCATTATTTAGCGGATGAGACCCTATGCGCCGCATAATAGCGGATGATATTATATAATCCCATATACCACGATATTCCACCTCGAAGTGGATTTGGTATTTAATTGTTGTGCTAACATCTATGGCTGCATGGACAACAGGTTGGAGGGATCCAACTAGATTCCTCAAATATTTGAATTTGTTTCAATTTTGTGTGTTGATTTATTTATAATCTGTGTACGATTATATTTATGATTGAAATCATCGAAAGCTATGGTTTAGCCGAATACATTTTTGGTATCGTAGGATAACAGAATTATAGAATTGGATTTTTGTAAATTAAAAGCAGAAAATTTGAAGTAAAGTAATTTTTAAAGAATTTGGAATTTGAAAGGGTAAAGATTGATTTTTGTAATCCTATCGAATAAATTCCAAAATATGGAGAAAATATTTTAATAAAGGGATTTTAAGTAATATTGTTTAATAGTCGAAGAATTTATTTAAAATTCATATTTTTAATAGTTTGGGAAAAACAAAGGAATTTATATTAAAGGTAAAATTTTTGAAATCAATTTGGAAATTGATTTAATGTTTGGAAATAAATTTTTGAAATCAATTTGAAAATTTGATTTGGTGTTTAAAAATAAATTTTTGGTAAATCGATTTGAAAATTGATTTGGTGTTCAAAAATAAATCTTTGAAAAATTGATTTTAAAATTGATTTCATGTTTGAAAATAAAGTTGGAAATCAATTTGGAATTTGATTTGGTGTTTGAAAATAAATTTGGAAATCAATTTGGAATTTGATTTGGTGTTTGAAAGTGAATATTTGAAAATCGATTTGAAAATTATATATCAGTGGATATTTGGAAATTTAATTTCACAATGGGAATTTATAAAGGAAATGGAAATTTGTTTTAAAAATAAATATTGGTTTATTTTTAAAGTGTGGAAAGAAATTTGCGGATTTGGAATGTGAATTGAAATAAATGAAGAAATATTTATTGATTGATTTAAATGGACCATTTTGAAATGGAAAGAGTATTCTTCCTTGGAAAGCCGAGTATGATTTCAAAATAGCTTATAAATATGAATTGGAAATTTTTTAAGGATGGTTTTAGAAATAATGTTTTAGAGAAATTATTTTTCTTAAGTTATTTTGAAAATCCTTAAAGTAAATATTTATTTAATTAATTATAGAAGTATTATTTAAAGATTTAATTGATATTTGTTTTGGAAAATGGTTATTCAAATAGTTATACCCTATCTACTAATTTTATTCTAAAATTATTTGGACTTGAAGTTTTATATTAGATATTGGTATAATGTTTTCATAACTAATTTTTAAATAAGTGTTTGGAAATAGTTTTTATTCTAAATGTTTCCAAGTATATATTTTTGTTTAAGTGGTTTAAACTATTTGAAAGTATTTGAACTCGGCAAATTTTCAATTGAAATGAATAAATATTTGGAAATTTATTCCACATGATGAAAATGATTTGAAATTTGTTTTCAAAGCGTTGAAGTGTTAAAATTATATCTTGCGAAGATATTTTGAAAATAAATAATTTGGGTAAAATTATTTAAAATTTGGTGATTGTTGTGATTATAGACTGATAGTTAAATAACCGACTATCAATATTGCCATTTAAATGGCATTTGAATTTCGATGCGACCGAGGGGTCGGATTCAAAATGGTTATTCGAAAACCATATCGAATCTTTGTGATGAATCTTTTGTGTAAAAAAAATTCAAAAGTGGAAATTTATTGTGATTGACATGAAATCTGAATATAACACTTATTTTAAAAATAAGTGCTCGTTATTCGGATTAACTGGGAGTGGACTTTGTGTCATAATACCCATTCCGAATAATGATACGACGAAATGGGATTGCATTTGAAGATGGTGTTGAAGACCGAGTATTTTCGAAAATGAAAGGATTACCTGTCGAATGTCTCTGCGCCGAATGGCCTCAGTATAGAGATTTGATCACCCTTTGTAATGGGGATTCCGAAAGTGATTAGTGAACATTTGGATTGCAAGGGCTTCTTTGAAGTGCCTTCGGTTCCGTTCGAACCCATAACGGACTTGTATGGATGTATGTCTAACGTTACACTTTGAGATGTAAAGCTGGTTTCTATCTAATACATTTCTGTTAGTGGCGAAGAATTTATTCTCTTAGCTTAACACCCTTCTCTGAGACGTGCAAGCTCAAAGGACATGTAATTGATGGTTACTAGTGATATATTCCCAATTTGGTAATGTGGCATACGAAGTGCTGCTGATCATTTGTTGATCGAAGCATGACTTTTATGAAAAGCGTAGCTTTGTGGACGAGACTTCGTCAGACCTCACACCCCGGAAATGGTCGAAACAGGAAGAATGCGGCAAGGTTTGTTTGGGGGTAGCTCCTTTAGGGTATGTCCATTTCCTTCTGGGAAAAGGTGGTATCATGGTATGGAGCCCAGATATTTAACCTATGTGGTTGCTGCAAATTTATTGCTTTGTGGTTGTTGCTGTGTGGTTGAGGATCCTCGGATTAAGGTCGGTAACGACCGGGGTGGCATACTTGTAGGGTTATCTAGTTACAGTTGTATTATAGCATGAGGTAACCCGACCTTGTGTTGGTAGAGATCCAGTTAGGTTCTCTGGTCATCCCTCCGGAGGCGCACCCATGTGGCATAGGAAGTTCCTTAGCGTGATTATTTGTTGGAAATCCAAAGAAACAATACGCGCCCTTTACGTTTTAGTTGTATAACCTACCATGAAATGTTGCGGTAACCTGCTATCGAACATGCTAGCTATAGTAGGCATAGTACGAAATTTTTATGCTGGCTAAGACTAATATTATACTTTCGAAATGTTTTCCACACTGTGCGCTAATGATAATATTAAAAAGAATTTTGCGTATCAAGCATGTTTGACTATCATAAGGAGAAATCTCCTCCAATTCTGCGTTTGCAATATGTTTGTGGTGGGAGGCTTTATGGTATTTCATTTTCCAAAAGCATGGAGGATTTCTTTTCTTTGTGAAAATAACTGTTTTTTAAGACTCACAACAGTTTCATGACTGACCTGGAATGTATTGTTCCCTTTCTATATTTTAGGTGCCCATAGTATTCCACACGGGCAGTCTAGAGTCAGGGTATCATTATTCTGGAGTGAAGTCGGGAAAGTATGCTATGGATATCTGGAGTTCAAGCTGGATGGCGAGGCGTATCACTTGTATATGTTATATTCTTTTCCGCTCTTTGTTGTTGTAACACTCCGATGATGTAATGTAAAACTGATATAGTTCTTTGTTTTTAAAATATTCGTTTGTCTATTATATATTGTTCCGCTATGAAATGTGTGATTCTTTTATTGTTTCTGTTTCTTCTTCTATCTTCTTCTTCTTTAACCCTAACGGTTCGGTTTTCCAACATTCGATTGTGTGGCATTTGATGTAGTGGACTTATTGATGCCGACTCTCGGGCGTCAAAAAATTGGGTTGTTACAGTAATTGAATGTTACACAAGTTATTGGTATTCGCCCTTGAAGTGAAAAGAATTATTTCAATATATCTAAAAATTAAATTAAATCATTTAACCTCATTCACTTAGTAAGAATATAAGGTATATTTAAAAATCTTCATAGCATTATGCAAGAATTTTCCAAAAAGTTTAAACAATGTTAGAAGTTTATATCAAAAAATTAGGATAAGCCCTTTTTTTAATAAAGTTCCTTAAATCCGATAATTTATTGGACATTATTTTGAAATAAGTATAACCTAGATTATTAAACTGAAATTAATAGTATACTCAAATCTTACATTAAATATCCAAATCAAAGTATAAAATTTATCTTCATAATTAATTCTACACACTTATTTAAAATGAATATTCAAATCATGGAAAAACATTTATTATGGTTTAATACGAAAATTCAATTAGTGAATAAATCTATAAATTTACCGCTAGTTCTTCGAAACCAAGTAAATATTTCGAACCATAGTTCCAAAATAAAGATTCAAATTTATTGGTCAAGTGTATTACTATAAATAAAACTTTGCAAATCATTCTTTTTTCATTTATATAATATCCTTAAATTATACGTTCAAAGAAAATTATATAAATTTTATTTGAAATATTCATTTGAAAACTCAATTTGCAAATCAATCATCTTTAATACTTTAATACTTTACGGAAAAATTTCATCCGTAAAATTTCTTGCTTCATTTATAAATACCACATAATTTTATTTTAAATAACATCTTTATAAATATATGTAAACTACTTGAAAAAAATTATTTACATCATTACTTATACTTAAAAGGAAGTTATTGAAAACCTTATATCCATTGCTTATAAATTTTATTTGTTTTAAATCTCAAAATACTTTTAAACATCATTAATAAATCAATAATCATTAACTTTAAATATGTTTTATTTAATTAATAACTTCTCACAATATTTACAGCATTAATAATTTACTACTAAACTATGTTGTACATACATAAAAAATATTTTAAACATTTTAAAGTATTTAGAAATGGAAAAAATGACCAAAATATCTTTTATATAATACTTTGTCAGAATTCTTTTATAACTCGATGTTTTAATAGGTTTGTCCTTGTTCTTGCAGACTCTGGTCGTACATTAATCAGGCGTTAGACTAGAAAACTCCAAGTACTTAATAGACCTATTTCAACACTCAGTTAAAATACTTAAAACAGGTACGAGAAGTACCACTCAAAATCAGATGTCAAATGATGATGTTACGATAGCAGTGGCCCACTGCTGATCCAATGTTTACACAATGGACACAAAGCTTTCTAGAAGATCCTTCCACCTTTTGGATTCCAGAAAAATATCGTTGCCATTTCGTAAATATAGGACCATCGATCCCCGCTGCAGTGGTAACTGCTGATTCAATGATTTACGCAATGGATGCAGTTCCTCCCTGGAAGATCCATAAACAATAGATCCCAAGATCGAAAGCGCCTCCATTGGGTGAACTAAAAAACCATCTACGCTGGAAAAAATTGAGGAACTCATAATTTTATATCCGGACAACAATATCGGTTTGAATATATTCTGAATCACCTAAGTATATTAGGGTTTATCAGTCGAATCCATTCCTGGATTCTCCAAGTCCATCTGGGTCGAAGCATATCATGCTATACTTCTTCATGGAGGGTACTTCCCCATTCCTTTTACTTCAAAATAATAACATATTATATATAGTACTTTTTCAAAATCATAAATTCAACTATCACACTTATATAAATTCCATTATATATAAGTTTTCATTTACAAATAGAGTACTTTCCAAAATCAACAGTTTCAAATATATCAAATCATTCTTATGTAAGTTCTGTTGCATACAAGATATATCTCTTCAGATAGAATCCCTCCAAAATCAACAGTCTTCTAAATCACCATATACTTATATAAAGTTCATCTATTATAAGAATCCAAAAATGTGGAACTCGGTGCACGAGACTCCCGAGCGATAGTGGGCTCTGGGGAGGTCAATAATGTACGCAGCCTTTCCATCGCATTGCGAAGAGTCTGTTTCTAGGACTCAAACCTGAGTGCCCAGATCACCACACGAGTGACCTTACTGTTGCGTCAAGGCTCTTCCTCATCTTATATAAGATTCAAATTTTCCCAAAATCAATTTCATTGTATGAACAACCATATGGGATTAAACATCTTCGCTTTATAAAAGGTTTTGAATTTAGAATAGTTTTGTACATATAAAATAGTTTGTGAAACCATTTGTGTATAAAATAGTTTCTAAAATAGTTTGTAAATAAAATAGTTTGTAAAATAGGTTGAAAATAAAATATTTCGTAAAATATTTTTGTATATAATATAGAAAAAACTAGTTTGTATAAGAAAAAAAAAATAGTTTTGTAAAATGGTTTTAAAGTAATAATAGTTTTGCATAAAAGAAAATTTCCAATTTAAATTACAAAGAATATCTAACCCAAAAAATTTAAATTTCAATGTCAAAACATATCAGCGATATTAGAATATAAGATGTACACATGTCTTCATTTTGCAAAATCACATTCGATCGCTTGCTCGATCGCACAAGTTTGCTTTCGAACTAGTGTTATTCATTCGACTTCCTTGATGTGGACTTCGATAAGGTTTCTTTACTAGAAACCATCATTCTCCGTGCATAGCCATACACTATGATAGAGAATTTTGAATTAAATCAAAAATCCATATCAAATATTCGCCATCAAAAATCGAATTAAAAATCCTAATACGAAATGGTGTAATTCACCTCTAACTTTTGTACTCAAATCCGAATCAAATTAATTATGCGAATAAAACAATATAAGTACAACTTATATACTTATTCCAATTTGTTTCATCACCATTAAATTGTGATTTATATTCAATATTAATCTAATTGATTAACACAAATATCACTTCATACTTTAATATTTGTTTCACAGAATTTCTCCATTTAATATAAAACATTAATATATTCATCCTCAAAACATTGCTTGTATTTCTCTTCATTTTTAAACTAAATTCAGTTTCACATGTGATATTTCTCATTTAATACTACATTTATTGCAACATCCTTTTATTTCATAAATAGTTTACAAGTCGTGACTTTATTTAAAACATTTCACTTTTAGTTCATATTCGTTTACACAATTAGTTTTCACTTACTTTTCAAATTCATTTATACCACATTCCATAAATTTAATTAAGTTCATAACACTTTTTTTATGTCTCATTTACAGCTTTTCCTTAATCACGATTTCGATTTAAACATGCCAAAGCTTAAAGTTCACACTTGTATATTATTACATTACATGCCAATAATGTATACAGCAATTCTATTCATTTACTAACATAGATATAACAAATTTAACCTTGTTTCACTTGCTTTCAATTTAAGGTTACCAAATTCTACTGCATAATTCAACAAAATTCTACGTTTCAACTCACATATTAATTCCGAAGTTTTGACTATCCAAAATATCCAGATATTCCATTTTATTTCAATAGTTGAAACTACCAATCAACAAACAACAATATTCACAACCAAACATTTCAATTTCATAATCAAATATACAAATTATTCATTTTATTCTCTTTAATACACCATTACTAAACTAGTGTTTAGTCCATAAATTTAATCAACAATAATTAGTCAATGCTTATAAACTAACTAAATACAAAAAAATAATAATAAATGATAATAATTAAATATTACCATTTCTCAAATCAAACACATTACAAGTAACTATAATAGTTATAAAAAATTTATACCTTTATGTATGACATGTAATGTTAGGAAAAATTATTTCATTTCAAAAATTATATAAACATTTTATAACATTAATAAACATGCGCTCTCATATATACACTCAAACAACTCATTCTAGGATATTACTACTCTATCTCTAATGAGTTAACCCCAACAGACTAAGGTATGTCTAAACCTGGCTCTGTAACTGTAACAACCCACCTTTTTGGACGGTTGAAATTGACAATAAACCGCACATGTCAAACTCAAACCATTCAAAAGGGAGGATTGTTAATGTGGTAAATAAGAAAATAAATAAAAGGAAAACAAAACACAAAATCTCGCAGTGGAACGACAAAATATAATAATTAAATAAACAGTTCATGAAGCTGTTTTACACATACCATTTTATTACACTTTTACATTCAAATCAGAATTATATAGACATTAGAAATAAACAAAATAATGTAGATGAACAGAGAATGCAGTGGAATAATAAATATCAATAATATACCGAATTTTCATCCTCTAGAAAATAGTCTTCAATACACTAAAAAAACTCAAACTGACCGGAGCGTAATAAAAAGACAAAACACTAAAGTCGAAACTAAAATATCTTATGTAAGTCAGATCAAAATAAGTAAAATAAAAATATTAGTGCAATGGTTTCATAGATCTTACAGGATTTTCATCTCCTATCAAGTGTACAACGTGAATATAATTATTTAAAAGGTTTCAAATAATTCGAAATATCAATCTTAATCATCTAATTAAAATAAATCCAAAGTTTGAATTAACTTAAACCCTTCATATAATTCAGTTCCAAATAAAATCCAAATTTGAGAAATTATATGGGTATATGTCATTTCAACCAGTATCAAAAATTAATATTTCCAAATCAATGAAAACCGCTCGGGTTTGTCATTTCAACCCATAGCGATTTTCCCCTAATCAATAAGATCGTTCGAGTATGTAACATTTCAACCCATAGGGATAACGGAGATGTAGACATAAATAACATCCAATCATCCAAAATGTCAGCCAATAACATCCATGTAATCACCCAAATATCTATATTGAACATATAGGACAATCACCATTGAAATCAGCCAATAACTAACAACAATTTACTGGTTATCACTAAAAGGTATTTAACTGTCAATTTAAAATTCAATATTAAATTAAATGGAAATTAAATTTAATAAACGTCAGATTTAACCGGAATGATAATTTAAAATATACTAAACAGCAACCAATCAATTCCTGATCACATCATAAATTCAATTTAACTAACATAAGAAAATCTAGTAGTTGTGAGTGTTTGCTCACCTTTCGTGGCTATGAAGGTGATGATAAAAATGGAGCAATACGAAGATTAAAAGAAAAGATCCAAATGCAAAGAAAATCCAACAAAGGTTAGACACGAAAACAAATCAATAAACAATTTTCAACTAGTTCCAACTTCCAAACAACCCAAGATCTAAACTACAGACAAATCTGAAACTAGATCACCTTTAGGAAAATATTCGCACCTGAGTATTACTGAATCTATAAAAATGATTAACAAGAAAGTTGTTACAAATTATTTTCTCTCTACTTTCAAAAAATCACTCAAAAAGCTTCTGTCTTGAGGAAATTATGGCCAAAACAAAAGGAGGTGTTTTCAAAGTTGAAAATCTGAGTTCAAAAATACTTCGAAAAGATTTAAGTTTTCGGCATATCAAATTAAGGAATTTAAAGAATTGATCTAAAAGAAAGTTGAAGCGACTGGAAAAATAAATGGTTTGAAAAAAGGAATCACATAATTTGGCTCATTTCTGAAGGAGATATGATTGATACAATATTGGGTATTTTCGACCAAAACTGGACCCGAGAAATGACTTGAAAAATGGTATTTTTGATGTAGAACTATTCGGAATGGTAAGAAGGGTTCAACCAAAAAGTTATTTCCATTGAAATTATACATGGTTTTTTTTTTAAAAAAAATTATTTGATTCGGAATAGTTTAGTGGAGTATAGAAGCTATGAAAATAAGGGGAAGAAAGAGGGAAAATAGGGAAGGGGAAAAGAAGGGAAAAAGGTGAAAGAAGAGGAGATGGAAGGTGGAAGGAGATGTCCTTGGAGATGGTGGAGAGGGCGACAGCTATAGGGGAGGAGGAAGGGTTGAAGGAGAGGAGGAAATGAGTTTTGATTTGTGATGTTTTTGGAGTTTTAGATCTATAGTTCTCGGTAGATTTTAAGGAGAAAGAAGAAGTGTGCATAGAAAATTTCTTAGGAGAAAAATTATGTATGTAGATGTTATCAGATAAGAAACATAAGGTCGTAGGTAAAGGAATGGTCATATGACTGACTAGATTCTCTTGGTTAATCAAGGCCCATTAGATCAAACAAATCCAATATGCCATAGCAAAATAAAACACAACTAAACACTACCAATTCATGTTAATTTTTCACAGTAATTCTAATTTTTAGAGCAATAGGAATTTGATTTTGACGAAACAAAAAGTGGAGGCAAGATCAGAATTCTATCTAGTATCATATAAAAAGAATAATTTTTTAAAATTCAAATTTGAAATTTTTAGCCAAAAGTAAATCTTTGACTAAGTTTGACCAAAATTTGAAATTTCATAAAAAAATTATTCTAAGAAATTTGGTCAAATAAAACACTCAAGATCACAAATTCAAAATTTTATTTTATTTAATTTTTATTTAAATTCAAAATATTGCCATTTTAAAGTTGTTAAAGGTTACGGATTGTTACATTTTATCTTAATTAAAAGATGTAATATCAATTAATGCAATATTGATTTGTTTCCCCTTATCATATTTAAAAGGTTAATTGCCATTATCTACGCATCCAATTCTCATCCAATTACATTCAAACTTATGTTATCACCCTTGTTATTCAATCAACAATACCCTATGAATTATATTAACATAAGTTTACATTTTATTACAATCATTATTTTACCATTAACATCTTTTACCATATTAACTGCAATAATTAATTACATAAGTTTTCATTAATTTCCTAATTAATTCCAAACATATTAAATAATGAGATGATAAATGAACAATTATTACCATTATGTAATTTAATCATATTTATAAGTTTATTATCTACAACAAATGTTATGACTACTTACACATCACTAGTTATATTCAATTTCAAGTAACAACATATAATTCTAACATTTAATTGCCTTAATGTAACGACCCGTAATTTTCGACGATTAAAATTTGTTAATTTAATAAGATTTTAGTGATTTAATATTAGGCGAAATAAAAATTTATTATATTATTGAAACAACAAATTGAATAAAATGTAACAATGCTAATTTAAGTCAATTATTAACAATTTGAATGGAATTCCAATCAATTAAAATGATTTAAGGGTTATACTTGGTTATAAAGCAAAATATTGGCAAACAAATGTAAATATCGAATTAATCAATGAAATAATACATAATTAATGGTAATTGAGAAAAATCATTGTTAGCTATGTAATTGTAACAATTAAGTAATGAACTTAAAAGGTTGATTGAGAGTTAATGTTAACAATTAATATATGTTACTTATTTATTTAGTCTGTTAAATTTAAATTGGAAATCAATTTTAAATAAATGTAAATAAATGTTACATTAATGTTAGTTAATTCAATAACTGCAAATTGTGATTGTAATAAATGTCTAGGAATGTTAATTTTATTCAAAAGAAAAACATGTTTGATTTAATAAAAGAATGAAACCATGATGAATGAATTAATTGGGGTTTTAAATTAAAATTAATGAGAAAATCGATCAAATTCAATATAATTGAAATATAGTAGTTAATACAAATAAAAGATGGGAATGGTAGCGTATTAAAATAAGATATCAATAAATGTTAATCATGTTATTAGAGTAATAATTGTTTGAATACAAATATTGAAATCAAATAAAATCAATTTATTGGAATTAAATTTTTATTAATTGGATTAATTGCAGTAGAAATTGAACACTATAATTATTGAAATAATTAACACTGAAATTGATATGTAAATTTTCTTTAAGTTATTATAAATGTCCAAGCAATCAATAATGTTGGAAATTTTTAGATAACTTTGAAATAAAAAGGTGATTTAATTAATTTAATTGTTAATTTATTTAATTAATATGAAAATAGACATTTTGGCCACTGACTCAGATTTTGACAAAACTAGTTTCATCGGATCCATAACAGTGAATTATTGTAGGATTTCAAGTTTCATAGCGATCGGGCTTGTCGTTTGATTGTACGAACTCGAAACGCATAGAAATCAATTTAATTGAAATTAAAATTAAACAAAGTGATTATAACGTAACTTCTTCATACGATAGAATTATGATTTGAAAGCTGTTCCATTAAGTTTAAAATTATTAAAAATATCTATTTTGATATATGGGATGACCCATTTTCATTTCGGAAACGAAATGGGCTTTTCGGGTCATTCATCGTTTATCGTTCAACTTTCAAATAAATCTTGACCATTCATTTTATTTCGGATTTGCCTATAGACAACCTATTGTAAACCCTAGCAGTCTTTCTATTTCTTATTTCTGTACGTACATTTCCTTCTAATCTCCTTTTTCCAACGGTAGACAAACAAATTTTCAATTGCAATTCCAAGTTATGTTAAAATTTCAAATTACTCGAAAAATTCAAATAAAATATGGAATTGAAAGTTCTCGACGATATGAATCAGCGTTTGGTGTTCGTTTATCATAATAGTGCTTCAGTTGTCAGCAAATCACGGTCAAACTATGGAATCGCGAAACCCTAATAGCCATTTCGGGCATTTCGATTTCGACACAAATCGCTGAAATTAACTTGTAGGTTTTGTGGCGTTCGCAGCATGGTGTTGGAAGGTGTTTGTCACATGACCAAAATCGGAGTGGGGTGGCCGGTACTTTTGTTTTAGGGTTCGAAAACCCTAAAAGGTGGCGACCAGAGGCGTTGTAGGTGATGAGATGTTGAGGCTTTGGAAGACGGCGGCACGGCGAGGTGATAAGCGATGGTGTTGAGGCGTGCGGCAGCGGATAGTGTGACGCCCCACCTCTATACCCACGCTAGCCAAGAACACTACGGTGTAGTGCTGTCAACTAGCACGGAGAATAAGGCTGTTGAGGAGCGACCATCCATGTGATTGTTTATCACACGGTGGCTATAAATAATCTTCGGAAACAAACATAGAAATAAGCATAACACAAATCAGTCACAGACGTCCATATCACTAAGGCGGAAGAAGATATGAATATATAACTAACACATGAAAGTGTACATCAGAGTAGTGGTCAAAAAGATCCACAGTAATACAAAAGATTAGCAACACGTGCTATACAAAAGAATACAACTATGAGTCTATATCTCAAGTGTATACAACAAAAACTGCAAATCTAAATAGTTAGCCAAAAGTCAGAGTAGCAAATCCCGGGAAGAAGTCAAGCTGAAACACCTGTAACACCTCGGTCTGACCCGAGTATTATTTAAGAAAATAATAAACGGATCAGTCTAACTATAAATATCAGATGACATGGTATAAAATAAAAGATATGGCATAAACATAAAATATCCATACTGACATACTACTATAAGTATGCAAATGATGATCAACAGAAGATCAATCAATAAGAGATAAATCAATATCACAAGAATCTTCTCAAAGATCCACAGAGGGCATCATACCCTAAACTTGTACTTATAACAAGTCAATGACATAAATTCCAGAAATCAACACAAGAAATCCAGAAATCATAGAAAAAGGGAAAGAGGCCTATCGCATGACGGTCCGAAGACCATGAGGAGCTACCCCATATGGGTGAGTCGGAATCACCCAGATGAGGTCTAGGCTAACCAAAAAGAAAAATGGTATGTGTGAGTGGAATCACACAAATGGTGTCTAGCCTAACCTCGCAACAAAAAGGTATGTGTGAGTGGAATCACACAAATGGTGTCTAGACTAACCTTGCGGACAAAGAGATATGCGTGAGTCAGAATCACACCCATGATGTCTAGTCTAACCTTGCAAACAAAGAGACATCGCACAATTGCTAGTCTAAATCATAAAATGATCGTCATGCTCAACGAGAAGTGTCAATTACACTAAGCTAGTAAATATAAAAGTTTATCTTCGTGTCCCATAACCACTTTCTTAACTTAAATATTTACGAACAAACTATAAATCATCACTAGAAAATTGTCACAAGAGGTTCAATCGAACAAGTCCAAGAATTAACTGACGAAGTGAACGCAAGCGTTTCATACCACTTGTTTTACTAAGCCTTTTAATTATATTTCTCATCCGAGTGAGGTAAAGGTTTGTATATACTAGTAGATTGGAAAACGGTTTAAGAAAATAGCTTTGTTATTGAAAATAGAGTTGAAATCATTTTGTTGAAAGAGTTTTGATACTTACTACTAGTATTAAAACCTTCATATTTCTAAATTTGTTATCCCGCCTTTTTAGCAAGGCCGAGATACCACAAAATCGACCGAGAAGCCAAAGATAGTTTGTCTCGAAGAATGGTCAACTCAGTATCTCAACAAAGCAAGTTCTGTTGAATGTTTTTCAGATAAGATCCCCTACGGAGGGGGGGTCCAGGGGGGTAGAGACCCCCCAAGGTGGGGGTGCGGGGGCAACACCCCCGCTACGGGGTTCGACCTGTCCGGTCAGGTCGCGGGGGTCCAAGGGGCAGCGCCCCGTCCAAAGCGGTACGACCTAGTGAAGACCTAAGGGAGGATAGGATCGAGCGACCTAATGGTTGCGACCTAGGGGTGTTCGCGAGTTAGCAGAAGCGAGCGACCTAACAGAGGCGAGCGACTTAAGGGACTCGCGACCTAACAAAAGGACAAGCCAAGCGACCTAACATTTTAAGGCCGAACGACCTAATTAAACTCACGACCTAACATGGTACACGACCTAAAGGTATAAAGGTCATGCGACCTAACGGTATTAAGGTCTGAAGGAAGTGGCTCGACCTAAGGTGGGCGACCTAACACGGTCACGCGACCTAAGTGGTCAGGCGACCTAAGTGATCAGGCGACCTAAAATGGTGAATGGTCGAGCGACCTAACAGTGCCACGACCTAATGGCGAGCGACCTAATGGAGCGACCTAGGTCCAACGACCTAGTGCAGAACAAGCCAAGGCCAAACGACCTAAGGCCTAAAGTGGAGTGACCTAGGGCCGAGCGACCTACGACCTAACGACTCAAAGGCCGAGCGACCTAAGGGAGTGGGCGTAAGGCCAAAGGGGAACGACCCAGTATCTCACGACCTAACGACGTAGTGGCGAGCGACCCACGACCTAAGCCCTAATGACCCAAGACCCACGACCTAGCGACCTAACTTCGAAGTGACAATACGAGGCAGTGCGACCTAGTAGCAGAAATTCACCAAAAACACTAAAAATTCGAGTTTTTCGCCGATCCAACCCAAACCAAATGCAAATGTACAGGATAAAGTGATGGGAATTCATTCCCAACAGTCCAAGATAGTTATAGACAAGAATGTGAGATAAAAATCTCACCTTTGCACAAATTAAAAGAAGAAGAAGCTTGAAGTCAATAGAGAAGCAACTACAAGCTTGAATCCAATGTCTTTACTTTGATTTTGGAGTTGGATGTTGAATTTGCTAATGAACTTGGGCTTGGAATTTTAATTTCCCTTTCCACTCACCATTAATGCTAAAACTAGAGTTAGGTAGGAATTTATGAAGAGATGAGGAGAAGGGGTTGGAACTTAGGTTTAATAGGCTAAACCAACCCAAAGTCCAAAGCGGGAAAAATTAGTGAAATTCCACTAACCCCAAACATATCAAAGTTTATACTTAAAAGAGTGTAAACGACATTTCGAACTCAATGGAAGTGGTCTGGAGTCCTAATTTGACCGTTTGTAAAATGTAGCTTTTCGGACCAATATCCAATTAACTACAAAATATTTAAATAAAATATTTAAATATAAAATCGATAAATACGCGGGTTGTTACAGGTAGGGACGGTGATGGTTGGTCAACGGGTTGGGCTGTAGGCAAATGTTGGGTTCGGCTTCATTATTTCACGGGTGAGTATTGAGTTGAGGGACATTCTCTTTATTATTGTTATTATTATTTATTTCATTTTAATTTTAAATTCCAATATGTTATAATGTTAATACATTTTGCATATGAGGTCCGATTCATGCACGGTTTATTTCGTTGGGTTCATAACGAAATTTCAGACATTTTGGCGCTGGTTTGGACGAATTCTGTGATGGTTTGAATTTGGGACGTAAATTGGATTTAAATTCAAAGGTGAGTGTTTTTACCCACTCACAACTTCTAAAATTTCTTACCTTAGTTAAGTTAAATTTATGATGTGATTAGAAATTTATGTGGGCACGTTTGGTATATTTTAAATCGTCATCTCAGTTAATCTGAATTTATTTTAATTAAATCGTTATTTAATTTATTATTGAATTTAAATTGCCAGTTAAAAGCAAGTTATTTACAATTTGTTAATTGCCGAAATCTATTGATTAAATTGAATTGTGATTATGATGGATGTTTGATTATTAATATTGGATGATTGGATGATATATTTGATTTATATACTATTATCACTCACCAAGTTCCCTATGGGATGAAATGATACATACCCGAATGATCTATAGATTAGGAAAAAATCGTTAGGGGTTGAAATGATAGACTCGAGCGATTTTATGGATTTTAATATTTAATTCGGGATTGCAGTTCGAAATGATATATAACCATAAAATTTTAAATTGCGGATTGAAATGATAAATATCTGTATCACTTGACTCTAGTGTAGAGAATTATATACGGACACCGGATTGGTTAAATTAAACCATTTTAAAAAACCTAAAATTTTGAATTTAGTTAAATGATATTTTGAAATAAATTAGATTTATATAAATTGAATTATTATCGAAAATTTGGTTTTATGATGAAATTTGAGTTGGTTTAAAGGAATTTAATTGAAATTTATAGGAATTAAGTCATTGAAATTGTTTGAAAATAACTTTGAATTTGTATTGAAATTGAAGTAGCTAAATTTGATATTTCAAACATGAATTGAAATCGATGTAAATTTAAATATTTTATTGAGAATTTAAATGGAGATTTGGAATTAGATTTTGTTGATTTGGAAATTGGAAATGATTTAATTGTTTTGGAAAGAAATAAATAATTTTTAATCGATATTTATTTCAAATTCACATTTTAATATAAAATGAGAAAAATTATCATTTTATATTTTCTAATTATTAAGATTTTTAAATTTATTAAACTATTTTAACCTATATTAACTATTTAAATTATTTTAATCTATTTTAAACCAACTTAATTTATTTTAAATGAATTAAACCATTTTAATCCATTTTAAATCTAATTTATCAATTTTAAAGCTATTTAATCTATTTGAATTATATTTAATCTATTTTAAATCTATTTAAATATCTTAAATCAATTTAAAACTATTTTAAATCTACTTTAAAATATATTAGTGTATTCTAACTATCCTAAAAATTTATTCTTAACTTTATTAAACTATTTATAACTAGCTAAACTATTTTTCTAAATTCCAAACTAAGTAAAGTAGATGGGTTCATATTCAAACCCCCTATTTTCAAGTGAATATTGTTAAACGACATTATAAACTAGGTTGGGATTTAAATAACATATTTGATTTAATATGATAATTTTGAAATGAGAGTTCAATCTACTTTGGAAATATGACTTTGAAATGAAGTATAATTTCGAAACCATGATTTCAAAGGTGAATATGATTTTGACAGTAAATAAAATTTCAAAAGTGATATGGTTTGAATTGAATATAATATTTTGATATCAATTATGAAATGGTTTTGAAATTTAAAAGAACCATCCGGTGTGTAATAAGCGTTCGGTTGTTAAAGAGACCGGGATTGGATATTGTCATACTTTCTGCCTATACCGAAAACCAATTTAACAACTGTGTACGTGTTGGAGATTCCAGAAATGAAGTAGGATGGTTTGGCGAATGATTTCTGTATAAGATATGAGGTGACCATGACTCCCATGAGTCAGCTTGGATGTGAGTAAAACATGAGCTCTACCTAGGCCATATGAGGTCATTCCTCTGATCGGACATGCTTCTTCCATAACATATTATGACATTTGTGATGATTTGGTGGTCACCCCTTGATTTTGATTTTAGGAGTGTGTTCCGAGGTGGGCGGTAGTAGTTGTTATACTTTACTACCAGCTTGGTTCTACAATTGGTAAATCTACCATGGCATTGCCTCGAGTGTCGTGTTAACACGTCCTAGAACGTCTTCTACAAGTTTGTTTTGTACCATACCTATGTGATGTCGTCTGGGTAAACCACCAGTTTAGTGGAGCGTATGGCATTGTATATACTACGGGAATATATAAAATGTGTTAAGGGGGATATAGGTAATGCCATAATGCTATTTTAATACTTTTACTTTATTGTAGACACTATTATAACAGTGTATTGAACTACATAGTAGATATTTTGGATCCTTAGGAGATGTGAATCTGGAACATTCTCTTAAGTTACTACGCACATGTTAGACACTGTATAATGACCAGATTTTTCGACGCCCGAAAATCGACAAAAATACGTTCACTGTATCAAATTCCGAACAATCGAATACGAAAAAACGAACCATTAGGTTTAACGAAGGAGGTAGAAGAAGAGAAAAACAAAACAACAACAGAATCTCATAATCGCAGCGGAATAATATATAATAGAAAACAACATATTTTTATACAAAGAAACTGTAACTATATTATATATTACATCATCAGAGTACAACATCAATAAAACACAACATTGGACGGTTATGATAACTTGTCCACACAGAAACTGATTATGCAGCAAACCATACACAGCGGACAATACATCAAATATGTGTGATACGTCTCGCCATCCAGCACATCTTTTGTAACAACCTGGGGTTTTGTTGCTAATTTATTATCGTCATTTAACGATTAATTTGCTAGCTAATTGTTGTTTGAAGTTTTTAAAACCCGTTTTAAATTCCTTTCAAAAATTTGAAGAGTTTTGTGGGCTTAAAATTTTGTTGTAGCCACGTTTTAATTTGGTTGTTTGTGCCATGATAATTATTAAAGGGCAAACCGGTCCCCCATTTTCGTTCGTTCAAAACAAACCCTAAATAAAACGATCGAAAGAATAAATGGCTTCCTCTCTCGTTCGTCCCTCTTTCGAAGCTAGGGCTTCTTCAAAAATGAAGACGCCAACTTTCGTGACTCGTTCCATCGATGACCTCAACCTTGCTTTGGCGATCGACGCTCCTATCTGCTGGCGGCTACATCAATTCGATCGAGTTCGACTTCGTTTGTGCTTGGAGTCTACGCTCATTCAATCTTCAGCAACTAGGGTATTCGCAAATTCGAAGACATCGAATTCATGCTCTTCAAAAACAAAGGTGTGTAATTTATATTACTCACATCTAATTCGAACTTCTTATTTACGTGGTTGTGTGATTTACGCGGCTTTGATGATTCTTGATTTTGGTTTGAACCTGTTGTTTTGAATTCTCCGACGGCTTTGATTTTGGATGGTGACTTTTGGTTGTATGTTCACCCCAGTAGCATCCTTGACTTGGAACTGAATTTTTATTGTTCTAGTTAACTGCTGCTTCTCGGCCAAGTTCAACTTGATGTTGCTCTATACTGTTGAGTTTTGTTCGAATACATGTAACACTTGAGTCTGTTGAGTCTGAGCATCCACTGTATTGGTTCACTGTTATAGCTACTGCACATAACTGCATTTCCACCACTGTTGTATCTGATTTGGTATTGTCGCGAACTTGTATACTGTTGTGTTGGTTTTCATTCATTTGTTAAGACTGCTTTAATTCGTTGTGACTTCGGCCACTTTGATTTTAATGAGAAACTGCTTCTTTGAATCCTCTGTTGTTTCTAGCTTAAGGTCTTGATAGCATTTTGGACATTATAGACTTGATATAGCATGCGATGTATATCTCCAATCTCATGTATTGCTGTGTATCACTGCATGTTGTTATTGCATTGACTTCTTTGTGGTTTAGTTTCACACTGCTGTCACCTGTTGTTGCCGTAGTGTTGTAGTCTTCAACTTGTACCATTCGAGGCATTTGACATTTGTGTTGTCTTGTTCTCACTGCTGGTTCCTGTAGTAATTGAGTCACTTGTGCATGTCTGATGCACTTGAAAATACTATGCAGTGTACTACATGTATAGTATATCACCTCGGTTTCATTTTTTCCTTTGGTTTCAGTATGCAAACTGTACTGGTTTGCATTGATTTGTGCATACTTGATGTCATTCATTTGATGTAGTCCCATGTGCCACCTTTGTTTCCTTCTTGTTCAGGTTGCATTTACCGGTTGCTGCATCATGTTTGGGTAGCCTGTGCATGTTTGTTAGGTCACCTGGCCATCTTATTATATTTCACAAGTTTGATCATTCATTGTATCTATCTTGACATTTGAGACAGTTACATACCTGTTTCATGTAGTATTTGGGCTTCCCTGACCACACAAGCATATTAGTATCGACTGATACTTTGAGGCGTGTTGTACCCTACTGTCTCTGTACAGTCACTGTTTTCTGTCGATTGAATTTATCTTTGGTCGAGGCTTGATATTTACGTCTTGACCATTTCATTTGAAATTATACCTGTGTTGAACCCGTCTTTATTTCGGGTTTGACCTTGTACTCGTTTGTGAACTTTCATTGTGCATTCATGTGCACTTTGTACACTTGAGGGTTACTGGATGGATGTTGTGCTTGCTGTTGCAGTTCCATCTGGTTCATTTTGATTTGAGTTGACGCCATTTAATTTTGGTTTGTTGATCTTTTGTGCACATCATCACTGTAGTGGCAAGGCAGTGTACGCAAGCGTGTACTGCAGCCACACGGTATTGCTTTTATTGATATTCAAATTGCTTTTGATTTATGGATCTTTTGCGTATTCCATATGCCGTAGTGGCGAGGCAGTACACGCGTGCGTGTACTGCAGCCCTACCCGAGTTGACATTTTAATTGATGTTTGAATTGTCTGAATTGTTTCGTGGTCCAATTCAATTCAGTAAAACACGTGGTATGGGACATGTGTGTTTGCTATTTCGATTAATTCCGGACTTGTTAATTGAAATATTTGATGTTTAATGATTTTGATGATTTTGCACTTTCAAGGAAACAATGAAGAGAATTAAACGATTTAGTAAAATACGTGGTATGGGACATGTGCGTTTGCTATTTTGGTTAATTAAGGACTCGTAAATTGAAATATTTGATGATTTTAGTGTGCTTTCGAGCCACTATGAGGACCTTCGGGTCAAATAACAGTACCCGACCTTCGGGTCATTTGTTGGACCTCCGGGTCATTTGTTGGGCGCCACAATTATGTTGGGTACTTGGTAGGCTTCGGCCATATGTTGATGCACGTGCGGCGTAGCTAAAACTCGTCATCTGATGGGATCGATCCAACCTTTTATGTTGATTTTCTAGATTATCTTAATTGATTCTAGATATTTGTTGTTTCCAATTATCTGCAGGTAATTGGATATTTGTTGATATGAGTTCTGATTATCGTTTTTGATAATCGGATATTTGTTGTTTCTTATTATCGCTTGTGATAATTAGATATTTGTTGATACGAGTTCTGATTATCGTTTTTGATATTTGGATATTTGTTGTTTCTGATTATCGCTTGTGATAATTAGATATTTGTTGATATGAGTTCTGATTATCGTTTTTGATAATCGGATATTTGTTATTTCTGATTATCGCTTGTGATAATTGGATATTTGTTGATATGAGTTCTGATTATCGTTTTTAATAATTGGATATTTGTTGTTTTTAATTATCGTTTGTGATAATTAAATATTTGTTAATTTGAGATTTAATTATCGTTTTTGATAATTAAATAATTGTTGATTTGAGATTTAATTATCGTTTGTGATAATTAAATATTTGTTGATTTGAGATTTAATTATCGTTTTTGATAATTAAATATTTGTTGATTTGAGATTTGATTATCGCTTGAGATAATTAAATATTTGTTGATTTGAGATTTAATTATCGTTTTTGATAATTAAATTTTTGTTGATTTGAGATTTGATTATCGCTTGAGATAATTAGATATTTGTTGATTTGAGATTTAATTATCGTTTTTGATAATTAAATAATTGTTGATTTGAGATTTAATTATCGTTTGTGATAATTAAATATTTGTTGATTTGAGATTTAATTATCGTTTTTGATAATTAAATAATTGTTGATTTGAGATTTAATTATCGTTTGTGATAACTAAATATTTGTTGATTTGAGATTTAATTAGCGTTTTTGATAATTAAATATTTGTTGATTTGAGATTTGATTATCGCTTGAGATAATTAAATATTTGTTGATTTGAGATTTAATTATCGTTTTTTAATAATTAAATATTCGTTGATTGAGATTTGGTTATCGCTTGAGATAATTAAATATTTGTTGATTTGAGATTTAATTATCGTTTTTGATAATTGAATATTTGTTGATTTGAGAATTCTGATTATCGTTTTTGATAATTAGACCTTTGTTGTTTTCTGATTACCCTTTTGGTAACTAGATATTTGCGGTTTTGCGATTGGCGAATTGGGTTTTATAATTATCTTTGTTGATAATTAGATTTTTCTATCTTCTAATTATCATATCGATAATTAGATATTGTTGTTTTGTGATTTCTGTATTCTAATTATCTAATTGATAATCGAATATTGCTGATGATTGCATTCATTCAGTTTTGTTGTTTTCTGATTATCTAATTGATAGTTAGATTTTGTTGAGAATTTGTGAATTTCTTTTATTGAAATTAAAAGATTGCTTTGCCGTTTTTGTCCTTGTCCTTTATTTTTCTAGCTTAACCGGTTTATGTTAGAAAAATAATGGTTATTGACGACTTTAATTATGAAAATTGCGGGGACGCAATTTTTATAAGGAGCGGAGTCTGTAACAACCCGGGGTTTTGTTGCTAATTTATTATCGTCATTTAACGATTAATTTGCTAGCTAATTTCTGTTTGAAGTTTTTAAAACCCGGTTTAAATTCCTTTCAAAAATTTGAAGAGTTTTTGGGCTTCAAATTTTGTTGTAGCCACGTTTTCATTTGGTTGTTTGTGCCGTGATAATTATTAAAGGGCAAACAGGTCCCCCATTTTCCTTCGTTCTAAACAAACCCTAAATAAAACGATCGAAAGAATAAATGGCGGCCTCTCTCGTTCGTCCCTCTTTCGTAGCTAGGGCTTCTTCAAAACTAAAGACGCCAACTTTCGTGACTTGTTCCATCGATGACCTCGACCTTGCTTTGGCAATCGACGCTCCTATATGCTGGCGGCTACATCAATTCGATCGAGTTCGACTTCGTTTGTGCTTGGAGTCTGTGCTCGTTCAATCTTCAGCAACTAGTGTATTCGCAAATTCGAAGACATCAAATTCGTGCTCTTCAAAAACAAAGGTGAGTAATTTATATTACTCACATCTAATTCGAACTTCTTATTTACGTGGTTGTGTGATTTACGCGGCTTTGATGATTCTTGATTTTGGTTTGAACCTGTTGTTTTGAATTCTCTAACGGCTTTGATTTTTGGATGGTGACTTTTGTTTGTATGTTCACCCCAGTAGCATCCTTGACTTGAAACTGAATTTTTATTGTTCTAGTTAAATACTGCTTCTCGGCCAAGTTCGACTTGATGTTGCTCTATACTGTTGAGTTTTGTTCGAATACATGTAACACTTGAGTCTGTTGAATCTGAGCATCCACTGTATTGGTTCACTGTTATAGCTACTGCACATCACTGCATTTCCACCACTGTTGTATCTGATTTGGTATTGTCTCGACCTTGTATCTGTTGGTTTTCATTCATTTGTTAAGACTGCTTTAATTCGTTGTGACTTCGGCCACTTTGATTTTAATGAGAAACTGCTTCTTTGAATCATCTGTTGTTTCTAGCTTAAGGTCTTGATAGCATTTTGGACATTGTAGAATTGATATAGCCTGCACTGTATATCTCCAATCTCATGTATTGTTGTGTATCACTACATGTTGTAATTGCATTGACTTCTTTGTGATGTAGTTTCACACTGCTGTCACCTGTTGTTGCGTAGTGTTGTAGTCTTCAACTTGTACCATTCGAGGCATTTGACATTTGTGTTGTCTTGTTCTCACTTCTGGTTCCTGTAGTAATTGAGTCACTTGTGCATGTCTGATGCACTTGAAAATACTATGCAGTGTACTACATGTATAGTATATCACCTCGGTTTCATTTTTGCCTTTGGTTTCAGTATGCAAACTGTACTGGTTTGCATTGATTTGTGCATACTTGATGCCATTAATTTGGTGTAGTCCCATGTGCCACCTTTGTTTCCTTCTTGTTCAGGTTGCATTTACTGGTTGCTGCATCATGTTTGGGTAGCCTATGCATATGCATGTTTGTTAGGTCACCTGGCCATCTTATTATATTTCGCGAGTTTGATCATTCATTGTATCTATCTTGACATTTGAGACAGTTACATACCTGTTTCATGTAGTATTTGGGCTTCCCTGACCACACATGCATATTAGTATCGACTGATACTTTGAGGCGTGTTGTACCTTGCTGTCTCTGTGCAGTCACTATTTTCTGTCGATTGAATTTATCTTTGGTCGAGGCTTGATATTTACGTCTTGACCATTTCATTTGAAATTATACATGTGTTGAACCCGTCTTTATTTCGGGTTTGACCTTGTACTCGTTTGTGAACTTTCATTGTGCATTCATGTGCACTTTGTACACTTGAGGGTTACTGGATGGATGTTGTGCTTGCTGTTGCAGTTCCATCTGGTTCATTTTGATTTGAGTTGACGCCATTTGATTTTGGTTCGTTGATCTTTTGTGCACATCATCATTGTAGTGGCAAGGCAGTGCACGCAAGCGTGTACTACAGCCACACGGTATTGGTTTTATTGATATTCTAATTGCTTTTGATTAATGGATCTTTTGTGTATTCCAAATGTCGTAGTGGCGAGGCAGTACACGCGTGCGTGTACTGCAGCCCTACACGAGTTGACATTTTAATTGATGTTTCAATTGTTTGAATTATTTCGTGTGTCCAATTCAATATTTTGAATCTGCTGATTTGTTGTTTAACACTGATACGTGTTATATTTACCGTTATCCGATTTCCTTATTAAAGGATTGGATAGATGATATTTTTGTGACTGTCGTCTAATTGCTATTTAATTATCATTGCTTCTGTGCACTAATAACTGAGTTTGAATTAGACTGACCCGTGTATTATTTTCTTTTGAATTTAATACTCGTGTCAGACCGAGTATTTACAAGTTGTTGATATCTTACTTTGGGTTGCTGCTAGAGCTATGAAGTCTTTTCATACTTTTTGGAGTAGTTGTTGTCTTATTATAGGATGTTGTATATTCGTGTATATTATTCACGATAATGTACTTGTATATGTAACTTCCAGAGTCGACAGATGTAGTTGTATCATATGTATTGTATCACATGTATATCGACTGACTTCAGTTATATATATATATATATAAGACTTTTGATTATCTGTGTTCCGCACTGAGCTTATCTATGTTATTATTATATATATTGTCCTAAACTATTATGAACCATCATAGTTCATTTTATAATGGAATTGGGTATGTCGATGGGAGTAAATAAATGAGAGATGAAAAAACTAAAAATATATACTACTCCTATCGAGGTAACCAATACTAGTGCAAGGCCTAACTACGGATGGCCGGTCCTATCCAACATTATTCTTCGTAATAACAGACAGTATTTCCTTTAATACTCTTTGTTATTATGAGCATAGAGGTGGGGCGTTACATACCTGAGCTCCGTAGCAGTCCATCTAGAATATGTACTCTAAAATACTCGGTCTGATATTATAATAGTGTCTATATACAAATACTTATTCAAATAGCCTAATTTTTTACATTCATTAAATTCCAGCATAATATGTATACAAACAAGCCCGAAGACACTTATTGGAGATTGGGTTTCCATCAATGACAGGGCTACTAAGGTACCTCCCGTCACAGTACGTGGTTTAGATCATCGTACCGAGGATCCACCCTGATCCCCTGTTACATAAGACCGGATCTACCTCTTACTGGATAGTCCGAATATGATCACCTCGCGGTTGGGATCAGCAGCCGCCCACACAGCCGAATAAAAAGGGACATCTAGACAGGAATGACCTTACCCTAATTGGTTGCTTGTCACTTAGCCTTGCTGCACCTCCCCTGTTTTAGCCATTCTCGGTTGATGAGGCTCAAGGCTATGCATTACCTTTTTAGACACCTCTCACTTAGAATGCTCATCGTCCCCCTAACGATGTTCTGATAGCATCCATCCACACAAGTCCATTCCGGGTCCGAACATAACCGAAGGCACTACTCCTACTACATCCATTTTGGAATCACCCTCAGGATTAGTAGCGATTAAACCTTCACTTCACTGCCCCATCTTCGACTCCAAGTTCTTGTCTTCCTCACGAAAACGTTCAAACCGGATCGAAGTGGTTTTTGGGAAGTTAATCCTGATCCCGGTCACTTCGAATCGATTAACGCATTGGCCAATATTGATAGTCAGTTATTTATCTATCATATAACATTCACAAACAACCATCAGGCCTTAATAATTTTTCAAATGATTTATTTCAGAATATCTTCGCAAGATATTATTTTACATTTCAACCCTTTGCAAATAGTTTTCAAATCACTTTTCCTCTTGTGGAATAAATTTCTAACCAATTGTTTTTTTCCACTGAAAACGCCAAATCTTATTGAATTAAGATTTTTAAACAAACTAAACCCCTTTATCCAAAAACATGTACTAAAAACATTTTAAAATAAAACTACTTAAAAAAACTTATTCAAAATAAAAGTTATGAAATTCTATACTAATTTTTAAATAAAAACTTTAGCCAGACTACTCTTAAAAATAAAGCTATTTTATAAAATATATATACTTAATAATTATTTTTTAAATCATAACACTAGTTAAACTTTTTAAAATAATCACTTCTATAATTAACTTAATAAATTTTTACTTTAAAAAAATTAAAACAATTTAAGAAGATAAATTTCTCCAAAAAATTCTTTTAGAACCAACTCTAAAACTTTTATTTTATACTTAAAATCTGCTTTGAAAACATACATGGCTTTCCAGGAAATACATTTTCCATTTCAATATAGTCCATCTAATTCTCTATAAATCCTACTCGATTTATCCCATTTTAATCTACGTCTCAAACCCGTAAATTCTTTCAACACCTTAAAAATAAAACCACTTTTTATTTTAAAACACATTTCCCATCTCCTTAAAATCACTTCCAAAAATATATGCTTAAATTATTTACATTAAGGCCACTAAAATTACCCTAATAAAAATAATACTTAAGAAATTCTATAAGAGTTCCGAGTAAAACTAAAACCAAAATTTTCTTTTAAAATAAAGTTATTATATCAAATATTCATGATAAAATTCCCTCTTAAAAGTCATAATATTAATTTATTTTTGAAAATAATTAACTAAGATAATTAACTTAAATAAACATTTACTTTAATATTAAAAATAATTAAAATAATAATCTTTCTAAACATTCTAAAAAAACACATTTAAACTTCTAGTTTATACTTTGGAGTCTTTTCTTTGAAAATATACTTAGTCTTCCAGGAAGAATATACTTTCCAACTTTTAAAAATAAAATCACCATTTCATTTTTAAAATGAACTGCACCTTTTCTTATAAATTCCTTTGAATCCATACTTTCAAATTTATCCACGGATAGATATTCCACTTCATTTATAATCACAGTTTACAAATTTCCAATTCTCATTTTCCTTTAAATCACAGTTCCCAAAACAATAAATCTATTTCAAACCGATTTCCTGGTTTAAATTCCCTTCAAAATTTATTACTCGATTTATCCAATTCCCAATAGTTATTTACTTAACAATTTCCTTTTCATTTCCCTGTAAAAATCCAAACTTTATATATATATATATATATTCCATTTCTCAGAATACCAATATATATTCAACCAAGCCATAACATTCAATAATTCCAATCCCAATATAATCATTATAATCTATCACGGATCATCAAATAAATCACATCGCTGAATATAAAATAAATTCAACGTTTTGAGGAATCTAGTTGGATCCCTCCAACCTGTTTCCCTTCATCCACAGATGTTAGCACAATAATTTCAAATACCAATCCCGCTTCAAGATCGGATATCATGGTATAAATGGCCATCCGCTATTATGCGGGACGCATGGGGTCTCATCCACGATATAATGCGGGAGTCAATCACTCCAATATATAAATATATATAACATATCACATCCAAGCTGATAATAAATTATAAATTCAAGCAATCTATCCAATAATTTGAATTTAACTATTTAAATTTAAAGGGTAACCCTTATGATGTGATTAACTCACCTTAGATTTTTGTTTTGCAATCCAACCCAAACCAGCTTGATTCTCTACGATTTAGACCTTGTACAGACATTAGATGATTTTATTAATATTCGAACCAATCGAATAATTAAATTTCCATTTGATAAATTTAATTAGCCAATGATTATATTTTAAACTAATAATTTTAGTTTAAACTAATCTCCCTTTAATAAATTATTTTCAATGACTAAAATACTTATACAAATTAATCCCCATCATATATTATTTTAAAATTAAACTAGTAAGTTAAAAATGTGCACATGCATGTTTATTTTTATTCCTTTATTTTTGAAAACCCATATACTTGTAAAAATAACCTGTATAGATTTAAAAATCTAATCATTATGCAAATTCTCCTATTTCCAAAATCTATAATTATTCCATGTTAACATTTTCCTTTTTACTGTATATACATATATGTTTGTAACTCTTTAAATTGAAAAGAATAAATAGTAAACATATCTTACTGTTAATATTTTTTTAAATAGTAAGTTGCTATAAATAATTTTTTCCTTTAAACTTCTGAATTACCCTAACCTTTAATTTAAATTAAGCTATATAAAAAAAATACCTTATCTCTACACAATAGGTCGACTTAGAACCCAGCCATCGCTCCTCGACCTCGCCACGTCCTGCTTCCTCCAAAGCCCTAATCTCAAGCTTCCCCCCGCTTGCGCCCGAGTGCCATCGCCGCTTGAACAACCTCAATCGGCACTCAAGAATCCCCTCCAAGTCCCCCGGCATCCTGCCTCTACCGTGCGCTTAGCCGTGGCTTCAGCCTTAGCTTCGCCTAGTGGTCACGATCGATTAATTTTCGATCGTGATTGCTAAAGGAGGACGAGATCCATAGGTTTGAACGGCAAAGAAAAAGAAGAGGCGATTGGAAATGGATTGGGGCCATTCGTTCTTTTGTTTGGAAGAGGGATTTCGGTCTGTTTAAATCGAACTGGAGGTGGAATTCAGTTTCATTTGGACTTGTTTTCAAAATACTCAGTTATTTATTTTGTTGTTGTTAATATAAAGAAGGGGAAACACTTGTACGATTTGGAAAGGCAGGGGAACACGTGTTATAAGAGGGGAAACATGTTTAATCATGAAAACATTATTCTGAATATAAAATATATATCAAATTTAAATTCCAAATTTAAATCGAATGGAATCCGCAACTCAAAATTACAAACTCCTATCGAGGCGTGCCGCCAGACGTTTATAATGTTATTCCCCTATTTCGAACACGATGGAAAGGTTTCGAGTCCTAACTCGATCATATGGAGAAGATAGCTTTTTGGTTCCTGTTATTAAATTGAATTTTCGATACAAATTCCAACGCGTTTATATATCGTATGACCTCACGACAACTCCAAACACTACGAAAATTGAAATCCGATAATAATACACTATTACGGATTAAATGGAACTAGTTTCTTTGAAACCCAAGATTGTGCCTCGGAAGGCTATTTAAAAATGTCGATTTAAACAATATAAATTCAAAACTAAACAAATTACTTTGAAATTCAATTTTAATAGTTCTATTACCTTCAGTATTATCAATATGAACTTTCTAAGCCTTCAAAATATTTTTAACAAGCCTGGAACATCTAGATTCAACAATTTTTCCAATTTTCAATTATTAAATACAACATTTAAATTATCCAATAAATAGCGATATTTGAAATTAAAGTTAAACATTAAATTTTAAATATTTAAAATTAATTAAATATTTCAATTTCAAATATCAAAAATTTCCGGGTCGTCACATTCCTCCCCCTTAAAAAAATTTCGCCCCCGAAATTACTAGTTAAGAAGAATGGTCCAATACCAGTTTACAATTTTCCTAAAACCAAACTTTTTAACGACTTCCCAAAATCTTTTTATTAAGAAAACATTATTACTCTTACTAACTTTCCAAACACAATCATAACTTCCAAAAAATATTATTTTTACTCAACAATTCAAATTTAGTTTAAAACTAAATTTCAAATTATCAAAATTTTGATAACTCTCTAAATTTTTGAAAAATTTCGTCAGCGTCTCCTTTGCATGGCTAGCACGGAACAACTAAAAATGCCTCTACGGGCCCCCAAATTTCAAAAGAAAACAAAAGCCAAGTGGCTAGATTAGAAAACCATCAAATTTCATATACAAAATTTAAATACATACCTCTTTGTCAGAAAATCAAATTTATCTTCTGAATTTGGAAACAACAATTTATCCTTCGCTTTAAAATACCTGTATTATACTAAGCAATAATATCCAATCATAGAATTCAAAATCATTTTATACATTTCTTTTAAAATTTTCAAAATCCATTTCATTCAAGCCCGTACGATGTCCGTATATCATCCGTGCGCAATACCGAATCTGATTGCTTACTCGATCACACAATTTCACTTTCGAACAAATATCGTCTACCCGACTTCCTAGTGCGGACTCATATCTGGTTTCTTAGTCAGAAATCGTCATTCTCCTTGCATAGCCATTTCCTATGATAGTGAATTTCCAGAATCAATCAAAAATCCATATCCAGGGTTTGCTGTCGAAAATCGAGTGAATAATCCCAACTCGGATCAATATGACTATCTCGAAATTCTGTGATCGAGTCTGGATCAAATTGTTATGCGAATAAAATAATATACGTACATCTTAGTTATTTATCTTAATTGACTATTAGCTATATCATTTTCCTTTTTATTCACGTTTATTTTTATTTCCATAACCTATTCACAACTATCCCATTTCTCAACTTCCAGTTTAGTCTTCACTCAATTATTAGCTTTGTTTATTTCTAATACCAAATTTACTTAAGAATTTTTCCGTTTATTTTTAAAGCTCAATTTGAACATTTTATATGCTTCAGAATTCATTTTCACTTCACCGTTGAAGTTTATCTATTTTCATCCAAAATTTTAAATTTCAATTTTCAATTTAAACTCAATTTATCTTCAAATTTTAAATATTGAATTTTATTAACCACATCTCAATCCAGATTTACTTTCCTGGTTATTGTAATTAGTTCCATCCACTAATTTGTTTCCAATCCAATTCATTTTCAAATCTGTTCAACTTACTAATTTTAATTGATCACTTTACAAATGTAAATTCGTTTGTTCATATACAATCTATTCCCAACTAAAAAAATTTACTTCAATAATCATTCTATTTAGTTTACTTAGAATTTTCCTCAAATTCACTTTTAGTTAACTAGATATAATCACATTCCAATTAATTCAATTTTCAACTTCTATAAGTTTTCCACTTATTTGAATTCCATTTGCTAACTTCTTTTAATTTACTACATTTAATTGGCTTACTTTTCTAACTTATTTCATTTTCATACTTATTTTAATTTAACTCTTCTTCAAGTTAATTTTTGTTCTAACAAATTTAAATTTTGTTAGTTCCCAAACTTGTTCATATTCTATAAACATTTCCAATTTACTTCCAGAGTTTTAAATAATTTCTCAACATTTCAAAATCACCTTTGAAATCAACTATACCCAAAACCCTTTTAAATTCTAAAATCAAACTCTACTTTTGCAAACAATTCCAATTTAAGACATTCAGGTAGCAATTCCTCCCTTAGAAACTCAGAATGAACATCGATGATGCTGTAGTCATCACCGAAGTTATTTTTCAGCGACCAAAGTGAATTCAATGCTTTTACCTCTTTAAAAACATTTTCAAATATTTTTAATTCCAAATCTCACCAGATTTCAAATTCAATTCAAAAGTATTTCCAAATAATACCATTATTACTTTTCCAAAGCCTTTAAAAACCATTTCCAAACTCAAAGGAATTTAAACCTTTCCCAAAATTTAAATTTTCAATTCCTTCTAATAAATATTCAAACATTACTCTGGAATTTTATCTCATTTCAATTATAAATCCCATTATAAATCACATTTGCAAACTCTATTCTTTTATCCAAATTTATTTCCTTAACTTTTGGTTATAATTTTAATCCTTAATTCGGTTTTCACACAACAATGATAATAATTTAATATTATCACTTCCTAACAACCAAGCAACCATATATAACTATAATAATTTAAGAAAAATTATCCTTTTTATACAAAAAAATTTTGGAAAAATTATTTCATTTACCCTATTTTAAAACAATATTATGTCCGTTTATCTTGTTTAAGAGTTTAGAAACCTCTATCGATGACATGGCGTCCCACATATCGACCAGAATCCATAAATACTCAACCGATAAGTCAACACAATATAAAAATAATTTTTATATCACTAACAAATACATGCTCATATCAATTAATACACTCAAACTCATTCTAGAGTGCTACGGACTCTATTTCTAATGAGTAATCCCACCAGAGCCAAGTATCTCGCTTAACCTCTGATACCAACTATAACGACCCGATTTTTCGACGCCCGAAAATCGACATCAATACGTTCACTGTATCAAATGCCAAACAGTCGAATGTTGGAAAACTGAACCATTAGGGTTAAAGAAGAAGGTGGTAGAAGTAGAAAAAAATAAAACAACAACAGAATTTGACAATCGCAGCGGAATAATATATAATAGATAAAAATAGATTTTTATACAAAGAAACTGTAACTGTATTATATATTACATTATCAGAATACAACATCAACAAAACACAACACTGGATAGTTATGATAACTTGTCCAAATAGAAACTGATTATGCAGCAAACCATACGCAACGGATAATACATCAAATACGTGTGATACGTCTCGTCATTTAGCACATCCCTAAGCTCCATAGCAGTCCATCTAGAATCTGTACTCTATAATACTCGGTCAGATATTATAATAGTGGCTGTATACAAATACTTATTCAGATAGCCAAAATTGTTACATTCATCAAATTCCAGCACAATAGGTATACAAACAAGTCCGAAGGCACTTACTGGAGATTGGGTTTCCATTAATGGCAGGGCTAGTGGGGTCCCGTCACAGTAAGTTGTCAAGATCACCATACTGAGGATCCACCCTGATCCCTTACTAAACAAGACCGGAGCAACCCCTTACTGGATAGTCCGAATAAGATCACCTCACGGTTGGGATCAGCAACCGCCCACATTGCCAAATAAAAAGGGACATTTAGACAGGGATGACCTTACACTAATTGGTTGCTAGCCACTTAGCCTTGCTGCACCTCCCATGTTTTAGCCATTCCCGGTTGATGAGGTTCGAGGCTATGCGTTACCTTTTAGAACACCTCTCACTTAGAATGCTCATCGTCCCCTTGACGATGTTCTGATAGCATTCATCCATATAAGTCCGTTAAGGTCAGAACGGAATCGAAGGCACTACTCCTACTGCATCCATTTTGGAATCACCCTTAGGATTATTAGCGATTAGCCCTTGCACTTCACTGCCCCATCTTTGACTCCAAGCTCTTGTCTTCCTCACGAAAACGTTCAAACCGGATCGAAGTGCTTTTTGGGAAATTAATCCCGATACGGGTCTCTTCGAAACGATCAGCGCATTGGCCAATATTGATAGTTGGTTATTTATATATCATATAATATCTACAAACAACCATCAGGCCTTAATAATTTTTCAAATTATTTATTTTAGAATATATTCACAAGATATTTTTCTTCATTTCAACCCTTTGAAAATAGTTTTCAAATAACTTTTCCTCTCGTGGAACAAATTTCCAACCTATTGTTTATTTCCACTGAAATCGCCAAACCTTATTGAATTAAGATTTTTAAACAAACTAAATCCCTTTATCCAAAAACATATACTGAAAACATTTTAAAATAAAAACTAATTGAAAGACTTATTCAAAATAACGGTTATGAAATTCTATACTAATTTTTGAATAAAAACTTTAACCAAACTACTCTTAAAAATAAAGCTATTTTATAAAACATAACTATTTAATAATTATCTTTTAAATCATAACACTAGTTAAGCCTTTTAAAATAATCATTTCTATAATTAACTTAATAAATATTTACTTTAAAAATTTTAAAACAATTTAAGAATATAAATTTCTCTAAAAACATTCTTTTTAGAACCAACCCAAAAACTTTTATTTTATACTTAAAATCTGCTTTGAAAACATACTTGGCTTTTTAGGAAATACATTTTCCATTTCAATATAGTCCATCTAATCCTCTATAAATCCTACTTGATTTATCCCTGTTTAAGTTACGTCTCAAACCCGTAAATTCTTTCAACACTTTAAAAGTAAAACCACTTTTTATTTTAAAACACATTTCCCATTGCCTTAAAATCACTTCCAAAAATATATACTTAAATTATTTACATTAAGGCTACTAAAATTACCCAAATAAAAATAATACTTACGGAATTCTATAAGAGTTCTGAGTAAAACTTAAACCACAATTTCCTTTTAAAATAAAGTTATTGTATCAAATATTATGATAAAATTCCCTCTTAAAAATCATAATACAAATTTATTTTTAAAAATAATTAACTACCTTAATTAACTTAAATAAATAATTACTTTACTCTTAAAAATAATTAAAATAATAAATTTTCTAAACATTCTAAAAAAATTATTTTTAAAATTCTAATTTATACTTTGAAATCTTTTCTTTGAAAATATACTTAGATTTCCAGGAAGAATATACTTTCCAACATTTAAAAATAAAATCATCTTTTTATTTTAAAATGAATTGCATCTTTTCTTATAAATTCCATCGAAAACTATACTTCCAAATTTATCCACTGATAGATATTCCACTTCTTTTATAATCCCAGTCTATAAATTTCCATTTCTCATTTTCCTTTAAATCACTGTTTCCAAAACGCTAAATCGATTTCAAACGAATTTCTTGGTTTAATTCCTTTAAAATTTATTACTCGATTTATCCAATTCCCAATAATTATTTACTTACGAATTTCCTTTTCATTTCCCTTTAAAAATCCAAACTTTATATGTATATTTTCCATTTCTCAAAATACCATTATATATTCAACCAAGCCATAACATTCAATAATTTCACTTCGCAATATAATCAATATAATCTGTAGGATCTAGATTAACCCTAGAGGGGGGTGAATAGGGTTATAGCAAATTTTCTCGATTTAAACACAGAAACAAACTGCAGAAATAAACATGCTGAAAAGTAAATCACATACAAAATTTACCCAGCTTCGGCAACCCTTTCCTACTGCTGCATTCCCACATTTCTATTAGAATTAAACAGTCTCCCGCTTACAAACAATCTAACAGACTCGAAAACCCTGCTTCCGCTTACAAACACTCTAATAGACTCGCAATCCCTGCTCCCGCCTATAGAGTTTTGCAAACTCGCAAACCCTTGCTCCCGCCTATAGAGTTATGCAAACTCGCACACCCTGCTCACTGAACTAATTCTAACTAGACAATCTGACACTACCTACAACCTAGGTGGTGATTTACCAAGAATTGAACCTTAAAGAAAATTTAAAACAAACTAGAAAAAACAGTTTAAAACTTAAAACCCTATTTGAAATAAAATAAATCCCCTTTTAACAAATAAGGCCGGCCCAAATGTTTTTGTTTCTAGCCCGTTCTCTTTTCTCTTTTGCTATGGCGGCTTCGTTCTTATTTCTCGAATTAGGGCTTCGGCTCTTGTGAGAATTAGGACTTTCTCTGGTTTGTGATCCTCTCTGCCCACTGCTTCTCCGATAATCGATTGTCTGGTTTGTGTTGCTCTTGCTTGCCCGTTCTCTGATGATCGATTCTAGTTGCTTTACTTGCGCTTTGTTTCGCAGCTTCTCCTTTGATCGAGTTGATAGATTATGGTATGTATTCTCTTTTGTTGCTAGTTTAAGTGTTTGCTTGAACTCGATGCCTATGATGATAATTGGGTGTGATATTTATATGAATTCAAATACACTTGAATTTGTTCGTTATCAATTCGATACTTTCCAAAAAAAATCCCTTTCCTGATACGCACGGCTTTGTTGATATATTTTTAACTTGTTACTCACGGCATTGATTTTCAAACGTTCGATTTTTACTTGATTGATACGGTAAAAACTTTCCAATTTTACTCTGTGACTTATTCAAGTATACGAATTTGATTTTTGACAGTACACTGTCATGAATTCGAATTCTCTGGCATCAACTTCATTTCACTTGGACTTTGGCACTTGACTTTAAGTTCGTTTTCGTGAATTTCTCTGACTTGACTTTAGCATCCTTCCATGATTTCGACTTCACTGTGAATTGTTGTTGCATTCCATTTGTTCTGGCTTCACTGTTGCACTCGAGTTTTGTTCGTCCAATTCGTTGATCCTTGTAGCTTGCTGTATATTTGCATTGTACCATGTTGTTGACTTGACTTGTAGAATTTCACTGTAACTTCGCTTTTGCTTTGCATTGACCATGGCTTCTTCTGTCTTGTGTATGTTGTATGAACTGTTGTGCCATTTTGGGTTTCACTTGTGCATATTGCCTCGAGTACATGTATTATTGGCACTGCTTCGTACATGTATTCTTGGCACTGCTTCTTTTGTTGTATACATGTCCACTGCAGTTTCATTGTGACTTCGCTGATGCATTTGGACTTGATCATACTTGATGCACTTTACATGTTGTCTTCATATTGTTGTTTGCTTCATGTACCTGTTGGTCTGACTTGAACTTGATATTGTGGTATTGCTTCATGATGTACTTGATAAATGCACTTCCCCATGTTGCTGTCATATATGCACTGTGTTTCACTTGGTCGTCTCTTTTCTTTGTTGGCACTTGCTATTGTCTTTGTGGTCTTACTGTTGTCTTTGTAGTCTTCTCATTCACGTGTGTCTGTTGCATTTGTTTGTGTATGTAAGCAGTTTGAAGTTGCTGACTTCATTTGTTTACTTGATGTCATTATTTTTTCTGGTTTCACTTGTGTACACTGTTGCATTGTTGTTCACTTCTCTGTCCTGTTGTACATGCTTACAATTAAATTGAGCATTTGGTTCATTGATGTTGCATTCATGTACACTGCATTCATGTCACTGGTTTTCTTGTTCAAAGACTGCTGTGTCACTGAACTTGATTCACTTCATGTTGTCTTCATCCTTTCTCTGATTTTTATTGTGTTTCTGTGTTCATGACTGTTGTGTCATTTCTCTGCCTGCACTTAGTGTTCTGGTCATTTTTCATGTACATATGTATGTATGTGATGCTTTGATGTTGTTTCATTTCTTCAAATCTGTAGCTTGCATCACTGGTGCATGTGTATTTGCTCGAGTCACTTGTACACTTGTTGCTTCCCTAACCTTGTAGTTGTTCAATTGTCTTCTGCTCACCCATTACTGCACTGCTTGTTGTTGAGTTGATATACTTGTGGTGCTCTTGTAGTCGAGTCTGCATATATGTATTTAGTAGGAGCTTGGTCTGGCATTTGTATTCAGTCTGCACAATTGTTTATTTGAGTTTGCACTTTGGTCTTGCCTCCATGTATTCAATTCAATGCTGAGTTGTTTCTCTGTAGTTGTATACTTCTGTTGAGTTGTTTGGAATTGGACTTCTGGTCTTTGCGTCCTTTCATGTTGATTTTTGAAATTTCACTTGAGTTGAATCCAGTTTCAAAACTCGGGTTTGACCTTGTGCTCGTGTCGTGATTGCACGTGAGTTGAACCCCTCTTTTCATTTGGGTTTGACCTGTGCTTACCTGTCCCTGTAAATCGATCAAGTGTATATCGATGTGCACGGCCCTGTGGCATGTACAATGATGCATTGTGCATGTCACATTGTTCGTGTATGATGAATTCAAATGTGAATGATGATGAACAACCCAAATAACTAAGGCAAATCATATTTTCAAAAATCATATTTCATTTTATATTGCAAAAATATTTCTTTTTCAATTTTACTGCGTTAGTGAATATTTTTGCAGATTTCTCAGATGCTGGATTATAACTGGAATGAAATTGAAGATGATATGTAGTTAGGCATTTATGTAAATTGAATTGTGATGTAATCAAAATTGTATGTGTATAGTGAGAGCTTGAATTTGTACTACTCAAGATTGTAATAAATATTTGTTTGAATAAAATTTCTGTTTGAATTCAAATTCTGTGTAATTTATTTTATTCAACAAATATTTATTTAATCTATGAAAAATAGAATAGTACATTAACAAATACATTTAAATGGATATATATGTTTATTATCATCAAACAAAAATCATATAAGCGCAAAGCGCATATTCAACAATCTCCCCCTTTTGATGATAACAAACATATATTTAAGCTTTTGATTGTGTTAAATGTATTTGGTCAATGATATACTCTAATTGCTCCCCCTATTTAAATGCTTCCTCTCTACATGATGCTCCCCCTACATATATGCATACAAATAGAAATATATACAAATGAGCCTAGATGCAAATGGAAAATTATTTGACCTTTGCTTGATTCTATTTGACAAAATCTTAACTTTTCTCTCCCCGTTTTGTTATCAGCAAAAGAATAATAGCGTTAGCGAAAAATAGAGATAAAGTGATCGATATTAATCCAACATTAAACTCAAATTGAATATAAATATTAAACTTCAATAAAAAACAAACAAAAATCATAACTACCCTTGTTAGGCGCATATTCCACTTTTAGTAAGAATGGAAATGATGTTCTAATATAAAATCATACAATTGAATCAACTTGTGGTACATTTATATCAGGAATTTGAATATCTACTAATCATGCATAACCGTTAGGACTTTTAAATGAGATTAGTAGTATTCCAATTTAATTTTAAAAAATGAAATCAAGTATCTTCTAATCACGCATGAACGTGAGGACTTTTAAATGGGATTAGAATCAACTTGTCTATTTAATCAATTAATTTTGATATGCATTCCATACATGCATAACCACAAGGACTTTTAAATGAGCATGGAAGCACATAATCAAAAATCCAAGTAATTCACCCATGCATAACCGTGAGGACTTTTAAATGAGAGTGAATACTTTGGATATTTATTTATTTTTACAAAAAATATGAAATGAAAAACAAATGATCCCTGATTATAGTACCACATATCGACAAACTATATTTAAGTTTTGATAAACAATGGTCGATAGAAATATGATAGATTATAGAAATGGTCATGGAATCTTTACCCAACAAAAAGTTTTATAATTCTTGTTTGAATTCCTAAAGAAATTTTCCAAATATACTCTCTTGAGTAATGTATGTTAAATATCAACACTTATCATCTTTTCAATCACTATTTATCTTTTTGATAATTACTAGGGAGTCGGATTAGTCTAAATTTGTCATTTAAAATCGAATAAAAATGACTAATCTGAAAATATGGTCAAAAATGATTTTCTCGAGGGGGTTATATGAGAAAAAAATTCTTCTAATTGAAAATTATTTGTAATGAAAAAGTATGCAGATATTTTCTTTGAAAAACGATGCAGTTACTAAATGTCTCAAAAATCACGTTCAACTAGTAATTTTTCTATCAACTAGATTACCAGTGTAATCTGCATCTGAGTTTCTCTTTCAATCCAAAATATCACTAACTAAAATTGATAAACCAGACCATGAAGTGTGCATCAAAAATTTCAAACTCAATTTTAGCAACAATTTAAATGACGTTCTTTGAATTTGAATTGAAGCCGTGTACATAATCAGAAAACCGTGAATATAGAGTTAGCCGTAACCAAAAATATTATCATCCAACAAAACACTATTTTTAATCCAAACTAATATATATGAAGTAAATCAAAGAATAGTGTTTTTGGCATAAATATAATTGGCCAACCATGTTGAACAAGTCAGAATTAAAATAATCATCTCTTCACCATCTCAATATTGGCTGATTTTAATTCAGACTATGGTGCGGATCATCACATTTAATACATCGTTCAAATAAATATACCATTATCTGTTTTACCTTTACGATATTTTTCGTTGTTTATCCATTGTGATCCTGTCACCTTTATAATAGGCTAAGGAACTTTTCTTTGTCGCCCATTGTGTTTCTGGAACAGCCAAAAATCCAGAAAACACTGTTGTTGTTCCTTAGCCTGCCACCACACCTACACGGGAAAAGATTTATGTGACCTATTTGTTTTTATAGGTCCATGGTTGTTAGTGGCAGAAGATTTAGAAAAATAATTTTGTGGAGACCCAAAACTGTTTATATATGTTCCTTTTGGCACCCAAATTTGTTTAACTTTGAGAGATTTTATATTCGTGCCTTTTGGAGCCCAAATTGGTATGGTTTTCACATGTTTCGGTCTATACCAACAATTATTGTGATCGTGTCCATATTTTCTACAAATTGTGCACATGGAATTTTCTTGATTAATATAGCTTTCAACATTTTCAGATTGATTATATCCAAGTCCTTGTCTAGCTGTATTAACAGTTTGCTTCCCTAATAGCAGATTCAACGATTTCTCACTTTTTGAAAATTTATCTAAAGTTATTGACAATTGTTGGACTTGTATTTTGAGAGATTCATTTTCGTTCAATAATTGTGTGCACTTTTTGAGAGAATTTTCTCTCCTAGTATTTTCGTTCTCTTTCAAACTCAGAATTTCATTTTCAAGTGATTTTATATTAATTTCTGATTTTTTAATTTCTTCTTCGAATGTTGGACACTTATCACACTTAGGGATCCTACTTTGATAGGTTTTGACTAATTGGTCAAGTTGTTCATTTAATTCTATCAAAGCGTCTTTTTGTGACTCAAGTTTGGCATACTTCTCCCTAAGTCGTTCAAAACAGACATTCACTTCGTGGAAATAAATAAGTAATTCAGAGTGAGTGAGTTTTGATACCTCGCTTGGCTTCATATTGTGCTCTCTGTTTTTTTAATTTTTGATTTAGAGCTGGATTTCCGTATTTGCGGTTCCTCTTTTTGAATTTCTTTATTAGTAATGCCAGCTCGGCTGCTCCATCATCATCATCCTCATCACAACTGCTATTTACCACTCCTGTTAATCACATTTCTTTAACTGAGTCGGTTGTGGAGGACATCTCATTGCTGTTGACTTTTGCTCCATATATTGCATCAAAAGTATTCCAGTTTTTCTGTGCATTTTCACAATGAGAGACGAAATAAAAATTATCACGATTAATATGAGAATATAATATATGCATAGCAAGAGCATTAATCGAGATAATTTCCTTATTTGTTATATCACACCCATTTTCAATAATACCCTAACATTTAATATTAACAGATTTTAAATAAAATTCCATTTTCAATTTCCAGTTCAAAAAATCTGTTCCATCGAAAATAGAAGGAATAATATTGGAACGACCCTCAACAAAAGTATTATTTGGTGGATTCATGACTCTAGAGTTAAAGAAAAATACAGTGCTCTGATACCACTTGTAGGATCTAGATTAACCCTAGAGGCGGGGTGAATAGGGTTATAGCAAATTTTCTCGATTTAAACACAGAAACAAACTGCAGAAATAAATATGCTGAAAAGTAAATCACACACAAAATTTACCCAGCTTCGGCAACCCTTGCCTACTACTGCATTCCCAGATTTCTATTAGAATTAAACAGTCTCCCGCTTACAAACACTCTAACAGACTCGCAAACCCTGCTCCCGCTTACAAACACTCTAACAGACTCGCAAACCCTGCTCCCGCTTACAAACACTCTAATAGACTCGCAACCCCTGCTCCCGCCTATAGAGTTTTGCAAACTCGCAAACCCTTGCTCCCGCCTATAGAGTTTTGCAAACTCGCACACCCTGCTCACTGAACTAATTCTAACTAGACAATCTGACACTACCTACAACCTAGGTGGTGATTTACCAAGAATTGAACCTTAAAGAAAATTTAAAACAAACTAGAAAAAACAGTTTAAAACTTAAAACCCTATTTGAAATAAAATAAATCCCCTTTTAACAAATAAGGCCGACCCAAATGTTTTTGTTTCTAGCCCGTTCTCTTTTTTCTTTTGCTATGGCGGCTTCGTTCTTCTTTCTCGAATTAGGGCTTCGGCTCTTGTGAGAATTAGGGCTTTCTCTGGTTTGTGATCCTCTCTGCTCACTGCTTCTCCGATAATCGATTGTCTGGTTTGTGTTGCACTTGCTCGCCCGTTCTCTGATGATCGATTTTGGTTGCTTTACTTGCGCTTTGTTTCGCAGCTGCTCCTTTGATCGAGTTGATAGATTATGGTATGTATTCTCTTTTGTTGCTGGTTTAATTGTTTGCTTGAACTCGATGCCTATGATGATAATTGGGTGTGATATTTATATGAATTCCAATACACTTGAATTTGTTCGTTATCAATTCGATACTTTTCAAAAAAAATTCCCTTTCCTGATAGCACGACTTTGTTGATATATTTTTAACTTGTTACTCACGGCCTTGATTTTCAAACGTTCGATTTTTACATGATTGATAAGGCAAAAACTGTAACAACCCTATATTTTCAGCCATTCGTATCCATTGTAAGTGCATAGGTAGACACAAACGTCGGACTTGAATTGCTCAAAATACCACATTGTAAATAAATTTGGAGCAAATGAAATACAATCACAGAATCACAGACATAGAACAAACAGAATACCTCACAGCGGAATATAAAATACATAGTAGTTCATGAAGCTACTACGGCAGAGTCTCAAACCAAATACATAATACAGTTTGAAAACAACATAATAGAAATCTCAAATACATAGAAGTTCACTAATACATGAGATAAACTAGAACAGCTGAAACAGAGAGTAGATATAAATGTAGATAAGCAGAAACTCCAGCAAAGACCAGCTCCAGAAAGAGAATCCAAAGCTGTGAATACTCAGGCTGACCCGAGCGTAAAGTAAAACACAAAACACTCGAGTCAGGACAATATATACTTATATAATGTAAACCAACTCAAGTGAACTGTAGTAGAAATACACAATAACTTAAAGGATGCTTGGGATCGCTCATCCTTTAAGAATCAGTTAAACTATAAATTAAATACATCCCGTGGTTAAAATTTCAAAATGGTATTTTATACTTCAAAATCAAATATCATTTCAAAATTCAATATCATTCAAAATCAATTTCAGAATATCAAAAATATAATATCTTCCAAACCACATTCATTTTTATTTAATTTAAATATCATTACAAAACACATTTCAAAATAGTTTATATTTCAAAACAAATTACTTCATTTTAAATCATAAAATGAAGTTATTATATTTAATAATTAAATTATTAAATTTACAAAAAAATTCTTTCAAAATTCATTTATCCACTTAATTTATAAAACAGATGAAAATTCAACTTTCGCAGCATTTAGAAATTGCTACAGAAAGTTACATTCAAAACAGTTCAATTTGACAAAAGATAGCATAAAAAAATGCTGTTATAGGGTTACATTAGTTTCAAATAAAACTTAGATAAATTAAACAATTATAACATCTACAAAAATGCTATGATAGCCTTTAGTTAAACATAGCCATTTGGTTCATTATTATCAACTACAGCATTTACAAATGCTGTGTTATCATTTACATTAGAATTAATAGCATTTGTGAAATGCAGTTAATTAACTTTAAATATTCAGTATAATTTCACAAATAATTATATTTTTATTTAAATCATTTTTAACTTATAAAATCATATAATTTCACTTTTAAAACAATCTTTCAAATACCCTTATATTCATGATTTTATAAAGTTAAATCTCCATTCAAAAATCAAAATTTAATAATAATTCACTTATTAAATTCCAACATAAAATTTCAAATTCATTAAATTAAATTTAACTTAACACTTAAGTTCAAAATTTTCAAATATAACTTAATTTCATTTTTATTTACTTAACTTAAAATTCACTTTTAAGCCAAATTCACAAATTTTCAATTTTAGTTATATTTCAAAATTTCAACATAAATATTCATTCATTTCACATTTAACTTTATTCAAAAATCATTAATGTATTACAAAATCATTTTAAATTCATTTGATTCAAAATATCATAAATTTATCATATTTTCATATTTAATTTAAATTCCATTTATCACCAAATTATAATTTCCAAAATAACTTACATTTCAGATTTCTAACTTTACCCTTTATTTATTTCACTTATAAATTTTCAAAAAATCAATAATGCTTTACAAAATCATTTTTAATCAAATCTAATCAAAATATTAGAATATTTACATTTCTAAAGTATTTAAAAAAAAATTAGAAAAACATATTTTAACAACGGGTCTGTATTTCATTTTCTAGCCTAGGTAAAGCGATACGGGTAATATATCATTTCAACCCGTAATTTACAAAGAAAACCCGGGTTTGATCATTTCAAACCCGCAATCCCAAGTAAAAGAAAATAATTGAAAATCATTCAGGCCTATCATTTCAGCCCATAACGATTTTCTCCTATTCTAAAGTCCGTTCGGGTATGTATCATTTCAACCCATAGTGATTCTAGTCTACAGGGAACTTGCAGTGTGATAAACTGATGAAAGTAACAGAATAGCATGAAATAATAGTAACATATGATATAATAGGTGTAAATATAGGTGCGAACATCATATGAATATAATATAGCAGTTATAACAGGATGATATGCATTTACAGATTCAGGTGATGTCAGTTTATCACTACATAAGTACATATTAGTCTGGTGAGATTTACTCACCTGTTCAAAGCTGGAGATCGCTACCAAAGCAACAATACTGACACTACGAAGGCACGACAACACTACTACAATTTTGAGAGTGGAGAGTCAAAGCTATACCCCTTGAAACATTTAAACAAAACAATACAATATACATGAATAAACACTTCATATATATTTAAATAACTTATATATACAAGCACAAATCAAATCCAAACCAATTTCACTTGCCTTCAACCTCATATGCTTCAGCAATGGGCTGCAAAAGCACTATAATGGGATGGTTTTGGATCAGGTTTGGATCAGGTTTTGGGTTCAACAAGTCGGCCATACATAGGAAAAGATGATGCAAAAGGTATGTGTGCATGAAACTACAACTACAAGGCAACACAAGTGGATTCAAGGCAACATAAGTCACGACCACAAGCAAATATGGGCATGGCTAGGTCTGGTAAGGTCAGCTACAGGTGTGGCAGAGGTGTATGGGTCAACCATGGCAGGTGGTGGTGGTGTATGGGTTGGCCAAGGAGGAGTTTGAGGGGGGTGAAGGCAAAGAAGCTAGGCTATGCACATTTTCAAGGTGGATATTGCAATTTTGGTGGAGTTTGATCAAATAGTGGTGCGTGGACATGGATGGGCAGTGGGCTGGAGGTGGTGGAAGCCTGATGTGGTGGTGGTGGAGGTGGCCATGGTGAAGGAGGAGCAAGGGCTGAGCAAAATAGGTGAAGGCAAGTGCACAAAATCAACATAAACAAGCAGAAAAACAATGGAAAAGGAAATAAAATTTAGCAAACATTTTCCCAAAGAGAATGGCCGAATTTTTTTAGATTTGAGGAGAAAACATTCACGTGAAATGTTATGGGAGTGGTCAGCTGAAGAGAATGAGATAAGGCAGCCAATTGAATGAAAAGTGATGGTAGAAATGTGAAAAGGTGTGAATACAAAAGGACATAAGCAAATCAATGGTCACAACTCTTCAGATTTCTCTTATTTCTTTTGGAATCTTTTATAACTGAAATATATTTATAAATACAGATAAAAACAAGAAAATTTAGTAAATAAACAAAAATAAATAAATAAATATTAATTAAATATAATTAGATTAAGAAAATAGCTTAAAAATACAAACTAGTCTTGGAAATATGAAAATAAATGGAACAAACTTCGAAAAATTTCTATGTACTTGAAAATATTTATAAATAAAGGTAATAACATAAAAATAAAATGCATACATAAAAATTAATAAATAAATTTTAATTAAATATAATTTAATGAAGAAAATAGCAGAAAAATGAAAACTAGCCTTTAAAAATAGAAAACAAATTCAATAAATTTTCGAAAAAATTCAAACATCACTTTAAAAATATTTAAAAGACAAAAAATATATAATATAACATATTACACATATATATAAAAATTAAAATATTTTTTTATATAAATTAAAATAGACAATTTTTTTATTAAATAAATCAATTTACGTACAATATTGTAAAAAGCATAACTTTCACAATATAAATCGGATTCCAACGAAACGAAAAGTAGTATTCTTAAATTTTAATATATTTTCATAATAAAAGATAAAATTTAATAATTTAAAATTTAAATTTGAAATTTAAAAATCAAAGTTTGACCCAAATTGACCAAAGTCAACATTTCAGGAAAATATTCAATTTATACCATTTGGAATTATAATTCACATAATAATCAAAGTTTATATTTAAAAATGAAACAAGTTTAAAAAAAATTCAAAATGAAATAAAGTCAAAATTAAAATATACATAAAAATCTAGGGTTGTTACACTCTCACTCACTCAAATCTTTTGGTCCTCGAAAAGGAAGCGGAGAAACAACAAGAAAGAGCAATAGGTTGGAATACATCCCCGAAAGAAGGTAGGGAAAAAAAGATAGCTAGGAGGTAAAGCAGGTTGAAAGACAAGGATGAACAATTATTTGAATCATTATACATTTCAATTTAAGTTTTTTTTTAGTATGATGAATAGTCATTTGATTCAAATCTTATGGTTCAAAGTAAACAATATTTAAAACATTTTAAATTTTTAGAAGGGAAAATAACTTATCCAAATATTCTTTATATAATACTTTAACAAAATACTTTTATAACTCGATGTCTTAACAAGTTTATCCTCGTTCTGTAGATTCTGGCACTGCGTTGATCAGGCGCAAAGCTAGACTTCTCCAGGTACTTAGTAGACTTTTTTCAACACCCAGTGAAAATACTAGAAAACTCTTTTTAAAAAAAACAGATATGGAAAGTACAATACAAACAAATCAACCAAAACAAAACAGTTGTCTAACCATGGATCGCAGATACACAATGGTTACGCCTGGATCCCCCAAGAAACAATCCGTACCCGTAAGCTTTCTCAGCCCTACGAGTTACGCCATGATGACGAGTAGAATGCAGGATACACAATGGTTACGCTTGGATCCCCCAGGAAACAATCCGTACCCCCAGGCCAGCTCAGCTAGGCATTTACGCTACTAATGCGACCTACATAGAGTGCAGGATACACAATGGTTACGCCTGGATCCCCCAGGAAACAATACGTACCGCCAGGCCAGCTCAGCCAGGCAGTTGCGCTATGTAGTCGCGATCATAAGACCACGGGGATCGCCGTGGAATTCGATGGATACTCGAGTATCATATCCGAAAAACCCAAATCAAAGAGAGAGAATAATATCGATAAAATGAATCCACAGTGTGGCCACAAAGCGGATATCAAGCAGAAGGCACTTTCCATATCTTTACTTCGAAAATATGTATCATATAGTACCTTTCAAAATCACTTTCAAATATCATACTTATATAAAGTCCATTATATATAAGATTTCATTTCAAATCAAATACTTTCCAAAATAATGGTATATCAAATCACACTTATATAAATTTGGATTATATAAGATTTCATTTTTCAAAATTGAGTACCTTTTCAAATCAACAGTTCTCAAATCAATAGTTTTCAAATCAACTGCGTACTTACACAAATCAATTTTTGTATAAGTTCGATAACTCCCAAATCAAAGTATTTAAATAAACAAGGTTCACAATTTCAAACCATTTCAATATCAATTCAGCTTCAAAATCATATATGATTTCACCAAATCATTTCCTCCAAATTACATAAATTTAGTTTCAAAGTTTCTTAAACAATAGATTTAGAAAATAATCCAAATTTCCAAATCAACAAAATTTAGGTCAAATAAATTCATTTCCATTTCAAACATGTATTCACTTCAAAATCATAATACTTTCAAAGGTATAAATCTTTCGGAACCAAATACTTGAAATCATTTCACTTTGAAAATCATAACATTTTGAAATCATACATTTGAAATCATAAAACATGCCCTTAATTCTTTACATTTCAATTTTTTTTCAATTAAACCAAAATCTAAAATTTCCAATTTTAATTCAATTCAAACCATCAGTTTCAATTTAGTTTTCCAACAAAACCATTTCAAATATTATCAATTTCAAATATAGATTTGATTTACAAAATAAACTATTAAACCTTAAATATGTTTCAAGGCTTAAATATACCGTATTTCAAAAATAAATTTCATAATTTCATATATCTAAAATTTTACTTCATTATTACTTAGTGTTGAAATATTTATTTCATAAATCCATTATTTTTAAATAAACTCAAATTACAGGTAAACCAAATATCCTTTCATACTAATACAAGCTTCAATTATTGATTTATCAAAATCAATGGTTTTCAAAATCATTTTATACTTACGTAAAGTTTATCTTATATAAGGATCAAAATTTTTAAAAAAATAAATTTCGCTGCATGAAAAGCCATATAGGATTGAACATCTTTGCTTAATAAAGATTTTTAATTAAGAAAGTTTTGTATATAAAATAGTTTTTATGAAAAATAGAATAAAACAGTTAGTTTAAGAAAAGGAAAAATGGTTTTGAAAAATGGTTTTAAATTTGATAGTGGTTTTTCATAAAAGAAAAATTCCAATTAAATTACAAAGATATCCCACCCAACAACTTTCAATTTCAGCGTCAAGTATACCAATGATATTAGGATATAAGATGTACATATGTCATCATTTCGCAACATTACATTCGATCGCTCGCTCGATCACACAAGTTCACTTTCGAACTAGTATTGTCCATTCGACTTCCCTAATGCGGACTTCGATATGGTTTCTTGACTAGAAGCCATCAGTCTCCTTGCATAGCTATATACTATGATAGAGAATTATAGAATCAAGCCCAAAATCCATATAAAATATTCGCCATCAAGAATCAAATGAAAAATCCTAACACGAAATGGTGTAATTCACCTCGAACTTGTGTACTCAAACTTGGATCAAATTAATTATGCGAATAAAACAACATACGTACAACTTATGTATCTATTCCAACTTGTTAAATAAATAGTTTTATAAAGATGTTACTAAGTTAAAACATTTAAAAACAAAATTTTCTCAAACATTTAAAGGCTAATTTTTTTTTCTATCCAAAACATTTCAAAACTATATTTCGTATTAGTATAATTCAAAATAGTCTTGTTTATTTTTCTCAACAAACAGTTTCAAACTTATATAAATCATATTACTTTATACTTTAATCATACCAAACTAAACCTATATTCTTTATCAAATACCTTATACCTTTCCAAATTTCTTAGCTTTGAAAAGTTAACTTTGATTTGGAAGTGCTCGAACCTTCAAAATAGTCGAAGAAATTATATTTTCAATTCAAGAGTTGGAAATCACCAACAAATCAGTAAACCAATTTCAAAAGATAGGTTTCAAATCCAAAATTCAGGGACTGAACACTGGCTTACTTTAAATCATTTCAAATATACATACATATATCTTTCGAAAATCAAATCATACCTCGAAATCTAAAATCAAAACCGGTTTCACAAAATCACTCACACAGCAAAGCTACTAGAGTGGCCTCTCCCCCACTTAGAAACTCGAAAATCAATGTCGATGATGCATGCATTCATCACCGAAATTATTTTCCAGCGTCATTAGTGAGTTCTGGACTTCAATTAACTTTAAAAAACTTCTTTGAAATCTCTTCGAAATCATTGGAATTCATTCGAATACATTTGAAACATTTATTATATGAAAAAATATCGTTAAATCATATTATTATTATATATTTTCCAAAATCTTAAAACCGATTTCAAAACACCGGAGTTCGATTCCTCGAAATTCAAATTCAAAACCCTTCAGTTATAAATCATTTTATATAAGTCAAATTCTTATAAATTTCAAAATTTCAAATCCTTTCAAAGATTCAAATTTTCATTTTAAAAGGTATATAATCCTTATCGAAAACATTTCACTTTTATATACAAAATATGGTCATCCTTAATAATTTCGATGTATGCACAATTTCAAAATACAACCAAACACAAATTTCCATAGGGTGATTCAAGGATAGATTTCAAACAAACAGAAATTCAAAGTTAGAGGTCTCTAATCAAATAGAATTTTGGTTCGAAGATAAGCTCGGACGAAGTTGAGATAATTTAATTACCAAATAGAAAATGGATAAGCCTATATAAATAGCGGGCGACCTTAACTGGTCAACCGTGACTTTAGGAATATAACCAATGCGGAAATCTAAGGCAAATCGATATTCGATCGCCAGAGATAGAATCCGAGTAGAGAAGGAGATAGATAGCATCGTAAACCAAGGATGCAGAAATCTTTGGTGAATCAATGCTAATTTTAAAGGAGTTTTACCCCTTTACAAATCATTCGAAGATTTACGGAATACCAATCTTATAGAGGTCATTCCAGAGTGGAGTTATGGAATGCTCCAAAATCGAAGGAATAAAATAGGGACAAGACTGTTTTTCAGAACAAGTGGGAGTGTTCCAAAGTTAAAGGAATCTTAATTGATAAGAATCCTATCCAAGAGATTACTAAACAAGGTGGATTCAAAAGGGATGAAGTTTAGAAAATCTTGATTTCAAAAAAAGAAAATTTTTATACCAAAATAATCTTTGAAAATCCTTTGAAAATCATTTGGAAATCATTTTATACTTCTAAAATACTTTCTCTCACAAAGAAAGGATTCTGAGATTGATTTCACTCATTCTAGGGTATTTCTACCCTATCTCTAATGAGTTTTTGCTCCGCAGGCTAAGGTTTGCCTAAAAACAAAGCTCTGATACCAACTATAACAACCCGGTATTTTCAGCCATTCGTATCCATTGTAAGTGCATATGTAGACACACACGCCGAACTTGAATTGCTCAACATACCACATTGTAAATAAATTTGGAGCAAATGAAATACAATCACAGAATCACAGACATAGAACAAACAGAATACCTCGCAGCGGAATATAAAATACATAGTAGTTCATGAAGCTACTACGGCAGAGTCTCAAACCAAATACATAATACAGTCTGAAAACAACATAATAGAAATCCCAAATACATAGAAGTTCACTAATACATGAGATAAACTAGAACAGCTGAAACAGAGAGTAGATATAAATGTAGATAAGCAGAAACTCCAGCAAAGACCAGCTCCAGAAAGAGAATCCAAAGCTGTGAATACTAAGGCTGACCCGAGCGTAAAGTAAAACACAAATCACTCGAGTTAGGACAATATATACTTGTATAATGTAAACCAACTCAAGTGAACTGTAGTAGAAATACACAATAACTTAAAGGATGCTTGGGATCGCTCATCCTTTAAGAATCAGTTAAACTATAAATTAAATACATCCCGTGGTTAAAATTTCAAAATGGTATTTTATACTTCAAAATCAAATATCATTTCAAAATTCAATATCATTCAAAATCCATTTCAAAATATCAAAAATATAATATCTTCCAAACCACATTCATTTTTATTTAATTTAAATATCATTACAAAACACATTTCAAAATAGTTTATATTTCAAAACAAATTACTTCATTTTAAATCATAAAATGAAGTTATTATATTTAATAGTTAAATTATTAAATTTACAAAATTTTAGTCTTTCAAAATTCATTTATCCACTTAATTTATAAAACAGTTGAAAATTCAACTTTCGCAGCATTTAGAAATTGCTACAGAAAGTTACATTCAAAACAGTTCAATTTAACAAAAGATAGCATAAAAAAATGCTGTGATAGGGTTACATTAGTTTCAAATAAAACTTAGTTAAATTCAACAATTATAACATTTACAAAAATGCTATGATAGCCTTTAGTTAAACATAGCCATTTTGTTCATTATTATCAACTACAGCATTTACAAATGTTGTGTTATCATTTACATTAGAATTAATAGCATTTCTGAAATGCAGTTAATTAACTTCAAATATTCAGTATAATTTCAAAAATAATTATATTTTTATTTAAATCATTTTTAACTTATAAAATAATATAATTTCACTTTTAAAACAATCATTCAAATACCCTTATATTCATGATTTTATAAAGTTAAATCTCCATTCAAAAATCAAAATTTAATAATAATTCACTTATTGACGCAGCGGATATTTAACAAAACGATATAGATCGATGAAAGTAGCAAACGGTGGGTTGAAGATACTGAAAGGCCCAAATTCGTTGATCATAAAGATACCGAATTCTAGCTATCTTTGACACGTTGATCGCGCACGATACCGTGAAAGAAGATCTACAATTCTTCAAACGTTGATCAAGCGCACTTGATACCGTGAATTGGCTTCAACGATCGTTGAATCGAGCACACTCGATTAACCGAAAGTGGAGATAGGAGATTACACTCAACTACCAATTTAGGATGAAAGCACACAGCAATCAACAAGAATTTATTCAAAAATCAACCACCTTCAAAGTACAACGCACGCCTATTTATAGCACAGACCCTTAAATCGTTGCCGACCTAACACTTCTTAAGTCGTTGCCGACCTAAAAACCCCACATAACAACACATACGACTCAATTACAACCATTTGTACACAACTTATGACTTACAATATACGGCCGACCTAACTAGGTACGACCTAAAACACAACCGACTTAAGAACCGAACGACTTAAAAACAACACGACTCAACAACACAGTACTACCATCACGCGACCTATACACGACCGACTTATCACATACGACCACACAACTCACGACTTAAATTCAACACAACACATAACGACTTACGACATAACATTCAAACGACTCAAGCTCCATGCGGCATCTCTCTTGTGTCCAGTTAAGTCGTGACTGACTTAGCGCCTCTTCCTTAGGTCGTGACCCGTTAGAGTTAGATCGTTAACTCGGCACAACTTCCCCTCTGGTCTCCAATTAGTTCATGGACGACCTATAGTTTGAACCTTAAGTCGTGGACGACTTAACTCCATGTCGTTAGCTCGTATTGCTTCTCCCTTAGCTCCTATAGTTATAGGTTGTAACTCCTTCCCATGTGCCCTGTTAAGTCATAGCCAACTTAATCCCTTAAGTCGCAGCCGACTTAAGTCTTCACTACAACAATGCGGCAGATCACTAGGTCCTTGGCTTTTAACAAGCAGCTCCTCCTCTCGTGACTCCTTAGGTCGGGGCCGACCTTCATTAACTCGCGAACGACCTAAGCCCTGTGCTTCCGTAGGTCGTGCTGCATCATCCTCCCCCGGTTGAGAAAAATTCGTGCTCGAATTTGCAAATTCTTCTACATCAGATTGTTCATCTCCACAATATGGCAAAAGGTGCTTAACATTGAACACGTCAGAAGTGTACACATCCTCCGGCAGCTTCAACTTATAAGCATTTTCATTGATCCGTTTTACAACTTCCACAGGACCAATTTTTCTGGCTTTCAACTTGTTATAAGCGCCTACTGGAAAACAATCCTTGGTTAACACAGCGTAAACCAAATCATCTTCGTTAAACTCAACACTTCTTCGTTTCAGATCTGCAGTTCGCTTATACTTCTCATTTGCTTTCTCCAATCGCTTCTGAACGATTTTATGACATTCGGTCAATTCATCAACAAAGTCTACAGCTCTTTTAACCGTCCGCTTCGGTTGTGGTACTATCGTTAGGTCCAACAGTCCCCTTGGTAAATTAGAATATACAATCTGAAATGGACTGAATCCCGTACTACGATTCACTGCATGATTATGAGCAAACTCTGCTTGGCATAACTTCATGTCCCAACTCTTCAGATTGTCCTTCACAAGACATCGTAACAAATTTCCCAATGATCTGTTAACAACTTCTGTCTGTCCATCTGTTTGCGGATGATAAGCGCTACTAAATTTCAGCTTCGTTCCAACCATCTTCCACAAACTTAACCAAAAGTGACTCAGAAAACGAGTATCCCTATCCGACACAATAGATTCTGGCAATCCATGAAGTCGATAGATCTCCTTGAAAAATAACTGAGCAACATGAACAACATCCGCCGTCTTCTTACAAGCAATAAAATGTACCATCTTCGAGAAACGATCCACCACCACATATATCGAGTCATTTCCCTTTTGCGTTCTCGGCAAACCCAATACGAAATCCATACTAACGTCCACCCAAGGTTTTGTAGGTACAGGCAAAGGCATATACAAACCCGCATTTGTAGTTGTCCCTTTCGAAACTTGACAAACATGACATCTCTGAACAAACCTTTCAACTTCCTTCCTCATCGATGGCCAATAGTAGGATTGAGAGATTAACTGCAATATTCGGTCTCTACCCACATGTCCTTCCTCATGAAGCTCCTTTACTATCTTCATTCGCAAGCTACAATCCGGTACACACAATTGATTCCCCTTAAATAAGACACCATCAATCAACACAAATTCATCTTAACTTCCCTCCTTGACTTTCTCAACAAATTTCTTAAGTAAGGATCTTCTTCAAGCAATTCTGGCAATAGTCCAAATCCTGTCACCTCAACCTTCATTGTAGTCAACAAGTGATACCTTCTACTCAAAGCATCAGCTACACGATTTGTTACCCCAGATTTGTGCTTCACAACAAAAGTAAACTGCTGCAAATAGGCAATCCATGATGCATGTCTCGATGAAATCTTATCCTGCCCTTGCAAATGCTTCAAAGCCTCATGATCAGTGTAAAGAACAAACTCTTTCTGAAATAAATAATGTCTCCAGTGCTTCACAGCTTGAACAATTGCATAAAATTCAACATCATAAGTACTATATCTCAACTTAGCTCCTGATAACTTCTCACTGAAATAAGCAACTGGTCTCCCACTCTGACTCAAAACTCCACCAACCCCAACCTTCGATGCATCGGTATGTAGTTCAAACAATAACTGAAAATCCGGTAAAACTAGAATTGGTGCTGACCTCAATAGTGTCTTGATCTTCTCAAAAGCAACCTCTGCTTCTTCTGACCACTCAAACTTCTTTCCCTTCATGCAATCAGTTATAGGTGCCATCACACTACTAAAATGTGGAATGAATCTTCGATAGAAAGATACCAATCCATGAAAGCTTCGTACTGCAGTAATTGTCTTCAGTTGTGGCCAACCCCTGACAGCTTCTACTTTACTTTCATCCACTTGAATTCCTTCCTTCGATAGAACATATCCCAGAAACAAAACATTGTCCATCATAAACACGCACTTCTTTGCTGCTGCATAGAATTGCTCTTGTCGTAGAATCAACAGTACTTCTCGCAAATGCTGGATGTGCTTTTCCATACTCCCACTGTAGATTAAAATATCATCAAAGTGAACTACCACAAACTTCCCAATGTATGGTCTGAAAATCTGGTTCATTACTCTCATAAAAGTACTCGGTGCATTCGATAAACCAAACGGCATAACCAACCATTCGTATAAACCTTCCCTGGTTTTGAAAGCAGTCTTCCATTCATCACCCAGTCTAATACGAATTTGATGGTATCCACTCTTCAAGTCAATCTTTGAAAACACAACAGCCCCACTCAGCTGATCAATCAGATCATCAAACCTCGGCATAGGAAATCTGTATCTCACAGTGATCTTGTTTAGAGCCCGACTATCCGTACACATTCTCCATGAACCATCCTTCTTTGGCACCAATAAAGCTGGCACTGCACAAGGACTCAAGCTCTCCTGAACACGCCCCTGTTCTAACAACTCCTCTACCTGTCTTCTCAATTCCTCATGCTTCTTAGGACTCATCCTGTAATGTGGCCTGTGTGGTAATACTGCCCCTGGCACAAGATCTATCTGATGTTGAATATCCCTCAACGGTGGTAACTCCGTTGGTAACTCCTCAGGAAAAACATCGTCAAACTCTTCTAATACTGGCTTCACTTCCTCTGGAACTTCTACGGATTCAGTGACTTCATGTCCAATCAACAAAAACACCTCTGGACTCTCCTCTACTTCTTTAATAAATTCCTTCAAAGTCAACAAAGTCTTGAGCTCCTCAATCTCCTCTGACTTGCTTTCTTCTTGTTGTCTCTTCTTTGGAACTAAAGTAATTTTAGTACCTTCAAACATGAAACTATAGCTATTAGCACGTCCATCATGTTGTACTGCTCTATCAAACTGCCATGGTCTGCCCAACAACAGATGACACACATCCATGTTCACAACATCACACCAGATTTCATCTTTGTACTTCTTCCCAATTGAAAAATTCACACAAGCTCTTCGTCCAACTTTCACCTCACCACCTTTCCTTAACCATGCTAACTTGTACGGTTTAGGATGCTTCTCGGTTTTCAAGTTCAACTTCCTTACTGCTTCTGTGGAGATAATATTGTCACAACTCCCAGCATCAATGACGAACTTACAAACCTTTCCTAGAATAGTGCATGTGGACTGAAATATGTTATTCCTCAACCAACTGTTTTCCTCTTCCTGTTTCGGTGCCAAATAACTTCTCCTCATCATCAAATTACACCCTTCATCTCCGGACAACTCTTCTTCCTTCTCAACATAAGGTGAATTAGAACATTCAGCTTCCACATCTTCTTCTTCTATCTCTGCAACTATTGCTCTCCTCTTCGGCTTCAGACATTCATTGCTTTTGTGACCCAACTCCTGACAATTGTAACATTTGAAACTGCTACTAACCTTTGCCTTCTCAATCTCCTTCACAACTGGTTTTGCGACAGCTTTAGGAACATTAGAACTTCCGCTGATACCCTTCACTTGATTGTTGGAATTGGTAAACACACCACCTCCACGCCTTCCCTGCTTCTCCCAAGCCAACGCTTTCTGATGTGCCTCCGCCACAGACCTTGGATCATACATATTAACCATATCCTGAATCTGCATTCGCAACCCTCCAACAAACCTAGCAGTTAGCTGTTCTTCTGTCTCCATAATATCATTTCGGGCAATTAGTTGGTAAAATTCATCTGCATAATCATTAACTGACTTCGTCCCTTGCCTTAGATTCTGCAACCTCTGGTATATGAGTGATTGATAGTTGTAAGGCAAAAATGTAGCTCTCATCAACTTCTTTATCTTATCCCAAGACTCAATCTTTGACTTCCCCATTCTCTCTCTCGTAAGTTTAGTCTGTTGCCACCACGCCAAAGCTCTCCCCCTCAACCTAGTAGCAACCAACTTCACTCTTCGATTCTCCAGAACCTCCTTGAAATCAAAGATCTCTTCAACATTTGACAACCAATCTAAGAACTCTTTTGCTACCATTCCACCCTTGAATTCTGGAATTTCCATCTTCATACCCGATTCCCATCGTCGATCACCATCTACATCCCGATAAGAATTTCGAACTTGGTCTCGATCTCGATAATGAATGCTAGCTCTATCACCCTCTTCATTAAAATCAAATGTATGTCTATATCGATCTCGACCATCAACATCCCTTTGATCACGCATGTCTCTTCTACTATGTCTCTCTTCATCACTACATGGTTCATCTTCAAACTCACATGGAGTTCTCCCTTCATGTCCATAGTCATGGTGATCTCTCCTTGATGAAATTGATGTTTCTCTTCTTTCTTTAAAAGATTGCGGTGATACCCTTCTCGCTTCCGTAACCGATGGTGAAACTCGGTTTCCTCCATGGTTTGAGATTGGTGATCTCCTCCTTTGATTTTGATTCAAATCATTCATCAGTTTCTCTAACTTTCCAATACCTTCATCAAATTTCTCATTAATACGTTGTTCCATTTGCTCGGCTTCTTCTCTTCTATACAAATCTTCATCATTCTGATGACGGTTAGCTCTCCTTGGTGGCATGGTTGAACGTCACAAACACTTCAACAAATACTTCAAAATTCTTCAACACAAGTCAACAAGCACGGCTCCAACTCAACTTGGCTCGGCCTTGCGACTTACTCCTTAGCTCGGCTACACCACCACACGACTTCAAGCTCTTCAATTTCAAGATTTGGCGCGCAAACTCCCACGGCCAAAATTCAAACAACTCCCACAATTTGATCCAAAATGGAATGGATCGAAAGTTCTCCTCTTGTTGCAACTTCAAGATGAACACGATGAACACCAAACTTCAAACTCCTTGGCTCCAAGACTCATCTTAGATATGATTGGCTAAGTCAAGCTCTAATACCAAACTGACGCAGCGGATATTTAACAAAACGATATAGATCGATGAAAGTAGCAAACGGTGGATTGAAGATACTGGATGGGCCAAATTCATTGATCACAAAGATACCGAATTCTAGCTATCTTCGACATGTTGATCGCGCACGATACCGTGAAAGAAGATCTACAATTCTTCAAACGTTGATCAAGCGCACTTGATACCGTGAATTGGCTTCAACGATCGTTGAATCGAGCGCACTCGATTAATCGAAAGTGGAGATAGGAGATTACACTCAACTACCAATTTAAGATGAAAGCACACAGCAATCAACAAGAATTTATTCAAAAATCAACCACCTTCAAAGTACAACGCACGCCTATTTATAGCACAGACCCTTAAATCATTGTCGACCTAACACTTCTTAAGTCGTTGCCGACCTAACAAACCCACATAACAACACATACGACTCAATTACAACCATTTGTACACAACTTATGACTTACAATATACGGCCGACCTAACTAGGTACGACCTAAAACACAACCGACTTAAGAACCGAACGACTTAAAAACAACACGACTCAACAACACAGAACTACCATCACGCGACCTATACACGACCGACTTATCACATACGACCACACGACTCACGACTTAAATTCAACACAACACAAAACGACTTACGACATAACATTCAAATGACTCAAGCTCCATGCGGCATCTCTCTTGTGTCCAGTTAAGTCGTGACCGACTTAGCGCCTCTTCCTTAGGTCGTGACCTATTAGAGTTAGGTCGTTAACTCGACACAACTTCCCCTCTGGTCTCCAATTAGGTCGTGGACGACCTATAGTTTGAACCTTAAGTCGCGGACGACTTAACTCCATGCCGTTAGCTCGTATTGCTTCTCCCTTAGCTCCTATAGTTATAGGTTGTAACTCCTTCCCATGTGCCATGTTAAGTCGTAGCCGACTTAATCCCTTAAGTCGCAGCCGACTTAAGTCTTCACTACAACAATGCGGCAGATCACTAGGTCCTTGGCTTTTAACTCGCAGCTCCTCCTCTCGTGACTCCTTAGGTCAGGGCCGACCTTCATTAACTCGCGAACGACCTAAGCCTTGTGCTTCCGTAGGTCGTGCTGCATCACTTATTAAATTCCAACATAAAATTTCAAATTCATTAAATTAAATTTCACTTAACACTTAAGTTTAAAATTTTCAAATATAACTTAATTTCATTTTTATTTACTTAACTTAAAATTCACTTTTAAGCCAAATTCACAAATTTCCAATTTTAGTTATATTTCAAAATTTCAACATAAATATTCATTCATTTCAAATTTAACTTTATTCCAAAATCATTAATGTATTACAAAATCATTTTAAATTCATTTGATTCAAAATATCATAAATTTATCATATTTTCATATTTAATTTAAATTCCATTTATCACCGAATTATAATTTCCAAAATAACTTACATTTCAGATTTCTAACTTTACCCTTTATTTATTTCACTTATAAATTTTCAAAAAATCAATAATGCTTTACAAAAACCATTTTTAATCAAATCTAATCATAATATTAGAATATTTACATTTCTAAAATATTTAAAAATATATTAGAAAAACATATTTTAACAACGGGTCTGTATTTCATTTTCTAGCCTAGGTAAAGTGATACGGGTAATATATCATTTCAACCCGTAATTTACAAAGAAAACCCGGGTTTGATCATTTCAAACCCGCAATCCCAAGTAAAAGAAAATAATTGAAAATCATTCAGGCCTATCATTTCAGCCCATAACGATTTTCTCCTATTCTAAAGTCCGTTCGGGTATGTATCATTTCAACTCATAGTGATTCTAGTCTACAGGGAACTTGCAGTGTGATAAACTGATGAAAGTAACAGAATAGCATGAAATAACAGTAACATATGATATAACAGGTGTAAATATAGGTGTGAACATCATGTGAATATAATATAGCAGTTATAACAGGATGATATGCATTTACAGATTCAGGTGATGTCAGTTTATCACTACATAAGTACATATTAGTCTGGTGAGATTTACTCACCTGTTCAAAGCTGGAGATCGCTACCAAAGCAACAATATTGACACTACGAAGGCACGACAACACTACTACAATTTTGAGAGTGGAGAGTCAAAGCTATACCCCTTGAAACATTTAAATAAAACAATACAATATACATGAATAAACACTTCATATATATTTAAATAACTTATATATACAAGCACAAATCAAATCCAAACCAATTGCACTTGCCTTCAACCTCATATGCTTCAGCAATGAGCTGCAAATGCACTATAATGGGATGGTTTTGGATCAGGTTTGGATCAGGTTTTAGGTTCAACAAGTCGGCCATACATAGGAAAAGATTGATGCAAAAGGTATGTGTGCATGAAACTACAACTACAAGGCAACACAAGTGGATTCAAGGCAACATAAGTCAAGACCACAAGCAAATATGGGCATGGCTAGGTCTGGTAGGGTCAGCTATAGGTATGGCAAAGGTGTATGGGTCAACTATGGCAGGTGGTGGTGGTGTATGGGTCGGCCAAGGAGGAGTTTGAGGGGGGTGAAGGCAAAGAAGCTAGGCTATGCACATTTTCAAGGTGGATATTGCAATTTTGGTGGAGTTTGTTCAACTAGTGGTGCATGGCCATGGATGGGCAGTGGACTGGAGGTGGTGGAAGCCTGATGTGGTGGTGGTGGAGGTGGCCATGGTGAAGGAGGAGCAAGGGCTGAGCAAAATAGGTGAAGGCAAGTGCACAAAATCAACATAAACAAGCAGAAAAACAATGGAAAAGAAAATAAAATTTACCAAACTTTTTCCCAAAGAGAATGGCCGATTTTTTTCTTCAGATTTGAGGAGGAAACATTCACATGAAATATTATGGGAGTGGTCAGCTGAAGGGAATGAGTTAAGGCAGCCAATTGAATGAAAAGTGATGGTAGAAATGTTAAAAGGTGTGAATACAAAAGGACATAAGCAAATCAATGGTCACAACTCTTCAGATTTCTCTTATTTCTTTTGGAATCTGTTATAACTGAAATATATTTATAAATACAGATAAAAACAAGAAAATTTAGCAAATAAACAAAAATAAATAAATAAATATTAATTAAATATAATTAGATTAAGAAAATAGCTTAAAAATACAAACTAGTCTTGGAAATATGAAAATAAATGGAACAAACTTCGAAAAATTTCTATGTACTTGAAAATACTTATAAATAAAGGTAAAAACATAAAAATAAAACACATACATAAAAATGAATAAATAAATTTTAATTAAATATAATTTAGTGGAGAAAATAGCAGAAAAATGAAAACTAGCCTTTAAAAATAGAAAACAAATTCAATAAATTTTTGAAAAAATTCAGACATCACTTTAAAAATATTTAAAAGGAAAAAAAATATAATATAACATATTACACATATATATAAAAATCAAAATATTTTTTTATATAAATTAAAATAGACAATTTTTTTTATTAAATAAATCAATTTACGTACAATATTGTAATAAGCATAACTTTCACAATATAAATCGGATTTCAACGAAACGAAAAGTAGTATTATTAAATTTTAATATATTTTCATAATAAAAGATAAAATTTAAGAATTTAAATATTTAAATTTGAAATTTAAAAATCAAAGTTTGACCCAAATTGACCAAAGTCAACATTTCAGGAAAATATTCAATTTATACCATTTGGAATTATAATTCACATAATAATCAAAGTTTATATTTAAAAATGAAATGTTTGAAATGAAACAAGTTTAAAAAAATTCAAAATGAAATAAAGTCAAAATTAAAATATACATAAAAATCTAGGATTGTTAAAAAACTTTCCTCTTTTACTCTGTGACTTTTTCAAATATACGAATTTGATTTTTGACAGTACACTATCATGAATTTGAATTCTCTGGCATCAACTTCATTTCACTCGGACTTTGGCACTTGACTTTAAGTTTATTTTCGTGAATTTCTCTGACTTGACTTTAGCATCCTTCCATGATTTTGACTTCACTGTGAATTGTTGTTGCATTCCATTTGTTCTGGCTTCACTGATGCACTCGAGTTTTGTTCATCCAATTCGTTGATCCTTGTAGCTTGCTTTATATTTGCATAGTACCATGTTGTTGACTTGACTTGTAGAATTTCACTGTAACTTCGCTTTTGCTTTGCATTGACCATGGCTTCTTCTGTCTTGTATATGTTGTATGAACTGCTGTGTCATTTTGGTTTTCACTTGTGCATATTGCCTCGAGTACATGTATTCTTGGCACTGCTTCTTTTGTTGTATACATGTCCACTGCAGTTTCATTGTGACTTCGCTGATGCATTTGGACTTGATCATACTTGATGCACTTTACATGTCGTCTTCATATTGTTGTTTGCTTCATGTACCTGTTGGTCTGACTTGAACTTGATATTGTGGTATTACTTCATGATGCAGTTGATAAATGCACTTCACCATGTTGCTGTCATATATGCACTGTGTTTCACTTGGTCGTCTCTTTTCTTTGTTGGCACTGGCTGTTGTCTTTGTGGTCTTACTGTGGTCTTAGTGGTCTTCTCATTCATGTGTGTCTGTTGCATTTGTTTGTGTATGTAAGCAGTTTGAAGTTGCTGACTTCATTTGTTTACTTGATGTCATGATTTTCCTGGTTTCACTTGTGTACACTGTTGCATTGTTTTTCACTTCTCTGTCCTGTTGTACATGCTTACAATTAAATTGAGTATTTGGTTCATTGATGTTGCATTCATGTACACTGCATTCATGTCACTGGTTTTCTTGTTCAAAGACTTCTGTGTCACTGAACTTGATTCACTTCATGTTGTCTTCATCCTTTCTCTGATTTTCATTGTGTTTCTGTGTTCATGACTGTTGTGTCATTTCTCTGCCTGCACTTAGTGTTCTGGTCATTTTCATGTACATATGTATGTATGTGATGCTTTGATGTTGTTTCATTTCTTCAAATCTGTAGCTTGCATCACTGGTGCATGTGTATTTGCTCGAGTCACTTGTACACTTGTTGCTTCCCTAACCTTGTAGTTGTTCAATTGTCTTCTGTTCACCAATTACTGCACTGCTTGTTGTTGAGTTGATATACTTGTGGTGCTCTTGTAGTCGAGCCTGCATATATGTATTTAGTAGCAGCTTGGTCTGGCATTTGTATTCAGTCTACACAATTGTTTATTTGAGTTTGCACTTTCTTCTTGCCTCCATGTATTCAATTCAATGCTGAGTTGTTTCTCTGTAGTTGTATACTTCTGTTGAGTTGTTTGGAGTTGGACTTATGGTCTTTGCATCCTTTCAAGTTGATTTTTGAAATTTCACTTGAGTTGAATCCAGTTTCAAAACTCGGGTTTGACCTTGTGCTCATATCGTGATTGCACTGAGTTGAACCCGGCTTTTCATTTGGGTTTGACCTGTGCTCACCTGTCCCTGTAATCGACCAAGTGTATATCGATGTGCACGGCCCTGTGGCCTGTACAGTGATACACTGTGCATGTCACATTGTTCGTGTATGATGAATTCAAATGTGAATGATGACGAACAACCCAAATAATTGAGGCAAATCATATTTTCAAAAATCATATTTCATTTTATATTGCAAAAATATTTCTTTTTCAGTTTTACTGCGTTAGTGAATATTTTTGTAGATTTCTCAAATGCTGGATTATAACTGGAATGAAATTGAAGATAAATTACGAGTGTGAGTGATATGTAGTGAGGCATTTATGTAAATTGAATTGTGATGTAATCAAAATTGTATATGTATAGCGTGAGCTTGAATTTGTACTATTCAAGATTGTAATAAATATTTGTTTGAATAAAATTTCTGTTTGAATTCAAATTCCATTCAAATTCTGTGTAATTTATTTTATTCAACAAATATTTATTTAATCTATGAAAAATAGAATGGTACATTAACAAATACATTTAAATGAATATATATTTTTATTATCATCAAACAAAAATCATATAAGCGCAAATTGCATATTCAACATAATCTACCATAGATCATCAAATAAATCGCATCGTTAAACATAAAATAAATTCTACATTTGAAGGAATCCAGTTGGATCCTCCAACCTGTTCCCTACATTCATAGATGTTGGCACAACAATTTCAAATACCAATCCCTCTTCAAGGCTGGATATCATGGTATAAAGGGTCATCTGCTAAAGTGGGGGCACATAGGGTCTCATCCGCTATATAATGCGAGAATCATTCACTCCAATATATATATATATATATATATATATATATATATATATATATATATATATATGTACGTATGTATGTATGTATGTAATATCACATTCAAGTTAATAATAAATTATCAATTCAAGCAATCTATCCAATAATTTTAATTTAACTATTTAAATTTAAAGGATAATCCAAATGAGTGAGATTAACTCTCCTTTGATTTTTGTTTTGCAATCCGACCCAAACCGTCTTGATTCTCCACGATTTAGACCTTGTATAGACATTAGATCATTTTATTAATATTCGAGCTAATCGAACAATTAAATTTGCATTTGATAAATTTAATTAGCCAATGATTTTATTTTAAAGTAATATATTTAGTTTAAACTAATTTCCCTTTAAAAAATTATTTTTAATGGCTAGAATAATCAAAAAAATTAATCTCCATCATGTATTATTTTAAAAATTAAACTAGTAAGTTAAAAAGTGCACATGCATATTTATTTTTATTCCTTTATTTTTGAAAACCCATATACTTGTATCAATAACCTGTATAGATTTAAAAATCTAACCTTTATACAAATTCTCCTATTTCCAAAATCTGTAATTAATCCATGTTAACATTTCCCTTTTACTGTATATACATATATATATTTATAACTCTTTAAATTGAAAAAATAAATAGTAAACATATCTTACTGTTAAATTTATTTTTTTTAAATAGTAAGTTGCTGTAAATAATATTTTTCCTTTAAACTTCTGAATTACCCCAACCTTTAATTTAAATTAAGCTATGTAAAAAAACCTTATCTCTACACAATAGGTTGACTCAGAACCCATCCATCACTCCTCGACCTCACCACATCCCGCTACCTCCAAAGCCCTAATCTCAAGCTTCCCTATTGCTTGCGCCCGAGCGCCGTCGCCGCTCGAACCACCTCAATCGACACTCGAGAATCCCCTCCAAGACCCTCGGCATCCTGCCTCCACTATATGCTTGGCCATGGCTTCGGCCTTAGCTTCGCCTAGTGGTCGCGATCGATTAATCTTCGATCGTGATTGCTAGAGGAGGACGAGATCCATAGGTTTGAACAGCAAAGAAAAAGAAGAGGTGATTCGAAGTGGATTGCGACCATTCATTCTTTTGTTTGGAAGGGGGATTTCGATCTGTCTAAATCGAACTAGAGATGGTATTCAGTTTCATTTGGATTTGTTTTCAAAATATTCAGCCACTTATTTTGTTGCTGTTAATATAAAAGAAGGGGAAACACTTATACGTGATTTGGAAAGGCAGGGGAACACGTGTTATAAGAGAGGAAATATTTTTAATCGTGAAAACACTATTCTGAATATAAAATATATATCAAATTTAAATTCAAATTTTAAATCGACTTGAATCCGCAACTCAAAATTTAGAACTCTTATCGAGGCGTACGCCAGGCATTTATAATGTTATATCCCTACTTCAAATACGATGGAAAAGGTTTCGAGTCCTAACTCAATCATATAGAGAAGATAGCTTTTTGGTTCCTGTTATTAAATTAAATTTTCGATATAGATTCCAACGCGTACATATATCATATGACCTCAAGACAACTCCAAACACTATGAAAATTGAAATTCGATAATAATACACTATTACGGATGTAATGGAACTGGTTTCGTTGAAACCCGAGACTGTTCCTCGAAAGGTTATTTTTAAATGTCGATTTAAACGATATAAATTCAAAACTGAAAAAATCGCTTTCAAATTCAATTTTAAAATTTCTATTACCTTCAGTATTATCGATATGAATTTTCTAAGCCTTTAAAATATTTTTAACAAGCCTGGAACATCCAGATTCAATAATTTTCCCAATTTCCAATTATTAAATTCAACATTTAAATTGTCAAATAAATAAAGATATTTGAAATTCAAGTTAAACATTAACTTTTAAATATTTAAAATTAATTAAATGTTCCAATTTCAAATATCTAAAATTTTCGGGTCGTCACGCACTTGATAGGAGATGTCAAACCCCGTAAACATCTCAAATGACATTCTACTCATATTTATTTACCACTGGCTTAACTTATATAAGATCTTTTTGTTCTGACTTGAGTGTTTGTCTTTTCAATTCGCTCGGGTCAGTTTGAGTATTTCAGGGTTGAAGACTTTATTTCTGGAGGATGAAGACGAAGATTAGTATTATTATTATATTTATTCCACTGCATCATGTTGTTCCGCTGCATTTACTTATTTATTCCTACATATGCAACTATAATATTTGTTTTGTAAAGAATAATCAAGTGTATTTATAAAACTGCTTCATGAATTTTTATTTGATTATTGTATTTTGTTATTCCGCTGCGAGATTCTGTTTTGTTTTTTTCTTTCTTTGCTTTTTCTTATTTACCCTAATAACAATCTTTCTTTTTGTATGGTTTGAGTCGGCATTTGTCTCTTCTTAAACCGTCCAAAAAGGCAGGTCGTTACAATTGGTATCAGAGCTTTGGTATAGCAATAACCTTAGCTTTGTGGGGTCTGACTCATATATATAAAATAGGGTAGTCAAACCCTAAATGAGTCGCCGAGTATGTATATATATATATATATATATATATATATATATATATATATATGAGAACTTTTTTATTAGTGTTATAAACGGTTTTTATATTAGGTTAATTTTTTCCGTTTTGTCTTTATAAAAATTTTTTCGGTACATAAGACGCCTATGGCATCAATAGGGATTTCTAAATTCTTAATATGACGGACCGACACAATATAGTTTTGACATATAGGTAAGTGAAATAATTTTTCCTATTTTATATTTTGTATGTAAAAAAATAAACTTTATAAATAATATAGTTGGTTGTTATATATTTGTTTGTTAGGTAGTAAAATCCTATATAAATACTGATTGAAAGATAAGATTTACAAATAAAATGAATATAAGTTGAAATTTGAGAACTTAAGTTTCAAAACTTTGAAATTTCTTCCAAAAAGGTTTTGAAATATAATATTAGTAGTATTGAGAAGTATTTCCCGATACGAATGTTTCAAGATGATTTGAAAGAAATGTTTTAAAGAATTTTGATGGAAATAAGTTCTGTACTCCCCTCTCTGTCGCTGGAAAATAATTTCTGTGATGAGTGCACGCATCATCGACGTTCATTTTCGAGTTTCAAAGTGGGAAGACTATAGTAGTAGTTAACTACACATTTGTTTGATAAATAAATTTTTATTTTAATATTTTTAAATATGATTTGATATATAAAAGATATGGTTATATATATTATTTTAAATGATATGAAACGGAACCAGGCATTTAGTTCTTAAATTTCTATAAATTAGATTTTCAATTATTCTAATGGAATGAAATTTAATTATTTAATAATTGGAACATCTAAATGAGAATAAGGAATCAAATGCTAAATTATAAGTGAAATATATAAGGAATTTGAAATTTGTAACCTATAAGTTAAAGAATGAAAATCTGGAAGATATGATTCTTTGGCATTTTGTTAATTAAGATAATTAAGATAAACTAGTATTACTTTCAATTGCATTCTTAAAAAACACACACACACACACACACTATATATATAAGTTACCAAAATGTTAAAAGTTGTAATATTAAATAGAATATGTAATGGAATATTATATAAACAAAACATAAGTAACGAAAGTGTTCAATGGAATTCACTTTTATAAATAAGAATTTTGATATAATAATAGTTATAAACTTAAGTTATAATTGAAATACTACCAATAAAAGGTATTAGAAAAGTGAGTATTGTAGGTATTATTAAATTTAGTTCAGGTTTGAAGCTATTTAGGATTAAAATAAATAATAAAATGAGTATTATATTTAATAAATGACTATAACTTCAGATAGACTGAAATGATTTAGAAAATATATTTAATATTCATTAACACTATATAAGGAAATGGATCTAAATTAAAAAGTAAGGAATTAAGTATGAACTTATGCACTAATGAATATTAATATCTAATGAAAATCAAATATATAAACTAATAAATGTGAACTAAAGTGCAATAAAATATATGTAAGACTCGAATAGTGAATTCATTGGTTATTATAAATAATTGAATGGAAATTACTTATGTAAGAAATGAATATAAAGTAATTAAAAGAAATTTTCATAATATGAATAAATGAATAAATAAAACGAATTCTGTAAGTAATGAATGAAAGTAAATTAACATAAGTCCTCAATGAATGAATGTGAATTTATTTACAAATAAATATGCATAGCACTTTAAGAATTGATTTACATATGTTTAAATAATTATATATGAGCCATATATGTAAGAAAATTTAAGTAACATATAGATAAATGAATGGAAATTTAGATTTTTGTAATTTTGTAAGGAATAAAGGTTGTTTTGTATGAATGAGAATGGTGGAAAACAAAGGATATAAAAAGGAAATTTAATAAGAATACAATTAAATAATGTTTGGAATTTGATGGTTGTTTTGGTTTATGGGTTGTTAGGTAAAGATACTTCTAATTGCTTAAGATGTATGAATAATTTATTTAGTTTTATCTAATACCGTTGAGTAGACGGTATACTTAGTAGTTTATTTGTCACTCTATATGATTAAAGTGTCTACACCCAAACAAACCATTTGTTTTGCTTGATATGGATGAAGGGTTGATCTCTATGACTTCATGTGATGAGTGGATGCATGTTTGCAAGTGACCGTTATTATGTTACATTGATTTATTTTGTTATTGGTTGAAACAACTCTAAATATTTCATTTTATATAATTATTAACCTCTTTTAGATTATATAAGTGACATACAGGTTATGGAAGCAATTGCTGCTGCTTTTGGTGTAACATCCTGGAATTCTTAACAATATCAATTTAATAATCTGTATTAAAATTAAACTGATATTGATATTTTGTTAATAATAATTCAGATTGATTAATAATTTTCTTCAATAAATATTTAAATTGGTTATTTTATCTTTTAAAAATAATAAATTAGTTTCTATTTATAATATAAATATATGGTTTATATTTTAAATAGATTAGCATTGTTTTAATTTTAATAAGTAAAGCATATTTTCTAATTCTAATATTTTTGTAATTTAGAAAATTATTTTTTATTCAATATAAAGCTTTTCAAAGTTATTAAATAATTAATCTTGGTTAAATTTAATAAATGAATCTTGATTTAAAATTTTAATATATAAATTAATAATTTGGAAATTTTGATTTTAATTGAATATTAAGTTTTCAAAGCTATTTAATAAATAAATATCTGATTTTTTAAATTGATAAGACAAATGTTTAAATGATTAAAATAATTTTGGCTTGAGTTTTAAATTTAAATGAATTAACAAAGAGTTTTATAGCTTAATTAAATAAGTAATTTATTAATAGAATAATTTCTTTTACAATTATTTTAATTTAATAATAAGATATTTAAAAAACAATATTAATAGTGTATTGACTTTATAAATAGATTTTGAATAAAATTTGCAATTGTTATTTCAAATTAAATTTATATATATATCTTGATTTTTAAATAATTGATTTTGAATTTGATTTGAATTTAAAATTCCAAAGTATAGATTTTTGATTGTTTTAATTTTTATATGTATAAGCTTTATTTTAAGTATAATTTGTTTTATTTCTTTCTAAATTTATATACACATTTAAATTCTAATTAATTAATCAATTAAGCTTAATACATATATTAACTTATGAATTAAATACTAATTACATTTAAAATAGGACATGTGTTGATCTCCTAAAGCCTAATTAAACAAGTGTTTAAAGATTAAACATTCAAGTTAACAAATGTTGAAAATATTACAAGTGTCATTTTGTTTTAAATATTTTTCTTTTATTTTATTAAATATGAAAATAACCTATATAAGAATACATTTATTCATTCCCATCCTTTTTTTCTCATTTCCTAAATCAAAAGAAAACTTCAAAACACCTCTTCAAAAATCAAACTTGCATCTTCAAAACCCTGCATGTTCAAATCTGGAAATCATGTTCACCTACCATTTTCAAAATAAATGGCAAATCTGCATTCTTATTTCTATGGATTCTGCATGCCACCTGCGATTAAAAAGAAAATTTGCATCATCCTTTTCCCTCTGCAAATTCCAAATCTGCTTGCAACTTGGACAATAAAGCAACTACAGTTTTAAAACCTGCATCTTCTCTCTACAATATGGAAGTGCAGCAGTTTTTAGGTCAAGCAAAATTCAAAAGCATTTTGTATAGAGGCATGCAAACCTGCATTTTTAATCTGCAAATTCAAAAAAAGCATAACAAAGGCTCTGCTTCTTTTAAAAAAACTGTGAGTAACTTTTTAAAAGTTAAAAATTTAAAAATAGGTTGCATGCTAGTATATTGAAGTGGAATAGTATTGCTTGTGTTATTGGTAAATGTTAATGTGAAAATGAATTATGTGCATGCGGTTTTATATTTGCCTGTTCAATTTTGATTTTCCAGACAATACTTCATTTAAATACTTATCATTTAATTAAGTTTCTGATATGACGAATTTACAAAGTAAAGTTGTGTTACTGTCTGAAATTAATAATTAAAACTTTAAGTAAGTTGAAATATCAGTTATTGTCCCCGGAAACACTAAGAAACATCAGTGCATGATAATTTTAACCAAAATTAAAACATGTTAATTTTGTATTTCAGTACCATAAATCAATAGTACTAACTGGAACATGGTTCTTAAATCAAAAATTAGGATTTTTAGGTACTAGTTGAAGGTGCAGTTTTGTGTTAACCCAATTTGAACTTTTTGCAAATTCTGGTGATCTATGAATTGTGGAGGCTTGGGTTTCTTCTGGGTGTTAGAGTAGTGTTAGATGATGCTTAGAAAAATCATGGATGGTGATGATTGTCATTAAGGAAGGTGCGGTTTTGAAATTTATTTTTAAACCCTAGTTTTAAAGGGGGTTTTGAAGAATTGATCATCTCTGTTTGAAGGATGGACTGAGTGTTATGGTGTTTTGGGGATTGATTGTTGGGTCGTAGTTGAAGTTGAGGCCGGAGGGGTTGGACCTCAGGTGGTCGGAGCGGTGAGAGTTTGCCGTTGATAGGTTTGAAGGAGAAACCTGTTTTTCTGTTTCCAGGTTTGTAAGTGGGTGTTCGATTTTGATTTCGAGGGTGGTAGCTCGAATTGATGGTTGTGGGAGGTGGCTGGGTTTGTTTCTGGTGAGCAGCGATCATCTCTGATGATCAGAGGTGGCTGTGGTCGCCGTGCATATGCACGGTGATGAATTCTCTGATGAAGTTTTTTTGGTTAAGGTGGGTAGCAGGGGGAATTGCTTGGGTTGCTCGAAGCAATTGGGAAGTTGGCTCGGGGGAGTTGGGTTGAAGACTCGAAGCAGTTTTTGGTGTTCTCGGGTCATTCTGTATTTTCAGGGTTTTTTCAGAAACCTTAATTTTAGTTTTTAAATTTTAAAACCTATAGCATCTGAGTATTATAATTTGTAAATCTGAAGCTTTTTAATGTTAAGAAAATTTTAAAACCTGGTTTTAAATTAAAGTTTAAATTTTAGAATTTAAGTTAAATTTAAAATCTCAGTTTTAAATAAAAATAAAAATAAAGTTTTAAACTTAAACTTGTTTAGCTACTTTATTACGGAAAGTAGCTTAAATCTTCTTAAATTGAAGTTGTAAAATATGAGCAAGATTTAAACTTAAATTTAAATCTAGAAATCTAAAATTTAATATGAACTTTAGTTTGAAATTTAAAAGAAGTTTTTAAATTTGAAGATTTAAACCAAGTGTAAATTTAATTTGGAAATCAATTTAGTTTCAAAAATTTTATGAAATTCATTTCTAAGACAAACACTTGTTTGTCTTGAAATTTTAAAAAGTTTTAAATTGTTTAAACTTTGTTTAAGTTTAAATTTATTCATTTTAAATCATGTATTTAAAATGAAATTTTAAAGTAATTTCAAAAGTAGTTAGTTTTCAAATAAATTTGTTTTTGAACATAATTTAGAAATGTTTTATCTTAGAATTAATTAAGATTAACGTTTTGAAATTAATTTAATTAATGGAGTAATTAAGGAATGGTTAATTAATTTAATTAATTAATGATTTGGAATTAATAAATATAGACTAAAGATTAATCAATTTAAAATTAAAGATCATTATTTAGATTTTTAATTAATGATTAAGAATTATTAATTAAGTAATTAAGTTTTAATCAAGGTTAACTAATTAAATAATTAAGGATTAATTAAGTGACAGTTAACACTTAATCAATTAGATAATTAGACTTTAATTAATGGATAATTAAAGATGATTTAATTTATGATTAATCTAAGTTAATTACTTAATAAAGATAATTAGAGAATGGTTAATGAAGGTCATTAACCAGGATTATTTAATAATTAATTAATGTGGTTAATTTTTAATAATTAATTAGATTAATTAATTTAATAATAATCATTTATGAATTGTTTAAGTGTAATTACTAAATGAAGTAATTAAGAAATTAATTACTTAATGTAATTAATTTAGTTTAATGGATTGTTTAAATTTAATTAATTAAGTTTAATTAATTTTAAACACAGGATGTTGTAATGATAATTACTTAATGTAAATAATGGATTGGAAATTACTTAGTGAAGTAATTGATTGATAATTATAGGTTGTAATTAATTGAAGATGTTTAAGAATGAAGTAATTTGGAGTATAATTACTTAGAAATAAATCAAGGGATTAATTGAGAAATTAATTGAGGAATTATTAATTTGTTTTAATGAAGTAATTAAGTTAGTTAATTACTGAATATGGTTAATCAAGAATGATTAATAATTATGGGTTAATTACTTAAGGTAATTTAATTTAAGAGGACAATTAATTAAATATAATTAAGAATCATTAATTAATATAATTAATGATGTAATTAAAGTTGATTAATTGTGATTAATTAATCAATGATAAGTAATTAAAGGTAATTTATTAATGTAATTAATTAAGGATTAATGTAATTAATTATAGTTAATTAATGAATTAAAGTAATTAAAGGTTAATTACTGTTTTTGGTTGAGAATAATTAATTTGTGAAATTAATTAAGGATAATTACATGAATGTAATTAAGGGTAATTAATCAAGGGTGATTAATTAAGGTGATTAATTTGAATGATTAATCAGTTGATTGTAAATCAATTAAATGTTTAAGTAAGCAAGATTTATATTGTTGAAGTATTTAATTTAATTTATTTTAAATTAATTAAAGATGAAGTAATTAATTTAATTCACTTTAAATTAATTAGAGATGGAGGTAATTAATTTAATCCATTTGAAATTAATTATATTGTGATGAGTAAATCTTTGCTTAAATATGAATGGATGATATTGATTGCTTTGGATGGTTGTGATCTCAGATATGAGATAAGTGATGTTGTGTGGTATGAATGCTTTGGTTGCATTGTAATGATAATATAGATTATCTATTGTGATGATGATATGGATTACCTATTTTGATGATGATATGGATCATTTGTTTATTATGATAATGTTGATTATCAATTGTGATTTGTGAGTTATCTATCTGTGTGTATATAGATAATTGAATTGTTTTAAACTTTAAAACAACGTGGATCTAAAAGATGGCGTTTCGGATTTCGATGAGACCGGGATCGGGTTTCCATATTTGGATGTCCGAAAACCACATCGATCCAAATTAACGGTAGGTCGTGAATCTCAAGTGAAGATGAAGATTCAGAGTGCAAGGGTTATCATCGTTAACTCTGAGGGTGATTCCAAAATGAGTGTAACGAGATAATGCCTTCGGTTTCGTTCAAATCCGGAACGAACTTGTATGGATTGAGTGCTTTCGGAACATCATCAGGTGGACGATGAGCATTCTAAGTGATGTGTTCACTAAAGGTAATCGTAGCCTCAAGCGTCATCAACCGGGAATGGATAAAACAGGGAAGGTGCAGCAAGGCTAAGTGGGTCATGCACAAGTAGGACGAGATTTTCCCCTGTCTAGAGGTCCCTTTTATTTCGGCTGTGTGGACGGTTGTGAGCCCCAACTGTCGGGGTTGTCTTGTTCGGGACTATCCAACAAGGGATGGTTCTGGCCTTGTGTTGTAGGGGAGCAGGCGTACTCCTCGGTATGGTAATCTAGGCCACGTACTGTGACGGACGGTACCCCAGTAGCCCTGCCATAATCCAAAATCCAATAAGTGCCGTACGTATTAGTTGTACCCAACAATGTTGGAACGTGAGATGTAAGCATTCCAGCTATTTCTGTATTTTAGTTGAAAACCCTAGACACTATTATAATATCATCGGATTTCCTATCAAATGTTTTGGTTTGCGTAAGGTAAAAACTTTTCCATGCTTATGTGTGGGAAGTCTTACGTGATACCTTTCTTTTCAAAGATTTTTGAAAGTTAAGCAACCTTAACCTGTTACTCACACCAGACCCATGTCTGACCCGGAGTTTATCTTCTGTTTTCTTAAACTCTTGGGTACTCAAATTTTTACGAGTAGCCAAGGGATTCAGGTTAGCTTTGACGATTTGTGAAGGAGCAATGGAGCAGGAGGCTTCTGCATGTAGATATAATTTATTCGTTCCGCTGTGTAGATTTCTCTGAGTAGTTTCTTGTAATGTATTGAGTTGTATAACTAGACAGATGTTTATAACTGTCAAGTATGTGTTGTATTATCTGTGTAACTTTGATAGTGGTTGTAAACTATGTAATATTTATGTTATCAATATAATTTATTCGTTCCGCTGTTTAGATTCTGATGTTGTTTCTTCTTTCTCTTCTTTCTTTTCTCTTTTCTATCCCATTCATTCTTATTAATGATGCGTCATTCTGTGGAGATGGATGGCGGGTCATTACATTTGGTTTCATAAAATAAGCATTATTTGCCCGACAAATAGGTACGTTCTCTGTAACGACCCAGTATTTTCAACCCTTCGCATCCGCACATGTCGGACTTGAATTGTTCAAAATACTGCGTTGTAAAATAAATTTGGCAAAACTCAGAATATGTAGTAAATAAATCACAGAATCACATACATATATCAGAACTCACAGCGGAAATAAAATATACAGTGGTTCATGAAGCCACTATAAAACTTTAACCAAATAGAATTTACATAGTTTAGAATCTGCAATACAGCTGTAGACATAAATAGAAACAGAGTCTTCCAATTTGATTGATTGCAAATAAGATAAAGACTGAAAGGCTTCCGGCAGTATGAATGATCTACGGGATGACATAACTCCGGAGAGAAACTGAAACTGCAACTCAGGCTGACCCGAGCGTAAAAATAAAACATAACACTCGAGTCAGGACATACATACTTATATAATGTAAGCTAATTCAAGTGTACTGTAATATAGAGCAAGTAACTTAAAGGATGCTTGGGACCGCCCATCCTCTAAGGATCCGTCAAACTATTTACTATGTAGTATATTGCGCTATTATACTAGTGTCTATTTATAAAATAAACTTACTTTTAAGTAGCGTTAAGGCTTTACATTTTCCACCTTAACACGTAATAGTCCCAGTAGTCCATCCAATATCATAGCTCCTCCTGATCGGGAAGCAACTAGAGGATACCACACGGGCTACGGGAGAAATCTAAACTCGTACAAGGCGCGGTATGGTAGGTGACACGGCACAACTAGGCAATGCCAGGGTAGATATACCAATTACGCATCCGGGCCGATGGTAACGCGAAGCCGCAGCAACCGCCCACCTCGAAACAACTCCCCAAATCAAAATAGAAGTGGCCACTGAATCAATCCAAAGTCATAGTATAATATCGAAGAGGAGTGTCCGATCAGAGGAATGACCTCATTAACCCGTCGATCGCTCCTGTTTTAGCCACCTTATGCCAACTCACGGGAGTCGGGTCCACGTATTTACCTTACAGGAAACGTCGCCACCAACCTACTTCATTCTGGAATCTCCACCGCGTACACGGTTAGTCAAAGTGGTTTTCGGTATCGACAGAGAGTATGTCCATATCCGATCCCGGTCTCTTTGCCAACCCATCGTTATTATAACACCGTGGTCTTTTAAAACAGTTTATACTTTAAAACCAAAATAAACATTTCTATTTCAAACTATAAACACGATATCATTCAAAACCCAAAACAATATGATACCGTTATATTCAAGTATAATTCTTTTCCAAAAACCATACTGCTTAAAATTTATAATATCTGGAAACCAAATATTTAAATTATATCTTCAAAACATAATATTTTGGAAATTTTACTTTAAAACCATAACTCCCAAACACAATGGTTTGGATATTCAACGGTATATAGAATAAATGGTTTAACTTTATGGTTACTTTGTAAAGAAGATAATTTACATAGCTTTACAAATATATTTCTTTATTTAAAGTTTTAAACCATAATTTAAATATTACTTCATGTTCCCAAAACCATTACAATTCCTATATATATATCCAATTGGAGTATTACTATTCAAAACTAAGGTTGGATTTTATTCTTTCAACAAATCAATGTTTTATTTTTTAGTCTTGAATATTCCCATAAAGTCCATAAATAAAACTCCAAATTAGCCATTAAATATTTTCAAATTTACTTAATACTGGAATATTCATCTTAAATTTATTAAGGAAAATCCAGTTATAAATATCATATCTTAGGATTTTCCAAAACTTAAACATAAAATAAAATTTATCAAATTCCATAAATTTTAAAACAATCAAATTCTAGACTCTGTAGCACTTAGGAAATGCTACCTAAAGTTACGGGTAAAACTAGTCCAATTTCAAAAGACGGCATTTAAAAGCTGTAGTAGATTGTTTATCCTAATAAATATTTCCAAATATAACTTATTTATTTATTTATTTATTAACTGAAATTTTATTCTTTCAAAAATCCAGAATTTCCAAAATAAGTTATATTCCAAATTTTTATTCAAATTTTTATTTATTTATTTATTAACATTTATAACTCATTCAAAACAATAAAAAATCCTTTAAAGATATTAAATCAAATATTTAACTTCCAAAATAATTTCAAATATTTCAGAAAATATTATAAGGACCACGGGCCTGTATATAGTTTTCTAGCCTAGGTCAAGTGATACGGATTTATATCATTTCAATCCGTAATTTACAAACCCCGGGTTCTATCATTTCAAACCCGCAATCCCAAGTTAACAGTTAAGCAGTTAACAGAATGATTGAACAATAATAATCATTTAGGCCTATCATTTCAGCCCATAACAATCTAAATTTAACAGGGAACTTGCAGTGGTGATTTAAGCAGTAAATAAACAATAATATAATATAACTGCAGAAATAATACAACAGATAAATAAGTGATGTGATGTCAATTAAAAAGGGGTTCATTATTCTACATCATACTACAGACAGATAATATTTAAATAGAATTTTACATATACACTTGCCATAATTTACAGAATATATGTACATATGTCTGGTGAGAAATACTCACCTTAAACGCTGCAGTGGATCTAAATCAAACACGGTATCTACTTCGGGAAAAAAAACGGAAAGCACGATCAAACTTCGGCGGATGCAAAGCCTTGACTTAAATATATAAGATCCAAATACCAAGTACGCGAATTTAAAAATTACGGTCAAAGCAAAATTTCAGAACAACTGGAACGAATAGAATAAAAGAAATTTAGTTCAACTTGCTCGACTACTACAACCCGCTAACCGTCTCAACATATCCTAGGCCCATACTTCAACCGTACGCATGCATAAAATAAATTGAATAAATTGCAAAATAAATTGCAAATTTAATACAATTGATTGAATAAAAAGATGTTATGCACCCAAATAAAACAAATACATGTTTAGACATTATTAAATTATTTCTCACATTTTTAATCATATTTATCATGATCAATTATTTTCATTCTCATATATATTTATTTAAATAAAATGACAATATTGGCAACAAACACAATACTGTTCAAATTATTCGATTTAATCAAATGTAGCCACTAACTACATTCGAATTCATTAAATAATACTTTATTTCACATACATGTTCATCATGTTTAGGCACATTCATAATTATTTCTTCTTTTACTTTTATTATTAAACATTAAAAGGTGATTATTGGTATACATCACCAATATCCTTTTATTAACCATAATAAATATAATCCATTGATATTTATCCACCCAAATTCTCAAATAAGTAGTTAAATTTATTTTTAACCATCTTAAATTTATTTCAACCATTAAAAATTGAAATAAATGTCATTTTATTATATTCACCCAAGATTTATTCATACAATATTGTTTATTTGAATTAAACAACATTTCATATCATTTTCTCCTTATCAATTTATCTTCTCCATTATTAAATTGTAATTCTTTTTTTTTCTTTCTATGCCTTCCTCTTCAAACTGCACTTTATCCAAATCCACAATACCACTAACTACATCATAACTACACTAATTCCATAGTCTAGCTTCCTACAATCAATTTATATCATTTCTTCCAGCCTACTACTAACAAAGTTCTATATGTATTTATAAATGGCACGGCATGATGGGGAAGTAGCCGAGCAAGGAAATCAGAGAACACAAGAAGGAGGAAGGAAAATTGGAAGAAGCAAAGAAATAAACAATGCAAATTATTTACCTGATAGAAGCTTGTACCAGAGAGGGACAGACAAGGAGATATGAAAACTTATGTGAATGAGGCAAAGTATTTATAGATAAACTTGCGAAATAAAAAGGGGAGATAAATAGGCAGGTTTGAAAACGTAAGAAATAAATGCAAGCGTTGATTTTTGAGTGCATGCGTTTAGGCAAGAGATTTATTTCCAGTTCTTCTTGTTTGAACGCTATACGAAAATTGTGATAAATGCATGCGTTGATTTCTCTTTCCAGTTTTATGTTTGAACGATATCACTCTTTTGGATTTTTTTTTTAGATAGCTTGCGTGATTTATACCAGTTATAATCTAAATTTAAAGCATGCGTTACTGCAAATTTGAACAGATTTGATTGAGGAAGCAAAACTTGAGCTCTTGCATGATTTATGGTAAGCAATGAAAAAGCTTTTAACTGAAAAGGCAAAAGTAATAAATGCTTACATAAATATTTACTTGATCAATGGTTCGAAAAATTTATTTATTGCAAAACAAACGCAGTGGAAACAGAGAGATATAATGGGTATGCGAAAATTTGCAAAGATAGGCAAGATTAAATTTTGAATGCATTTAATTTAGGTGAGAGGAAAAATGGCAATTGGAAGAGTTGATATTTTTGTGGATAAGGCTGTGTGAATAAATGAATACAGTGACATGCTCAAGAAACAAATGGTAAGAGGCAAATGTCAAAATGTTAAAAGAATAAAATTTTGTGTCACGCGCAAAGGAAGGCAAATTTGATTTCCAATTTGATTGAATTAAATGAAACGGCAAGAATTGGCAAAGATTTTGGAATCAAAATTTGAAACCCAATAGAAAGCTGTGGAAAAAGGTAACGTTTGCTATAAAACTACTGACTGATATTTTTAATCCATATAGATATTTAAATATGATTTTTAAACTACGCCAAACTGACGTAATACAAAACACCCAACTTTTATAAAAAAAATAACGTTTTTAATTTATACGTTTATTACGTTACTTATACCATAAATTTATGCGCCCTTTAAACGCGAATTTTAACAGTTCATTAACCTACTAAATTCTTCAACATTATTACTTAACAAAATTAAATTGGTTTTCATATATACATGTATACCATATTCATTTTAATATTGCGAATCTAATTATCTTTTAACAAAGTTAAAACTTCAAAACTTTTAATTTTTAAATTAGTTAATTCCCTCTAATTGATTTCCATATTCTTCTAATCAATTAATTCCCCTTTAATTGCCTTTAATTGATTTCAATTGATTACCTTATCCCTTTTAATTACCATCCTTAATTGATTTCAATTAATTACCATATTACCAATTAATTATCCTCCTTTAATTACATACTCAAATTTGGTTACTAACTTAATTAGTTAATTAACCCTTTTTGTTAATTATCAATCCTGCGACGTCTCACATTAATCCGTCCGCTTTGTAGGCACTGGTAGCCGGACTGGTTACACGGGCAGATTTCTCCTACAAAATGGGGATTAACCTCGTGTCCTCATGCCATTAACCAAAAGAATTAACTTATTTATCTTTCATCAATTTTATTAATTTGCATTAATTATTCAATAAATTAATTCTGGTCAACTACTGAAATTTTACAATTAATTTCTCTATTAATTGTCATAAATTTCTTTTTGAAATATCTATTAATTGTCATTAACTCCATTTTAAAATATCCGTATGTGCCTTTATTCAAGTTTTGAATTGCTAACTAGGAATAAGGTAGATTTATCAAATAAATTGATTGTAAGTTTCATTGTTTTAAATTGCTTAACAATGTTCACTGCTAACATAATTAATATGTCAAAATTGAGAATATTCCACCAACATGATTTGCATGTCATAACCTACCAAATTAACATAATTAATTAACTACTTTAATATGTTACAAATTTTCTCCTTTTCATTATTTTTAGGGAATGGGTATAACAACAGATATTATGATAATATCCAAAACATTTAGTTACCACTCACTTCATTATACATTATAAAAATTTCCTTTTTTTTCTTCTTCTTAAATTTAGTTACAAAAATCATATTAAATTAACGAGTTTAATTCTCTAAATTAAATATTTAAACAATATTGGTAAACACAATTTATATAAATTATATTTCTAAAAACAAAAAAATTAAAAGAAATAAATAGCTAAAAACTAGGGCTGTTACACTCTCCCCCACTTAAGAACTTTTCGTCCTCGAAAAGGAACAAAAGAAGAGAAACAAAGGAAGATAAGCTAGATAAACAAGAACTTTAAACGAATAGTTCCGGATTTGAAGCACGAAGAAGATCTTCTAGAATTGGTTTTACTCTTTTCAGTTCGACCGTCGGTCTATGGGTGGTAAGCGGTGCTCAGGCCCCGATGAGTAACAAAGATTTTTAAAGATTATAGAAAAGATTTCTAAATAGACTGGTATAAGCAATAGCCTCCTCATTCTGTAGCAGATAGGGAAACCAAGGACACTTAAAGATAGTTTGAAAACAAATAAGATAATAAATTTGCAATCATAATGCTTTGAAATCATTAAATTTATAAATTTGGAAATCATGCTACTAAAATCATAATACCTTTAAAATAATCTTCATTTATACCTTTTAAATTCAATGCCAAACAATATTCATTTCAAGGTTGAAATATTCCTAAGTTCATTTATAAAAAAAAATTTCCAAAACATTTTATTTTTAGAAACAGCAGCACTCATAATATGCTATAGTAGATATAATAGTATTCCTAATCAGTTTATTATGTACTTAACTCTGAATTTTAACAAATAACCTAACACTTTATTAAAAATACTTATCTTATAAATAAGATATTCCTTCAATAAGTTACCCTTGAATTTCCATTTGAAAACCAATTCTCAATTATCAAAATTTAGTGATATTAGAATACGTCTTAACTATTTATTTAGACATCAATTAAACTATGATTTGAAGATATATAATCCTTACTCCAAAAATATCCCTTTCAAATATATTTTCCTTATTCAAAGATACCTTGTTTATTACACAAACATATTCATTTCAGGAAATAACCTTTTATTAAAATCTCTTGGTTAGATTTACGGCTCCATATTAAATTAATTTGATTATTAAGACATTTGAATAAAATTCCTTAAATTCCTTTTCCTTATTTATCCCCATTAATCTTTTATAACTAAAATTTAAGTGTATAATATTTATTATAACCACTCAAATTTTATTCATAAAATCCTTTTATATTGTATATTATCCAATTACATGTTAACTTTTGAAAATCAAGGTAAGTTATATTAAATGAAATTGGGTGTTATACAAATAAAACTTTCAATTTAATTATCTCCAATTGGAACCTTTTTATTCAAATTTTTGTTATTATATTTATTTTCCTTCCTCAAGATAAACTTTAAGAATTAAATTCCTGATTCCCTTCAAACCATTTAGAGATAACTAAATATATATACCTAATATGTCAAATCAAATTTAAATTATATATCTATATATATTAAGTCATACTTTAGAAATTCAAATCAATTAAAATCTCAAGGAAACACTGTAGCCAGACTACAGAATGGTCTTTTCACTTCGAAACTCGAAAATGAATGTCGATGATGCTGCAGTCATCACCGAAATTATTTTCCAGCGACAAAGAGAAAAGCACTAATTTTAAAATTTCTTTGGAAACAAATTTCTATACAAAAATACTTATTACATCCTTTTAAAATTTAAACACAAGGTTTGAAATCATCAGAAATTGAATTCTCAAGTTCTTGTTTTAAGTTCATTTCTGTTTCCAAATTAATTTATAACCATTGTTTTATATTCAATTATTTATTTTAGCCAAAACACATGGTTTACAAAATCAAAAATAAATCAAAACTATTATCTCTTGACAAATAGTTAAATTAATTATAAAATTTTGAAAATTATACTCATATATATAATATTAGATTTTAATTTCAAATATAGGAATAAACTTCTCAAACCAGGATAGAGACTCAAATTTGATGAACTCAAATCAAATAGAATTCAAGATAAATTGAAATCAGAAGATCAGAATAAGGAAACTGGGTAAGTCTATATAAGTCGCGGACAACCTTGACCTAGTCATCCGTGACTTAAAGAGCCATATCGATGTGGTTGGGGTAAATCTACATTTGATCCGAAGAGATAGAATTTGGAATAACCAAAGATACTAGCATATAAACCGAGGATAAATATAAATCTCCGGTGAATCAATGCTAATGGTAAAGGAGTTTCACCCCTTTATTAGAATAATGGCGAGACCGCCAATTTACAATAAAGATCATCCGAAGTGGAGTTATGAGATACTCCAGAATCTAAAGCAGATGAAAAAGTGAGGGATACGAATGAGCTTTGGAACCGTAGGGAATGTTCCAAAATTCGAAAAGAGAGTGGTTCAATCTCGAATGAACGTGATTCTGTAAATCAAATTTACCATACATTCTAAGTTTTGCCTTGAACCAAAGCTCTGATACCAAATGTAACGACCCAGTATTTTCAACCCTTCGCATCCGCACATGTCGGACTTGAATTGTTCAAAATACTGCGTTGTAAAATAAATTTGGCAAAACTCAGAATATGTAGTAAATAAATCACAGAATCACATACATATATCAGAACTCACAGCGAAAATAAAATATACAGTGGTTCATGAAGCCACTATAAAACTTTAACCAAATAGAATTTACATAGTTTAGAATCTGCAATACAGCTGTAGACATAAATAGAAACAGAGTCTTCCAATTTGATTGATTGCAAATAAGATAAAGACTGAAAGGCTTCCGGCAGTATGAATGATCTACGGGATGACATAACTCCGGAGAGAAACTGAAACTGCAACTCAGGCTGACCCGAGCGTAAAAATAAAACATAACACTCGAGTCAGGACATACATACTTATATAATGTAAGCTAATTCAAGTGTACTGTAATATAGAGCAAGTAACTTAAAGGATGCTTGGGACCGCCCATCCTCTAAGGATCCGTCAAACTATTTACTATGTAGTATATTGCGCTATTATACTAGTGTCTATTTATAAAATAAACTTACTTTTAAGTAGCGTTAAGGCTTTACATTTTCCACCTTAACACGTAATAGTCCCAGTAGTCCATCCAATATCATAGCTCCTCCTGATCGGGAAGCAACTAGAGGATACCACACGGGCTACGGGAGAAATCTAAACTCGTACAAGGCGCGGTATGGTAGGTGACACGGCACAACTAGGCAATGCCAGGGTAGATATACCAATTACGCATCCGGGCCGATGGTAACGCGAAGCCGCAGCAACCGCCCACCTCGAAACAACTCCCCAAATCAAAATAGAAGTGGCCACTGAATCAATCCAAAGTCATAGTATAATATCGAAGAGGAGTGTCCGATCAGAGGAATGACCTCATTAACCCGTCGATCGCTCCTGTTTTAGCCACCTTATGCCAACTCACGGGAGTCGGGTCCACGTATTTACCTTACAGGAAACGTCGCCACCAACCTACTTCATTCTGGAATCTCCACCGCGTACACGGTTAGTCAAAGTGGTTTTCGGTATCGACAGAGAGTATGTCCATATCCGATCCCGGTCTCTTTGCCAACCCATCGTTATTATAACACCGTGGTCTTTTAAAACAGTTTATACTTTAAAACCAAAATAAACATTTCTATTTCAAACTATAAACACGATATCATTCAAAACCCAAAACAATATGATACCGTTATATTCAAGTATAATTCTTTTCCAAAAACCATACTGCTTAAAATTTATAATATCTGGAAACCAAATATTTAAATTATATCTTCAAAACATAATATTTTGGAAATTTTACTTTAAAACCATAACTCCCAAACACAATGGTTTGGACATTCAACGGTATATAGAATAAATGGTTTAACTTTATGGTTACTTTGTAAAGAAGATAATTTACATAGCTTTACAAATATATTTCTTTATTTAAAGTTTTAAACCATAATTTAAATATTACTTCATGTTCCCAAAACCATTACAATTCCTATATATATATCCAATTGGAGTATTACTATTCAAAACTAAGGTTGGATTTTATTCTTTCAACAAATCAATGTTTTATTTTTTAGTCTTGAATATTCCCATAAATTCCATAAATAAAACTCCAAATTAGCCATTAAATATTTTCAAATTTACTTAATACTGGAATATTCATCTTAAATTTATTAAGGAAAATCCAGTTATAAATATCATATCTTAGGATTTTCCAAAACTTAAACATAAAATAAAATTTATCAAATTCCATAAATTTTAAAACAATCAAATTCTAGACTCTGTAGCACTTAGGAAATGCTACCTAAAGTTACGGGTAAAACTAGTCCAATTTCAAAAGACGGCATTTAAAAGCTGTAGTAGATTGTTTATCCTAATAAATATTTCCAAATATAACTTATTTATTTATTTATTTATTAACTGAAATTTTATTCTTTCAAAAATCCAGAATTTCCAAAATAAGTTATATTCCAAATTTTTATTCAAATTTTTATTTATTTATTTATTAACATTTATAACTCATTCAAAACAATAAAAAATCCTTTAAAGATATTAAATCAAATATTTAACTTCCAAAATAATTTCAAATATTTCAGAAAATATTATAAGGACCACGGGCCTGTATATAGTTTTCTAGCCTAGGTCAAGTGATACGGATTTATATCATTTCAATCCGTAATTTACAAACCCCGGGTTCTATCATTTCAAACCCGCAATCCCAAGTTAACAGTTAAGCAGTTAACAGAATGATTGAACAATAATAATCATTTAGGCCTATCATTTCAGCCCATAACAATCTAAATTTAACAGGGAACTTGCAGTGGTGATTTAAGCAGTAAATAAACAATAATATAATATAACTGCAGAAATAATACAACAGATAAATAAGTGATGTGATGTCAATTAAAAAGGGGTTCATTATTCTACATCATACTACAGACAGATAATATTTAAATAGAATTTTACATATACACTTGCCATAATTTACAGAATATATGTACATATGTCTGGTGAGAAATACTCACCTTAAACGCTGCAGTGGATCTAAATCAAACACGGTATCTACTTCGGGAAAAAAAACGGAAAGCACGATCAAACTTCGGCGGATGCAAAGCCTTGACTTAAATATATAAGATCCAAATACCAAGTACGCGAATTTAAAAATTACGGTCAAAGCAAAATTTCAGAACAACTGGAACGAATAGAATAAAAGAAATTTAGTTCAACTTGCTCGACTACTACAACCCGCTAACCGTCTCAACATATCCTAGGCCCATACTTCAACCGTACGCATGCATAAAATAAATTGAATAAATTGCAAAATAAATTGCAAATTTAATACAATTGATTGAATAAAAAGATGTTATGCACCCAAATAAAACAAATACATGTTTAGACATTATTAAATTATTTCTCACATTTTTAATCATATTTATCATGATCAATTATTTTCATTCTCATATATATTTATTTAAATAAAATGACAATATTGGCAACAAACACAATACTGTTCAAATTATTCGATTTAATCAAATGTAGCCACTAACTACATTCGAATTCATTAAATAATACTTTATTTCACATACATGTTCATCATGTTTAGGCACATTCATAATTATTTCTTCTTTTACTTTTATTATTAAACATTAAAAGGTGATTATTGGTATACATCACCAATATCCTTTTATTAACCATAATAAATACAATCCATTGATATTTATCCACCCAAATTCTCAAATAAGTAGTTAAATTTATTTTTAACCATCTTAAATTTATTTCAACCATTAAAAATTGAAATAAATGTCATTTTATTATATTCACCCAAGATTTATTCATACAATATTGTTTATTTGAATTAAACAACATTTCATATCATTTTCTCCTTATCAATTTATCTTCTCCATTATTAAATTGTAATTCTTTTTTTTTCTTTCTATGCCTTCCTCTTCAAACTGCACTTTATCCAAATCCACAATACCACTAACTACATCATAACTACACTAATTCCATAGTCTAGCTTCCTACAATCAATTTATATCATTTCTTCTAGCCTACTACTAACAAAGTTCTATATGTATTTATAAATGGCACGGCATGATGGGGAAGTAGCCGAGCAAGGAAATCAGAGAACACAAGAAGGAGGAAGGAAAATTGGAAGAAGCAAAGAAATAAACAATGCAAATTATTTACCTGATAGAAGCTTGTACCAGAGAGGGACAGACAAGGAGATATGAAAACTTATGTGAATGAGGCAAAGTATTTATAGATAAACTTGCGAAATAAAAAGGGGAGATAAATAGGCAGGTTTGAAAACGTAAGAAATAAATGCAAGCGTTGATTTTTGAGTGCATGCGTTTAGGCAAGAGATTTATTTCCAGTTCTTCTTGTTTGAACGCTATACGAAAATTGTGATAAATGCATGCGTTGATTTCTCTTTCCAGTTTTATGTTTGAACGATATCACTCTTTTGGATTTTTTTTTTTTAGATAGCTTGCGTGATTTATACCAGTTATAATCTAAATTTAAAGCATGCGTTACTGCAAATTTGAACAGATTTGATTGAGGAAGCAAAACTTGAGCTCTTGCGTGATTTATGGTAAGCAATGAAAAAGCTTTTAACTGAAAAGGCAAAAGTAATAAATGCTTACATAAATATTTACTTGATCAATGGTTCGAAAAATTTATTTATTGCAAAACAAACGCAGTGGAAACAGAGAGATATAATGGGTATGCGAAAATTTGCAAAGATAGGCAAGATTAAATTTTGAATGCATTTAATTTAGGTGAGAGGAAAAATGGCAATTGGAAGAGTTGATATTTTTGTGGATAAGGCTGCGTGAATAAATGAATACAGTGACATGCTCAAGAAACAAATGGTAAGAGGCAAATGTCAAAATGTTAAAAGAATAAAATTTTGTGTCACGCGCAAAGGAAGGCAAATTTGATTTCCAATTTGATTGAATTAAATGAAACGGCAAGAATTGGCAAAGATTTTGGAATCAAAATTTGAAACCCAATAGAAAGCTGTGGAAAAAGGTAACGTTTGCTATAAAACTACTGACTGATATTTTTAATCCATATAGATATTTAAATATGATTTTTAAACTACGCCAAACTGACGTAATACAAAACACCCAACTTTTATAAAAAAAATAACGTTTTTAATTTATACGTTTATTACGTTACTTATACCATAAATTTATGCGCCCTTTAAACGCGAATTTTAACAGTTCATTAACCTACTAAATTCTTCAACATTATTACTTAACAAAATTAAATTGGTTTTCATATATACATGTATACCATATTCATTTTAATATTGCGAATCTAATTATCTTTTAACAAAGTTAAAACTTCAAAACTTTTAATTTTTAAATTAGTTAATTCCCTCTAATTGATTTCCATATTCTTCTAATCAATTAATTCCCCTTTAATTGCCTTTAATTGATTTCAATTGATTACCTTATCCCTTTTAATTACCCTCCTTAATTGATTTCAATTAATTACCATATTACCAATTAATTATCCTCCTTTAATTACATACTCAAATTTGGTTACTAACTTAATTAGTTAATTAACCCTTTTTGTTAATTATCAATCCTGCGACGTCTCACATTAATCCGTCCGCTTTGTAGGCACTGGTAGCCGGACTGGTTACACGGGCAGATTTCTCCTACAAAATGGGGATTAACCTCGTGTCCTCATGCCATTAACCAAAAGAATTAACTTATTTATCTTTCATCAATTTTATTAATTTGCATTAATTATTCAATAAATTAATTCTGGTCAACTACTGAAATTTTACAATTAATTTCTCTATTAATTGTCATAAATTTCTTTTTGAAATATCTATTAATTGTCATTAACTCCATTTTAAAATATCCGTATGTGCCTTTATTCAAGTTTTGAATTGCTAACTAGGAATAAGGTAGATTTATCAAATAAATTGATTGTAAGTTTCATTGTTTTAAATTGCTTAACAATGTTCACTGCTAACATAATTAATATGTCAAAATTGAGAATATTCCACCAACATGATTTGCATGTCATAACCTACCAAATTAACATAATTAATTAACTACTTTAATATGTTACAAATTTTCTCCTTTTCATTATTTTTAGGGAATGGGTATAACAACAGATATTATGATAATATCCAAAACATTTAGTTACCACTCACTTCATTATACATTATAAAAATTTCCTTTTTTTTTCTTCTTCTTAAATTTAGTTACAAAAATCATATTAAATTAACGAGTTTAATTCTCTAAATTAAATATTTAAACAATATTGGTAAACACAATTTATATAAATTATATTTCTAAAAACAAAAAAATTAAAAGAAATAAATAGCTAAAAACTAGGGCTGTTACACTCTCGGATTACGGTTTTCTAGCGATATTATATTGTTTTTCCCGTTGTTTGGGATATATTATTTTGGAAAATATGATATATTTTGTTATTATTGATATTATTATTCTCCCAGATCTCTTTGTACAAAGGAGACTCTGCCGAAATTTTGGCTAAATTTTAGACGTAGAAAACTTTGTGAAATGTTTCCAAACTTTATTAAATTGAGTATAAAAGGATTTAATTGTTATAAATTGATATATTTTATTTAAATTATTTAATTTTGTAAATTAATTGTTTATAAACTTAATATTTTGAATAAGATATATTGATTTTTTTAATTCCTTCTTTTCCCTTCTTTTCATTTTCAGGAACGAAAAGTTTTGAGTGGGGGAGAGTGTAACGACCCGTAATTTTCGACGATTAAATATTTTAATTTAATAAGATTTTAGTGATTTAGTATTACGAGAAATAAAAATTTGTTATATTAATGAAATAATAAATTGAATAAAATGTAATAATGCTAATTTAAGTCAATTATTAACAATTTGAATGGAATGTCAATCAATTGAAATGTTTTAAGGGTTATACTTGGTTATAAAGTAAATATAGGCAAACAAATGTAAATATCGAATTAATCAACGAAATAATACATAATTAATGGCAATTGAAAAAAATCATTGTTAGTAAGTAAATGTAACATTTGCTTGTAAATAATGAACTTAAAAGGGTGATTGAGAGTTAATGGTAACAATTAATATATGTTACTTATTTAGTCTGTTAAATTTAAATTGGAAATCAATTTTAAATAAATGTAAATAAATGCTACATTAATGTGAGTTAATTCAATAACTGCAAATTGAAAATATAATGAATGTATAGGAATGTTAATTTTATTCATAAGAAAAAATAATTGATTTAATAAAAGAATGAAACCAAGATGAATGAATTAATTGGGGATTTAAATTAAAATTAATGAGAAAAATTAACAAAATTCAATATAATTGAAATATAGTAGTTTACACAAATAAAATATGGGAATGGTAGCATATTAATAAAATAAGATCTCAATAAATGTTAACCATGTTATTAGAGTAATAATTGTCTGAATATTAAGATTGAAATCAAATCAAATCAATTTATTGAAATTAAATTTTATTTAATTGGATTAATTGCAGTTGAAATCGAATATTGTAATTATTGAAATAATTAACACTGAAATTGATATGTAAATTTACTTTAAATTATTATAAATGTCCTAGCAATCAAAAAAGATGGAAATTGTTAGTTATTAACTTTGAAATAAAAAGGTGATTTAGTTAATTTAATTGTTAATAATTTAATTATTGTGAAAATAGCCACTTTGGCTACTGACTCGGATTTCGACGAAACCAGTTTCGTCGGATCCGTAATGGTAAATTATTGTAGGAATTGGACTTGTCACTTGATCGTACGGACTTGAAACTCATACGAATAAATTTAATTGAAATCAATTTGAAATAAGCTGATTACAACATGACTTCTTCATATGATGGAATTAGGATTTGAAACATGTTCCATTAAGCTTAAAATTATCAAAAACATCTATTTTGAAATATGGGATGACCCATTTTCGTTTCGAAGATGAAACATGCTTTTTGGGTCGTTCATCGTTTATCGTTTAACTTTCAAATAAATCTTGTCCGTTCATTTTATTTCGCATCTGCCTATAAGTAGCCTGTTATAAACACTACCAGTCTTTCTATTTCTTATTTATGTACGCACGTTTCCTTCTCGTCTCATCTTTCCAACAGTTGACAAACAAATTCCCAATTGCAATTCCAAATTTTATTAAAATTTCAAACTACTCGAAAAATTCAAATAAAATATGGAATTGAAAGTTCTCGACGATACGTATCAGCATCTAAAGTTCGTTTGTCGTAATAATGCTTCAATCGTCGGCATATCGCAGTCAAACTATGGAATCACGAAACCCTAGTAGCCATTTTGGGCATTTCGATTTCGGCACAAGTTGTTGAAACTAAATTATGGGTTTTATGGAGTTTGCTGCGTGATGTGGGAAGGTGGTTATTGCATGACCTGAATCGGAGTGGGGTGGCTGGAATTTTCGTTTAGGGTTCGAAAACCATAGAAATCGGTGGCGACCAGAGGCGTTGTAGGTGATGAGACCACGGGGCTTTGTAAGACGGCGGCACGGCGAGGTGATAGGCGACGGTGCTAAGGCACGCGATAGCGGGTAGGGACAGTGGTGGTTGGTCAACGGGTTTGGTTGTAGGCAAATGTTGGGTTCGGCTTCGTTGTTTCAAGGGTGAGTGTTGAGGTGAGAGACATTCTCCTTATTATTATTTAATTCATTTTAATTTTAAATTCCATTATGTTATAACATTAAAAACTTTTGCATGCTAGACCTGATTCATGCGCGGTTTATTTCGTAAGCTTCGTATCAAAATTCTGGACATTTTGGTGCTTGTTTGGATGAATTCTAAGATCGTTTGAATTTGGACCTTAAATTATATTTAAATTCGATTTAAATTCAAAGGTGAGTGTTTTTACCCACTCACAACTTCTAAAATTTCTTATGCTAGTTAAGTTAAATTTATGATGTAATTAGAAATTTATTAATGCATGTTCGGTATATTTTAAATCATCATCTCAGTTAATCTGGATTTATTTCAGTTAAATCGTTATTGAATTTACTATTGAATTTAAATTGCCAGTTAAATACCTGTAATTGATATTTGTTAATTACTGATATTTATTGATGAACTGAATAGCGATTATGATGGATATTTGATAGTTAATATTGGATGATTGGATGATATGTTTGATTTATACACTGATATCACTCTGCAAGTTCCCTATGGGTTGAAATGATACGTACCCGAATGATCTATAGATTAGGGTAAAACCGCTATGGGTTGAAATGACAGACTCAAGCGATTTTATGGATTTTAATATTTAATTCGGGATCGCGGTTTGAAATGATATATAACCGTAAAAATTTAAATTGTGGATTGAAATGGTAAATATCCGTATCAGTTGACCCTAGGGTAGAGAATTATATAGAGACACCGCATTAGTTAAAATAAATTATTTAAAAATCCTAAATTTTTGAATTTAGTTAAATGATATTTTGAAATAAATTTGATTTATATAAATATTGTATAAATTGAATTATTATCGAAGATCGGATTTTATGTTGAAATTTGAATTGGTTTAAAGGAATTGCTTTAGGGAAGTTAATTGAAATTTTAAGTTGATTTTCGAAGTATAATCGAAATATAGGAATTGAGTTATTGAAATTGTTTGAATATAACTTTGAATATGTATTGAAATTGAAGTAGGTAAATTTGATGTTTCAAACATGAATTGAAATCGATGTAAATTTAAATATTTTATTGAGAATTTAAATGGAGATTTGGAATTCACTTTTGTTGATTTGGAAATTGGAAATGGTTTAATAGTGTTGGAATGAAATAAATAGTTTTTAATTGATATTAATTTCAAATTCACATTTTAATATAAACTGACAAAAATTAACATTTTAAATTTTCTAATTATTAAGATTTTTAAATTTATTAAGCTATTTTAACCTATATTGACTATATAAATTATTTTAACCTATTTTAAACCAACTTAATTTATTTTAAACTAATTAAACCATCTTAATCCATTTTAAATATAATTATTCTATTTTCAAGCTATTAAATCTATTTTAATTATATTTAATTTATTTTAAATCTATTTAACTATTTTAAATCAATTAAAAACTATTTTAAACCTATTTTAAAATATGTTAGAGTATTCTAACTATCCTAAAATATTATTCTTAACCTTATTAAACTACTTATAACTATTTAAACTATTTTTCTAAATTCCAAACTAAGTAAAGTAGATGGGTTTATATTCAAATCCTTGATTTTCAAATTAATATGGTTAAACGACATTATAACCTAAGTTGGGATTTAAATAACATATTTGATTTAATATGATAATTTTGAAATGAGAGTTTAACCTATTTTGGAGATATGACTTTGAAAGGAAATATAATTTCGAAACTATGATTTCAAAGGTGAATATGATTTTGATAGTAAATAAAATTTCGAAAGTGGTATGGTTTGAATTGAATATGATATTTTGATTTCAATTATGAAATGGTTTTGAAATTTATCTGAAGTGTAATAAGCGTTTGGTTGTTAAAGATACCGAGATTAGATATTGTCTACTCTCTACCAATACCAAAAATCACTTTAACAACTGTGTACATGGTGTAGACTCCAGAAATGAAGTAGGATGGTTTGGCGAACGATTTCTGTATAAGGATGACATCACCCTGACTCCCGTAAGTTAGCTTAGATGTGACTAAAATAGGAGCAATACCACTAGCCCGGTTCTGCAATTGGTAAATCTACCCTGGCATTGCCTCGAGTGCCGTGTTCACATGCCCTAGAGCGCCTTTTATGAGTGTGTTTTGTACCGTACCTATGTGATGTCCTCTAGGTAAACCACCGGTTTGGTGGAGCGTACGGCATTGTATAGACTATGGGAATATATAAAATGTGTTAAGGGGGATATGGGTAACGACTTAACGGTATTTTAATACTTTTACTTCACTGTATACACTATTATAATAGCGTATTGTACTACATAGTAGATAGTTTAACGGATCCTTAGGAGATATGAATCTCGAACATTCTCTTAAGTTACTACACTCTCGTTGGACACTGGTTAGGAGATGTCAAACCCCATAAGCATCTCTGATGTCGTTCCCCTCATATTTATTTACTGTTGATTTAACTTACATAAGATCTTTTAGTTCTAACTCAAATGTTTTGTCTTTTCAATTCACTCGGGCCAACCTGAGCATTTCAGGGTTGAATATTTTATTTTTGGAGGACGAAGACGAAGATTTATATTACTATTATTATATTTATTCCACTAGATCATGTTGTTCCACTGCATTTATTTATTTATTCTTGTTTACGTAACTCTGATATTTGTGTTGTAAAGAATAATCAAGTGTATTTATAAAACAGCTTCATGAACTGTTATTTGGTTATTATATTTTGTCATTCCGTTGCGAGATTCTGTTTTGTTTTTTCTTTCTCTGCTTTTTCTTATTTACCCCAATAACAATCTGCCCGTTCATATGATTTGAGTCGATGTGCATGTCCGTTTAAAACATCCAAAAAGGCAGGTCGTTACACTTAATTCCATTAATTACCCATTTAATATTCAAATGGACAAATAAATGATTAGATAATTACAACCATCGTTTATAATTACAGTTCATATCCATTATCTTATCATTTACATTATAAAAAAATGATTTTATATTCTATATTAACCTATTCTAATCAATTACATATAATCTCATCATTAAATGCATCATTTAATTTATTTCATTACTTACAATAATAACCAAATGACCTTACAATTATATCTATTGATTGAAATTCGATTAAAATGGTTGTCAATTACATTAAATCAATATTACTATATTACATTCTAATTGTTTTATCATTACAAATAATAAATTTTAATTTCTTACAATATTAATATTTCAAAATCTTATTAAATTTAACACTTTAATTATCGAAAAATATGGGTCGTTACATTGCTGGTTCGGAAGTCGGTGTTAGACTATATTTTTACACTTGGCATAGAAGCAATTTCTTAGCGATCAAAACTATACTCTATACTAGCTTTTTGACTACCGAGTTGCATTGATTTCAACTGTAGAAGTGACTAAAGAGGGACTATACTAGATGAAGTTATTGAACAACTTCTATTTATGCAGATGACAGTTAAGGTATTTTCCGATAGTTAGAGTGCTATTCATTTGATGCAGAACTAGACCTACTATTGAGGAAGAACGTAACAAAATAAAATTAACAAAGGTTTACGCTAAAGACAAACCTTTAGATAAGCTAACAAAGTCAGTTTCTAAAGACAAGCTTGAGCATTGCTCAAACTTGATTATGCTAATCGGAGCTAATTAGTGCCAGGTTGCATTGATCCAACAACTCATAGATGATGACTGAATTCATTTGACAGAGATATGGATAATTTTAGTCAAATCGCAGTCTTGAAAATGTGACCTAAATCTTATCGACATATAGAAGAAAAAGGAAATAAATTAATTAATTAAGTCAAATTGTTGGTCAAATATACAATTGGAGGAAATGGATATGTACATTAAATATAATGAAAATCAAATCTTGGTCAAATGTACAATAGGAGGAAATAAGTATTTAGTCAAATACAAATCAAGTCTTAGGAAAATGGAAATGATTTCAAAATGTTTATGAAACTAATTGTCCATTTTTCTAATCAATTTAATTTCTTCCTAAAATTTAGCTTCATTCGGCTCCATTCGTCTCCTATTTAAATAGACCTCAAGCTAGTGGAAAAGAATCTCATTCTTCTCAAACTATAGTTCCTCTAAAATATTCGTCTTTAAATTAATGATAGGGATAAGATTTCCACACTTTAAGAAATCTATCATTTTGTAATCTCATCTCTCTAAATTAGTGAAGAAATAAATTTTGGTTGGTCTCCATGGATGTAGATATATCAAACCATGTTAAATTTGTGTATTGCTATTTTTTCTTCGCTGAATACTGCTCGTGTTTAAATTGTTCTTCTACCCTTTCTTTATAAATTCAATTAATAGTTTATCCACCGGCTAGATTATATATTTCTGTTATAGAGTAAATGTTTCTATAATAGTATAATCATTATTTTTTGGAGTTTCATGAAAATATGCACTTGAACAATAGAGAGGTTAAGTTTTCTTTGCTTTGATTTTACATTTCTGTTAAAAAGTGGTACTCGCTTTTAATTTTTGGTGTACAATCATTGATTTATGATTTTAACAAACGTCATTTAGTTTTTCCTTTGTTAATTGCAATTATATATTGTCTTCAGGAATATGATGACGTCAAATATTTTCATAATGCTTTTATATATAGTTTCATTGGATTAAAAAACATTTGTATGGTGATTAATTACACCTTTTGAATTTCATATAGTGGAAATCTCTTACTTATTTGGTTTGAACAAATATAAAGTTGTTTATGATAACAAAGTGGTCTCTCACTCTCTTCCTTCTCTATAAAATTGTAGCAATGTGCCTTTATGATTTTTAGTGGTAAACTCAAGTCTATATGTCTCATATGACATTTCAAATCCTATATAGCATAACTATAGTTAATTTGGTTTTTTCGCGAATCACATTAAGGGAAATATTTTAGTTTGGTTAGTATATTAAATATGAATATGTTACTTATTTTGATTTATCAAGAATTCGTAGTTTATTATAGCTCGTCTAAGTTTCATTTGTTTCACTTGGTCATGGAAGAAATGTCGAAATTCTATTTATTGAAGATAGATACTTTTACAAATATTTGATGGATATGGTTTCATAACAATTACACGAGTATATTTCTCTTCGTACACCATATTTACTATATTTCATTGTATGACTTTTTTCTAGTTCTATGACATCCACTTCAAATTTAAAATGCTTTATAATAATTTATAAGATGTTTACAGAATACGAAAAAAATCTTATTTATATTCGATCATCAACATGACATGGTAGATAAAAGATAATGGATGCATTTATTTAGTTAAGAGGTAATCCAATTTTGATTTATTTTAGTAAGTTTATGGTGTAACGACCCGTAATTTTCGATAATTAAATTTTGTTAATTTAACATGTTTTAGTAATTTCATTCAAAAAGAAAATAAGAAAAATCTGTAATTTAATAATGAAATCACTAAAATAAAGGTAATAATGTTAATGCAAGTTAATAAATCACTAATTTAGTGCAATCCCAATTTATTGAAACCAATTGCAATAAATGAAATTAAATATTACGTTAGTGTGAATTAAGGTAGTATTTAGTAATAATGTATTGTTAATGGTTTATGAATGAAACGATAAATAAAATTAAAGGTAGTGATGTTAATATAAGTTGACCATAAACAAGTTGAATGAAATTCCAATAAAGGAAGTAATGCAATATTATATTTGGCAAATTTCAATGCTAGTGGAAATTATAGTTAATACACAATAAAGAAGGAAAGTCGAGTATATTGAAGTAATGTAATGTAAAACCAAAATTTACTATGTTATTTGAAATTAGTGGATGGGATGTAAAGATTGAAATCAAATAAAAAAAATTATTAGAATTTAAATTTTAATAATTGGATTAATTGAAATTAAATAAAATGAAATATTTAAATATTACATGAATGGAAATTAAGATGAAATTGGGAAACACTAATGTGCTTAAAGATAAACCAATGTTAATTATACCCTTATTGTAGTGAAAGACTTAAATAACAAGGTTTAAAGGTTAATAAATTGACTTTGGAATTTTAAATGTATAAATTTCTGAATTTAATGAAATTGAAATTTAACACTGAAATTGAGGAATTAATAAATTTTAAATTGACATCTAAATTTGTTTAAATTAGTGTAAATGATTAGAAATATGAAAATGATAAGAATTGTCAATTTTAGAATTTAAATTGAAAATTTGATTTAATTAATCAATTATTAATTTATTTAATTAATAGGAAAATAACCATTTTGGCCACTGACTTGGATTTCAATGAAACCAGTTTCATCAGATCCGTAACGGTGAATTATTGTAGAATTTCATGCTTCGTAATGATCAAACTTGTCGTTTGATCGTATGGACGCGAAACGCCTAGAAATCAATGAAATTGAAATCAATTTGAAATAATTTGATTTTAGCATAACTTCTTCATACGATGGAATTTAAATTTGAAACCTCTTCCACTGAGTTTAAAATATTTTAAAACATTTATTTTGATATATGGGTTGACCCAATTTCGTTCCGGAGTCAGAACGGGCTTTTCGGGCAATTTATCGTTCAATTTTCCAAACCAAATCAAGCCCATTTGTTTCTATTGTGTTCTGCCTATATATATCATGTTATAAACCTTATCAGCCTTCTATTTCTCATTTCTATACGTATAGAAACTTCTGTTGCTCCTCTTCCTCAATGGCTGAATACCCTAATGTTCCCAATCCAAATTCAATTCAAAATATAACTTCAGAAATCAAACTCCACAAACTATATCGAATTTTATATGGATTTGAAGCTCTTGACGAGCGCAAGTAAATATATGATTCATTTTTCAATGTGAAATATTGGTTGCCCAAATATCGATGATCAATCCTCGACCGTTCATCGCTCGGCGACGAACCTCGGCTGATCGTCAAATTGAGGATACGGGGCTGTAGAGAGTGCATTGGAGAGTGCATCGGTGGTGCTCGTTTGAGAAATCGACGGTTTGATCGGTCAGGAAAATTCAATTAGGTCAAGCATATTCGGTGGCAGCTATGCGTGATTTGGGGGTTTGCTCGTCGTAGCGAGAGGTCTGGGGAGCTGAGCATGAAGCGGCGCTGCGTAGGAGGGGATATGCGCGTTGGGTGGCAGCGGCGCCGACGTCGTACGACGTGGAGTAGTCATGTGCGATCGTGCGTTCTGGCAGCTAGGGTTCTGTTTCATGCGCGCTTATCTGATAGTGACGATGACGATGTTCCATTTGCTATAATTTTCACATACGAGGTCCAATTTATGCACGGTTTTCCCCGCTAGGTTCGTATTGAAATTCCGGGCAGTTTAACGCTAGTTTAGACGGATTCTGAGACTGTAAAGACCAGCAAATCCGTACTCCTTGAATACATACTAATCTCCAGTGATTAACTCATGATGAACGGAAATACGAACCCTTAGGGTTTTAAGAAAAAGAAAAAGGTAGAAGAAGAGATAAGAAAAGATAGAACAGAAAGAAAACAACAGAACAAAATCGGAATCTCACAATTCGCAGCGGAACAACATATAATAGATAAATGAATAATCTTTAAACAAAGAACTATATCAGTTATTACATTTCATCACATTACATTATATCATCAGAGTGTACAACAACAAACAACATCAAACAGCGAAAAAGAAATACTATATACTAATAATACGCTATGCCATCCATCTTGCCTCCAGCAACTCCTGAATTCCAGAATATCCTGATAAACCTAACTCTTGACTGCCTGTGTGGAAATTGGTGGGCACCCAGAGTTTAGGAAGGAAAACAATAAACTCCGAGTCAGTCATGTGACTGGTGTGAGAACTCAAAAACAGTTTATTTATCTTTAAAATCAAAATAGAGGAATATTTTTAAAGTCAATTCGCAATGCTTTTAAAAATGAGACTACCATAAGACCTCCCGCCACACACACAATGCAAACGCAGACTTGGAGGAGATTTCTTCTTATGTTAGTCAAAGATGCTTGATACGTATTAAAAATAAACATTTGATATTATTACTAGTGCATAGTGTAGAAAATATTTCGAAAGTAGAATATAAATCTTAGCCAGCATAGGTACCATTATAGTATGCTTACTATAGCTACCATATTAAATGGCAGGTTCTACAACTAAAACCGTACAAGTCTCGTATTGTTTCTTTGGATTTCCAACGAATGGTCAGGCCAAGGAACTTCCCATTGCCACATGAGAACGCCTCTGGAAGGACGTCCCCGAGAACCAAACCGGATCTCTACCAACACAAGGCCGGGTTACCCCTAACTGGGTAACAACTGACACGAGTATGCCATCCCCCGGTCCTTTGGGACCTTTATCCGAGAGCTCTTTAATCAACATCACACCATAATAAATAAAGTGTTCAACATGAGTAAGTATCTAGGCTCCATACCATGATACCACCCTTTTCCAGAAGGAAATGCACATACCCTAAAGGGAGCTACCCCTCATAACCTTGCTGCATCTTTCCTGTTTTGACCATTCCGGGGTGTGAGGCTCGACGAAGTCTCGTCCACAAAAACACGCTTTATACAAAAGCTGTGCTTTGGGTCAACAAATGATCATAGAAATGATCACAAAGATAAATGATCAAACAAATGATCCTATCACAAATGATCAACACAATGATCATTTCACAGCAACACTCAGCATGTCACATTACAAAATTGGGAATATATTGCTGATAACCTTCAACTATATAACCTCTGAGCTCGTACGTCTCAGAGAAGGGTGTTAAGCTAAGAGAATAAATTCTCCGCCACCAACAGAAATATATTTGAAAGAAATCGGCTTTATATCTCAATTTGTAATGTCATACATACTATCCATACAAGTCTGCTCCGGGCTCGAACAGAACCGAAGGCACTTACAACGAAGTCCTTGCAATCAGGGTAATCTCTAATCACGTCCGGATTTCCCATCACATATGGAGATCTCTATACCAGGGATCAGCCAGTGCAGAGACAATCAACAAGAAACCCTTTCGTTTTCGAAAATATCCGGTCTTCAACACCGGCCTTCAAATGCAATTCATAACGACGTATCACATATTCGGAATGGGTTATACGACCCCAAGGTCCTTTCCCGGTTAACCTGAATAGTGAGCCCTTATTTTTAAAAAAATAAGTGTGGCATTCAATTTCAAGCAAATCACAACTAATACTCATTCAAGGGTAAATATTGATAGTCGGTTATTTAACTATAAATAGAGATGAGCAGCATCATCAGATTCCAAATTATTTATTTCCCCAAAAATATCTTTACAAGATATAAAATTTCCCACACCTCAAAAATAAACAATGTTTATTTTGAAACAAATTTTCCCTTTCCATTTATAAATTCCATAGTGAATTTATATTTCAAATTGTCTATTGGTCTACAGTTTTCAATAGGTTTTAATTATTCAATTCCAATTTATATTCAAGAAGATAAATTCCCAAAAACGTCTCGTTTCATATTGGAAAAGCATTTCCATACTTATTTGATAATAAGTATTTCACAAGTCTTATTTATTTTCAACAATTTGAAAATATTTAATATACTTAAATCACTATTAAGTATAGATTTCATTCTTTAAGGAAAACATTCTCTTATTCACATTTATTTGGGTCAAAACGAATGTTGCGTAAAACATCGTTACGACCACCCAAAATCACTAGTATAGGGATTCGAAATTTAAAGTAGATATATAAATCCCAATACTATACAAAACATTTCCTTTCGGAAATCATTTACTATAACAACAGTGTTATAGTCCACCATTTCCTTCTATTTCTCAAAAACGTCTATTTCAACAATGTATGTTGAAATATATGGTTTCGATTCATAATACATTTTAAAACATCTTTTAAAATAACTAGCTTCATTGGATAATATCGTTTTCCCAAAACCTATCTATTTTATTTCATAATATATTCAAGGTCCAAAATCGTGAATATAACTTCGTTAAACAAACTTCTATATTCAATTTATCAAATTCAATTGATTTTCGAAGTTATAACAATGTTTATGAATTCCATTCCTATTTATATACTTCGATTTATAAACCTCTTTTATTAATCCAATTAAATTTACATAACGCAATTATATACCAACAATCCATATTATATGTTAAGTACTTATAATTCATTCATTTACCAAATTGTTCCTTTAAACTTCAAAAATTTTAAATCTTATTACTCATAAGATTCCTTTATATTTTATAACAATTTCTATAAATATCCCATTTAAATGCCCAAAATCCAGTTTTATAAGCTAATCACTTATAAATCTTTTATTTTCAACATCTATTCATTTTATAACCATCACAATTTATAATGAAACTCATTTTATACATCATCTTAACACTTAATAAACTCGTTTTATAATTCCAATATTTTTAATTTATAGATATCAATTTTTTTTTAAAATCTTTTATATAAACTTTTTATAATAATTCAAAAATCCCTATTTAAATAAACCAAACCTTTTAATAATTTACAAAACGTTACTTAAAGCTCATATAACTCCAAAATCATACTTAAGCACTATTTTCCAAAAACATAACTTTTATAATAATAAAATTTTAATATTTGTTTATTTTAAAGATTCAAATTTTAATAAAATGTATAATTTCAAAAATCACTTTAAAAATCCTTTAAAAATCAAAATCGTTACTTTAAAACTTCAAAATTTGATCCGATGATGCCACAACATCCAAATAACAAATCAATGCATCCAAACATCATATATCAATATGATAAACAATTAAATATCACAATATCTGAAATAAATAAATACTGGTGAGGAATCCAGTTGGATCCCTCCAACCTGTTTCCCTGCATCCAAAGATGTTAGCACAATACCAATTTCACTTCGAGGTGGAATATCGCGGTATATGGGATTTTATAAAATATTATCCGCTTACTAACGGCGCAACACCAGTTGGATCCCTCCAACCTGTTTCCCTGCATCTAAAGATGTTAGCACAATACCAATTTCACTTCGAGGTGGAATATCGCGGTATATGGGATTTTATAAAATATTATCCGCTTACTAACGGCGCAATAGGGTCTCATCTGCTATACAATGCGGGAAATCAATCAACTGCAATATATACATATGCCAATATATATATATTGCTATATATAGATATATCCTACTATAAAATTTTAATATTTATTTATTTTAAAGATTCAAATTTTAATAAAACGTATAATTTCAAAAATCACTTTAAAAATCCTTTAAAAATCAAAATCGTTACTTTAAAACTTCAAAATTTGATCCGATGATGCCACAACATCCAAATAACAAATCAATGCATCCAAACATCATATATCAATATGATAAACAATTAAATATCACAATATCTGAAATAAATAAATACTGGTGAGGAATCCAGTTGGATCCCTACAACCTGTTTCCCTGCATCCAAAGATGTTAGCACCATACCAATTTCACTTCGAGGTGGAATATCGCGGTATATGGGATTTTATAAAATATTATCCGCTTACTAACGGCGCAATAGGGTCTCATCCGCTATACAATGCGGGAAATCAATCAACTGCAATATATACATATGCCAATATATATATATATTGCTATATATAGATATATCCTACTATATATACTATCACAATCAGGCAAACAATCAATCAATCAGCAAATTTTAAATATAACTATTTAAAATTTAAAATAACCCTTTTTGAGTGAGAAGTTCTCACCTTAGCTTTTATTTTGCAATCCGTTCCCATCTTGACTCGATTTTCTTGATTTATAGACCTTGTATAAATAATTATACAATTTATTAATATTTAACCTAATCGAACAACTAAAAATTGTTAAGTGAATTTAATTTTATCCTAATAATTGTTATCTTACCTCACTTTCCTTTTGATAAATTTATTTAACCAAAAATTTAAATTTTATACTAATGATTTTATTTCAACGAATCATAAATTTTAAACAAATTTTTTTATTTACTTTAAATACTTCTAAAAATCATTACAGTAACATTTTATTTCATTTTTAAAGAAGTGTGCTTATTTATATATATATATATATTTATTTTTATATCTTTTCAAACTCCCAATTCTTTTACTGCAAGTATATAGAATTGAAACTGCATATATATTTTTTTCCAGATTTAAATCAATTTGAATTTTCGAAAAGCTACATACCCTACTGCATGTATATGTCCAAATTTCTTTCTGTAAATCTAAAACCAAATTTTCTATATATTTCTTTCTGCCTTAAATATAATTTAAATAACCAGAAGGGTTTTACATTTTATTGTATATATTTGTAATAATAAGGAATCTGGTTTTATTGCAAATCTTTTTTTTCCTGTTTTAAGTTTACCTATTTTTACAAATTTTCACAAATATTAACTTAAATCAAATTTTAATTGGAAAAGAAACTCCAATACCTTACTGCAAATTGAAAAACCCAGCTCGCGACCTCCACTTCGCCACACCAGCATCCCATGCGAATCACCATTCGTCGCTGCTTGAAGCCGCCACCTCGAACTCGACTTGAATCTGCCGCACACGCCCACGCGACTTCACTGACCAAGCCACCATTGTCGATCACGACCCCAAGCCCTAGCTTCGACTTCGACATCCCAGGCCGCTTCACTCAAATTGCCTCCACGCCCTAAATCGCCGTCGCACCCTCGAGTCCTCCACCTCATACTTAGCTACGACATCAAGTCGTCCGCCTTCATCAAACAACGAGCCTCCTTCTACCTTGGCCTACGCGCGCGCCTCTCTTGAACCCATTGCAGCGTGCTCCGATAATTCCCAACCTCCCCCCCAATCGATCGCGAGCTCGAGTCTTCTGTCAATCGTCGCGACATATTTTTTTTTCCTTTCTGAGGAAAGGACGGCATTAATTATAAATTGAAGAGGAAGGGGTTTTGATTTCGAAACTGAGAATGAGGGAAATGGTGAATACGATTTGGGGGAAAAGAGGGAGACGGCGGCCATTGTTTGCTTAGTTTTGAAGCTGAAGTTGATTTTGCTTTTGAACGAGAGTGTCGGCCATTCTTTTATTTATTTGAACGAGAGGAGGCAGAGGACAAGAGATCGTGTCTTTGCAGAGGAAATCGCGTGATTTTAGGCGTGATAGATGGAAGCTACAGTAACCTGAGTTGATAAAAGGCAGCTGATGTTTGACTAATTTAAATTAAAATTTAAATTGAATTCGGCTTAAATTTCAATGCGTTTACACGTCGTGTGCTCACATATAAACTCCGAAAAATACGAAATTTGAAATCTGATAATAATTCGACATTACGGACCCAATGGAACGGGTTTCGTCGAATTACGAGATTGTGCCTCGGACGGCTATTTTTAAATATCGATTCAAACGATTAAAATTTCAAAACTGAACAAAGCAGTTTCAAATTTAATTCTGAAGCTTCTATTATCTTCAATATTTTCAATATGAATTTTACAAGCCTTTGAAATATTTTTAATCAGCTTAAAATTGAAGATTCAAATTTTTATTCAACTTCAATAGATTAAATTCTATAATTTAATCGTCAAATTCATTCTGAAAATTTGAAATTCACGTCAAACCATCATTCAAATATTTAAATTTAATTAAATATTTTCAAGTTAAATTGTTCAAAATTCTGGGTCGTTACAATCTTTCCCCCTTAAAAGAATTTCATCCCGAAATTACAAGTTAAGAAGAATGCCCTTATCCCGTCTTTCATTTTTCACAATCCAAATAGTTTTATCAACTTTCTAACCTAAATCTTTTTTATTAAAGATCCATTATCATTCAACTAGCTTTCCAACATCAATTATAAGTTTTCAAACAACATTGTTTCCTTCAAAATTCAAATTTAAATTTAAATTCAAATTTCAAACTTTCAAAATTTCTCAAAAATTTTCTAACACCCTAAATTTTCGAAAAATTTCGCCAGCGTCTCCTTTGCGCGGCTAGCTCGGTACGACTACAAAATGGCACCACGGCCTCTCAGAATCAAAAAGAAAAGAGAAAGCCAAGTGGCTGGAGAAGAAAATCATCAAATTCATACAGAAATTGAAATACGTACCTTTTTGTCGAGCAATTCAATTTTATCTTTGAAATCAAAATCTCAATTCCATTTCTTTTAATACACCTGTATATCCTGCTAGCCATAATATCCAATTCCAACATTCAAACCATTTTGTCAATTTCATTACAAAATTTCCAATATATGCTTCACTATTGAAGTTACACATTCATTTTCATTCAGTTTTACTTTTCAATCTCATTCACAATTTCAATTCTATTTGAATTCAATTCATAATTTAAATTCCATTTGAATTCAACTCTCAATTCTAAATATTGAATTCTATCGATTAACTTTCATTTGCTAATTTATATTACTACTTTAAATTAGTTTTATTCACTAATTCATTTCAAATTTCAATTTCCATATTCAATTCATCTCGAATTTACTTAATTACTAACAAAGGGAATTCCAATTTATTTCTTTTACTTACTCGAATTTATATACAAATTCAAATTTATCGTCAAATTTAGCTCACGACTTTAATTTTTAACCAATTCAAATTCCAATTCATTAGTCCATGAATTAATAATTTATCAAGTTAGTTTACTTGAATTCAATCCATTTTATTTCTTAGTTAATTCCATATAGTAATGATAATAATTTAATATTGTTACTTCCTAACAATCATGCAACCGTATACTATAATAATTCATAGAAAATCATTTCTTTTCTATACAAAAATAGTTTTGGGCAAAATTATCTTATTTACCCAATTCAAAAACAATTTTATATTCACTAACAAATACGCGCTCATATCTATTATTACACTCAAACTCATTCTAGAGTACTACTGACTCTATCTCTAATGAGTAACACCCAACAGAGCCATGGTTGTCGCTTAACCATATGCTCTGATACCAAATGTAAAGACCCGCAAATCCGTACTCCTTGAATACATACTAATCTCCAGTGATTAACTCAAGATGAACGGAAATACGAACCCTTAGGGTTTTAAGAAAAAGAAAAAGGTAGAAGAAGAGATAAGAAAAGATAGAACAAAAAGAAAACAACAGAACAAAATCAAAATCTCACAATTCGCAGCGGAACAACATATAATAGATAAATGAATAATCTTTAAACAAAGAAATATATCAGTTATTACATTTCATCACATTACATTATATCATCAGAGTGTACAACAACAAACAACATCAAACAACGGAAAAGAAATACTATATACTAATAATACGCTATGCCATCCATCTTGCCTCCAGCAACTCCTAAATTCCAGAATATCCTGATAAACCTAACTCTTGACTGCCCGTGTGGAAAGTGGTGGGCACCTAGAATTTAGGAAGGAAACCAATAAACTCCGAGTCAGTCATGTGATTGGTGTGAGAACTCAGAAACAGTTTATTTATCTTTAAAATCAAAATAGAGGAATATTTTTAAAGTCAATTCACAATGCTTTTAAAAATGAGACTACCATAAGACCTCCCGCCACACACACAATGCAAACGCAGACTTGGAGAAGATTTCTTCTTATGTTAGTCAAAGATGCTTGATACGTATTAAAAAGAAACATTTGATATTATTACTAGTGCATAGTGTAGAAAATATTTTGAAAATAGAATATAAATCTTAGCCAGCATAGGTACCATTATAGTATGCTTACTATAGCTACCATATTAAATGGCAGGTTCTACAACTAAAACCGTACAAGTCTCGTATTGTTTCTTTGGATTTCCAATGAATGGTCAGGCCAAGGAACTTCCCATTGCCACATGAGAACGCCTCTGGAAGGACGTCCCCGAGAACCAAACCGGATCTCTGCCAACACAAGGCCGGGTTACCCCTAACTGGGTAACAACTGACACGAGTATGCCATCCCCCGGTCCTTTGGGACCTTTATTCGAGAGCTCTCTAATCAACATCACACCATAATAAATAAAGTGTTCAACATGAGTAAGTATCTGGGCTCCATACCATGATACCACCCTTTTCCAGAAGGAAATGCACATACCCTAAAGGGAGCTACCCCTCATAACCTTGTTGCATCTTTCCTGTTTTGACCATTCCGGGGTGTGAGGCTCGACGAAGTCTCGTCCACAAAAACACGCTTTATACAAAAGCTGTGCTTTGGGTCAACAAATGATCATAGAAACGATCACAAAGATAAACGATCAAACAAATGATCCTATCACAAATGATCAACACAATGATCATTTCACACCAACACTCAGCATGTCACATTACCAAATTGGGAATATATTGCTGATAACCTTCAACTATATAACCTCTGAGCTCGTACGTCTCAGAGAAGGGTGTTAAGCTAAGAGAATAAATTCTCCACCACCAACAGAAATATATTTGAAAGAAATCGGCTTTATATCTCAATTTGTAATGTCAGACATACTATCCATACAAGTCTGTTCCGGGCTCGAACAGAACCGAAGGCACTTACAACGAAGTCCTTGCAATCCGGGTAATCTCTAATCACATCCGGATTTCCCATCACATATGGAGATCTCTATACTAGAGATCAGCCAGTGCAGAGACAATCAACAAGAAACCATTTCGTTTTCGAAAATATCCGGTCTTCAACACCGGTCTTCAAATGCAATTCATAACGATGTATCACATATTCGAAATGGGTTATACGACCCCAAGATCCTTTCCCGGTTAACCCGAATAGTGAGCGCTTATTTAAAAAAAAATAAGTGTGGCATTCAATTTCAAGCAAATCACAACTAATACTCATTCAAGGGTAAATATTGATAGTCGGTTATTTAACTATCAATAAAGATGAGCAGCATCATCAGATTCCAAATAATTTTCCAAATTATTTATTTCCCCAAAAATATCTTTACAAGATATAAAATTTCCCACACCTCAAAAATAAACAATGTTTATTTTGAAACAAATTTTCCCTTTCCATTTATAAATTCCATAGTGAATTTATATTTCAAATTGTCTATTGGTCTACAGTTTTCAATAGGTTTTAATTATTCAATTCCAATTTATCTTCAAGAAGATAAATTCTCAAAAACGTCTCGTTTCATATTGGAAAAGCATTTCCATACTTATTTGATAATAAGTATTTCACAAGTCTTATTTATTTTCAACAATTTGAAAATATTTATTATACTTAAATCACTATTAAGTATAGATTTCATTCTTTAAGGAAAACATTCTCTTATTCACATTTATTTGGGTCAAAACGAATGTTGCTAAAACATCGTTACGACCACCCAAAATCACTAGTATAGGGATTCGAAATTTAAAATAGATATATAAATCCCAATACTATACAAAACATTTCCTTTCGGAAATCATTTACTATAACAACAGTGTTATAGTCCACCATTTCCTTCTATTTCTCGAAAACGTCTATTTCAACAATGAATGTTGAGATCTATGGTTTCGATTCATAATACATTTTAAAACATCTTTTAAAATAACTAACTTCATTGGATAATATCATTTTCCCAAAACCTATCTATTTTATTTCATAATATATTCACGGTCTAAAATCGTGAATATAACTTCGTTAAACAAACTTCTATATTCAATTTATCAAATTCAATTGATTTTCGAAGTTATAACAATGTTTATGATTTCCATTCCTATTTATAAACTTCGATTTATAAACCTCTTTTATTAATCCAATTAAATTTATATAACCCAATTATGCACCAAAAGTCCATATTATACGTTAAGTACTTATAATTCATTCATTTACCAAATCGTTCCTTTAAACTTCACAAATTTTAAATCTTATTACTCATAAGATTCCTTTATATTTTATAACAATTTCTATAAATATCCCATTTAAATGCCCAAAATCCAGTTTTATAAGCTAATCACTTATAAATCTTTTATTTTCAACATCTATTCATTTTATAACCATCACAATTTATAATGAAACTCATTTTATACATCATCTTAACACTTAATAAACTCGTTTTATAATTCCAATACTTTTAATTTATAGATATCAATTTTTTTTAAAATCTTTTATATAAACTTTTTATAATAATTCAAAAATCCCCATTTAAATAAACCAAACCTTTTAATAGTTTACAAAACGTTATTTAAAGCTCATATAACTCCAAAATCATACTTAAGCACTATTTTCCAAAAACATAACTTTTATAATAATAAAATTTTAATATTTATTTATTTTAAAGATTCAAATTTTAATAAAACGTATAATTTCAAAAATCACTTTAAAAATCCTTTAAAAATCAAAATCGTTACTTTAAAACTTCAAAATTTGATCCGATGATGCCACAACATCCAAATAACAAATCAATGCATCCAAACATCATATATCAATATGATAAACAATCAAATATCACAATATCTGAAATAAATAAATACTGGTGAGGAATCCAGTTGGATCCCTCCAACCTGTTTCCCTGCATCCAAAGATGTTAGCACAATACCAATTCCACTTCGAGGTGGAATATCGCGGTATATGGGATTTTATAAAATATTATCCGCTTACTAACGGCGCAATAGGGTCTCATCCGCTATACAATGCGGGAAATCAATCAACTGCAATATATACATATGCCAATATATATATATTGCTATATATAGATATATCCTACTATATATACTATCACAATCAGGCAAACAATCAATCAATCAGCAAATTTTAAATATAACTATTTAAAATTTAAAATAACCCTTTTTAGTGAGAGTTCTCACCTTAGCTTTTATTTTGCAATCCGTTCCCATCTTGACTCGATTTTCTTGATTTATAGACCTTGTATAAATAATTATACAATTTATTAATATTTAACCTAATCGAACAATTAAAAATTGTTAAGTGAATTTAATTTTATCCTAATAATTTTTATCTTACCTAACTTTCCTTTTGATAAATTTATTTAACCAAAAATTTAAATTTTATACTAATGATTTTATTTAAACGAATCATAAATTTTAAACTAATTTTTTTATTTACTTTAAATACTTCTAAAAATCATTACAGTAACATTTTATTTCATTTTTAAAGAAGTGTGCTTATTTATATATATATTTATTTTTATATCTTTTCAAACTCCCAATTCTTTTACTGCAAGTATATAGAATTGAAACTGCATATTTTTTTTTTTCCAGATTTAAATCAATTTGAATTTTCGAAAAGCTACATACTTACTACATGTATATGTCCAAATTTCTTTCTGTAAATCTAAAACCAAATTTTCTATATATTTCTTTCTGCCTTAAATATAATTTAAATAACCAGAATGGTTTTACATTTTATTGTATATATTTGTAATAATAAGAAATCTGGTTTTATTGCAAATCTTTTTCTTCCTGTTTTAAGTTTACCTATTTTTACAAATTTTCACAAATATTAACTTAAATCAAATTTTAATTGGAAAAGAAACTCCAATACCTTACTGCAAATTGAAGAACCCAGCTCGCGACCTCCACTTCGCCCCACCAGCATCCCATGCGAATCACCATTCATCGCTGCTTGAAGCCGCCGCCTCGAACTCGACTTGAATCTGCCGCACACGCCCACGCGACTTCACTGACCAAGCCACCATTGTCGATCGCGACCCCAAGCCCTAGCTTCGACTTCGACATCCCAGGCCGCTTCACTCAAATTACCTCCACGCCCTAAATCGCCGCCGCACCCTCGAGTCCTCCACCTCAGACTTAGCTACGACATCAAGTCGTCCGCCTTCATCGAACAACGAGCCTCCTTCTACCTTGGCCTACGCGCACGCCTCTCTTGAACCCACTGCAGCGTGCTCCGATAATTCCCAACCTCCCCCCCAATCGATCGCGAGCTCGAGTCTTCTGTCAATCGTCGCGACATATTTTTTTCCCCTTTCTGAGGAAAGGACGACATTAATTATAAATTGAAGAGGAAGGGGTTTTGATTTCGAAACTGAGAATGAGGGAAATGGTGAATACGATTTGGGGGAAAAGAGGGAGACAGCGGCCATTGTTTGCTTAGTTTTGAAGCTGAAGTTGATTTTGCTTTTGAACGAGAGTGTCGGCCATTCTTTTATTTATTTGAACGAGAGGAGGCAGAGGACAAGAGATCGTGTCTTTGTAGAGGAAATCGCGTGATTTTAGGCGTGATAGATGGAAGCTATAGTAACCTGAGTTGATAAAAGGCAGCTGATGTTTGACTAATTTAAATTAAAATTAAAAATGAATTCGGCTTAAATTTCAATGCGTTTACACGTCATGTGCTCACATATAAACTCCGAAAAATACGAAATTTGAAATCTGATAATAATTCGACATTACGGACCCAATGGAACTGGTTTCGTCGAATTCCGAGACTGTGCCTCGGACGGCTATTTTTAAATATCGATTCAAACGATTAAAATTTCAAAACTGAACAAAGCAGTTTCAAATTCAATTCTGAAGCTTCTATTATCTTTAGTATTTTCAATATGAATTTTACAAGCCTTTGAAATATTTTTAATCAGCTTAAAATTGAAGATTCAAATTTTTATTCAACTTCAATAGATTAAATTCTATAATTTAATCGTCAAATTCATTCTGAAAATTTGAAATTCACGTCAAACCATCATTCAAATATTTAAATTTAATTAAATATTTTCAAGTTCAATTGTTCAAAATTCTGGGTCGTTACAGAGACGGTTCTAATTTTGGTTTTAAATTGGATTTAAATTCAATTTAAATTCAAAAGGGGAGTGTTTTAACCCACTCACAACTTCTAAAATTTTTTATGTTTGTTAAATTGATTTACGATGTGATTATAAATTTATTTTTGACTGTTTGGCATACTTTTAATCATCATCTCAGTTAAATTGAATTTATTTGAATTAAATTGTTATTTAATTTATTATTGCGTATAAACTGTCAGTTAAATTGTTATTTAATTTATTATTGAATATAAACTGCTAGTAAATACCTGTTATTTATTATCTGTTCTATATTAATGTTATTGTTTGAATTGGATGATGATTGTGATAAATGTTAATGATTGATATTGGATGAACGGATGTTGTATTTTATATTGTTATAAACTGCAAGTTGTTATGGATTTTATTTCATTCAGAATTGCGGTTTGAAATGATACGTAACCATATTTATATTTTAAATTACGGATTGAAATGATAAATATCTATATCACTTGACCATAGGATAGAAAATTATACACAGACACCGTGGTCTATATATACATAAATATATAATATTTTGAAATGATTTCTATGGTTTTGTAAAGAAATATATGGTTTTATATAAATATTGATTTCCAATATTATATAATGTTATTTTATTCTTGATTTTGAACTATGTATAATTTGTTTAAAATAAAATACGTTTAATAATAATGTTTGATTTTATGAAAGATAGTATGGTTAAGTATTTAAATTATATGTTAATATATAGAGTTTATAATGATTTAAATAAATTAAGGTTTGAAGATAAATTCGAAATTTATTTGAAATTGAATTTATTTTAGAATTAACTCAAATAGGTTAATGTGAAATTTATTAAATTAGAAATTTTAAAAAGGTATGATTATTATAACTTGATTTTTGAGTTAAGGTGGATTAAAGGAGTATTTCAAGTATAAATAAACTTAAGGAAATATTTAGTTATTTGTAATTTGGGATTTATTTAAATGACAATGGATTCGTTAAGTAAAAATATTTCAAAACTAAATAATAGAAAATTGAATTTGATATATATGGAATTATCGGAGAACTAGTTTTGAAATGAGGGAATATTTAAAGCTTTGAAATATATGGAAATTAAAATGGTTATTTGGGGGTTCAAATCTGTATTTGGAATTGATTTGTGAAATTTAAGAACTTATTTTATTACATAAAGTAATTTAATATTTAAGCCATTTAAGTGGTGTAGTTATGTTTCAAAGTTATGAGTTTCAAAGTATTATGATTTGAAAGTGTATACTTTAAGTGTTTGATTTTGAAATGCTATAACTTTGGAAGTGCTATGAATTTGGAAATGGTATATATTTGAAATAAAAGTGATATTACATTGATTTGGGTTTTTATAAAAATGATATCCTATTGATTTGGTTTTTGAAATGGAAATGATATCGTATTTATATGGTTTTGAAATGGGTATTATATTCTGATTTTGAAGTATAAATTATTTTGAAACGACCGCGGTGTTATAATAACGTTTGGTTGTTAAAGAGACCGGAATCGGAAGTTGTCATACTCTTTGCTAACTCTGAGAACCACTTTAACAACCGTGTACGCGGTGGAGATTCCAAAATGAAGTAGGATGGTGGTGACGTTCTATTAAGGTATATACATGGATTCGACTCCCGTGAGTTGACATAAGGTGGCTAAAATAGGAGCGATTACCAGGCCAAGGAGGTAGCCCATCTTATCGGACACACTCCTTCGATTTTATATTCTGACTTTGGATTGATTTGGTGGCCACTTTTGATTTTTGATTTTGGGGGTGTGGCTCGAGGTGGGCGGTAGTAGTTGCTACACGTTACCACGAGCCCGGATGCGTAATTGGTATATCTACCATGCCATTGCCTTGTGTGCCGTGTCACCTACCCTAGCGGGCCTTGTACGAGTTTGATTTGTGTCGTACCTATGAAGTATCCTCTGGTAGCCTCCTGATCTAGAGGTATTACGGTACTGTATAGACTATTGGCACTATTACATGTTAAGGGCTATATGGGTAACCCTTTAAAGCTATTTAAAAATAAGTTTATTTTACTATTAGACACTATTATAATAGCGAAATATTACTACATAGTAAATAGTTTAACGGATCCTTAGGAGATGTGAATCCCGAGCATCTTTTAAGTTACTGCACTCACGTTAGACACTTGATAGGAGATGACAAATCCTGTAAACATCTACGACGCCCTTCCACTCATATTATTTATTGTTGATTTAACTTACATAAGATCTTTTAGTTCTGACTCGAGTGTTTTTTCTTTTCAATTTGTTGGGGATGCGGATTAAGAATCTTAAGGCAGAAATAATACTAGAGGGGGGGTGAATAGTGTTTTAAAGAATATATGAACTATATGACTAAATTAAAACTTTCAACACAAATCTAAACAGAATTCTAACACAGAATGATCATAGAACATATAGCAAATGCAAATAGTAAAGTAAAGCAAGTAAAAGGAAAGAACACACCGGATTTTATACTGGTTCGGAATCCTCCTACATCCAGTCCTGCACCAAGGCAATATCCTTGTACAGATTTTTATAAGCCAATATCCAAATTACAACCCTCAATTTCTAAGGCCTTGAGGAACCCTCCTATCTCCGAGTCTGGGGTAAACTCTCTTGATTTACGGGACACAAGATCACCCTAATACTTTCTAATAACAATCCTTTTGAATGGATAGACTCTATGGACTTTTTGAATACAAATTAATCCTATAACTCTGAATAGAACTTTGATCTTTAGTAGAATGATGGAGAATCAAATAGAGAGAGTATCTAAATGATTTCCTATTGAGAATTTTGCAGAATGATGGCATGATCTTGAAAATATGAAGTTTTATGGATATGGAATGGTGGAGAGAAAGAGTGAAGAAAATAAGAAAGTTAGTTGTTAAAAAATTCGTTTTGGAAGCCTTTATATAGATCCTCAACAGTCAAAACCATTGGCGAAAGGTTTTTGAACGAATAGACACTTCTTTTGAAATTTGAATTTTGAATCCAACTGTCACCATGTCGACATGGGGTATCCTCATATGTCGACATCCCTTAGTTCAAAATTGTAGAGATGTTGTTTTGTAAAAGCAATTGAATTTAAAACAAGTTGAAACTTCTCTGAAGCAAAATAAAGTGTTTAAACAATATTTTGAGATAGAGAATGAATTTAAAACATTATTTTAAATATATATATATAATTGATATAGAACGTCAATTATATAAGTAATATTTAAAATCAGAATAAGTTTTGATGTTTTAAAAATAGAAGTTTTTAAAATCAGAATGGAGGAATATTTTAAGGCTAAAACAAAGTTTGAAAACATTTTCGAAAACATGATTTTGAAAGCTAAAACATTTTGAAAACAGATTTAAAAAACATTTTGAAAAATCTATTCAAACTGAAATTGCAAGAACCTTCCTACAGAGCTCCTCTATAGGACTCGAGAACTTGTACAAAGTAGTTTAAATGATTTGATTTTCGTGGGTTTGTAAGCCACTTGTCGTAGGTTTGTAAGCTACTTGTCGTGGGTTTGTAAGCCACTGGTTTCGATAGAAATTGGGTTCCATCCCAAAAGAAAATTGGAAGAAAGATGAGAGTGCTATTATGAAGTTTTAACAAAATACTAGACACTTATCTTGAGATCTTGAAATCTTGATTCTCTAGAGTCTTGAATCTTGAATCTCTAATCTTCATCTTGATGCTTGAGTCTTTATACTGATCAGTCTTCGATAATACCTGCATATACTTCCTATATACATATATATTTATCTATCTAAATGAAAATGTTAGTATATATTTTATAAAGTAAAGTATAATAACTATATAAGGTTGTTCTCATCAAAACATCATCAACTCAGTTCCTAACACAATTCACTCGGGTCAGTTTGAGCATTTCAGGGTTTGAAGATCTTATTTCTGGAGAACGAAGACGAAGATTATATTACTATTATTTGTTATATTATTTCACTGCATTCATATTGTTCCGCTACATTATTTATTATTCTCTGGTATGTGTAACTTTGATATATGATGTATAAGTATAGTCAAATGTTTTGTAAAATAGCTTCATGGACTGTTATTTGATTATTATTATATTTTGTCATTCCGCTGTGAGATCATGTTTTGTTTTATTTCTATCTTCCTTTTTGTTATGCACCCTAATAACAATTCGCCCTTTTGTATGGTTTGAGTTGGCACGTGTGTCTGCTTAAACGTACAAAAAGACGGGATGTTACATACGACATTGATAAATTATTTTATCTTATTTGGATTTTAAGTCTAATTTTTAAAATAAAGTTATAGTGGGGATAGATTCGTTATCCTTTGTGAAACCTATTACGAGGATGGATTCAATATCAAAGATAGATAACCTAAACTTAATTATGTCAAACTATTGTTATCACTCATGATATGCACTTGCGTATCAAGTTATAATACATATTTTAAGTAATATTTGATCTTTCACTTACCATTATAATTGTTGAACTGCCTGATAGTTAATAGTTAGTATCATTTGCAGATCAATATGTGTTGAACAATAATTCCAAATGTGTAAAACTAAGTTGTTGGATACATTATAAATTATCCAAATCTATACTAAGTCCAAAATTAACTTTGAACATTAGCTTGGGTAAGTATTTAAAACTTCCATACTATTTCACTAAGGACATACGTCATGTGCATTGTATTTTATGATATTATGATAGTGTGTTAAGTGTTAACAAGCTATCTAAAATAATGATATCGGTAGGTGGGTGTCTTTCTTTTTGCGAATTCTTACGTATATCTACTATGAAAAGGATAACTCATCATTAGTAGTGTGCGGAATTCCATTCCTAATGTAAATTGACTAAGTATTCATCTCAATACATGGTTTTAGTTCAATGCGTATGTATGCTAATGTGATATGTGAAGCTACTACATATAACGTATTACATTAACTGCAAAAATTTATAGCAATTGTTTTATGCTTCTATTTTTACTACATTCGATTAATAGATGGCAGGTTGTTATCTTTTTTTTTTTTGAAATTGGGTAAACGGGCCAAGCCCAAGTAGAAAAAAGACGCGTATGAAAATAAGTTACCCGATACCAAAACGAACAAAAAAATAAATCCTAAGCTAGGGCAGCCGATATAATACAATTCACAACAAAGTTATCTCCTTGAGCAAAAAATGGTGACGAACTCCAAACATCTCCTCCCAAAACAAATATCGAACTCCTCATGGAGGCTTCCAGAGCTTCGCGATCTCACTATTGCCTTCGTTTGCGTTGCTATTTGGAAGCTTTCCACTGTGAAATTGAGGGACGGAGATGAAATGCCTCTCTCTCTTCCAAAGCTTGCTACTTTTCTCCAATTCCTTGCTTTTCTTCAAAATAGCGTTGCTATTTACCAGATTTTCTGTTGAATAACAGCGATTGGAAGGGTTGCTATCAGATTGAACAAGATCATCAGCAATCTTGCTGCTTTCCCCTTTTCTCCAGTAAGATATGTGATAGATTTTGTTGTTTAGCATGCTTTTTTAATAAATGCTATCACTTTTGCTGTCGCTGATATTTGATTTGATGCAATCATCCTTGGACAACAATATAATCTCCTTGGGAATGCAATTGGACGTGCGGTCTCTCCTCCAAGCTGTGTCGGGTGAAAACCCAGTATCATTATTCGTAATACAGTAAAGGTTCATAATATTGTAACTAATAAAATTGTGTTCACTTCCCTTGCAGATAAAAGGAATGTTATCAGCTTTGGATTGGCCGCCTCCATTGATGGAAGAAAAATGCGGAGCTAAGGCTCTTTGCACCAAATGATTATTATTAACGATGAGAGGCTCGATTGAATTCAGATCCCTATTATTTGAGAGATCTCTAGCAATAAGCTCATCATGCTTACTGGAATCAACCTTTTCCAAGACAGATAAGTGATGAATTTGATTGAGACAATCAGATGTGATTCTCTGATTATTCATGTCCAGTTGCAAAATCCTGTCTTTATGCAGGAGATGTTCGGAATTTGTCTTGTGCTTGAGAGTGCGGTAGCCTCCGCCCCTACCAGGTAAGTAAAAGGAACCATCAGAGTATATATTATTATAATTGTGATTATCTTGATAGTTAATAAATTTACTTCCCTTTCCCTATCTATTGAAGGGACTGGTTTGATGGTAGAGGTGACCGCCTTCGATATGCGCAAGCTCCGATTTGGATCTACTGAGGCTACTAGTTTACTTCATCCAGTGATAGCCACTGTGGTGAAGAAGCTTACCTCCAGGAAAGACAGAGTCTTGTTTCTCATTTTGTAAGAAAGTTTCCAACTCTGTTTCATAGCTTTCTGATTTCCAGAGATTTTGATTGATTGCCAGCTTTCAAATTTTTTGAGGAGGGTTTGACTCTCCATATCTATTATTTTCCATAATTGAATGCTTCCTATCTCCTTTTGGGTATGAAGTCTTTGATTTCTTTCTTTCCAAATGTGAAAAATGGTTGTTGTGAGAATGATCTAGCATTTTTGAATTCCTTTGATTTTTCTTTGAAGTTTTCTTGAATGTATTTGATGCTTTCTCTAATGCTTTGAACAGCCTGATGCTGATTTATTTTGAGTTTAGACTTGGCTATAAACCAAATATGCTTTGAAAAGATACAATCAAAGAATAAATGGTTTATGCTCTCAGTCTCCTGTTTGCATAATAGACAAATGGTTTCACCATTTTTATTCCATTTCAAGCATCTGTCCCTAGTAGGTAATCTGTTAATAACAGCAAAGAAAGCACAATGTGACATTTTTTGGCAATCGATTTATTCCAGATAACAATGTACCATTCAACTTCACTTTCATGTCCCCGAATAAATTTCCAGGTTTTTTTAAAAGAAAAATTCCCTTTTCTGTAAGCCTCCATTCCCAAATGTCATTTTCCAGATTTGGGTTAATTGTGATTTTTTTAATGGCTTCATTAAAAATGGAAGAAGCTGGGTGGTTAAATGTATTCCAAGAATTGTTTTGAATAATGGTGCTAACTTTATCAAAAGTCCCACCAAACCTAAGCAAGCTATCCCAACCCAAAAGATTGACCAGGGATTTCCCATAATTCCATGGGTCAAACCATAAGCTGGTCTGATTACCATCCTTAAATTTCCTATCCAAAAGCTTTAAACCAATATCCCTACAACCCAGAATGTTTTTCCAAGAGAAAGAGTAATGGTTTTCAACTTTTGCAGTCCGAAAATTCTTATTTTTAAGGTATTTTGCTTTCATCCATCTAGCCCATAATGAATTCGCATTAACAAACTTCCAAAAAAGCTTAAGCTTACAGACTTCTCTCAAATCATTAAAATTACTAAGACCAAGGCCACCAGATTTCTTTGTTTTACAGACCATATCCCATGCAATTTTATGTTGTTTTCCTTTCCAAATGAAATTAGCACAGGCTTTTTCTAATTTATGGATAGCCTTAATTGGGATATTGTGGGCTTGAATCCAATACATTATGATTGCTATGATGACAGTATGCGTCAATTCCACCCTACCAGCTAGGCATAAAAGTTTACAAGCCCAGCCATCAAATTTATTTTGAATAATGTCCAAAAGTCTAGTGCAGTCAGTGTCATTGATTTGATTAACACTCAAACGCAATACCAAATATTTTACTGGAAGTTTGCCCTCTTTGAATTTAAGGATATTAAGAATTTCAGTTTTTTTGTTACAACCTTTACTGAAATATATTTTACTTTTAAAGTCATTAACTTTCCGACCAGCATGCTCATCCAAATTCCTAAAAATCTTTAAGATAGCTTTAGCACTATTAATGTCAGCATGTAAAAATAAAAGAAGATCATCTGCATAAAGAAGATGAGTAATAGATGGTTTAATTCTATTAATGGGTTTTATATTTCCCTTAATAGACTCAGTTTCTATAAGAATAGAGAAATATTCCATAGCAATAGTGAATAAATAGGGAGAGAGTGGATCCCCTTGTCTAATTCCCCTATTACTATGGATAAAACCTTTAGGAGAACCATTAACCAGAATTGAGTAGGAGACATTGTTGATACATTCAAAAATAAGAGCACAGAATTTTTTATCAAAACCCATTTGATGCAACATATAAATAATAAAGTGCCTATTAATTTTATCAAAGGCCTTGTGTAAGTCAATCTTGACACACATTAGATTACTATTTTTATTATTAAAATTTCTAATAAGCTCATGAGCAAGAAGAGTATTATCCACAATAAGCCTGCCAGGGATAAAAGCGCATTGATTTTCTGAAATTAAGAATTTTAAATTTTTTTGACTCTATTGCATAAAATATTAGCAATGATTTTATAAATAAAGTTACAACAAGCTATAGGTCTGTAATCATCCAAGCTATTTGGAATTTGAACTTTAGGAATTAAAGTGATGAAAGTATGATTGAATTTTTTTAAAAGCTTGTCAGTTTTAAAAAATTCAGTAATAGAATCATATAAGAAACTCTTAATATCATCCCAATGAGTTTTATAGAATTTAGCGCCAAACCCATCAGGGCCAGGGCTTTTATCATTATTAGCTTGAAAGATAATGTTTTTGATATCCTCTAAGTAAATAGGAGCAAGAAGAATGTCTTGACTGATAGAATTCAAATAATATTTGGGTTCAATGATAGGAAATTTTTTTGGTTAGCTACTATATTGTAAAGGTTAGTAAAATAATTAATAGCTTCTTTCTCAATGCTAGATACATCATTAACAACATTGCCTTTGACATCTATAATTTTACCAATATCATTTCTAAATTTTTTGCTAGACATCCTGGCATAAAAAAAATTTACTGGCTTCATCACCATGAGTGAGCCAGTCAATTTTAGCTTTTTGCCTCAAATTTATGGACTGCACTTGAAGGGACATGATTAAATTGTTTTGGGCTTCAAAAAATTGTTGACATTTTCAATGTCAGAGCAATCACAATCCAAGAGATTCTGCCTAAGCTTACATTCCTCTCTAAAATGAAAAACATCATTTTTATTTCTGAATTTGTTCCAGTTTTTCAAGTTTCTTTTAGCAATTTGGAGGAAATTACTAAATTTGTACTGGGCAGTGCCCTGTACCATAAAAGTCATACTTTTTTGATGATATCATTGTAATTGTTTTCATAGACCCACCCATTAACAAATCTGAAAGGGAAAATTTTCTTTCAAAAGTTGTTTTGAGTGAAAAAAATTTGAATTGGGGTATGATCACTATAAGCTTAAGGAAGAGTATAACATTTAAAGTCTTTAAAACAATTAGTGAAGCTAAGATTAAGTAAAATTCTATCCAGTTTGCAATGAATGTTTTTGAATTTTCCAGATTTCCAAGTATATTTGTTGCCAAAAATAAATGGTTTATAACGACCAGTTTTAAGAAGGAAATTATTTATAAAATCCAGTTTTTTTGAGGGAAAGGGGATCCCCCTCTTTTTTCATGTGCATGCATAATAGTATTAAAATCCCCTAAAATAATCCATGGGGAGTGCATATTAGAATTAATTTGCTCAAGATTTTTCCAAAGATTTAACCTTTCAAACTCACTATTTGAAGCATAAACAAAGGCAAGTTCAATTTGAAAACCACCTTTATTAGTACATTTGCAGTGTATAAATTGGAAATTCACAAAGTGATGGATAATATCCCAAATATTGGGATTCCAAATGATCATGATTCTGCCATTCCCCCCCATTTGATTATTATTAACAATATTCCAGTTATTTAAGCTTTTGATACGATAGTCTTTTATCTTATGATCATCTAATTTATGCTCAAGCAAACTAACCATACTTGGGTTTTCAGTCTTAAGAAGATGAGACAGGTCCAATCTTCTTTCAGAAGAATTGAGACCTCTAATATTCTAAGAGATTATATACATATTGGAAAGATAAAATAAAATAAAAAATAAAGATCAAGGATACATAAAGGATACATGAAGCAACAACAACTAAGCCATATAGCTGCTCTCTTCTTCAAAGGTTTCTATCCTTTTCCCTTTCTTCTTATATGAGATTTTGTTGATTGCTTTTAATTGGTCATCCCATTTGAGATTTTTGGTGATTTATTTCTTTCTGAATTCACTGTCTTCTGAATTTTCAGAGTTTCCATTGTCAATTATTTCATTAATACTTTTCATTTTGCCTTTCTTCTTATCATTACCGAGTTTTTTGTTTTTTCTTGAGACTGAGACAGAATTTGCAATCAGGTTAACTGCCTTTTGAATATTGCCTTCAAAATTTGAATCTGAATTTTTGATAACTGGGGAAAGATGAGAGGGAAGATGACTAATATTGGGGTTAACAGATGGATCTTTGCTTAAGATGCTATTAATGTAAGAGCCATCATCTAGAATCATAACCTCTGTAGCAGTTGTACCCTCATTTACTTGTAAATTTGAATCTTTAACTTGAGAAATTTCAATATTTTTCTCTGTATCTTCATATGTTTCAGAAATGATTTCAGTTTCTTTGCCCTTTTTTGACAGATCTTTGAAGCCCTCTTGAGATTCTTCAATATTTAACTTTTTCCCCTGAATTAACATTAAAAGAATTTGAATTCTTTTTGTTGTTAAGATCTGCTGATGAAATTCCAGTAGTAACATTGCCTTCTATAGCAAAGGCGCTGCAGTTGGCTTCTATATTTTCTTGATTGCTTTGCTTTGCTTTCCAAACCAGATTAGTTTCACAACTTTCTATTGAGTGTCCAAAGCAAGAACATTTTTTACACCTGGGGGGAACCCATTCATATTCAATGCTTTGAACTAAATTTTCCCCATCATGCATAGAGATTGTAACATCATTTGGAAGCACGGTGTCTGCATTGATTTCAACCAAAAATCTTGCAAAAGAAAGTCTAGATTCTTTTGCAGTGTGTTCGTCTAATTTAAAAGGAGTACTCACCACACTGGCAATAACATTTAAAATTTCACTGTCCCACAATCTGAGGTTTAATCCAGGCAATTTAATCCATATAGGCGAGGTAGATAGTAAATCCCTTTCGAGATTTGATTTACTGCTCCATTTTTTCATGATAATAAGCTTTTCATTGATGAAGAATGGACCCCCATTAATTGCATTGTAACAGTTTGTAGCATTAGAGAATCTTATTAGGAAGAAACCATTATTGCGGGTAAAGATGTCAAAGTTTCCAGTGGGGTTACATGATCTAACAATAACTGCCTTGAAATGATGATAAACAGGTCTATTGCCAAATACGTAGGCAATAACAGAGAAACTCCACTTACTATCAGCCCTTTTACCGGCCTCCGCACTCACAACCACTATTTTCTTCTCATTGATGTATAAAGGCGCCACATATTTCAGATCAAAGTTAGTGTTTGATCCTTCTTTTTTTATCATATCTGCCCATGAGGAGGGTTTGAACAGGTTAGAGATACATTGGGATGCAATTCCATTATTTTGAATGTTTCTTGCATTGATTCTTGAGTTTTTGAATTGAATTTCTGAATTTGGCACAAACTGATTAGTTCTTGTCCTATTTCTTGCAAGAATTCCTCCATGAACTGCGTTTCTTGAATTGAAGAAGCCTAAATCTGCATTTCTGTTATTCTGATTAGGGAATTGTTTCAGATTAAATTGATGAGAACCGTTATCTTGCAGAGCAGAGACTTTACTCATTTGTTTTGATTTTCTGTTTTGGACGATCTGAAAGCCTTCAGAATCAATGGCCGACGCATTTTCTGACTGAGGTGGTTCATGCGGCAGTGGATTCAGTAGAGGTGGAGGAGAGTGAGGTGGAAAAGAATTAGAGGACCTATCATTCTGATCAAGACAAAAGATCGGATTATTGAGGAGATTAGTGTAGACAGTCATGGCTGCAGAGCTTTCATTTTCTGTTTCTATATCTTTGTTATTGCTAATATGCATATGGGCTCGGTTATAGTTGGTCTGTGCAGGTTGATATCTTTATTACACATGACTTCTCAAAAATTTCTTTAGGCATTTAAAGGTTTGTTATTATTTGAGCAAACATTTTTGTATAGATTACACGATGTATATATAACTTTTGATTATTAATTTTCATATAAATCACCTTTGCTGAAATACTAAGAATACGCATGTATTATGATTTTAGAGTCTACCAGTATTAATCAAATGGCAAATGTTTAAAGTCGTACGCTTTATGATGTCACATATTAGTTAAATGTTTTTGAAATTTATTGTTATTCAGCATATATGTTCATATTTAGTCGAGTATGTACACTGTCAAATATAATATTATCCCACATTTCATCATAATTTCATATGCAAAATTCATCATATACCTTTTCTCAAATTTCAACACATTTTATCGCGTTTCATACGCAAAATTCTTCTTACACGTTTTTCAATAGGACAATATTATATTAAATTCTTCCATTATTTATGTAGGTAACTACGTAAATCACATACAAGGAAACAAGGGTTCAGCAAAGACCAATTAATTGTGCTTCCATGGTAAAACCTACAAAAAATTTGTAACTATGTTATGTATCATTTGGATCATTCGGTCTTATTTTATGCTATATTATATTTTGTGTGCTGAATATCAAATAGTGGTTTTTTTGTACTATATTTCGAGCATATTCCTAAGAATCTTTCATAAGTTAATTTACTTTACTATAGTTTTTGAGAATCTTTCACAAACTTTGTGGAAGTACAGACCATGTACATGGATACGCAGTTATAACTTTGAAATATTAGAAATGGTTTATAGAGAGGTGTTACATTAGCGAAGAGTTGAGCACTAAAATTCAGAAATAGGTAACATGCTAGCTATGATTGAAGCCATCCATATTTAACATGATATAAACTAATAAATCGAAAATGTTTTTTGTATCAATTTAAATTATTAATGTGAACACAAAGTTAAAAATATCTATTACATAGCATGTTATATTTGTCTAGAAATATTTTTATTCATAAAGGTAACTGATTCCTTATCTATCTTTGCAATTCCATGAGAGTACGGAATATCACAATATAGTTTATGCACTGTTGCATTAGTTTATAACAATTTATTTCTTCCATATTCTATAATACTCCTAATTATAAACTTTATTATAGGAGCATCTTTTGAGCTTATACATTGAGAGTATGCAAAAGCTAACTGCTGGCATAACTTGTCTCATATACATCCATTTTTACTAGAAAAAACACCCAAATGCATGAAGCAATTCAAAGCACAAATAGATAATAAAAGAAATCCCTATGGACTTTAATCTCTGTGTTTTCAATTCTGCATTTGATGAAGCAACCACATTCCAACATTTCTAGCTATGGACCACTGTTATTTCTATTATGTAACCGAAGTCATGTAATTGATATTGTTGCGATTGAATTTGTTCATCTAAAATACTCTAACCATGATAATAGTTTTTATTGTAAATTAGTAATGCATTCAATAAAATGTAACTAACGTACTATTTGAATATTGCATATTGAAGATGAAATTAATTATGTTTTATTGTGTTTCGATTATGCATATAATAAAAAGTAACCGATGTACTAGTTGAAGATTGTCGATGATTTGTAAAATCAGAGTCTAATGTTAAACATTCATTCAGTTTGCTTTTGCTTTGACGGTCTAGTTGATTGATTGATATTTACAAGGCTAAATGATGTATTGGATTTTTTAATTAAAGTATAAAAATAAATTCACATTAACAATGATCTGATTTTTTTTAAAGAATTTACTATATATCCAAGATATCCTTACACCTACAATATTTTAATCTTAGAGCTGAAAAATGTTATCTTCTTATTCTTTTAACATGATCTACCTTGCACTTTAAATTTTTCAGTATCGGATTGAAACTTGATCTAACATTATTGTTACATTCCCGAAATAAAGCATATGATATAATTAAACTATTCCTTATTACTTTTTTTTAGAACATCCATGTTTCAAATTTTTTAAATATCTTTATTTTAATAAAATGAATTTAAAACATATTTATATTACTGTAAAATACTTAAGGTAGAAATCATACGTTTATAAAGAGTTTATACTACAAATGTCAAATATTAACAGCGTTGAGAAAATGACTATGTTTGTAACGTAGATTAGCATAATTTCTTCTTGCATACATAATTTTCAAGTTACTATCATTACTTTCTAAAATCTAATACTTATAAATAGTTTCTGCTATAAATATCAAATTTAAACCATGTGTGATACAACGACCCTGACTCGACCTTCGAAAATCGACACCCGTACTTCGATTGTACTCGAATGCCGCAGATCCAAACGTCGAATCTGGTTCGCCGGAGCCTATAACACATTGAGTACAACAACACATTGGAAGAAAAAGAATAATACAATTGATATACAACAGTATTTGATACAACACATTTGATACAACTGACCATCAATATATTAAAGATAGATGCAAGATAATAACAGAGACAACAGCAGCGGAAAGACAATGTCTTCAATGCCAAACTTCAGAAACTACATCTCCAATCCAAAGCTAGCTCGAATCACCATCATCGATGACTTAAGCAAGGTCAGTCATCCAAAGACTGAAGAAGAATATTCCCAAAGACTGAAAGCTACCGAATCAACCCTTACTATTTGATTATCTGGAAAACCCTACTGTAGACTGTCCGTGTGGAAAATTGTGGACATCCAGAGTTTAGGAAAGGAATAATAAACTCCGGGTTAGTCATGAGACTGGTATGAGCAAACAAAAATAGTTTATCTTTATCAAAAGCAAAACAAAAGATTTTAAAGAAATTCGCAATGCTTTTTGAAAAATGAAACTGTCATAAGGCCTCCCGTCACACACACAATGCAAGCGCACACTTGGAGGAGATTTCTCCTTATGACAGTCAAAAATGTTTGATACGCGAAAACCATTTGATATTATTATTAGTGCATAGTGCAGAAAACATTTCGAAAGTATAATATTAATCTTAGCCATCATAGGTACCATTATACTATGCCTACTATAGCTACCACCTGAGGTGGCAGGTTATACAATTGCAATCGTAAAGGGCTCGTATTGGATGATTGGATTTTCAACAAATGGTCAGGCAAAGGAACTTTCTGGGCCATATGGGAACGCCTCTGGAGGGACGTCCCGAGAACCTACCCGGCTCTTTGCCAACACAAGGCCGGTTTACTCCCTTCCTGGGAGTAAAACCTAAGATATGTCACCCCTGGTCGTTTGCGACCTTTATCCGAGAGCTCTCAACCACAACCATCACACAGTAATAGATTTACAATGACCACATGAGTTAAGTATTTGGGCTCCATACCATGATACCACCCTTTTCCAGAAGGAATGGACATACCCTAGGGGTGCGACCCCTGCAACCTTGCCGCAGCTTTCCTGTTTCGACCATTACCGGGTTGTAAGGCTCGATGAGGTCTCGTCCACAGAGCCACACTTTTCACAAAGTCATGCTTTGATCAGCAAATGATCAGCAACACTTCGTATGCCGCATTACCAAATTGGGAATGTATCACTAGTAACCATCAACTACATAACCTCTGAGCTCGTACGTCTCAAAGAAGGGTGTTAAGCTAAGAGAATAAATCTCCGCCACCAAACAGAAATGTATTTGATAGAAACCGGTTTTGCATCTCAAAGTGAAACGTCAGACACATATCCTTACAAGTCTGTTCCGGGTTCGAACAGAACCGAAGGCACTTCCGAAGAAGCCCTTGCAAATCCGGATAATTCCTAATCACGTCCGGACTCCCCATCACATATGGAATTCTCTATACCTAGGCCATTCGGTGCAGAGACATTCGACGAGTTATCCTTTCGCTTTCAAAAATATCCGATCTTTACCACCGGTCTTCAAAGGCTATCCATAACGTCGTATCATTATTCGTAATGGGTTATATGAAACAAGGTCCTCTCCCGGCTAAACCGAATAATGAGCGCAATATTTAAAAACATATGGATATTGGAATTTCAGTTAAGTCACAACTTAAAGTCCAAAAAATTTCTTTCAAATGGTTTAAACAAATTACCATTTCAAATCTTTAAACAAGAAAGATTCACTTCACAAAGTTCACCCATTTTTCACAAAGATTCATTCACATATTTTCAAAACAATTCCCATTTCAGTTTGGATTAACTCATTCAATCTTTAAATCAAAGATTTAATAGCTTTCAAACTCATTTCTAATTCAAATCTTTTATTTAAAAGATACACCACTTAAAATATTCTTTGATTTCAAAACAAGGTTTAATAATATTCACAAAGGTTGTTCATTGCTTTCAAAATAATTAACAATTTCATTTCAAACTTGAAACTTTTCAACACAAATTGGTAATCCTTTCCTTATATGAAAGCTTTTATTATTTGAAAACAAATAGTTCTCGTTTTAGAAAAATCTAATTATATTTGCACGACTTAAATCCCTTGAGTTAAATTCAGATTCCCAAATCAATACCATTAAAATGGTTTAACCCATATATAACTTGTATAACATTTTTAAACCATGGTTTCCAAACATAGAATTCAATTTCAAATTTTGAATTCAAATTTAAATCAAATTATTTAAATTTCAAAACTTAATCAAGTTATTCAAAATAAATTTTATTTTTGAAACTCCTTTTTGAAAGTTTTTTATATTTAACCCAAATCCATTTCCAAAACTATTTGAATTCAAAATTCAGTTTCAAAATTAATTTTTAAAATTTGTGACTTAATCGATTTCCTCGTGCAATCCATATTTGTGTGTTTATGGTGTAGTCCAAGGGTTTTACCCAATAGTGCAACATCATCAATCATCACATCACATATTCTAGCACATCAACATTGATAAGCGATATAATCTATAGCGCTCATCGTTCATTCACAGATCACAGATGAATAATATAAATTCATCGCAGATAAATAAATTACGTCACAGATAAATAAGTTACGTTATAGACGAATAAGTTACATCACAGTTCACAGCTCAAATCAGAATAATTCATATCATAAAGCATCACATATCAGGAATATCAAACAATTCAACATCAAATAGAATCCAAATATCCATAAGTAAGATCAATTTAATTATCTGATTTATTTAAATCAGATTAATTACTTATTAATAACTTACTAATCTTGGTTAATTACTATTAATAAATTTCAAACCATTTTGATTAATTATTCTTTAATCATAATTAATTGACCTTTAATAACAAATTAATTATTTGATTAATTATCCTTAATTAATTGCAATAATTAATTAATTACTCATTAATTTAATAATCATCCGTTAATTACTTTCATTACTTAATTAACCTTTAATTAATTAATTATTCTCAAATTAATTACCTTAATTTATTAATCACATTAATTAATTATTCTTTTCTTTAAACACTTGATTAATCAATCTTTAATCATTAATTATCCATTCTTAATTACTTTCATTAATTAATTATTTTTAATTAATTATTCATTAATTACTTGATTAATCATAATTAATTATTAATTAATTAACCTTAATTACTTTCATTAAGTAATTAACTTTAAGTAATTAATTACCTTTAATTACTTATCATAAATTAACTTTACTTAATCCTTAATTAGTTTGAACAATTCAAAAATATTTAACATTTTAAACTTTGAAACTCGTTAAACTTGTTTTAAAAACTCCAAAACTTAGTAAATACTTAACTTTGGAAAACTTGTTTTTGTTTTTCATTTACCATTCATTTGCATTAAGACCAGGTTCCTGTTTTCTGTTGAAAATTTAAAACCTGAAACATATCTTCCATTTAAATTTTAAAACCTGGAAAACTCAAATGTAAAACCCCGAGCCAACTTCAAAAATTCCCAAGCTCCGACCATGCTTTTCCCGAGCATGTCTCCAAGTAAATCGCTCCCCTTTCCTTATGCTCTTCCTTTTGTTTTACTGTTTTTATTTTAAAACTTTGAACTTGCTAATGTATTCGCGTTCCAAACCCAACAGCATACCCGAGCACGTCTTCATGTTAAACACGATTCATCACGAATAAAACCCCGGGTCGCTTCTCTTCTTCCCCGTTTTCAGATCCACCCAGATACACTTTCTACCCCATGCACGTGTACAATCTGACTGGCTATCTCCGACCATCTGCGCCGCCTCCACCACATCGTCGACGACCCCGAGGATCTATTCAAACACCTGGAATCCACATATCTAGCCTAAGTCAAAAACGAGTTATTCAACACACCCTGGAACCCAAAACTCCTCAACGGAATTGGCCTGCCGACGACTATCCCAATCGCTTAAGGCCTTGCCACCACATCACAAGCTTCGTCACAACCCTACGTGTCAAACCCCCTTATGTGATCGCTTGCAGATCAATCACAAAGACGCAGCAACCCGATTTCTAGTATCAACTAAAAACTACTTTGAAACCCTAAATTGTTTTGCGTGGCCACCATGATTGACGAGAAAATTTGCGATCATTTTTCCTACAACCTACATCATGTTATCCTCCTCCAGATTCAAACTTGAAACTTAATTGTTCTTAGATCGACGGATATTGACAAAAAATTGATTTTCGTTCATCTCACGGATACGCAACATTCTAATTAAAAAATCATGAACTCTTTAGTAAAATTCATCATTTCCAAATACTAATCAAGTTATGAAATCAAATCGTGAAATTAGATCAATTGATTTTCTGACGTGAAAATGATTTTTACCGTTATATCAATTTTTTCCAGAATATTACTAATATTTTTGTTTAAAAACTATTTTTAAAATTTAAATTACAATGTTTTAAACATTTCCTTTTTAGAGATCAGAGCCTAATTTTGATTGTGTTGGGATGATATGCATTTTTGAACAGGTTTATCAACCTTGCCATAAAAAAAATCAGAGGCATGTTTGCCTGGAACCAACATGCATACCATATTTACAAATGTATAGACATGTTTTTCAATCAATACAAACATTATCAAAGCATCACACAAAGCATAAGTAGACAAGAGGGTTTAGTTTGCTCACCTGAGTAGTTTGACAGAAAGGAATAGAGGAAAAACCTGACCCTGGAAGTGATATTTTGTTGAAAAACTGGAAACTTAGTTGTTGATGTTTGATTTGCTTTGTTTTAGAAATGAACTGAACCTTGCTTCTTGATAAACTAAGTTGAAACTGAACCTACTGCATGCTTTAATCCAGGTTTAATTATTGATTTCCTCTTTGTTTTTTTTTAACTGAAACTTGGAATTTGATCCTTAGCTTGTTGAATAAATGCTTCAGTTTGTTGTTTTTCACAGATTGGGTTTTGCTTTGAATTTCAGGTTGAAGATGTTTTCTAATTTTCCAGATTTTCATTTCTCTTTGGTTTTGATTTTTTTTTTGAATTATTTTGATTTTCATCTCAGTTTTGATTTTAGAAGGACGAAGAGAAATTAAGAAGTAAGAGTTTTAGAGCTCAAAAAAAATTGAATAGCCATGTTTCTCTTTTCATTTTTACATAAAAATTTAAATCTAAAGAAAAATGATGAAATGCCACTTGTAGTACTTGCATGGCAACATTATTTACACTTGTTAATCTATATTATTACTTAATAAACATTTGTCAAATGTGTTAAATTGTGTTTAAACCCTTTTGTAAACTTATTTATAAATTTGTTTTAAATCCTTACTTCATTATAAATTACTTAATTTATGTACAAACTATATGCTTTAGCCCTTGTTTACTTAAGTATCTATGTTTATATAAACAAACAAACTTCATTTTGTATTTATACAATTTTAAAACAAATTACACTTTAATAAATAACACACATATGTATATTATAAAATTTAGCTTTTAAACAACATTCAAAAAATTTACTATATTTTAAACATTTTAAATAATTTTTGAAGATAACTTTACATCATATTTCTTATTTAAACAAATATATTTTCTTTATTAATCATTTATAAAATCTTTTAAAGCAAAAGCTGGTTTTACAATTTTAATTCCACATGAATAAATAATTTTATTCTTAATTAGCCTTTGAGAAAATTGATTACATTCAATTCAAAATATCATTTTTCAAATCAAAATGCATATTAAATATAATTAGAAACAAATTCTTATTAACTTAAAAATAATTTTTTTAAATTCAATTTATCTCTAGAATCCAATTTATTTCTCAAAATATTTATTCTTGAATTTCAAATTCCAAATTCAATTTAAAAATACATATCATTATTTATTCTGGAAATTTTCCAATTAATTCATCATTAAATCCAAAATTTAAAATTAATTACCAATAATTTCATAATTTAATTCCAAAGATTAATTTAATTATCAAATTATTTTTAGCTAAAATTCGAGAATGTTACAGATTCCCCCCTTAAGAAAATTTCGTCCCCGAAATTTGCTAGAGAGACAACAAAGAATGGATACACAAAGATAGAGAATCGACTCATCAATCAAGCTGATTATCTATTCTGTATTTGGCTTACCAAATCAGAATATCAACAATATATAGGAGAACAATTCTATCCAGCACTTTACGAAATACTCGGGTTATCCCGGTCTACGAAATATATAGGGACTTTGGTTAATTTGAAGGATAACTAACCATTCGTAGAACATATCGAAACCTGATAAAACAGATTAATGGATTCAATCTTCCACAATTCTCAAACATTAGATATGGATCCCACACTCAAGTCGGAATACTCCAAACGTATATAACTTATCCCTCTTCGGACCTTGATACTCACAAGAAATTACAATAGAATTTCGAATTTGGTTTTGACCGAAATCGTTTTAACGATACAAATCAATTTTTAACATCATATTTTTTAATAAATTTATTTCAAATTATATTTTCAAATTCATTATAGTTAAAAACAAAAAACTAATAACAAGACTACGAGATGGGAACTTATTTACACGATTCGTAGGGCCATCATCGTACCAAAACTTCTCCCTCGAGCTGCCATGAAGCAATTAAAGAATCGAAATTGAATGGTGATCAAAAGAAATTGATTGGAAAAGACTGTTTCCGTTGTTGTTACAGGGCATCGACCATTTGTAGTGGTATTCCTCTGTCCTCTATCTCGTCCTCTTATTGCACTCAAACTCACTATCAACGGATAATAAGAAAATTTACTGAGGCATACGGACGGATATCTTAGAGATACTCATTCTAGGGTATTTGTAACCATATCTCTAATGAGTTACTTAATGTGTTATACTCCAATAGCTAAAGTTCAACCTTTAGCTCTGAACCGATTATAACGACCCTGACTCGACCTTCGAAAACCAGTACCCGTACTTCGATTGTACTCGAATGTCGCAGATTCAGACGCCGAATCTGGTTCGCCGCAGCCTATAACACATTAAGTACTACAGCACAGCGGAAGAAAAAGAATAATACAATTGATATACAACAGTATTTGATACAATACATTTGATATAACTGACTGTCAATATATCAAAGATAGATACAAGATAATAACAGAGACAACAGTAGTAGAAAGACAATGTCTTCAATGCCAAACTCCAAAAACTCCATCTCCAATCCAAAGCTAGCTCGAACCACCATCATCGATGACATAAGCAAGGTCAGTCATCCAAAGACTGAAGAAGATTCCCAACGACTGAAAGCTACTGAATCGACACTTACTATTTGATTATCTGAAAAACTCAACTCTAGACCGCACGTGTGGAAAATTGTGGTCACCCAGAGTTTAGGAAAGGAACAATAAACTCCAGGTCAGTCATGGGACGGGTATGAGAAAACAAAAACAGTTTATCTTTATCAAAAGCAAAATAAAAGATTTTAAAGAAATTCGCAATGCTTTTTGAAAAATGAAACTGCCATAAGGCCTCCCACCACATACACAATGCAAGCGCACACTTGGAGGAGATTTCTCCTTATAACAGTCAAAAATGTTTGATATGCGAAAACCATTTGATATTATTATTAGTGCATAGTGCAGAAAACATTTCGAAAGTATAATATTAATCTTAGCCAGCATAGGTACCATTATACTATGCATACTATAGCTACCACCTGAGGTGGCAGGTTATACAATTGCAATCGTAAAGGGCTCGTATTGGATGATTGGATTTCCAACAAATGATCAGGTAAAGGAACTTCCTGGGGCATATGGGAACGCCTTTGGAGGGACGCCCTGAGAACCTACCCGGCTCTCTGCCAACACAAGGTCGGTTTACTCCCTTCCTGGGAGTAAAACCTAAGATATGCCACCCCCGATCGTTTGAGACCTTTATCCGAGAGCTCTCAACCACAACCATCACACAGTAATAGATTTACAGTGTCCACATGAGTTAAATATCTGGGCTCCATACCATGATACCACCCTTTTCTAAAAGAAATGGACATACCCTAGGGGTGCGACCCCTGCAACCTTGCCGCATCTTTCCGGTTTCGACCATTACCGGGTTCTAAGGCTCGATGAGGTCTCGTCCACAAAGCTACACTTTTGACAATGTCATGCTTTGATCAACAAATGATCAGCAGCACTTCGTATGCCGCATTACCAAATTGGTAATGTATCACTAGTAACCATCAACTACATAACCTATGAACTCGCACGTTTCAGAGAAGGGTGTTAAGCTAAGAATAAATCTCCGCCACCAAACAGAAATGTATTTGATAGCAACTGGTTTTACATCTCAAAGTGTAACGTCGGACACACATCCATACAAGTCTGTTCCGGGTTCGAACAAAACCAAAGGCACTTCCAAAGAAGCCCTAGCAAATTCGGATAATTCCTAATCACGTCCGGACTCTTCATCACAAATGGAGATCTCTATACCAGCGCCATTCGGTGCAGAGACATTCGACGAGTTATCCTTTCTCTTTCGAAAATATCCGGTCCTCGCCACCGGTCTTTAAATGCTATCTATAACGTCATATCATTATTCGGAATGGGTTACATGACACAAGGTCCTCTCTCGGCTAAACTGAATAATGAGCGCAATATTTAAAAACATATTGATATTGGGATTTCAATTAAGTCACAACTTAAAATCCAAAACTTTTCTTTCAAATGGTTTAAACAAATTACCATTTCAAATCTTTAAACAAGAAAGATTCACTTCGCAAAGTTCACCCATTTTTCACAAAGATTCATTCATAGATTTTTAAAAACAATTTCCTTTACAATTTGGATTAACTCGTTCAATCTTTAAATCAAAGATTTAATAGCTTTCAAAATCGTTTCTAATTCAAATCTTTTATATAAAAGATACACCATTTAAAATCTTCTTTGATTTCAAAACTAGGTTTAATAATCTTCACAAAGGTACGTTCATAGCTTTCAAAACAATTCACAATTTCATTTCAAACTTGAAACTTTTTAACACAAATTGGAAATCATTTCCTTATATGAAAGCTTTTATTATTTGAAAACAAATAGTTCTCGATTCGGAAAAATCTAATTATATTTGCACGAGTTAAAGTCCTTGAGTTAAATTCAGATTCCCAAATCAAAACCTTTAAAATGGTTACACACATATAACTCGTATAACATCTTTAAACCATAGTTTCAAAATATAGAATTCAATTTCAAATTTTGAATTCAAATTTAAATCAAATTATTTAAATTTCAAAATTTAATCAAGTTATTCAAAATAACTTTTATTTTTGAAACTCCTTTTTGAAAGTTTTTTATATTTAACCCAAATCTTTCCAAAACTATTTGAATTCAAAATTCAATTTAAAAATTATTTTCTAAAATTTGTGACTTAACCAATTTCCTCATGCAATCTATATTTGTGTGTGTATGGTGTAGTCCAGGGGTTTTACCCAATAGTGCAACATCATCAATCATCACATCACATATTCAAGCACATCAATATTGTAAGCGGTATAATATATAATGCTTATCGTTCATTCACAGATCATAGATGAATAATATAAATTCATCTCAGATAAATAAATTACATCACAGATAAATAAGTTACATTACAGATGAATAAGTTACATCACAGTTCACAGCTCAAATCAGAATAATTCATATCACAAAGAATCACATATCAAGAATATCAAACAATTCAACATCAAATAGAATATAAATATCCATAAGTAAGATCAAGTTAATTATCTGATTTATTTAAATAAGATTAATTACTCATGAATAACTTACTAATCGTGGTTAATTAATATTAATAAATTTCAAACCATTTTGATTAATTATTCTTTAATCATAATTAATTGACCTTTAATAACAAATTAATTCTTTGATTAATTATCCTTAATTAATTGCAATAATTAATTAATTACTCATTAATTTAATAATCATCCCTTAATTACTTTCATTACTTAGTTAACCTTTAATTAATTAATTATTCTCGAATTAATTACCTTAATTAATTAATCACATTAATTAATTATTGTTTCCTTTAAACACTTGATTAATCAATCTTTAATCATTAATTATCCATTCTTAATTACTTTCATTAATTAATTATTTTAATTAATTATTCATTAATTACATGATTGATCAAACTTAATTATTAATTATATAACCTTACTTACTTTCATTAAGTAATTATGTAACGCCCCATCCCGTGACCCACCATAGTAAAGAGAATTAACAAGTAATTCCGTCTACGAAAACAGAGAATAAGGCCGGTTAAGGGCGACTATCTATAATTTTGTCTTAAACATCTACTGAATACGTCGATAAATCCAATATAATTTTTTTTCCTACTCAAGTGGATCGACATACCCAGTAGATGCTTAATCCAAGACTATAGGTAGTTAATGGATCTATCAGAACAAAATACAATAACTAAATGTAAAGCACATCACAGAACAGTAATCAACATCATATATATACATATACACTGATACATGTTTAGTACAATACAACATGAATACAATAAAGATGGTACACGACCATACCATATACATTGAATCAAATATAAATACATCAGGGTATGCAGAAGAGCAGAAATTTCTCAAGAGAAAGTAGAGCTGATATCCAACATCAACTTCAAGCTAAGTCCAATAGATGATACCTGAAACAACTCGGTCTGACCCGAGTATAAATATACGGGTTAGTCTAGCTACATGAATCAGTCAATATCAATAATATGAAGCTGAATAGACATGAAGATACTTCTTCTCGAAAGAGAAGAATGAATCGATAAAATCAAAAGCTCAACACTTAAGTAACAAACGCTACTTAAGTGAACAAATACCTAGAAGGAGGTAACTCGGACTCAATATTCAAATCAAACACAAGTGCCTCATATCATCGGTGACATCCCAAAATGTCTGCATGCTTTCCATGAACCATATCCCCTCAAAAGGAGAAATATCAATACAACTCTCGCCAAAATGGCAAACATAAAACATTCTCAAATAGGATGATACAAAATTCAGCTATAGATGAATTTCCAAATTCAATTATACCTCATCGCAGCGGTATAAATGTATATAAATCTCAATCTCAACTTGCCAAAATGGCAAAACCCAGAATATCTTATAAAATCCTGAAATTATCAAAACTCACTCATGGAACTCGATAAGAGTTCAAAACATCATAATTGAAATCATCATATATGTATAACATCTCATATAACACTAGGCTATCGATGTAATAAAACATCTTAAAAAGGTGAAATCACAATAAAACAGAAAACTCAGAAAACCCGGATTGGCCAAATCCCCGATTGTAATGCCGAAGTAATGCTGCACGTGCAAAACTCAAACGGCGAAGCCTCAAACAAGGTCGCTAACTCCTCCCAAAGCAGTTCGTCCTCATGACAAGATCGCTAACACCTCTCCAAGCCATTTTGTCAACTCTAACAAGGTCACTAACACCTCCCAAAGTAGTTCGTCCTCATGACAAGGTCGCTAACACCTCTCCAAGCTATTTTGTCAGCTCTAACAAGGTCGCTAACACCTCCCAAAGCATTTCGTCCTCATGACAAGGTTGCTAACACCTCTCAAAGCAGTTCTGTTAGGTAAACATCGTGAATGTGTCACAAACTCATGGTTAGGAACCCGAAAAGTGTTAATGTGTGTCCCATACCACACATTCGCACTTAGCGGTTTACTAGTCGTTCGTCGATGCCAACTGGAAACATCATAAAACTCAAATTTATATCTCGCCTAGTCACACTGGCGATTGATAAAGAGACACCATATTTGTCTCATCTCATCGACAAGTAAAAACATCATGATGGTTCATTATAAACTATAAATCTCAAAATATGAAATCATAAACTCAAGACTTGCCTTATATCATTGGCAAATAAAACATTGTGATGGATCTCATCGACCATACTCCTACATAGGAGATCTCAAACCATAATATGTTTCAAATATTGCTCATCTTAAATAATTCCTATAAATAGGAATTATAAAAATCAAAATATGCCATAAAATGGCAAAACATCTCAGAATCAATAATTTCAAATAGCTTCGATCGTACAAGTCCGGAATTAACTGAAATAGTAAACGCATATGTCCCATACCACGTGTTTTACTAAATCGTTTAATTCTTTTTCTCCCCTACGTTCGAATAGTGTAAAAATGTATGTTTAATATCTAAAATAGTATACTAGAGAAAACAAGCTTCTAAAATATTTTCCCAAAAAGATTAATAAAACCAATATTTGAAATTCCTTTATTATAGGGAATAAATAGTTTTTTTTTGCTAGAAAAAATAATTTTAAAATATTATATAGTAATAATTTGAAATGTCCATTTATTTCAAAAATTACTTCAAAAATTGTTTAGTGAAAACCATACTCGAAAATAATGAAAAACAAGAAAGATAACTCAAGACCGATAACTTGAGTTCAATTCTAATTTAACTAAAAATCAATTCGAATTCGATTTAAATTTGAATTTCAAATTCTCCAAGTATAGCCAGCCTATTGATAGGAATCATAGCTCTCTAAAATCTCCAAAACATCATCAAACCCGAAAGAGAATAAGAGTAAAAATGAGCTAATACAATTCTAAGGTCAATGTTTGTTGTTGTTGTCATCTTGTTCTCAAGACAACAACTTATAACCATAATTTCGACCAAGAAAACTTCAAAATTGCAGAAAACACAATGTATGAAACTTGTAGAACAAGATCTAAGCTTTTCGAAACATCCGAAATTATCAAATTCGGTTAAGAAACGAAGAAGTTATGGTAAATTTCGTTTCAGCTTCAAGCACAGAGCAAATATTGGTTTTGCTTTCAGGATTACAGTAGAAAAATTAGATTTTGACATAGCTAACCTCAAAATTACAGAAAAATCAAAACATTAAAGTTATAGCATATAATTTATTTTTTCCGGAAAATCCAAAATTATCAAAATCGGATACGAAACGAAAAAGTTATGAACAATTTTGTTTCAGCTTCGACGATAGAGCAAATATTGGTTTTGCTCTCGGGATTATAGTAGAAAAATTCGATTTTGACATAGCTAACTTCAAAATTACAAAAAATACAAAATACGAAAGTTGTAGTACATAATTTATGATTTTCGAAATATCCAAAATTATCAAAATCGGATAAGAAACGAAAAGGTTATGACCAATTTCGTTTCAGCTTCGACGACAGAGCAAATATTTGTTTTGCTCTCGGGTTAGCAGTAGAAAAATTATATTTTGACATAGCTAACCACAAAATTATAGAAAACTCAAAACATGAAACTTTTAGTACATGATTCAGGCTTTCCGATATATCTTAAATTATCAAAATCGGATCAAAAACGAGAAAGTTATGGTGAATTTAGTTTCTGCTTCAAAGGTGGGCAGAATTCAGTTTTTACAGAAACAAAACATCAACCAAAAATCAATATTCGAAAGCTTTTTTCACGTATTTTTGCATTTGAAGCTTTGCTTCAGCTAGAGATTGTGAATTTATTAACTCACCTTGCTGCCATAGATGATTAAGCAATGATTTAGAGCCAAAGATTGCAATTTCTCTCAAGTACAGACCAAAGGAACCTGAGTTTAGCTCTAGAATTGACATTTAAAATCATCAATTTTCATTTCATTTGACAAATTTAAGCATAGATTGAAAGGGGAAGAAAGGGTTTCAGCCATTAACAAGCTTTAGGAATTTTGAGGAAGAAAAGAGAAAAATGTACGTACTGCATCTTTTTCTTTCTCATTACTCATTTCTGGTAACAGGATAATGATAGTGGTAATGGGATTTTGCCTAAATTAATACAAGAAGTTAACTTAAGTTAATTACTTAATCTCTTATTTCATGTTACAATGCATATTAACAAATAGAATTAACACTTTTTCAAGTTTTACTTCTTTAGAACTTTTGAAACTCAGTACTCATGATAATAAAAATGTTTTACACTCAAAATAAAATATTATTTATATATTCAAAACATTTTATTATCATATCTCTCTATTTTAAATAAAATAGCAAATTTACATCTTTAATTACAAAACTCATTGTAATTAACATTATAAATTACACAAAAATCACATTTTTGTGTAATAAAATTTTATAACCCATTTCAAATATAATTTAACACTAAAATTATATTTTTAAACCCAATTCCATAATTATTTTAAGTATATCTCATTTTAAAATTTAATTACCTTTTTTAAAAATCATTAAAAGAAGTAAATAGCAATAATTTACAAAATTATTGCATTAACTCTAAGTAAAACACATTTCCTCAATCTTTTAAATCAAACCATCTTAATAAAGTTTCCAAAATTCTATTTTTCTCATTTTATCCTTAAATATATTGTTTATTCCCAATATACAATTTAAATTCCTCTTTAATTATTAATTTACACTATTAAATTATAACTGCCTTTATAATTTAATATTATCAGATAATCGCTAAAACCTGGGTTGTTATAGACTCCCTGCTTACAAAAATTGCATCCCCGCAATTTTCTAGAAAAGAGCTGTAAACAACATAAAACATACAATCATCGAAGGATAAAGACAAGCTCGAATTCCAAACCATTTATACTCTCAATAAAAATGGTAGAAAGAAACAGGGAAAAACTCACTTGGTTAATTCAATGGCCCATCATATGCTAATATAGTGATTAGAAAACCGTCGAATTTTCCAAGCAACTTGAAAGAATTTCGAAGATCTCCCGTCTCGAATCAAAACTCAATAAGATGCCGAACAATTAATCAATCGAAAATGATTGATTACTCAAAACTCTATGAACAGAGTTGGGATTAAACTCACTCAAACCCGATCTCTAAGGAATAAAAGAAAATCAACAACAAGATTTTCCACACAATAATACGGAAAGAACATCCTCACAACAAAGATAGACACAATAGACAAGATAGATAAATCACAAGATGGCTTCTCACAAGGCCACCAAACTCGAACGACTACGGAATATGCACATCGTTGATATTAGCTCAGTGATAGAATATACTCAAGAAACAAGAATATAAGCTCAATTTTTTTTTCAATCCAAGATATTTATAATTTTAAATCTTAACATCTTTTAAATTTTAAATCTCAATTTTCAACATTTGAAACTTTTTCAACTCTTTACTATATTACTTAATAACTAATTTAAAACTCAAATTAAAAGTCCAAAATTTCTTCTCTTACTTAAAATTAATTTCCAAAGAATTTGTAAATCCATAATAATATTCTTTAAAATAAATTAAGGGTTTAAATTCTCTTTACTCTTTTTATCAAACCACTTAAATAGTAAAAAAAATCTTCAAATTCTCTTAAAACTTCCATTGTATAAAATATTATTCTAAAATCACAAAATATACTTTCAATATAGTATAGATCAAGAATATTCTCACTTATTCTCATCTTTATAATTTTAAAATAAATAAATAAATGGCATTGCCTCGCCATCGAATCTCCAATAAATAGATATATTCGTTGGCTACAGAGTCGATTGAATGATCAAAACTGCCTCGCCACTCTGTTCTCGTCTCTAAAGTCAATGGCTGCAATTACCATTCAAAAATATATTTAATATTTAATCTCAAAATATTACTTTCAAAATCTCAATCTTTAAAACACAAATCATCATGTCTGATTGCCTCATGTAACAACCCTAGATTTTGACTATAAATTTAAATTTGACTTTATTTCATTTCAAAATTATTTTAAACTTGTTTTAATTGTGAAATTTCATCTCTACGTATTTTTAGAATAATAATAGAATTTTTCCAAAATTTACTGCATTTATTTCCTATTTTTAAGGGCTGTTTTCCTATTTTCTGCTATTTTCTTCATTAAAAATTATATTTAAATTAAATTTTAAATATTTATTTTGTAAATGTATTTTTATTTTATGTTATTATTTATGTTTAAAAATATTTTACAATCTCATATGAATTTTCTAAAAATTATTCTATTTAATTTCAAATTTTCTAGTCTAGTTCACTATTTTTAGCTATTTTTCTTAATTTAACTTTATATAATTAATAAATATTATATATTAATATAAATTTTTATATTTTGATAAATTTTCAAAATTTTATCTGGAATTATTATTATTTCTAGAAATATAAAGTTATATAAATAAAATAAAGAAATATGAAGGGTTTTTGACTTTTGAATTGCCTTTTGCCTTTTTGAATTCCACCTCTTCATTTTGCTCACAACTCTTCATTTCTCTTGGCATAACTCCCCACATTTCAGCCGACTAATTCATTTTCATTTCACGTATCTTCTTTTTCTCCTTCCTGAGAAAAAAATTTCGGCCATCACTTGCTTGAAAAATTGGTAAAAAACTTTGTTTCTTTATCTCTTTTTCTACTTATATTGCTTATTCTAGTTTGATTTTTTTGCACATGCTTTCACCTCTTTTAGGATCGGCCATGCTTCCATTGCTGCCAAGCTGCCTCCAGCACCTGATGGCACACCACCAACACCTCCTTCTCACCAACCAACCATGCCATGACCGCCCTTGGTGATGCCCATCCACAAACTTTTCAAAACAACTCGAATTCCTAGCTTAGCCGAGCACAACATCACTTCCATCACCTCACCACCCCTCTAGCCGCCACCTACCACACCTCCAGCACCTCCAGCAACTCCAGCACCTTTGGCCACACCACTACATTGGACCCCACACCTCTGGCCGTGACACTTGGAGCCTTGGTCGAGCCCAAATCCATGACCAAATGCATGTATTCATGCTTATGTGTATTATTCCCTTCACCCACTTTGGCACCATCACAAATGACATCTAGGCCGACCCATACCCACCCATAACCTGTCCCAAACACCTGCCATTATTTTGTATTCCCACTTATGGCTGAGCCTAGTAAATGTTAAAAGCAAGTGCAAGCATTTATATTTGATTCTGTGCAGTCTATTCTAGTGTAGTTTTGATCGTAGTTGATTTGAAACTCATCGTTGTTATATTGTTTTATTTGATGTGTATCCAAGGAATTTGACATTTAGATCCTCCATTGGAATATGTTTCGTGCATTTTTGCTTGTGTAGATCCCGTTTGTAAAATCGTCGTTGGGTCATCAGCTCAAACCAGTGAGTTATTCGCACCAGACAGTTTTATACTTATATGAATAATAAATCGATCGCTTGTGAATATGTAAAGTGCATCACCATATTTTATTTGCTATGTCACTATCATATAATGTTCACACATGATTAAACACCAGTTATATCATATGTTACAGTTATATTATTGCTATTTTGTTATTTTATCAGTTAATCACACTGCAAATTCCCTTTAGATTAGAATCACTATGGGTTGAAATGATACATACCCGAACGGACTTTAGTATAAGGGAAATCGTTATGGGCTGAAATGATAGGCCTGAATGATTTTCAAATTTATTTCATTTACTTGGGACTGTGGGTTTGAAATGATAAAACCCGGATTTTCTTTGTAAATTACGGGTTGAAATGATATATTACCCGTATCACTTTTCCTAGTGTAGAAAATTATATACAGACCCGTAGTTGATGTATGTTTTCTAAAAAAATTAAAATTATTTTAGAAATGCAAATATTATAATATTTCAATTTAAATCTAATTAAAAATGATTTTTTTTTTAAATATTATTGACTTTCTGAATAATTATAAGTGAAATAAATTAATGAAAAAGTTAGGAAATTTTGAATGTCAGTTATTTTGGACAATTTGATTTAATTATAATTGGAAATTAAATTGAATATGAAATCATGATAAATTTATGATAATTTGAATTTAAATGAATTTAAAGTGATTTTATATCATATTAATGATTTTTAATAAAGTTAAAATGTGAAATGAATGAATATTTAAGTTGAAATTTTGAAATATAACTAGAATTGGAAATTTATGGAATTGACTTAAAAGTGAATTTTTAGTAAGTAAATAAAAATAAAAATAAGTTATATTTGAGAATTTAAACTTAAGTGTTAGGTTGAAATTTAATGCAATGAATTTAAAATTGAACATTGCAATTTAACAAGTGAATTAGTGTTAAATATGAATTTTTAAATGGAAATTTAACTTTATGAAATCATGGAATTAAAGAAAATTAAATGATGGTTATAAAAGTAAAAATATGTGATTTTATAAGTTAAAAGTGATTTGTAGAAAAATATAATTGTTGTGAAATTATATTGAAATTTTTAAGTAAATTAACTGCATTTTTGAAATGTTATTATATCTAATATAAATGATAATACAACATTTGTAAATGCTGTAGTTGATAAGTGAACTTAATAGCTAAATTAAATTAAAAGCTACTATAGAATTTTATTTTATTTTGCTATAATTGTTGGATTAAACTAAGTTTTCTTTGAAACTAATGTTGTAACATCCCAGAATTTTGACCATATTATTATAATAAGTTTTTAATCTAATTTAAATAAAATACAAGTTTTTCATTTATAAATAAATAAGATTTTGGGCATTATTAGCTAGTTATATATGTGTTATAAAGGAAATTTTTATTTCAAAATTTAAAATAGACTCTTTTGACAATATTTAAAATAAAACCTGTTTTATTTAATTAAATTAAAGGCTATGTATTAATGACATTTAATATCAGAAATATGAATGTAGTTAATAATAATAATATTTACAATAGCACAATTCTATTCATATTCAATATAAATATAAAATATATTAATGCAAATATAAGTTACAAATCAAATATTTGGAAGATTTAACTTTAAATAAAAATAAGATTAAGAAGTATTTCTAACAACAACTTTTATAATTAAAATAAAATAAAGCTTATAAATATTTAGCATAAGTATAACATAAAAATATGGATACAAGCATAAGTACATAAACATAAGAAACCATAATATTAATATATGTATAAAAAAACAAGTTAATGAAGTCAGACAAATATAAGAATATCTGGACACATATATGTGTAAGTATTGTTCAAGGTTGATGATGATAAAAACAGAATTCTTATACAAATACATATCAGACAAGTAAGAATACATGACAAGTGTAGATTGTTGTTCAATCTTGAAGATAATAAAACAAAATCTTTGTACAATAATCTGTAAACAAAACATCTTTGTACAAATGCAAAGATCAGTAAATATATATATGGTTATTTAAGCTAGAAAGGTAATAAAAACAAAAGAATAACCTTGTAAACTGAAACCAGGCAAATACAAAGATCAGCAAGTATCTTTATACAAAATAAAATTTGTGAGCAAACATAATAAGTTGTAAACCTATATGAAGTAATGCATTAATTAGCACTACAAATTGTCATTTCAGATTTATAAAAATCTTTCAGCCGAAATATTTTGCCTTAGCTCAGATTTACAGTACTTTATTATAAAATAAAATATGATCAAAGCCAGTTAAGGCTTGTACCGGAAGATATCTTTGTTCAAAGCTGTATATATGTATATTTGTCATACTATTTAGTTCATTTCATAAACTTAACCAAACTTAAGAAGCAAAAGAAAATATGAATAACATCATTTTGAATTCCAAGCTCAAACAAATTTAAAGCAAAAGGAAGTTACATGGATTTAATATTTCAAACTGCAGGTTTTCTTCATCAACAAATTTCCTCTGTTTCAACAGTATATTTTGTGAGTAAACTTAATTTTTGAAATTTCACTATTAATAATTGATTTATGAAAAAATACTATGCTGATAAAAATCTATTCTGTGATGTTTGTTACTGCATGTTCTACTTATATGATGTTCTTCTAGTTTTATGTTGCTGAGATAAAAGAAATAGAGAATAAATCATACTTTTAGTATAAAAACAATTTCTTTACTTAGAAACTTAACTAAATAAATTTGTTTAAGATAAAGATTATGACTTGAAATTTTTTTTTAAGGTAGTTGTGAAATATAAACACTGTGAACTAAAATTTACAGTAAAAGTAAAATAATGGTCAAAATTCGAATAACTTAAATTGTAAATTTGAATTTATATATTGAAACAACATACAATAGTCTGATTTTTAAGACAAAATTATGATTTTTAGTTAACTATTCTTAGAGTAGTTCATTAGTGAACCAAAAATGCTTTTTCATGAATATCCGATGATTCAATTAATTATTGTTGTTGAAATTTGACGTGAAGCTAGAGTATTGATTTGAGAACACCAGAAAAATGTTAAATTTTTTTTCGAATGCATGGAAATTTGGGAACGATCGAAAGTAGGGTTTTTTGGGTTCGATGTTTTAGGTTCTTTACATTTGATGTTTGCATCGCCGTAGTGCCACCGAGCGCGATGAGGTTTTGGGAGGTGGTAGAGGGAGTTGATGGCGAGGTATGGCCGAAGCCATGTCGTCGTAGGTGGTCGGGAACGAGAGGACGAGGCGTTTTCCCCTATCGTATTCGTGTTTACTGTTCGAATTTTCAAGCATATTTTGATTACGAGATTAACAGGTTAAACTAGGCTATGTTTTCGAGTGAGTGGACGTTGTGTGGTTTGTTGATGGCGTCGTGGGGCGCCGGAGTGGTGGCGAACCGCCATGCACATGCACGGCGGCGGGGAAGTGTCCGTTGGGGTCGACTCGAGTGATACTCGAGTTTGTTAGCTGTTTGCTTTGGGTTTCCCTCTAGGAAGTGATTTGGGTGCGTGCGTGTGATTTAGGTACTGCGGTTCATTTATTTACTGAACTTAAAAAAAAGAGCTAGATTGAGAAAATATAAAACAGAAGAGAAAAGAACGGTGGAAGAGAAGAGGGATGCATAAGTGACGCGTGAAATTTCTGGGAAGTCTCGAGGTTCGCACGAGCACAGCAAGATGTCTTCTTCGGGCTTACATCTTCTAGGGATTAATCAAATAAAATCTTAAGTTAAAGGGTTAAACAAGTTGTATATTGATCAGGCTATTAATGTTGACAGGGTTTTAAGCTAAACTTGATTTTGAATTTATCAAGAAATGTTTTCAAACGTAAGATAGTTAATTTAAATTGGATGTTAATTGAGAATGTCATTGATTTTATAATTAAAATTAAATAAGTAGTTTAAGATATAATTAAATTGGTAATTAAAGATTTTTAATAATAATCGTGTGTAAATCAATTTGAAATTAAAGAATTTAATTAGCCATTTAAGGTTAATAAATAGCAGTTAATTAATTAAATAATTATTTGAGGATTAAACGACTAAGTTAATTAACAATTAATGTTTAATTAAGTATTTAGTAATAATTAAATGGGTAATTGAGTTTTATAAATCAATAATTAAGGTTATTGATTAATAATTAAGAATGAATTAATTAATTAAGTGAATAATTAATAAGTAATCAATAAATAAGTTAATTAATTAGTAATTAAATAAGAAAGAATAAAATGGTTTATTCTTAAGCAAGTAATTAAGTTTAAAATAAATCAAACTAAATGTTGATATGAATCAATGATTCTGTTTGATTGACTCTGATATTTATTTATGTCCTGTGATGTTCTGTGATATTCTGGATATTTCTGTGATGACTGTGTATGATTTATCTGTGATAAATGCTATGTAAATTCAATTGTTGAATTAAACTATTTAAAATTAATTTAAACAACTTGGCCTTTAAAATGGCGTTTGGATTTTGATGAGACCGGGATCGGGTGTCGATTTGATATTCCGAAAACCACATCGATCCAAATTAAACGTTAAGTCGTGACATCTCAAGTGATGATCGAGATGGTGTTTTCAGAATGCAAGGGTTATTGTCGTTAACTCTGAGGGTGATTCCAAAATGAGTGTAACGAGATAATGCCTTCGGTTTCGTTCGAACCCGGAACGAACTTGTATGGATTGAATGCTTTCAGCACATCGTCAGGCGGACGATGAGCATTCTATGAGATATATTCTATAAAGGTAATCGCAGCCTCAAGCCTCATCAACCGAAAATGGCTAAAACAGGGGATGTGCAGCAAGGTTAGGTGGGTCATGCCCAAGCAGCACGAGGTATACCCCTGTATAGATGTTCCTTTTATTCGGATGTGTGGGCGGTTGGTCTGCAGCCAACTGTGGGTTATCTTGTTCGGAACTGTTCAGTAAGGAATGATTCCGGCCTTGTGTTGCAGGGGAGTTAGGGTGGCTCCTCGGTACGGTGATCTAGGCCATGTACTGTGATGGGCGGTACCCCAGTAGCCCTGCCATTGTATGGGATCCAATTTCCAATAAGAGCCGTACGTTTTGATTGTGCCCAACTATATTGAAATGTGAGATGTAAGCATTTCAACTATTTCTGTATTTTACTTGAAAACCCTAGACACTATTATAATATCATTGAATTTCCTATAAAATGTTTTGGTTAGCGTAAGGTAAAAACTTAGCCGTATTTATGTATGGAAAGTCTTACGTGATACCTTTATTTTCAAATGATTTTCAAAGTTAAACAATTTTAAACCGTTTACTCATACCAGACCCATGTGTGACCCGGAGTTTATATTTTGTTTTCATAAACTCTTGGGTACTCAAATTTTTATGAGTAGCCAAGTGATAGGTATTCGGAGTATAGAGTTTTTCTGGAGGAGTTGGAGCAGAAGACCAGACGTATGTAGCTATATATATAGTTCCGCTGTGTTAGTTAGTTTATGATATTTGGGATGTATGTTTTGACAGATATGTATATGATAGTCCTATTGTATGATATTGTATAACTCTGATGTATATATAACTATGTAATAGTTATGTCGATGTGTTATATTTTGTTCCATTCCGCTGTGAGATTCTGATGTTGTTATTTCTTTCTTTCTATTTTTTTCTATTTTTATCCCTTTCTTTCCTTAATGATGATGCGTCTTTCTGGGGTTAGAAAGGCGGGTCGTCACAGCTGGTATCAGAGCGCTAGGTTGAGCGAGTACCTAGGCTCTTGAATAATATTTATTTTGAGAGTGCGTATTTGTATTTTCATATAATTATATACCTATCTAAATTTGTTGAGTTACCTGTCCAGGTGGCCAACATGAGTTCTGGAAGGAGAGGCAGAGTTAGGGTCAGTACTTCGATTGATAATGGTCGAAGTCAAATTGCTAGAGAGGCTGTAAATCCAGTACCGCCTCAAGTTATTTTTGCAGCCTTATGTAAAGACTTAACAATCTTGGAGGCCAACCATTTAAAGGTTTAGAATCGATAATTGAAGTTCAAGCTTAGCTATGCTCTTGTGAGCGCATTTTTAAGAGTATAAGATTGTCGGATGAACGGAAAAGGGAAATGGCATCATGTCAACTGCAGGGAAGCGCAGCAACATGGTGGGATGCAACAATTGCAAATATTCCTGAAGAGGATTTTTCATGGGAAAGATTTGAGGAGTTATTTGAGGAGAAGTTTATCCCAACGGCAGGGAAAACCCAATTGTACCAGGATTTTTTGAATTTGAAGCAGGGAAGCATGTCTATTTCTGAGTACGAGACCAAATTCAATGAACTTTCGTGCTATGGACTAGGACTCATTGATACTCCCCTCAAGAAGAATGAAAAGTTTGTGCAAGAATTGAGGCCAGAATTTCACGATAAGATGACGGTGCTTTTGAAAGGATCTTTTGTTGATTTGATTGATATGGCTTTGAGGTATGAAACTTTGATGAGCAAGAAATCAGAGACAACAGCAGCAATTTCGAGAGGGAATTTTGTTAACCCAAATAAAAGGAAGTTTAATCCACTTTGGAAAAGGCAAGGCAAGGGAAAGAAACCGGGAGGAAGCAATAACGAACCCCCCAAGTGTTATAATTGTCAGCAAGTTGGACATTTGGCAAATCAGTGTCCTCAAGAAGGATCTCAGCAACAGCAACGTCAGAGTGGTCCAGGATCAGCAGTAGTTCAGAGATCATTGTGTTTTAATTGTCACCAGCCTGGTCACATGATCAGCAATTGTCCACTTTTGCAGAGGGCACCTCAAAATAAAGTTTTTGCTCTGGAAGCACGTCCATCTTCTTCTTCTCAAGGAAAAGGGGTATTGGAAGGTACCTTACTCTTATATGGCAAATATATTAAAGTTTTGCTTGATTCGGGTGCATCTTTGAGTTTCATTTCTCTGGAATCAGTAGAAAAGTTCTCTCTCAACCCTAGTACGGTGGATCGTCCCATTTTTGTATCTAATCCGATAGGTGGAGCAACCAAATTAGATACGATCTATAAGGACTTGAAGATTTCTTATTTGTCCCCCAGTTTTTCTTGTGATCCCTATGTGTTAAATTTTAAGGGATTCGATCTTATTTTAGGAAAGGATTGGCTCGATAAGTATAAAGCAGTTCTGAATTGTGATGAGAGGACAGTTTCATTGGAGACTGATTTGGGTAGGATTGCCAATGTTTCATGTGATAGTTCTGGATTTCACTTGAGTAGTCTTTTGCAAGGAGTAGAGACTTCTCAAGAGAAAGTTGAGGGTATCGAGGTAGTTCAAGATTTTCCTGATGTATTTGAAGAAGTTAAGTGTCTACCGCCACATCGAGAAATTGAGTTTCCTATTGATTTGATTCCAAGAGCTGTGCCGGTGATTCAGCCCAGTAGGAGAATGCCTCCTAGAGAGAGAAGAGTTGATTAAGTAGACACAAGATCTTTTGGAGAAGGGTTTTATTAGACCTAGTTTTTCTTGTTGGGGCTCTGCTGTGGTGTTTGTCACCAAATCGGATGGTTCGCTAAGGTTCTGTGTTGATTATAGAGAATTGAACAAAGTGACCATTCGAAATAAATATCCTTTTCCTTGTATCGATGATCTCTTTGACCAATTGCATGGAGCTTCTATCTTTTCTCAACTGGATCTAGCTTCAGGTTTCCATCAATTGAGGGTAGCTGAAGACAGTATTCCCTTGACAGCATTTAGGGGACTGAATTGTTTTATGAGTGGTTGGTTATGCCTTTCGGGTTAACCAACGCTCCTGCCTATTTTGTTGATCTCATGAACCGAGTCTTTCGGGATGTGTTGACTAAGTTTGTTTTGGTGTTCATTGATGATATCTTGGTCTACTCCAAATCGGATGAAGAGCACAGGCAGCATTTGAAGATTGTATTGGAGACTACGAGGAAGCATGTGTTGAAGGAAAAGTTTTCAAGGTGCCATTTCTGGAAATCGGAAGTCAAATTTTTAGGGAACATTGTTTCTGGAAAAGGTATTTCTGTAGATCCACCGAAGGTTGAAACTATTTTGGAATGGAAACAGCCGGAGACACCGACTGAAGTTCGCAGTTTTCTGGGTTTGGCTGGCTACTATAGAAAATTTATCAAAGATTATTCCAAGATTTCTTCGCATCTGACTAAGCTGACTAGGAAAGGAGCTAAATTCAAATGGACACCCCAGTGTGAAGAAGCTTTTCAGGAACTGAAGACAAGGCTAACCATTGCACCAGTGCTTGCTATTCCGGATGGGAAGAGCAAATTTGAAGTTTATACGGATGCATGTTTAGTTGGACTGGGGGAAGTTCTGATGCAGAATGGAAGAGTAATTGCATATGCTAGTCGGCAATTGAAGCCACATGAGAAGAACTATGCTACACACGATCTTGAACTGTTAGCTATTGTTTTTTCTTTGAAGATCTGGAGACATTATCTTTTGGGAGAAAAGTTTGAGTTATTCACAGATCACAAACCGTTGAAATTTATTTTTTCTCAAAAAGATCTTAATTTGGGACAACAGCGGTGGGTCGAATTTCTGGCATCCTATGATTTGGATATTATGTGTACTCTGGGGAAAGCGAATGTTGTAGTTGATGCTCTTAGTAGAAATGCGGTCTTATCTCTTTTGGAGATCGTTCCATCTCTCCAAGAAAGGAACATTAGTAAGAAAATGGAGGATAAATCTTTCGAGGAATTAATTCTTGGAACTAAGGACGGTCGATATTCGGATTTCAAGGTGGACGATCAAGATGCTTTAAGGATTAATGGTCGTTTGTGTGTGCCTAATATAGATGGACTGAGGCAAGAAGTCTTAGCTGAGTGTCACCGCTCTAAATTGAATATTCACCCGGGAATCTCGATCATGTATAAGATATGAGGAGAGTTTTTTGGTGGCCGAGCATGAAGAGAGATGTAGCTGCTTTCGTGAATAGTTGTGCCGTCTGCCAACAAGTTAAGGGAGATCAACAGAAGTCAGTCGGATTATTGCAGCCTTTAGAAATTCCAGATTGGAAGTGGGAGATGATTTCGATGGATTTCATCGACGGATTGCCTAGAACCAGGAAAGGAAATGAAGGAATATAGGTTATTGTTGATCGTTTAACGAAGAGTGCCCATTTTATCCCGGTTAAGGCAACTCGTACTGCAACTTCTCTGGCAGAAATTTTCTTGAAGGAGATAGTCAGATTGCATGGTGTTCCTGTCAGTATAGTAAGTGAACGTGATCCTATTTTCACCAGCAAATTCTCGGAGGCTCTACAATTAGCTATGGGAACAAGTTTGAGATTAAGTACAGCCTATCATCCTCAGATGGACGAACAAACAGAGAGGCTTAATAGTATTCTGTTAGATATGTTGCGAGCTTGTGTATTGGATTTTGGTGGATCATGAGAAGACCAACTTCGTCTAGTGGAATTTTCTTATAATAACAGTTACCAAGCGAGTATTAAGATGGATCCGTATGAAGCTCTGTGTGGAAGACCGTGTAGATCCCCATCTTGTTGGATTGAATCGAAAAATCGTCTTGTGCTCGGACCCGATCTACTTCGAGAAGCTTCTGCGAAAGTTGAGCTTATCAAGTAAAGGATGAAAACTGCTCAGGATCGTCAGAAGAAATATGCAGATAAGAGGCGAAGACCATTGGAATTTGAGATCGGCGATTTAGTTTTCATTAAAGTCTCCCCCAATCAAAGTTGCTATAAGATTCGAAAGGACGGGAAAACTTGCTCCTAGATTTATTGGACCATTCCGAGTGATGGAAAGAATTGGAGCAGTAGCTTACAGGATTGAATTGCCAGAGCGGATGTCTGGAATTCACAATGTATTTCATGTGTCTCATTTATGGAAATTTGTTCATGACCCATCATTGGTTGTAGAACCAGTTTTTCAGGAAGATTTAGAAGTAGAACCCAACTTGACTGTGGTTAGAAATCCTGTTCGGATTGTGGATCAGGACGAGAAGCAACTCAGGAACAAAGTGGTGAAACTCGTCAAGGTGTAGTGGAGTGAGGATCCCAGAGATTGTACCTGGGAAACTCTGGATAGATTTAGGAAAGCTTATCTAGATTTATGTCCGGATAGCTAGTGGTGTTTGTTAGAATAGACTGTTTGATTGGTTGCTATTGTATGGATGATATGTATGTTTGGATTATTAATATAAAAGCTTTTGAATTAACTGTATTTAAATTTCGGGGACGAAATTCTTTTAAAGGGGGAGGAATGTAACATCCCGGAATTTTGACCATATTATTATAATAAATTTTTAATCTAATTTAAATAAAATACAAGTTTTTCGTTTATAAATAAATAAGATTTTGGGCATTATTAGTTATATATGTGTTATAAAGGAAATTTTAATTTCAAAATTTAAAATAGACTCTTTTGTCAATATTTAAAATAAAACCAGTTTTATTCAATTAAACTAAAGGCTATGTATTAATGACATTTAATATCAGATATATGAATGTAGTTAATAATAATAATATTTACAATAGCACAATTCTATTCATATTCAATATAAATATAAAATATATTAATGCAAATATAAGTTACAAATCAAATATTTGGTAGATTTAACTTTAAATAAAAATAAGATTAAGAAGTATTTCTAACAACAACTTTTATAATTAAAATAAAATAAAGCTTATAAATATTTAGCATAAGTATAACACAAAAATATGGATATAAACATAAGTACATAAACATAAGAAACCATAATATTAATATATGTATTAAATAAACAGGTTAATGAAGTCAGACAAATATAAGAATATCTGGACACATATATGTGTAAGTATTGTTCAAGGTTGATGATGATAAAAACATAACTTTTATACCAATACAAATCAGACAAGTAAGAATACCTGACAAGTGTAGATTGTTGTTCAATCTTGAAGATAAAAAAAAAATCTTTGTACAATAATCTGTAAACAAAACATCTTTGTACAAATGCAAAGATCAGTAAATATATATGTGGTTATTTAAGCTAGAAAGGTAATAAAAACAAAAGAATAACCTTGTAAACTGAAACCAGGCAAATACAAAGATCAACAAGTATCTTTATACAAAATAAAATTTGTCAGCAAACATAATAAGTTGTAAACCTATATGAAGACATGCATTAATTAGCACCACAAATTGTCATTTCAGATTTATAAAAATCTTTCAGCCGAAATATTTTGCCTTAGCTCAGATTTACAGTACTTTATTATAAAATAAAATATGATCAAAGCCAGTTAAGGCTTGTATCAGAAGATATCTTTCTTCAAAGCTGTATATATGTATATTTATCACTCTATTTAGTTCATTTCATAACTTAGCCAAACTTAAGAAGAAAAACAAAATATAAATAACATCATTTTGAATTCCAAGCTCAAACAAATTCAAAGCAAAAGGAAGTTACAGGGATTTAATATTTCAAACTGCAGGTTTTCTTCATCAACAAATTTCCTCTGTTTCAACAGTATATTTGGTGAGTAAACTTAATTTTTTAAATTTAACTATTAATAATTTATTTATGAAAAAATACTATGCTGATAAACATCTGTTCTGTGATGTTTGTTACTGCATGTTCTACTTATATGATGTTCTTCTAGTTTTATGTTACTGAGATAAAAGAAACAGAGAATAAATCATACTTTTTATATAAAAACATTTTCTTTGCTTAGAAACTTAACTAAATAAATTTGTTTAAGATAAAGATTAAGACTTGAAATTTTTTTAAGGTAGTTGTGAAATATAGACACCGTGAACTAAAATTTACAGTTAAAGTAAAATAATGGTCAAAATTCGAATAACTTAAATTGTAAATTTGAATTTATATATTGAAACAACATACAAAAGTATGATTTTCAAGACAAAAATTATGATTTTTAGTTAACTATTCTTAGAGCAGTTCATTAGTGAACCGAAAATGCTTTTTCATGAATATCTGATGATTCAATTAATTATTGTTGTTGAAATTTGACGTGAAGCTAAAGTGTTGATTCGAGAACACCAGAAAAATGTTAAATTTTTTTTTGAATGCATGGAAATTTGGGAACGATCGAAAGTAGGGTTTTTTGGGTTCTTTACATTTGATGTTTGTGTCGTCGTAGTGCCACTGAGCGCCGTGAGGTTTTGGGAGGTGGTAGAGGGAGTTGATGGCGAGGTATGGCCAAAGCCACGTCGTCGTAGGTGGTCGACATCGAGAGGACGAGGCGTTTTCCCCTATCGTATTCGTGTTTACTCTTCGAATTTTCAAGCATATTTTGATTAGGAGATTAATAAGTTAAACCGGGCTACATTTTTGAGTGAGTGGACGATTGTGGTTTGTTGATGGCGTCGTGGGGCGCCGGAGTGGTGGTGAACCGCCGTGCACGTGCACGGCGGCGGGGAAGCGTTCGTTGGGGTCGACTTGAGTGATACTCGAGTTTGTTAGCTGTTTGCTTCGGGTTTCCCTCTGGGAAGTGATTTGGGTGCGTGCGTGTGATTTAGGTACTGCAGTTCTTTTATTTAACTGAACTTAAAAAAAAGAGCTAGCTTGAGAAAATATAAAACAGAAGAGAAAAGAACAGTGGAAGAAGAAGAGGGATGCAGAAGTGACGCGTGAAATTTCTGGGAAGTCTCGAGGTTCGCACGAGCACGGCACGATGTCTTCTTCGGGCTTAAATCTTCTAGGGATTAATCAAATAAAATCTTAAGTTAAAGGGTTAAACTAGTTGTATATTGATTAGGCTATTAATGTTGACAGGGTTTTAAGCTAAACTTGATTTTGAATTTATCAAGAAATCTTTTCAAACGTAAGATAGTTAATTTAAATTGGACATTAATTAAGAATGTAATTAATTTTATAATTAAAATTAAATAAGTAGTTTAAGATTTAATTAAATTGGTAATTAAAGATTTTTAATAATAATCGTGTGTAAATCAATTTGAAATTAAAGAATTTAATTAACCATTTAAGGTTAATAAATAGCAGTTAATTAATTAAATAATTATTTGAGGATTGAACGACTAAGTTAATTAACAATTAATGTTTAATTAAGTATTTAGTAATTATTAAATGGGTAATTGAGTTTTATAAATCAATAATTAAGGTTATTGATTAATAATTAATAATGAATTAATTAATTAAGTGAATAATTAATAAGTAATCAATAAATAAGTTAACTAATTAGTAACACTACAATAAAAAGACCCTACGATAGCACCCGAAAAACGCTATTAAAGGATATTATAGCGGTTCGATAAATGCTGTATAACGACATGTGATTAAAAACAACCAACATTAGATAGCACAAAAAAAAGCGCTATAAAAATTGTTAATTTCATAGTGCAAATATTGCGCTATATTATTTATTTTTATAGTGGCAAAATAGGCGTTATTGATTAATATCACAGCGCTATTAGCCCGCTATGAAATTCGTTATTAGCCACAAAATACTTTTTGTTTTTTCTAAGATAGCACTAATATTGCGCTATAGAAAGTCAGCTACAATAGCGCTTGTACTCTGCTATAATATCTTATTTTATAGCGCTTACTGACCTATCATTCATCATTATTTGTAGCGCTTTTTGTAATACCATAGCGCTTTTTATGGTCTACATCTTTAATACTAACAGATTTGATAGCGGCCATTAGACGTTATTAAACATTATAGCGGTTTTGAAGTGCTATAATTTAATTTCACAATTCAAAAATTTTCTACATCCTACTAATAAACTGCAGTATTGAATACCAATATCAAAAAGCACAATAATAATCATAAAAGATAATAAATATAGAGGTGTAACACATTACATTAAACATACCAAATATTCATACAGATCAAAACGTAGTAGCAAATATTTTAAGCACACCCCAAAAAATAGTAGCATAGTTTAACAAAAAAAAACCAAGTACATATTTGATTGTTTGCATTAAAATGAAGACCACAACTTTAGCATCTTCTTCTTTCACACACCTGCAAATAAGATAAATAATTACATTAAGAACGATATATAATTAATGATAGATGTTTTTACATGTAACAAAAAACTATTGCATATTATTGCATGTCTTATTTTATATTCGTACATGTTACTATCCATTTGAATCTTCTAAACCTTTTATTTTCTGTCTAGGACTTGACTATGTACATAATGAGATTCAACGACCACAATATTCTAGATCTAATAATGGAAGGTAACCTTATGTATGCTTATTTCCTTAGCTATAAATGCTAGATGGTACATCCTATTTCGTACAAGGCAAACCCTACTCAACCACATTACATGCTCAAATAACAAAAGTTTACTGTATCTGTAACAACCCTAGTTCAGCTTGTTATTTTATTTAATTTATTTAATTTATTTTTAGTTTTAAATAATATATTTTATAAAATTGGGTTTAACAATATAGTTAAATATTTAAAATTTGAGATATATTTTGAAATTTTTTTTATGTCAATAAACTTAAATAATAACTGTAAAATTTTAAGCTAGGTTTGAACCGTTAAATTTCGCGTTTGAAAGACGCGTGATTTAAAGGGTAAAAGTGACGTTATAAAACGTGTGTTTTCAAAACGTTATTTTTGTGAAAATTTTTGATATTTTAGACTGCGTCTGTTTAACGTAGTGTAAAAATAATATTTTCAAATTTTTTTGAAGAAAATTTTTGGTCAGTGGTTTTAAGACGGACGTTGGTTCGTTTTAAGGGACCGTTGTTTTATATATTTTTGCATACGTTCTGTTTTACCTAACTACATAAAAACGTTAACACTTGCATTTAAAAATATCAATCTAAATCAGAGGAAGATTTAACTAAATTAAATCACAACATTTTATATATTCAAAACGTTCAAGCTTTATTTTCTTCTCTCGGCCGTTTCAATTTCACTTGCACACTTCCTCATATTCAAACTGTAGCATGCACATTCAACAAATATCTCGCAAGTTCTCCTATAATCAGTCCTTTGATCAAGCAACCATTATTTCTTTCAAATTTAAGCATTCAACAGCCTTCAATATTCGAAACTGCTAAGACTTAATATGCTCTGCCTTGTCATCAGCTATCCATCTCACCATCAATGGCTATGACCACGTATCAGATATTTACTTTGAAACTGCTAGCTCAATTTGCTCGAAATTTTTCCAGAGTTATTACATAAGTAACTGCCTTGTTTCCTCTAGATTCTTCCTAAGTCTCGGCCTATATATCTTTCACCTTTTTCTACATATTTCTCTCTACATTTGTTTCCCTCTGCAAATTCCAGTCTGTTCTTTTGCTCAAAATAAAAATCAGGTAATCACCTTTCTTTTCTTTTCTTATCTCTTTATCTCTTGACTTGCTCGGCCATGCCATGGTTGGTAGGGGATCAGTGTGTGTGTTGTCTGTAGCTTTACAGTGGACATATAGGATAGGCAATCTATAAGTTGATAGCCAGATCTGTTGTTAGCATAATATCAGTGTATGAGGCATATAGATCTGGGTTGGGTGTGCATATGGGATGGAGTAGGCTATAACTTGGTTATAGGAGCTGTCTGCAAATCCATACTAGGCTTGTTTTATAAATCATAGTGGTAGTCGGTGTTTTAGTGCATCAGGTAGGCATATGTTTAGTTCGCATCTATGTACAAACCATATTAGTAGTCAGACTTGCATATGAATATGATGTCAGTGCATGTGTAGGCATGTTTAGTCCAGACTCATCACCATTTAAGTCTGCACACATACTAGATGTAGCACTGATAGCATGAGAGATAGGAGCATGTGACTGAAGGCTAATTGACATATAGGGATGTTGGTGAATATCTGAAAGATGAAGCAAGTAAAGAGGCAGATCTGGGTTGAACTGACTGATCTGGAAGTGAGATATTCATGGTGTAGAACCTGGCAAATCTGGAATGAAAAGAGACATGACATGTCTGGTGAAGAGGCAGGCAAAACTGAAGATATTTAAGTGAATTGATGTAGGTTGAAGACCTCTGTGTTGCTCAGTCAAGAGGATTGGTTAGCAGTAGAAAGTTTTGGGATTTTGAAGTATAGATGTGCAACTGCTGTGCACATCTGAAGTGTGCACGTGCACAAAGCATGCGCACAAGGATTGGTGAAGTCTGACATGTAACTTGGTGTATAGGTGGTGGCTGAGATGGGTGAAGTCAGTGGCGAGAGGAAGTAGGGGCAGTGGAGACCAGAGAATGGTAGAATGCCTGGAAATATATGTGTTTCTACACTTCCAGATTTTGACTCGAAGCAAGGCTAAATTTACCCGAAGTAAAACTAGTTGGGACTCGAAGCAAAACCTGTTGTGACTCGAAGCAAATGAAGGGAAACTCGGGTCAGTGAAAAATTTTTGAGGCTGTGTAAAGTATGACCTGAAATGATTTTTGGAGAGATGGATATTGGAAACCACTGTGAAAAAAAAAAAAAAAAAAAAAAAAAAAAAAAAAGAAGAAGAGAAGAAAAAAAAATAGGCAGTACATAGGTATGGGTTAGGCAAGTTAGGGGAAGCATTTGTTCTCGCATTCATACATTTTGCAATCGAGTTTAGAAAAATATTGGTCGAGCAAGTCAAACTTATTTTCCTATCTTTAATTTTTCGTTGACTACAAAAATCTAAGTCGCGTTCCTATATTTTGAAATTTGTTCTAGATCTAACTCTAGGCGACGCCCGGAAAATTTGACTGTTTTTCTCCGTCAGTCTATACCAGTGAATTTTCAATTTTAATTTAAAAATTTGCTGCAACATCCAGGTGAGTATTTCTCACCAGACATACGTATTTATATTTCGTAAATTATTACAAGTGTATGTGTAAATTTGTATTTCACTAATTGTCTGTCTGTAGTGTAATATAGAATGATAAACCCCATTAAATTTACACCCCATCAGTTATTTATATGTTATTTGATATTTGCTGTTATATTATGTTATTATTTACTGCTTAAATCACACTGCAAGTTCCCTGTTATATATATATTGTTATGGCTGAAATGATAGGCCAGATTGATTGTTATTCACTCTTTATAGAACTGCTGTAAATTATCTTGGGATTGCGGGTTCGAAATGATAGAACCCGGAAATTTTAAGTATCGGATTGAAATGATATAAATCCGTTCCACTTGACCTAGGCTAGAAAATTTTATACAGGCCCGTGGTTTATATATATTATTTTCTGGAAATATTTTAAATTATTTTAAGGAATTGAGGATATTCTAGTAAAAATTTTATAATGTTTTAAATGTTAAAAATAAATAAATATAGAATAAAATTTTAGTATAACTTGTTCCAAAATTTTTGGAGTTTTGAAAGAATAAGATTTAAATTTAGAAAATTATATATATATAACAAGTTATATTTAGAAATAGATTTTTAATCAAAAAAAAAAAAAAATCTACAACAGTATTTAAATGCTATCTTTTGAAATTAGACTAGGTTAAACTCTTAACTTTAGACAGCATTTTGATGCTGTAGAAGATGAATTTGATTTATTTGGAATTCTATAGAAATTTTGAGAATAAGCTAAACTTTGGAATTTAATAAATAAAAGAATCTAAAATTTGAGTTTGGATAGATTTTTGAGGAAAATTTGATTTCTATGTTAAAGGAAATAAAATTCCAAATTGGTTTGAATAAGTTGAAATGATATCTTTTCAAGGAAAATGTTTGAATCAAGGATTTGAAAATTTAAGGTACTTGAAATATATACATATATATTGATAAAAAAAAAAATACCATTTTTCAAACTAAAACCACGGGTTATAATAACGTTTGGTTGGCAAAGAGACCGGGATCGGATATGGGCATACTCTCTGTCGATACCGAAAACCACTTTGACAACCGTGTACGCGGTGGAGATTCCAGAATGAAGTAGGATGGTGGTGACGGTTTCTTGAAAGGTATATACGTGGACCCGACTCCCGTGAGTTGGCTTAAGGTGGCTAAAACAGGAGCGATCGACGGATTAATGAGGTAGCTCCTCTGATCGAACACACTTCTTCGGTTGCCATTCTATTACTCTTGTGATTGTTTGGTGCGCGCACCTTTGATTTGGGAGTGTTGTTCGAGGTGGGCGGTTGCTGCGGCTTCGCGTTACCACCGGTCCGGAAGCGTAATTGGTATATCTACCCTGGCATTGCCTAGTTGTGCCGTGTCACCTACCATATCGAGCCTTGTACGAGTTTGGTTTTCTCCCGTAGCCCGTGTGGTATCCTCTAGTTGCTTCCCGATCAGGAGGAGCTACGATATTGGATGGACTACTGGGACTATTACGTGTTAAGGGCTATATGGGTAACCCCTTAACGCTATTTAAAAGTAAGTTTATTTTAATATAGACACTATGGTAATAGCGCAATATACTATATAGTAAATAGTTTAACGGATCCTTAGAGGATGGGCGATCCCAAGCATCCTTTGAGTTACTTGCTCTTTACATTACAGTACACTTGATTTAGCTTACCTCATATAAGTATGTATGTCCTGACTCGAGTGTTTTGTTTTATTGTACGCTCGGGTCAGCCTGAGTTGCAGATTCAGCTTTTCTTTCTGGAGCTAGGACTAGATCACTCTTGCTAGTTGGAAGCTTCTTCGTCTTTATCTATTTTGTAATTCAAGACATTTTGGAAGACTATGTTTTATTATGGCTTAAAAATTTGTATTAAAGTTTTGAACAATGTATTTCTGTTTGTAAAAGTTTCCAGTGGCGTCATGAACCACTGTAGTATTGTATATTCCGCTGTGAGATTCTGATATCTGTGTCTGTGATTCTGTGTATTTGGTTTCATTTGTTCCTTAGCTATATTTACAATCTATTATTTTGAACTATTCCAGCTCGACAATTATCATATTTGTCGAATTCGAATGGCACAAAATAGTGGGTCGTTACAGTTGGTATCAGAGCCAGGTTTAAACCATAGCCTAAGGAACAAAAACTCATTAGAGATAGAGTAGCAATACTCTAGAATGAGTGAAGTCAAATTCCGGAATCTTTTCTTGTGAGAGAACGTATTTTAAAAATATAAAATGATTTCAAAAAGATTTTAAAGGAAGTATTTTAGTATAAAATTTCCTATTTTAAAATAAGTTTCCAACACTTCTTCTTTCTCTCCATCGTTATATTCGAGCTCTTGTTAGTTTCTTAATTTTATCTTATCCTAGAACATCTTGATATTTTCTTCTATCCTTAGTATCCGATCCCGAATCTTTCAGGATGAATAGAAGAAATAATCGTGGTCGAGGGCAAGCTGTTCCTCCTCCTGCTGCCCCAGTCCGATTCACTAAATTGTGCAAGGACTATGTTGAGCTAGGTGGCACAAAATTTATGGGAACAGAAACCATCATAGAAGCTCAACAATGGCTTGGGGACTTAGAAAGGATCTTCACCTGTCTCGAGATTACTAATGCCCAGCAGAGGCAACTCGCAGCTTGGCAAATGAAGGGCGCTGCTTTGAATTGGTGGCTATCTATTACAGCTCAAACAAATGAGGCCGACCTCACTTGGGAGCAATTTAGGTATCTTCTTGGGTTGTCCAAATTCGGATTCAAATTTCCCATTTTTGAATCTATCTTTTAATCTCTTATCGTGCTTTAGGGAGGCCTTTCTGGCCAAATGGATGCCCGAAGCGGGCAAGTCTCAACTCTATAGGGAATTCATGGATCTTAAGCAGGGTAATATGACCTTCACGGAGTATGAGAGGAAATTCAACGAACTCTCTCAATATGGTCTAAATCTGATTGACACTCCGCTCAAGCTGAACGAGAAGTTTATAGCTGGCGCTCGACCCGAGTTCTACGATCGACTCATTACTCATGTGCATGGGTCGTTCACGGCATTGATGGATATGGCTCTCAGGTATGAGAACCCTACCTCTAAGGCCACTCCTGCTGCTTCTTCTGCATCAGCCCAGTCCTCTGGAAATTCAAGGAAGAGGAAGTCAAATTTCTACCGCAATAAGAAGAACAGGACTCAAGGGTTGGGATCATCATCATCTTCTGCTTCTTCGAGGCCACCTGTAGATCTGTCTACCATTACTTGCTACCGATGCGACAAAAAGGGACACTACGCTAGTAGTTGTCCTACTTTGGGTGCTGCCATTCCACCACCAGCTCAGTTTGCTAGGAGAGATCTTTGTCATATCTGCCTCCAGCCAGGACATTTCAAGAAGGATTGTCCCACTCAGAAGAGGGGCACAACATCCGGAGTCTTTGCAGTAACTTCTGCACTTCCTACAGCTCCGCAACCTGCACCAGCTCCAGCTCCGGATGACTCACAAGGTACCCTTCAAAGTTCTTTTACCTTGCATTTTCATCCTGTAAGAGTTCTCTTCGATACCGGAGCTTCCCACAGCTTCATTTCGTCAGATCTCTGTGATAGATTTGAACATCTTCTTACTCCCGAGTATTCTTCTGTACCTTTATGTGTTTCAAACCCCATTGGCGGTCCTGCGAACCTTAACAAAGTTTGTAGGGATGTGAAACTCTTTCTTGGAAATTATCGTTTCACTGGAGACTTCTATGTTCTGGGCTTTGACGCTTTCGATCTTCTACTCGGAGGCGACTGGCTAGATAAACATGATGCCAAAATTTCCTGTAGTTCCCGAACTGTTTCGCTTGTTGGTGATAAGGGTGATTCTTTGGTGATCCAGTGTAAATTGCCTCAGGAGTTTGCTGGTAGTTTCATCTATTCTCTCGACACTTTCCCGGATGATATCCATTTGACCCCTGTAGTCAAACTATTTCCCGATGTGTTCGGTGAAGTCACTTCTTTACCTCCAAAACGGGAAATTGATTTCCGTATCGACCTTATTCCGGGAGCACGACCTGTAGTCCTTCCACCTAGAAGAATGGCACCACGGGAAAAGAGCGAATTAAGGAATCAGATTCAAGACTTATCTTCCAAAGGTCTGATTAGACCTAGCTTCTCTGAATGGGGAGCAGCTGTTGTCTTTGTCACAAAATCTGATGGTTCTCTCAGGATGTGTGTTGATTATAGAGAACTCAACAAGCTTACCATGAAGAACAGATATCCTATGCCCCGCATAAATGATATGTTCGACCAACTCTATGGAGCAGCTGTTTTCTCTCAGCTTGATTTAGCCACAGGTTTCCATCAGCTAAGAATTGCTGAGGAAAGCATTCCCAAAACTGCTTTCAGAACGGAGAATGGTTTCTTTGAATGGCTAGTTATGCCTTTTGGTTTGACAAATGCCCCTGCTTTCTTCGTCGACTTGATGAACCGAGTTTTTCGAGATGTGCTCAATAAATTTGTCCTTGTTTTTATTGATGACATCCTGGTTTTCTCCAAGTCTGAGGAAGAACATAAAGTCCATCTGAAGTATGTTTTAGAGACTCTCCGGAATCACCAATTGAAGGCTAAGTTCTCTAAATGCCATTTCTGGGAAGAAGAAGTCCGATTCCTTGGACATATTGTCTCTAGAGAAGGAGTTTCTGTTGATCCAGTCAAGATTGCTACAATCCAAGATTGGGAAGAACCTAAGACTCCCACCGATATCCGTAGTTTTCTAGGCCTTGCCGGCTACTACCGAAGATTCATTGAGAACTTTGCTCGGATTTCGGCACCTCTGACGGCTCTTACTCGGAAGAATGTCAAGTTTGTATGGAGCGATAAGTGTAGAGCTGCTTTCAAAGAGTTAAAAGATAAGCTCACCTCCGCACCAGTACTTACTGTACCAAATGGAAGTGAAAGATTAACGGTTTTCACCGATGCTTGTCGAGAAGGATTGGGAGCAGTGCTAATGCAAGATGGGAGAGTAATTGCTTATGCTAGTCGTCAGCTGAAGACACATGAAGCTAACTATGCTGCCCACGATTTAGAGTTGTTGGCTGTTGTTTTTGCCTTGAAGCTTTGGAGACACCATCTCTTAGGAGCTAAGTTTGATCTGTTCACCGATCACAAATCTCTGAAATATATCTTTACTCAGAAAGATTTAAATCAGAGACAAGTGCGATGGCTCGAGTTCCTTGCTGCATATGATCTCGACATCAACTATACTCCCGGGAAAGCCAATGTAGTGGCAGATGCGCTGAGTAGAAAGAAATCTTTGTTATGTCAGATTTTTGTATCTTCCCCTCTTTTGGATCGTATCGTGGCTAAACAAGATGAAGACGAGATGCTTAGGCGTATAAAGGGAAGTGTTCGCAGCAGAATTGGTGGTAATAGCTCTGATGGAAAGGGAGCTCAGATCGATGATAAAGGAGTTTTAAGGATAAATGGAAGGATTTGTGTGCCGAATGTTGATGGGTTGAGACAGGAATTACTCCGGGAACATCATCAGTCCCGACTCTCCATTCATCCTGGCGTAGCTAAGATGTACCAGGATTTGAAGAAACTATACTGGTGGAAGGGTATGAAGCGAGATGTCTCCATCTTTGTCAGTAGATGTGCGACTTGCCAGCAAGTTAAGGCAGACCATCAGAAAACACCCGGTTTATTGCAGCCTTTGGAAATTCCAAACTGGAAGTGGGAACAAGTTTCTATGGACTTTATTGATGGATTGCCGAGATCTCGAAGGGGAAATGAAAGCATCTGGGTTATTGTGGATAGACTGACTAAGTCTGCTCATTTCATTCCAGTCAGATCTACCCGCACAGCTTCGAGTTTATCTGAGATTTATATGAGGGAGATCGTTCGCCTCCATGGCGTTCCTCTAAGCATTGTCTGCGATCGTGACCCCATTTTCACTAGTCAGTTTTGGAAAGCATTCCAAGAGTCCTTGGGTACTCGTTTGAACCTGAGCACTGCTTACCACCCACAAACTGACGGTCAGACAGAGAGGGTGAATCAAATTCTTGAAGATCTTCTTCGTGCTTGCATCTTAGACTATGGAGGATCTTGGGAAGATCATCTCCATCTTGTGGAATTCACCTATAACAACAGTTATCAGGCTAGTCTTAAGATGTCCCCTTTTGCTGCTCTATACGGGAAACCGTGTAGATCTCCTTCGTGTTGGATTGAGTCTGGTAATCGTCTAGTTCTCGGTCCTGAGATGATTCTAGAAGCTTCAGAGAAGGTAGAGGAGATTAAGAGGAGATTAAAGGTTGCTCAAGATAGACAAAAGAAGTACGCTGATCGGCGTAGAAGGAAGTTAGAATTTGATGTTGGTGATTTGGTGTTTCTAAAGATCTCTCCTTTAAAGAATGTAGTCCGGTTTGGTCGAAGAGGAAAGCTAGCCCCTAGATTCATCGGTCCATTCCGTATTCTGGAGAGGATTGGATCTCTGGCTTATCGACTAGATCTACCAGAGAAGTTTGCCGGAATCCACAATGTCTTCCATATATCTCACCTTCGCCGCTATCTTCACGACCCATCTTTAGTCATCCAGCCTACTGCTCTCGATGGTCTGGACATCGAGCCTGATCTGACTATGGAAAGGAAGCCGCTTCGTATCGTCGATCAAAGTACGAAACAGCTCAGAAGAAAATCAGTCCCGTTGGTCAAAGTGCAATGGAGCACTGATGGGCGAGATTGCACATGGGAAACGGAGGAAAGCATCCGTGCTTCAAACCCAGAACTATTCGTTTAAGGTACTTATCTATCTAGCTTATTCTTCCTTTGTTTCTTTTTCTCTCGTTCCTTTTCGAGGACGAAAAGTTCTTAAGTGGGGGAGAGTGTAACAACCCTAGTTCAGCTTGTTATTTTATTTAATTTATTTAATTTATTTTTAGTTTTAAATAATATATTTTATAAAATTGGGTTTAACAATATAGTTAAATATTTAAAATTTGAGATATATTTTGAAATTTTTTTTATGTCAATAAACTTAAATAATAACTGTAAAATTTTAAGCTAGGTTTGAACCGTTAAATTTCGCGTTTGAAAGACGCGTGATTTAAAGGGTAAAAGTGACGTTATAAAACGTGTGTTTTCAAAACGTTATTTTTGTGAAAATTTTTGATATTTTAGACTGCGTCTGTTTAACGTAGTGTAAAAATAATATTTTCAAATTTTTTTGAAGAAAATTTTTGGTCAGTGGTTTTAAGACGGACGTTGGTTCGTTTTAAGGGACCGTTGTTTTATATATTTTTGCATACGTTCTGTTTTACCTAACTACATAAAAACGTTAACACTTGCATTTAAAAATATCAATCTAAATCAGAGGAAGATTTAACTAAATTAAATCACAACATTTTATATATTCAAAACGTTCAAGCTTTATTTTCTTCTCTCGGCCGTTTCAATTTCACTTGCACACTTCCTCATATTCAAACTGTAGCATGCACATTCAACAAATATCTCGCAAGTTCTCCTATAATCAGTCCTTTGATCAAGCAACCATTATTTCTTTCAAATTTAAGCATTCAACAGCCTTCAATATTCGAAACTGCTAAGACTTAATATGCTCTGCCTTGTCATCAGCTATCCATCTCACCATCAATGGCTATGACCACGTATCAGATATTTACTTTGAAACTGCTAGCTCAATTTGCTCGAAATTTTTCCAGAGTTATTACATAAGTAACTGCCTTGTTTCCTCTAGATTCTTCCTAAGTCTCGGCCTATATATCTTTCACCTTTTTCTACATATTTCTCTCTACATTTGTTTCCCTCTGCAAATTCCAGTCTGTTCTTTTGCTCAAAATAAAAATCAGGTAATCACCTTTCTTTTCTTTTCTTATCTCTTTATCTCTTGACTTGCTCGGCCATGCCATGGTTGGTAGGGGATCAGTGTGTGTGTTGTCTGTAGCTTTACAGTGGACATATAGGATAGGCAATCTATAAGTTGATAGCCAGATCTGTTGTTAGCATAATATCAGTGTATGAGGCATATAGATCTGGGTTGGGTGTGCATATGGGATGGAGTAGGCTATAACTTGGTTATAGGAGCTGTCTGCAAATCCATACTAGGCTTGTTTTATAAATCATAGTGGTAGTCGGTGTTTTAGTGCATCAGGTAGGCATATGTTTAGTTCGCATCTATGTACAAACCATATTAGTAGTCAGACTTGCATATGAATATGATGTCAGTGCATGTGTAGGCATGTTTAGTCCAGACTCATCACCATTTAAGTCTGCACACATACTAGATGTAGCACTGATAGCATGAGAGATAGGAGCATGTGACTGAAGGCTAATTGACATATAGGGATGTTGGTGAATATCTGAAAGATGAAGCAAGTAAAGAGGCAGATCTGGGTTGAACTGACTGATCTGGAAGTGAGATATTCATGGTGTAGAACCTGGCAAATCTGGAATGAAAAGAGACATGACATGTCTGGTGAAGAGGCAGGCAAAACTGAAGATATTTAAGTGAATTGATGTAGGTTGAAGCCCTCTGTGTTGCTCAGTCAAGAGGATTGGTTAGCAGTAGAAAGTTTTGGGATTTTGAAGTATAGATGTGCAACTGCTGTGCACATCTGAAGTGTGCACGTGCACAAAGCATGCGCACAAGGATTGGTGAAGTCTGACATGTAACTTGGTGTATAGGTGGTGGCTGAGATGGGTGAAGTCAGTGGCGAGAGGAAGTAGGGGCAGTGGAGACCAGAGAATGGTAGAATGCCTGGAAATATATGTGTTTCTACACTTCCAGATTTTGACTCGAAGCAAGGCTAAATTTACCCGAAGTAAAACTAGTTGGGACTCGAAGCAAAACCTGTTGTGACTCGAAGCAAATGAAGGGAAACTCGGGTCAGTGAAAAATTTTTGAGGCTGTGTAAAGTATGACCTGAAATGATTTTTGGAGAGATGGATATTGGAAACCACTGTGAAAAAAAAAAAAAAAAAAAAAAAAAAAAAAAGAGAAGAAAAAAAAATAGGCAGTACATAGGTATGGGTTAGGCAAGTTAGGGGAAGCATTTGTTCTCGCATTCATACATTTTGCAATCGAGTTTAGAAAAATATTGGTCGAGCAAGTCAAACTTATTTTCCTATCTTTAATTTTTCGTTGACTACAAAAATCTAAGTCGCGTTCCTATATTTTGAAATTTGTTCTAGATCTAACTCTAGGCGACGCCCGGAAAATTTGACTGTTTTTCTCCGTCAGTCTATACCAGTGAATTTTCAATTTTAATTTAAAAATTTGCTGCAACATCCAGGTGAGTATTTCTCACCAGACATACGTATTTATATTTCGTAAATTATTACAAGTGTATGTGTAAATTTGTATTTCACTAATTGTCTGTCTGTAGTGTAATATAGAATGATAAACCCCATTAAATTTACACCCCATCAGTTATTTATATGTTATTTGATATTTGCTGTTATATTATGTTATTATTTACTGCTTAAATCACACTGCAAGTTCCCTGTTATATATATATTGTTATGGCTGAAATGATAGGCCAGATTGATTGTTATTCACTCTTTATAGAACTGCTGTAAATTATCTTGGGATTGCGGGTTCGAAATGATAGAACCCGGAAATTTTAAGTATCGGATTGAAATGATATAAATCCGTTCCACTTGACCTAGGCTAGAAAATTTTATACAGGCCCGTGGTTTATATATATTATTTTCTGGAAATATTTTAAATTATTTTAAGGAATTGAGGATATTCTAGTAAAAATTTTATAATGTTTTAAATGTTAAAAATAAATAAATATAGAATAAAATTTTAGTATAACTTGTTCCAAAATTTTTGGAGTTTTGAAAGAATAAGATTTAAATTTAGAAAATTATATATATATAACAAGTTATATTTAGAAATAGATTTTTAATCAAAAAAAAAAAAAAAACTACAACAGTATTTAAATGCTATCTTTTGAAATTAGACTAGGTTAAACTCTTAACTTTAGACAGCATTTTGATGCTGTAGAAGATGAATTTGATTTATTTGGAATTCTATAGAAATTTTGAGAATAAGCTAAACTTTGGAATTTAATAAATAAAAGAATCTAAAATTTGAGTTTGGATAGATTTTTGAGGAAAATTTGATTTCTATGTTAAAGGAAATAAAATTCCAAATTGGTTTGAATAAGTTGAAATGATATCTTTTCAAGGAAAATGTTTGAATCAAGGATTTGAAAATTTAAGGTACTTGAAATATATACATATATATTGATAAAAAAAAAAAATACCATTTTTCAAACTAAAACCACGGGTTATAATAACGTTTGGTTGGCAAAGAGACCGGGATCGGATATGGGCATACTCTCTGTCGATACCGAAAACCACTTTGACAACCGTGTACGCGGTGGAGATTCCAGAATGAAGTAGGATGGTGGTGACGGTTTCTTGAAAGGTATATACGTGGACCCGACTCCCGTGAGTTGGCTTAAGGTGGCTAAAACAGGAGCGATCGACGGATTAATGAGGTAGCTCCTCTGATCGAACACACTTCTTCGGTTGCCATTCTATTACTCTTGTGATTGTTTGGTGCGCGCACCTTTGATTTGGGAGTGTTGTTCGAGGTGGGCGGTTGCTGCGGCTTCGCGTTACCACCGGTCCGGAAGCGTAATTGGTATATCTACCCTGGCATTGCCTAGTTGTGCCGTGTCACCTACCATATCGAGCCTTGTACGAGTTTGGTTTTCTCCCGTAGCCCGTGTGGTATCCTCTAGTTGCTTCCCGATCAGGAGGAGCTACGATATTGGATGGACTACTGGGATTATTACGTGTTAAGGGCTATATGGGTAACCCCTTAACGCTATTTAAAAGTAAGTTTATTTTAATATAGACACTATGGTAATAGCGCAATATACTATATAGTAAATAGTTTAACGGATCCTTAGAGGATGGGCGATCCCAAGCATCCTTTGAGTTACTTGCTCTTTACATTACAGTACACTTGATTTAGCTTACCTCATATAAGTATGTATGTCCTGACTCGAGTGTTTTGTTTTATTGTACGCTCGGGTCAGCCTGAGTTGCAGATTCAGCTTTTCTTTCTGGAGCTAGGACTAGATCACTCTTGCTAGTTGGAAGCTTCTTCGTCTTTATCTATTTTGTAATTCAAGACATTTTGGAAGACTATGTTTTATTATGGCTTAAAAATTTGTATTAAAGTTTTGAACAATGTATTTCTGTTTGTAAAAGTTTCCAGTGGCGTCATGAACCACTGTAGTATTGTATATTCCGCTGTGAGATTCTGATATCTGTGTCTGTGATTCTGTGTATTTGGTTTCATTTGTTCCTTAGCTATATTTACAATCTATTATTTTGAACTATTCCAGCTCGACAATTATCATATTTGTCGAATTCGAATGGCACAAAATAGTGGGTCGTTACAGTATCGACCAAAGGTATTGTCCAACAAGGGGTACCACTAGAGACTCGTAAAGTGCTAAGTAATCATGTCTAACTAGGCCTACTTTCTACCTATCAGACTATCCCAAAGTCACCACTCAAAAAACTAGTGGATTTAAGCATCTCTTTACTCGCCAACAAACAAGAAAAAAAGAACCAAACCATCTGACCTTGCTTGCTTCAAACACTAATGCGTTTTATATCACAAGCAATAATTATAGAATATCTTGATGAGTGTTGTACATCATCAGCAGCAGTAACATATAAACCATCATCAGTTTGAATTCTATCCAAGTCCATAGCATGAATACAATCACCACTTTGAAATACCATTGACACTGGTTGAAGATCAATTACATCAGCATCTGCTTGAATGTCCTCCCCGTTTTCACTGCCTGTACAAATTAAACCAAATATTGTGTGCATGTCAATCCCATTCATTAAACTGGGCAATCTGCTTTTAGTCATAACACCATTCAAAACCCAATTATAGGCTAACTTTGCATTTGAAACACAATTTTCTATGAACACATCCATATATACATAAACACCTATGTCCATCACTGTCTGAAAACTGTCAGAAGTCACTAAATGCTTATCATAAGCATTCTGGAACACCTCTGCCTGAGATAGAACCTCCTCCACACTTGAATCCTCCTCAATCAGTGAAACATCGATGTAACAAATGATTTTAATGCAAAAATATGGTTAAATATTTCTAAAAATCATTTTCTCTTGAATGTGCTAAGCATATACAATTTGCAAAAAAAAACAAAAAAAAATCATTCGCGAAGTGCGTGACATCATCACGCGCGTGTCGTAACGCTCGTTGAAATTATTATGGTGTGGTTTAAGTTAAAAATGGTGTCCATCACTATTTACGGTGCAAGTGCTGAAACAAATGGTCTCTAAACACAGTTGGCTAACAAAGTATGATCAGAAATCTGCAAAGTTAGCATCTCTGAAGATAGACAAAAAAAGTGCATACCCAAGGGTGTTTTGCTGGTTGAAGTATGAACCGCAATAAAAAAAATAGCAGAAGCAGCGATCAAGGATGGGTGATAACAAAGCATACTGTACTCAAGATGAGATAACTCTGCAATATAATTTGCAACGAACTCTGTATGCAACAACGGAACCTGCATTATAAAGTTTTTTAGTATATGTTTTAGTGTATATAAATCTGAGAAGTTGGTATGGTGCAAAGGCCTTATAAAAGTACCTCATTATCACATCTTTGAGCAACTCGAACAAACCTCCTGTATGTTTTTATGGATAAATTCAGTTATGAACAATGAAATTGTTGAGGTGCTTAAATATGAAAACTAACATAAGATGTAGTATGTATTAGTTTACCTCAGAAAACATTTAATGGTTGGAGCAGACATTTCATATTTCAAGAAATTTAAAACATCAGCCTCCATTTGGACCACTTCTTCCTTGAAATATATATTATCAGTTACATAACAAAGTTCTTCTACCTGGGGAGCACAAATCTCCTCATATTTGCTGAAATTTTTCAAAAAGTTAGCTTATACGGTGATTAATCAATCAAAATTACAAACCGAAGTATTAGGGTGCATGTATCTTATGATGCAATTAACATGCAAGCAACTCCTAGTAGTTGTAGACGCTGTCGATTCATTTCATTTCCCGAAAGTTACCGATCAACGTAATTGACGGTTAGATACAACATTTCTGGCACTAGCCTATATTCTTTTGAAACCTGTGTAGTTATATATACATATTAATGTAAAACTTATTATCAAAAAAAGAAACTGACATATGAGAGGAAGAAATGGGCTTACTTCTACTAGCCAGTCTACTAAAATTGATGGCATGTTAGGATTTATGTCGTTTTGTATCCTCTCCATATAGTCTATTAATGGCATTTTCTTCATCTACAAAGAAATACACTAGTTAGTAAACATGGTAGAATCGAGTTTATTCCCTTGTTCGCTGCCGGGAACGGTGGGGGTTACAGGTCCAGAATAAGCAAGAATTTACAAAAACACAAGGAAGAAATATCACCTCAGCCTCATGTAAACAATTATAAATATCACGAGCATAGGGCTCACACAATTGTGGATGCTCTTGTTCATCATATGTTCTTATTTCACCTGTCAAATGACAGTTATGAACTTTCAAAAATAAAAATATGATCCAATCATGAAGAGAATAACTATTGTGTAATTTTTGTTTGTAACAGATGAAACTTAGAAGTATGTAGGTGAAATTATTTACTAGAAACATTGTGGAATGGACTGGGAAACAAACCTACCATCATCAGCTACAGGAGTGCCAGAAATGTGAAAATTTGTGCTTGCTCTCGTCTCCAAAGAAGCCATGGTTGAAGATTCATCAACATTTATGTACTCAAACTCACGACTTTTCACTGAATCACACATGTTTTTTAAGCCTTGTATATTGCAAATTCAAGTTCCTACATACTGCTAAAAATAGTTTAGAAGTGATAATTGATGACCTGTAGTTGCAAGCTTGCTTGCCACTACAATTAAGAAACTTGAAGTTGCAAGCTTGCTTGCAACATGCAACTTGCAAGAAATTTGTAGTTACAAGCTTGCTTGCAACTGCAAGTTTATAACTTGAAATAATAACCGATTATTTTCATTTAGCTCCATTAATCAAAAAGAGTAATTCAGTTTTAAAATAATTCATTTGACACTACAAAGAATTTACATATATTACCTCTCTAAATCAAAATGTGTTCCCTCTTCAGTTCCTTGAAAATGATCATCAATTGAGGAAGATGCTAAATAAATAAGACAACAGTGGTGATTGTATAGCTCATCTATATGGGTGATGAATCTTCTAGCCTGAAGTATAATAACACAACATTATTTAGGCAATCTTCCAAATAAAAATACACTGGAAAAGGAAAAGGAAAAAACTAATACTAAACTAGAACTTACTTCTTTGGTCGTTAAAAAGAAAGGACAGTCTACTGTGGTGGAATATTAGAGGTTTCAGGTAGTTGTTCCTGCTTCTTGTTTTCTTGTTTTCCTTGTTGCTCATCATGTAAGCTTCCTGTACCAATACATGATCCATAGACAAATAAATATGAGTAGAAGAAGAAAAAAACCAAGAGAACTTTATAAAAAGTAAGTGAATAGATTTTTTTTTTACTGGAGTAAGGAATTGTGTAGAAAACAGAACCTGATTTTTGAAGGGAAGACTTGATCTAGCATTATGAATTCCTAAAGACGTATGTTGATTGATGCAAAGGAAAGGAAATTATTCAAGTCTATTTATGAGCTATATTTCAGAAGGTTATTAATGTTATGTGTGAGTTTCTGTGCAGACATTGTCACATGAAATCTTTCTTCTATTTTCTGCCAATCATATATCATCAAGCAAATTTGAAAATAAAAAGTTGAAAGCAGAATTGAAACCCAACATTGTGTTAATTATGAATCATTTGTAGCTTTCTTTTAATACGTTGATTAGAAAGTTTATAATATATAGCCAATTGTGGCTTCCAAAAAGGTAAAAAAATTAAATAAAAATAAAAAAAGAACGGAAGTAGTTGACTTCAAAAAGTGTGATGCATTGAATATGAATCACCTCTTTGATACGAAAAAAGATTTACCCCTTGTTAAGAATCATCTGATTATTCAAACAATTTAACAAACATTTATATTTTTAAACCGTAAAAAAATTATTGCATGTATACATAATTTTGATTTCAACTATTTGACAATTTTCCAAACTAAAAAGGTGATTCTCTTTGCTAAAGATCTAATGGTGGGGAGTATCAAATGTTTTGTAAGTTATAATCAAGAAAAAAACGAATGCATCACATTGAACTAAAAAAAATTCTAGATGATGTTGTAAATTTTATTTATATATCTAGGTTTTAAAAGGATGAAGACGTTGTCTTTGGCCATACCATTGGAAAACATGTCAAATGTAAATAGAAATGATGTCCTAGGAACAAGATATAAATGCCACTTTGTAGAAGAAAAGAGATAGCTGAAAAATGCCTTCCATGTTAGCATTATTTTACAAATAAAATGTATCATTCAATTTCCTACCAAGAGATGATTCTAAAATCAATAGCATGTCAACAATTCTTTAAAACCGCATAATACCATCATTTAAAATCAATAGATAACCATATGATTTACTTTTTTGGAAAACAAAATCTACTCAACTAATGTACCTATACTTCACTGGATATGAATATAGTTATAGAGATATGTTGATTATTAGACATAAACGAACCACCTATAATAATAATAATAACATTTGGCTAAAAATTGGAAATGAAAAACCAAAAAGAAATATATATTTAAATAAAAGGTACAGAGCAAACCATGTAGCAGGAAAAAAAGATGTCAGGTGAATTGAAACAGCTGAAAACGCCAACATCAGCCTTCTCCTCCCAAAAAACATTATTCATACCCTTCTTTTTAACGACCAAACCATTATTTTTAACAACAATGGTGTATAACTTACTGGTCGGCCACACAAGTATTCAAAGTCAAATCTTGCTGTTCCATTGCAGCTTTCAAGAACCTTTAGAAATCTGTATTTGCAGTAAACAAAATTATTGGTTAACTGGTTTGATCTTCAGTTGAGGACAGTCCTACAAATGAGGAAAAGCTTGCTTTCTGGATCAACATACACAACGCTATATTGATGCATGTAATGGTCATTTCCTTAGCAAAATTACGTTCATACATATATGTATCCATTTCTCTCTATTGAAACTTATTTTTCAGGCATATTTAAGTCGGGGAATTCTTCAGAAACAAACTAAAAAGGAATCACTTCTTATTCAGGTAGAGTTAAAGTTCAAACAGAAAATTTTGCTCAGTTTTACTATACTTCATTTCAAAAACAAATAAATCACAACTCTTCATTACAGCCACCACGTGTGATAGGTGGTCGATCTATAAGTGCATATACAATACAACGATACATACTTGGGAGTCGTACTAGTTGCCATGGTCAAGTATATACAACAATACAACGACGCTACTAAATCATGTGGATTTGTACTTAAATGGTCATGAAAACACCAAACACGGTCAGAAACATAAATACATGGAATATACATGACAATCCAGGTAGCTAGCGAAGGTCCTAAAATGCACAAAATAATTCAAATACTAATAGCAAATTGATCATAATCGGCAATAATGTAGCATTTCCACAATGCATTAGAAAGTCAAAATAACTGAAGAAATAGAAAGTTCAACAAACGAAAACTTGAGAAACCAAGAGTTCGAAATGAACGAAAAAGACAATTGCCATAGAAAAGATAACTTTAGAAAGCACAAAAGAAAATAATATATTACAAAAAAACTCAAGGAAAATAATAATAAAGAAAATGCAATAAAAAAGATAATTTAAACAACTTAGCTGAAATATATCATTCTATTTTTACTTTTAAATGCAATTACGAAAATATAAAATGCATACACAAATCTCAGTGAAAAATAAATCATAATGGATGAACAAGGCCTACTAATGATCATTTGTTTTTATATTATGTACTCAATCTGACAAGCATTAACCTTAAAAATTAAGGAATCATGTTCATCTCCTTCATTTTCAACTGGTACCTTAACTTAAAACTAACCTTGAAAAACAGTTTTGCTGCCAAATATTTTCTAAACAGAAAAATAGCATACTTAATTTTTTTAACTTAAAACTAAATATAAAAAAATGAAGAAAAAAAATATATGCATCATTTAAAACCGAACAAATATTATAAGTTCAAGATTTTTTATTTAGTGCTAAGCTATTGCTATTTTACTAGTATTATACCACCTAATATATAACGGGAATTTTCCTAGCCCTAGACCACAATTGGTTCAAATAAAATAAAGTAAAATAAATAAATAAACCGTGATAAACTAGTAAGATACTGGTAAGATGTAATAAGCATTTGGTATATTGTACATACATGTACTTTCTTGTCATTAACCATACTTACATCTATGTCATTTTCTATAAAATGACATCCCTAATATGAGTAATACATCTTAAAAAGTTTGTAGCAATATAAATTGCATAGCTCGAGATATGAAAGTTGTGGAAAAAAGTGCTCAAAAAGTGTGATGATATGGACCCCTCTTTAAACATTTAATTTTAGAAGAAAAAAATGACATTTAGTTGTCAAGGGATATGATCCCAGGATCTCTGAATCCTCTTTAAACATTTATCATTCAAACTCAAAATTGCCTTCATTTACTGCTATATTGAGAGCTGAAAGAAAATTAGAAAGATAGACTAAGGATCACTAAAAACATAAGGCTCAAACCTTGCAATGTGAACTGAATTGATCCCTCACAGCACTACAAACTGAACTAGGCTGACGGTTGTATCTGTAGCAAGGAATTAGTTATTCATGATTAGTAGGTATAATGCAAAAATTAGGCAACTCATTCTCAACTGCCAAGAAACAAGAAACATGATAATCACTGCCTCAACGGTCTTAATACTTCACAGTCAACGTATATCCTGATTAGGATGATTTATTCCAGTATCGCATGAAGTGGCATGAATTGCTTCAAATGTCATTTCATTCATACTTTACCCAAATGAACAGAATCAACAACCATCGGTTTACAGGAATAACTATTGATTTTACAAAATCAACAAATCAACAACTTCGTATCAAAATAAGAACAAAATCAAAACTAAAATCGAGCGTCACCTCAAATTCAATTACGCAGCATCTCTTCGAATAACTATCGATTTACAAGAAAAATCGAACGCCAATAGCAAGGCATTGATTGAAACAGAAGAGCGCGACGTCGATTGAAGTACTGGAGCAGTGCGTTATGAGCGGCGGCTTATTTTTTTGGGTATTGAATGAAAATGATGGAGGAAAGTGATTATTTAGGGCGTTGTTAGCTTGTGAGCGTAATTGCCTAGGAGGAGGGAAAAGAAATATTTAGGCGGTGTTTATTTTTTTCCCCTGAAAACAAAGCGTTATGTGTGTACTACACGGAAGTTAACTAAAATAATAAACAGTTGAACTATATTAATAATGCTTTGCAATATCGAGCTATCTATTGGCGTAATAAATAGCAAATTTTGTTGTAGTGTAATTAAATAAGCAAGAATAAAATGGTTTATTCTTAAGAAAGTAATTAAGTTTAAAATAAATCAAACTAAATGTTGATATGAATCGATGATTTTGTTTCATTGACTCTGATATTTATTTATGTCCTGTGATGTTCTGTGATATTCTGGATATTTTTATGATGACTGTGTATGATTTATCTGTGATAAATGCTATGTAAATTCAATTGTTGAATTAAACTGTTTAAAATTAATTTAAACAACTTGACCTTTAAAACGGCGTTTGGATTTCGATGAGACCGGGATCGGGTGTCGATTTGATATTCCGAAAACCACATCGATCCAAATTAAACGTTAAGTCGTGACTTCTCAAGTGAAGATCGAGATGGTGTTTTCAGAAAGCAAGGGTTATTGTCATTAACTCTGAGGGTGATTCCAAAATAAGTGTAACGAGATAATGCCTTCGCTTTCGTTCGAACCCGGAACGAACTTGTATGGATTGAATGCTTTCAGCACATCGTCAGGCGGACAATGAGCATTCTAAGAGATATGTTCTATAAAGGTAATCGCAGCCTCAAGCCTCATCAACTAGGAATGGCTAAAACAGGGGATGCGCAGCAAGGCTAGGTGGGTCATGCCCAAGCAGGACGAGGTATACCCCTGTCTAGATGTTCCTTTTATTCGGCTGTGTGGGCGGTTGGTCTGCAGCCAACTCCGGGGTTATCTTGTTCGCAACTGTTCAGTAAACAATGGTTTCGGCCTTGTGTTGCAAGGGAATTAGGGTGGCTTCTCAGTTCGGTGATCTAGGCCACGTACTTTGACGGGCGGTAACCCAATAGCCCTGCTATTGTATGGGATCCAATTTTCAATAAGAGCCGTACGTTTTGATTGTGCCCAACTATGTTGAAATGTGAGATGTAAGCATTTTAGTTATTTCTGTATTTTACTTGAAAACCCTTGTAACAACCTTAGATTTTGCCTATATATTTTAAATTTGACTTTATTTTATTTTAATTATTTTAAATTTATTTTTGTTTCAAATATTTCATTTTTAAATATAAATGCTGACTAATAAGTGATCTATAGTTCAAAATAGTATAAATTGGACATTTTACTTAAAAAGTGAATTTCTACTCAAACTGTTTAAACTTTGACTTTTAAAATTAAAATTAAAATCATTTTTAAATCTTAAATTTTATCTTTTATTATGAAAATAGATGTAATAACTTGAACACTATTTTTCGTTTCGTTGAAAACGGAGTTAAACTGTGAAAGTTATGCATATTTCAATATTGAGTGCAATTTGTTTATTCTGCAAATTTGATATTTTTTTTAAATTGTATAAATCATATTTTATTGTCATATTTAATTTTAATTTGGGTCAATATGTTATTGTATGTATATTTTCGTATAATAATAATTTTTAAATGAAGTAAACAATTTTCCAAAATTAATGGTGATTTATTTGTAATTTCTGGACACTGTTTTGGATTTTTAAGCAATTTCTTTAAATCTTTTTCTATTTTCTTTAAAATTAATTTTTTTATGTGTTAATATTTTATTTTAAGTATATTTTGTCTTTTAATATTTTTTAAAGTGATGTTATAATTTTTTCAAAGTTTACCGTGTTGATTTCTTTTGTTTAAAGGCTGTTTTGTTATTTTCTGCTATTTTTTCATTAAAATTATATTTAAATTTAATTTTTTTTATTTTGTGAATGTACTTTTATTTTATATTATTATTTATGTTTAAAAATATATTACATGCTCATATGAATTTTCTAAAATTTATTTCATGTAATTTCAAATTTTCTAGACTAGTTTACTATTTTTAGCTATTTTCCTTAATTTAACTTTATATAATTAATAAATATTATATATATTTTTATATTTTGAAAAATTTTTGAAATTTTATTTGGGATTATTATTATTTTCAGAAATATCAAGTTATATAAACAAAATTAAGAAAGTTTTAAAGGTTTTAAAAGCTTTGAAACGTAAAGTCGTTTCACCTCCTAAGTCGTTTCTTTTACCGTTTCCTCATTTACTCTTCGACCGTTTTTTTTTCCTTTTCTATTGAATAGCCGTGTATTTTCTTTCCTATTCACGTGAGAAACTTCTCACTTTCCATCATCAAACTCATGGCTAGAAGTATTGAAGGTAATGGCTTCCATTTCATCTTCTTCTTCCTTTGTTTTTCTACTTTTCTATTTGAATTTTGTACTTGTTCTCACCTTCATAGCTTGGCTCCTCCTCAACCAGATCTGACCTGACCTCCACCACCCCCTTCCTCTGACCATCTCCAATCCTACTACCTATCCATTTCAGCCCAAGCAAATCCAAGGTGAAGACCACCACAAAATCCACCAAAAACCATCACAAACTATCACTTATGGCCTAGAATTGTCATCTCCTCCTTTTACCACCATTTTCCACCACCACCACCACCTCTGACCTGACCTCCACCCTCTGCCACATCACCCACCACCACTTGCACCACTGTTTGGGCCCACCTAGCCTCTGGCTGAGCACAATAGGAGCATAGAGATGAAGTTGTTGCCTTGTAGTTGCCTTGAAATTGTATAGTTTTGCACCTATACCATCTCATCACTTTTACACCATGATGGCCGACTACTTTGGACCCCACACCTGACCCAATCCTCTTCCTTAGCTGAGCTTATTCCATGTCTAACTGAAGCATATGAGGTTGAGAACAAGTGCGATTCGTTTAATGTTGTTTTGGGGTTTTGTTTCTAATGCTATTTGGTGATAACTTGCGTTGAAACTTACATATATTTGCATTGTTTGGTGTAAATATTTGAACAAGTCTTATTGCTTTGGCTCTCCACTCTCTTGTCATATCCGTGTTTTCGTGCCTTCGTAGTGTCGGTATGTGTGCTTTGGCAGCGATCTCTAGCTTTGAACATGTGAGTTATTCTCACCAGACAATATGTACATATATAACTAGTAAATTGACCCCTTTTGAATCTGTAAAATGCATTATCATGTTACACCTGCTATATTATGATTTTATGATGTTCACCCATGCTTAAACACCTGTTATAACATCTGTTACTATTATATTATGTTGTTATGCTATTTTTATTAGTTTATCACACTGCAAGTTCCCTTTAGATTAGAATCACTATGGGTTGAAATGATACATACCCGAACGGACTTTAGAATAGGGGAAAATCGTTATGGGCTGAAATGATAGGCCTAAACGATTTTCAACTTATTTTATTTACTTGGGACTATGGGTTTGAAATGATAAATCCCAAATTTTTTCTTTGTAAATTACGGGTTGAAATGATATATTACCCGTATCACTTTACCTAGCGTATAAAATGGAGGAACGAGAGGTTTTATAGATTCCTTCTCACATTTGATAGGGAAGAGCGATGTGGTTTCATTTCATAGCTGGGGCAAGCACTTCGTAGAGCCTGGGCGGACCCTGTTCCCCTTCTGGGTGTCCAATGACGGATAGGCTGGTTGAGTGAGGCGAAAATTGAGGTTAGGGCTGGGAAGAGTTTGGGCAATTTTCTTATATACAGGCCCGTAGTTAAAATATGTTTTTCTAAAAAGTTTTAAAATATTTTAAAATTTTAATTATTGTAATATTTTGATTTAAAATTAAATCAAAATATAATTTTTGTAAAGTATTATTGATTTTCTGGAAATCTATAAGTTAAATAAATTATGGAAAGGTTAGAAAATCTGAATGTAAGTTATTTTGGAAATTTTGACTTAATTTTTAATGGAATTTTAACTTTGAAAATATGATAAATTTATGATATTTTGAATTTGAATTAATTTAAAATGATTTTTAACATGTTAATGATTTTTGAATAAAGTTAAAATGTTAATGAGTGAATATTGAGTTGAATTTGGAAATATAACTTAAATTGGAATTTATGAATTTGGTTTAAAAGTGAAATTTTAAGTTAAGTTAAATAAAATAGAATTAAGTTATATTTGAAATTTTAAACTTAAGTGTTAATTTGAAATTTAATATAATGAATTTAAATTTGAATGTTGAAATTTAATAAGTGAATTATTAATAAATATTGATTTTTGAAAGAAAACTTAACTTTATAAAATCATGAATTTAAGGAAAATTAAATGATACTTATAAATGTGAAAATGTATGATTTTATAAGTTAAAAATGATTTAAATAAAAAAAAAGTGTTTGTGAAATTCTATTGAACATTTGAAGTTAATTAACAGCATTTTTAAATGCTGTCTTTTGTTAAATTGAATTGTTTCGAATGTAACTTTCTATAGCATTTTCCAAATGCTGCGAAACTTGAATTTTCATTGTTTTAATAAATTTAAGTGCATAAATAACCATTGAAAAGTTTATTTTTTTGGAATTTAATAATTTAATTATTAAATGTAATAACATCATTATTATGATTTAAAATGAAGTAATTTGTTTTGAAATATGACTATTTGATATATTAAAATGATTGAAATGTAGTTTCGAAAAGATATGATATTTTGATATATTAAAATGATTTGAAATGTGATATTTTGGAAATGAAGCTTTGGAAGGTTATGATATTTTGATATATTAAAATGATTTGAAAGGAAGTTTTGAATGGATATTATAATTTAACATATTGAAATGGTTAGAAATGACTTGATATTTTTTTTGATAAATATTTGAATTGAAAGATATGGTATGATGATATATTGAAATGGTTTGGAAATGATTTAATCTTTATTTTGATAAAGATTTGGGTTGAAATGATATTTTATTTTGAAGTATAAAATATTGTTTTAAAGTTATAACTACGGGTTATAATAACGATTGGTTGTTAAAGAGACCGGGATCGGATATTGTCTTATAGCCGGCCAATACCGAAAACCACTTTAACAACTGTTTACGCGGTGGAGATTCCAGAATGAAGTAGGATGGTGGCGACGTTCTCGAGGTATATTACGTGGACCCAACTCCCGTGAGTTGGCATATACGACAAAAAGAGGAGCTATACCGGGCTACACAAAGGGTCGCACCCTTTCATCGAGCATGCTCCATTGGAAACCATTCTATTACTTTTGTGATTCGATACGTGGCGCCGCTTTGATTCGGGGTATTGTTCGAGGTGGGCGGAAGCTGCTGGCTTGCCGTCACCACCGGTCCGGGAGTGCAAACGGTGTATCCACCCTGGCATTGCCTCGCGTGCCGTGTCATATCCTTATACCGAGCCCACTACGATTTTGGTTTTAAAGATCCGACCGCGTTAAGGTTCACCATCCCCTTAATGCTATTTTCTATATGATTATACTTTACTGATTAGACACTACTATATATAGCGTATATTACTACATAGTAAATAGTTTAACGGATCCTTAGAGGGTGGGAGGCCCCAAGCATCTTCTAAGTTACTTGTATCTTTACTACAGTTCACTTGAGTTGGTTTACACTGTATAAGTATGTATGTCCTGACTCGAGTGTTTGTACTTTTATTTACGCTCTGGTCAGCCTGAGTTATTCACAGATTTGGATTTCCACTTTCTGGAGATTGGAATCGCTGGAGATTATCTAATTGTCAAGTTTTATCTTTTGCAGTCTGTTGTTCCTTTCAGCTCTTGTATTAGTAGACTTCTATGTAGTGAGACTTCCTTTGTACTTTGTTCTTCTGTTGTATTTTATGTAACTCTGGTAAATTTATATAGTAGCTTCATGAACTACTATCTCTTTTAATTCCGTTGCATTGTTATTACTCTGTGTCTGTGAATCTGTGATTTTATTTACAACGCGGTATTTTGAGCAATTCAATTCCGGCATGAGTGTCTACCTATACACTTATAATGGATGTGAATGGTTGAAAATATCGGGTCGGTACAACCCTAGACACTATTATAACATCACTGAATTTCCTATAAAATGTTTTGGTTAGCGTAAGGTAAAAACTTACCCGTATTTATATGTGGGAAGTCTTACGTGATACCTTTATTTTCAAATGATTTTCAAAGTTAAACAATTTTAAACCGTTTACTCATACCAGACCCATGTCTGACCCGGAGTTTATATTTTGTTTTCATAAACTCTTGGGTACTCAAATTTTTATGAGTAGCCAAGTGATAGGTATTCGGAGTATAGAGTTTTTCTAGAGGAGTTGGAGCAGAAGACCAGACGTATGTAGCTATCTATATAGTTCCGCTATGTTAGTTAGTTTATGATATTTGGGATGTATGTTTTGACAGATATGTATATGATAGTCCTGTTGTATGATATTGTATAACTCTGATGTATATATAACTATGTAATAGTTATGTCGATGTATTATATTTTGTCCCATTCCGCTGTGAGATTCTGATGTTGTTATTTCTTTCTTTCTATTCTTTTCTATTTCTATCCCTTTCTTTCCTTAATGATGATGTGTCTTTCTGGGGTTAGAAAGGCAGGTCGTCACAAATGTAACTCTATTACAGCATTTTAAATGCTGTCTTTTGTTAAATTGAACTGTTTTGAATATAACTTTCTGTAGCATTTTCCAAATTCTACGAAAGTTGAATTTTCACTGTTTTGATAAAATTAAGTGAATGTATGAACTTTGAAAGTTGAAAATTAAATTCAATAATTTAATTATTAAATGTAATAACTTCATTTTTTATGATTTAAATGAAGTAATTTGTTTGGAATTGAACTATTTTGAAATGTGAATTGAAATGGTATTTTTAAATTGAATAAAATGAATATGTTTTTCAAATGAAATGATAAGTTTGATATTTTGAAATGGATTTTAAATGATATTGGATTTTTGAGAAATAAATACCATTTTTAAATTATAATTATGGGTTATAATAACGATGGTTGTTAAAGAGACCGGGATCGGATATGGACATACTCTCTGTCGATACCAAAATTCACTTTAACAACTGTGTACGCGGTGAAGATTCCTGAATGAAGTAGGATGGTGACGACGTTCCTAAGGTACTTTACGTGGACCTAACTCCCGTGAGTCAGCTTAAGGTGGCCAAAACAGGAGCGATCTCGAGCCAAAGGAGGTAGCACCTCTGGCTAAACACACTTCTTCGATACCATTCTATTACTGTTGTGATTGTTTGGGTGCACCCCTTGATTTTGGAGTGTTGTTCGGGGTGGGCGTATGTGGCTGCTGCGTTACCACCAGCCCATGTGCGTAATTGGTATATCTACCCTGACATTGCGTTGTGTGCCTGTCACCTACCATACCGAGACTTTACTACGAGTTTGTTTTTCTCCCGTAGCCCATGTGGTATCCTCTGATAGTCACTCGGAGTGGAGATGGTATGATATTGGATGGACGACTGGGACTATTATGTGTGAAGGGTGATATGGGTAGCCCGGAACGCTATTTAAAAGTATGTTTATTTTACTGTAGTCATTATTATAATAGCGAAATATTACTATATAGTAAATAGTTTAACGGATCCTTAGAGGATGGGCGGTCCCACGCATCCTTTAAGTTACTTGTATCTTTATTACAGTTCACTTGAGTTGGTTTACATTATATAAGTATATATTGTCCTGACTCGAGTGTTTTGTGTTTTGCTTTATGCTCGGGTCAGCCTGAGTAATCACAGCTTTGGATTCTCTTCCTGGAGCTGGTCTTTCACTGGAGTTTCTGCTTATCTACATATATTTCTATTACTATTTCAGTTGTATTAGTTTATCTCATGTATTAGTGAACTTCTATGTATTGGGGATTTCTATTCTATTGTTTTTAGACTATATTATGTATTTGGTTTGAGACTCTGTTATAGTAGCTTCATGAACTACTATGTATTTTTATATTCCGCTGCGAGTTATTCTGTTTGTTCTGTGTCTTTGATTATGTATATTTGATTTTATTTGCTCCAAATTTATTTACAATCTGTTATTTCGCATCATTCAAGTCTGACATGTGTGGATTATTGTCGGTTTGAATGGCACGAAGTTAGGGATTGTTACACCTCATCATAGCATTTAGGAGAATCCTATCGATAACGTTGATCAGGCGTATCGACCTAAACTCTTAACTACTCGATGGATAACCCAACACTCTCAATTATTTCTATAAAAGAATACTACTCATATAAATATATTCTCAAAACATTCTTTGATTTTTAAAATATCTCAAAACTCCAATTTCTCTTTTTAAAACTCATATATATATATATACATACATACATATATATATATACATACATATATATGTAGCGTCATAAACTCAAACCAAAGAACATTAAGAGAATGCATCGAGATATTCCTAGAATACTCGATTCTCAAAATCATCAAAAGAGGATAGAGTGTTCGTCATTCTTACGATGTCACGAGCCACTCCCAAAAATCATCTAGATACATGATAAGCAGGATATTCTTCTCGAAGGAGAAGAAGCACACAATTCACGAATCACTACTTTAAACAGAGTAATGCTACAAAGGATAAAATTGATTGAGTACTTAAAAAAACACTCAAACGAAGCTGAATGATAAACTCAACCAAACTCGAACAATCTAGCAATTCACCTCATTCCTCAGTGGATATCCTTGTGGAAGGATAACCAAAGAGCTAAGAGCCAGGAATAAGGTTACCTCAACACTCGATTGCCCGACTGAATGTCAAATCCAAACGGACACACAAAAATCAACAAAGTCACCTTGACTGGAATTCGAGATATATCATCAACATCTCGATACTCAAGAGTGAATACAGAAACTTCAGAATCATTATTAACATTCCAAAGTGATAGAAATAATAACACAATCAAATTAGGATTCCTAATTAAATATAGGATCCTATAACAACAAAAGGATCGGACTTAACATCAATTAAGTCAATCCATCCCAAATCAGATACATCTCAAGATAGAGAGTGATAAAAAAATACTCACTAAAGCAGCAATAAATAGAAAACTCAGAATGCTCACAACGAGCCAATCATTGTGGATCCCCTCAATACGATTCACGACTCTCAAAGGAATGCAACAAGAATGCTCAAAGAAATCAATCATCTCCATCGATACGAACTCACTCGTATTGACAAAAATAAGAATAGAATAATCCCAAATAAGAATTTATATGAGATAAGATGACATCAAACTCTATTATGGAATACTATGGAATACAATATATCTATATTTCTAGACATATTTCGAAAGCATGCTCGAATAAAGGACAATGATTCACCTGTATTGTACTTTGATGTATCATGATATACGTACTGTTCTGTGTTTATTCTACTTTGTTCTGACCACAGCTCTGATACCATGTTGTAACGACCATTCCGAGACCCACCTTAGTAAAGAGAATTAACAAGTAATTACGTCTACTAAAGCAGAGAATTGGGCTGGTTAAGGGCGACTATCTATAATTTTGTCTTAAACATCTACTGAATACGTCGATAAATGCAATATAATTTTTTTTCTACTCAAGTGGATCGATATACCCAGTAAATGCTTAATCCAAGACTGTAGGTAGTTAACGGATCTATCAAAACAAAATAAAATAACTAAATGTAAAGCACGTCACAGAACAGTAATCAACATCATATATATACATATGCACATACACTGATACATGTTTAGTACAATACAATATGAATACAATAAAGGTAGTACACGACCATACCATATACATTGAATCAAATATAAATACATCAGAGTATGCGGAAGAACAGAATTTCTCAAGAGAAAGGAGAGCTGATATCCAACATCAACTTCAAGATAAGTCCAGTAGATGATACCTGAAACAACTCGTTTTGACCCAAGTATAAATACACGGGTTAGTCTAGCTACACGAGTCAGTCAATATCGATAATATGAAGCTGAATAGACATGAAGACACTTCTTCTCGAAAGAGAAGAATGAATCGATAAAATCAAAAGCTTAACACTTAAGTAACAAACGCTACTCAAGTGAACAAATACCTCGAAGGAGGTAACTCGGACTCAATACTCAAATCAAACACAAGTGCCTCATATCATTGGTGACATCCCAAAATGTCTGCATGGTTTCCATGAACCATATCCCCTCAAAAGGAGAAATATCAATACAACTCTCGCCAAAATGACAAACATAAAACATTCTCAAATAGGATGATCCAAAATTCAACTATAGAGGAATTTCCAAATTCAATTATACCTCATCTCATCGGTATAAATGTATACAAATCTCAATCTCAACTCTCCAAAATGGCAAAACCCAGAATATCTTATAAAATCCTGAAATTATCAAAACTCATAACTCAAGGAACTTGATAAGAGTTCAAAAAATCATAATTGAAATCACCATATATATATATATATATATATATATATATATATATATATATATATATATAACATCTCATATAGCACTAGGCTATCGATGTAATAAAACATCTTAAAAATGTGAAATCACAATAAAACAGAAAACTTAGAAAATCCGGATTACAAATCCCTGATTGTTATGCCGAAGTAATGCTGCACGTGCAAAACTCAAACGGCCGAAGCCTCAGACAAGGTCGCTAACACCTCCCAAAGCAGTTCGCCCTGATGACAAGGTCCTAACACCTCTCCAACCATTTTGTCAGCTCTAACATGGTCGCTAACACCTCCCAAAGTAGTTCGTCCTCATGAGAAGGTCGCTAACACCTCTCCAAGCCATTTAATCATCTCTAACAAGGTCGCTAACGCCTCCCAAAGCAGTTCGTCCTCATGACAAGGTCGCTAACACCTCTTGAAGCAGTTCTGTTATGTAAACATCGTGAATGTGTCACAAACTCACGGAAAGGAACCCGAAAAGTGTTAACGTGTATCCCATACCACACATTCACACTTAGCGGTTTACTAGCCATTCGTCGATGCCACACTAGAAACATCATAAAACTCAGAAAATTATATCTCGCCTTGTCTCATTGGCTAGTGATAAAGAGACACCATATTTGTCTCATCTCATCGACAAGTAAAAACATCATGATGGTTCCTCATAAACTATAAATCTCAAAATATGAAATCATAAACTCAAGACTTGCCTTATATCATTGGCAAGTAAATAAAACATCGTGATGGATCTCATCGACCATACTTCTGTATAGGAGTTCTCAAACCATAATATTTTCCAAATATTGGCCATCTTAATAATTCCAATATAAGAATTATAAAAATCAAAATATGCCATAAAATGGCAAAACATCTCAGAATCAATAATCTCAAATAGCTTCGATCGTACAAGTCCGGAATTAACCGAAATAGTAAACGCATATGTCCCATACCATGTGTTTTACTATATCATTTAATTCTCTTTCTCATACGTTCGAATAGTGTAAAGGTTTATGTTCTATATATCTAAAATGGTATACTAGAGAAAACAAGCTTCTAAAATATTTTCCCGAAAAGATTAATAAAACCAATATTTGAAATTCCTTTATTATAAGGAATAAATAGGTTTTTTTTAGAAAAAATAATTTTAAGATACTATATAATAATAATTTGAAATGTCCATTTATTTCAAAAATTACTTCAAAAATGGTTTAGTGAAAACCATACTAAAAAACAAGAAAGATAACGCAAGACCGATAACTTGAGATCAATACGAATTCAATTCAAATTTAACTAAAAATCAATTCGAATTCTATTCAATTTTGAATTTAAAATTCTCCAAATATAGCTAGCCTACTGATGGGCATCATGGCTCTCAAAAATTTCAAAAAGATCATCAAAACCGAAAGAGAATAAGAGTAAAAATGAGCTAATATAATTCAAAGGTCAATGTTTGTTATTGTTGTCATCTTGTTCTCAGGGCAGCAACTTACAACCATACTTTCGACCAAGAAAACTTCAAAATTCCAGAAAACACAATGAAGAAAACTTTGAGAACAAGATCTAAGATTTTCGAAACATCCAAAATTATTAAATTCGGTTAAGAAACGAAGAAGTTATGGCCAATTTCTTTTCAGCTTCAAGCACAGAGCAAATATTGGTTTTGCTCTTGGGATTACAGTAGAAAAATTAGATTTTGACATCACTAACCTCGTAATTACAGAAAACTCAAAACATAAAAGTTATAGCACATAATTTATGCTTTCGGGAACATCCAACATTATCAAAATCAGGTAAGAAACGAAAAAGTTATGACTAATTTCGTTTCAGCTTCGTCGACAGAGCAAATATTGGTTTTGCTCTAGAGATTACAGTAGAAAAATTCAATTTTGACATATTTAACTTCAAAAATACAGAAATTACAAAACATGAAAGTTGTAGTACATCATTTATACTTTTCGGAACATTCAAAATTATCAAAATCGGATAAGAGACGAAAACGTTATGACCAATTTCGTTTCAGCTTCGACGACAGAGAAAATATTGGTTTTGCTCTCTGGTTAGTAGTAGAAAAATTATATTTTGGCATAGCTAACCACAAAATTATGGAAAACTCAAAACAAGAAACTTTTAGTACATGATTCAGGCTTTCCGATACATCTTAAATTATCAAAATCGGATCAAAAACGAGAAAGTCATGGTGAATTTAGTTTCTGCTTCAAAGGTGGGCAGAATTCAGTTTTTACAGAAACAAAACATCTACCAAAAATCAATATTCTCAAGCTATTCTCATGTATTTTTGCATTTGAAGCTTTGCTTCAGCTAGAGATTGTGAGTTTATTAACTCACCTTGCTACCATAGATGATTAAGCAACGATGTAGAGCCAAAGATTGCAATTTCCCTCAAGTACAGACCAAAGAAACCTGAGTTTAGCTCTAGAATTGACATTTAAAATCACCAATTTTCATTTCATTTGACAAATTTAAGCATAGATTGAAAGGGGAAGAAAGGGTTTCAGCCATTAACAAGCTTTTGGAATTTTGAGGAAGAAAAGAGAAAAATGTACGTACCATATCTTTTTCTTTCTCATTACTCATTTCTGGTAACATGCTAATGATAGCGGTAATGGGTTTTAGCCCAAATTAATAAATGAAGTTAAGTTAATTACTTAATCTCTTATTTCATGTTACAATGCATATTAACAAATGGAATTAACACTATTTCAAGTTTTACTTCTTTAGAACTTTTGAAACTAAATACTCATGATAATAAAAATGTTTTACACTCCAAAAAAAGATTATTTATATATTTAAAACATTTTATTATCATATTTCTCTATTTTAAATAAAATAGCAAATTTACATCTTTAATTACAAAAATCATTGTAATTAACATTATAATTACACAAAAATCACATTTTTGTGTAATAAAATTTTATAACCATTTCAAATATAATTTAACACTAAAATTATATTTTTGAACCCAATTCCATCATTATTTTAAATATATCTCATTTTAAAATTTAATTACTTTTTTTAAAAATCATCAAAAGAAGTAAATAGAAATAATTTACAAAATTATTGCATTATCTCTAAGTAAAACACATTTCCTCAATCTTTTAAATCAAACCGTCTTAATAATGTTTCCAAAATTCTATTTTTCTCATTTTATCCTTAAATATATTGTTTATTCCCAATAAACAATTTAAATTCCTCTTTAATTATAAATTTACACTATTAAATTAAAACTACCGTTATAATTTAATATTCTCAGATATTCGCTAAAATCTGGGTTGTTACAAATTAATTACCTTTCATTACTTATCATAAATTAACTTTAATTAACCCTTAGTTAATTTAAACAATTCAAAAACATTTAACATTTTAAACTTTGAAACTCGTTAAACTTGTTTTAAAAACTCTAAAACTTAGTAAATACTTACCTTTGGAAAACTTGTTTTGTTTTTCTTTTACCATTCATTTGCATTAAGACCAGGTTCCTCTGTTTCTGTTGAAAATTTAAAACCCGAAACATATCTTCCATTTAAATTTTAAAACTGGAAAACTCAAAAATAAAACCCCGAGCCAACTTCAAAAATTCCCGAGCCCCGCCCATGCTTTTCCCAAGCATGTCTCCAAGTAAATCTCTCCCCTTTCCTTATGCTCTTCCTTTTGTTTTACTGTTTTTATTTTCAAACTTTGAACCTGCTAATGTATTCGCGTTCCAAACCCAACAGCATACCTGAGCACGTCTTCGTGTTAAACACGATTCATCACGAATAAAACCTTGGGTCGCTTCTCTTCTTCCCCATTTTCAAATCCACCTAGATACACTTTGCTACCCCGTGCATGTGTACAATCTGACTGGCTATCGTCGACCATCCGCCCCGCCCCGCCTCCAACACATAGTCGACGACCCCGAGGATCTATTCAAACACCTAGAATCGACATATCTAGCCTGACTCAAAAACGAGTTATTCAGCACATCCTGGAACCCAAAACTCCCCAACGGAATTGGCTTGCCAACGACGATCCCAATCGCCTGAGGCCTTGTCACCACATCCCAAGCTTCGTCACAACCCTACGTGTCATACCTCCCTTATGCGATCGCTTGTAGATCAACCATAAAGACGCAGCAACTAGATTTCAGTGTCAACTAAAAACTACTTTTAAACCCTAAATTGGTTTCGCGCGGCCACCACGATTGATGAGAAAATTTGCGACCATTTTTCCTACAACCTACATCACGTTATCCCCCTCCAGATTCGAACTCGAAACTTAATTATTCTTAGATTGGCGGATATTGACAAAAATTTGATTTTCGTTCATCTCACGATTACGCAACATTCTCTAATTTAAAAATCATGAAATCTTAACTAAAATTCATCATTTCCAAATACTAATCATGTTAGGAAATCAAATCGTGAAATTAGATCAACTGATTTTCTGACTTGAAAATGATTTTTACTGTTATATCAATTTTTTCCAGAATATTACTAATATTTTTGTTTAAAAACTATTTTTAAAATTTGAATTACAATGTTTCAAATATTTCCTCTTTAGAGTCCAGAGCCTAATTTTGATTGTGCTGGGATGATATGCATTTTTGAACAGGTTTATCAACCTTTTCATAAAAAAAAGTGAGAGGCATGTTTGCCTGGAACCAACATGCATACCATATTTACAAATGTACAGACATGTTTTTCAATCAATACAAACATTATCAAAGCATCACACCAAGCATAATGTGACGCCCCACCTCTATACCCACGCTAGCCAAGAACATTACTGTGAATGCTGTCAACTAGCACGGAGAATAAGGCTGTTGAGGAGCGACCATCTGTATAATTGCTTTGGGCGAGTACCGATATACCGGATAAAAATATAACTTTTCATCTCAAGAGGAAATCCGACATACCGATACAAACTCAAAGCTACTACACAGTGGCTATAATTTCTTCGGAAACAAATATAGAAATAAACATAACATAAATCAGTCACAGACAATTCATATCACAAAGGCGGAATAAGATATGAATATTACACTAGAAAGTGTACATCAGAGTAGTGGTCTAAAAAGATCCACAATATCACAAAAGAATAGTTACACGAACTACACAAAAGAATAAGTATACATTAAGGAGTCTATATCTCAAATGTATACAACAAAATAACTACTAATCTAAGTAGTTAACCCAAAAGTCAAGGAGTTAATCCCGGATGAGAAGTCAAGCAGAAGCACCTGTAACATCTCGGTCTGACCCGAGTATTATTTATAAGAAAATAATAAACGGATCAGTCTAACTATAAATATCAGATAACATGATATAGGATAGGAGATATGACTAAACACCTAATAATCACAATGCCAAGCTGTGATAAATAAGTAATTGAAAATCATCAAGAGATTAATCAATATCACAATAGTCTACTCAAGATAAAAAGGAATGTCATACTCCTAATTTCATCCACCAAGCCACAATAAATGACATATATATCAATGCCCATCGTAAAAGTTGGTGAAACACAAATTCCAGAAATCAACACACGAAATCCAGAAATCACAAGGAAAGGATCAACGACGTCGTACAGCGGGACATCCGATGAACCAAATCACAATCAAAGGGAACAACGACGTCGTACAGCGGGACGTCCGATGAACCAAATCACAAAGACATAGCACGATGCTAGTCTAGAACCTAAAATGATCGTCATGATCAAAGAGAAGTGTCGATTACACTAAGCTAGTAAATATATGAGCTTAGCTTCATGTCCCATAACCACTAGCTTAACTTAAATATTTACGAACAAATTGTTGATCTTCACTAGAAAATTGTCACAAGAGATTCAATCGAACAAGTCGAAGAATTAACCGACGAAGTAAACGCAAGCGTTTCATACCACTCGTTTTACTAAGTCATTTAATTAGATTTCTCATACAAGTGAGGTAAAGGTTTGTATATACTAATAGATTGGAAAACGGTTTTATAAACGAATTTGGTATTAAAATAGTATTGAAATCGTTTTAGGAAAGAGTTTTGATATTTACTACTAGCATAGAAAACCTTTATATTTTTAAAGTGACAAAGCACAAGGGGGATTGTAGAAACAATCAATCACAAAGATCACATTCGAAGATGTGAATAAAAATCCAATGAAATCGATAAAGGATCCATCGAAGTGGATATATCTAAAATTCCCAAAGAAAATAAGTCATCAAAGATGATAATAAATGATGACAATAAATAGGATTATCACGAATCGATTTAAATTGGAATTTCAATCCAAAAAGGCAAATTGGACTCAAACAGCAGGTTCAGTCGACTGAACAGAGTTTTTTCAGTCGACTGACCCTGTACCTGGAAATTTTTCAGGTTCAGGAAACTTTCTGTTTCCAGTTTCAGTCGACTGTGCAGAGTTTTTCAGTCGACTGAATCATGCCTGGAAACTCTCGGGTTTTAGGTTCAGTCGACTGAACAGAGTTTTCAGTCGACTGAATCATGCCTGGGCTGTTTTTCAGCCTATTCAAATGAAGAGCAAATTCTTCCAAAATGCAACCGGACGAACATTGGCTCTAAGGGTTTATGCCAATCGGCAACCCGGCCCTATATGCTCCTCGGTGCATCACCAAAAACATGATCAAACATCCATAAAAGGATTTCACACAAATTTGACTTAAAAACCCAAAAATTGGAATATTGACAAAACCAATCCAAATCAAGAGCAAATGCACATGAATAAGTGTTAGGAATTCATACCCAACAACCAAAGATAATTATAGTCATAGATGTGAGATAAAATCTCACCTTTAAACTAAATTTATGAAGATGAAGCTTGAAAGCAATGGCAAGAACAAGCACTCTTCAATTCCAACTCAACAAGCTTGAATCTAAGCTTAAAAGAGAAACCTTCCCTAAATTAGGTTTAGGAATTTTCTGAAATCAAAGAGAAAATGAGTTGGAGAAGAAGAAGAAGAAGCTTACCAATGGGTTCTCATGAACTTTGGAGCAAGGAGATGGATTTGCAAAGCAAGCTAGGGCTTAGGAATTTCTATTTCCCATTCTCTTACTCCATTTTGCTTGAGCTTGAGTGTTAGGAAAATAGAAGAGAAGTGAATGAAGAGGAGAGTGTTGGAACTGAGTTAAGTGACTAATTGGCTCAGCCCAACCAAAGCCCTAAGCGGGAAAAAGTAGCAAAAATCAACTTTCTCCAAACATATCGAAGCTTATACTCAAAAAGGTCGCAAACGGCATTTTGAACTCAATGGAGGTGGTCTCGAGTCCTAATTCGACCGTATGCAAAAAGTAGGTTTTCGGACTAAAATTCGACGAACGATAAAATATTTAAATAAAATATTTAAATATAAAATCAATAAATATGTGGGTTGTTACAGACTCCCCTCCTTAAAGAAATTGCGTCCTCGCAATAAGTAAGAAGGAAATATATGAAGTAACAACCATAGAAGCATATTAACACAAAAGAAAATTTGAAATAGGAAGTTCACCCTAAAGTGCACAAAAGAGTTAGCAAGAAATCTGGTGAAACTTCAATTTCCACAATAACACCGGGCTCAAGAATGAAAACTGGATCCCTAAGGTATTCCCGTAGATAAAAGACGGGGGGACGTCAAGAATAGCAGAAAATAGAGCCGGTGCAACGGCGTAGTACAAAAACGGTTCGCCCGAAAAACTAGAAACTCAAACAATTTGGGACATCAGCGTAGTACAAAAACGGTACGCCCAATGAACCAAAGCAAAGACATCGATGTAGTACAAACGATACATCCGATGAATCAAATAGAAAAGACATCGATGTCGTACAAACGGTACATCCAATGAATCAAAAGCAAAGACATCGATGTAGTACAAACGGTACATCCGATGAATCAAAAGCAAAGACATCGATGTAGTACAAACGGTACATCCGATGAATCAAATAGCAAAGACATCGATGTAGTACAAACGGTACATCCGATGAATCAAACGCAAAGACATCGATGTAGTACAACGGTACATCCGATGAATCAAAAGCAAAGACATCGATGTAGTACAAACGGTACATCCGATGAATCAAAAGCAAAGACATCGATGTAGTACAAACGGTACATCCGATGTATCAAATAGCAAAGACATCGATGTAGTACAAATGGTACATCCGATGAATCAAACGCAAAGACATCGATGTAGTACAACGGTACATCCGATGAATCAAAAGCAATGACATCGATGTAGTACAAACGGTACATCCGATGAATCAAAAGCAAAGACATCGATGTAGTACAAACGGTACATCCGATGAATCAAATAGCAAAGACATCGATGTAGTACAACGGTACATCCGATGAATCAAAAGCAAATACATCGATGTAGTACAAATACATCCGATGAATCAAAAGCAAAGACATCGATGTAGTACAACGGTACATCCGATGAATCAAAAGAAAAGACATCGATGTAGTACAAACGGTACATCCGATGAATCAAAAACAAAGACATCGATGTAGTACAACGGTACATCCGATGAATCAAAAGCAAAGACATCGATGTAGTACAAACGGTACATCCGATGAATCAAAAGCAAAGACATCGATGTAGTACAAACGGTACATCCGATGAATCAAAAGAAAAGACATCGATGTAGTACAAACGGTACATCCGATGAATCAAAAGAAAAGACATCGATGTAGTACAAATGGTACATCCGATGAATCAAAAGAAAAGACATCGATGTAGTACAAACGGTACATCCGATGAATTAAAAGAAAAGACATCGATGTAGTACAAACGGTACATCCGATGAATCAAAAGCAAAGACATCGATGTAGTACAAACGGTACATCCGATGAATCAAATAGCAAAGACATCGATGTAGTACAACGGTACATCCGATGAATCAAAAGCAAAGACATCGATGTAGTACAAATGGTACATCCGATGAATCAAAAGCAAAGACATCGATGTAGTACAAACGGTACATCCGATGAATCAAATAGCAAAGACATCGATGTAGTACAACGGTACATCCGATGAATCAAAAGCAAATACATCGATGTAGTACAAACGCTACATCCGATGAATCAAAAGCAAAGACATCGATGTAGTACAAACGGTACATCCGATGAATCAAAGCCCGAATGATTTTCGGAGCACCGACGTAGTACAAAAACGGTACGTCCAATGAACCGAACACAATAAAAGGACATCGGACGCTAGTCCTTAAAAGGAATGAGATAAAGCTCAATAAAACGAAGTATACCAAAACGTCCGATGAACTTGATAGAAAAACAATTCCATTCAGACAACATCAAAGAATCAACCACTTGTTGCTTACGACAAAGCGCATTGGCAACACGATTTCCCTTCTCGGGAATAAAAGAATACCAAGATCATAAGAAGCTAGGAACTCGAGTCAACATAAAGTTCCTTATGAGAAAATTATTATTCCAAAGATTTATGATCGAGGTAGAGAACAAATTTCTCATCCAAAAATGATGATGCCAAATTCCAAAAGTAAAAACAATAACCGCGAACACTAGACCAGGAGTGGCATATCTAGTCTCGATAAGCTATAAAGATTTAGAAGCACAAGGGATAGCACGTTCTCCTTTGCAATAGAATGGCATTCCAAACCAATACGACTAGTATCGGTACAAATAGCAAAGTCTTGGTTCCCCTTCAGGAATCACAAGAATAAGAGTATTGAAAGGAAGGGTTCTTTTAAATAATTCTCTTCCCCGAAAAGTTAAAACTTTCAAAATTACATTTTTACTTTTATGTAATAATCTTTCTACAAAAATTTAAATTTTTACAAGTCAATATATCGTGTCTGATTGTCACATCAAAGCGTTTAGGAAATTCCTATCGATGACGTTGATCAAGCGCATCGACCAAAATTCTTAAAGCACTCAACGGGCAATACAATCACAAAATCATATTTTATAGGATAAATAAATCTCTTAAAAAAGTTTTAAGAATATTCTTTGTTCGTTTTAAGAACAAAATCCAGTTTTACTTATAAATAAATCTTATGAAAAAGATTTGCAAAATTTTAAATTACTATTTTCATCCAAAATCAATAAATACAAGAATGGTCTCATCAAAATATTCATAGAATATTCGATTTATAAAATGGATGAAATAAGCTGGATAAATTGAATGACATAATAATTCATTCATAGGAATCATAATGAGTGCGGAATGCGGTAAGTGGAATGCTAATTTCCGCAACTCGTAGCAAACGAAAACCGGTGGTAAAGTCAAACTGAAAAGACCTTAACACCACACAAAAGATTACTTAGGTGATAATCCTAAGACAAGTCAAATATACCGGAAAATTCTCAAACTATTTAGATGAGAGAAATAACACTTTCCTCACCATAAGGACTTTAAAGAATAAAATGATGCCATCAAGATGGAATCAAAATCACAAAGAAAAATAGAAATCTGCTTAACAGATTGAAAATGTCGAAGATGAATAATCCACTCGAAAAATAGGATATGGGCTTCACAATGATTAAGCCGATCCTTTCAAAAATCAATTCCGAAGCCTAAATAAAAATATCGGCTCGGGAAGAAAAATCACATAAAATAATTTCGACATCTAAACAAAAGCAAATTGAGTGTTGCGGATCTACCATCCGGATTCACAATCCTCAAAGAAGTCATCAAGCCCAAAATATTCAAAGAAAAGAATCAACAAGTTCTTTTGATATAAAAATAATGAGATGAAACCCATATCAAAAAGAACTCAAATAGAAAGCTCACGAATTAAAACAATGCCATCGAGGATTGAATGAAAATACCTTGACCAAAAGTTGCAGCTTTCCTTCTCACTTGCTTGGAAGCTTAGGACACGAAGATAAAAGATGACCCGAACCTTTGCAATAACGGCAAAAGAGGGGTTTCGGGCACTCCTTTACTTGGTGGTCTGTGGAACCACAATTGTAGCATCGTCCACGACTAGAGGTAGGAACTTTTGCTACCAGAGTTTGTTGCTTCCTTTTCTTATTAGAATCGAGGCCTTTGAATTTGATAGGCCTCTTCAAGTTATTGTCGAAGTTCTGTTGGGCACGCACAACTTCAACATCACCTTCATTATCGGCCTCTTCAAGACGAAGAGCGATATCAATAAGCTGATCAAATGAAACCTCAAGTTTCAGGAGTAATGGCTTCTTAAGATTCTTATTCAAGCCATAGACGAATCTCTGATTTTTCTACAATGGGGTATTAATGTACTCAACCCCGTATTTGGACAGAGATTCGAAGGATGCGACATAGTCTGTCACAGAAGATTCACCTTGAACAAGGTCTATGAAACGCCGGGCTAAGGTTACTTTTTCAGCCTCCGGCACAAATTTCAATTCGAATCTTCCCCGGAATTGCTCCCAAGTAAGATCCGCCTCAACGATTTCAGAAATTAAAAGCTCATACCAATCCAATGCTCTTTCTTGGAGCATGCTAGAAGCTACTTGGACTCGATGAAGGTCAATAAGATTCATGCGAGAAAAGATGCGATCGCATGATTTGAGCCAAGCTTGAATTTCAATAACACTCTCGGATCCCCTGAATGGCCCTCCACCCAAATCGGTGTAGTCTCTGCACAAGCGTGCAAAACCAGATCTAGGATGAGTAGGCTCCTGATTGGGTCCGGCTGCTTGAGCGTTCTTAACAAGATCTAGAAGCTGTTGGGCAGACATAAAAACTCCATCCTGGGAAGTAGCACTAGATTGACCGGCGCTGGGACGGCCTGGTCTAACCATTTCTCTTCTTTAAGAAAGAAAGAAAGAAGAGGAAAAAGTTATTCTCAAAATGAATATCAAGCAATCTTGATAGATAAAACAAGGAATCATAAAAGAAAGTAGGATAGAACGGTACGAAGACCCGAATAAAATCCTAAAGCACAACTCCTAAGAAAGACTTAGGACATGATCCTTGCTAAATTATTCTACATTGTTCCGAAGTTTGGCTCCGATACCAAGCTGTGACGCCCCACCTCTATACCCACGCTAGCCAAGAACATTACTGTGAATGCTGTCAACTAGCACGGAGAATAAGGCTGTTGAGGAGAGACCATCTGTATAATTGCTTTGGGCGAGTACCGATATACCGGATAAAAATATAACTTTTCATCTCAAGAGAATATCCGACATACCGATACAAAGTCAAAGATACTACACAGTGGCTATAATTTCTTTGGAAACAAATATAGAAATAAACATAACATAAATCAGTCACAGACAATTCATATCACAAAGGTGGAATAAGATATGAATATTACACTAGAAAGTGTACATCAGAGTAGTGGTCTAAAAAGATCCACAATATCACAAAAGAATTGTTACACGAACTACACAAAAGAATAAGTATACATTAAGGAGTCTATATCTCAAATGTATACAACAAAATAACTACTAATCTAAGTAGTTAACCCAAAAGTCAAGGAGTTAATCCCGGATGAGAAGTCAAGCAGAAGCACCTGTAACATCTCGGTTTGACCCGAGTATTATTTATAAGAAAATAATAAACGGATCAGTCTAACTATAAATATCAGATAACATGATATAGGATAGGAGATATGACTAAACACCTAATAATCACAATGCCAAGCTGTGATAAATAAGTAATTGAAAATCATCAAGAGATTAATCAATATCACAATAATCTACTCAAGATAAAAAGAAATGTCATACTCCTAATTTCATCCACCAAGCCACAATAAATGACATATATATCAATGCCCATCGTAAAAGTTGGTGAAACACAAATTCCAGAAATCAACACACGAAATCCAGATATCACAAGGAAAGGATCAACGACGTCGTACAGCGGGACATCCGATGAACCAAATCACAATCAAAGGGAACAACGACGTCGTACAGCGGGACGTCCGATGAACCAAATCACAAAGACATAGCACGATGCTAGTCTAGAACCTAAAATGATCGTCATGATCAAAGAGAAGTGTCGATTACACTAAGTTAGTAAATATATGAGCTTAGCTTCATGTCCCATAACCACTAGCTTAACTTAAATATTTACGAACAAATTGTAGATCTTCACTAGAAAATTGTCACAAGAGATTCAATCGAACAAGTCCAAGAATTAACCGACGAAGTAAACGCAAGCGTTTCATACCACTCGTTTTACTAAGTCGTTTAATTAGATTTCTCATACGAGTGAGGTAAAGGTTTGTATATACTAATAGATTGGAAAACGGTTTTATAAATGAATTTGGTATTAAAATAGTATTGAAATCGTTTGAGAAAAGAGTTTTGATATTTACTACTAGCATAGAAAACCTTTATATTTTTAAAGTGACAAAGCACAAGGGGGATTGTAGAAACAATCAGTCACAAAGATCACATTCGAAGATGTGAATAAAAATCCAATGAAATCGATAAAGGATCCATCGAAGTGGATATATCTAAAATTCCCAAAGAAAATAAGTCATCAAAGATGATAATAAATGATGACAATAAATAGGATTATCACGAATCGATTTAAATTGGAATTTCAATCCAAAAAGGCAAATTGGACTCAAACAGCAGGTTCAGTCGACTGAACAGAGTTTTTTCAGTCGACTGACCCTGTACTTGGAAATTTTCCAGGTTCAGGAAACTTTCTGTTTCCAGTTTCAGTCGACTGTGCAGAGTTTTTCAGTCGACTGAATCATGCCTGAAAACTCTCGGGTTTCAGGTTCAGTCGACTGAATCATGCCTGGGCTGTTTTTCAGCCTATTCAAATGAAGAGCAAATTCTTCCAAAATGCAACCGGGCGAACATTGGCTCTAAGGGTTTATGCCAATCGGCAACCCGGCCCTATATGCTCCTCGGTGCATCACCAAAAACATGATCAAACATCCATAAAAGGATTTCACACAAATTTGACTTAAAAACCCAAAAATTGGAATATTGACAAAACCAATTCAAATCAAGAGCAAATGCACATGAATAAGTGTTAGGAATTCATACCCAACAACCAATGATAATTATAGTCATAGATGTGAGATAAAATCTCACCTTTAAACTAAATTTATGAAGATGAAGCTTGAAAGCAATGGCAAGAACAAGCACTCTTCAATTCCAACTCAACAAGCTTGAATCTAAGCTTAAATGAGAAACCTTCCCTAAATTAGGTTTAGGAATTTTCTGAAATCAAAGAGAGAATGAGTTGGAGAAGAAGAAGAAGAAGCTTACCAATGGGTTCTCATGAACTTTAGAGCAAGGAGATGGATTTGCAAAGCAAGCTAGGGCTTAGGAATTTCTATTTCCCATTCTCTTCCTCCATTTTGCTTGAGCTTGAGTGTTAGGAAAATAGAAGAGAAGTGAATGAAGAGGAGAGTGTTGGAACTGAGTTAAGTGACTAATTGGCTCAGCCCAACCAAAGCCCTAAGCGGGAAAAAGTAGCAAAAATCAACTTTCTCCAAACATATCGAAGCTTATATTCAAAAAGGTCGCAAACGACATTTTGAACTCAATGGAGGTGGTCTCGAGTCCTAATTCGACCGTATGCAAAAAGTAGGTTTTCGGACTAAAATCCGACGAACGATAAAATATTTAAATAAAATATTTAAATATAAAATCTATAAATATGCGGGTTGTTACACATAAGTAGACAAGAGGGTTTAGTTTGCTCACCTGAGTAGTTTGACAGAAAGGAATAGAGGAAAAACTTAACCTTAGAAGTGATATTTTTTTGAAAAACTGGAAACTTAGTTGTTGATGTTTGATTTGCTTTGTTTTAGAAATGAATTGAACTTTGCTTCTTGATAAACTGAGTTGAATCTAAATCTACTACATGCTTTAATCCAGGTTTAATTATTGATTTCCTCTCCGTTTTTTTTTTATCTGAAACCTGGAATCTGATCCTTAGCTTGTTGAATAAATGCTTCAGGTTTGTTGTTTTTCCCAAAATGGGTTTTTCTTTGAATTCAGGTTGACGATGTTTTTTAATTTTCCTGATTTTCATTTCTCTCTGGTTTTGATTTTTCTTTGCATTATTTTGATTTTCATCTCAGTTTTGATTTTAGAAGGATGAAGAGAAATTAAGAAGTAAGAGTTTTAGAGCTGAAAAATAATAATAGCCATGTTTCTCTTTTCATTTTTACATAAAAATTAAATCCAAAGAAAAATGATGAAATGCCACTTGTAGTACTTGCATGGCAACTTTATTTACACTTGTTAATCTATATTATTACTTATTAAACATTTGCCAAATGTGTTTAAATTGTGTTTAAACCCTTTTGTTAAACTTATTTATTAAATTTTTTTAAATCCTTACTTCATTATAAATTACTTAATTTATGTACAAACTATATGCTTTAGCCCTTGTTTACTTAAGTATCTAGTTTATATAAACAAACAAACTTCATTTTGTATTTATACAATTTTAAAACAAATTATACTTTAATAAATAACACACATATGTATATTATAAAATTTTGCTTCTAAACAACATTCAAAAATTTTACAATATCTTAAACATTTCAAATAATATTTTGAAGATAACTTTACGTCATATTTCTTATTTAAACAAATATATTTTCTTTATTTATCATTTACAAAATCTTTTAAAGCAAAAGATGGTTTTACAATTTTAATTCCACATGAATAAATAATTTTATTCTTAATTAACCTGTGAGAAAATTTATTACATTCAATTCAAAATATCATTTTTCAAATCCAAACGCATATTAAATATAATTAGAAACAAATTCTTATTAAATTAAAAATAGAATTTTTAAATTCAATTTATCTCTAGGATCCAATTTATTTCTCAAAATATTTATTCTTGAATTTCAAATTCCAAATTCAATTTAAAAATACATATCATTATTTACTCTGGAAATTTTCCAATTAATTCATCATTAAATCCTAAATGTAAAATTAATTACCAATAATTTCATAATTTAATTCCCAAGATTAAATTAATTATCAAATTATCTTTACCTAAAATTCGAGAATGTTACATGTGAAGTACGTGTTTGATCTTGTAGTATATATAAATTTAGTCATACGATTCACAATTATAGGCTAATTACAAGTTAAATTGAAATGCATATATAGTCATATTTTAAGGATATTTGGTGTATTAATTTGTTGTCTTATGTTACTAGTGAATGTATTTTATTAAATTATTCGTGAATGCAAGTGCGAGCTTAAGTAAAAATCTATCTATTTGGAAAATATATTTGATTTAAAAGTTATCTCCATTTATGAAAGTATACAAGCGACGGGTATATTTCAAGAAAAAAGTATATAAAATGAAGAATCATGTACGTTTGCAAGAATTATTCATAGCTGTGGATACTATGCCAATAACACAACAGAGAAGCTATGAGCACAATCAGCAATGGCTTGGTCAGTTGGAAAAATGGACTAAATTAGCCACAATGCTTCCATGTATGGCTTGATAAGTGGACCATGGCTTGTTCAACTTGTTTTGCTAGCTGAACAGAAGACTGCTGGATAAAATAGTAAAATCTTCACTATTTTACATGTAAAACGACAAAGTCTTTGCCATTTTACGACAAAGGCTTCGCTATTTTATTTACCCACAGCGACATTCGAAAACCGCTTATTTAATGGCTGCTTTTTTTAGCTACCCTATATATTACCATCCTTTCTTTCATTCACCACACCAAGTCTCTTCTAAGCACATTCTTCTTCTGCTACAAAATTTCTTATATTACACAATCATGTCGTCCGGCAAAAAAGCAACAATTAGCAAAAACAAAGCCAAAAAACCAATGTTCCCCCTCGAACTCAACAAATGAACCTATTATACTCCCCCACCAATTATCAAGATGTTCGTCGTAACAATCAAAGTCAAGTTATTCTACAACAACACGAATATTTTAACGTGGTTTTTAATTGCGTTTAATTGCAATGGATTCAGATCTAATTCAGTAAATTAAATAAATGGGTAAACAATTAATAATTATCACTATTTGCCTAATTTAATCCTATTCATACGTTATTATCAAGCAACAAATATTATAATTACTTATCTAACATTGATTTTATCAAATTACAGTTTATTGCGTATTATTTCATCAATTTATATAACTTTTAATTTATTTCCTAATTTACTATTTACAATCAATTATAACCTTACAATTGTTTCAATTAACAGGGATTGCACTGAATTAGTTATTTATTAACTTGCATTAACATTATTACTTTAATTTACATTCAGTTGCTATTAATCAATATATTATTTCATTGGTTAATTCAATACTTACTCTTATTTGCTTATTTTCAATTTTACGACCAAGTGCAACAATTTACACTATTTCATTATTGGGATTTCACTCCATTTTTCAATAATTAATTTTAATTACCATTGCTACATTTCACTTCTAACATTCGCTTCATTTTATATTATAGAGTTTTTAATTCTTTCTAGGTTTAATCACGAAAAACTTATTACACTAACCTATTTAATTATCGAAATTTACGGGTCGTTACACTCTCCCCCACTCAAAACTTTTCGTCCCCGAAAAGAAAATGGAAGGGAAAAGAAAGAATTGAGTAAACAATAAATCTTAACTTCATAAACAAATAAATTTACAAATTTAATTTAATTTAAATAAAATATACCAATTTATACAACCATTAAATCTTTTTGTACTCAAATCAATAAAGTTTGCAAAACATTTTTCCAAAAATTTTCTATGTCCAAAATTTACGGAAAATTTCGTCAGAGTCTCCTTTGTACGGAGAGGCTCGGGAGAAAATATAATATCAAATATAACAATATATATCACAATATCTCAAAATAATATATCCCAACAACGGGAAAAATAATATAATATCGCTAGAAAACCGTAATCCGAAAACGTACCTATTTATCGAACAAACAACATTTAATTATAAAACAAAAGCAGTAGCAATTGCTTCCATATCTTGTATTTCACTTGTATAATACAAAAAGAGTTAAAAATTATCTAAAATGATATATTTAAAGTTGTTTTGATCAATAGCAAACAAATTAATACAACATAGCAACCATTATTTGCAAACAAGCATACATTCATCACAAGGAATCAAAGTAATCAACCATTCATCCATAGTAAGCAAAACAAATGGTTTGTTTTGGTTCAAAAACTTTTAATTGCATAGAATAACGAACAAACTACTAAGTGCACCATTTATTCAACAGCCTTAGGTAAAACTCAATAGATTATCCATACGTCTTATCAATTAGAAGTATCTTATCTCAAACAACCTAAAAGCTAAACAAACATCAAATTCCAAGTAGTAAATCAAGTTCATTCTTTTAATTTCATTTCTAAGTGATCATTTCTTTAGTTTACATGTTTTCTTACAAAAATTCAATTTCCATTCATTCATTTATTACTTAATTTCACTTATTCATCTATTTATAATATTCAACTGCGATTCAATTACTTAGCATATCAATACATTAACTTAAGTCTATAATCATATATTTACAGTTGTCTTTTCTGCTTATTTTATTTATAAATAGCTTCAACCATTTACTTAAGTTTATTATCATTTATTTACAATACTTACATTTCTATTACATTAAATTAGTAGCATTTCAATCATAACTTAAGTTTATAACCACTATAACATCAAATTCTTATTTATAAAAGTAATTCATTGAACCTTTCTGTTATATAAGTTTTACCTATAAATTTTCCATTGCATTTTCTTATCAGACATTTCAACTTTTAAATCTTCTGGTATGTTATATATATGCTTTTTAAGAATGCAATTGAAAACTATACAAGTCTATCTTATTTCTTTTAATAAATTAAACGTTCAATAATCATATCTTTTGTTTTTATAGGTTACATGTTTCAACTTTCTTGAAACTTCGTTTATAACCTAGCATTTAATCTCTTATTTTAATTGGAGGTTCCAATTATTAATTAGTTACATTCCATTTCACTATAATAACTGAAACTATTAATTAATGGAAACTTAAGAACTAAATACCGTTATAAATTTCAAATCATTTTAAAATAACGGGTAGATGTGTACACTTACAATTTGTATATTCACTTATATTTAAAAAAAATTAAAATTTATATTTGTTTATCAAAACAAATCTGCAGTAAAACTACTATAGTGGACTTCCCATTTGAAACTCGAAAATGAATGTCGGTGATGCGTGCACTCATCACGGAAATTATTTTCCAGCTATAGAGAGTGAAGCACAGAACTTATTCCATTTCAAAATTTCTTTAAAACAATTCTTTCAAATTATATTGGAATATTATATCAGAAAATACTTAAAAACAATATTATTATATTCCAAAATCCTTTGAAAACAAATTTCAACGAAACTTTAAGTTCAAAAATTTCCAATTTCCACTTATTTTATTTTCTTCAAATCTTATTTCCAATCAATATTTATAAATTTCACTACCTAACAACCAATATATTACAACCAAATATAACCTTTATCAAATTTATTACTTTATATACAGAAAATATAATAGGCAAAATTATTTCATTTGCCTATATTTGAAAACAAATATTGTGTCAGTCTATCCTATTAAGTATTTAGAAGTCCCTAATGATGTCATAACGTCCTATGCACCAACTAGAATTTATAAATACAAAATGGAACAAATTAACACAATATTAAAACCTTTTATAACACTAACAAATACACTCTCTCATATATATACACTCAGCGACTCATCATAGGGTATTACTACCCATGTAATAAAGAGTCAGACCCCACCAAGCTAAGGTTTTTGCTAAATCAAAGCTTTGATACCAAATGTAACGGCCTGTCTTTTTGTATATTTTAAATCGACGATAAACCACACGCATCAGGCTTAAACCATACAAAAGGGCGAACTGTTATCGAGGTGGATAAGAAAAAGGATGAAAGAAAGAAAACAAAACAGAATCTCGCAGCGGAATGACAAAATATAATAATCAAATAACAATTCATGAAGCTATTTTACAAAACATTTGATTGTACTTAAACAACACAGAATTAGAGTTACATATACCAAAGAATAATAAATAAAAATATAGTGGAACAGTGTGATGCAGTGGAATAACATAGTATATAATAATAATATCTTCGTCTTCATCCTCCAAAATAAAGTCTTCAAATCCTGTAATGCACATACCGACCCGAGCGAATTGAAAAGACAAAACACTCGAGTTAGAACTAAAATATTTTATGTAAGCTAAATCAACGGTAAATAATATGAGTGGAACAGTGTCAGAGATGTTTAGGGGATTTGACATCTCCTATCCAGTGTCTAACGTGAGTTCAGTAACTTAAGAGATGCTCGAGATTCACATCTCCTAAGGATCCGTTAAACTATTCACTATGCAGTAATATTTCGCTATTATAATAATGTCTATAGTAAAATGAACTTACTTTTAAATAGCGTTAAGGAGTGACCCATTATTCCCCTTAACACATAAATAATGCCAATAGTCTGTACAGTACCGTAATACCTCCTGATCGGGAGGCTACCAGAGGATACTCCATATGTATGACACAAATCAAACTCGTACAAGGCACGCTAGGGTAGGCGACACGGCACAACTAGACAATGCCATGGTAGATATACCAATTACGCTTCCGGGCCGGTGGTAACGCATAGCTACCGCCCACCTCGAGCCACACCCCCAAATCAAAAAATCAAAAGTGGCCACCGAATCAATTCAAAAGTCAGAGTATAATATCGAAGGGATGTGTCCGATCAAAGGAGCTACCTCATTAGCCCGTCAATCGCTCCTGTTTTAGCCACCTTATGCCAACTCATGGAAGTCGGGTCCACGTATATACCTCAAAGGATGTCGCTACCATCCTACTTCATTCTGGAATCTCCACCGCGCACACGGTTGTTAAAGTGGTTTTCGGTATCGACAGAGAGTATTCCCATATCCGATCCCGGTCTCTTCAACAACCAACCGTTATTATAACACCACAGTCATTTTCAAAATAGTTTATACTTTAAAACCAAAATAACATTGCCTTTTCAAAACCACATCAATACGCTATCATTTTTCACTTCAAATATATCTTTATCCAAAATCATAGCACATTAAAAGTTATAACACTTCGAAATCACAAACACTTGAAATATAACACTTTAAATTCATAATACTTTGAAACTCGTAACTTTGAAATATAACTTCCACCAATTAAACGGTTTAAATATTAAAATACTTTATATAATAAAATAGCTTCTTCAATTTCACAAATCAATTCCAAAACAACTTGAATTTCTAAATTTTAAATCTAACCCAATCCAAAATCATAAATTTCAATTCAATTCAGCTTTCAAGTAAACTATTCCAAATTATATCGATTTCAAAATAGATTTGATCCACAGAATAAACCCTTTTAGATTCAATATATTTCGAACTTTAAGTATTCAACAATTTCAAAACTAAGTTCGGTAATTTCATATATATATCGAATTCAATTTTCTATTATTTAGTTTTGAAATATTTTACATAATACGTCCAATATCATTTAAGTAAAACCTAAAATACAAATAACTAAATATTTCCTTCAATTTATTTACACTTCAAATATTCATTTAGTTCACCTTAAACCAAAATCAAGTTATAAAAATCATACCTTCTAAAATTTCGAATTTAATAAATTTCACATCAAACTTATTTGAGTTTAATTCCTAAATAAATTCAATTTCAAATAAATCTCAAATTTATCTTCCAACCTTAATTTTATTTAAATCAATATATACTCTACATTAAAATATAATTTAAATACTTAACCATATTTTCTTTAATAAAAATCAACTTATTATTAACCTTATTTTATATTAAAACAAATTATACATAGGTTAAAATCAAGAATAAATAAAACTTATATATAATATCTAAAATCAATAGTTATCTAAAACCATATATTTCTTTACAAAACCATATAAATCATTTCAAAATATTTTATATATAGACCACGGTGTCTGTATATAATTTTCTATCCTATAGTCAAATGATACAGATATTTATCATTTCAATCCGTAATTTAAAATATAAATATGGTTACATATCATTTCAAACCGCAATCCCGAATGAAATAAAAATCCATAACAACTTGCGGTTTATAATAATATAAAATAAAACATCCATTCATACAATATCAATCATCAAACATTTATCACAATCATCATCTAATTGAATCAATAACATCGATATAGAACAGATAATAAATAACAGGTATTCACTGGCAGTTTATATTCAATAATAAATTAAATAACTATTTTATCCAAACAAATTCAAATAAACTGAGATGATGGTTCAAAATATGACAAACGGTCATAAATAAATTTCTATCACATCATAAATCAATTTAACAAACATATGAAATTTAAGAAGTTATGAGTGGGTTAAAACACTCATATTTTGAATTTATATTGAATTTAAATTCAAAATAAGCCTATAATTTGAATGGTCTCGGAATCCGTCCAAACCAACGCAAAAGGTTAGAAATTTCAATATGATCCTAACGAAGGAAACCACACGTGAAAGGAACCTCGTTTGTGAAAGTTATATAGGTTAGATCATTTACAATTTTTTTTTAAAAAAAATACAAAGGACATGAAAACCCTTCACCTGCCACGTCAAGCTTGAAGCAAAAACACGAACGAACAGCTCACCCTCCTTCTTCCTGAACGCATCAAACCCGCATCGCCACAGATCAACGTAAGCCACGCCGTCGACGCCGCAACTTGCCAAAACCGTCGTGCTACAGGAGAACGCCGCGACCTACCCTAGCCTCCACGACCCCACTTCCGATCATCGTTTACCTCAACTTCGGCCGAAAAAGGGACAACCGCCACTTGGATACGAAACCCTATTTGGATTAATTGAGGCAATCAAGCCGTTAACTTAACACGAAACCCACATGGATGCGATCCCCTCGGCTTCCTCCACAATACTGCATCCTCGAGTCCTTGATCAATCGAAGTTGATCTTGACTCAATGAATGGCCGTGAATTGTTCTCAAATTTCTGGACAGAAAGAGGTTCGGATTGGAAAATGAATTACAGATCTGAGATGCGCTCGTTGAGAGCTTCAAATCGATTTATAATTCGATATAGTTTGAGGAGATTTAATTTTTGATTTGATTTTGGATGCAATTGGATTTGGAATTCAGAATTTGTCTGTCATTGAGAAAAAATAGCAACATAAAGAATTGTACGTACAAAAAAATGAGAATAAGGGAGGCTAGGGTTTATAACTGGATATTTATAGGTTGGCTAGAAAATAAAAACAACTGATCGAATTTGATTTGGGTTGGAACAATAAATGGCCCGAAAATCCCGTTCTGCCTCAGGAACGTAAATGGATCAACCCATATATCAAAATAGATGTTTTTAAATATTTCAAACTCAAAGGAATAGGTTTCAAATCCAAATTCCATTGTATGAAGAAGTTATACTAAAATCAAGTTATTTCGAATTGATTTCAATTGATTTCAATTAAATTGATTTCTAGGCGTTTTGAGTCCGAACGATCAACTGACAAGTCTGATCATTACGAAACTTCAAATCCTATAATAATTGACCATTACGGATCCGATGAAACTGGTTTTGTCGAAATCCGAGTCAGCGGTCAAAATGGCTTTTCTCGGGTTAATTAAATAATTTAATATTACATTAATTAATCACTTATTCAATTCAAATTTGATTATTTACCATTTCTATCATTTCTGATTACAAATAAACTTATAATTCATTAACCAAAATTTCCACGTCGACCAAATAGGGATTTATTGCAAAATTTATAGTGTTTACTAGAAATTTAAGTAATTTCAAATAAATAAATTCAATTTGTTTTCAATCTCCTTATTCAATCAATCATCATCTTATGGATAAATTTGACATTAGTATATATCCAATTACCCTCATTATTTTCCAGTCATCAACTAAATTCGTATTAACGTAGTTTTTAATTAGTTTAATTGCAATGTATTTAGATCTAATTCAATAAATTAAATAAATGAGTAAACAATTAATAATTATCACTATTTGCCTAATTTAATCCTATTCATACTTATTATCAAGCAACCAATATTATAATTACTTACCCGACATTGATTTTATCAAATTACAGTTTATTGCGTATTATTTCATCAATTTATATAACTTTGAATTTATTTCCTAATTTACTATTTACAATCAATTATAACCTTACAATTGTTTCAATTAATTAGGATTGCACTAAATTAGTTATTTATTAACTTGCATTAACATTATTACCTTAATTTACATTCAGTTACTATTAATCAATATATTATTTCATTGGTTAATTTAATAATTACTCTTATTTGCTTATTTTCAATTTTACAACCAAGTGCCGCAATTTACACTATTTCATTATTGGGATTTCACTCTAATTGTCAATAATTAATTTTAATTACCATTACTACATTTCACTTCTAACATTCGCTTCATTTTATATTATAGAGTTTTTATTTCTTTCTAGGTTTAATTACAAAATTCTTATTAAATTAACCAATTTAATTATCGAAATTTCTAGGTCGTTACAAAAAGGGTTTAGTTTACTCACTTGTTTGATGATAACAGAGAAGAGAGCCTGGAGTTGTTTTGAATTTGATTTGATGCTTTGAATTGGAAACTTGATTGTGTTTGATCGGTACATGATTTGATTCAATTTGAAGTCTGATCAGGTTGAACAGATGAAGGTGTTTGATTTGAATTGCAATTTGAATCAGGATGAAGCTTTGAAGTTGTTGATGTTTGAGGTGCTTCGGTTTTGAAATTTAGAAGAGAGTGTATGTTTGTTTTTTTTCCTTTGATCTGGATCTTGTTTCCAGGTTTATGAAATTATGAAAGAAAAATATGAAGCCTGGTTTCCTTTCCTTAATATATGTTAATTAAAATTTAGTTTAAAATAAAACATGCATTTTCCACATGTTCATACAAGCTTACACTTGTTAATGCTTAAAATCCTTAACCTACACTTGTAATTACATGTAGTCTCAAACTTACAAATGTTCAAATGTAAACATTTCGTGTTTAAACCCTTTACTTAATTTTTATATTTACATAGGTTTATGTTTAAATATGTTTTTATGCATTTATGTTTTTAACTTTTATATTTGTATATACACAAACTACTTTTATCTCAAGTATAATTTTAAAAAGAAAATATTTTAAACCCTTTTTATTAAATCTTATTTTAAATAAAATATTTATTTTTTATAACTATTTATATAACCTTAAGAAAAATGATTTTAAAACTAATTATACATTAATAGATAATCACATATATTTATATATAAAGAATTTAACTTAAAATAGCTTTTGAAAATTATTATATTAATCTCAAATCATAAATGCCAAATACATATATTACATATATATATATATTATAATTAGAAAACAAAATTTATTAATCTTAAAATATAAAGTATTTAAATTCAATTTATTTTCAAAAATATTTATTTGAGTTTCAAATTCAAAATTCAATTTAAAATCAGTTTGTATACATTTATTTTGGAAAAATTTGATTCAAACTTCAAATTACAATCTATTTATATGAATAAACAGGCACATATCTTATTTAATTTGAAAAAAAATTCAAATTAATTTATAATTAAATTCAAAATTTTATATTAATTACCAAACTAAATTTGACTCAAAACCGGGATCGTTATAGATTCCCCACTTAAGAAAATTTTGTTCCCCAAAATTCGCTAGACAGGGAGACAACAAAGAATAGATGAACACATCATAAATAGAAAATTGGATTGGTAGATCAAACTGAAATATTCATTCAATATTGGGCTTACCAAATCAAAATATCATAATATGAAAATGATCTCTTACAATACTTAACGAAATATTCAGGTCATCGGGTCTACGAAATATGCAGGGGCATTGGTTAGTCCGAAAGGATAACTAACCATTCGCATAATATATCTGGACCCCAAAAGAATAGACAAATGGATACAACCCAATTTGGCTTCATATTTTATAAAACAATTTATTTCAATTAAAATCTCAAATTTATTAAAGTTAAGAACGAAAAGCTGATAAGAAACTGATGAAGATAATACGAAATAGGAGCGTAAATAAAGATTCGCAGAACCACCACCACACCAAAGCTTCTTTCTGTAGCTTCCAGTAAGCCATCAAAGAATTTGAAATTGAATGATGATCAAAAGAGATTGAGGGAAAAAGTTGTTCCGGTTGTTGCAGGGTATCGACCATTTGTAGTGGTACTCCCATGTCCCTTACCTCGTCCCCTTCTTGCACTCATATTCACTATCAGTGAATAGTAAAAGAATCGACTAAGCATACGGACAAGATATCTTAGGGATATACTCATTCTAGGGCATTTATATCCCTATCTCTAATGAGCCACCTAATGTGTAGAACTCTAAAGCTAAAGTTCTTACTCAATCTTTAGCTCCGATACCAAATGTAACGACCCGTATTTCAGCGCTCGAAAATAGACATCCATACTTCACCCGTATTCGAATGCCGCAAATTCAAACGTTGAAATTCGGTTTGCCGGAGCTTATAACAACATTAGATGATACAAAACAGTGGAAACAAAATGAATTTTATTGATGTAAAACATTTGATACAACAATGATACAAATGAAATGATCAACATTATCACAGATAGATACAACAACGGAAACAACAATAGCAGAAAGATATCATCTCCAATGCCAAAACTCCAAACCACAAGCTTGAACCACCATCATGCTGAAGTGAAACACAATGCGTTCCCAAATCCACAGACTTCGAAGATTACCAAAAGCTACACCTACTAGCTTATTATCTGATAACCTGACTCTAGGCTGCCCGTGTGGAAAATTGTGGATACCCAGAGTTTAGAAAGGGGACAATAAAATCCAGGTCAGTCATAGGACTGGTGTGAGCAAACAAAACAGCTGTTTTGAACAAAAAAACAAAAAAAGAAGTAAAAAAATAAATCCGCAATGCTTTTTGAAAAACGAAACTACCATAAGGCCTCCCGCTACACACACAATGCAAATGCACAATTGGAGGAGATTTCTCCTTATGATAGTCAAACATGCTTGATACGTAAAAATCCTTTCGATATCATTATTAATGAGTAGAAAACATTTCGAAAGTATAATACTAATCTTAACCAGCATAGGTACCATTATATTATGCCTACTACAGCTACCACCTGAGGTGGCAGGTTACACAACTGCAATCGTAAAGGGCACGTATTAGTTGATTGGATATTCAAAAAATGGTCAAGTCTAAGGAATTTCCTTCACCGAATGGGTACGCCTCTAGAAGGATTCCCCGAGAACTTAACCAGCTCTCTGCCAACACAAGGCTGGGTTACTTCTGTAACTAGGTAACTAACTGTCATGAGTATGCCATCCCCCGGTCGTCACAGACCTTTATCCCGAGATTCACCAACAAATTTCAACAACCACATAAGTTAAATATCTGGGCTTCATACCATGATACCACCTTTTTATCCACCCTAAAGGGCGCAACCCTCATAACCTTGCTGCATCCTTCCTGTTTTGACCATTTTTGGGGTGTAAGGTCCGATGAAGTCTCGTCCACAAAGCTACGCTTTTCACAAAAGCCATGCTTTGATCAACAAATGATCAGCAACACTTAGCATGCCACATTACCAAATTGGGAATATATAACTAGTAAATATAAACTACATAACCTCTGAGCTCGTATGTCTCAGAGAAGGTGTTGAGCTATGAGAATAAATTCTCCACCACCAAACAGAAATGTATTTGATAGAAACTAGCTTTACATCTCAAAGTGTAACGTCATACATACGTCTATACAACTCCATTCTGGATCTGAATGGAGCCGAAGGCATTTCAAAAGAAGCCCTTGCAAATCTAGGTATTCAAAATCCCGATCAGTCTCCCTATCGCATATGGAGATCTCTATACTAGAGCAACTCAGTGCAAAGACATTCGATAGGCAATCCTATTATTCTTGAAAATACCCGCTCTTCACCGCCGTCTTCAAATGCTATCCATTTCGTCGCATCATTATACGGAATGGGTTTTATGACATAAAGTCCTCTCTCGGCTGAACCGAATAATGAGCATTTATTTTAAAAACATATGGATATATTGGGATCTTAGCTAAATCATAACTTTTAGCCCAAAACCTTTCTTTTGAATGGTTTAACCAATTTTCTAATTTAAAATCTTTTATACAAAAGATACACCTTTAAGGTCATCTTTAATTTGAAAACAAGATTCACCAATCTTTAACAAAGATTCATTCATAGCTTTCAAAACAATTTTCAACTTGATTCACCAATAACTTGAAATCCTTTCAACAAAAACTGGAAATCCTTTCTTTATATGAAAGCCATTATTATTTGAAAACAAATGCTTTTCATTTCGGGAAAATCCTATTATATTTACTCAAGTTATAGCCTTTCTAAGTATACATTGGAAAATTAGTGAACAGCTGTATTCTCGACAAGTTCTATTTGAATTAAGTTCAAATCTCTAAAATAATTTATTTAATATACTTTAAAATGGTTTAAAATCCATAAATATATATTTTTAGAACTGATATAACACTTTCAAATCATAATTTCCAAAATAATTTTAAAACTTAAACTACATGTATTATATTCAAACTTAAATTTCAATTTCAAATTTCCTGTCCAAAAGCTTTTCATATTCAACTCAATTTCATTTCCAAACCAATTGGATTCAAAATTCAATTTTTAAAACCATTTTATCATTTTGAATTAAGTAATATTAAATTCAAATATTATGACTTAACCAAATCCTCGTGAAATCCATATTTGTGTGTGGTGTAGTCCAAGGGTTTTACACACAACAATAAAATATCACAACCATCATCAAATCAAGCACAACAATATCGATAAGCGGTATAATCCTATAGCGCTTATATTTCATTCAAAGATTCACAAGTAAATATGTAAATTTATCACAGATAAATAAATCACAATTCACATCACAGAACAATACATATCAGAGATATCAACCAATTGAAAGCATTCAATAGAATCCAGTCATCCATAAGTAAGGTCAATTAATCACCTAATTTATAATTTTTTTTTAGCAAAACTAGCCGGCTTTAGAGTGGGCCGTGCCACTGTATATAAAATGATCGAACAGGTGCTCTGCACATGCACAGAAGCAACTAAAAGGGTAGAAAACCCAAAATAAAATACAGAATAAAACACAGGAGATAGAAAAAGATGTCTATACTACTAACACCGCAAAACTAAGCATCCTCAGGAGAAGGAGAACTCTCACAGACAACAGCAAAGGCTGGACCAGGAACATGAGAGAATCCCGAAAATAGAGCAGCAAGATGCGGATCATAACCAACAGAATGAGGAGAGTAGATAAATTTCCTATCCCAAGTAACATCATAAAACTTACTTTTATTCTCCTCACCAATCTCCCCATCCCTAGTAAGACACAAACCATCACCCTCAATATGATAGATAAGACACCGACTCTCTACCAAAGTCTCACTAATAAAAGCATAAAAGATGTCCTTCTCAGGGGAATATCTCATATCAGAAGGAGCATGAACCCAAGCACGTTCATCAGAATTCCATGAAATAATATCAAACGAGGGAGGGGACTCCTCCAAGGCCGTGGGGGAAGAAACAAAAGCTGTGGCTATCTCCGGCGGAGGAGAGGAAAGAGCTACACAATCCAAATCAACAACAGGAGGTACAACAATGGGAGCAGTAGAAACAGGAGGCACCAATGCAGCATCGGTAGGGACAGCAGGAGTTACCTTAGGAACCCAAATCCGAGAAGGGGGACGAGGAAGAGGCGACCGAACAACTAGAGGAACAACCGATGAAGAACAAGAATCAGCTAGGTGGCCAAATGACTGACAAGATGAACAAATCTCAGGTTTCCAACTATAGCAAACTCTGACCTCAGCAACATGGCTCTCGTCTAATCTGACCAATAAAACACTAGGCAGCGGCTTGTCAGGAGAAATATCTATTAAAGCTTTGGCATAGACTAGCTTCTTCCTAGCAACAGTGTTTGCATCATAACAAATCACCTTGCCCACAAGACCAGCAAGCCAGTCAATACCAATAAGAGGCTGGAGAACAGATGGAATATGAGAAAAGTGAGCCTATACAGGAATAGAAAGCACTTGCTCCTTCGCACGATCCACAGAAGGACTCCAAGTAGTTATAATAAATGGCTTTCCATCAATAAGTATGGGGTCAGCTTCCAGAATTCGTTGTCGTTCATCACTTCGCGAAAATTTAAAAAAGAACACTTTGTTGTCAAAGTGGACACTCAGACCGCCTCTAGATTTCCATACAGAGCAGCACCTCGCCTTAACAAGATGAAAAGGTGGATTGGAGTCAATAAAAAAACCAACCAAGTGGTCTTTCCAAAATTCCACACCAGCATCAATAACAACCGAAGGCGGGATCATCACACCCTCAGACTCCACATTATCAAAGATGCGAGGAGAATACTTACCAGCATTATTAGGAAGCTTGGAAAACAAAGAAGTCCACTTCTGGACAGGTCGTGAGGGGGGAGCATTTGAAACTGCAGGATATAGTTTATTGGTTGAAACATTTCCTCAAACACCTGGAGTGCTAACAACCGTCGCCCCATCAGTAGAAGTGGAAGGACCCATAGCATCAGACAGTACAACACGTTGAATAGCAACCTCAACAATACCTTCATCACTCATACCCACACAAGACTGGGACCATGTATTCATTCCAACAGATGCCAAGAGGGGCGATAAAGGGTGCTTACCGCAAATCAATGGTCGGACAGGGGAATCCGAGGCAGCACTGTCGACATTCGAAATCAGACTCTCCAATGGGTTACCACTACTCAAAGGGGCAGTAGACTCAGCAAGCGCACGCAAAGCATGAACACGCACCAAAGGTTCAGACGACACACAACCCAAGCCAGAAGAAGTTACGCCAGAGTAAGAGAGTGAATGCTCTAGAACCGACGAGGTGGGAGGCTTCGGCATGGGAGAGACGAGGCGGAGAAGGAAATAGGAGAGAGGGGGACGAGACGAAGGATCAGTAAGGTGAGATAGGGAGGCCGGCAGTATTAGAGATCCACAATTTCAGGCACGCCATTTTCATTATCTTACTTAAACATGAAAAAGATTTTAAAGTTAATTAAACTTTTTAAAAAAATTAATAATTAACATTATCTTACTTAAACCTAATTTATAATTAATTTAAACAAAATAAATTAATTACCTAAGAATTAGTTTCTTAACCCTTATTAATTAACATTAATTAATTACAAACCATTTTATATAAATTAATGAAATTAATTAATCATCCTAAATTATCCATCTTAACTAATTAAACTTAATTAATTAATTATCCCTTAATTAATCACATGAATAAATTAACCTTAAGTTAATTACATAATTAATTAATCCTTAATTAATTACAGTAAGTAATTATTTTTCAATCATAAATTAATTAACCTTTAATCATTAAGTAATTCACCTTTAATCATTAATTAAATAATTTACCTTCGATCATTAATTAAATAATTTACCTTTAGTTATTTAATTATTCTCTAATTATTTCATTAAGTAATTAATCGTTAAGTAATTACACTTAATTACATACATTAGTTAATCAACCTTTAATTTAATTACATTAAGTAATTATTAATTTCACCCTTAATTAATTGATAATCCTATGATTAAGTACGTAAAATAATTAACCCTTTAAATAAAAATTAGTCTTTAATTATTACTTAATTAACCTTTAATGAAATAATTAAATTACAAATTTATGATCCTATATTTTCTTAGATAACCCATTTAACTTAATTAATTACATTAACAAATTCCATTTGAAAACGATTAGGAATCAAATTGATTAATCACTTAATATATACGTAATTATCTTAAAACCAAAATTTGATCTTTAAAACATTTAATCTTTGAAATAAATTTATTACTAAACCATAAATTAACTTAGATTCTTAAGTTAGTTAAGAACTAAAAACATTTTTATTTTTTGATCTACTTCTTAATTAAGCTATTTAATTTATTTAAAATGAGCTTAAGGATTTATTAATGAAAGTATATATATAAATGTATATATATATATATATATTAAAACATTTTAAACTTGATTAACTAAATTTACTATTGTTTTTAAATCTTGTTCATCTTCTTATGCTTATTAAAACTTGATTAAAACATTTACGTTATTTTATGACTTATTAATACTTGAAAACTTGATCAACTTTTATTTTAATAACCTGCTTAATTAAACACGAAACAAAATCCCGACCACACTCATAAAACACTCGAGTCATACCCTGAGTTTCACGAACATCACATTTCTTCGAGACCAACACCTTAAAAACATCGATCTAGACCCGAGCTACTTCATTCTTCCCTAAATAACACAAACACCCACACATGCTCACAACCTCGTGCACGTGTATGCCTGAGCCAACCACCTCCGATCGACCTCATTGCCTTCGGCAAGTCGACGATGACTCCCACGAGCTTCCTAATCACCCAGCACCCTCAAACTCGCCAAAATTTAAAATCGAGCAACTCGATTTCATATTGAAACAAAACAGATCACTAGAGACCTCGCCCGTCCACCCAAAGTCGCGCCTATGACCTACTCGATGATTCCTCCAGTTGCGATCAGTTCCGATCCATCATTGTTAACAAAATCGTCTCGTCTTCCTCGTCGAACAAAACTGTGTTAAAACCCTAAATCGATGAATCCATGCTGCGTCGATGATCAATAAACTCATCCATCATTTTTCCATCGAACGGCATCCTCCAAGCTATCTTCAACATAAAGCTTGACCCACGAAACGTCGCCGATCACCAGAAATTGATGAAAATGTCAATCCTGCTCATCTTACATTTTCTCACGATTTAATAAACAAAAAATCTTGAAATGATTCTGTAAAATCATTATTTTCAATTTCGAATCGAGTAATGAAATCGAAACATAAATTTATGATCATCAAATTTTAACATATACATGATTTTCACTGTGATTTCTTATTTTTGAAATAGTTACTCAATATAAATTCTAAAACCATTTTTACAATTGAGATCTTGTTAATCTGAACACATTTTATTTAAACATCAACCCTCAAAAAGATTACGGGATAAGATATTGAATTTTGAACTTAATTTGAAAACCTGTAACTAAGAACATAGTATGATTTTTATAAACACAGGCATGCACATCCAGTCATCACTAAATTCAAATAAAATACATCCGTATATACATGTAAACCACATTTACAATATAACAACATAGATTTATCAAGATCTACAACTAGATTTACGCTTTAAAAGGTTTAATTTACTCACTTGTTGATGATAACAGAGAAGAGAGCCTGGAGTTGCTTTGAATTTGATTTGAAGCTTTGAATTTGATTTTGAAGCTTTGAATTGGAAACTTGACTGTGTTTGATCTATACGTGATTTGATTCAGTTTGAAGTCTGATCAGGTTGAACATATGAAGTTGTTTGATTTGAATTACAATTTGAATCGGTTTAAGCTTTGAAGTTGTTGATGTTTGAGGTGCTTCAGTTTTGAAATTTGGAAGAGACTGTATGTTCGTTTTTTCTTTTGATTTGGATCTTGTTTCCAGGTTTTTGAAATTATGAAAGAAAAATATGAAGCCCGGTTTCCTTTCCTTAATATATGTTAATTAAAATTTGGTTTAAAATAAAACATACATTTGCCACTTGTTAATACAAGCTTACACTTGTTAATGCTTAAAATCCTTAACCTACACTTGTAATTACATGTAGTCTCAAACTTACAAATGTTCAAACGCAAACATTTTATGTTTAAACCCTTTATTTAATTTTTATTTAATTTTTATATTTACATATGTTTATGTTTAAATATGTTTTTATGCATTTATTTTATTAACTTTTATATTTGTATATACACAAACTACTTTTATCTCAAGTATAATTTTAAAAAGAAAATATTTTAAACCCTTTTTATTAAATCTTATTTTAATTAAATATCTATTTTCTTCTACAACTATTTATATAACCTTAAGAAAAATGATTTTTAAACTAATTATACATTAATAAGTAATCACACACACACACACACACACACACACACACACACACACATATACATACAAGAATTTAACTTAAAATAGCCTATTGAAAATTATTATATTAATCTCAAATCATAACTTCCAAATACATATATTACACATATATATATTATAATTAGAAAACGCATTTTATTAATCTCAAAATATAGAGTATTTAAATTCAATTTTTTTCAAAAATATTTATTTTTTGAGTTTCAAATTCAAAATTCAATTTAAAATCAATTTGTATACATATATATAAATAAACAACATATATTATTTATTTTGGAAAATTTTTAATTCAAATTACGATCTATTTATATAAATAAACCGATACATATCTTATTTAATTTGAAAAAAATTCTAATTAATTTACAATTAAATCCAAAATTTTATGTTAATTACCAAACTAAATTTGACTGAAAACCATGATCGTTACAGAGAATATCCAAGAAAGGTAAGTTGCTCAAAACCGAGAGTACAACAAGAAGGAAAAAATTGAAGATTTTTGAATGGCATTATCGATTGACTTTCAAGAGGAGAAACGCAAGAAACATTAAGATGAATTAAAGAAATTGAAGACATTAAAGCTGGCAGAGATGAAGCGGAGCCGAATAAAGCAAAGAAGGGGCAAGAAATTCATTCCATAAAAGTATTTATCACTTGCTAAATCCTAAGTTAGAATTTGAAATGATACTATTACGGGAAATAACATGAACATCGAGAAGTTTTGGCAAAAGTTTATCAACTACTATAATATCCTAGAAGCAATAAAAAGTACTTTGTTTTCATTGGAAGGAGGATATCGAGTAATGATCCTCCCATGCCAAAACCTTTTAGCAATATTATCTAGGGAAGAAGAAAAACGAAGAAGCAATGTTTCCCTTTCCAAGTTATAAGTATGCATATCATTTTAATCTCAAATTTTGGGATCATGTCATTTATCCATATATCTTGGTTTTTAAATGGATTAAAGAAGCTTGTAAATCCTACCAAGCTCAGTATGGCTACCTCGTTAAGCATGCTTTGAACTGCTTGCGACTGTCTAAAGTCGAATCACTAAAACAACTTCATCCATAAGAAACAGAATAAGGCAAGAATAATGAACTGCTCCGATTCCAGTCTAGGTAGTTAGCCAACTTCTCATGAAATATCACTGCTATTTGGAAATGTAAATGGTATTTCGCTTAAAAGAAACAATCTATTCAATAAGAGCAATGAAACTGTAACGACCCGCAAATCCATACCCCTTAAGTCAACACTATTCTACGTCCATCGACTCAAGTTGAACACAAATACGAACCATTAGCATTAAAGAAGAAGAGGTAGAAGAAGAAGACAGAAAACAATATCAGAATCTAACCATCACAGCGAAATAAAATATAATAGATAATCAATTATCTTTACACAAAAGAAAACTACATCTGTTTATACATACATCATCAGAGTACATCATCAATAACATACAACTGGATACACAGCGGAATAATAATCAAATACGGAAGTACGTATCGCCATCCATGTAACAACCTGCATATTTATCGATTTTATATTTAAATATTTATTTAAATATTTTATCATTCGTCGGATTTTGGTCCGAAAAGCTACTTTTTGCAAACATCCGAATTAGGACTCGAGACCACTTCCATTGAGTTCAAAATGCCGTTTGCGACCTTTTTGAGTATAAGCTTCGATATGTTTGGAGAAAGTTGATTTTTGCTACTTTTTCCCGCTTAGGGCTTTGGTTTGGGCAGAGCCAATTAACCACTTACTAACTCAGTCCCAATCCCCCTCTCCTCTTCATTACTTCATTCTAACTCCTCAAACTCAAGCTCCAACTGAAAATGGTGGAGAGGAAAGGGAATTAGAAACTCCAAGCCCTAGTTCCTCTTGCTAGCTCAAGTTCTTGCTCCAAAATCAAAGAGAACCCATTGGTAAGCTCCTCTTCTTCTTCTCCAACTCATTCTCTCATTGATTTCATAAATTTCCTAAACCTAACTTTGGGAAATGTTTCTCTTTTTAGCATAGATTCAAGCTTCTAGAGTTCGATTTGAAGAGTGGTTGATTCCCCTTTGCTTTCAAGCTTCATCTTCATAAATTTTAGTGCAAAGGTGAGATTTTTAATCTCACATCTACGCTTATAACTCTCTTCTATTGTTAGGTATGAATTCCTAACACTTATTCATGTGCATTTGATTTTGATTTGGATTGCTTTTGTGAATACTCCAATTTTTAGTGTTTTGAGTTCAATTCGTTAAAAATCCTAACTTTGATGTTTGAACATGTTTTTGGTGATGCATCGAGGAGCTTATAGGGCCGGGTAGTCGATTGGCATAAACCCTTAGCGCCGTTGCTCGTGCGATTGCAATTTGGTCGGGATTTGCACCTCCTTTGAAATAGGGTAGGAAGTGCAAGTATACAGGTTCGGCCGATCGAGCCCCCTGGGCCGGTCGACCGACCTGTAGTCCAGGCACTTCCTGCCTCTGTTTGGAAGTGCTGGTTACAGGCTTCGGCCGACCGAGCCCCCTGGGCCGGTCGACCGACCTGGTGCCCCGAGCACTTCCAACCTATGGTTCGGTCGACCGACTCAGGGAGTCCGGTCGACCGACCTGCTACTATTTGCCAGATTAGCCTATATTGCTAATTCGTTTGAATATCCAACTTTAATCGATTCGTGTTGTCTCCCTTTTGTTGTTGTCATTTATTATCGACTTTGATGACCTTTTCTTTGGGAATTTTAGATATATCCACTTTGATGGATTTTATATCGATTTCTTTGGATTTTATTCACGTCTTCGAATGTGAATTTGTATGCCCGATTGTTTCAACAATCACTTCTATGATTTGTCACTTTAAAATATAAAGGTTTTCTATACTAGTAGTAAATATCAAAACTCTTTCTTCAAATGATTTCAACACTATTTTATTACAAAGCTCATTTTCTCAAACCGATTTCCAATCTATTAGTATATACAAACCTTTACCTCACTCGTATGAGGAATCTAATTAAACGATTTAGTAAAACAAGTGGTATGAAACGCTTGCGTTTACTTCGTCGGTTAATTCTTGGACTTGTTCGATTGAATCTCCTATGTTAATTTTCAAGTGGAGATCTACAATTTGTTCGTAAATATTTAAGTTAAGCTAGTGGTTATGGGACATGAAGCTAAGCTCATATATTTACTAGCTTACTGTAATCGACACTTCTCTTTGATCATGACGATCATTTTATGTTTTAGACTAGCATTGAGCAATATCTAAGAGATTTTGGTTCATCGGATGTCTCGCTGTACGCCGTCGTTGTTCCCTTTGATTGTGTTTTGGTTCATCGGATGTCTCGCTGTACGACGTCGTTGTTCCCTTTGATTGTGTTTTGGTTCATCGGATGTCTCGTTGTACGACGTCGTTGTTCCCTTTGATTGTGTTTTGGTTCATCGGATGTCTCGCTGTACGACGTCGTTGTTCCCTTTGATTGTGTTTTGGTTCATCGGATGTCTCGCTGTACGACGTCGTTGTTCCCTTTGATTGTGTTTTGGTTCATCGGATGTCTCGCTGTACGACGTCGTTGTTCCCTTTGATTGTGTTTTGGTTCATCGGATGTCTCGCTGTACGACGTCGTTGTTCCCTTTGATTGTGATTTGGTTCATCGGATGTCTCGCTGTACGACGTCGTTGTTCTCTTTGATTGTGATTTCTGGATTTCGCGTGTTGAATTCTGGAATTTATGTTTCACCAACTTTTACGATTGGCATTGCTATATATGTCATTTATTGTGGCTTGGTGAATGAAATTAGGAGTATGACATTCCTTTATATCTTGAGTAGATTATTGTGATATTGATTAATCTCTTGTTGATTTTCAATTACTTATTTATCACAGCTCGGCATTGTGATTATTATATGTTTATGTCATATCTCTTATTATATATCACTTCATCTGATATTTATAGCTAGACTGATCCGTTTATTATTTTCTTATTAAATAATACTCGGGTCAGACTGAGATTTTACAGGTGCTTCTGCTTGACTCCTTATCGGACTTTCATCTGATCTTTTGGCTAACTACTTAAGTTTAGTAGTTTTTTTGTTGTATACATTTAAGATATAGACTTCTTGATGTATACATATTTTTGTCTAGCACTTGTATCTATTCCTTTGTATTATTGTGGATCTTTTTGACCACTACTCTGACGAACACTTTCATGTGTTATATTCATATCTATTTCCGCCTTTGTGATATGAATTGTCTGTGACTGATTTATGTTATGTTTATTTCTATATTTGTTTCCGAAGATATTATAGCCACCGTGTGATGTCTTTGAGTTTGTGTCGGCATGTCGGATTTCAACTTGAAAAGAATTGCATGCTATACTATCTGACATATCGATGCTCGCACAAAGCAATTACACGGATGGTCGCTCCTCAACAGCCTTATTCTCCGTGCTAGTTGACAGCATTCACCGTAATGTTCTTGGCTAGCGTGGGTATAGAGGTGGGGCGTCACAGCTTGGTATCAGAGCCAAACTTTGGAACAATATGGAATAATATAACAAGGATCATCGTCCTAAGTCCATCTTAGAAGTCGTGCTTTAGGATTTAATTCGTGTCCTCGTACCGATTCATCCTATTTTCCTTTATGGTTCCTTGTTTTATCTATCAAGAATTGCTTGATATTTATCTTGAGAATAACTTTTTCCTCTTCTTTCTTTCTTTCTTAAAGAAGAGAAATGGTTAGACCTGGCCGTTCCAGCGCCGGTCAATCTAGTGCTACTCCCCAAGATGGAGTTTTTATGTCTGCCCAGCAGCTTTTAGATCTTGTTAAGAACGCTCAAGCTGTCGGACCCAATCCAGAGCCTACTCATCCTAGATCCGGTTTTGCACGCCTATGCAGAGACTATACCGATTTGGGTGGAAGGCCATTCACAGGATCCGAGAGCGTTATAGAAATTCAAGCTTGGCTCAAATCATGCGATCACATCTTTTCTCGCATGAACCTTATTGATCTACATCGAGTCCAAGTGGCTTCAAGCATGCTCCAAGAAAGAGCATTAGATTGGTATGAGCTTTTAATTTCTGAAATCGTTGAAGCGGATCTCACTTGGGAGCAATTCCGAGAAAGATTCGAATTGAAATTTGTGCCGGAGGCTGAGAAAGTAACTTTAGCCCCGCGTTTCATTGACCTTGTTCAAGGTGAATCTTCTGTGACAGACTATGTCGCATCTTTCGAATCTCTGTCCAAATACGGGGTTGAATACATCAACACCCCAATAAAGAAAAATCAGAGATTCGTCTATGGCTTGAATAAGAATCTTAAGAAGCCATTACACCTGAAACTTGAGGTTTCATTTGATCAGCTTATTGATATCGCTCTTCGTCTTGAAGAGGCCGATAGAGAAAGCGATATTGAAGTTGTGCGTGCCAAAAGAACTTCAACAACAACATGAAGAGGCCTATTAAATTCGAAGGTCCCAATCCCATCAAGAAAGGGAAGCAACAAACTCCGGTAGCAAAGTCTCCTATCTCTAGTCGGGGACGATGCTACAATTGTGGTTCCACGGACCACTATGCAAAGGAGTGCCCGAAAACTCTCTTTTGCCGTTATTGCAAAAGTTCGGGTCATCTTATATCTACATGTCCCATTCTTCAAAGCAGGAGAGAGGGAGAGCTGAATATTGTGCGAGCTCCTGGTAACACTTCTCGTGGTCAAGGTATTTTTCACTCAATCCTTGATGGCATTGTTTTATTTCCTGGTCTTCTTAGTTGAGTTCTTTTTTATATAGGTTTCATCTCACTATTTTATATCAAAAGAACTTGTTAATTCTTTTTCTTTAAATATTTTGGGCTTGATGACTTCTTTGAGAGTTGTGAATCCGGATGGATCCGCAACACTCAATTTGCTTTTTATTGATGTCGAAATTATTTTATGAGACTTTTCTTTCTGAGCCGATATTTTTACTTAGGCTTCGGAATTGATTTTTTGAAAGGATCGACTTAATCATTGTGAAGCCCATATCCTATTTTTCGAGTGGACTATTCATCTTCGACATTTCAATCTGTTAAGCAGATTTCTATTTTTCCTTTATGATTTTGCTTCCAACTTGATGGCATCATTTTATTCCTTAATCCCACTTATAAGGAAAGTGTTATTTCTCTCATTCATGTAGTTTGAGAAATTTTCCGATATTTTTGAGTTTGTCTTAGGATTATCACCTAAGAAATCTTTTGTGTGGTGTTAAGGTCTTTTCAGTTTGACTTTACCACCGGTTTTCATTTGCTACGAGTTGCGGAAGTTAGCATTCCACTTACCGCATTCCGCACTCATTATGATTCTTATGAATGACTTATTATGTCATTCAAATTGTCCAGCTTGTTTCATCCATTTTATAAATCGAATATTCTATGAATATTTCGATGAGACTATTCTTGTATTTACTGATTTTGGATGAAAATAGTAATTTAAAATTTTGCAAATCTTTTTCATAAGATTTATTTATAAGTAAAACTGGATTTTGTTCTTGAAACGAACAAAGAATATTCTTAAAACTTTTTAAGAGATTTATTTATCCTATAAAAGATGATTTTGTGACTGTATTGCCCGTTGAGTGCTTTAAGAATTTTGGTTGATGCGCTTGATCATCGTTATCGATAGGAATTTCCTAAACGCTTTGATGAGACAATCAGACACAGTATATTGACTTGAAAATAGTAATTTTTTCTAGAAAGACTATTACATAATGATAAATGTAATTTTGAAAGTTTTAACTTTTCAGGAAAGAAGATTATTTAAAAGAATTCTTCCTTTCATTACTCTTATTCTTGTGATTCCTGGAGGGGAACCAAGACTTTGCTATTTGTACCGATACTAGTCGTATTGGTTGGGATGCCGTTCTCTTGCAAAGGAGAACGTGCTATCACTTGTGCTTCTAAATCATTATAGCTTATCGAGACTAGATATGCCATTCATGATCTAGTGCTCTCGGCTATTGTTTTAGCTTTTGGAATTTGGCATCATCATATTTGGATGAGAAATTTGTTCTCTACCTCGATCATAAATCTTTGGAATATTTATGTTCTCTTAAGGAACTGCATGTTGACTCGAGTTCCTAGCATCTTATGATCTTGATATTCTTTTTATTCCGGAAGGGAAATCGTGTTGCCAATGCGCTTTGTCGTAAGCAACAAGTGGTTGATTCTTTGATGATGTCTGAATGGAATTATCTTTTCATCAAGTTCATCGGACGTTTTTGATATACATCATTTTATTGAGTTTTATCTCATTCCTTTTATGGACTAGTGTCCGATGTTCTTTTATGGTGTTTGATTCATTGGATGTACCGTTTGTACTACATCAATGTTTTTTCTCTTTGGATTCATTGGATGTACCGTTTGTATTACATCAACGATACGCTTTTGATACATTGGATGTACCGTTTGTACTACATCAATGTCTTTGTTTTGGTTCATTGGGCGGTTTTTGTACTACGCTGATGTCCTAAATTATTTGAGTTTCTAGTTCCTCGGGCGTACCGTTTTTGTACTACGCCGTTGCACCAGCTCAATTTTCTGCTATTCTTGACGTTCTCCACGTCTTTTATCTACGGAAATGCTTTTATGTTTCCGGTTTTATTCTTGTGCCTGGTGATATCGTGGATATTGAAGTTTCACCAGATTTGATTTATGAGCAACATTCCATTCGCATCATTGCTTTGGAGGTTGAGCGCCTTCGATATAAAGATATTCTCTTTGATAGAAGTTCAATGGTTATCAAATCCTAAGGATTTCTCATGTGAAATCTTGAGAATTCATCGAACGAAAACTTTCGGATTTACTCCTTCGTGCTCTTTATGGTGAACTTCTTGATTCAAATTTTCTTTTGTGTTAATATGCTTCTATGGTGGTTATTCTTATATTTCCTTCTTAATTATTGCGAGGACGCAATTTCTTTAAGGAGGGAAGTCTGTAACAACCCGCATATTTATCGATTTTATATTAAAATATTTTATCGTTCGTCGGATTTTGGTCCGAAAAGCTACTTTTTGCAAACAGCCGAATTAGGACTCGAGACCACTTCCATTGAGTTCAAAATGCCGTTTGCGACCTTTTTGAGTATAAGCTTCGACATGTTTGGAGAAAGTTGATTTTTGCTACTTTTTCCCGCTTAGGGCTTTGGTTTGGGCTGAGCCAATTAACCACTTACTAACTCAGTCCCAATCCCCCTCTCCTCTTCATTACTTCATTCTAACTCCTCAAACTCAAGCTCCAACTGAAAATGGTGGAGAGGAAAGGGAATTAGAAACTCCAAGCCCTAGTTCCTCTTGCTAGCTCAAGTTCTTGTTCCAAAATCAAAGGGAACCCATTGGTAAGCTCCTCTTCTTCTTCTCCAACTAATTCTCTCATTGATTTCAGAAATTTCCTAAACCTAACTTTGGGAAATGTTTCTCTTTTTAGCTTAGATTCAAACTTCTAGAGTTGGATTTGAAGAGTGGTTGATTCCCCTTTGCTTTCAAGCTTCATCTTCATAAATTTTAGTGCAAAGGTGAGATTTTTAATCTCACATCTACGCTTATAATTCTCTTCTATTGTTAGGTATGACTTCCTAAAACTTATTCATGTGCATTTGATTTTGATTTGGATTGCTTTTGTGAATATTCCAATTTTTAGTGTTTTTGAGTTCAATTCGTTAAAAATCCTAACTTTGATGTTTGAACATGTTTTTGGTGATGCATCGAGGAGCTTATAGGGCCGGGTAGTCGATTGGCATAAACCCTTAGCGCCGTTGCTCGTGCGATTGCAATTTGGTCGGGATTTGCACCTCCTTTGAAATAGGGTAGGAAGTGCAAGTATACAGGTTCGGCCGACCGAGCCCCCTGGGCCGGTCGACCGACCTGTAGTCCAGGCACTTCCTGCCTCTGTTTGGAAGTGCTGGTTACAGGCTTCGGCCGACCGAGCCCCCTGGGCCGGTCGACCGACCTGGTGCCCCGAGCACTTCCAACCTATGGTTCGGTCGACCGACTCAGGGAGTCCGGTCGACCGACCTGCTACTATTTGCCAGATTAGCCTATATTGTTAATTCGTTTGAATATCCAACTTTAATCGATTCGTGTTGTCTCCCTTTTGTTGTTGTCATTTATTATCGACTTTGATGACCTTTTCTTTGGGAATTTTAGATATATCCACTTTGATGGATTTTATATCGATTTCTTTGGATTTTATTCACGTCTTCGAATGTGAATTTGTATGCCCGATTGTTTCAACAATCACTTCTATGATTTGTCACTTTAAAATATAAAGGTTTTCTATACTAGTTGTAAATATCAAAACTCTTTCTTCAAATGATTTCAACACTATTTTATTACAAAGCTCGTTTTCTCAAACCGATTTCCAATCTATTAGTATATACAAACCTTTACCTCACTCGTATGAGAAATCTAATTAAACGATTTAGTAAAACAAGTGGTATGAAACGCTTGCGTTTACTTCATCGGTTAATTCTTGGACTTGTTCGATTGAATCTCCTGTGACAATTTTCTAGTGGAGATCTATAATTTGTTCGTAAATATTTAAGTTAAGCTAGTGGTTATGGGACATGAAGCTAAGCTCATATATTTACTAGCTTACTGTAATCGACACTTCTCTTTGATCATGACGATCATTTTATGTTTTAGACTAGCATTGAGCAATGTCTTAGAGATTTTGGTTCATCGGATGTCTCGCTGTACGACGTCGTTGTTCCCTTTGATTGTGTTTTGGTTCATTGGATGTCTCGCTGTACGACGTCGTTGTTCCCTTTGATTGTGTTTTGGTTCATCGGATGTCTCGCTGTACGACGTCATTGTTCCCTTTGATTGTGTTTTGGTTCATTGGATGTCTCGCTGTACGACGTCGTTGTTCCATTTGATTGTGTTTTGGTTCATCGGATGTCTCAATGTACGACGTCGTTGTTCCCTTTGATTGTGTTTTGGTTCATCGGATGTCTCGCTGTACGACGTCGTTGTTCCCTTTGATTGTGTTTTGGTTCATCGGATGTCTCGCTGTACGACGTCGTTGTTCCCTTTGATTGTGTTTTGGTTCATCGGATGTCTCGCTGTACGACGTCGTTGTTCCCTTGATTGTGTTTTGGTTCATCGGATGTCTCGCTGTACGACGTCGTTGTTCCCTTTGATTGTGATTTGGTTCATCGGATGTCTCGCTGTACGACGTCGTTGTTCCCTTTGATTGTGATTTCTGGATTTCGTGTGTTGAATTCTGGAATTTATGTTTCACCAACTTTTACGATTGGCATTGCTATATATGTCATTTATTGTGGCTTGGTGAATGAAATTAGGAGTATGACATTCCTTTATATCTTGAGTAGATTATTGTGATATTGATTAATCTCTTGTTGATTTTCAATTACTTATTTATCACAGCTCGGCATTGTGATTATTATATGTTTATGTCATATCTCTTATTATATATCACTTCATATGATATTTATAGCTAGACTGATCCGTTTATTATTTTCTTATTAAATAATACTCGGGTCAGACTGAGATTTTACAGGTGCTTCTGCTTGACTCCTTATCGGACTTTCATCTGATCTTTTGGCTAACTACTTAAGTTTAGTAGTTTTTTTGTTGTATACATTTAAGATATAGACTTCTTGATGTATACATATTTTTGTCTAGCACTTGTATCTATTCCTTTGTATTATTGTGGATCTTTTTGACCACTACTCTGACGAACACTTTCATGTGTTATATTCATATCTATTTCCGCCTTTGTGATATGAATTGTCTGTGACTGATTTATGTTATGTTTATTTCTATATTTGTTTCCGACGATATTATAGCCACCGTGTGATATCTTTGAGTTTGTGTCAACATGTCGGATTTCCACTTGAAAAGAATTGCATGCTATACTATCTGACATATCGATGCTCGCACAAAGCAATTACACGGATGGCCGCTCCTCAACAGCCTTATTCTCCGTGCTAGTTGACAGCATTCATCGTAATGTTCTTGGCTAGCGTGGGTATAGAGGTGGGGCGTCACCATCCAGCTCGTCCCCTGAGCTCCACAGCATCATATCATGTATTCTATAATACTCGGTCTGACCCGAACCTTATAGTTAAATAACACCCGAGTCGGTCTGGAATACCAGCGTGAGAAATCACACTCAAATTGATTATTAAAGTTTCAAAATCCTTTGAAAACAAAAGCATCTCGTGAGACCACGCCACAAATAAACATGTCGGGTTTTTACCTTACGATAGCTAAAAGACTTTCTATTAAAATCCTTTGATATTATAATAGGGTCAATACACAAATACTTATTAAAATAGCCGAATTTGTCACATCTATTAAATTCCAGCTACTAGCCACAGAGTGGGTAATACAAATAAAACTCGTAAAAGGCGCGTAGGGAGGATGGATTTCTAACTAATGACTAGGCATTGGGGTACCACCTGTCACAGTACCTGGTCTAGTTCAACGTGCCAAGGAGCCACCCTAACTCCCCTGCAACACAAGGCCCGGACTATCACTTACTGGATAATCCTGAGTAAGATCACCCCACGGTTGGGATCAGCAATCGCACCACTAAGCCGAAATAAAAGGGACATCTAGACAGGGATGACCTTACCCGAAAATGGGTGCTGCCCACCAAGCCTTGCTGCATAACCCTCGATTTTCAATCATTCCCGGTTGATGATGCTTGAGGCTAAGCGTTACCTTTTAGCACATATCCCTTAGAATGCCCATCGTCCACCTAACGATGTTCCGAAAGCATTCATCCATACAAGTCCGTCCCGGGTTCGAACGAAACCGAAGGCACTACTACTACTACTACATCCACTTTGGAAATATCCTCAGAATTAGTAGCGACTAGCCCTTGCACTTCACTGCTCCATCTTCGAATCCAAACTCGTTTTTCCACCATACGTACAAACAGGATCGAAGTGGTTTTCGAGAAATAAATCTCGATCCCGGTCTCTTCGAAACTATGAGCGCATTTGGCCAATATTGATAATCGGTTATTTAACTATCAATTAACATTCACAATAACTGTCAAACAATGAATAATTTCCCAAATTATTTATTTATCTCAAATTATCTTCGCAAGATATTTCCATTTCAACCCTTTTGAAAATAGTTTTCAAACTATCTTCCTTTTTATAGAATAAATTTCCCAAATATTTCTATTTCCACTGAAATCACCAAGCACAAAACTTTAGATTTTTAAAATAATTTAAAATGCATTACTTTGAAATATACTTTAAAACATTTAAGTTAAAAACTACTTCAATAATTTGTTAAAAATATATACTATATGAATATTTGAAAATAAGGTTACTTTATAAAATATAAAACTAGGTTTTCACTCTTTAAAACAAAATACTACGCCACCTTTTAAATAATTACTACGATAATAGATTTGAAAAAATATTTACTTTTTAGAATTTAGAAATAATAAATTCCTAAAACATTCTTTTTAAAACAACATTACAACTTTTATCTTATATTTAAAAATTTACTTTGAACGTACTTGGCTATTCAGAGAAATATACTTCTCTTCACATTCTCCTTTAAATTTCCAATTTCAAACACTTGAATCAATTTCCAAATTGGTTTCCAATTTACTCCCTTTTATTCCAAAATCCATTAATTTCAGATTTTATTCCTTAATTATGATTTAAAATACTTTTAACTGAAAATACCAATTTTAGATTTCTCAAATTACTTCTTAATCCTTTTAAATAAATTTAAACTTTAAATTTAAAAATAATTCTTTATTCCTTTAAAATAATATTACTTAATTTTACAATTCATTAATTTCTGTTTATTCAAAATCTTTTTTTTCTTTTCATACTCGAAGTTATTTATTAGTATTTTAATATCACTTCCATTTCTTTTCAATTCATTCTTAATTTATTCAAATTTTCTACAATTATTTCGCTTACAAAATCACTTCTTTTATTTTCTTTCCACAATCCAATTTCTATATTTTTGGTAATTCATTATACTCAAATATATTCAATCAAACCGTAGCATTCAATATTCCAATATAATTCATCATAGAATATCAAATAATCACAACAGAGAATATTAAATAATTTAAATAAATGTTGAGAGGGATCCAGTTGGATCCCTCCAACTTGTTTACTCTGCATCCACATACGTTAGCACAACATAAATACCAATTCCACTTCGAGGTGAAATATCGCGGTATATGGGATTAATATAAATCATCCGCTATTATACGGCGCATAGGGTCTCATCCGCTACATAATGCGGGAAATCAAACATTTCAAGATATACTATATACTCTATATATAATATAACACACCAAATCTAATAAATCAATTACTTAAATTTTACCATTTAAATTAAAATTCAGCTGAGTGAGATTAACTCACCTTTGATTTTTAATTTGCACTCCACTTCAATACTGCCTTGGTTTTATCGACTTTTGACCTTGAATAAATATTAGATGATTTTATGAATATTCGAACAAATTGAACCGTTAATCTCATTTAATAAATTGTTCCACTAATGATTTTACTTTAATTATTCCCCTTTAAGAAAAATCTTTTAGTAACTAAAATGATAAAATAAGTTAATTAACCAAATTAATCACCATATAATTAGGTTTCAGTTTTCATTCGCCTCTTTTTTTATACACGAACGATTTTGAGCAGAACCCCTTGGAGGCTCGAGATATATAATTACCAATGTAACTGCGTGTTGAGGAAGACAATGGTTTTAAATTAAAAATTCATTTATTCACTTCAAGTCAAAAATCAAAATGTCCCGTTAGAAAAAAGGTGATGGACGTGATTATTGCATGCTCAACTATGCTAGGTCATAGGTAAAAATGTAGAAGAGAAGACAGGCTTTAACAGTCGATCAATATATATTTTAAATTTAAAATTAAACCGTCTTGAACTCGTAGCTACGAATCTTGACATCCTATCGAGGGGTGTCGCCAGGCGTTTGTAAAGTTATACCCCTATTCCGAACGAAATGAAAAAGGTTTCGAGTCCCAATTCGATCGTATGGAGAAGATAGCTTTTTAGATCAGTTATTATATTAAATTTCGATTTAAATTTAAGCGTGTTTATATATCGTACACTCACACAACAACTCCAAATACTACGAAAATTGAAATCCGATAATAATTCAGTATTACGGATCCATTGGCACTGATTTCGTCGAATTCAAAGACTGTGCCTTGGAAGGCTGTTTTTAAATATCGATTTAAACGATAAAATTTCAGAACTGAACAAATCAGTGTTACATTCAATTTTAAAAATTTTATTATCCTCAACACTGTCAATATAAATTTTACAAGCCTTCAAATTATTTTTAACAAGCTTAAAACTGAAGATTCAACATTTTATCCAACTTCAACCTATTTAATTTAATCTAATCACTAAATTACCCAACAAATGATGATATTTGAATTCAAGTTAAAAGTTAACTTTTAAATATTTAAAATCAATTAAATATTCCAATTTCAAATGCTCAAAAATTCCGGGTCGTCACATTCCTCCCCCCTCAAAAGAATTTCGTCTCCGAAATTACTAATTAGGAAGAATGGTCCAATACCCATTACTATTTTCCCAAAACCAAATAATTTTATCAACTTGCCATAACATATCTTTTATTAAAGACCCACTATTACTTCAAATAACTTCCGAAAAACTGCCGCAGTTTTCAAATAACTTTACTTATTCAACCATTCAAATTTAAATTATCTCAATTTTCTGAAAAAATTTCTAATTCTCTAAATTTTCGAAAAATTTCGCCAACGTCTCCTTTGCACGGCTAGCTCGGTACAACTACAAAAGGCCTATATGGGCTTCCAAATTCCAAAAGAAAACAAAAAGCCAAGTGGCTAGATCAAAAACCCAATCAAATTTCATACAAAAATTTAAACACATAACTTTTTGTCAAGCAATTCAAATTTATCTTCTGAAATCAGAACCAATTTTCTTTTCCCTTTATAATACATGCATACTCTATTTGTTGATACGCTATATTTTGATCAATGACAATGTGCTTCAACAAAAAGGAAGAGATACGTGCAAAGCTAAAGGAAGGACTATGAAGACCAAGGATATCATGAGTACTAATTATATATAGGTCTTAGTCTTACTTTTATTGTTAAAATCTATCCTCAAGAAGCTTGCACAAACACAAGAAAACATTTCATAATTTAATATTTTATTTAAGTGTTCACTGTGCAGAAACTACCAGTTCGGTCGACTGAACAGGAAATTTCAGTCGACCGAAGCTGTTACAGAATTACAACATGCACAGTTTCAGTCGACTGAAATTCCCTGTTTAGTCGACTGAATTCAAACCTGCGAATTTTTTATGAAAAGGCACCTTGTTCTTCCCAGGAGTTGCAACCATTCTCCATTGGTAATGGATGCATCTCTTGCCTGGATATTTTGCAAATAGATACACTCTTCTACACCTATATATACATGATTCTATCATTTGCAAATTACGAATTCTAATTGCTTTAATCTCTCTATTATCTTGATCATATTTTCAGATTTCTTAAGTTTTCAAAAGTAATCACAAACCACTTCAATTGCTTTAATCTCTAATATATCTTAAATACTCTTTTGATTCATAGCAATTTATATTTCCTAAATCTTCATAAACACATTTCATATTCTTGAGGATAAGATTATAGGAAAGTTGTACTCAATTAGACTCATTAGTGTTATCAAGAACACAACAAGTCAAAAATACTCTTTGTATCTAGTTGAAGTCCTCTTCGGTAGTTGAGGCAAGAAATCCCATTCGGTTGTTTTACTAGTATTAGAAATCCCATTTGTATCTAGTCAAAGAGACACGTGAAAATCAGAACAAAGCTAAATTTGGAAGAGATATGTTAAAAGACAAAAGAAATATTGGAAGAAGAACTTGAAAATTTTCAAGAATCTCTCTCAAACTCAGATAGTCAACTTTTACTTTTGAGCTAAGAAATTGAAACTCAAAAGACAAAGAATGATGAAATTATTTTTGAAAATCACAATTTAAAAAATAAACTAAAACAAGTTGAATTAAAAAATACTAGTCTTCAAATTAAATTAGATAACATTACTAAAAATGTTTCTAATTTTAATAAGGGAAGAGAAAATTTATCTAAAATTCTCGAAAATTCTCAATCCTCTTCAAACAAAAATGGATTAGGTTTTAAAAAGGAATCAAAAATTCTTCCAAAGAAAATGCTAATTTAAAGAAGGAAGAAAATTCAAAACATAGTATAGTATCGAAAAATAACATACCAAGACACACTAAAAAGAAAAAGGAAATCAAAATATGGGTTTCGAAAATAAACAATAATTTAATTCGGAACAAACATATAATTTCCTTTATAGAAACAGTTCACAAAAATAGTAATTATCTTTATAAAAGGGATACTAAATCCACTTGGGTTTGGTTTCCTAAGATCTAACTCTTAGGACCCTATTAAAAGGTGGGTACCAATATATTTATTAATATTTTTTGCAGGTCCCACTCAAGAAAAGAAAATGGATTTTGGATAGTGGTCGCTCAAAGCACATGACCGGAGATAAAGAAATGCTTACAAATATTTCATACTTTGATGGTGGCTCTGTTACCTTCGAAGATAACTCAAAAGGTTTCATCATTAACAAAGGAGATGTGTGCAACTACGGTATATCAAATTTACCCCTTAGTACAAATGTTTCTTTAGTTAAAAACTTGAAACATAATTTATTAGGCATAAGTCAACTATGCGACAAAAGTTTTAAAATAACTTTTTCTGAAAATAAATGTTGTATTTTTGATCAAAATCAAAATCTTACTTTTGAAGGAAAGAGAGATAGAAATATTTATGTTTTAAACATGAAAATTAATAATAATAAAGATATGTGTTTAATGGTCAAACATAATGATCCTTGGTTATGGCATAAAAGATTTTGTCATATTAATTTTAAATCTATTCAAAAACTTTCAAAAAATGAACAAGTCAAAGGCTTACCAAAAATAAATTTTAAAATAAATAATATTTGCGATGATTGTCAATTAGGAAAATTAACTAAATCATCTTTTAAATCTAAGAAAGTTATTTCAACTTTACAACCATTAGAATTATAACATATGGATTTATTCGGACCAACACATGTTCAATCTATTAACCATAGTCGATATGTTTTTGTAATAGTTGATGATTTCTCAAGATATACATGGATGATATTTATGAAAAACAAAAGTGATACGTTTGATTATTTCAAAAATTTTGTTAAAAAAATTCAAAATATTAAGAATTTAAAAGTCTAAAATATAAGGAGCGGTCATGGAGGCGAATTTGAAAATGAATCATTTGAATTATTTTGTAAAAAGAAAGGAATTATCAATTTAGAATATATTTCTACCGAAAATCAAATTGTCGATATATATACTAAACCATTACTAGAAAACTCATTTATAAAATTACGAAGAGAATTAGGAATAATATCTTTCAAAGATACTTAATAACAAGAATTATAATGGTAAGGAATATAATACATTAGTAATATATCTCATACTTTAATTAGCTAGAATATACTTCATCTAAACAAAAGTTAGACATGAATTTAGTTCACTTAACTATGGGTTTAAAAACTTAATCATTTAATCTATACATTTGAATTAGCTACATAATATTTCATAAACTAAAACATCCTTCTAATACCATTCATTTCAAAGTAAATTATTAACCAATAATTCAACTTCTGGCTCTAAATTCTTATTGATTCTACACCACACATTTTTAAAAAACTCTCATCATATATATATACACACATATGATTTTTTTTTAAAAACAAAAAGTTTCAAACTCAGTAGAAAAATGTCCTCCAATAAATCAAACTCATCCATCAATATAACCTTATCAACTGAGAGCTCAGCTGCATCACCGCATCTTCCTACGCCAACACCAAAACACGAGCCTGTTTATAAATGGAAAATTTATCAAACTGGGTATACACCGGATTCCAAGAAGGCCAAACGTGCGCTATTTATCTCTCCAGATACGAAGAAAAAGATCGATGAAATTCATCATTATCAACAGCAGCAAATAGACCTTAAACGTGAATTGTATTTTGAACATAAAGTAACGGCTAAACGCTTAAGCTTTCTTGAGCAAATTGGTTTAAAATTTTGCAGCTTGAAGAAAAAGGATGTGAGTGAGCCCTCACCTCGACCAGTTAATTCGTTTGATCCATCTTCTTCATATCGTACATCAATCGATCCGATAAACCCTTGGGTATCGCCACAAATACCTCAATATAGCCCAAATTCATGGGACAAGAACTATATAGCGAATGAGGGATATAAAACACCAAAGAAGAAGACTCTATCCCCTAAGAAATGATGGTTTTGTGGTCAAAATAATGTTGTTGTGTCATAATATTACTATATAATTGTAATTATTTCATTAAATAAAACATTGGCATTCAAAAAGTCACGAAAAACCAAAAATGCAAAATTCAGTCAACTGAATAGTTCTGCACAGTCGACTAAATATATGACAGAAACTTTCAGCCAACAGTTCAGTCGACTGAAAATCTCTGTTGAGTCGACTGAATTTTAGCCAGAAAACTTTCGGCTTCCAGTTCAATCGACTGAACGTAGTTTACCAAGTTTTTTTTACCCTATTTCGCCATCTTTTTCATTTTTACTTTTTTTTACCGCTTCCAAACTTCATCTTCCCCATTTCTAAGAAAACCCTAGCCCCCAATTTCTACTTTTTCCCAATTTCTTCCTCAAAATTTCCGCAACTATGCCTCCTAAACGTTCTAGAGCTTCAACTTCAACCTTCTTCGAGCCAATTGATGCCCAAATCGCTCAATGGCGTTACAATGGAGTTGCGGTCACTCGATGGAACAAGATGAAGAAGTCAAGGATCTTCGAGCACTCATTTGTTGATTTCCAAGGTCTTCAAACCTACAATATTCAAGCTTTAACAGACCAGGCATATTTGACATCGCTTTTAGACATTAATCGTAATGACCATGCCATCAACCATATTGTGGTCAAATTATTCTATGCCAACCTCAATCTCGGACATCAAACTCCACGAAATCCGAATAACAGTGTTTAGAGTATGGTATGCGGGAAAAAGGTATGTTTTTCACTTGATCACATTGCTCATATTTTAGGATCCCCAAACGTTGGTAGAAAGCTTGAGGAAATAGATTTCAATCCTCATATTCGTGATAATATAAATCATCAATTTTTAGAGGATGAGATCAATAACCAAGATATCAAATCCACCTCCTTAAGACCAAGAGCTAGGCTTTTACACAAAGCCCTTATGAGGACCGTTACCCCACGCACCAACTCCTATGAAATAGTGTACCCGAATAACTACCGGGCTATATGCTATATGGGGAAATATTAAAGTAAATTGGGTGCAATTGATACTTGATGAATTTCTTTCCTTCAACAATGGGAAAATGAGAACGATATATTTTGACGAGTACTAATGTGACTTCTCCTAGACGTTGATACGGCACTACCGAACTCAGAAAATACGATGGTTCATCAAATCAACCATCGGACTATAAGCCTCATGCAACTACCTGTAAGGCCTCCTCGTATCATGTCTCTAGCCGAATGGGAAGCACGTCAACAAGAACCTCACCATCCTCAACCTCAAGCTCCACAACAAGAACCTCTTGATCAAGATGATAAAATCCGTCATGTTCAACCAGATTTTACAACAAATCAACCGTTGGGAATTCTATCAAGGAATCAACAAATCCTTGATACTCATCTCAAAAAGGTTGATCACAAACTTGATAGGGTAAAAGGTTTCTTCAACAAACTATGGGATGCCATTTCATGCACCAGCACCACTTCTGCTTATATCTCATGCGGCAAGCGCCCATCTCCAACGTTCACGTGGACATCTTCCGAGGAGAATCCGAGCAGCAGCACTAGTGGTAACAGTGGTGGTCAAGGAGGAGGAGCTTTTAGACAACCAACCGGCGGCCCTGTTATTCGTGAACCAGAAGGAGAACGTGAATGTGACGCCCCACCTCTATACCCACGCTAGCCAAGGACACTACAGGGTAATGCCATCAACTAACACGGAGAATAAGGCTGGTTAGGAGCGACCATCTATAGCCTTGCTCTAACTATCTATTGAATACATCGACCATAGTCATACCAAGCAGATCGACATATCCAATGTATAATTAAAACAAAACCATAGGTGGTTGGAGGATCTATCAGAACAGAATATAACAACTCAAATGTAATATACATCACAAAACAGTAGATCATCATATACACACATACTGACACATAACAGAGTATACAAACTGAAACATGTGAAGTGGTATAGCAAACCACAATAAACAGGCGAATCCAAAAGAATACATATATCAGAGTTACAACAAAATGGGACTATGCAAAAAGACATAACAAAAAGAAGCTAGCGAAGTAGTCCATGTGGAAGCAAAATATGCTAAGTCTAGAAGCATCTAACCTGAAACAACTCGGTCTGACCCGAGTATAAATACACGGGTCAGTCTGGCTAAACAAATCAGTTAGAAAACTGAACAACAATAAACGTGCAAGGTCATAAAGTATAACAATTATCTCTAAAAGAGATACAACAATCATCTAACAAAAGATGAATCATAACAAGACAAGCCTCGTATCATCGGCAACCCAAATAAACAAAGGATATGAATATCCCCAAAACAAGCCAAAAAGGCAAATATCAAATACCAATGAAGGTAACACAAGTTCCACAAGGTAAACGCTATATATCGTGCGGCTCAAAAAGACCAACACGGAAGAGCGATACCTAGGGAATATACAAATCAATGAAACATCAGAAAATTTGCATGTGCTCAGTACTGTATAAACAAGGATCCATGAGCCCGAAGACTCCAAACCCAATATCACTCAAGCGGCGACGAATGACCAACTCCAAAAGCAACACAATAGGGCAACAAACCCGAAGGCACAAACCCGAAGGCAACATACCCGAAGGCAACAAACCTGAAGGAGATAGTCCAAAGACACTATCCCAAAGGCAACAAACCGTAGTGGTGAAGGTCCGAAGGACCAGTACTGGACACCACTAACTGGAAGAATGTTTCATAACTCTCAAAAAGAAATCCGAAAAGTGGTAACGTGAGTCCCATAACCACTCGTTCGCACTAAACAGTTTACTATCCGTTAGTTAATTTCACACTCAAAGCAGTACAAAGTTTACCTCATCCCATTGGTAAACTAGACCAATGGTCAAAACGATCAATCGAATAGGGCGGGGATTAATCGGAAAGATAAACGCATGGATTCATGGTCCATATTTTACCCAACCATTTAATCTCCCTTCCGCTCCGCTCGAAGTGCGAAATTGTGTGTGTGCGTTTTAAAATAAGATTTATAAATTGGAGAAGCAAGCTTTTAATACAATTTAAAAGATTATTTTATAAAAACCCGTGGATGAAGTCAAAAAGGAATCATCAAGGTCAAATATGCATAAACAACTAATTGGAATCAACTTAGATCGATAAAAGTTGGAATCACAATCAAATAGGCGCACTAGGCAAAACAGGGAAACATGAGCAGGTTGGTCAACTGAACTCTCTGAGTCGGTCGGCCGAAAATAGCCCAGAAAGATTTCGGCTACAGCTTCGGTCGACCGACTCAGAGAGTTCGGTCGGCCGAACCAGAAACAGAGAAGTGTTCTGGTAGCAGGTCGGTCGACTGACTTATTGAGTTCGGTCGACCGGAACCTGTTTCCAGCACTTCCCAGCCTATCTAAGCGAGGTCCAATCTCGACCAAATTGCAATCAATCGAGCAACGACGCTAAGGGTTTATGCCAATCGACTACCTGGCACTATTGACTCTCTTATATAACTCCAAAAACATGATCAAACATTAAAGCTATGATTTTTAGAATTTTTGACTTCCGAACACCAAAAATTGCAATGTTCACAAAACCAATCCGAATCAAAAGCAATTACACATGAATAATTGTTGGGAATTCATACCTAACAATCAAAGATAGTTTGGACATAGATGTGAGATAACAATCTCACCTTTTAACTCACAAACAAAGATGGAAAGCTCAAATGCAAGGAAAAGACCAACCACTCTCCACTTCAACTCTACTAGCTTCAATCTAAGATCAAAACAAGTATTTCCCAAGTTAGGTTTAGGAAACTTTCTGAAATTGAAGGAGAAAGAGTTGGAGAAGATGAAGAGGAGGCTTACTAATAGCTTCACTTTGATTTTGGAGCAAGAATTCAAGTTTGCAAAGAAGAACCATGGCTTGGAATTTCTAATTCCTCTTCCTTTCCCCCATTTTCAGTTTTAGCTTAAGTTTTAGAACGGAAATGAGTGAATGGAAGGAGAGGGTCTGAGTTAGGGTATTTAGTTAGCTAGTGGGCTGAACCCAAACCCAAAACCCAACTAGAAAAGGTAGCAAAATTCAACTTACTCCAAACATATCAAAGCTTATACTCAAAAAGATCGCAAACGCCATTTTGGACTCAATGGAAGTGGTTTCGAGTCCTAATTCGGCCGTTTGCAAAAAGTAACATTTCGGACCTAAATCCGACTAACGACGCTATATTTAAATAAAACATTTAAATATATAATCGTTAAATATGCGGGTTGTTACAGATCTCCCCTCCTTACAAAATTGCGTCCTCGCAATTCCCAGAGACGATATTTGTAACAACTACATACATACAACATTCAAAAGAAAAGGAAATAAGCTTGAGATGAAAAGATATTCTCACCGTTGCCAAGCAAAGATAGAAAACCCAGATAAGATCGCCCGATAAACTCTCTGGTTTCCCAAGTACAGTCATTGGAATTAGCAGACCATTGAACTTTAACGAGCGGCACGTCCTTGTTCAGAATGTGTCGCACCTCCGTGTCAAGTACGCGAATAGGCTGCTGCATAATAGATGAGTCCGGTGAGACCTCAAGCTCTTGCAAATCAGGAGAATCGATAACAAAATCCGACTCTCAAAGACACTTTCGAAGTTGAGAGACGTGAAACACGTCGTGAATGCCAGATAAATGAGCAGGAAGTGAAACTCTATAAGCCACAGGGCCAATACGTTCAGTAATAGAAAATGGTCCTGTAAAGCGAGGAGCCAATTTCCCAGTCGTACTGAAACACATAACCCCTTTCAAAGGAGAAACACAAATAAAAACAAGATCACCAATCGAGAACTCGAGAGGCTTCCTACGGTTGTCTGCGTAGGATTTCTGGTGGCTCTGTGCCTCTTTCATTCTCAACCGAATAATATCAATCTTCTCGGAAGAATCACGAACAAAATCTGGGCCAAGAATAAGCTTCTCCCCAGATTCCAACCAACAAGAAGGTGATCGACATGGCCTTCCGTATAAGGCTTCGAAAGGAGCCATACCGGTACTAGACTGAAAACTATTGTTGTAGGAGAACTCTACAAGAGGTAGGTGATCCTTCCAACTACCACCAAAATCAAGAATACAAACAAGAAGGAGATCTTCCAAGATACGATTCACCCGTTCAGTCTGCCCATTAGACTGTGGATGATAAGCTGTGCTAAAATTAAGCTTTGTTCCCAAAGCTTGCTGAAGACTCTGCCAAAAATGACTCGTGAACAAAGGATCACGGTCACTCATAATAGAACTAGGAATACCGTGAAGTCTCACGATTTCCTTGACATACAACTTAACCAAATGCGAAGCAGTCCTATTAGATTTAATAAGAATAAAATGAGTAGACTTGGTGTGGCGATCAACAATAACCCAAATGCTAGAATGGCCCGATCTCGAACGAGGTAGGCCGTCAATGAAATCCATAGAAATCTGATCCCATTTCCATAATGGAATCTCTAGAGGCTGAAGAAGACCCAACAGACGCTGATGTTCGACCTTAATACGCTGATAGGTTATGCAATTACTCACATAACTCGCCACATCGCGCTTCATGCCTTCCCAATAATAAAGACGATGCATATCAGCATACATCTTACTACTACTAGGATGAATAGTATACTTAGAACGATGATAGTCGTCAAGAATGTCACGCCTAAGTGCAAAATCAGAAGGGAAAAAAGACGGTTCTTCTTGCGAAGACACCCATGAGAATCAATGCTGAAATCCTGCAACGCCTTATCACAGGATCCAGACTCATAAAGCTGAATAAGATGCAACAAATCATGATCACGCCGCTGAGCATCGGCAATACGATCCAATAAAATGGGTCGAGCTCCCAAACTAAACAATAGAATAGGAGAATCAGAAGATGAACCTCGATCACGAATTTCATAAAAAGATAGAGTCTCAAGAATATCCCATTCGGTAAGCATCATAGAAATAACAGCCGAATGTTTGCAACTAAGCGCATCAGCAATACGATTACCCTTTCCAGGGTTATACTGGATATCAAAGTCATAGGAGGCAAGAAACTCGAGCCAACGCTGTTGCCTCATATTGAGTTCCTTCCGAGTGAACAAATACTTCAAAGATTTATGATCGGTATAGAGAATGAAGCGCTCGCCAAATAAATAGTGTCGCCAAATCTTCAAGGCAAAGACAATGGCGGCTAACTCAAGGTCATGTGTGGCATAGTGAACTTCATTCGGACGCAGTTTCCTAGAAGCATAAGCAACTAACCGATCCTTCTGCATAAGAACAGCACCGAGACCACTACCACAAGCATCGGCATAGACAATAAGATCATGATTCCCTTCGGGAACCACTAAAATAGGAGCATTAATGAGAAGTTCCTTTAATGTCAAGAAGGAAGCTTCACACTTGTCAGACCAATTATAACGAATGCCTTTCCGAGTAAGGCTGGTGAGAGGAAGAAAAACACGGGAAAAATCCTTAACGAACCGACGGTAATAACCCGCCAATCCAAGGAAACTACGAATCTCATGCACATTCTCAGGCCTCTTCCAATTTTGGATGGCTTCGATCTTTGAGCGATCGACTGAAATGCCATCGGAAGATACAACATGGCCTAAGAACTTAACCTTATTCTCCCAAAAATGGCACTTGGAGAATTTGGCTCTAAGGTGATGGTGACGAAGAGTACTCAAGATAATTCTTAAGTGATTATCATGCTCAGCTTCAGACTTAGAATAAACAAGGATATCATCAATGAACACAAGGACGAACTTATCAAGATATTCCCGGAATACTCGATTCATAAGATCAACAAAGAAAGTAGGAGCGTTCGTCAAACCGAACGGCATAATGAGCCACTCAAAAGAACCATAACAAGTGTGGAAAGCAGTAAGAGGAATGTTATCCTCCGCGACTCGTAACTGATGAAAACCTGTGGCAAGGTCGAGCTGAGAAAAGACCTTGGCACCACTCAATAGATCGAACATATCATCGATCCTAGGCAATGGATACCTATTCCTGATGGTTAACTCGTTAAGCTTGCGATAGTCAATGCAAAGCCTAAGAGTTCCATCGGACTTCTTCACGAAGACGACCGCAGATCGCCACGGAGAAAAACTGGATTGAATCAACTGCTTGGACTCAAGCTCTAAAACCTACTTCTTGAGTTCCTCATTTTCCGTTGTAGACATCCTCATGGGAGGACGACTAACTGGATTCGCGCCTGGAATGAGATCAATGCGGAACTCCATTGCCCTCTTGGGTGGCAAACCCGAAACGGGCTCGAAAACATCAGAAAAGTCACAAGCAATAGGAATACGAGATATATCATCTTCATCTCGAGAATCAAAAGAATATAAATCCATTTCGGAATTATCCACATTCCGAAGATCAAGTGATAGCTGAGTAAATGAATCCGAATGTCGAAGATACAAAATCCTCTCAGAACAAATAATCCTGGCATCGTATCTCACTAGCCAGTCCATTCCCAAAATCATATCAAATCCCAGACAAGAAATAACGTGAAGATACGCACAAAAAGATAAGCCACATAAAACAATCTCAACATCATCACAAAGCATACTAAGGGTCGCGGATCCCCCAATAGGATTCGCAATCCTTAAAGAAGTGACCAAACAAGAAACATCCAAAGATAAATCATCAACGAGCTTTTTCGATACGAAAGAATGTGATGCACCCGTATCGAAAAGAACTCGAATACTATGATCATGAAATAAAATAGAACCTTCCAAAATAGATGGAGATACACCTTTGGGCTGAGAAGGAACTTCAGAAGACTTAGCAGCATAAACCTTGCTAGACTTAGCACCAGCGGGAACAATAGGGCAGGTGGAAATATGATGACCTTCCTTCTTGCAATAGCGACAGAGGAGAGGCATAGAACAAGCTCGAATGATATGATCAGGAGAACCACAAATGAAACACTTCCGAATGAAAGGTATTCCAGAAGACTGAGGTTGAGAGCTAGGACTACCAGTCTTCTTCTTCTTGGAAGGAAAAGACCTGGATTTATGAAATGGAAACTGCTTCTTGTTGGGGTTCTTGGAAACCTCAACATCATCACCACTATCACACTCCTTCTCGACGGCCTCGAGATGAAGTGTAGAATCTACCAACTCCTTAAAAGAAAGCTTAAGCTGGAGCAACAAAGACTTCTTAAGATATTTCTTAAGACCAGAAACAAACTTCAGTTTCTTCATATAAGAAGTGCTAATGAATTCAAGACCATACTTAGATAAAGCCTCGAATGATGCAACATACTCAGAAACAGAAGATTTCCCTTGCTTCAACTCAAGGAAGCGAAGGATCAATAAAACTTTTTCAGATTCAGGAACGAACTTGAGTTCGAATCGTCTTCGAAAATGAGTCTAAGAAAGAGTAGACTCATCAATTTCGGCTACAAGAAGCTCGTACCAATCAAGAGCACGCTCTTGCAATAAACTAGAAGTTACAAGAACTCTATCATGATCAGAAAGATCCATGCGAGAGAAAATATGCTCGCACGTGCGAAGCCAAGCTTGGACTTCAAGAACGGACTCGGAGCCTTTAAACGGCTTTCCCCCAAGATGAGAAAAATCACTGCACAGACGTGCAAAGGCAGACTTGCAAGGTGGAGATAGTCGAGGAGGAACTGGAGGCTGAGTGCTCCTAAATAACTCCAAAACCTGATCGGCAGACATATAAACGCCATCCGGATGTGAGCCACTGGATTGCCCAGCATTCGAACATCGTCACCTGCCTCTTCCATCCATACGCTGAAAGTAAGATAAGAACAAGATTATTCACAAGGTAGATGTCACTAATTCAGATGTGGAATACTACGGAATAAAATACATTCCTAAACGTATTCCTACATTCTATCTACCACCAAAGGCACAGAAGGAATATAGAGGCACGATGGTTCAAAGATTTGTATCACTTATTACACTTTGATGTATCGTAATATGTGCTTCTATTATGTATTTATCATATTTTGTTCTGAACTCAGCTCTGATACCAAGCTGTGACTCCCCACCTCTATACCCACGCTAGCCAAGGACACTACAGAGTAATGCCGTCAACTAACACGGAGAATAAGGCTGGTTAGGAGCGACCATCTATAGCCTTGCTCTAACTATCTATTGAATACATCGACCATTGTCATACCAAGTAGATTGACATATCCAATGAATACTTAAAACAAAACCATAGGTGGTTGGAGGATCTATCAGAACAGAATATAACAACTCAAATGTAATATACATCACAGAACAGTAGATCATCATATACACACATACTGATACATAACAGAGTATACAAACTGAAACATGTAAAGTGCTATAGCAAACCACAATAAACAGGAGAATCCAAAAGAATACATATATCAGAGTTACAACAAAATGGGACTACGCAAAAAGCCATAACAAAAAGAAGCTAGCGAAGTAGTCCATGCGGAAGCAAAATAGGCTAATTCCAAAAGCACCTAACCTGAAAAAATTCGGTCTGACCCGAGTATAAATACACGGGTCAGTCTGGCTAAAAAAATCAGTTAGAAAACTGAACAACAATAAACCTGCAAGGTCATAAAGTATAACAATTATCTCTAAAAGAGATACAACAATCATCTAACAAAAGATGAATCATAACAAGACAAGCCTTATATCATCGGCAATCCAAATAAACAAAGGATATGAATAACCCCAAAACAAGCCAAAAAGGCAAATATCAAATACCAATGAAGGCAACACAAGTTCCACAAGGTAACCGCTATATATCGTGCGGCTCAAAAAGACCAACACCGAAGAGCGATACCTAGGGAATATACAAATCAATGAAACATCAGAAAATTTGCATGTGCTCAGTACTATATAAACAAGGATCCATGAGCCCGAAGACTCCAAACCCAATATCACTCGAGCGGTGACGAATGACCAACTCCAAAAGCGATACAATAGGGCAACAAACCCGAAGGCACAAACCCGAAGGCAACATACCCGAAGGCAAAATACCCGAAGGCAACAAACCTTAAGGAGACAGTCCGAAGACACTATCCCAAAGGCAACAAACCATAGTGGTGAAGGTCCGAAGGCCCAGTACTGGACATCACTAACTGGCAGAATGTGTCATAACTCTCAAAAAGAAATGCGAAAAGTGGTAACGTGAGTCCCATAACCACTCGTTTGCACTAAACGGTTTACTATCAGTTAGTTAATTTCACACTCAAAGCAGTACAAAGTTTACCTCATCTCATTGGTAAACTAGACCAATGGTCAAACGATCAATCGAATAGGGCGGGGATTAATCGGAAAGAAAAACGCATGGATTCATGGTCCGTATTTTACCTAACCATTTAATCTCCCTTCCACTCCGCTCGAAGTGCGAAATTGTGTGTGTGCGTTTTAAAATAAGATTTATAAATTGGAGAAGCAAGCTTTTAATACAATTTAAAAGATTATTTTATAAAAACCCATGGATGAAGTCAAAAAGGAATCATCAAGGTCAAATATGCATAAACAACTAATTGGAATCAACTTAGATCGATAAAAGTTGGAATCACAAAAAAATAGGCACACTAGGTAAAACAAGGAAACAGGAGCAGGTCGGTCGACTGAACTCTCTGAGTCAGTCGGCCGAAAATAGCCTAGAAAGATTTCGGCTACAGCTTCGGTCGACCGACTCAGAGAGTTCGGTCGGCCGAACCAGAAACAGAGAAGTGTTCTGGTAGCACGAATGACTTACTGAGTTCGGTCGACCAGAACCTGTTTCCAGCACTTCCCAGCCTATCTAAGCGAGGGCCAATCTCGACCAAATTGCAATCGTTCGAGCAACGGCGCTAAGGGTTTATGCCAATCGACTACCCGACACTATTGACTCTCTTATACAACTCCAAAAACATGATCAAACATCAAAGCTATGATTTATAGAGTTTTTGACTTCCAAACACCAAAAATTGCAATGTTCACAAAACCAATCCGAATCAAAAGCAATTACACATGAATAAGTGTTAGGAATTCATACCCAACAATCAAAGATAGTTTGGACATAGATGTGAGATAAAAATCTCACCTTTAACTCACAAACAAAGATGGAAAGCTCAAATGCAAGGAAAAGACCAACCACTCTCCACTTCAACTCTACTAGCTTCAATCTAAGATCAAAACAAGTATTTCCTAAGTTAGATTTAGGAAACTTTCTGAAATTGAAGGAGAAAGAGTTGGAGAAGATGAAGAGGAGGCTTACCTATAGCTTCACTTTGATTTTGGAGCAAGAATTCAAGTTTGCAAAGAAGGACTACGGCTTGGAATTTATAATTCCTCTTCCTTTCCCCCATTTTCAGTTTTAGCTTGAGTTTTAGAATGGAAATGAGTGAATGGAAGGAGAGGGACTGAGTTAGGGTATTTAGTTAGCTAGTGGGATAAACCCAAACCCAGAACCCAACTAGAAAAGGTAACAAAATTCAACTTACCCCAAACATATCAAAGCTTATACTCAAAAAAATCGCAAACGCCATTTTGGACTCAATGGAAGTGGTTTCGAGTCCTAATTCGGCCGTTTGCAAAAAGTAACATTTCGGACCTAAATCCGACTAACAACGCTATATTTAAATAAAACATTTAAATATATAATCGTTAAATATGCGGGTTGTTACAGTGAAGGCTCTTATAATTGGGACAGGGATCCTTGATCATTTTGATGGTTTGATTTCCGAAACTCTTTATTAATTTTCAAACACTTCTAAAAAGGCTTGTATAAATAGCCTTCTTTTATTCGTGATACTCTATGGTTTGTATGATTCACACTATGGTTATGCATGCATGTGGTTGCTTTGTTTGACAATTATATACTTCAACAAATTATTAGTTCCTTTTTGTCGATGACAAAGGGGGAGAAAAGTCTATGTCACTAACTTTGTTTTGTAGGAAAGATAGTGCATAAATTCAGAGGGAGGGAAGATAATTACATCTCTACAAACATAGGTATTGTCATCAATCAAAAAGGGGGAGAATGTTGATACACTATATTTTGATCAATGACAACGTGCTTCAACAAAAAGGAAGAGATATGTGCAAAGCTAAAGGAAGGGCTATGAAGACCAAGGATATCATGAGTACTTATTATATATAGATCTTAGTCTTAGTTTTATTGTTAAAATCTATCCTCAAGAAGCTTGCACAAACACAAGAACACATTTCAAAACTTAATATTTTAGTTAAGTGTTCACTGTGCAGAAACTACCAGTTCAGTCGACTGAACATGAAATTTTAGTCGACTGAACCTGTTACAGAATTACAACATGCACAGTTTCAGTCAACTGAAATTCCCTGTTCAGTCGACTGAATTCAAACCTGCGAATATTTTATGAAAATACACCTTCTTCTTCCCAGGAGTTGCAACCATTCTCCAATGGTGATGGATGCATCTCTTGCCTGGATCTTTTGTAAATAGATACACCTCTTCTACACCTATTGTAACGACCCGTTTTTACGACTTCCGAAAGTCGACATTATACGTCCACTGTATCGAATGTCGCATAGTCGAATGCTGGAAAACCGAACCGTTAGGGTTAAAAAAGAAGAACATAGAAGAAGAACGGAAACAATAACAGAATCTCACATTTTACAGCGGAACAATATACAATAGATAACTAAATATTTTTAAGCAGAATCCCTATATCAGTTTATACATCACATTATCAGAGTTTACAGCAACAAACAACATGAAAGATAATAGTATACAAAAGTATGGTTCGCTATCCAGCTCGTCTCTTGAGCTCCACAGCAACTCCTGAATTTCAGAATGACCTGATAACCTAACTCTAGGCTGCCCGTGTGGAAAATTTTGGGCACCCAGAGTTTAGAAAGGGAACAATAAACTCCAGGTCAGTCACGGGACTGGTGTGAGATCTTAAAAACAATTAATCTTTTAAAAAAGAAAACAAAGGAATTTAAAAGAAATCTGGAATGCTTTTTGGAAAATGAAACTACCATAAGGCCTCCCGCCACACACACAATGCAAACGCAGAATTGGAGGAGATTTCTCCTTTTGATAGTCAAACATGCTTAATACGCAAAATCTTTTGATATTATTATTATTGTTAGCGCATAGTGTGGAAAACATTTCGAAAGTATAATATTAATCTTAGCCAGCATAGGCATTTCGCAATTATGCCTACTATAGCTACCATGTTCAATAGCAGGTTACCACCACATTCCATTGCAGGTTATACAATTAAAACCGTATAGGACGCGTATTGTTTCTTTGGATTTCCAACAAATGGTCAGGCCAAGGAACTTCACATTGCCACATGGGTACGCCACTAGATGGACGCCCCGAGAACTTAACCGGATCTCTTCCAACATAAGGCCGGGTTACCTCTACAAAAATAGGTAACTATTGACACGAGTATGCCATCCCCCGGTTGTAAACAACCTTTATCCGAGGATCCTCAACAACAACAATCACAAAGTAATATATATTTGAGATATTCACATAAGTTAAGTATCTGGGCTCCATACCATGATACCACTTCTATCCAGAAGGAAATGTACATACCCTAAGGGGCGCTACCCCCTATAACCTTGCTGCATTCTTACTGTTTCGACCATTGCGGGGTGTGAGGTCCGACGAAGTCTCGTACACAATGCTACGCATTTTAAAAAACCCTTGCTTCGATCAACAAATGATCAGCAGCACTTCGTATGCCGCATTACCAAATTGGGAATGTATCACTAGTAACCATCAACTACATAACCTCTGAGCTCGTACGTCTCAGAGAAGGGCGTTAAGCTAAGAGAATAAATTCTCCGCCACCAACAGAAATGTATTTGATAAAAACCAGCTTTACATCTTAAAGTGTAACGTCAGACACACATCCATACAAGTCCGTTCCGGGAACAAACGAAACCGAAGGCACTTCCAAAGAAGCCCTTGCAATCCGGATATTCACTATTCACGTCTGGAATCCCCATCACAAAGGGTGATAAAATCTCTATACCGGAGCAACCCGGTGCAGAGACATTCAACAGGTATCCTTTCGCCTTCGAAAATATCCGGTCTTCTACACCATCTTCAAATGCAATCCCATTTCGTCGTATCGTTAATCGGTATGGTTTCTATGACACAAGGTCCTTTCCCGGCTAATCCGAATAACAAGTGCTTATTTTTAAAAATAAGTGTTTTATTCAGATTCAAACAATCACAACAAATTCCACTTTGATTTTTTAAATAAAAGATCCATCCCAATCACAAAGGTTCGATGTGGTTTTCGAATATCCATTTGGAATTCGACTCCCGGTCGCATCGAAATTCATATGCCGATTAAGGCCAATATTGATAGTCGGTTATTTAACCATCAATCATCATTCACAACAGTCACTGGATTTCAAATAATTTTTCCCCAATTATTATTATTTCCAATATATCTTCGCAAGATAAAATTTCACCTTTCAACACTTTGAAAGCAAATTCAAATCAATTTTTTTCACACTTCAATCCTTTGAAAATAAATTCCATATCAGTTTTCTTCCTTACGCGGAAACCATTTTCAATATTTGTTCATTTCCACTAAAAATTCTGCCGAGTTTAAATATTTAAAATAATATAAAATACATATTCAAAATGTACTTGGAAACATTTTAAATAAACTATTTTAGAATATTTGCTTAAATGTTAGTTATGAAAAATGTTATACTAATATCTCATATAAAAATTCGAATCTAAAACTAATTTTTAAAATAAAATTAGTAGATAGAGTATAAATATTTGAATGTCCAATTTTCTAAATCAAATATGAATTTAAATCTTTAAAACAATCCCTTCTATACTTAATTAAGTAAATCTTTACTCTTAAAGATACAAAACAAATTTTCAAAAATGATCTCTCTAACAATATCCTTTTAAAACCAAATCTAGAACTTTTAATTTCATTTCCAAAACCTATTTTAAAAATATACTCGGCTTTCCAGGGAAAAATTCTTTTCCTATTACAAAATGGTCAATTCCATTAAATTAATAAATCTCCTTGATTTATTTTAAATTTACATTCCAATTTGTAAATTTCTTTTCACATTTCAAATAAACCAATATTTATTTTTAAACAATTTCTCTTTCTTTTATAAATTCCCTTTGTGAATTTACATTCCAAATATCAACTGTTATATGAATTTAAATTGTTTCCAAATAACACCTTGAAACCAAATCAAATCCCAATTTGATTTCCAGTTTATTTCAAACTCAAAATCAAATTCCAGTTTGATTTCCCGAATTAATTTTCCAATAAGAAATCAATTTCAAATTGATTTCCCAAGTTATTTCCAAAACACCTAACCAAATTTCCAAATCGATTCCTAAGATTTATTCTAACTCCAAATAAATTCCCGAATCGATTTCGAAAATTAATTTCAACTCTAAATTAAATTCCAAATTTAATTTTCTAAATTTATTTCATTTTGAAATAAATTTCTTTATCTCTTTCAATTATTTAAAATACGTATCTTAAATAAATTCTTCAACCATTAAACAATATTACCCAAAATTCCTTTATTAAAATATTTTCCTATATTTTTGGAATTAATTCGATCGGATTAGAAAAATCAACTTTAATACTTTAATTGTAACGGTCTACGCTTTTCCTCTTTAATTTCCAAAAAATCCAATTCATATTTCTGGTATCCTACGATACCGAAAATATATTTGGCTAAATTACAGCCTTCATGGTTCCAATCACAAACATTCACACGAATTAAAAATAATCAACACACAACATACGCAACAAATTAAATATTTGAGGAATCCAGTTGGATCCCTCCAACCTGTTTCCCTACATCCACAGACGTTAGCACAACAATTAAATACCCATTCCACTTCAAGGTGGAATATCATGGTATATGGGATTTATAAAATATTATCCGCTATTATACGGCGCAATACGGTCTCATCCGCTATATAATGCGGGAAACCAACAACTCCAAATACATATATAATACCAATTCCACTTCAAGGTGGAATATCGCGGTATATGGGTTTAGTATAATAACCTCCGCTATTATGCGGTGTATTGGGTCTAAACTAATATAACTAATAACAAATTAATTATTCAAGCACACAATCAATCAGTTTTAAATTTAACTATTAAAATAAAATAGAAATAGAAATTTTGATTTAACTATTATTCCGGCTCGTTTCTCGATTTTGGACCTTGTATAAATATTTAGACAGTTCATCAATATTCGAAATAAATTGAACAATTCAATTGCCATTTCATAATTTTAATTCAACTAATATTTTAATTTTAAACTAATGATTTAATTTTAAACAAATTTTCTTTTCTTTTTTAAAGTAATCTTTGGTAACTAAAATAGTTTAGATAAGTCAATTTAAACGATTTAATCTCTATAATACGTTATTATAAAATAACCTAGTTAAGTGAAAATATGTGTATTTATTTTACTTATGAACTACATATTTATAAAACAATATGTATAGATTTCATAAAAATCTAATTTATACAAACCTTCAAACATTTTAAAATTTTCCTTTCAAAATCCTATCCATAAATATATACATTTACTGTTTAAATATAAATATGTATGTGAATATATATCTATATTACCATTTTAAAAATTCCCATTTTTCAAAGCTTATATATATATCACTTTGAATATAACAGTAATTTATATACTAAAAAATATTTTCTAACTGTATTTTTTTATTTTAACAATTTCTATAGAAAGAAGAAATCATACCCACAAGCAATCGCGACCAGCCTCGCCCTTCGTTACCGAAGCTAAGCCTCTGCTCCATCGCGAATCCATTCACGCGATTCCCTCACCTGCTGTGCTCGACGCCAACTCACAGCCTTGCATCCGTTCCTGCCATCGCTCGAGTACGATAGAGCACCGCAATTCAAGTTCCCCATCCTCCCAGTCGCTCGCCATAGCAGCGACCCTCCTCGAGATGCGAGTGCCACATATTCTTGAGTTCAAGCTTGACTCAAATCAGGCCACCCACATTCTCATGCGCTGCTACCCTGCTTGGCTATGCCCATCGATTGAGTTTGATTCCCCTCTACTTCTCCTTTTTTCCGAACGAACGATTCGTTCATTTTAATTCCTCTCGCTTCTTCTTGTTTTTTTGAATGAAAACGATTTCGATTTGATACGTAACTTGGATCTGGGTTGCGATTTAGTTGCGGCCATTACTTGATTTTATCTGGTTTTAGAATTTGAGAAGCGGCCATTTTGTTCAAGCTATTGTTTTGTATGAGAAAATTTTCGTTGCAAAAGAATTTTTTTATATAAATACACGGCTATGATGGGAACAGAAAGCCGGGACGCGTGTTAAGTTCAGAAGGACACGTGCTAGAAATTTAATACATGTAAGAAGGGCTTGCAAAAATATTGTTTATATTTTTAAATTTTAAATTTTAAATTCAAAATTAAATCGTCCCTGTTCCGCATCTCAAAATCTCGATCTCCAATCGAGGCGTGCTGCTAGGCGTTTATAAAGTTTAACCCCTATTTCGAACTCGATGGAGAAGGTTCCGAGTCCAAATTCGATCATATGGAGAAGATAGCTTTTCGGACCAGTTAAAACATCGAATTTTCGATTTAATTTTCAACGTGTTTGCTTATCGTATGGCCAAACGATCACTCCACTCACTATGAAAATTGAAATCCGATAATAATAAAATATTACGGATCCAGTGGAACCGGTTTCGTCAAATTCCGAGACTGTTCCTCGGAAGGCTATTTTTAAATATCGATTTAAAAGATATATTTTCAAAAACTGATTAAATCACTTTCAAATTCAATTCTGAAGCTTCCATTATCTTCAGTATTATCAATATAAATTTTCTAAGCCTTTAAAATATTTTTAACTGACTCAAAGTTGAAGAATTACGATTTTACCCAAATTTCTATAATCAAATTTGATAATTAAATTGCTAAATTCATAATTAAGATTTGAAATTTAAGCTAAACTATCATTCAAACATTTAAAATCAATTAAATATTTCTATTCCAAAAGTTAAAATTTCCGGGTCGTCACACCTATAAATACATGATTCTATCATTTGCAAATTACGAATTCTAATTGCTTTAATCTCTCTATTATCTTGATCATATTTTCATATTTCTTAAGTTTTCAAAAGCAATCACAAACCACTTCAATTGCTTGAGTCTCTGATTTATCTTAAATACTCTATTGATTCACAACAATTTATTTTTCTAAAATCTTCATAAACACATTTCATATTCTTGAGGATAAGATTATAGGAAAGTTGTACTCAATTAGACTCATTAGTGTTATCAAGAACACAACAAGTCAGAAATACTCTTTGTATCTAGCTGAAGTCCACTTCGGTAGTTGAGACAAGAAATCCCGTTCGGTTGTTCGGGTAAGTTGTAAACCTATTCCTCCGAGTTAAGTGAGGGTTGTTGGTTAGTTGAATTCCTAAGAGGAGCTTAGGGACTGGACGTAGGACAAGAGGTCCGAACCAGTATAAAATCTTGGTGTCTACTTTACTTACTGCTTAGTGGTATCTACCTAGACCATTCCACAATTCCATATTATACGATCCTACCACATAGCTTCTTACACTATTTAGCAATAATATCCAATCATAGCTTTTAAATGCACTTTATACATTTTCTTTCATACAGAAGTTTTCATATCTACTTCTATTCAATTTAGTTTTTCCATTTCCATATGAATTCAATTTATCTTCAACTCTGAATATTAAATTTTATCTTCCATTTATAACCGATTCATATCATTGTTTTAAATTAGTTTCATTCATTAATTTATTTCGATTTCCAATTTGAAATTGTTTTGTCGCTAACAAAAAATTTCCCAAAAATTTTCAAAATTTTTTCTTGCTCCCAAAATTTCTAAATTTTTTTGGCAGAGTCTCCTTTGTATGGAGGAGCTTTTGCAATTTGACAAAATATATAAATATATATACATCGACCCACCCGGTCCGAAAAAACAGTTCATATTTTCTATTTTTATTGCGTAGGCGTACCTTATTTAGCATTTTTAAACAAGCGGCTTATTATTTTAGCAATTAGCACAGCCAAATCCAGCCACATGGCTTCTAGGTACCTGTACTTACTCAATTTAAACATGTAAGTGCCAAATATTTGATGTTTAACAATATTTCACTTATTTGCAATAGTTAAACGCATGAATTCTAAAAGCAATGCGCACCAAACACTTTCCGTAAGTAATTTATACAGTTTTAATACTATTTCAACTATTATCAATTTATTCATCCACCAATTTCATTCAATTTGAATGCTTTACAACCCTCTTGCTTACATTCAATTCATTTTTAATTTTAAACAAACCCATATTATTCCAATTGATTTAAAAATCAATTTTATTTACTTGCAATGATTCATAGAATTTTATTTTCTTCTATTTTCGTCCAAAGACCAATTTTTCTCATGCAAATTGGTAATATTCGTTCAAGTAAATAACCACTTGAGCCGATGACCATTTTAAATTGATTCCAACTCAATTTTTTATTTAATTCTTTCTATTTAAAATTCATTCACAACCATTTTATCTAGCTCGACACATCCTATATAAATTTTATCCCTTTTCAATTTTATTCACGATCCATTCATTTACGTTTCATTCCATATTTTTTTATTCCAAACTATTTTATTTAGCTCGAAAACAATCCAGGCTATTTCATTCAATAACTATTTCTCAACTTATTTGAACCACACTTCATTTTGAGTTCGGCTTTCATTCAACACTTACTTAAGTTAATAACTTAAGTTTATTTGAGTTCTATTTCCATCTTTCATTTGATTCTTATTTAATCAAATTTCATCCATTTGTTTATTCAATACAATTAGTTTATTCACTCAATCCAATATGAATTTTTAATTTCCATGCTCAATTCATCTGAAATTATTTTATTAATAACAAAGCCATTTCCAATGTATTTCTACTTATTTGGATTTTATTTGCAATTCAAACCATCACTATTTTAATCCAATTTCATTTTTATTCGATACATTTCCAATTATATTTAATTTGTTACACCTCAAGTCAAATTTTAATTAATAACTCAAATTCTGATTCCACCATCCGTTTTCAATTCACCACCCAATTTTATGGACTCACAATTCAATTACATTTACTTCACTAACAATTCAAGTCGAATTTGATTTATAACTTGAGTTTTATTTCCAAACTTCATCATGGACTCACAATTCAGCTTCTATTTAACTGCATTAGGTTCCAAATTCATATTTCATTAACTAATTTATTATCTAATTAGTTTCCCCCTAATTTATAATTCAATACTTGATTTTTTTTATTCCAAAAATCACTTCATTTAATTTTCTTAAGTTCAATTTATTTTATAATTCAAGTTTGGATTTTTCGTTTTATTTTCCAATTCATCAGAAATATTTATTTTGGGTTTTTTATCCCACTTTCCAGTTTAATAAGCCATGACTTATTATTTTACACATTTCCATTAACTCTAGGCTTGAATATATTCATCTTCTATTTTTAACTCAAGATTTACGCTTATTTATAGCCCAAGTATATTTTATTCTATGGATTTTAAATTCTTTTATAAGTTATTCTAATTTATTTATTCCAATTCAATTTTATTTTAACTCAGATTTATGTAATTCAATTCGATTCAATTTTCTTCATTAATCCAAGTAAAATTTATTTTTAACCTTCCACTTTAAATTTAAATTCCAACATTCAAAGCTTATATTTCATTCCTAATTTGAAAATCATCTCAATTTGTAAGCTTTCAACCTATCTCATCAAGATTTTTAAACACCCGGCTTTTGGTTTTCAAATCATTTTGAAATCTTCAACATCTCAAAATCACACTTCCTAAAAAATTTAAACCAATCCTGGTTTTTATTCCAAACAAATTTTCTTTGAGATTTCAAAAACAACTGGTTTTTTCTAAACAAATCAATTTGGCAGCAATCCGTCGCTTAGAAACTCGAAAATGAACATCGAGAATGCTGCAGTCATCACCGAAGTTATTTTCCAGCGACTGAAGTGAATTCAATGATATATCCCTTCCTAAAACTTATTTGAAACAATTTCCTTCTAGAAATACCTTCAAAATAATAATGCTATTATTTATCTTCAAAATACTTCCAAAATCTCTGGGGTTTTAAATTTTCAAATTCTGTCACAAATCAAATTTTAACTATAATTCATTTGTATAATTTATGCTCATACAAATTCCCATTTGTTTATATTTCAATTTATAAATCATGTTTATAATTCACATTTATAAATTTCATTTTGTAAATGAATTTATTTCCTTAATCTTTAGTTATATTTTCAATTTCTAGTTAAATTTTCACACAACAATGATAATAATTTAATATTATTCTTCCTAACGTCCAAGCAACCATATATTAGGTAAATAGTTTATAAAAACTTTTCAAAAATATATTTTTGGGTAAAATTATTTCATTCACCCACATTTAAAACATTACCGTGTCGAACTGTTATATTCAAGTGTTTAGAAACCACTTCGATACAGTTGTCCAGACTGTACTGATGAAGGTTCATGTGCCACTCAATAAACCAATCAACACAATATAAAACCATTTTTATATCCACTGACAAATACGTGCTCATATCTATTTATACGCTCAAACTCATCCTAGAGTACTATAGACTCTATTTGAGTAATTTCCACCAGAGCCAAGGTTATCACCAACCTATGCTCTGATACCAACTGTAAGGACCCGCAAATCCGTACCCCTTGAGTCAACACTATTCTACGTCCATCGACTCAAGTTGAATAGAAATATGAACCATTAGCGTTAAAGAAGAAGAGGTAGAAGAAGAAGACAGAAAACAATATCAGAATCTAACCATCTCAGCGAAATAAAATATAATAGATAATCAATGATCTTAGAAAACTATATCTGTTTATACATACATCATCAGAGCACATCATAAGAGTACATCATCAATAACATACAACTAGATACACAACGGAATAATAATCAAATACGGAACTACGTATCGCCATCCAGCTCGTCCCCTGAGCTCCACAGCATCATATCCTGTATTCTATAATACTCGGTCTGACCCGAGCATTATTGTTAAATAACACCCGAGACAGTCTGGAATACCAGCGTGAGAAATCACACTCAAATTGATTATTAAAGTTTCAAAATCCTTTGAAAACAAAAGCATCTCGCAAGACCATGCCACAAATAAACATGTCGGGTTTTTACCTTACGATAGCTAAAAACACTTTCTATTAAAATCCTCTGATATTATAATAGGGTCTATATACAAATACTTATTAAAATAGCCGAAATTGTTACATCTATTAAATTCCAGCTACTGGCCACAGAGTGGGTAATACAAACAAAACTCGTAAAAGGCGCGTAGGGAGGATGGATTTCCAACTAATGACTAGGCACTGGGGTACCACCTGTCACAGTACCTGGTCTAGATCAGCGTACCGAGGAGTCACCCTAACTCCCCTGCAACACAAGGCCCGGACTATCCCTTACTGCATAATCCTGAGTAAGATCACCCCACGGTTGGGATCAGCAACCGCACCACTAATCCGAAATAAAAGGGACATCTAGACAGGGATGACCTTACCTGGAAATGGGTGCTGCTCACCGAGCCTTGCTGCATAACCCCTGATTTTCAGTCATTCCCGGTTGATAAGGCTTGAGGCTAAGCATTACCTTTTAGCACATATCCCTTAGAATGCCCATCGTCCACCTGACGACGTTCCGAAAGCATTCATCCATACAAGTCCGTCCTGGGTTCGAACGAAACCGAAGGCACTACTCCTACGACATCCATTTTGGAAATATCCTCATGATTAGTAGCGACTAGCCCTTGCACTTCACTGCTCCATTTTCGAATCCAAACTCGTTTTTCCACGAAACCTACAAACCGGATCGAAGTGGTTTTCAAGAAATAAATCTCGATCTCGGTCTCTTCGAAACGATCAACGCATTTGGCCAATATTAGTAGTCGGTTATCTAACTATCAATTAACATTCACAACAACCATCAAACAATAAATAATTTCCCAAATTATTTATTTATCTCAAATTATCTTCGCAAGATATTTCCATTTCAACCCTTTTGAAAACAGTTTTCAAATTATCTTCCTTTTTACAGAATAAATTTCCTAAATATTTCTATTTCCACCGAAATCACCAAGCACAAAACTTTAGATTTTTAAAATAATTTAAACGCATTACTTTGATATATACTTTAAAACATTTAAGTTAAAAACTACTTCAATAGTTTGTTAAAAATACATACTATATGAATATTTGAAAATTAGGCTACTTTATAAAATATAAAACTAGGTTTTCACTTTATAAAACAAAATACTAAGTCACCTTTTAAATAATTACTACGATAATAGATTTGAAAAAATATTTACTTTAGAATTTAGAAATAATAAATTCCTAAAACATGCTTTTTAAAACAACTTTAAAACTTTTATCTTATATTTAAAAAATTACTTTGAACATACTTGGCTATTCAAAGAAATATACTTCTCTTCAGATTCTCCTTTAAATTTCCAATTTCAAACACTTGAATCAATTTCCAAATTGATTTCCAATTTACTCCCTTTTATTCCAAAATCCATTAATTTCAGATTTTATTCCTTAATTATGATTTAAAATACTTTAACTGAAAATACCAATTTTAGATTTCTCAAATTACTTCTTAATCCTTTTAAATAAATTTAAACTTTTAATTTTAAAATAATTCTTTATTCCTTTAAAATAATATTACTTAATTTTACAGTTCATTAATATCTATTTATTCAAAATCTTTTTCTTTCTTTGCATACTCGAAGTTATATATTAGTATTTTAATATCACTTCCATTTCTTTCCAATTCGTTCTTAATTTATTCAAATTTTCTATAATTATTTCGCTTACAAATTCACTTCTTTTATTTTCTTTCCACGATCCAATTTATATATTTTTGGTAATTCATTATACCCAAATATATTCAATCAAACCATAGCATTCAATATTCCAATATAATTCATCATAGAATATCAAATAATCACAATAGAGAATATTAAATAATTTAAATAAATGTTGAGAGGGATCCAGTTGGATCCCTCTACCTGTTTTCCCTGCATCCACAGACGTTAGCACAACATAAATACCAATTCCACTTCGAGGTGAAATATCGCGGTACATGGGATTAATATAAATCATCCGCTATTATGCGGCGCATAGGGTCTCATCCGCTATATACTGCGGGAAATCAAACATTCCAAGATATACTATATACTACTATATATAATATAACACACCAAATCCAATCAATCAATTAATTATTTAAATTTAACCATTTAAATTAAAATTAAAATTCAGCTGAGTGAGATTAACTCACCTTTGATTTTTAATTTGCACTCCACTTTAATACTGCCTTGGTTTTCTCGACGTTTTACCTTGAATAAATATTAGATGATTTTATGAATATTTGAACAAATTGAACCATTAATCTCATTTAATAAATTGTTCCCCTAATGATTTTATTTTAATTATTCCACTTTAAAAAAAATCTTTTAGTAACTAAAATAATAAAATAAGTTAATTAACCAAATTAATCACCATATCCATTATTTTAAAAATTAAACTAATAAGTTAAAAGAAATATGTATATGTATATTTATTCTTATCTTTATTTTTGAAAACACATATCCATATGTATACTTTATTAAATTTTCAAAATAATCAGCATAGGTTTTAAAAATCTAGTCTTTATACAAACTCTTATTCTTTTCAAAACCTTATATATATTTTTACTGTTTCGCTATATATCTACATATGTTTAAATCAAATTAAGATTGACTTAAAAATAAAATAAAAAACCGCTTAACATCAAATTTTCTTTCTTTTTCTCTTTGCTGTATATAAACAGTAGTAATTTTCTCTACTGTTTAAATTTTTTAACATATATATATATATATATATATATATATATTTGTAAAAAAATTGGATTTAAAATTCCTACATATATATACATATTAGATTTAAACTTGAAATAAATTTGTAAATATACCTCTACAATTAGCCTAAATCGATCTCGACCTGACTCCAGACCTTGCTTCACGCGCACACGAAAAGAGACCATCGTGACACATCATCCCATAGCAAGCCACCCAGCACCATCGAGTCTCACTCGCCTTTAATTTGACTACATCCGTGACCTCGACGAATCCTCCAGCCACCCTATGCTGCAAACCCTAGCTCACCATTTCGTGTCGCACGACATCTCTTGATCGATCCTCTCGATCGATATCACTCGCGAACGTGTGCGAACGTCGCTTGCCCCCTTTTCTTTTCCACGAGCCGATCGATTTCGATTTCGATTTTAGAAGAGGGAATTAGGTTTCAGTTTTCATTCGCCTCTTTTTTTTATACAAGAACGATTTTGAGCAGAACCCCTTAGAGGCTCGAGATATATAATTACCAATGTAACTGCGTGTTGAGGAAGACAATGGTTTTAAATTAAAAATTCATTTATTCACTTCAAGTCAAAAATCAAAATGTCCCGTTAGAAAAAAGGTGATGGACGTGATTATTGCATGCTCAACTATGCTAGGTCATAGGTAAAAATGTAGAAGAGAAGACAGGCTTTAACCAGTCAATCAATATATATTTTTAAATTTAAACTTAAACCGTCTTGAACTCGTAGCTGCAAATCTTGACATCCTATCGAGGCGTGTTGCCAGACGTTTATAAAGTTATACCCCTATTCCAAACGAAATAAAAAAGGTTTCGAGTCCCAATTCGATCGTACGGAGAAGATAGCTTTTTAGATCGGTTATTATATTAAATTTCGATTTAAATTTTAGTGCGTTTATATATCGTACGCTCACACAACAACTCCAAATGCTACGAAAATTGAAATCCGATGATAATTCAATATTACGGATCCAATGGCACTGATTTCGTCCAATTCCGAGACAGTGCCTCGGAAGGCTGTTTTTAAATAGCGATTTAAACGATAAAATTTCAAAACTGAACAAATCAGTGTGAAGTTCAATTTTAAAACTTTTATTATCCTCAACACTATCAATATAAATTTTACAAGCCTTCAAATTATTTTTAACAAGCTTAAAACTGAAGATTCAACATTTTATCCAACTTCAACCTATTTAATTTAATCATTAAATTACCCAATAAATGGTGATATTTGAATTCAAGTTAAAAATTAACTTTTAAATATTTAAAATCAATTAAATATTCCAATTTCAAATGCTCAAAAATTTCGGATCGTCACAGAAAAGTAGAGTTTGTGGGATTTATGGAGACCTGTTAAAAATTTATTTTTGAAACAAAGGAAAGTAGGCAAACTTTTCAGGATAGATGATTGCACTCAAGAGATGAATTTTATCAAATACTTGTGCAAGATCTTGAGCTGAAGCAAGCAGCTGAGGTAAAAAAGAAAGCTCAATACAAGGAGAAGAACATGATCAAACTTATCACCTCCAATTTTAGCAAGTTTTCTCCTCTACAATAAGAAATACTAAACGAAGAATTAGAATCATATCAAAGAGAAAAAGGAAGTGGCACTCAAGAGATGGCTAATGAAGAAAGGTTTTTCTTTTGTAGTGTTTGTTTTAGTTATGACGTGTTTTTTTATTCATGCATTTGTACTTGAATGTTTTCTACATTAAGGAACTGTTCTACATTGGAAGTTAAGAATGTTGGTCTGTAAGAACTTGCATTAGTAAGAATTCAGTAAATAAAAAACTTAGTAAAAAATTCATAAACAACTCATGCAAACAACTCCACAAACATCTCAACGGACTCATAAAAAACTTCTTAAACAACTTGGCAAACACACTTCATACTACTGCATAGTCCTAACATTTCTTCCTTTATGCGCCCAAAGGTAATCGACTAGTTGATTACGTGATTCAAAGTGTCCTGCATGATTCTCAATATGCTTCACTATTGGAATGTACTCTTTCATTGAGTTGATGTTCTGTTGGGGTCTTGTATTTGAACCTTTAAATGTGTTCGGAGAATTATTTCATTTATTTATATTTCCACCTCTTTAAACCTCCATGATCATTTAAACAATCTTGAAAGAACTCCTACATCATGAAATTAGACGAGATTTCATAGATATTGAAACCTTGCCTGTAGAACCCTGAAAGTACATTCAATATTCTTTCTGTAGCTTGCCACTTTCTTGTTAAATACCCTTCCTTGTCATTGCTTTGAACTTTGAAACCTTATATTATTGTTTTCCACTTTGGGTACATACCTCTAAAAGGTAGTATCCTATTCGATGCACTACATCATCAACTTTATACTCAACATCTGATGACAATCCATTTGCCGCTTCCAAGGAAAAAATATTGTATTGAAATGTTTCAATGAATCTAGTACTCTGAAAATGTATGCCAAATCCACAAGTCATCTATTGTAACATCTTCTAAAATCATAGTTGATACCTTTTCATGTTTGGTGACAATACCTTTCTAACCGGTTGGATAGTTCTTCCAAGTCAAATGTACGCATTCCATAATTCCTAACATACTAGGAAATCCTCTTGCTTCTCCTTTATCTAGCAACCTAGAAATATCATCTGGCCTTGACGTGGGTAAGTATTCAATACCAAACTCTTCAGTTAAAGTTTTATAGAATTCCTTCATGGACTCTTTTGTCGTTGATGATGCAAGCTTGAAATATTCATTTAGCCAATTACCTACCATGCCATAGATCAACATTTGCAAAGCGGTCGAAATTTTGTTTATGTTGAAATTTCGAGTTATAGTTGCCCATTTATTCGTTAGGAAAAAATAGAAGTTATTCTCATGAAGTTTTAAATAAATTTTTCTAAAAAATTCTGGACTCGTTTGAAGCCGATAATGGAACAATGTAATATCTTATGTACAATTTTTGATGAAGTGGTTCCTTACCACTCTTTCATGTTGTCTTTGTACTCCCTCTTTTATCGATGGTCAATTCTTCTGTGAATGCTACCACGATGGTTACTGGAAGTACCTTCACAAAAAATAAGAAAAACCATATGTGAGCTGTTGTGTTGCAAAGGCAATAATTGGATCGTGCAGCTTTTCTTCCTTGTGACCACTGCTTCTATGTTTCATTTATAGTAGTAAAGATAAGGATCCATTTTTGATTTGATATATTTAAACTTTTCTTATTTAGTTTAGTAGGTATGCTCTTTTTTCTATATAAAGGAGAATTAAATAAGTGTGCTTGAACACTTCAATAATGCAGGTCCTTGACACGTGTATCTTCCGACGGTAGATGATTCAAGTCATATAGGTTGCCAAATTAAAACAAATAAACTTGTATTTGATTCACTAGCAATATATGTTAACTCATGTACATTTCAACGATAGTTTTTTTAAGTCACACAGATTGTCAAATTGGAACAAAAACCATTGTTTTTGTTTTAGTTGCTTGGATTGTCGACATTTGTACGTTTCGATGACTGATGCTTTAAGTTACGTGGATTAGCCAAACAAATTTGTTCTTTTTTCATTATCATGGAAGGTAAATAAAATAGCGCAGTCTTCACCATTTTAAATTTTAAAACAACGAAGTGTTTGGCATTTTATTAAAATGGGAAAACTTTGCCATTTTATTTTTGCCTGAATTATTTTCTGATGTGGTTTGGTGGCTAGTTTTCTTCTCTCTGGTTGCATAACTCATTCACTCGGTGTAAAATTAAGAAAGGCAGGGTAAGTGAATAGGTAAATTATTGGTAATGATCTAAAGATACTTTTAGAGGTAGATGTTAAGTTTATGTAGTAGATGTAAGGTTATTAACAATTAAAACACAAATTGACTACTGTTACATATCATTACATTCAAGAATTGGAGATCTAAAAACAAATATTTTATCACTTATTATTTATGCCGAATGAAATGTTTGATTTCAACGATATAATGTTTTCAAATAGAAGTAGATTTAAGAGATATTTTGAGTCAATATGGAATTTGATTCAAATGTATTGCCTCTTATTTCAGTAAGGAAAAGGCAAGAAATTATCTATGTGGAAAAGAATTGTTTTGAGAAATGAAAAGAATCAATCAATCATAATCAGCTTATTAAAGAAGGAATTTTATCAAGTGCGTCCATATTGGAGGAAACTGGAAATATCCAGAAAAATACTTTTTCCATATGAAATCAAGGAATTGATAAGCACTTGTTTGTTACCCCTAAGTTATAACTCTATATAATGGTAGTTATTCTAGACTTGTATCATCCTCGCAAGCGATATTTCTTCATATACTTTTAGTTAACCTTCATTACCAATGTTGTGGTTTTCTTTTTTGGGAAAGTAATAAAATCCCCTCTCTTCAAAGTAAACGTACACTATCTCATGATAGTGGAACAAATATAAATCATGTGTGTGATTTTCTTTTTTGTTTGTGCTTCTGTGATCCTATACATGCTTATTTTAGGATACTAGTTTTTTATTGGTTATACCCACCATCAACATGATCCTACTATTTTTGTTGTGTTTGGAGGTGTCAATCTGAATTTTCCACAACAATCTGGTATATGAGCTATTTTATTGTTGATAGAAGGAGTTTGGCGATATGGTAAGAGATGAAGATATCTCAGTTGTAGCAACACCAAATGTTAAATAATCTTGTATGACATCAGTATCTCAATTGACGATAGAGAAGTGGAATAGGGAAAGCAATTTTGAGAAGTAGCCATGGATGGTGAAAGTTTTTCGAATGAGGAACATGGTTCATCAAATGGTGTTTAATAATGGGAAGTTACCCACTGGTATTTCAACCGTGGAGAAGAACGAGATGGAAGAATGGGCTTTGTCTACTTTGTAGGTGGTCATGGGAAAGAATGTTATCTTAGAGATTAGTAATGAGACCACAACTAAAGAATTGGGTCAAGCTTGAGAATCTCTACCTGAAGAAGTCGTTCATAAACCATCTGATTTTGCTAAAGACATTTTTCTATGAAGCTGAGAGTGGTTACATCGGTTAAAGGGCATCTTAGTCTCTTTAATGATCCCGGCGGAGATGGAAACCGTTGATTTGAAGATGGATGAAGAGTAGAAGGCGATGGTTCTATTGTGTTCCCTTCTGAAGCAATACATGAATTTCGCTAACATTCTGATACACGAGAGAGATAATATAATATTGGAAGATATGAAGTCAGGTATTCTGTCCAAAGACTTGAGGGATCAAATGAAGGAGATGAGTGAAAGTAGATGTGCAAGGAGTAGTCAAGGTCTATTTGTTGAGAGAGGAAGATAAGAGAAGAAGAGTTGGAATTCTAATGGACATTCCAATTCTACAAAGGCCATAAATGGTTGTACAAGCAAGTCCAAAGATGGGAAGTGTCATCATTATAAAAAATGAGATCATTGGACTAAAGATTTTCTAGAGTTGAATAGGAAGACCGAGGATGGATTTTGATCGATTGCGATGGAGAAGACTGTATCCAACGATGTATTTACTACAACAATATCAGATGTATCAGACCATTGGTTGCTTGATTTGGAGCATCATTTAACATGATACCAAATAAGGATTACTTCAGCTCTTTTATTAGGAATGATGGAACTGGGCCGGTCCAAAATGAGTGAAATGGGTGGATTTCAAAATTTTCTCTAATTGGATCTTAGTGGGCTTATGAAGTCTGATGGTCGTACTAAATCCAATCTGGTTAGTTAAGATAAAATCATATTTTATATAGTTTTCTTGATTTCGTTAATTAATTTAACATTTATATATTTTGAGTATATAATTATACACTCGTGTGTGTATATAAGTGCAATATGAAACATAGTGAACATGGTTAATGCTTACATAAGTAGATATTAGGATTTATATCCACTATGTAAACACTGGTCATTATGCATGTCTTACTTATCTCAAAACATTATTTAATATATTTATAATCTATATAAATATAAATATAAATATAAATATAATATAAAAATTATTTATATTTAATAAAATATCTAGTCTAATTTGACTAATTCAATAAATTTTAAATTCAAATTTTGTATTTAAAGTATCTAATTAAGATTTGGTACAACATTTTAAAATTCAAAATCTGATCTAAAAATTATTAGTAAAAGTATCTTTAATAAATTTAAATATGTAAATTTAAGTAAAATTAATTATTACAACCAAAATTAATTTTTATTAATTTTTATATTTATTTATTACTTTATTTAAAATACATAATGTTGTTTTAATATGTACAAAGAATATATATATATTTTAAAATAAATATTTTAAAATTATATATATATATATATATATATATATGAAAAATATTATGTAGCTAGTAAGAAAAAGAAATTTGAATGCTTATATTAATTAATTTTGCATGTGTATAATAACATTAAAGATGTACTTTATATTAGTTAATAATTTATATATATATAACATAATAAAATAAAATAAAATTTGGTCAAAAAAGGTAATTTTAGTTTAGTCAGTCAAAATTTAATTCAAAATAATTTAATCTATTCAAAATAATTTAATCTATTTATATGTATTTTGAAATATGATTTATATGAATTTTAATTTTTAAATTTAATAAACGATCTTCAAAAATTATTAAAATTGATTATAATTCTTAGGAAATTATAATATATATATATATATATTAAAGTACATATATATGGTAAAATTATAATATTCACACATATTGGATTTCGTACTTTGTATTAAATCAATTATAATTGAAGTTTAACGAGATCTAATGCATTTATATTTAAAGGGGGACATTCACACATATATGAAATCAAATTAAATAGATAACATGTTTGTGAATATAATTTTTTCCAAAAGAGAGTGATGCCTTAGACTCACACCATTAACTATCGGTCTTCTAGATCTTCTAGATGTGCACCACTATTGTTAGCAACTGTTGCACCACCATCAGAATTTTTATAGCTCCTTATATTTGGACAAATGGGTTAACAATCGGTGTAATGACCCACTATTTCGAACCATTCAAATCAACGATCATCCATACATGTCAGACTTGGATTGATCAAAACAACAGATTGTTAATTTGTATTTGGCAAAACATAACATATGTAGTAAATAAATCAATCACAAAATCACAGACATAGAGTAATATGAAAATAAGCAGCGGAATAGATAAATAGTAGTTCATGAAGTTACTATAGAATATCAAAGTCTAAAGAAAAATATAATAGGAATCCAAATACAAAGGAATCTCTAATACATAAGCAATGACAAGTCTAAACATAAAGAACTGGAATAAACTAAATAACTGAATAGCGGAGTAGATAAAAGATAGGTCTCCAAGCAAAACTCCAAGGTCCAAATGTGAGTCTCAAATGCTATGACACTCAGTCTGATCCGAGCATAATGCAAAACACAAAACACCCGAGTCAGGATTAACATTCTTATGCAAGTATATAAACTTAAGTGAAATGCAATATAACTTAAAAGATGTTTAGGATTCCCATCCTTTAAGGAGCCGATAGTATAGTACAATATGCTACATAGATAATGTCTATAGTGAAGTAAAATATTATAATAGCGGTAAGGCATTACCCATATCCCCCTTAACACATTTTTATATAAATGTCGTAGTCTATGCTGTACTGTAAACTCCAACAAACTGGTGGGATATCAAGGAGCACTCCATAGTTACGACACAAACCAAACTCATAGTAGGCGCGATAAGGCATGTGACAAGGCACGCGAGGCAATGCCTAGTGTAGGATACTACCATTTTGCAGAACCGGGCTGGTGGTAACGCATAGCAGCCACTATCGCCCGCCTTGAGACACACTCCCAAAATCAAAGGTGCACCCAATCAAATCACAAAGTAATAGATATAGTATCGAAGAAGCATGCTCGATTGGAGGTGCGACCTCACTTGGCCTAGCTATAGCTCCTGTTTTAGTCATACAAGCTGACTCGTGGGAGTCGGGGCTGCGTTCATACCTCATATAAATGTCGCCAAACCATCCTACTTCGTTTTGGATTTTCCATCACGTGCATAGTTGTTAAATTTGTTTTCGGTATTGACAGAGAGTATGACAATATCCGATCCCGATCTCTTTAAAAACCAAACGCTTATTTCACACTGTGGTAATTTTCATTTCAAACAGTTCATACTTCAAATCAAAATATCATATTTATTTCAAAATCATATCATTTTTGAAATTATATCCCCTTTCGAAATCATATTCACTTTCGAAATCATGTCACTTTAAATCATATTTATTTCCAAAATCATAACCACAAGTAGGTTATACCATCATATCAAAGTATTCGCATTTAAATCCATTAAATCTAAATCATGTCAGTTCCAACTTAAATAATTTAAATATTGAAAGTAGCATATATATTGAATAGTTATACATTGAAAATAGTTTTTATTTAAAATAAGCTATAGATTAAAATATTTTATATCTAAAATAAGTTATAGTTTAAAATAGTTTAAATATTAAAAATAGTTTATACATTAAAATAATTTATATATTAAAAAGAGTTTATGTCGAAAATAATTTCAAATTAGAATTGTTTCTTCCAATTTCACAAATTAATTAAAATCAACTTTAGTTCCCAAATTCAATTTAAACCAGTCTCAGTTCAACGATTCCAATTAACAAGGTTAAAAGTTCAATTCGAATTCTCATTAAAACCATTTTTAATTTATATCGATTTCAAATCAAGGTTTGAATTACAAATTTGAACCACTTCCAATTCAATAAGTTTAAAAGTTTAAATTTCAACAATTTAAAATGTAACAACCCGCATATTTATCGATTGTGTATTTAAATATTTCATCGTTAGTCGGATTTTAGTCCGAAAACCTACTTTTTGTAAATAGTCGAATTAGGACTCAGGACTACTGCCATTGAGTTCAGAACGCCGTTTGCGACCTTTTTGAGTATAAACTTCGATATGTTTTGAGCTAGCTAAAATTTGACCTTTTCACTTAGGGTTTGGGTTTGGGTTTGGGTTCAGCCCACTAGCCATAATAATACCCCAAACTGAATCATCCCTCCCCATTCACTCTCACTTCCTCCTCTTTTCATTTCTAAAACAAAAATGGTGGAAGAGAATGGCAAATAGAAATCCAAAACCCTAATTCACTTGCAAAATCCAAGATCTAGCTCCAAATCCTAAGAGAACCCTTTGGTAAGCATCCTCTTCATCTTTTCCAACTCTTTCTCCATTCCATTTCAGAAATTTCTAAACCTAACATAGGAAATATTTTACTTGTAAGCTTAGATTGAAGCTTCTTGAGTTGTTATTGAAGAGGAATTGATCTTAGCTTGTTTTAAAAGCTTCTCCTTCATTGATTTGGGTTCAAATGTGAGATTTTTATCTCACATCTTTGTCTATAATTATCTTCGATTGTTAGGTATGAATTCCTAACACTTATTCTTGTGCAATTGATTTTGGTTTGGATTGATTTGGTGTATATTCCAATTTTTGGTGTTTTGAAATAAAAATCTATGAAAATCCTTTTATGGATATTTGGACATTGATATTTGAGGCGTATCGTAGAGCCGTTAAGGCTGGGTTGTCGCTTGGCGTAAATCCTTAGTCGTTGTCGCTCGATCGATCACTTCCGGTATCCATTTGGCCATTTTTGGCCTAGGTTCAGGGAATACCCTGAACCCCAGTTTCAGACGTCTGAAACGTAGAATTCAGACGTCTGAATATTATACTGGGAATTTTTATTCCCCAGTATTCAGACGTCTGAATCATATTATCCAGACATCTGAATTGGTTCGTTTGGAACCAGAAAGGAAATAGGCTAAAAAGTGCCTATTTTAGACGTCTGAAATCAAGGATTCAGACGTCTGAATTCTGTTTTGGAAAATATTTTATTTTCCAGATTCAGACGTCTGAATCTGCACTCTTTTGCCTATTTGCCTATTTGCTTGAGAATTCCAACTTTAATCGATTCGTGTTGATTCCCTTTTGTTATTATCACTTATTATCGACTTTGATGACATTTTCTTTGTGATTTTTGGGAATATCCATTTTGATGGATTCGATATCGATTTCTTTGGATTTTATTCACGTCTTCGAATGTGAATTTTGCTGATTGATTGTTTCTACAATCACTTCTATGATTTGTCACTTCAAAAATATAAAGGTTTTCTATACTAGTAGTAAATATCAAAACTCTTTCTTCAAATGATTTCAACATTATTTTATAACAAAGCTCGTTTTCTCAAACCGATTTCCAACCTATTAGTATATACAACCATTACCTCACTCGTATGAGAAATCTAATTAAACAACTTAGTAAAACAAGTGGTATGAAACGCTTGCATTTACTTTGTCGGTTAATTTTTGGACTTGTTCGATTGAATCTTTTGTGACAATTTTCTAGTGGAGATCTATAATTTGTTCGTAAATATTTAAGTTAAGCTAGTGGTTATGGGACATGAAGCTAAGCTCATATATTTACTAGCTTACTGTAATTGACACTTCTTGATGATCGATGATGATCATTTTATGGTTTAGGCTAGCAATGTGCGATGTCTCTTTGTCCACGTGGAGGACTGTACCTCATTCTATTGAGCTTCGTCTCATTTCCTTGTGGGCTAGCGACCCATGTACTTTTAGTATGTTTTGATTCATTGGATGTACCGTTTGCACTACATCAATGTCTTTGCTTTTGATTCATTGGATGTACCGATCGCACTACGTCAATGTCTTTGCTTTTGATTCATTGGATGTACCGTTCGCACTACGTCAATGACTTTGCTTTTGATTCATTGGATGTACCGTTTGCACTACGTCAATGACTTTGCTTTTGATTCATTTGATATACCGTTTGCACTGCGTCAATGTCTTTGCTTTTGATTCATTGGATGTACTGTTTGCACTACGTCAATGTCTTTTCTCTTGATTCATTGGATGTACCGTTTGCACTACCTCAATGTCTTTTCTTTTGATTCATTGGATGTACCGTTTGCACTACGTCAATGTCTTTGCTTTTGATTCATTGGATGTACCGTTCGCACTACGTCAATGACTTTGTTTTTGATTCATTGGATGTACCGTTCGCACTACGTCAATGACTTTGCTTTTGATTCATTGGATGTACCGTTTGCACTACGTCAGTGGCTTTGCTTTTGATTCATTTGATGTACCGTTTGCACTACGTCAATGTCTTTGCTTTTGATTTATTGGATGTACCGTTTGCACTACGTCAATGTCTTTGCTGTTGATTCATTGGATGTACCGTTTGCACTACGTCAATGTCTTTGCTCTTGATTCATTGGATGTACCGTTTGCACTACATCAATGTCTTTTCTTTTGATTCATTGGATGTACCGTTTGCACTACATCAATGTCTTTGCTTTTTGATTCATTGGATGTACTGTTTGCACTACATCAATGTCTTGGCCATCCTTTTCTTATGATTTCTGGATTCCTAATTATTGATTTCTGGAATTTATGTTTCACCACCTTTTTCGATTGGCATTGATAGGTATGTCATTTATTATGGTTTGGTGAAGCAAATGAAGAATATGATATTCTTTTTGGTGCTATGAGATCCTTGGGATATTTGTATGATTTTTCTTTGTTGATTTTTCTATGTATACTTGTCGTGGTATGACATTTTTAGTTATCATACGTTTTTACTACATTTCTTCTTATATCTCATTTTATCTGATAATTATAGCTAGACTGATCCGTTTATTATTTTCTTCTTAAATTATACTCGGGTCAGACTGAGATATTGCAGGTGCTTCCTCGTGACTTCCTATCTGGAACCATCTTCTGACTTTTGCTTATCTACTTTGGTCTAGTAGTTTTTGTTGTATACGTTTGAGATATAGACTCCTTAATGTATACATATTTTTTTGTCTTGCACTTGTATCTATTCTTTTGTGATACTGTGGATCTTGTTAGACCACTACTCTGATATACACTTTTATGTGTAATATTCATATCTATTTCCGCCTTTGTGATATGAATTGCCTGTGACTGATTTATGTTATGTTTATTTCTATATTTGTTTTTGAAGATTATATATAGTCACTGTGTAGTAGCTTTGAGTTTGCGTCGGTATGTCGGATTTCCTCTTGAGATGAAAAGTTATATTTTATCTGGCATATCGGTGTTCGCACAAAGCAATTACACGGATGGTCGCTCCTCAACAGCCTTATTCTCCGTGCTAGTTGATAGCATTACTCCGTAGTGTTCTTGGCTAGCGTGGGTATAGAGGTGGGGCGTCACATAAAATTACTCAACTTGATAAATTTCATTTATATTTCAAAATTCGACTTAAATTTTATTTAAATTGGAAAATATTCACATAATCATTTTTATATTACATTGAAAAAAAATCCCAAATTACAAATTTAATTCAAAATTAAATATTCAATTTCAATTTTATTTAAATTTAAATTATTCATGTAATCACCTTCAGTTAAACATCTATACTATACTATGAATACCGAGTTTATTTCAAAAGCACATAAGCCCCCGTGGAGAAATGAACCGTCGTGTTCTTTTCTTTCTTATATTCCTACCGTATCCGCTTTTTCCTTCTACGCCTCTCTTCTTCCTCCTTTGAGTTTTAGGTCTTCACAATCTATTTTCACGTAAATAGTCCAATTAGCCTTTCTTTCTACAACCCTAAATTAAATTGCATCTGTAGAGTTAGGTAACTCTTCGAGCAGGCGATTGGAGCTATGCGAATCGTCAGCAGTCGGTTTCTTTGATCGGCAGTCTTCGCCTTCTACCACCACCGTACATATGGTTGAGAGTTGTTGAATGGTGTGGTGTTTTCCTAGTTGCGACATCTTCCCCCAATGTAAGCACCTCTTCTTATCTTATATTTTTACCTTTTCATAGAATTAATTTTTTCTTTTGAAATTTGGTTAGTGACTATTGTTGCTGATTTCTGATTTGTTAACAAAATTTTTAGCATGTTTTCCAATGATTAGTAATTTGTTAAAGTAGGTAACCATTTATTTTTAATGGCTTCTCATATAATCCTGATACTGCATTCATCTATTTTTTTTGGTAAAGAAAAAAAAATTAGGTCATCATTTATTTAACAAACTTTATTAAATCCTATTTGTTCATTTTTTTCATTTTTCCGCTTAGATTCGGTTAGTCCTGCTTGCTGTTGATTTGTGCTTTAAATTTGGTTAGTGACTAATGCTGCTAATTACTATTTGTTAACAACATTTATAATATGTTTTTTCATTCAAATTTGGTTAGTCATGCTCGCTAATGATTAGTTGTTTGTTAAACTAGGTTATAATTTATTTTTAGCGGCTTATTATATAATCCCAATGCTGCATTCTACTATTTATTTCACTTCAAAAAACAAATTTTTTGGGTTATCATTTATTTACCGATGAACTTTCATGTGATCCTAGTGCTACATTCTATCAATTATTTAGTCAACAGACAAAAAAAAATTCCTTATTTTTTGATTTAATGTTAGTTGTTGACAATTGATGCTGCTTACTGGACTTTTAACAAATCTATTTCATCTATTTTTCCCTACAAATTTAGTTTGTCGTGCTTACTGACGATTAATGCTCTATAATATTAGGTTATTGTTTATTTTTTATGGCTTTTCATACAATCCTTGAGCTGTATTTTTGTTTTAAAGAAGGGGCTATTTTGTGAATTTTGAATCCTATGATGTGAGTAGTTAACATTTTGAATTGTTTGAAAGTGTACTATTTTATAGTAGCATATTTAGAATTGTGAGGCTTTATAGTTTCAACCTTCAAATTTCTGAACATGTTTGGTTCGAGTTAGTGAAGATACGGTTTTAAAAAAAATGATCCAACGATTTCATTTTCTTTTTTTATTCTGACTTTTTCATCAGTTACATCATTTGAATGATTAAAAGTTTTTTTCTTCTGATGTTGGCTATGCTAAATCTTTACTAATTTATATTGAATCAACATATTACAGCAACTTCTCTAAACTTTCTTATAACTTTTGAACTAAATTGCTTTTAATGTTAGGGTTAATCGTCATTGTTAAACTCAATCCTAATACCTTTACATATGCAATTCAGAGCACACCGCCACTATCCCATAAAGGGCATCTTATTTAATTACATCTCTTAAAGATAGTAAGTTTGTTTTGTGTTACTTTTCAGCCCCTTACTACTGCATATTAGAAGAATTCTTCTATTTTTAAACGATATTTGGTATCTTTCAGTTATTACCCCACTTTAGCTTCAAGTTCTTAGTTATTGTTTATTGAGTTTGAAAATGATATTTTAAGTTTTAGACTGTTTTCCAAAAAAAAATATTTATTATTTTAAAATGGTAGAATTAGAGCTGTTTATTTACTTTTTTCATCATTTATCATTCCTACATGTGGTATTTTTGCTATTCAACTCATGTTTGCCTTTTCAGTATCGTGAATATGGAGTTCTTTAATATACGCTTTTCATTTTGATACTGTAGATATGTGTTTACTGACTATCTAGATATTTCGTGAATGACAACTGTAAACCATATTTTATTATGCTACACATGCTTGGTAAGTCACTATTTTCCTGTAGAATTGCCTATGATTTGAAGCTACCCACTGTTACTATTAATGCCATCGGTGTGTTTTGGTGATTGATTTGTTAGTGCCAAATGAAATCAGTAACTCAATCTGGTAGAACTAGGCAAAATCATGTACTATATATTCATTTTGAGCACTGTCTAAAAAAAAGAAAATTTATTACCCGCAAAGTGCACTTTTGTATACCTATGAAAATAATGCACTTTACTACCAGTCGATGTAATTTTATCTGCCCACCTAAGATAGGCAATAAAGTGTCTAAATTACAAGTTTCTTAATAACTGCTTTTATTCTCCTCAACAAATTTAGCAAAACAAAAATGATCAAAAAATGTTCGTAGAAAATTATGCATAATAAGATTAACATAGAAAATTCAAGATTATATTTATCGGTGCTTTGCTGCAACACATATCTTCTTGTGCTTGAAACGCAGTATAATGTACTAAATAACACTTTTTAGGTTTGATTGTTAAAATAAGTGATCATACAAACTTTTGTTAAATATTATGTTCTATTTACCTATGATAGTTTAATAATTCATTTAGGTTTTTTCTTCCAATGAATATGAACTATTTTTTGGTTAAAAGTTATTAGTATGGAAATTTTCTTAGTTACCAATTTATTTATGCTAAATCAAACACGTTTAATTATATAATTGTTACTTATGTACCATTTAAATTCAAAAATTTTAGAACCATTGAAATTTCAACAATTATAACAGATTAAAAAGCTTACTCAACAGACCATCGAACTTAATTATCATCATGTTGCAAAACATAATGAAAAGAAACAAAAAGTCGTTGATAATCCATGATCAAATTTCTGTTTTCGACCGCGTCACTATCTCAAATATTAGAGTTTTACTGAATGTGTTTTATCTCAATCTTTATTTACAGAGGAAATTATTTTGTTAAATTTGTAAGAAAATGTGTTGCATTTGGCTAGGAGTACCTTATCTCTACACTTACAGCACATATATATTTATTATTGTTTGTCCTTTATATACTAGTATAATGGACATCAAATTTTGTTTAATGATTTATTAATAGAAAGTATGTACCGGCCTTCTATGTTATCTATTTGTCTTCCTGCATTCATTCGTTTTTCTAGCCATATATGAAATCATGATTTGATTAAAGTCATACTTTTGGACTTACATAAATGTTTCTGACATTTCTTAAACTAAATCTCACCTGCTATATTCATTGGTAGAATATGCTATTGTTTTTCTTTTTGGCACAAAATATTAATTCATTATGTTCATTTTCTGTATAGACATTACTTTAAACAGTGGATCTTTTCTAGTATATTTTTCAATTATGTTAGGCAGCTAGCTAGTTGCTTGCTGGAGCTCACATAGCAATAGTTGCTGAGCCAACGGCTTAGTAGCAGCAACAACAACTGGAGTAGACATATCAGACGTAGTAAGGTATGGTATCTTGGTACTATGAAGTTTTGATTTCAATACATATAATCAAATGATCAGTAATTCTCCATAAAGTACTGAATGCGATTCATTAGGGAGGAAAAAGGAGGCATGCTTGCAAAAAGAAAATTATCAAAATATAGGTTAACAGATGTGTTATGCTTACAAATCTAAATATCAGCTTCAAACTTTAGATCATGGGAGATCATTAGATCTGGACGTAGAAAATTTGGTAAATGGCATACTGTGGTATAGTATTGGTATTATAATGTTATAGGTTATCTTCATTTGGTTACTGTAACGACCCCGACTTCCTACGCCCAGGAAGACATATCGTTATTAAGAAAGAAAAGGGTGAGAAAATAGAAAAGATAGAGAAGAAAGAACAACAACATCAGAATCTCACATCGGAACAGATAAATTATATTAATCACATAAGTATTTACATAATATATAACATCAATCAGAATGATACATATAGTACATCACATACTAGACAGTTATAAACACATGTCTAGTTATACAACTCAATACACAAAACAACACAGAGATACCAACACAGCGGAACTATATATATATCTACAACGCTGAAGCCTCCTGCTCCATTGCTCCTCCAGAATTCGTCAAAGCTAACCTAAATCTCTTGGCTACCAGTAAAAATTTGGGTACCCGAGAGTTTATGATGCAGCGCAAGCTAACATTGATGATGCAGCGCAAGCTAACATGGTTTTAGGTCGTTCGGAGGAAACCTCGGTTTTAGGTCGCTCGGGGATTTTAGGTCGCTCACGACCTAATGAAGGCCGTTCACGACCTAACGTGATGATGAGTCGATCAAGCGACCTAATGAGTGCAATGGTCCAACCCAGCGAGTTAACAAAATAGTTTTTAGGTCGCTTGCGACCTAGCGGAATCTCGCGACATAACGAAGGTCGCTCGCGAGTTAACGAGCTAAGCATGAAGACACTCGAACGACCTAACGAGTTAACTCACTCAATGCCGCACCCTATGGCTCAAGGTCGCATAAAGCTTGGGTCGCGTGAAGGGAACCAGAAGCGGGTTTGGTTAGGTCGCATACCTCCTTAAGGCCGCTAGATCGCGGACGACCTACTTAAGTCGCCCACGTATAGGTCGCTGGGAAGAAAGGCCGTTAAGTCGCTCCAGGAAGATAAGAGTGTTGTACATATAGGTCGTAACTCGTGTGTGTTTTTGGTCGCGTGTACTTGTGTTGTAATAAGTGTTTGCACTATTGTTTCTTAAGTCGTTTTCGACCTATGATAGGTCGTAAGTCGAGTCATGTACGTTGTGTTTTGTACTGTTCCGTGTTGTATATAAGTTGAGTCACCTGATGTAACACGTAGGTCATTAACGACCTTGTTCAGGTCGTAGGTCATGAATTTGTGAAATTCGTGTCTAGGTCGTGTATTGGTGTTAGGTCGCGTGCGACCTAGTGTGGGAAGTTAGGTCGTGAACGACCTATGTTAGGTCGGTGGTCCTGTGCATAGTGTTGTAATGAGTTGTAGCCTATAAATAGGCATGTGGAGTCATTGTAAAGGTTGTTGATTTTTGAATAAAATTTCTTGTTGATTGCTGTGTGCTTTCATCTTAAATTGGTAGTTGAGTGTAATCTCCTATCTTCACTTTCAGTTATTCGAGTGCGCTCGAATCAACGATTGTTGAAGCCGATTCGCGGAATCAAGTGCGCTTGATCAACGCTTGAAGAATTGAAGATCTTCTTTCACGGTATCGTGCGCGATCAACGTGTTAGAGATAGCTAGAATTCGGTATCTTCGGATCAATGAATTTGGGCATTTTGGTATTCATCAATCCACCGATTGCTACACTTTCATCGTTATATCGATTTTCTGTTAATCCGCCGCGTCAGTTTTGGTATCGGAGCCATACTTAGCCAATCATAGCTAAGTTGATTCTTGGAGCCAAGTATTTGAAGTTTGAAGTTGTTCATCGTGTTCATCTTGAAGTTGCAACAAGAGGGAGACTTTCGATCCATTCCATTTTGGATCAAAGTGTTGGAAGGTGTTTGAATTTGATTTGTGATGAAGTGTGAAGGCCGAGCATAACATCGTGTTAAGTATAGGCCGAGCATCAGTTTTTGGTATCATTGTTTGTATTGTCAAGCCGAGACCAAGTTAGACCGTTTGGGATTTGTTGCCGAGCTAAGGAGTTGAGCCGAGTTAGTGTTGAACCGAGCTAAGGAATTGTGCGAGCTAGTGTAGAGCCGTGACTTGTTGTTGTGTTGAAGCTTTGTTGAAGAATTTTGAAGTATTTGTTGAAGTGTTGTGAAATTTAACCACGGCACCAAGGAGAGCTAATCGACATCAAAATGTTGAAGCGTTGTATAGAAGAGAAGAAGCCGAGCTTATGGAACAACGTATTAATGAGAAATTTGATGAAGGCATTGGAAAGTTAGAGAAATTGATGAATGATTTGAATCAAACTCAAAGGAGGAGATCACCAATCTCGAACCATGGAGGAAACCGAGTTTCGCCATCGATTACGGAAGCGAGGAGGGTATCACCGCAATCTTTTAGAGAGAGAAGAGAAGCATCAATTTCATCGAGAAGAGATCACCATGACTATGGACATGAAGAGAGAAGAACTCCACGAGAATTTGTAGATGAGCCATATAGAGATGAAGAGAGACATAGTAGAAGAGACATGCGTGATCGAAGGGATGTTGATGGTCGAGATCGATATAGACGTACATTTGATTTTGATGAAGAGGGTGATAGAGCTAGCATGCATTATCGAGATCGAGACCAAGTTTGAAATTCATATCGAGATGTAGATGATGATCGTCGATGGGAATCGGGTATGAAGATGGAAATTCCAGAATTCAAGGGTGGAATGGTAGCTGAAGAACTTCTTGATTGGTTGTCTAATGTTGAAGAGATCTTTGATTTCAAGGAAGTTCCTGAGCATAGAAGAGTGAAGTTAGTTGCTACAAGGTTGAGGGGAAGAGCTTTGGCATGGTGGCAACAAACTAAACTTACAAGGGAGAGAATAGGAAAGTCAAAGATAGAATCTTGGGAGAAGATGAAGAAGTTGATGAGAGCTACATTTTTACCTTACAACTATCAATTACTCATGTACCAGAGGTTGCAGAATCTGAGGCAAGGGACGAAGTCAGTTAATGATTATGCAGATGAATTTTACCAACTCATTGCCAGAAATGATATTATGGAGACGGAAGAACAGCTAACTACTAGATTTGTTGGAGGGTTGCGAATGCAGATCTAGGATATGGTTAATATGTTTGATCCAAGATCTGTTGCAGAAGCACATCAGAAAGCGTTGGCTTGGGAGAAGCAAGGAAGGCGTGGAGGTGGTGTGTTTACTAATTCCAATAATCAAGTGAAGGGTGTTAGTGGGAGTTATAATGTTCCTAAACCTGTCAGTAAGCCAGTAGTGAAGGAGGGCGAGAAGGCAAAGGTTAGCAGTGGTTTCAAATGTTATAATTGCCAGGAGTTGGGTCACAAAAGCAATGAATGTTCGAAGCCGAAGAAGAGAGCAATGGTTACTGAGATTGAAGATGAGGAAGTAGAAGCTGAATGTTCACATGCACCTTATGTTGAGGAGGAAGACTTATTGTCCAGGGATGAAGGTTGTAATTTGATGATGAGGAGATCTTGTCTTACACCAAAGCAAGAGGAAGATTCTAGTTGGTTGAGGAGCAATATTTTTCATTCTACATGTACTATTCTGGGAAAGGTTTGCAAGTTCGTTATTGATGCTGGAAGCTATGACAATATTATCTCTACAGAAGCAGTAAGGAAGTTGAATTTGAAAACTGAGAAGCATCCTAAACCGTACAAGTTAGCGTGGTTAAGGAAGGGTGGTGAAGTGAAGGTTGGACGAAGAGCTTGTGTAAAATTTTCTATTGGAAAGAAGTACAAAGATGAAATTTGGTGTGACGTTGTAGACATGGATGTGTGTCATCTGTTGTTGGGCAGACCATGGCAGTTTGATAGAGCAGTACAACATGATGGTCGTGCTAATAGTTACAGTTTTATGTTCGAAGGTACTAAGATCACTTTAGTTCCCAAGAAGCGGCAACAGAAGGAAAGCAAGCTAGAGGAGATCGAAGAACTGAAAACTTTACTATCTTTGAAAGAGTTTGTCAAGGAGGTTGAAGAGGAGCCTGAAGTCTTTTTGTTGATTGGGTGAGAGTGTAGTGAAGAGGTTGAAATTCCAGAAGAAGCGAAGCCAGTTTTGAAAGAATTTGAAGATGTATTTCCAGAAGAGTTGCCTAAGGAGTTACCGCCACTGAGAGACATTCAACATCAAATTGATCTTGTTCCGGGAGCAGTTTTACCACATCGACCACATTATCGAATGAGTCCGAAGGAACATGAGGAGTTACGAAGGCAAGTGGAAGAGTTGTTAGAACAGGGACGTGTTCAGGAAAGCTTGAGTCCTTGTGCATTACCAGCATTGTTGGTGCCAAAGAAGGATGGAACATGGAGAATGTGTACCGATAGTAGAGTTTTGAACAAGATTACTATTCGTTATAGGTTTCCTATGCCAAGGTTGGATGACTTGCTAGATCAGTTGAGTGGGGCTACTATCTTTTCGAAGATTGATTTGAAGAGTGGTTATCATCAGATTCAAATTAGACCGGGAGACGAATGGAAGACCGCATTCAAGACGAGGGAAGGTTTATATGAATGGTTGGTTATGCCGTTTGGTCTATCAAATGCACCAAGTACATTTATGAGGGTGATGAATCAACTTTTCAGACCGCACATTGGGAAGTTTGTTGTAGTTTACTTTGATGATATTCTGATTTATAGTGCGAGCACAGAGGAGCATGTAGAGCATTTGAGAAAGGTGTTAATTATTCTTCGTGAGGAACAATTTTATGCAGCTACGAAGAAATGTGTGTTCATAACTCGAAGTGTGTTATTTTTGGGATATGTTGTATCTGAGAAGGGAATCCAGGTGGACCAGAGTAAAGTTGAAGCTATTAGAAATTGACCACAGCCGAGGACTATTACTGAAGTTAGAAGTTTTCATGGATTGGCATCATTCTACCGAAGATTCATTCCACACTTCAGTAGCGTGATGGCACCAGTTACTGATTGTATGAAAGGGAAACAGTTTTCTTGGACGGAGGAAGCAGGAGTTGCTTTTGAACGGATCAAAGAACTTTGACGACAGCACCGATTCTTGTTTTACCAGATTTTCAGTTGTTGTTTGAATTACATACTGATGCATCAAAGGTTGGAATTGGGGGAGTGTTGAGTCAGAGGGGACGTCCAATTGCATACTTTAGTGAGAAGTTATCAGGGGCAAAGATGAGATATAGTACGTATGATGTAGAGTTTTATGCTGTGGTGCAAGCAGTGAAACATTGGAGACACTATCTGTTCCATAAGGAGTTTGTTCTTTACACAGACCATGAAGCTTTGAAGCATTTGCAGGGGCAGGATAAGATTTCAGCGAGACATGCATCATGGATTGCTTATTTACAACAGTTTACTTTTGTTGTCAAACATAAGTCAGGGGTGACGAACCGTGTAGCTGATGCTTTGAGTAGGATGAGCCATTTATTAACAACAATGAAAGTTGAAGTGACAGGTTTTGAATTATTGCCAGAGCTGATTGAAGAAGATACTTACTTTGCAAAGTTTGTTGAGAAAGTAAAGGATGGGAATACCGATGAATTTGTTTTGGTTGATGGGTTCTTGTTCCAGGGAAATCGATTATGTATTCCGGAGAGCAGCTTGAGAATGAAGATTATCAAGGAACTACATGAAGAAGGCCATGTGGGTAGAGACCGTACATTACAGTTAATTTCTCAATCTTATTTTTGGCCGTCAATGAGGAAGGAAGTTGAAAGGTTTGTTCAGAGATGTCATATTTGTCAGGTTTCAAAGGGAACGGCTACGAATACGGGGTTATATATGCCGTTACCCGTGCCTATTAAACCATGGGTTGATATCAGCATGGATTTCGTTTTGGGTTTGCCTAGAACTCAAAGGGGGAATGATTCTATATTTGTTGTGGTAGACAGGTTTTCAAAGATGGCGCATTTTATTGCTTGTAAGAAGACGGCGATGCTGTTCGTGTTGCTCAGTTATTTTTTAAAGAAATCTATCGTTTACGTGGGTTACCGGAATCTATTGTTTCAGACAGAGATACCAGATTTTTGAGTCATTTTTGGCTAAGTCTGTGGAAGATGGTGGGAACGAAACTGAATTTTAGTAGCGCTAATCATCCGCAAACTGATGGGTAAACGGAGGTGGTTAATAGATCGTTGGGAAACTTATTGAGATGTCTTGTGAAAGATGATTTGAAGAGATGGGATTTGAAATTGTGTCAAGCAGAGTTTGCTCACAACCATGCGGTTAATCGAAGCACAGGTTTCAGTCCATTTCAGGTTGTTTATTCAACAATTCCAAAGGTACCGTTGGACTTAACAACAGTGCCATATCAGAAGGGAGTTGTTAAGAGGGCTTGTGATTTCGTAAACGAGTTGCAGGAGTGCCACAGAACTGTTCATGATCGGTTGCTTGCATCTAATGAGAAGTATAAACGACTGGTAGATAAGAAATGGAGAAGTGTGAATTTCGAGGAAGGTGATTTGGTTTATGCAGTATTAACAAAACATCGCTTTCCAATGGGAACATACAATAAATTGAAGGCGTGGAAAATTGGTCCAGTTGAGATTCTGAAGAAAATCAATGAGAATGCGTATCAATTGAAGTTACCAGATGACGTCCATACTTCTGATGTTTTCAACGTCAAATGTTTAATTCCGTATTATGGAAATGAACTTGTGGTGGAAGAAGATAGTGAAAATTCGAGGTCGAATTTCTGTCAACCGGGAGAGGATGATGCAGCGCAAGCTAACATTGATGATGCAGCGCAAGCTAACATGGTTTTAGGTCGTTCGGAGGAAACCTCGGTTTTAGGTCGCTCGGGGATTTTAGGTCGCTCACGACCTAGTGAAGGCCGTTCACGACCTAACGTGATGATGAGTCGATCAAGCGACCTAATGAGTGCAATGGTCCAACCCAGCGAGTTAACAAAACAGTTTTTAGGTCGCTTGCGACCTAGCGGAATCTCGCGACATAACGAAGGTCGCTCGCGAGTTAACGAGCTAAGCATGAAGACACTCGAACGACCTAACGAGTTAACTCACTCAATGCCGCACCCTATGGCTCAAGGTCGCATAAAGCTTGGGTCGCGTGAGGGGAACCAAAAGCGGGTTTGGTTAGGTCGCATACCTCCTTAAGGCCGCTAGATCGCGGACGACCTACTTAAGTCGCTCACGTATAGGTCGCTGGGAAGAAAGGCCGTTAAGTCACTCCAGGAAGATAAGAGTGTTGTACATATAGGTCGTAACTCGTGTGTGTTTTAGGTCGCGTGTACTTGTGTTGTAATAAGTGTTTGTACTATTGTTTCTTAAGTCGTTTTCGACCTATGATAGGTCGTAAGTCGAGTGATGTACGTTGTGTTTTGTACTGTTCCGTGTTGTATATAAGTTGAGTCACCTGATGTAATACGTAGGTCGTTAACGACCTTGTTTAGGTCGTAGGTCGTGAATTTGTGAAATTCGTGTCTAGGTCGTGTATTGGTGTTAGGTCGCCTGCGACCTAGTGTGGGAAGTTAGGTCGTGAACGACCTATGTTAGGTCGGTGGTCCTGTGCATAGTGTTGTAATGAGTTGTAGCCTATAAATAGGCATGTGGAGTCATTGTAAAGGTTGTTGATTTTTGAATAAAATTTCTTGTTGATTGCTGTGTGCTTTCATCTTAAATTGGTAGTTGAGTGTAATCTCCTATCTCCACTTTCGGTTATTCGAGTGCGCTCGAATCAACGATTGTTGAAGCCGATTCGCGGAATCAAGTGCGCTTGATCAACGCTTGAAGAGTTGAAGATCTTCTTTCACGGTATCGTGCGCGATCAACGTGTTAGAGATAGCTAGAATTCGGTATCTTCGGATCAACGAATTTAGGCATTTTGGTATTCATCAATCCACCGATTGCTACACTTTCATCGTTATATCGATTTTCTGTTAATCCGCTGCGTCAGTTTATGAAAAACAAAAATAAACTCCGGGTCAGACATGGGTCTGGTATGAGTAACAGGTTAAAGTTGCTTAATTTTGAAAATCCTTTGAAAACAAAAGGTATCACGTAAGACTCCCCACACATAAACATGGAAAAGTTTTTACCTTACGCTAACCAAATCATTTGATAGGAAATTCTGTGATATTATATTAGGTCTAGGGTTTTCAAGTAAATAGAAAATAGCCGAAATTGTTACATTTATTAAATTCCAGCTACTAGCCACAAAAGTGGGTAATACAATCAAAACCGTTGGCACTTATTGGATTTTGGATTCCATTCAATGGTAGGGCTACTGGGGTACCGCCCGTCACAGTACGTGGCCTAGATCAATGTACCGAGGATCACTCCCGACCCCCTGCAACACAAGGCCGGAACCATTCCTTATTGAACAGTCCCGAACAAGATAACCCCGCAGTTGGCTGCAGACCAACTGCCCACACAACCGAATAAAAAGGGACATCTAGACAGGGGAATATCCTTGTCCTGCTTGGGCATGACCCACCTAACCTTGCTGCAGCTCCCTTGTTTTAGCCATTCCCGGTTGATGAGGCTTGAGGCTGCGATTACCTTTATAGAACATATCTCTTAGAATGCTCATCGTCCGCCTGACGATGTGTTGAAAGCATTCAATCCATATAAGTTCGTTCCGGGTTCAAACGAAACCGAAGGCATCATCTCGTTACACTCGTTTTGGAATCACCCTCAGAGTTAACGACGATAACCCTTGCATTCTGAATCTTCATCTTCACATCAGATTCACGACCTATCGTTAATTTGGAATCGATGTGGTTTTCGGATGTTCGGAATAAGGAAAACCGATCCCGGTCTCATCGAAATCCAAAACGTTTCTTTTAAGGCCAAGTTGTCTATTTAGTCTTAACAGTGAATTCAATATTGTAACGACCCAGAATTTTTATAAATTAAAATTTGAATATTTAATTAATTTTAAATATTAAAAAGTAAATTTATAAGTCAAATAAATTTTTATTTGAATTATTGGATTTAATTGGATAATTAAATCGATAATTTAATATGTTAAATTATGGAAATAATTGAAAATTGAGTTAAAAATGATTGTAAATAATTTGGAAAATTTTATTTAATCATACTGGAGTTATAGAAATATTTTAGAACTTTTAAAATCGAATTAAAAGTTAATTTGTGAAAATCGAATATTTTAATATTAAATAATCGACTGTAAAATAGCCAATTTTTGAACAGTCTCAGAATTGAACGAAACCAGTTTCATTGGATCCGTAATAGTTAGTTATTACCGGATTTCAATTTTCGTGTCAATCGGAGCTATCGTTTGATCGTGGCAGCTCGAAACGCATCGAATCGTTTTTAATTTAAATTTGGCGAGTCAAAATAGCCATTTTTCAAAATGTCTCGGAATTCGACGAAACCAGTTTCATCGGATCCGTAATGTGATATTATTGTAAGGTTTCAAATTTCAAGTCAATTGGATTTACCGTTTGTCCGGTACAAATTAAAACGCCTAGAAATCGATTTAAATCGGTTTAATTCAAATTGAACGTTTTCAGCCATAACTCGCACATACTTCCGAATTAGCTTCCGAAACCTGTTCCATTGTGTCCGGAACGCGGGATAAACCCTAGGTACGCTGGTTACGGCGTCTAAATCGGAGTTCGGAATTCCCGGGATGAATAGTGTTTACGCTAGCTTTTTCTATAAATAGGAGTTAAAATCTAAAATAAAAAGGAAATGCAAAACCCTAATTCTAATTGCTCAGCCGCCTACATGAAGTCAATGGCCGAAATTGCCCCAAATTCATCCCTCCAAAATCTCCTAATCCATCAACAATTACGAGGAAGTGTCAACTAGCAAATTGAAGAGCTCGTCAAGCTCTTTAATATCAACGGTCAAGATCGTATATTACGTGACGGATTGGCGGCAAATCGACCAAGAAGGCAGCAAGTTGCGCACGCGTTTCTGTGAGCATGGGGGGGCCGAGCTCTGCAAAGTTCAGGCCGAGTATGGAGGTAGTGGGGGGCTTCGAAGTGGCGGTGTTGTGATCGAGTTTAGGCGAGAGATTGAGGCGAAAATCAAAACCCTAGTTCTAATGTTGGGTTCGGCCTTGGATTTGTGTCCTGGAGATGAATACGTGAAAGGGGAAGAAAGGGGGAGACGGCCAGATCTGATGAGGGTGGGATCCAATGGCCTGAAATGTTTGTAGGTTATAATATAAAAGTTTAAGTTGTAATTATTAAGTTTAAATACGTGCAAACTTGTAAAATTCATATCTTTTTCATACGAGGTCGAAAAAATGCAAACTCAGTTGCGTTGGAATCGTATGGACGAGCACTACGCGATGGAGTTGGTTTGGAGTCGTTTGGAGTTAGTGAGAATTTCGGGTAAAATTAAACGCGCGTTTAATTTTATTCGAAATAAAAGCTAAAACGGAAATTAAAACCAAGGTGAGAATTTCTCACTCAATCGAATAGATTTCGATTTTATTTTAAATAGTTAGATTTAAAATATTTGAATGCATGTTTGAGTGATGAATTGTATATATTGATTGTTAAAATAGACATTATGCGCCGTTAGTAAGCGGATGTTATTTAATAAAAACATATACCGCGAATATTTCATAAACAGTGAAATTGGTATTATATATAATATCAATATATATATATTGGCATATGTATATATTGCAGTTGTTGATTTCCCGCATTTTTTGTTTAGCGGATGAGACCCTATTACGCCGTTAGTAAGCGGATAATATTTAATAAGAACATATACCGCGATAATTTCGTACTGGAGCGAAATTGGTATTGTGCTAATGTTTTTGGATGCAGGAAAACAGGTTGGAGGGATCCAACTGGATTCCTCAACAGTATTTATTTAATTTCAGATATTTTGATATTTGATGGATTATCATATCGATATATGATATCGTTGTTAGTCGTGATTGACTATTTGGTGTGTAGCATCATTGGACCCAGATTTTGGGATTTTAAAATGATTTTAAAAGTGATTTTTGAGAATATACTATATTTTTGGAATTGATCCATTATAAATAAATAAACGTTATAATTTTTAAAGTTATAAAAATTATGGTTTTTGTGAAATATAGTTAAAAAGCTGATTTTTAGAAATACGATTAAAAGTCGATTTTTGAGAAATATGAACTAATGATTTTATAAAATAATTTAGATTGGATTTTTGAATATATGATAAAAGTTTAAATATAGGATTTATAAAATTTGATTATTTTATAAATCGAAATGATGAAATTATAAAGGAAATTAAAGATGTTTTAAAGAATAATACTAATTGATTTATATTAAGAGATTTATAAACGGATATTTATAAATCGAAATATTGACATTATAAAACGAGTCTTTATAAGTGTTTGAATGAAGTGAAAATGAAATTCATTAATGAATGAAATTTATAGAATTATATAACGGTGAAGTTATAAATGGAATTTTATAAACAATAGGTTTATAAAATTTGTAAAGTTCAAAGGAACGATTTTTGCAAATAAATAAATTATAAGTGTTTGACTTATAATTTGGACTTTTGGTTTATAATTAAGATTATAAGTCGAATAGGTAAATAAAGAAGATTTATAAAGGAAGTTGTTATGAAATAAATGGAAATGGAATTTATAAACGTTGTTTTATAAATTCGCAAACGACTTATTTTGATAAGTTAATTGTTATAACCTATTAATGGAGTTATATTCACGTTGTAAACAGTGAATAATCCTTTAAGTTAAAAAGAATAGAAATAATGGAATTTGTGAACATAGTATGTTCACGTTTTTGAATAGTGAATAAGACGTTAAAGAAATGTTTTGAATGTGATATTTTAAATTGAATTAAAACAATCTAACGATGTTTTTAAACATGTTGAGATTCGAAACCATAGATTTCAACATTTATTGTTGAAATAGATGTTTCGAGAAATGAAAGGAGATGATGTACTATAACACTGTTGTTATAGTAAATGATTTCCGAAAGGAAATGTTTTGAATAGTATTGGGATTTATATATCTATTTTAATTTCGAATCCCTATACTAGTGATTTTGGGTTGTCGTAACGATGTTTTACGCAACATTCGTTTTGGCCCAAATAAATATGTTAAGAGAATGTTTTCCTTAATAGAATGAAATATATACTTAATTCGATTTAAGTATATTGAATATTTTCAAAGGTTGAAAATAAAAAGATTTGTCGATTACTTATTTATGATAAGTATGGAAATGTTTTCCAATGTGAAGGGAATATGGAGAATTTATCTTTTTGAAGATAAATTGAAAATGAATAATTGAAATCGTATATGCACGAATATTTTGAAATATAAATTCATTATGGAATTTATATGTGAAAGTGAAACTTGTTAAAAAATAAATATTGATTTATTTTTGAAGTGTTGAAATTATATATCTAGTAAAGATATTTTGGAAAATAAATAATTTGGAAAATTATTTGGAATCTGGTGATGTATGCATATCCAGTGATAGTTCAATAACCGACTATCAATATTTCCCTTTGAATGGGTATTTGATGTGAATTGATTGAATTTGAATGCACACTTATTTTGAATAAGCGCTCACTATTCGGGTTAACCGGGAAAGGACCATGGGGTCGTATAACCCATTCCGAATATGTGATACGACGTGAATTGCATTTGAAGATCGGTGTTGAAGACCGGTATTCGCGAGAGCGATAGGATGACCTATCGATTGTCTCTGCACTGGGTCGCTCCTGGTATAGAGATTCCATAAGTGATGGGAAATCCGATCAGGATTGTAAATATCCGGATTGCAAGGACTTCTTTGTAAGTGCCTTCGGTTTTGTTCGAGCCCGGAACAAACTTGTATGGATTGTATGTCTGACATTACAATTTGAGATATAAAGCCGATTTCTTTCAAATATATTTCTGTTGGTGGCGGAGAATTTATTCTTTGCTTAACACCCTTCTTTGAGACGTACGAGCTCAAAGGTTATATAGTTGAAGTTATCAGCGATATATCCCATTTTGGTAATGTGACATGCTGAGTGATGCTGAAATGATCATTGTGTTGATTATTGTGATAGGATCATTTATTTGATCGTCTATCTTAGTGATCATTGTGTTGATCATTTGTTGACCCAAAGCATGGCTTTTGTATAAAGTATGTTTTTGTGGACGTGAATTCATCGAGCCTCACATCCCGTTAATGGTCAAAACAGGAAAGATGCGGCAAGGTTATGAGGGGTAGCTCCCTTTAGGGTATGTGCATTTCCTTCTGGAAAGGGTGGTATCATGGTATGGAGCCCAGATACTTACTCATGTTGATACACTATATCTATTTCTGTGTGGTGTTGTTGGTGACGAGCGCTCGGTTAAAGGTCCGATGGGACCGGGGGATGCCATATTCGTGTAGTAGTTACCTAGTGATAAAGGTAACCCGGCCTTGTGTTGGCAGAGAGCTGGTTAAGTTCTCGGGACGTCTAGCCAGAGGCGATCCCATGTGGCAGTAGGAAGTTCCTTAGCCTGACCATTTGTTGGAAATCCAATTCCCAATACGAAACTTGTACGGTATTAGTTGTAGAACCTGCTATTCACTTATGGTGGTCACCACTGTTTGGATGGTAGCTATAGTAGGCATAGTTCGAAATGTCTATGTTGGCTAAGATTTATATTCTACTTTCGAAATGAATTTTTCTCTACACTATGCACTAGTAATAATATCAAATGTTATTTTAAATGCGTATCAAGCATCTTTGACTATCATAAGGAGAAATCTCCTCCGATTCTGCGTTTGCATGTGTGTGTGTGCGGGAGGCCTTATGGTAGTCTCATTTTTAAAAAGCATTGCGAATTGATTTAAAAATATTCCTCTATTTTGATTTTAAAGTAAATAAACCGTTTTGAGTTCTCACACTAGTCACATGACTGACTCGGAGGTTATTGTTTTCCTTCCTAAACTCTGGGTGCCCACCAATTTCCACACGGGCAGTCAAGAGTTAGGTTTATCAGGATATTCTGGATATTCTGGAGTTGCTGGAGGCAAGCTGGATGGCATGGCGTATTACTAGCTATATAGTATTTCTTTTCCGCTGCACTGTTTATTGTTGTATGTTGTTGTACACTCTGATGATATAATGTGATGTAATGAAATGTATAAAATGTAATAACTGATATAGTTCTTTGTTTAAAGATTATTCATTTATTATTATATGTTGTTCCGCTGCGAATTGTGAGATTCTGATGTTGTTCTGTTGTTTTCTGTCCCGTCCTATTTTCTTCTGTTTTTCTCCTTTTCCTCTATTCTCTTTTTCTTTCTATATCTTCTATTTTTAAAATTCTCTGTTTTCTAAAAATTATCTATCTTCTTTTCTCTCTATTTCCTATCTCTTCTCTCTTCTTTCTTTTCTTTTCTTTTTAAAACCCCTAAGGGTTCGTATTTTCGTTCATCTTGAATTAAACAAAGGAGATTAGTGTCTATTCAAGGAGTACGGACTTACGGGTCTTTACATTTGGTATCAGAGCTCTGATGGTTAAGCGACAACCATGGTTCTGTTGGGTATTATTCATTAGAGATAGAGTCAGTAGTACTCTAGAATGAGTTGAGTGTAATAATAGATATGAGAGCGTATTTGTTAGTGAATAAAAATTGTTTTATATTGTGATGATTGGTTTGTTGAGTGGTATATGGATTCTGGTTAATACGAGTAATTAACGTTGTTGATAGGGATCTCTAAACACTTGTACAGAACAATTCGAAACAGTATTGTTTTAAATTGGGTAAATGAAATAATTTTACCTTGAGTATATTTTATATATAAAGAAATAATTTTTCAAAATTATTAATGGTATATAAGTTGATTGTTAGGTTGTTTGAATAATCTAAAATGAAAGAATAATTGTATAAGTAAAAGAATTATAAGAATTGAATTATAATTAAAGTGATTTACAATTGTGAAATAAACTTATATATCTAAGAAGTAAAATTATATGAATATGAATTGTAAATAAAAATGAATATAAGTTTAAATGTAAATATAACTTAAGAGTTGTTGTATGGAATTGATTTTGGTATCGAAGTAAATAATCAAGTGGATTAAAAGAAATATGAACTTAAGTTATGTAAATAAAATTCAACTTAGTAATTGAATTGAATGAATGAATTGAAATGTTAAAACAATTGAATGTAATTTAAGTTGATAAGGAATAATTAATGAAAGTGTTAATTCATTAAAATCTAATTTTATTAGAAGTTGAATAAATTGGAATAGAAGTCAATTTAATGTTAAACCAAAATGAATGTAAAGTGAGATAATTTGGTTGAAATTAAAATATACTTTGGTTGTTATATGATTGTAGTTGGTTGTAATAATTCATTAAGTGTTAATGAAATTTAAAGCTATGAAATTGAATTCAAATTTAAAAGTAAATAAATTTGAATAGAATTGAATGTGAATTGGATTTAATTAGTGAATATAAACTAATTGAGAATGAATGTTGATAAATCCAATGTTAATGAATCAAATATGATTTAGAGTGAAAACCAATTCATTGAATATTAATGAGAATATGAATGAATATTGATTTGGTTATGGATGTTAGTTGGTTGATGTTTGCATTTGTTGTTTTACTACATTTGCTATGTTGACATATATAGTTATTATGTTGCTATATGTTGTATATTGAGATTATTTGCATATGTGCATGTTCTCATGTTGTTTGTTGAGTGTTTAGTAGGTGCGGATCGCGTTTGCTTCGCATTTGGAGTTCGCTTTAGCGCTATATTAGCCGTATATGCTCGCTAATAAAATATAAGGTACATATCTCGGATTAAATATCGTACTTTTACACTTTTTTCCCTTCGGGATGCCTCATTACTTGATGAGATGTATATTTGTGATATATATACTGTCATTTTTTTTTCGGATCGAGCCGCGCAAAGGAGACTATGGCGAATTTTTCCGAAAATTTAAGGCGTTAGAAAAAATTTGAGTAAATTGGGAAAATTGTGAAAACTTTAACTTTGATTTGGAATTGAAAGTTAAATGATATAATTTGTTTTTGAAAAGATAACTAAGTATGATTTGAAAACTTAGTAAAAGTTATCATAAGAAGTTTAATTATGAATTTTGGAAGGTTAATAGATTCTGTAACTTTCCTTACTTGTAATTTCGAGGACGAAATTCTTTTAAGGGGGAAAGATTGTAACGACCCAGAATTTTTATAAATTAAAATTTGAATATTTAATTAATTTTAAATATTAAAAAGTAAATTTATAAGTCAAATAAATTTTTATTTGAATTATTGGATTTAATTGGATAATTAAATCGATAATTTAATATGTTAAATTATGGAAATAATTGAAAATTGAGTTAAAAATGATTGTAAATAATTTGGAAAATTTAATTTAATCATACTGGAGTTATAGAAATATTTTAGAACTTTTAAAATCGAATTAAAAGTTAATTTGTGAAAATCGAATATTTTAATATTAAATAATCGACTGTAAAATAGCCAATTTTTGAACAGTCTCAGAATTGAACGAAACCAGTTTCATTGGATCCGTAATAGTTAGTTATTACCGGATTTCAATTTTCGTGTCAATCGGAGCTATCGTTTGATCGTGGCAGCTCGAAACGCATCGAATCGTTTTTAATTTAAATTTGGCGAGTCAAAATAGCCATTTTTCAAAAAGTCTCGGAATTGGACGAAACCAGTTTCATCGGATCCGTAATGTGATATTATTGTAAGGTTTCAAATTTCAAGTCAATTGGATTTACCGTTTGTCCGGTACAAATTAAAACGCCTAGAAATCGATTTAAATCGGTTTAATTCAAATTGAACGTTTTCAGCCATAACTCGCACATACTTCCGAATTAGCTTCCGAAACCTGTTCCATTGTGTCCGGAACGCGGGATAAACCCTAGGTACGCTGGTTACGGCGTCTAAATCGGAGTTCGGAATTCCCGGGATGAATAGTGTTTACGCTAGCTTTTTCTATAAATAGGAGTTAAAATCTAAAATAAAAAGGAAATGCAAAACCCTAATTCTAATTGCTCAGCCGCCTACATGAAGTCAATGGCCGAAATTGCCCCAAATTCATCCCTCCAAAATCTCCTAATCCATCAACAATTACGAGGAAGTGTCAACTAGCAAATTGAAGAGCTCGTCAAGCTCTTTAATATCAACGGTCAAGATCGTATATTACGTGACGGATTGGCGGCAAATCGACCAAGAAGGCAGCAAGTTGCGCACGCGTTTCTGTGAGCATGGGGGGGCCGAGCTCTGCAAAGTTCAGGCCGAGTATGGAGGTAGTGGGGGGCTTCGAAGTGGCGGTGTTGTGATCGAGTTTAGGCGAGAGATTGAGGCGAAAATCAAAACCCTAGTTCTAATGTTGGGTTCGGCCTTGGATTTGTGTCCTGGAGATGAATACGTGAAAGGGGAAGAAAGGGGGAGACGGCCAGATCTGATGAGGGTGGGATCCAATGGCCTGAAATGTTTGTAGGTTATAATATAAAAGTTTAAGTTGTAATTATTAAGTTTAAATACGTGCAAACTTGTAAAATTCATATCTTTTTCATACGAGGTCGAAAAAATGCAAACTCAGTTGCGTTGGAATCGTATGGACGAGCACTACGCGATGGAGTTGGTTTGGAGTCGTTTGGAGTTAGTGAGAATTTCGGGTAAAATTAAACGCGCGTTTAATTTTATTCGAAATAAAAGCTAAAACGGAAATTAAAACCAAGGTGAGAATTTCTCACTCAATCGACTAGATTTCGATTTTATTTTAAATAGTTAGATTTAAAATATTTGAATGCATGTTTGAGTGATGAATTGTATATATTGATTGTTAAAATAGACATTATGCGCCGTTAGTAAGCGGATGTTATTTAATAAAAACATATACCGCGAATATTTCATAAACAGTGAAATTGGTATTATATATAATATCAATATATATATATTGGCATATGTATATATTGCAGTTGTTGATTTTCCGCATTTTTTGTTTAGCGGATGAGACCCTATTACGCCGTTAGTAAGCGGATAATATTTAATAAGAACATATACCGCGATAATTTCGTACTGGAGCGAAATTGGTATTGTGCTAATGTTTTTGGATGTAGGAAAACAGGTTGGAGGGATCCAACTGGATTCCTCAACAGTATTTATTTAATTTCAGATATTTTGATATTTGATGGATTATCATATCGATATATGATATCGTTGTTAGTCGTGATTGACTATTTGGTGTGTAGCATCATTGGACCTAGATTTTGGGATTTTAAAATGATTTTAAAAGTGATTTTTGAGAATATACTATATTTTTGGAATTGATCCATTATAAATAAATAAACGTTATAATTTTTAAAGTTATAAAAATTATGGTTTTTGTGAAATATAGTTAAAAAGCTGATTTTTAGAAATACGATTAAAAGTCGATTTTTGAGAAATATGAACTAATGATTTTATAAAATAATTTAGATTGGATTTTTGAATATATGATAAAAGTTTAAATATAGGATTTATAAAATTTGATTATTTTATAAATCGAAATGATGAAATTATAAAGGAAATTAAAGATGTTTTAAAGAATAATATTAATTGATTTATATTAAGAGATTTATAAACGGATATTTATAAATCGAAATATTGACATTATAAAACGAGTCTTTATAAGTGTTTGAATGAAGTGAAAATGAAATTCATTAATGAATGAAATTTATAGAATTATATAACGGTGAAGTTATAAATGGAATTTTATAAACAATAGGTTTATAAAATTTGTAAAGTTCAAAGGAACGATTTTTGCAAATAAATAAATTATAAGTGTTTGACTTATAATTTGGACTTTTGGTTTATAATTAAGATTATAAATCGAATAGGTAAATAAAGAAGATTTATAAAGGAAGTTGTTATGAAATAAATGGAAATGGAATTTATAAACGTTGTTTTATAAATTCGCAAACGACTTATTTTGATAAGTTAATTGTTATAACCTATTAATGGAGTTATATTCACGTTGTAAACAGTGAATAATCCTTTAAGTTAAAAAGAATAGAAATAATGGAATTTGTGAACATAGTATGTTCACGTTTTTGAATAGTGAATAAGACGTTAAAGAAATGTTTTGAATGTGATATTTTAAATTGAATTAAAACAATCTAACGATGTTTTTAAACATGTTGAGATTCGAAACCATAGATTTCAACATTTATTGTTGAAATAGATGTTTCGAGAAATGAAAGGAGATGATGTACTATAACACTGTTGTTATAGTAAATGATTTCCGAAAGGAAATGTTTTGAATAGTATTGGGATTTATATATCTATTTTAGTTTCGAATCCCTATACTAGTGATTTTGGGTTGTCGTAACGATGTTTTACGCAACATTCGTTTTGGCCCAAATAAATATGTTAAGAGAATGTTTTCCTTAATAGAATGAAATATATACTTAATTCGATTTAAGTATATTGAATATTTTCAAAGGTTGAAAATAAAAAGATTTGTCGATTACTTATTTATGATAAGTATGGAAATGTTTTCCAATGTGAAGGGAATATGGAGAATTTATCTTTTTGAAGATAAATTGAAAATGAATAATTGAAATCGTATATGCACGAATATTTTGAAATATAAATTCATTATGGAATTTATATGTGAAAGTGAAACTTGTTAAAAAATAAATATTGATTTATTTTTGAAGTGTTGAAATTATATATCTAGTAAAGATATTTTGGAAAATAAATAATTTGGAAAATTATTTGGAATCTGGTGATGTATGCATATCCAGTGATAGTTCAATAACCGACTATCAATATTTCCCTTTGAATGGGTATTTGATGTGAATTGATTGAATTTGAATGCACACTTATTTTGAATAAGCGCTCACTATTCGGGTTAACCGGGAAAGGACCATGGGGTCGTATAACCCATTCCGAATATGTGATACGACGTGAATTGCATTTGAAGATCGGTGTTGAAGACCGGTATTTGCGAGAGCGATAGGATGACCTATCGATTGTCTCTGCACTGGGTCGCTCCTGGTATAGAGATTCCATAAGTGATGGGAAATCCGATCAGGATTGTAAATATCCGGATTGCAAGGACTTCTTTGTAAGTGCCTTCGGTTTTGTTCGAGCCCGGAACAAACTTGTATGGATTGTATGTCTGACATTACAATTTGAGATATAAAGCCGATTTCTTTCAAATATATTTCTGTTGGTGGCGGAGAATTTATTCTTTGCTTAACACCCTTCTTTGAGACGTACGAGCTCAAAGGTTATATAGTTGAAGTTATCAGCGATATATCCCATTTTGGTAATGTGACATGCTGAGTGATGCTGAAATGATCATTGTGTTGATTATTGTGATAGGATCATTTATTTGATCGTCTATCTTAGTGATCATTGTGTTGATCATTTGTTGACCCAAAGCATGGCTTTTGTATAAAGTATGTTTTTGTGGACGTGAATTCATCGAGCCTCACATCCCGTTAATGGTCAAAACAGGAAAGATGCGGCAAGGTTATGAGGGGTAGCTCCCTTTAGGGTATGTGCATTTCCTTCTGGAAAGGGTGGTATCATGGTATGGAGCCCAGATACTTACTCATGTTGATACACTATATCTATTTCTGTGTGGTGTTGTTGGTGACGAGCGCTCGGTTAAAGGTCCGATGGGACCGGGGGATGCCATATTCGTGTAGTAGTTACCTAGTGATAAAGGTAACCCGGCCTTGTGTTGGCAGAGAGCTGGTTAAGTTCTCGGGACGTCCAGCCAGAGGCGATCCCATGTGGCAGTAGGAAGTTCCTTAGCCTGACCATTTGTTGGAAATCCAATTCCCAATACGAAACTTGTACGGTATTAGTTGTAGAACCTGCTATTCACTTATGGTGGTCACCACTGTTTGGATGGTAGCTATAGTAGGCATAGTTCGAAATGTCTATGTTGGCTAAGATTTATATTCTACTTTCGAAATGAATTTTTCTCTACACTATGCACTAGTAATAATATCAAATGTTATTTTAAATGCGTATCAAGCATCTTTGACTATCATAAGGAGAAATCTCCTCCGATTCTGCGTTTGCATGTGTGTGTGTGCGGGAGGCCTTATGGTAGTCTCATTTTTAAAAAGCATTGCGAATTGATTTAAAAATATTCCTCTATTTTGATTTTAAAGTAAATAAACCGTTTTGAGTTCTCACACCAGTCACATGACTGACTCGGAGTTTATTGTTTTCCTTCCTAAACTCTGGGTGCCCACCAATTTCCACACGGGCAGTCAAGAGTTAGGTTTATCAGGATATTCTGGATATTCTGGAGTTGCTGGAGGCAAGCTGGATGGCATGGCGTATTACTAGCTATATAGTATTTCTTTTCCGCTGCACTGTTTATTGTTGTATGTTGTTGTACACTCTGATGATATAATGTGATGTAATGAAATGTATAAAATGTAATAACTGATATAGTTCTTTGTTTAAAGATTATTCATTTATTATTATATGTTGTTCCGCTGCGAATTGTGAGATTCTGATGTTGTTCTGTTGTTTTCTGTCCCGTCCTATTTTCTTCTGTTTTTCTCCTTTTCCTCTATTCTCTTTTTCTTTCTATATCTTCTATTTTTAAAATTCTCTGTTTTCTAAAAATTATCTATCTTCTTTTCTCTCTATTTCCTATCTCTTCTCTCTTCTTTCTTTTCTTTTCTTTTTAAAACCCCTAAGGGTTCGTATTTTCGTTCATCTTGAATTAAACAAAGGAGATTAGTGTCTATTCAAGGAGTACGGACTTACGGGTCTTTACAAATATTATCAATATACACATAGATAGATAATTCACATCTCATAATAGATAATCACATTATCATCATAAACGGATAATTAATATCATCATCCAAACAGATAATTAAATATTATCATACTTAAACCATACATCCATATCACGTAGGTATTACTCATCTCATATCTGAGATCACAATCCAACCATGAAATATCAATATCATCCATAAGCATGATCTATGAATCACATTCTATAATTAATTTAAAATGAATTAAATTAACTACTTCCATTTTTAATTAATTTAAAATTGATTAAATTAATTACTCATTCCATAAATCCTGCTCTCACAACCATTAATTAATTATAAATCAAATTTATTAATCATTCTCTAGTTACAAGAAGTAATTTAGTCTTTAATTAATTTCTCAAATGAATTATTCTAAATCATTCATAGCTGTTAACATTTAATTACTTCCCTATTAATTATTCCTTAATTAAACAATTCTTTAATTACATCATTGATTATATTAATTAATGATCTCCAATTTATATAAAATTGCTTTATTTAAATTAATTACATTAAGTGATTAATCTTTATTTAAACACAATTATTAATCACCTTTGATTAATAACAAACCAGTAATTAACTACCTTAATTACTTATTAATCATTCATGATTAATTATTTCCATAAATTAATCCCTTGATTAATTACAAAAGAAATTACCCAAATTACTTCACTTACAAATCATCTTGTATTAATTTTATCAAGTAATTATCATCTAATTATTTTCTAAGTAATTATACTCCATTAATTACACTAAGTAATTACACATACCAAATCATCAAATGATTTCTAAAATTAATTAACTTAATTTATATCTTATCATCAATTACTTATATATTCAAATTAATCATCTTTGATTTAAATATTCTTTGCTACCTTCCAGTAGTTTTCCTTAATTTATTTACAGATATTAATCTTTGAATAAATCCATTAACTAGTTACATTTATATAGGTTTATTACCATTTAATAATCTTGTTGATATATTATTCCCAAATTAATCAATTTCTAATCCCATCATTAATTATATTAATGATTTCTAATTACATTTTCATTTGTTAGTTATATTAAGAATACAAATCTTCAAATCACAAATATTAACCCTCTTGATTAATAACATACAGTAATTAACCGTCCTTAATTAATTACTTCTCAATAACAGCTTAATTAATCCCTTGATTAATTTCAAGTAATTATATTCCATTTACTTCCATTTCCCATCATCCAATGATTTCATCAATTACTTAACTAAGTAATTTACTTCCAAAATATCAGTTAATTAAACTAAATTAATTAACTCAAATTAAATCAATTTACACAATTAATAAGTAATTAATTTCTTAATTACTTTCCAAATAAATAATTACAATTAAACTATTACAATTAAACTATTACAATGATTATTATTGAATTAATTAATCAAATTAATTTATTAAAAATCAATTACATCAATTAATTATAAAATAATCTAGTTAATGATCTTCATTAACACTTATTTAATTATTTTCTTCTATTTATCATTGTTAATTATAAGTTTGATTAACCATTAAAATTTATTAATTTAACTAAAAAGCTAATATATGGTTCTTAATCACATATTAGTTACTTAATTCATTATTCCACTTTGATTAATACATTTAATTTCATAATTACTAATTTAAATAATATAAATCATTAATTATTCATACTTAATTAACTTAAAGGTTAATGAATATAAATTCTGAGTCTTCATTACTTAAAGTAAACTGCCTTATTATTGATTAAATTTTCACTTCCAATATGTTTTTAACATTTATTTCAATTTACTTTCTAAATAAATTCCAATTTATCTTTAATAAAGTTTTAAAACTAATCTTTTCCAAAACCCCTTTAAACTTACATGTTTAAAAGCATTAAAACTTATTTGAATCAATTTAAATTATAAAACTTTATTTTAGTTCCAAATCTAGAATTTCAAATCTAAGTCCTGGTTTTCAATTTAGGAGTTAACTTGTCTAAATCTTTTCTTAACAATTTATATTTCATTTTTGAAATTCAACTCTTTTGAATACACTAAAGCATTAAGCACTTTTAAGTTATTAAAATAATTTAAATTATGGAACTTTATTTTTTTCCAACTCTATTTCAAAACTAACTTAAATTCACTATTAAACTTGAATTAGAACTAAGTTCAACTTTGATTAAATTTTAAAACCAAGATTTCAAAACTGTTAAAAACAGTTACAGGTTTAAAAACCTGAAATACTACTACCCGAGCATCGCCTCGTTTACTTCGAGTAAACACACGAGGTTTCCCGAGAGAAACAGCAACCTACTTCGAGTTTTCCCCCAGGCGCGCGCGAAATCAAACATGAGAAAAATAAAACCAGACTCTTCCCTGAATCCACTTCTTCCCAAACTAACCAAACAACCCAGACCACCCACGTGCATGTGCACGTGCACGATCATCAGACCACCCCTAATCTTCGGCCGAGGACATCAACACGACAACGATCTCTCAACGATCGCTCTAACCAACCCAGCACCCATGAATTTGTGAAGCAACTAAAACAAACAATCCAGCTCCCTCCAGAACCTATCCCATCACCTAAACCTCCCTCGTCCAAGCGCTTCCCATCACCGACATCTCTAAAACTCCGGCCACAGCCTCGTCCATCTCCCCTCTACGTCTCCTCAAACCCACGTGACACTCGGTGCATCCAACAGGATGAAGGAATCAAAGGTTCTCGGCCCTCCAAAACTAGGTTTACGAGCAAAAATTGCTCACCGCCTTTACCACGTTCATCGAACCACCATACGAACATTTTTCCCGCAACCACACTTCACTTTTACACCTCCGTCCAAGATCCCATCCACCACCAACCCGGGAATCACCAGAAATCGACAGAAACCCACCTCACGATCAACCGAGAACTGCTCTTCCAAACCCTATCTAAAAATTCTGATGCAAGCTTTAAAAATCAAGTTTTCATGTACTAGTTCCATTTACGTACTTGAATTTATGAACTATCAAGTTTGGATTTTGATTGTTTTAAAGTTTCCTAAGTGGTGTAGTATTTCCAGAGCAAAAATTCAATTTGTTCCGAGCTTTAATAATTTTAAACTAAAGCCAAGGATATAACAAATATATTTATTCCACCTTAGGTTCAAATCAATCCTTAATCAGGAACAAATAAATTTGGGTTAGCTTTGAACCTGAAACCAAAGTCAGGAAACAATCCAGACACAGAGCAATGTACACACACTTATTCAAATACACACAGAAATGTCTTTACAAACATTCTTAAATTCAGAGAATAAGCATACCACCATTTAATATATACTTATAGCATCTAACTGATTGATGTTACTCACCTGCATTTGTGAAAGAACAGAGGCTACAAATTCGAGCAGGTCCTTAAATTTTGAAATCTAAAGCAATTGAAAATCTCCTCTGTTTGATCCCCTAGTTTGCTAAGTTGTTGTTGGATGTTTGTTTAGGTTTTTAATGAAGTTTATTTTAGTTTTTACTTAGTTTGAACTGAATCAGGTGAAGCTGATTTATAAACAAGTTTACAGGGCATATGCAGACAGGTTGATTATACGTACAGTGTATATTATTATGTTTCATACTACTATGACAATACTTGTACAATATAGCATAAAAAATTTGTTTGTACAGATTTTGAAACAGAGATATTTTATTAGGTTGGAGGCTGATATGCAGTGTACTGTGCTAGAAAATTTTTACATTAATTACTTTTGTTTGTTTGTTTAAGAATGCATTACACAGTCTTCCTTAGCAAGCTTTCATATATACATTTGTTTTTGTTACTGTCATTTTCTTCATGTCCATGCCTATCACACTACAGTTTATTACTTATGCAGGCCTACAAATACTCTTATTTTTATTTTGGTGGCTGAGACAAGAACATTGAGGCAAGCATTAAATGTTATTGTCTTTAATATATCTATTTTCTTCTTTTGTTCTTGTTTGCTTCAAATCCGCCTACTCATTTGATCAAATATTGTTTGTGCAATAGATATTTGCATTTCTATTTGTTTGTACAATCACATATGGGTCTTGATGCTTTAAACTTATATATATATGCTGCAGTTCTTCTTATGATAGTTTACAAACTTGAAAATTTATTTGTTTCTAGTTTAATTGTTGACTTGTTATTATATTTTGAAATGTATGTGAATGTTATTTCTTTTGTTTTGTTGTTTGAAAACTAAATGAACTTTATAGTTGTTATGTTATTATATTTAGCCAATGTACTTGCTTTACATTTTCCCAATTTATCTTGTAGTCTTGTATTTATTACTATTTTTTTATTAACATTGTTTTAAAAGCAACACATTTATCAATTTTGAAATGATTTATAAAAGAAATTATCTTTTTGTTATAAACTGCTTATCTTATAATATATTAAAGTATCGTTTGACACAATCGCATTAAAACTCATATATAATTTTAAATCCATATTTTTTTATCAAGCTATACTAAAAAGAAAAGAAAACAAATCTTTTTTTACAAATAAATTTAAATCTAAACTTAAGTTAAAATAAGTTTTTTTTAACTATTTAAACATTTATCTTATGTATTTAAAATCACATATTTATTTTTTTAATTAGCTTTGAAAGGTTTATATTAAATAAAACACAATTCCCAATTCACTAAAATGTATATTAGCATTTGAAACATAATTTATTAGTTAAACTTTAAAACAAATCTCATCTATTTACAATGGATATAAATATATACATGTATAAATAGAAAACAATCAATTAATTTGTAAAAGATAAAATTTACCAATAAGATATTTATTAAAAGAAAAGTATCAATTCAGATTTAATTAACAAAGATATATCAAATCAATTTAATTTTTTTAATGCAGATTATTAAATCGATATTGCTCGAAAATTCCGGGTTGTCACAGTTACTTCGATATTTGGATGGAGTGACAATAGATCTCATTATAAGGTTTAAATTTTCATACTGCCAGTTTGGTGCTTGATAATAATGTCATATGAAGTTCTTATTGAGATTTTGGGTAGGTTGGGTTGTCAATTGTTTATTGTTATAATGTTGTATACTACCTTTTATTTTTTGCATGAATTAGATCTTCTATAACTAAAAACGTTATCAATGGTAGTAATTTAAAAAACTTGCCGTATTTTTTTAAGCATTGTGTGTTTTTTTAAAACATCAATACTTTTTACTACTTAATACTTTTTATCTTTGGATATAAGTTCTCTTCTAATAATTTTTTGAGTTTATCCTTAATACGTTTTTCACCACAAACCTGCCAAAAATCACATTTATAATATATAAGGTATAATTTTTTTTAATGATATTGGTTACGACTTATAACACGAGACAGTATATATTCGATATGACTTATAATGTAATGGGTTTTTTATGACATTGGCATATAAGATCAAGTGAACCGTGACAACAAGTGAACTGTGACAATTATTATAAGAAAACATGAGGGCAAGATCAGCTTTCGTAAATAATTTTGAAATATTTAATAAAGTATGGTGGGCACGTTTCATCTTCGAAATATAAAGTTTGGTGTTTTTTCTTGAATATGAGCTCCATTGTTTATTATGAAATCCATTCTTCATTGTGATATCTATAACAATGATTTTCTTATTTTGTCAATTGAAGCTGAAGTCTTAAAACAATTCAATTATCTGGAATTTTTTTCCTTATTTTCTTTTTAGACGTGGGGATGTTTATCTATCAGAAAGGGTTGAAATTTTTTCTCTCTAGATTTATTGTTAATCGGAGATACCATATTCTTTATTTCAGCACTTTTCATTTATGAAGTTTATTTTACTTGAAAAATATAAGGTTTAGATTGGCCAAAAAATTTATGTTGGTTATGATGTTTTAAAATTACTAGCTGATTAATATACCCTTATGCTTCTAGATGCCTTATTTCCATATCAGAGAAATGAATCATTTAAACCTTTTGCCCATTTTCAGCAAGACCGTACGTATGTAGTTCGAATTCACCCGATCCCCTTCTACACACACGTTGCACGCTTTGGCAGTGATCTATACTACACATTGCTACAATATTTTGATAAATGTTATTAAAAAACATTTCTGTGTTGTAATGATCCACAATTTTAGTCATTCGAATATGAAATATTTAATTACTTTTAAATATTGAAAAGTTAATTTTATAAGTTAAATAACTTAAAATTTAAAATACAATGGTTATTGGAATATGTTTAAATAGTTAAATCTTGAGTTTTATGTGAAAAATGATTCCGAATGCTGATTTAATTTCTATTTGAATACGAATTAAATTAATAAAACTTTTGAATTTGAATTAAAAGTGATTTGAAGTGTTTTAATAATAATTTGTCTTAGTTAACGTATGAAAATAGCCTTTCGAGTCACTATCTCGGATATTAACGAAAATAGTTTCATTGGGTCCATAATAGTGAATTATTATATATTAACAAATTTCGTGGCGATTGGACGTATCATTTGGTCATGCAAGCTCGAACCTTGTAGAATTTAATTAATGAAATGACACTATGTATTTCCATGGATGATTCTTTTTCTACTTCAGCTATAGTTTACATTATTCATCCTCAGTTACAATTTCTTTCTGCCATTCACCCTTATGTTCGTTCGTCTAAATATTTTACATTATATCAATCGGTTTACCTCCTAAAGCATTCTGCAAATTATGTTGGTTATGTTTAAATATTTAAACCTTTATAGTACACATTCATTTTATTTGGATGGTAGGAAGCTTTTAATTTTCAACATAAATAAGTTAGCTATGATAAGCTTTGCATCTTCACTTCCTAGCCAGTCGGTTTTCTTTGAGCTGTTAAGTTTGATTGTTTTTCTTCTTAAAGAAATTTTGTTTGTGACTTCTTACATTACCAACTATTGTTTATTTTGCATGATCAGTTATAGGAAATAAATTTACATCACCAGTAGTTGTTATGGTGTTTTATGACTGTCGCGTAAACTATAAAGTACCAACCAATTAAATATGGGGATCCCGACATCACCACCTATAGTTTTTCGTACTGTTGGAATAAAAGATAATTTCATTCCTTTTGGTTGCTCTAAATATATATATATATATATATATATATATATATATATATTATATATATATATATCAATTATACAAAACGAAAATAAGACCGAATGTAATATAAAAACACTAAACATATTAAATGTCTGAATTGATATGAAGCTAATTGGGCTGAAGAAACTGCATTAGCGTAGCTTTTCATCATATTTCATACTCAAAGACACATCAAAATTATAAAAACCCTTACCTTAACCTCCATTCTTTCTGAAAGTATAACTAAGAGAATATCTTTACACTTTTGTCATTTATAGTCACCCAATCATTCAAAAAAATAAAGTTTGTGCTCATATTTGAAAGTGCGGTGTGTATACAATTATATGTGCTAATATAGTATACACGGATCGTGTAATATGGATTACAATACAAATGCAGAAATAGATGATAATAGCATTGTAAATAGAAAATAGAAAAATCACACCAGAGATTTTTATACTGGTTCGGAGCACCGTCCTACGTCCAGTCCCAGACTACTATCTGGATTTTCACTAATTACAACCTCGCTTCACCCGGAGGAACAGGTTTACAATTACCCGAATAGCCGAACGGGATTTCACGCCTCTACAACACTGAGGACTTCAACACTTGCCTCTTACAATACCGAGGACTTCAACAAAAACAATTACAATTGTTGTTGACAACTTGTGCTCTTGTAAACACGGATTTGTCACTTGTAGTACACTCTTCCTATAATCTTATCCTCAAATTGTGAATGATGTTTGTGAAGATTATGGAATTTATATTGCTTATTGAATCAAAATATATGAGATAGTGTCAATGATTCAATAAGGAATGAAAGTAGTTTAGAGCTTTTTGAATGCAAGTGAATTCAGAGAATAGATAGAGAGCATATATAATCTTAATAAAACTTGTTGTTTTAATCAATGATATTGATGTGTATTTATAGAGAGAAAATAGTTATAACCCTTGGTGAAAAGTTGCAGTCAAAAGTTATGATCATTGATGAAGAAGAAGAGACGCAACCATTGAAGAAAGATGTGTCTTTTGGAAGAAGTTGCTCTCTGTTTAAAAACGGTCGACAGGTCAAAAACTAACCGGTAGACAGGTTTTTAAAAATATAGTCGTTATGTGCATGTGTGCACGTTTATTGTGCACATCCAACAGGAACGGTCGACCGCCTATATTTGGACCGGTCGACCGGTCTCTGTTAAATTGCACAATAAAGTGCACAACCTATATAAATGTGTATATATATATATATTATATTTTGTGCATGATTATTTGAGGATAGATTTTGACAATTTTATTACTATTATAACATCAAATAATCAACCTATAATCTAGAGTACCATATGTAGGTCTTGATTTGTCGATCGCTTTAATATTGTTGTCAGCAATCAAAATCTTCATAGAAGCTGTGACTCAACATTCTCCCCCTTTTTGATTGATGACAATATAAAAACAAAATATAGAATCTCCCCCTGAATATGTGATTTCCTGCAGACAATTATTAGCTCCTTTCATCCTGCAAACAATTATTAGCACCTTTCTCCCCCTTTGTCATCGACAAAAAGGAGTAAACAATAGAAAATATAAACCAAAGAGAACAATGCATACATTCAAACACAGGATGTTTTGATGAAGTACAATGCAAGTCATAGTCTACTACGAATAAAAAGATGGACACTATTTAGTACAAGTGCCATAGATGTTTTTAAAGAAATGAAAAGAAAAACAAACTAACTTCATTCCGACTGAATCTCTTCCTCATCATCATCATCATCATCGTCATCGTCGTCATCGTCATCGTCATCATCATCGTCATTGTCCCCACGACCTTGTCCGCTTGTACCACCGGATTCCTCGGATGTCGACCAAGTAAAAGTTGGAGGAGCCGGACGTTTTCCGGGGTCTTGATGTTGGGTCGATACGGATGTGCTACATGATATAGCATCCCATATAGCGCCGAAGAATGACTTTACCTTATTGAATCGTCTATCAATTTTCGAATCCATTCGTTTTAGTCTTGATTCAAGTAAAAATTGATTCCGAGCGATGGTTTCAAGAGATTCTCTTGTAGATGATTTAGATTTCAATAATCTAACATCTTCAGAACGACGACGAGATGGTGGAGCTTGTTGTTCTTGAGTATCGCGTTGTTGCCATTGTTCGAAAGGCATAATATGAACATATGGAGGAGGAAGCTTCATCCGTTTGATAGTAGTGGAGTCAATACACTTTGGTGTAGAATATGCCGAATCCGGGGGTGTGACTCCACATGCAAGCAACATACGCATAATATACTCGTTATAGAAGAAATGTGGACGAGTAGAGTTATTTACCTTAAGAATTTCATCGAAAATCATGTGAACCCAATTTATTTCGATATCACAGTAGATAGCATAAAGAGCCTTGAAATTCTCTTTGTAAACGGCATCATAGTTTCCTAATCGAGGAAATAGAGAGTGCATTAGGACATGGTGTAACAACCTTGCAGTCGGTCGTAGCCCAATCGATTTGGTGCCGTTACTATCATCTTCTATAAATTTATGACTCGTACTATTCCGGGTGAAAACTTCACAAAATGTCGATGAAAACTCTTCACCTCTATTCGGTATTCCCAAAATAGAAGCAATTCTATCATAAGTGAGATAGATTCGTTTGCCACATACTACTGACCAAATAACTCCATTTGGATTATCCGGTGTATATTCCTCTAAATTCATATTCGCGTAAAATAGCTTAATCATCAAATGATTAATTTGTACGCTATTTACAGAAAAATCAATAAGAGGAGAGATACGAGATCTATTTGCTAATCTTTGAATACCGTATGCAGTGAAATCGTCGAATTTGATGAATGAGCCCGGATGGAACTTGTAATTTGTCATTTGATTCCATCTAGTTACTGCAACCGGAGATTCTAGCCATTTTCTAGCAGAGAGAGTAAGAGAAGAAGATTCTGATGTTGCTCTTTTCTTTGATTTCTTCTGAGGAGGAGCCATTGAAGAGAATTTGAGAGTTTGTGAAGCTTGAGAATATGAACTAGGGTTTGGAAATGGGAAAGTTTTCAGTAGAGAGTAGAAAGTAAAGAGGGTTGGTGGCAAAATATATACGTGAAGTATATAAAAAAAAGGAATAACTGCCGACCGGTCGACCGCCTGCATATGGCCGGTCGACCGTTTTCAACCCGAGAGCAAAACGGTCGACCGGTCATATTTCAGGGGGTCGACCGATTTGGCTCTGTGTGCAAAAATGCAGAATTTGGCAAAAATTTTGAAAACGAGTCGAATGGATATATTATATATTATGTTATTATTGCAAAAATATACTGTATTACAAGAATTATATATGAAAGCAAAACAATATACATTATGGAATTCTAATGAGAAGGTGAGTTGTTATTAGAATTCTTGTCGTTTTCAATGCTTTTAGCCCACGGACTCCACTTATTTCGAGCTCCTTCGTTTTCGTTATAATTTCTATCCCAAGAGTTTGGAGTCGTTGAAGTCGATGGCCTGCATGGCATTGGTTCATGAACATCGTGCTTGTTTGATCCGCAGAAGAACGATGCCATTCTTTCTAAGACGGATAAACGTGCCGACATACGTTGTTGTTCATGATAGAGTTGGTTTTGTCCATAATGCAATTGTCTCTGTAGGTCGATTTGATGCTTTTGGTAGTGATGTATCTCATCTATTTGTGCCTTCGTGCGTGGAGAGCAAAATAGTGCTTTCTTTGCACGCTTGGATGTTGGAGTATGGCCAGGTGTGTGAAAACAATGGTGAGGGCATTCCGGCCTTTGTTTCGGTGTAGTCGGAGAGTATTGTTCCTCCGACTCCGAGCTTGTGATAGAAATATGAGATTCCTCTGCGCATTTGTCGCAAATGTGTGCCATGGTAGCTTGTTTAAGATGATTTATAATTTTCAGCAAGAAGGTGAATGAATGAAAGTGTATTTTTCAAACGTTTATATAGAAAAAAGTTTGCCAATGAACTTGAAGATAGGATTTGTTAGAGATAATTAGCCGTAAACAAAAACAATGATGCATAAAAAAAAGTTATAAAAATAGGTATAGTTTGTTATAGGCTGAAATTTAAGAATTATTTGAAAAATATATAGCCTAAGTTTGAAGGTTACTTATTCTATTCTAGATCTTTCCGAGATACTAAGCCAAGCTCTCTTCGTAGTTTAATAAAACTAGATTCAAGTAATGGTTTAGTGAAAATATCGGCTATTTGATTGTCAGTGTGAACATATTCAAGATGTATATTACCTTTTTCAATATTATCTCTAAGGAAATGATGACGGATATCAATATGTTTGGTTCTAGAATGATTTACTGGATTTTTAGAGAGATTTATTGCACTCGTGTTATCACAGTATATAATAGAATTCGATAAATGTATATCGAAATCTTGAAGTGTTTGTTGCATATATAGTACTTGAGTACAAGCGAGAGCCGCTGATATATATTCAGCTTCACATGTTGATAATGAAACACAATTCTGTTTCTTACTAAACCAAGAGACAAGTGATTTTCCAATAAAATGGCACGTACCACTTGTACTTTTTCTATCCGTCCGTGAGCCACCAAAATCAGCATCACTATATGATACTAATTCAAATGGACATTCTTTTGGATAGAAAAGACCAAAATCTTTGGTATTATTAAGATAACGAATTATACGTTTCACTGCTCGTAAATGTGATTCCTTTGGATCGGCTTGAAAACGAGCACATAAACAAACACTCATTAATATATCTGGACGACTAGCTGTAAGATAAAGAAGAGAACAATCATGCTTCGATATAATTTCTGGTCAACATTCTTACCACTTTCATCTTTTTCAAGATGTGTAGTTGTACTCATAGGAGTTGGTTTACCAGATGTATTTTGTAATCCGAAGCGTTTGATAAGATTTTCACAGTATTTTTCTTGATTGATAAAAATACCGTTTGAAAGTTGTTTGATTTGAAGTCCAAGAAAATAAGATAGTTCTCCCATATGAGACATTTCGAATTCTTTGGTCATAATACTTGCAAATTCCTTGCAGAGTTTTTCGTTTGTTGAACCAAAGATGATATCGTCTACATATATTTGGATAACCAGAATATCTTTTCGAGAATGTTTAATAAACAAAGTTTGATCGACTTTGCCTATTTCAAATCCTGAATTAATAAGATAGCTACGTAATCGTTCATACCAAGCACGAGGTGCTTGTTTTAAACCATACAGAGCTTTCTTAAGTTTGAACACATGGTCAGGATATTTTTCATGTACGAATAAAGGTGGTTGTTCGACATAGACATTCTCTTTGATAAATCCATTGAGAAAAGCACTTTTGACATCCATCTGATAAAGTTTGAAATTATGATAACAAGCAAAAGATAATAGAATTCTAATAGCTTCTAGTCGAGCAACTGGTGCAAAAGTTTCTTCATAATCGATACCTTCTTCCTGATTGTATCCTTGTGCTACTAATCTTGCTTTATTTTTGGTGATATTTCCTTGTTCGTCAGCCTTATTTTTATAGACCCATTTAGTACCAATTACTGACTGATCAGTTGGTCTCGGAACAAGTTCCCAAACGTCATTGCGCTCAAACTGATTTAGTTCTTCCTGCATGGCAATGATCCAGTAATCATCTATAGCAGCTTCTTTTGGATTCTTGGGTTCGATATTTGAGAGAAAAGCGACATGACCCATTTGATTGAGTTGACTCCTTGTTCTGACATGTGATGTTATTTCACCTATTATATTTTGGGCCGGATGGTCTCTTAATATTCTTGGTGGTGATTGTAATTCACATATTTGAGGAGTATTCTCAATAATTATTTCTGAGTCAGAATCAGTATTTGAGATGATTTGATTATCAATGACTATTGATTCGTCATCATCTGATATTGTGTGAGGATGCTGATAAATTTCATCAAAAGAGACATGAAGTGATTCCTCAATAGTTTTGGTTCGTTTATTAAATATCCGATAGGCCTTACTTCGTTCCGAATAACCGACAAATATTCCTTCATCGGCTTTTGGATCGAATTTTCCAAGCTGGTCTTTCGTATTTAAAATAAAGCACTTAGAACCAAAAACTTTGAAGTATGAGATTTTGGGCTTTCTTTTGTTAAACAATTCATAAGGAGTATTCTTGGTAAGAGGTCTTATGGACACACGATTTAAAACATAACAGGCAGTTGCAACAGCTTCTGCCCAGAAGTGTTTTGGTAAGGTGGTTCCATTTAATAATGTTCTTGCACATTCTTGTAAAGTTCGGTTCTTTCGTTCTACTACTCCGTTCTGTTGTGGAGTTCTGGGAAACGAAAAATTATGATATATACCTTTCTTTGTACAAAAATGTTCAAATTCATTATTTTCAAACTCTCCGCCATGATCACTTCTTATATTTTTAACTTTAATCCCTTTTGATTTTTGAATTCTTTTGACGAAAGATTTGAAATGATCGAAAGTATCACTTTTATTTTTTAAGAAAATTGTCCATGTATAACGAGAGAAATCATCAACAATTACAAGCACATATTGACTGTGATTTATTGATTGAACTCTAGTAGGTCCAAATAAATCCATGTGCAGTAACTCAAGCGGTTGTAATGTTGATATGACTTTCTTGGATTTAAACGATGATTTGGTCAATTTTCCTAATTGACATGCATCACAAATGTTGTTAACTTTAAAACTCATTTTGGGTAGTCCTCTAACTAGATTGTTTTTGGCTAGCTTGTCAATAGTTCTGAAGTTTATATGACAGAAACGTTTGTGCCATAGCCATGGATCATTGTCATTAGCCATAAGACACATATCTGAATTATGATTAATATTCATATTTAGAATATATATATTTCTGTCTCTATAACCTTCAAAAACCAAATTATGGTCTTTGTCTAAAATACTACACTTATTATTTGAAAAGGAAATTATAAAACCCTTGTCACATAACTGACTAATATTAAGTAAATTGTGTTTTAAATTTCTAACTAGCATGACATTAGTAATAAGAGGTAAGTTAGATGTACCACAATTGCTCACATCGCCTTTGCCGATGATATAACCTTTTGAATTGTCTCCAAAAGTGACTGAGCCACCATCTGAGTATTTAATATTTGTTAGTAAGCTCTTGTCTCCCGTCATATGCTTTGAGCAACCACTGTCCAATATCCACTTTCCTCTTTTCTTCAGTGGGACCTGCAAACATAGAATTAAGTTCATGGTACCCACTTTTTATAGGGTCCTAAGAGTTAGGTCTTAGGAGTCCAAACCCATTTGGGTCCGGTATCCCCTTTATATATATAATTGTTATTAAAATGTACATTATTCATGAATTGCTGAATGTATTTGTTCCTAATCAAATTATTATTTGTTTTAGGAACCCATATTTTGATAGTCTTGACATCTCTCTTTTGAAATTTCACAACTGGTTTTGGTTTGAAATATAATAAACTAAGATTTTTCTTAGTTTCAGTTTTTTGTACTTTCTTCTTCCTTTTATTTCTAAGATGTTTCTTAGTTTCATGTTTGTTATATCCCAAACCTTGTTTATCTGAAATAGATTGTGAACTTTCAATGATTTTAGTCAAATTTTCTCGACCTTTGTTAAAGTTAGAAACATTTTGAGTAATGTCATCAAACTTTGTTTGTAAGCTAGCTTTTTCTAGGTCTAGAATTTTGACTTTTGCCTTAAGTTCATGATTTTCAGTAGTGAGAGCATTATTTTTCTCTTTTTGAGCTTCTATTTCTTGACTCAAAAGAGATATTTGAGAGTCAACATTAGATGAAGATTCTTGAATATTTTCAAGTTCTTCTTCTAATATTTTCTTCTCATCTTTTAACATATCTCGTTCAAACTCTGCTCTACTTAAATCTGCTTTGACTACTTTTAATTGACGTTTTAAGTCTTTATATTTGACTATCAATTCAGCATTAATATCAAGTAATTCATCAAATGTAGGAATTTGTACCTCATCTTCTGTTGCCATAAAGCAAACATTGGCTTGTTCATTCTCCGAATCACTTTCACTTTCTGATGAAGATGACTCTGAATCATCCCATGTTACTGAGAAGGCTCGTTTCTTTGATTTGTCCTTCTTATATTTGAATTTGTCATTTTCTGACTTTTTATTTTGTTCTGGACAATCCTTCTGCATGTGTCCCTTTTTATGGCAGTTGAAACATTCTATAGCAGATGAAGATGGTTTACTTGATCCAGGTTTCCTTTTATTGTAGCGACTGGCTTTTCGATATTTTAGGAATTTTTTGAAACCTTTAGCAATGAACGCCAAATCTTCATCTTCAGAATCTGATTCATTCTCATCTTTCTCAACATGAAATGCTACATTTTTCTTTTCTTCTTTCTGTTCTTTTCTAGCCTGCAAATTTGCTTCATAGGACATTAAATTTCCTATCAATTCATCTGGCTTCATGACGGAAAGATCATTAGCTTCTTCAATTGCTAATACTTTTCCTTCCCATTCATTAGTCAGAGAATGTAGGACTGTTGAAACAACATCAAAATCAGAATACTTTTGTCCTAACCCAATAAGTGCATGGTGAATAGTTTGAAACCGTGAATACATGTCATTGATTGTTTCATTTGGTTTCATTTTGAAATTTTGAAATTGACTTTTCAGCATGGCTATTTTGGCTTGTTTAACCTTGTTAGTACCTTCATGAGTGATTTTTAGCGTTTGCCAAATTTGATATGCAGTAGTGCAGATACTAACACGGTTATATTCATTTTGGTCTAATGCACAGAACAACATATTTATTGCTCTTGCATTTACGGCTGCTGCCGTTTTCTCAGCCACAGTCCATTCTGAATAATCAGTTGTTGGATTTACTATTTCTCTTTGAGTAGCATTCCAAGCATCATAGCTACTTGATTGCATAAAGAATGACATACGTGTTGCCCAATAACTGTAGTTAAGACCATTGAAAAATGGAGGTCTTTGTGTCGATTGCCCTTCTGTGTAAGTGGTGTTTTGAGTGCTAGTACTTGCGTTATTTGCCATATTACAAGAATATATCAAATAACTGTGTTACGGTTATATGATGACCGTGCTCTGATACCAAATGAAAGTGCGGTGTGTATACAATTATATGTGCTAATATAGTATACACGGATCGTGTAATATGGATTACAATACAAATGCAGAAATAGATGATAATAGCATTGTAAATAGAAAATAGAAAAATCACACCAGAGATTTTTATACTGGTTCGGAGCACCGTCCTACGTCCAGTCCCAGACTACTATCTGGATTTTCACTAATTACAACCTCGCTTCACCCGGAGGAACAGGTTTACAATTACCCGAACAGCCGAACGGGATTTCACGCCTCTACAACACTGAGGACTTCAACACTTGCCTCTTACAATACCGAGGACTTCAAAAAAAACAATTACAATTGTTGTTGACAACTTGTGCTCTTGTAAACACGGATTTGTCACTTGTAGTACACTCTTCCTATAATCTTATCCTCAAATTGTGAATGATGTTTGTGAAGATTATGGAATTTATATTGCTTATTGAATCAAAATATATGAGATAGTGTCAATGATTCAATAAGGAATGAAAGTAGTTTAGAGCTTTTTGAATGCAAGTGAATTCAGAGAATAGATAGAGAGCATATATAATCTTAATAAAACTTGTTGTTTTAATCAATGATATTGATGTGTATTTATAGAGAGAAAATAGTTATAACCCTTGGTGAAAAGTTGCAGTCAAAAGTTATGATCATTGATGAAGAAGAAGAGACGCAACCATTGAAGAAAGATGTGTCTTTTGGAAGAAGTTGCTCTCTGTTTAAAAACGGTCGACAGGTCAAAAACTAACCGGTAGACAGGTTTTTAAAAATATAGTCGTTATGTGCATGTGTGCACGTTTATTGTGCACATCCAACAGGAACGGTCGACCGCCTATATTTGGACCGGTCGACCGGTCTCTGTTAAATTGCATAATAAAGTGCACAACCTATATAAATGTGTATATATATATATTATATTTTGTGCATGATTATTTGAGGATAGATTTTGACAATTTTATTACTATTATAACATCAAATAATCAACCTATAATCTAGAGTACCATATGTAGGTCTTGATTTGTCGATCGCTTTAATATTGTTGTCAGCAATCAAAATCTTCATAGAAGCTGTGACTCAACAATATTGTCCTGTAACGACCCAGATTTTTATAACGATTAATTTGAGATATTTTTAATAATTTTAAATATTTAATTTGAATTATGAATTGATTTTTAATATAAAAGGTTTGGTTTTATTTAATAAAAAGGATTTAGAATTTAAATATAGCAATCTATCGAATAAATCAATTATTTAGGCAGTAACAGGATATTGGGTAAAATATAAAATCCGGAGTTACAAGGTTTGTTAAAAATACTTTAAAGACTTGTAAAATCTATATTGATAATAATAAAGGCAATGAAAGTGTTAAAATCGAATTTGGCAATGATTTGTTCAATTTTTAAAAATATATCGTTTAAATTAATATTTAAAAATAGCCATCCGAGGCACAGTCTCGGAATTCGAAAAAACTAGTTCCATTGGATCCATAATATCGAATTTTTATCGAATTTCAAAGTTCGTAGCTTTCGGAGCTATCGTGTAATCATACGAAGTATAAACGCCTAGAAAATAATTTATTGAATTAATTTTAATAGTCGATCCAAAAGGCTATCTTCTCTATACGATTGAATTATGACTCAAAACCTGTTCCATTGAGTTCAGAATAGGGGTATAACATTATAGACGCCGAGCGGCACGTATCAATGGGTGGTCAGGATTTTGATTTGCGTAATTCAAGAAGATTTAAAATTTAAAGTTTAAAATAAAATATATTAAGCTAGCTTCCTCAATACGCAGCAGCATTCATATTATATCCCGAGCCTTCTTCCTTATCTCCAAATTAAATCCACTCGGCCGCATCCTTTCATTCTCAAATTGATGCAGCTCAAGCCAAAGATGAAAATACGCAACCCATAATTCTCCAAGGGTTAAGTCGCACACGACTTAAGGAAGATATAAGTCACACACGACTTAAGAAAAAGGCTATAGGTCGTCCACGACCGAAGGGGTCAAGTAAGGGGGAGCTGCGACTTAACAAAGCTCGGGGAAAAGAGCTACAACCTAACAGATCAGATGGAAAAGAGTTACGACTTAATGGAAGCTTAAGTCGTTCGGGTTTAATGAGTCGCACACGATCTAACGGCATGGCTATAAGTCGTCCACGACTTAACAAAAAGCAGGAAGAAGTTCCAATGGTTGAAGGCCTTAAGTCGGAAGCGGGTTACGACTTAGCTGAGTCGTGGGAAGTAACCGTTCCTTCAAGCTGCCGACGAGTTACGACTCATGTTAAGTCGTTGAAGTCTTAAGTCGTCCATGTTTAAGTCGCATGAAGGTGCTGTCTGAAGATGTCTCTTAAGTCGTCAACCGTTTGTTCCTTATGTCGTATGTAGTTAGGTCGTCTACGACCTAAGTGATGTAATATGTTGTGATTCTGTAAGTCGTAAGTCGTGACGTTGTGTTGTAATTTATTTGTTTTTTTCTTTGAGTCGTTGAATGTTAAGTCGTGAGTCGTGATGTTGTAATATCGATGAGTCGTATGTCGTCTATATTGAATCACTGCTGATGAGTCGCTGCCGACCCAAGGATGAGTCGGAAGTCGTGTACGACTTAAGGGGCTGGGCGAAAGGCTATAAATAGGAGTGTGTTGTAATATTTGAAAAGTGGATTGATGAATAAAAACTTTGTTTGATTGTTGTGTGCTTTCATCTAAATTGGTAGTTGAGTGTGATCTCCTATCTCCTCTTTCGGTTATTCGAGTGCGCTCGAATCAACGATCGTTGAAGCCAATTCACGGTATCAAGTGCGCTTGATCAACGTTTGAAGAATTGTAGATCTTCTTTCACGGTATCGTGCGTGATCAACGTGTCGAAGATAGCTAGAATTCGGTATCTTTGTGATCAAAGAATTTGGGCATTTCAGTATCTTCAATCCACCGTTTTCTACTTTCATCGATCTATATCGTTTTGCTATTATCCGTTGCGTCAGTTTTGGTATCAGAGCTAGACTTAGCCAATCATGGCTAAGCCGAGTCTTGGAGCCAAGGAGTTTGAAGTTTTGTTCATCGTGTTCATCTTGAAGTTGCAACAAGTTAGAAGCTTTCGATCCATTTCATTTTGGATCAAAGTTTGAAAGGAGTTTGAAGTGAAGGCCGAGCATAACTTTGTGTTGAGTTTGAGCCGTGCACCATTTTGGTATCATTGGTTGAAGCTAGGGCCGAACTTGTTGAGCTTGTGCGAGCTAGTTGAAGTTTGATTTGTAGAAGATTTGTGAAGTTTTTAAGTGTTTGTGTTGATTTAATCATGCCACCAAGGAGAGCTAATCGTCATCAAAATGTTGAAGCGTTGTATAGAAGAGAAGAGGCCGAGCAAATGGAACAACGTATTAATGAGAAATTTGATGAAGGTATTGAAAAGCTAGAGAAGTTGATGAATGATTTGAATCAAAATCAAAGGAGGAGATCACCAGTCTCGAACCATGGAGGAAACAGAGTTTCACAATCGGTTACGGAAGCGAGGAGGGTATCACCGCAATCTTTTAGAGAAAGAAGAGAAACATCAATTTCATCAAGGAGAGATCACCATGACTATGGACATGAAGAGAGGAGAACTCCACGAGAATTTGAAAATGAGCCATATAGAGATGAAGAGAGACATAGTCGAAGAGACATGCGTGATCGAAGGGATGTTGATGGTCGAGATCGATATAGACACACATTTGATTTTGATGAAGAGGGTGATAGAGCTAGCATTCATTATCGAGATCGAGACCAAGTTCGAAATTCATATCGGGATGTAGATGATGATTGACGTTGGGAGTCGGGTATGAAGATGGAGATTCCAGAATTCAAGGGTGGTATGGTAGCAGAAGAATTCTTGGATTGGTTGTCTAATGTTGAAGAGATCTTTGATTTCAATGAAATTCCGGAGAATCGTCGAGTGAAGTTGGTTGCTACTAGGTTGAGGGGGAGAGCTATGGCGTGGTGGCAGCAAACCAACCTTACACGAGAACGGATGGGGAAGTCGAAGATTGAATCATGGGAGAAGATGAAGAAACTGATGAAAGCTACATTTTTGCCTTACAATTATCAATCACTTATGTATCAGAGGTTGCAGAATCTGAGGCAAGGGACAAAGACTGTTAATGATTATGCTGATGAATTTTACCAACTGATTGCTCGGAATGACATTATGGAGACAGAGGAACAGCTGACTGCTAGATTTGTTGGAGGGTTGAGGATATAGATCCAGGATATGGTGAATATTTTTGATCCAAGATCTGTAGCAGAAGCACATCAGAAAGCGTTGGCTTGGGAGAAGCAGGGAAGACGTGGAGGTGGTGTGTTTACAAGTTCCAATATTCAGAACAAGGGTGCTAGTGGGAGTTCCAATGTTTCGAAAGCTGTCAGTAAACCAGTTGTGAATGAAGTTGCGAAGGCAAAGGTCAACAACAGTTTCAAGTGTTACAATTGCCAGGAAGTGGGTCACAAGAGTAATGAGTGTCCAAAGCCGAAGAAACAAACTATGATTGCTGAAGTTGAAGGTGAGGATGTTGGGGAAGGTTATACTAGTCCAGTTGAGGAGGATGAACAGGATGTTGCGTCGGGAGATGAAGGATGTAATCTAATGATGAGGAGAAGTTATTTGGCACCGAAGCAGGAAGAGGAAAACAGCTGGTTGAGGAATAGCATTTTTCAGTCTACATGCACTATTCTAGGAAGGGTTTGCAAGTTTATTATTGATGATGGAAGCTGTGACAATATTATCTCTACAGAAGCAGTGAAGAAGTTGGAATTGAAAACTGAGAAGCATGCTAAACCGTACAAGTTAGCATGGTTGAGGAAGGGTGGTGAGGTGAAAGTAGGACGAAGGGCTTGCGTTAATTTTTCAATTGGGAAGAAATACAAAGACGAAATTTGGTGTGATGTTGTGGACATGGATGTGTGTCATCTGTTGTTGGGCAGACCATGGCAGTTTGATAGAGCAGTACAGCATGATGGTCGTGCTAATAGCTATAGTTTCATGTTTGAAGGTACTAAAATCACTTTAGTTCCCAAGAAGCAACAACAGAAGGAAAGCAAGTTGGAGGAGATTGAAGAACTGAAAACTTTGCTATCTTTGAAGGAGTTTGTTAAAGAAGTTGAAGAGGAGCCTGAAGTCTATTTGTTGATTGGACGAGAGAGTCATGAAGAGGTTGAAATACCTGAAGAAGTGAAGCCAGTACTGGAAGAATTTGACGATGTATTTCCGGATGAGCTGCCAACGGAGTTACCACCGTTGAGAGATATTCAACATCAAATAGATCTTGTTCCAGGAGCTGCGTTTCCACATCGACCACATTACCGAATGAGTCCAAAGGAACATGAAGAGTTGCGAAGGCAAGTGGAAGAATTGTTAGAACAAGGGCGTGTGCAGGAAAGTCTAAGTCCTTGTGCAGTGCCAGCTTTGTTGGTACCAAAGAAGGATGGAACGTGGAGGATGTGCACCGATAGCCGAGCATTGTATAAGATTACTGTGAGATACAGATTTCCAATGCCAAGGTTGGATGACTTGCTAGATCAATTGAGTGGAGCTACTATCTTTTCAAAGATTGATTTGAAAAGCGGATATCATCAAATTCGAATTAGACCAGGAGACGAATGGAAGACAGCTTTCAAGACAAGGGAAGGGTTGTATGAATGGCTGGTTATGCCGTTTGGTCTTTCAAATGCACCAAGTACGTTCATGCGGGTGATGAATCAAATCTTTAGACCTTTTATCGGGAAATTCGTGGTGGTGTATTTCGATGATATTTTGATATACAGTGGAAGTCCGGAGGAACGCTTGCATCATTTGAAAGAAGTGTTGATGGTACTATGACAGGAACAATTTTATGCTGCAACGAAGAAATGTGTGTTTATGGCAAGGAGTGTTTTATTTCTGGGATATGTTGTGTCAGGAGAAGCTATCGAGGTGGACCAGAATAAAGTTGAAGCAGTCAAAAATTGGCCACAGCCGAGGACAATTACGGAAGTGAGAAGTTTTCATGGGCTAGCGTCATTCTACCGAAGATTCATTCCACACATCAGTAGCGTGATGGCACCAGTTACTGATTGTACGAAGGGGAAACAATTCTCTTGGTCGGAGGAAGCTGGGGTTACTTTTGAGCGAATCAAGAAACTGTTGACGTCAGCACCAATCCTTGTATTACCAGACTTTCAGTTGTTGTTTGAACTACACACTGATGCATCTAAAGTTGGGGATTAGAGGGGTGTTGAGTCAGAAAGGGCGTCCTATTGCATATTTCAGTGAGATGTTATCGGGGGCAAAGATGAGATATAATACATATTATATAGAATTCTATGCTGTTGTACAAGCTGTCAAGCACTGGAGACATTATCTATTTCAGAAACAGTTTGTTCTTTATACTGATCATGAGGCGTTGAAGCATATGCAAGGGAAGGACAAGATTTCAGCAAGGCATGCATCGTGGATTGCCTATTTGCAGCTGTTTACTTTTGTTGTTAAGCACAAATCAGGGGTGACGAATCGTGTGGCTGATGCTTTGAGTAGGAGGAGTCATTTATTGACGACAATGAAAGTTGAAGTGAAAGGTTTTGAATTATTGCCAGAGCTGATTGAAGAAGATCCTTACTTTAAGAAATTTGTTGAGAAAGTCAAGGAGGGAAGTGCTAATGAATTTGTGTTGATGGATGGTTTTCTGTTTAAAGGGAATCAGTTATGTATTCCAGAGAGCAGTTTGAGAATGAAGATTATCAAGGAGTTGCACGAGGAAGGACATGTGGGCCGTGATCGTACTTTGCATTTGATTTCTCAATCTTATTTTTTAGCCGTCAATGAGGAAAGAGGTTGAAAGGTTTGTGGAGAGATGTCATATCTGTCAAATTTCGAAGGGAATAGCGACCGATGCGGGATTATATATGTCGTTACCTGTACCGACTAAACCTTGGGTTGATGTGAGTATGGATTTTGTTTTGGGGTTGCCTAGAACTCAAAGGGGGAACGATTCCATTTATGTGGTGGTTGACCGGTTTTCGAAAATGGCACATTTTATTGCTTGTAAGAAGACAGCGGATGCTGTTCATGTTGCTCAGTTATTTTTCAAAGAGATCTATCGACTTCATGGGTTACCAGAATCTATCGTTTCGGATAGGGATACCAGATTTTTAAGTCATTTTTGGCTAAGTTTGTGGAAGATGGTGGGAACGAAGTTAAACTTTAGCAGCGGTTATCATCCGCAAACAGATGGACAGACAGAAGTTGTCAACAGATCGTTGGGAAATTTGTTGCGATGTCTTGTGAAGGACAATCTGAAGAGTTGGGACATGAAGTTATGCCAGGAAGAGTTTGCACATAATCATGCAGTGAATCGTTGTACGGGTTTCAGTCCATTTCAGATTGTATATTCAAATCTACCCAGGGGACCGTTGGAATTAACGGTAGTACCACAACCGAAGGGGATGGTTAAACGACCTGTAGACTTTGTTGATGGGTTGACTGAATGTCATAAAATCGTTTAGGAGCGATTGGAGAAAGAAAATGAGAAGTACAAAAGATCCGCAGATATGAAGCGAAGAAGTGTTGAGTTTAATGAAGGAGATTTGGTATATGGTGTGTTAACAAAGGATCGTTTTCCAGTGGGCGCTTATAACAAGTTGAAAGCCAGAAAAATTGGTCCTGTAGAAGTCGTGAAACGGATTAATGAAAATGCTTATAAGTTGAAGCTACCGGAAGATGTGTACACTTCTGACGTGTTCAATGTTAAACATCTCGTGCCATATTATGGGAATGAACAATCCGATGTGGAAGAATTTACAAATTCGAGGACGAATTTTTCTCAACCTAGGGAGGATGATGCAGCTCAAGCCAGAGATGAAAATACGCAACCCATAATTCTCTAAGGGATAAGTCGCACATGACTTAAGGAAGATATAAGTCGCACACGACTTAAGAAAAAGGCTATAGGTCGTCCACGACCGAAGGGGTCACGTAAAAGGGAGCTGCGACTTAACAAAGCTCGGAGAAAAGAGCTACGACCTAACAGATCAGATGGAAAAGAGTTACGACTTAATGGAAGCTTAAGTCGTTCGGGTTTGATGAGTCGCACATGATCTAACGGCATGGCTATAAGTCGTCCACGACTTAACAAAAAGCAGGAAGAAGTTCCAATGGTTGAAGGCCTTAAGTCGGAAGCGGGTTACGACTTAGCTGAGTCGTGGGAAGTAACCGTTCCTTCAAGCTGCCGACGAGTTACGACTCATGTTAAGTCGTTGAAGTCTTAAGTCGTCCATGTTTAAGTCGCGTGAAGGTGCTGTCTGAAGATGTCTCTTAAGTCGTCAACCGTTTGTTCCTTATGTCATATGTAGTTAGGTCGTCTACGACCTAAGTGATGTAATATGTTATGATTCTGTAAGTCGTAAGTCGTGGCGTTGTGTTGTAATTTGTTTGTTTTTTTCTTTGAGTCGTTGAATGTTAAGTCGTGAGTCGTGATGTTGTAATATCGGTGAGTCGTATGTCGTCTATATTGAGTCACTGCTGATGAGTCGCTGCCGACCCAAGGATGAGTCGTAAGTCATGTACGACTTAAGGGGCTGGGCAAAAGGCTATAAATAGGGGTGTGTTGTAATATTTGAAAAGTGGACTGTTGAATAAAAACTTTTTTGATTGTTGTATGCTTTCATCTAAATTGGTAGTTGAGTGTGATCTCCTATCTCCACTTTTGGTTATTCGAGTGCGCTTGAATCAACGATCATTGAAGCCAATTCACGGTATCAAGTTCGCTTGATCAACGTTTGAAGAATTGTAGATCTTCTTTCACGGTATCGTGCGCGATCGACGTGTCGAAGATAGCTAGAATTAGGTATCTTTGTGACCAACGAATTTGGGCATTTCAGTATCTTCAATCCACTGTTTGCTACTTTCATCGATCTATATCGTTTTGCTATTATCCGCTGCGTCACAAATCAAATCACCGTATTCATAAAAAAAAACCCTAATCAAATCGCGTTCGAGCTACACGCAAGGGCAACCGATGGCGCGCATTGAGGAGGGCGGCGACGAAGATGAAGCGGCTGTAGCTTGCGTTCGCGATTAAGGATAGGTCACGTTGATAACGTGGATGGTGCGGCGTCTTGGTGAAGACGAGGATGGCGCGATTTCGTGGGCGAAGCAGCCTCGTGTCGACGAGGTGCGACGGCAATGTAGGCGAACTAGGGCTGGTGATTTTCGTCGATGGAAGGTCGCGCGAGTGTTTCTCGAGGCAGCAGGGGTTCTAGGTAGTGAAGTTGGATCTCGGCGAGCATTTGAGGCACGCGTGGAAATCGAGAGGTCATGTGGTGCCAGGATTTGGGTTGCGAGTGGAATCTTAGGTGTGAGCATGTGAGATGCAGTGGTCTCGGCCTGATAGCAGTGAGGTATAATTATTATCTTTTTTCCAAAATTAAAAGTTTAATATTTAGATTAACAGAGGAAAGGGCATTTGTATATATATACAGAATTTAAATCCAGATTTTTTATTTTACCAATGTATTCGTTTTAAAAATAAATAAAACAAAACAGTAAAGTTTAAAAATAGGATTTTTAGTAGTCAGAGAGAACAAGGTAAATAATATATATAGAAATGTTTAAAGTTTATGAAAAATTAGTTTTTAAGCATATATAGACTATTTATATATGCAGTTTGAAAATATATAAAATACAATTTATTAGATTATGTTAAAAATAATTAATCAAGGTGATTTATTTATTTAATAAACTCATTTGATTATTTTGTTATTAAAGGATTTTTTTAAAGGGAAATTATTAGTTTAAAATTTAAGTATTTATTTAAATTATATCACTTGTTAAAATTAAATTATTAGATTAAAATAAATTAATTTAAACGGAAATAAATTGTTTAATTTGTTCGAATATTGATAAAATCATATAATTGTTTATATAAGGTCAAAAGTCAAGAAATCGGGTCAAGATTGGAAAGGATTGCAACTTAAAAGCAAAGGTGAGACTTTCTCACTCATTTGGATGCCATAGATTAAATTTAAATGTTAAATTTAAATCATTGGATGTGTTTGGCTGATTTATAATAATTTATATACCGTAATATTCCACCTTCTAAGTGAAGTTGGTATTTTATTGTGCTAACATCTGTGGATGCAGGGAAATAGGTTGGAGGGATCCAACATGATTCTTTAAAAGTATTTATTTCTCATTATATATGTTGTGATATGACTGGATGGATGAATTGATATAGATTGGTATGTGAATTGAATTATTAAGAGTAAAATAACATTGAAGTTGAAGTTTGAAATTTATAAATGAAATAAATTAATTTAACGAAGATAAATAAAACTCAACAGAAAATAATTATTGAAATAATGAATCTACTTCAAATAGAGAATGAAGAAAAAGAAATAAAGGTATCTTATAAACTGAAATTAGTTAAAGTTGAGTTTTTGGAAAGATTTAAATATATTAACACCTGAAGAATTATTGTAATCAATAAGTGAAATTTTATTAAGAATTAAAAAGAAGATGTTATTAAGTAGTACAATTAAGAATTCTATTAAGAAGTAAAGGAAATTTTATTATGGAATAAAAAGGAAAATTTTATTAAGTAATGAATGGAATTTATTTAAAGAGCAATATGGAGAGATTTATATATAAATAAATAAATTATAATATGTAATTCTTAAATAAAACTCTTTTATAAAAAAAGGGAACTCAGGGAGATTTTATAGATTTATAAATGGAGTTTATAGATGAGATAGGGAAATATCAGTGTATATTGGAAAATATAAGTCAAACCGAACTTATATTGAGATATGAAATTTGTTGGAAGGAAATAGTTGAATATTTCCGAAGGTGATAAGTGTGAATTTGGACAAGAGACATTTTTATGTGGATATTGGGTTTTCTAAAAATGATAAACTTATTTTAAAGGAATATTTTTAAATTACTACTATATAATTTTATGAACTATAATTATGTCAAATTAGTAATTCGAAAGATTAGTAATTTATTATACGCTCAAATTTTCTAAAACCGGCTTCGAGTCTTATTCATAATTTGGTATAAATTGTAATATTTATATTTAATATTTCCTTCAAACCATAATTTCAAATAAGATTATTATTCTATTACTTTAGTTGTTTTCGAATATTTCTTTTTTAAAAATCCAATCATAAAGTCTCTTGAGATGATAAACAAATTTAGTAAATGAATAAGATTCAGAAGAAAATCTTCTAAGTGGAGTTAAAGAAACTTAAATAAATTTACAAGTATAAAATGAGAGTTTTCTGGAAACGAAATAAGGATTCACAAAGTAAAGTGGGCAATCATGTTTGAGAATTTATAAGCAAAAGCGTGAATTGATTTTGAGGAAAGAATAAGAAAATAAAGAATATTTTCAAAGGGTAAATCGAAATGCAATTAAAGTGTGAGAAATCATCTAAATGATTTCATGGGAAAAATTAACAAGGAGTTGAAAGTTGATTTAAATGGGTTGAATAGAAATAAATATCTGGGTGGATATTTGAAATGAATAATTTGGGAAAAATTATTTAATGGTTGCTTGTGAATGATTATTTGATAGTTAAATCACCGACTATCAATATTGGCCAATGTGCTGATCGTTTCGAAGAGTCCAGGATCGGATTTAATTATCTGAAAACCACTTCGATTTGGTTTGAACGATAACGAATAAAGACCGTGAATATGATGAAGACGGTGATTCGATTTGTCCAGACCCAGGGCAACTTGTATGGACGAATGCTTTCAAAACATCGTCAGTTGGACGATGAGCATTCTAAGTGGGATTCGTTCTTGAAAGGTAACGCTTAGCCTCAAGCCTCATCAACCGGGAATGGCTAAAACAGGGGAGGTGCAACAAGGCTTCGTGGGTAGCGCCCACTTCAGAGTAAGGTTTCCCCTGTCTAGATGTCCCTTTTTATTTCGGCTTAGTGGGTGGTTGGTCGCGCCAACCACGGGGTGATCTTACTCGGGACTGTCCAGTAAGGGATGGTTCCGGTCTTGTGTTGCAGGGGAGTTAGGGTGGCTCCTCGTACTCTGATCTAGACCAGGTACTATGACGGGCGGTACCCCGGTAGTCCTGCCATTGTATGGAATCCAATCTCCAATAAGCGCCTGTACGGTTTTGATTGTGCCCAACTATTGCTGAAACGTGAGATGCGAGCATTTCAGCTAGATTCTATTTTACTTTCCATAGACACTATTATAATATCACACGAATTTGATAAAAATGTTTTGGCTATCGTAAGGTAAAAACCTGACATGTTTATTTGTGGCGTGGTCTTACGAGATGCTTTTGTTTTTTAAAGGATTTTTGAAAATATAATAATCCAATTAAGTGTGATTTCTCACGCTAGTTTTCCAGACTGACTCGGGTGTTGTTTTGTATGATGCTCGGGTCAGACCGAGTTAAACAGGATCAGGTTAAAAGCTAAGGAGTTCAGGAGACAAGCTGATGACAGAGCGTACTTCCGTATTTGACTATTATTTCCGCTGTGTATGGACATATATTAAGTTGTCTCTGAATGAATGTTTGTTGTACTCTGATGATGGTATGTGTATATGTATACAGTACAGATTTCTTTGTATTTAAAAGCTGTTATTACATATTATATTTTGTTCCGCTGCGATTATGAGACTCTAATGTTGTTTTTATTTCTTCTTCTTCTACCTCTTTCTTCTTTTTGTGCGAAGACTCGTACTTTTGTGCCACTTTGGACAGAACTGTTGTGGGATTTTGTTAGTTCAAAGGGGGACGGATTTGCGGGCCTTTACAGTTGGTGTCAGAGCTGAAAGGTTAAGCGAGAACCTTGGCTCTGGTAGGGATTACTCATTAGAGATAGAGTCGTTAGTACTCTAGAATGAGTTGAGCGTATTAATAGATACGAGTGCTTATTTTTAGTGAATATAAAATGGTATTATATTGTGTTGATTGATTTATTGAGTGGCATATGAACCTTCGTCAGCACAGTCTGCACAACTGGACCGAAGGGGTTTCTAAACACTTGAGTAGAACAATTCGACATAATATTTTTTTTGAAAGTGGGTGAATGAAATAATTTTACCCAAAATATATTTTGATATAAAAAGAAATAATTTTTTGCAAATTATTTTATATAATTAAAGTGTTTGGATGATAGTATTATAGACAAATATGACTATAAGGATTTAAAATGGCTTATAGAATCAAGGAAAGTATGAGATTGAATTTTAGAGTTAAAAGTTGAAAATGAAGTCAAAAGTAAGGATTTAACTTGGATTAAGTTGAAAATTTAACTTTTGAAATTTAACTAATGATGGAAAATAATAATAATATAAGTAAATTGGTGAAGTAAATAAAATTTAGAACGTAGATGAATCGGATTGGGAAAATTTAATAGAAATAAATTAGTAAAATTTTGAATGAATGAAATGGGAAGATAGAAACTAAATGTGAATTGGAAGACAAAATCAAATTGGATTGAAATTAATTTAAGCTAAGTAAATGGAAGTAAGTTGAATTAATCTGGAATAAAATTCAATTCTATTTGAATTAAGTTGAAATCGAATTTAAAGGAAATGAATTGAGATATGGATAATATTAAATGAAATTAAGTTCTTACTTAATTGAATCCAAGTGAATTGGTGGATTAAAGAGTATAGTATGATGCTAGATTTAACTGAAGTTAAGTTAAATAAAATTGAATTGAAATAAAATTCATTTAAGATTATAGATAATATTGAGTGGAATTAAAATTCTTACTTTAATAAGTGAAAGTAAATTGAATAAGAAATTGTATTGGAGTGAATGAATTTAAAATAGCCCATAAAGGTTAAAAGCATTGAAATAAAAATATATACTTAACTAAGTAAAATATATATAATCCCGAATTAAAAGTAGAAGGTGAATGGGAATGACTGTTAATGGATGGAAATGTGAAAATAAATAAGTGTGTGACTTATAAATCTAAAGGAGTGAAATTCTAATCCAAATAGAATAAATGAAAGTAAGTTGAAATGAAATTGAATTGGAATAAATATATTTCGATAGCTTATATATAGTTGACAACCCATTGTCTAAGAATATTTTTAGGTGTAAATAAGTGTTCAATCTCGAGTTAAAAAGAAATATGAATATATTCAAGCTTAAAATGGGTAGAAACATGAAACAATATAAAAATAAATGGAGAAGTTAAATAGTAAGCCAAAATAAAATTGTTTTGTATTTGGAGAATGAAGTAAAAAAAATCCAAACTTGAATTATAAAATAAAATTGAACTCAAGTAAAATGATGAGATGATTTTTTTTAAAGATAAAAATCCAATATGGAATGGGATGTAGAAGTGAACTAAATTGGATAATTAATTATTTAATGAATATGGAAATGGAACCTAAGTTGGATTATGAGATAATAATGGAGTTGGGAATGGGCTCGAGTTACAAATAAAATTCAACTGGGATTGGTGGTGAAATAAATATATGTGGAAATTTTGTGGAATTGGATTGAAATAAAGATGGTTTGAATTTGTAAATAAAATCCAATTCGGGTATAAATAAGTTAAACATGACTTTGTTATTAATAAAATAAATTCAGATGAATTGGATATGGAATTTGAAATTTAAAATGGATTATGAGAATGGCTAATTGATTTAATGGAATTTTATTAGATGAGAATCAAATTAAAATGAAGATGAACTTAATTATGACGTTGAAATATGTAAATTGACTTAAGTTAAATAAATAGAAGCTTGGCTTCGAGTAAGGGTGAAAACCCATTAAATGAAAACTTGGATGAATTTAATTTGGGAAATGATTATTAATTTCTAAGCATGGAATATCGAGCTTAATAAAATGGTTTGAAAGGAACCAATGCGAGGATGGAATAAAATGCTAATGTATGGTGTGTAAATGAATTAAAATGGAATGGACTTTAAAGTAAATTGAATTAAGTAGAACTTGAATAAATAATATTCATTGTATATTGATAGCACATTAAACTGAAGTATTGTCAAATGAAACATGAATGGTTGGAATTACAAATAAAATTCAAGAGAGTTGAAATAAAATTGGAAATGGCCTTATAATTAAATAAATAGATTCGGAAGTGAACTGTGAATGTGAATTAAAATTTAAAATGAACAAGTGGAAAAGTAAATTGAATTAAATTAGTAAGTGGAATGGATTCGAAATAATAATAATAATAATAATAATCAAATTAAGGATTTAAATTGGAGATTGTTTTCAAGGAAAAAAATTAAACTTGGGTTATGGGATTGAAATAAGTTGAAGAAAATAAATAACTTAAGAAAATAATTGAATAGAAGCTCGGCTTAAGTAAATATGTTAACGGTCACTTAATGGGGTGATTCCAAGCTGAATAAAGTGGTTTCGAATGAAACCTATGCAAATATATTAAATAAAATACAGTGTATGGTTATGAATAAGTTAAAATGAAATAAAACTGATCTAAATTGAGTTAGAATCAATTTAAAATGGTTATGAGCTCAAATGATAGTTTATTTGCATAAATCTCGTCGAATTGCATTAAAATTGATTGTCGTTTGTTGTAAACATGATTAAATAAAAATTCGATGGATTAATAGAAATAAATAAAGTGGATTTTGGAATCAATTGAAATGAATATGAGTTGTTTGGACATAAAAATGAATTGAAGTTAAGCAAATAAGTTGTAAATCACTTAAGTTGAATACAAATGGCATATGAATTAGTTAAAAGCAACTGAATTAGTTTGTAAACCATACAAATTGCTTATGGAAGTTATTTAGAATGCATTACTTTTAGTGTTGATGTGTTGTAGTTGCTTATATGAGTAAAATGTTCTAAATTTCATAGATATGTTGCTTATATGTTTAAATTGAGTAAGTACAGGTAACAGGAGGCCGTTTAGCGGGATTATGGTTGCGCTAACTGCTAAATAATTAAGCCGCTTTCTTAAAAATGCTAAATAAAGGTATGCCTACGCAATAAAAGTTAGGAAATATGAAATGTTGCTTGTTTTTTTATTTTTCCGACCGTGTGGATCGATGTATACATATATATCTCTCCTGTAAAATTGAAAAAACTCCTCCGTACAAGGGAGACTCTGCCAAAAATTTTCAGAAATTTTGGAAGTTAGAAAATTTTTGAAATTTATTTTTACCAACGACAAAACGATTAAAATTGGAATTGGAATAAAGGATTTTGGTAATGGAGTTGAGGATAAATTGTTTCGGTCGAAACTAATTGTTTAGTTGTAACTAAAGATAGAAAAGTGAATATGAAATTTTCACTAAGGGGGTTTAAAAAAGTTAATGGGTTTGGGCATCCTTCCATGTTAGTAATTTCGAGGACGAAATTCTTTTAAGGGGAGAGGAATGTAACGACCCAAATTTTTATAACGATTAATTTGAGATATCTAAAATAAATTTAAATATTTAATTGGAATTATGAATTGATTTTTAATATAAAAGGTTTGGTTTTATTTAATAAAAAGGATTTAGAATTTACATATAGCAATCTATCGAATAAATTAATTATTTAAGCAGTAACAGGATATTGGGTAAAATATAAAATCTGGAGTTATAAGCTTGTTAAAAATACTTTAAAGACTTGTAAAATCTATATTGATAATAATAAAGGTAATAAAAGTGTTAAAATCGTATTTAGCAATGATTTGTTCAATTTTTAAAAATATATCGTTTAAATTAGTATTTAAAAATAGCCATCCGAGGCACAGTCTCGGAATTCGACGAAACCAGTTCCATTGGATCCGTAATATTGAACTATTATCGGATTTCAAAGTTCGTAGCTTTCGGAGCTATCGTGTGTAATCGTACGAAGTATAAACGCCTAGAAAATAATTTATTGAATTAATTTTAATAGTCGATCCAAAAGGCTATCTTCCCTATACGATTGAATTATGACTCGAAACCTGTTCCATTGAGTTCGGAATAGGTGTATAACATTATGGACGCCAAGCGGCACGTATCGATAGGAGGTCAGGATTTTGATTTGCGTAATTCAAGAAGATTTAAAATTTGAAGTTTAAAATAAAATAAATTAACCTAGCTTCCTCAATATGCAGCCGCATTCGTATTATATCCCGAGCCTTCTTCCTTATCTCCAATTTAAATCCACTCGACCGCATCCTTTCATTCTCAAATCAAATCACCATATTCATAAAAAAACAAACCCTAATCGAATCGCGTTCGAGCTACACGCAAGGGTAACCGATGGCGCATGTTGAGGAGGGCGGCGACGAAGATGAAGTGGATGCAGCTTGCGTTCGCGATTAAGGATAGGTCGCGTCGAGGCGACTTGGTGAAGACGAGGAGGGGGCGATTTCATGGGCGAAGCAACCTCGTGTTGACGAGGTGCGGCGGCGACGTAGGCGAACTAGGGCTGGTGATTTTCGTCGATGGAAGGTCGCGTGAGTGTTTCTCGAGGCAGTAGGGGGTTCTAGGTAGCGAAGTTGGATCTCGGCGAGCATTCGAGGCACGCGTGGAACTCGAGAGGTCATGTGGTGCCAGGATTTGGGTTGCGAGTGGAATCTTAGGTGTGTGCATGTGAGATGCAGTGGTCTCGGCCTGATAGCAGTGAGGTATAATTATCATCTTTTTTCCAAAATTAAAAGTTTAATATTTAGATTAACAGAGAAAAGGGCATCTGTATATATATACAGAATTTAAATCCAGATTTGTTATTTTACAAATGTATTCGTTTTAAAAATAAAACAAAACAAAACAGTGAAGTTTAAAAATAGGATTTTTAGTAATCAGAGAGAATAAGGTAAATAATATATATAGAAATGTTTAAAGTTTATGAAAAATTAGATTTTTTTAACATATGTAGACTATTTCTATATGCAGTTTGAAAATATATAAAATACAATTTACTAGATTATGTTAAAAATAATTAATCAAGGTGATTTATTTATTTAATAAACTCATTTGATTATTTTTGTTACTAAAGGATTTTTTAAAAGGAAATTACTAGTTTAAAATTTAAGTATTTATTTAAATTATATCACTTGTTAAAATTAAATTATTAGATTAAAATAAATTTATTTAAACGGAAATAAATTTTTCGATTTGTTCGAATATTGATAAAATCATATAATTGTTTATATAAGGTCAAAAGTCAAGAAATCGGGTCAAGATTGGAAAGGATTGCAACTTAAAAGCAAAGGTGAGACTTTCTCACTCATTTGGATGCCATAGATTAAATTTAAATGTTAAATTTAAATCATTGGATGTGTTTGGATAATTTATAATAATTTATGTACCGTAATATTCCACCTTAAAAGTGAAATTGGTATTTTATTGTGCTAACATCTGTGTATGCAGGGAAACAGGTTGGAGGGATCCAGCAGGATTCCTTAAAAGTATTTATTTCTCATTATATATGTTGTGATATGACTGGATGTATGAATTGATATAGATTGGTATGTGAATTGAATTATTAAGAGTAAAATAACATTGAAGTTGAAGTTTGAAAATTTATAAATGAAATAAATTAATTTAACGAAGATAAATAAAACTCAATAGAAAATAATTATTGAAATAATAAATCTACTTCAAATAGAGAATAAAGAAAAAGAAATAAAGGTATCTTATAAACTGAAATTAGTTAAAGTTGAGTTTTTGGAAAGATTTAAATATATTAACACCTAAAGAATTATTGTAATCAATAAGTGAAATTTTATTAAGAATTAAAAAGAAGATGTTATCAAGAAGTACAATTAAGAATTCTATTGAGAAGTAAAGGAAATTTTATTATGGAATAAAAAGGAAATTTTTATTAAGTAATGAATGGAATTTATTTAAAGAGCAATATGGAGATTTATATAAATAAATAAATAAATTATAAGATGGAATTCTTAAATAAAACTATTTTATAAAAAAAGGGAACTCAGGGAGATTTTATAGATTTATAAATGGAGTTTATAGATGAGATAGGGAAATATCAGTGTATATTGGAAAAGATAAGTCAAACTGAACTTATATTGAGATATGAAATTTGTTGGAAGGAAATAGTTGAATATTTCCGAAGGTGATAAGTGTGAATTTGGACAAGAGACATTTTTATGTGGATATTGGGTTTTCTAATGATAAACTTAGTTTAAAGGAATATTTTTAAATTACTACTATATAATTTTATGAACTATAATTATGTCAAATTAGTAATTCGAAAGCTTAGTAATTTATTATACGCTCAAATTTTCTAAAACCGGCTTTGAGTGTTATTAATAATTTGGTATAAATTGTAATATTTCCTTCAAACCATAATTTAAAATAAGATTATTATTCTATTATATAACTTTAGATGTTTTCGAATATTTCTATTTTAAAAATCCAATCATAAAGTCTCTTGAGATGATAAACAAATTTAGTAATTGAATAAGATTTAGAAGAAAATCTTCTAAGTAGAGTTAAAGAAACTTAAATAAATTTACAAGTATAAAATGAGGGTTTACTGGAAACGAAATAAAGATTCACAAAGTAAAGTGGGCAATCGGGTTTGAGAATTTATAAGCAAAAATGTGAATTGATTTTGAGAAAAGAATAAGAAAATAAAGATTATTTTCAACGGGTAAATCGAAATGTAATTAAAGCATGAGAAATCATCTAAATGATTTCATGCGAAAAATTAAAAAGTAGTTGAAAATTGATTTAAATGGGTTGAAAAGAAATAAATAACTGGGTGGATATTTGAAATAAATAATTTAGGAAAAATTATTTAATGGTTGCTTGTGAATGATTAATTGATAGTTAAATCCCCGACTATCAATATTGGCCAATGCCCTGATCGTTTCGAAGAGTCCGGGATCGGATTTAATTATTCGAAAACCACTTCGATCCGGTTTGAACGATAACGAATGAAGACCGTGAAGATGATGAAGACGGTGATTCGGTTTGTCCACACCCAAGGCAACTTGTATGGACGAATGCTTTCAGAACATCGTCAGGGGGACGATGAGCATTCTAAGTGGGACTCGTTCTTGAAAGGTAACGCTTAGCCTCAAGCCTCATCAACCGGGAATGGCTAAAACATGGGAGGTGCAGCAAGGCTTCGTGGGTAGCCCCCACTTGAGAGTAAGGTTTCCCCTGTCTAGATGTCCCTTTTTATTTCGGCTTAGTGGGTGGTTGGCCGCACCAACCACGGGGTGATCTTACTCGGGACTGTCCAGTAAGGGATGGTTTCCGTCTTGTGTTGCAGGGGTGTTAGGGTGGCTCCTCGGTACTCTGATCTAGACCAGGTATTGTTACGGGCGGTACCCTGTAGCTCTGCCATTGTATGGAATCCATTCTCTAATAAGCGTCTGTACGGTTTTGATTATGCCCAACTATTGCTGAAACGTGAGATGCAAGCGTTTCAGCTAGATTCTATTTTACTTTCTATAGATACTATTATAATATCAGATGAATTTGATAAAAATGTTTTGGCTATCGTAAGGTAAAAACCCGACATATTTATTTGTGGCGTGATCTTACGAGATGCTTTTGTTTTTAAAGGATTTTTGAAAATATAATAATCCAATTGAGTGTGATTTCTCACGCTAGTTTTCCAGACCGACTCGGGTGATGTTTTATATGATGCTCGGGTCAGACCGAGTTAAAAAGGATCAGGTTAAAAGCTAAGGAGTTCAGGAGATGAGCTGATGATAGAGCGCACTTCTGTATTTGGCTATTATTTCCGCTGTGTATGGACAAATATTAAGTTGTCTCTGTATGGATGTTTGTTGTACCCTGATGATGGTATGTATATATGTATACAGTACAGATTTCTTTGAATTTAAAAGCTTTTATTATATATTATATTTTGTTCCGCTGCGATTGTGGGACTCTGATGTTATTTTTATTTCTTCTTCTACCTTTTTCTTCTTTTTAACCGAAGACTCGTACTTTTGTGCCACTTTGGACAGAACTGTTGTGGGATTTTGTTAGTTCAGTGGGGTACTGATTTGCGGGCCTTTACATGTCTCCTTTCGCGTAGATTATACAAATATGAACACAATTACCTCCGACCTCTCAAAGATGTCCTTACACTACGACTATGCTCCCATCACCATCCGAGTAGCTCAAGTATGGGGCTCAAGTATGGGGTTCAATGAACTTCAAAAAATACCAAAGTCTTTCGCTTAACTTGCAACCGATAGACTCATAGGCAATGCTTAAAATTAAAGTACTTCATCAACTTTTTATAACACTCTGAACTGATTTTTCGTTTTTAAATATGCATAGTGCATAATTTGAACCAAGTACAAGTTTCTACACATGCCTTCCAAAATAGGTTAGTACAATTATAATATCTACAGTAAACCGGATGTATAGTTACCATCTGTAAAAGTCATATTACCAAAATGATTATTTAACATGTTACATATCTATATACCTTAATCTCTAAAGTCCAGTTTTTTCTACATATCATTCACGCTAACCAAATCTGATTAGGTATTTTTCCTGAACCCAATGAATCCACTGAACAAATTAAACTAAATATAACACTAATTGTATTAGTTTTCTGAATTACAGTTGCACCGGTGTCTACCATTATCGAACTCATGGAAATATCGAACTACCTACATACATAATGTTATATACTGTATTTTCAAAACGAATCGGTAAATCAATGGTTGCGATACTCCTATACTACAATGATCTAGGTTTAGAGACTGATTGTTTTCTTCAGTTTAGAGCTTTTGATATAATGATACTCCCTCACAAATATCAATAATTATAGTTTTATGACTACTTACTGTAACTATGCGCATATTAAAAAGATGTTCAAGTTTACACACAATGAAACTAATATCTTTTTCCACATGAATGAAACATCCATACGATATAATATATGTTCATAATCATTTTTTATTGATTTCCCTTTCTGTGTAATTTATCAACTTATAAGATCTGGTATTATTTAATTTTCGGGTTGCAGAATGTTATTCTGACCACAGTTTACAGACTATGGCTAAGCAATAACTGACTCCAACCAAGCTCAGGAGATATGGTCCGTAAATGTTTGACCAAGTTTCTTACTGATATTTGTGTATATGAATAGAAGTTAATTAAATGGTCTTAGTTTAAAATGGAAAAAATGGTACTCTGCACATAAATGTCCATATATTAACAGTATGTAACTATAGTTTAAGTTGTCCTACATGTTGACACTATCATAAAAATTTATTTGGAGTAATTTTCCATGTTACCACTGATTTTCTTCATTGCCTCTTTGCATTCTCATGTTCCAACTTTAGTTTAAATCAACGTTGTTGTTTAGTTATTATACTTTGGTTGTAGAAAATAATAAAATGCTTTCTACTACTACCCTTTTGGGACTAAAGCTCAACTAGGCATGATTATTAATAGAATTAATTGACCACCCTATGCATTTAACAAGAGAAAGTACATTGATGAGGCATGCATGTTATTCCGTGTATTGATTACGTTACGTAGAAATCTTTTGCAATATGAATCTGTATGCATATAAGCTTACAAGTATAATTGAGAAGTACAAGTAATTTTATGTCAGAGAAAACGGGGATGTTTGCTACATATCGGCATAGGTAATATTTTCTTCCTGAGCATATGTGAGGCAGTATTATGTCCCTATTACTACCTTATATCATGTGTTATTACCATGTAGGAAATCTGTATTAATAATATTTTGCTAAATTGATATTTCCAACACTGCATATTCGACAACTTCTAATATTGTCAAAGTATTATCTGATGCGCTTCACGTTTTTCTTCTGTCATATTTCCTTCTATCAATAGTGCACTAAAGATAAATGAATGATTATCTTTATTTTTCATTTTCCTTATAGGATACAAACGTATGGATCCATGATCTTTGTATCTTACTAAATTTTATTCGCACAATTTATAGAATCGTTTTTGTTGCATTGGCATAGGTATATAACGTAAATACAAACCATCTTCTCTATTGCAAATGATCATGATATGTTAGGAATCAGAATAATTTTAATAGATCGTATGCAAAGCATGGTTCACACTAGTTTATATAAAATCTTAAATTACAAATTTAAGTCAAAATTAAACGTTCAAATTCAATTTTATTTAGATTTAAAATATTCATTTAATCCTTTTTAATCAAAATCAGGTTATCAAGAAATAGAAACATATTTTTAAATCTCAAAATCAATAAGTTCCAAATAAATCTTTATTTAAATTCAATTATTAACCAATTTAAATTTCAAGTCAACTTTAATTTATCTTTCCAACCTCTATTTATTAAAGCTATAAAAATCTATTTTAAAATGTTAATATAAAATTTAAATAAATATTTAAACATATTATATATATTAGTAAAATTAAATTTTTATTAAATTTATTACATAAAATTCTATTATTAAATCTATTTTAAATCTAAATTATATATTTAAAAATAATAAGTTTATAAGTAAAATCATAAAATTTACATTTTCAAAAATTAACTTATAAATTTAAAATTTCCAAAAATATAATTTAAAAATCTAAATTTTCACATATACTAAAATAAAATCTATATATTATATTTTAAAAATCAATATTTATTAAAACCCATATATTTTCTTTCAAACTTTGGAAATCATTTTTTTAAAATAGTCCAACGATGTCCGTATAAAATTTTCTATTGTATGGTCAAGTGACATGGATATTTATCATTTCAATCCGCAATAATTTGATATTTATGGCTATATATCATTTCAATCTATAATCCCAAAATGTCATAATTAATGAAAATAGCTCGGGTTTATCATTTCAAACGCTAATGTTTTTCCTTAATCTATAAGATCGTTCATGTATGTATCATTTCATCCTATAGGGAATTCCTATCTAACATGAAACTTGTAGTGTGAGAGTATTAAATAGCATAAAATGACATACATATCAATAACAAGCATATATAATCATAATTAACAATGTACGTAAAATATATAAAAGGTTACAACATCATATGTCAATTAATATAGGTAAGCAATTGTAGATAATAACGTATCAAACTTAACTATTTAGCAAATCAAATCTAACAACATGTTTCAATCCTCATTTCATGTGAAATAAACTTACTAAACACAAGAATATTAATCGTGAGTGATCGCTCACCTTTCGAGGCTAGAGAAAACAGACAACACAACAGGCTATGAATCAGAATCTCGAGCTTCTACAAGCGCTACCGATCCAAACGAAGATTCTAAAGAAAATTAGGGTGGTTAGACTTAAGTTCGATGAAAACAAAATTTAAATTTTTAAAAATCTAAAATTTGCTCACATATTTAAAATAAACCTTTATGTATTATATTTTGAATCAATATTCAATTTAAAACATATATCAAAATAAAATCTTTAAATATATATATATATATATATGTGTGTGTGTGTGTTAAAATTAATAGTTAATTTAAACACATATTAAAATAAAATCTTTATATATTATATTTCAAAATCATTATTTTTGAAAATACATATATTTAAAATCAATATATATAAATGTATTATATTTTAAAAACCAATATTTAAAAATCCATACATTTTTTATATATCTCAAAAGCAAGAACATATCAAAGAAGATGGGAGAAAATGAGCACTTTCACAGCCAATAAAAGACAAGTAGAACCAATATAAAACAAACTTGTATGTTTTTTTTATATAGAGAACAAAAGTTGCAAAATAGAAGACAAATATATATATATATATATATATTTATATATATATATATATATATATATATATATATATATCATTCTTTTTTTTAAAGAAGGCTGCTAGGTTTCGGTCATAAAAAGTAGGAGCAGGGTACTCTGGGTGGCTCGGAGAGGAGATGGTGGGCGTAGTGGTGCATGGATTCGGACGGACGGACCTGGATCTGCTTGGGCACGGCAGAGGGCGTGGCTGATGTGGGTGGGACAACAGCAGTGAGGGGCTATGGCCGGAGTAAGAATAGTGGGCGGAGATAGGTGAGGGAATAGGAAACGGGGTCAGCAATTGGAGAGATGGTCACAGGCGGAATCGAGGGAGGTGGAAGGGCTTAGGATGCTGCTATCGGCTGTGGAAGGTCAAGAAGTTGTGCGCGATTATGGAGTGGCGTTCGGGTGGCCTTGTGGAGAGTCAAGGCAGCCATGGTGGGTGATGGGCGGAGGACAGGGTGAAGCGGTAGTTGCTAGGGGGTCAAGTCGGCTGTTACAAGGTTGGGGAGTGAGGTTACGGGCTGTGCTTGGGTAGACTGTGGTAGGGAATGGGTGGTCGGTGGCTGCTGTTATCACGATGGAGAAGCAGTGAGTCAGTTTAGTTGTAACGACCTGTAAATTTTCAATAATTAAAATTGTTAATTTAATAAGATTTTTGAAATTTAATATTGAAGAAAATAAAATTTTGTGAATTATTAATAAAAGTGGTGATGTAATAATGAAAATAACTAAGAGGAAACGTAGCAGGGTTAATTAAAGTTAATAATTAACGAATTTGAATGAAACTCCAATTAAATAAAATAATTTAAAAGTTATGACTTAGTTATAATGGAAAGTGTAATAAAATGTTTAGGAGTTGTTAAATTAGAGTATATTAAGAAATATAAATTGAATTTGGAATCAAATGCAATAAATCTAACTAAAATACTATGTTAATGTTAATTAACGAAATAAACATTTATTAATGTAAAACTTAATGGATAAATTGAAATGAAAGGCGGGTGAAATATTGAAAATTGTTATAATTGGTTATGAGATTGAAATATAAGAAAACAAATGTAAGCATTGAATTTACTAATGAATTTAAATTATAATAAATGAAAATGGAATGAAATCAAAGTTCTGGAAGTAATTAAATGTTACTTTAATGATAATTAATGTAATAACGGAAAGGTGAATGTAAATGGAATAGAAATGTAAATTTATTTATGAGGCAATAATTGATGAAATAAAAAGCATGGAACCAAGTAAATAAATTTATTGAGAATATTTAATCGTAATTAAGATACATATTTCGCAAAGATATAACAAATGGAAATATGGTAGTTAATAACAAAGAAGTTAGAAATTTTAATATATTAATGTAACATTAATACAAATGTAAGATGTAAATAGGCGTATATTAGTGTAATAGATAAGTACCCAATGTTGGCATCACCTTTAAGATGGTAAGTTTATAATTGATTCATAATAAGAAAAAAAATCAAATGAATGGATTTATTGGAATGGAAATTGAAAATTAATGAATTTAGTAAGATTGTAAAGTTATAATTGATTGAAATTAGTAAATTGGGGAGTGAATTCAAAGTTATATTAACTTATAAAGTAATACGTAATAAATTGTAAATTGGTACAATCAAGGTTAGATAAGTAATTACAATGTTTGTTATTGATAATAAAGTACGAATGGGACTGAATTAGGCAAAATGGTGATAAGCATTAATTGTTTACCCATTTATTTCATCTATTGAATTAGATTTAAATCCAGTGAAATAAAACGTAATTGAAAACTACGTTAATATGAATTTAGTTAATGATTGTAAAGATATTAGGGTAATTGGTTATACATTAATATCAAATTTATCCATAAAATGATGATTGATTTAATAAAAGGATTGAAAACGAATTGTATTAATTTATTTGGAATTAAAAATATAATTTACCTGAATTTACTTAAAATAAAGGTAAACACTATAAATTTTGCAAAATCCTTATTTGATTAATATGGAAATTTTGGTTAATGAATTTGAAGTTTAATTGTGATCGGAAATGATAAGAAACGGTAAATAATTAAATTTGAATTGAAGAAGGGATTAGTTAATTTAATACTAATTTATTTAATTAATAGGAAAATAGCTATTTTTTCCACTGACTCGGATTTCGACGAAACTAGTTTCATCGGATCCATAATGGTTAATTATTATAGGATTTCAAGTTTCATAACGATCAGACTTGTCGTTTGATTATACGGACTCGAAACGCCCAAAAATCAATGAAATTGAAATCAATTTGAAATAACTTGATTTTTCCTATAACTTCTTCTAATGATGGAATTTGGACTTGAAACCTGTTCTATTGTGTTTAGAATATTTAAAAACATCTATTTTGATATATGGGTTGACCCAATTTTGTTCCGGAGTCAGAATGGGCTTTTCGGGCCATTTTATCGTTCAACGCGTATATCCAATTGATCCGGTCCATTCTAACTTCAGCTTGCCTATATATATCCTGTTATAAACCCTAATTCATTTGTTATTCCTCATTTCTGTACGTTTGGTTCTATTAGCTCCTCTTTCCAATAGCTACAAACCCTAGTTCCCAAATACAGTTCCAAATCAAATCCAAAGCTAAAATTTCAAACTCCACAAACTATGCCAAATTTTATGTCAATTCGCAGCTCTCAAAGAGCGCAACTCAATTATGTGATTCGTTTTTTGATATGGATCTCCATTTATCCAGAATTTGATGGATTAGTCTCAGCCGTCCAATGTCGTCGTGATAATCATCGATAGATCGACGAATGGAGGGTACTGTCGTGTGGAGAGTCGAAGGATGAATTCATCGGAGAGGTTCGCTGGTCAAATCAACGGTCAGATCAATGCATTTTTTTCGATTAGGTTTCTTTGTTTTGGATGGCTGTTGTCCCATTTTCAGGTGATCGATCGCCAAAGGCGGACCGGAGGTTGTAGGCGTGGTTGAGGGCGGTGACGAAAGCGTGGGGGTGTGGCTGATGCTCGCGGCGGCGATGCTAGGCTATTGAAGGCAGCGGCGTGTTGCTATTTGGAAACGAGAGGGTAGGGTTTCCTTTGCTGTCTTATGTGTTTTTGCACGTGAAACGTGAAGATGGAGCTGTGGTGACGTGGCGTGCGTGAGTAGCTTTGTTTATTTATTTCCAATTTAATTTAATTTTAAATTTTAAATTTTCTAACTACAATAACTTTTACGTACGAGGTCAAATTCTTGCGTGGTTTTCTCCACTAGGTTCGTACTGGAATTTCGGACATTTTGTCGCAGGTTTGGATGAATTCTGAGACTGTCCAATTTTTTTGTAGCGACCCCTAAATTTAACTGGTTTTAATAACGTTATTAATTAAAATTTTGTGGAATTTTAAACAATAAAATTTTGAGATAAAAAATTAATATTTGAAATGCGTCAAGTTAAATATAGCAACTGGTAAATTTTCGTCCAAAAATATGAAGTTTATTTTCGTATGTAAATTTACTTCAATTTAAGCAGTTAAAAATCAATGAAAATAAAACCTTTTCGAAACTTAAATATTTTTACATTAAAAATTCTAAATCGTCTTTTGAGCAAGACGTCATTTTTCCTTTTTCCAAATTCGGACCTCTTTAGCTCCGTCGATCTTATTTTTTCAGCGTTTTTGCTGCACTTTCCGTCAGAAAATTCGATTTTTTATAATTCAATCGTACCACTGATATCTGTATACCATTTTGATCGTCTCATCGTACTGATCTCCGCACTATATTCGATTGTGTATTTTGACGTCTAATACGCGACGAAATCGGTATACCGGTCCATCGTATCGGTACCGTATTTGGGTCATCTTGTTCCTTATGCCTTTTCAGATCTTCAGCCGTATAAACAATAATTGCTGACTTTTGTCATTCCCCTGGCCTTCATTGTTCCCTATACTTTAATACACTTGTTCAACACGTCTGTTCAACCTTTGTGAAAATAAATTATATTGCTCCAACATCTACTGCTACCTGCTCTTCATTTCGAGATCTCATATCTAGCTCTTCTTCCTTGTTTCCCTTCGCCCATGCTTGTATGCAAATAAAAAAAATAAAAAAAAAAAGTATACGATAGAAAATATTTTGGTTAGCTGCTGCTCCTTCACATGTGTATTTAACCCACCGCCATGCAAGCCGACCCCCTCCATCTCACACCACGGAAGCTCACCTATGCCTACATCTTCCCTAGACTCTCTCTGACCATCTCCGCCTCGCCCTCCGCCTTGTGCCTTCCACCACCCTCCACCATGGCCAGCCAAGACCCTTACGCGTCATCGCCTCCGAGCCCGCCTCAGCTCGTCCCTTGCAATTCTCCTCCTTCGTTCCCGCCCCTGGCGACGTCCATACACTTGCCGTCACCCGCATCCGCCCCTCACTGCCATAACTTCAACCAAAGAAACCAGCACCTCCCACGACCGAACTCCTCCTCTCCAACCTCCGGCCAACACTTAGCTTCCATCAGGGAACTTGGCCTTCCTCTTCTTTTCCTCTCCTCCGTTCGTCTCTGACAACCGCGGTGACTTCCGCCGACCTGCCTCAACCCGAGTGCAGTCTCCAAATTTCTAAAGTCATCCCAAAGCTCCACAACCCATGCCATAAGCCTTTTTCCCCTCCTTGTATAATTATTCATCTGTGTATTTTTTTTTAGATACAATAATAAATATATGGTTATATGAAGTCTGTTATATACCTATGTTAGTTTTATATATATTGATATTTACACAGCTAAGTTTATTTATATATATAAACTTATTTTTATATTTAAGTTATAAAGTTATTTGTTTAGTATAAACTAAGTTGTTTAAAATAGATATCTATATATGGTTTGGTAGCTTGTATATTGGGTCCGCATTTGATTGTCTATATATTGCATTCGTATGTAATGTTTATAAATGCTATTGTAGGATAATGCTATATTCAAGTTATAATGCTATATATTGTTTAAAATAGATATCTGTATATGGTTTGGTAGCTTGTATATTTGTTTGGTAGCTTGTATATTTGGCCCGCATTTGATTGGCTATATATATCTTGCATTCATATTCAAGTTATAATGCAATATATATCCACGTATGATTTCGATGAAACTAGTTTCATCGGATCTGTAACGGTGAATTATTGTAGAATTTCATATTTCGTAACGATCGGACTTGTCGTTTGATCGTACGGACTCGAAACGCCCAGAAATCAATGAAATTGAAATCAATTTGAAATAATTTGATTTTTGCCATAACTTCTTCATATGATAGAATTTGGACCTGAAACATATTCCATTGTGTTTGGAATATTTAAAAACATCTATTTTGATATATGAGTTGACCCAATTTCATTCCGGAGTTAGAATGGGCTTTTCGGGCCATTTTATCGTTTAGCGCGTATATCCAATCGATCCGGTCCATTCTAACCTCAGCTTGCCTATATATATTCTGTTATAAAGCACAATTCATTCGTTATTTCTCATTTCTGTACATTCAGTTCTATTAGCTCCTCTTTCCAATGGCTGCAATCCCTAATTCCCAAATACAATCCAAATCAAATCCAAAGCTAAAATTTCAAACTCCACAAACTATGCAAATTTTATATCAATTCAAAGCTCTCGAAGAGCGCATCTCAATTATGTGATTCGTTTTTCGATATAGATCTCCGTTTATCCAAAATTTGATGGATTAGTCTCAGCCGTCCAATGTCATCGTGATAACCATCGATAGATCGACGATTGGAGGGTACTGTCGTATGGAGATTCGAAGGGGGAATTCATCGGAGAGGTTCGCTGGTTAAATCAACGGTTTGATCAACGCATTTTTTTGATTACGGTTCTTTGTTTTGGGCGGCGGCTGTCCCATTTTTAGGTGATCGATCAGCAAAGGGGGACCGAAGGTTGTAGGCGTGGTTGAGGGCGGTGACGAAGGCGTGGGGGTGTGGCAGATGCTCGTGGCGGCGACGCTAGGCTATTGAGAGCGGCCGCGTGTTGCTATTTGCAAATAAGAGGGTAGGGTTTCGATTGTTGTCTCGTGTGTTTCTGCGCATGAAATGTGAAGATGGAGCCGTGGCGACGTGGCATGCATGAGTAGCTTTGTTTGTTTATTTCCAATTTAATTTAATTTTAAAATTTCAATCTTCTAATTACAATAACTTTTACGTATGAGGTCGAATTCACGCGCGGTTTCTTCGCTTGGTTCGTATTGTAATTTCAAACATTTTGGCGCTAGTTTGGACGAATTCTGAGACTGTCCAATTTTTGGGTTTAAATTGAATTTAAATTCAATTTAAGTTCAAAAGGCGAGTGTTTTAACCCACTCACAACTTATAAAATTTCTTATGTGTGTTAAATTAATTTCTGATGTGATTAGAAATCTAGTTATTGCTGTTTGGTATATTTTTATCATCATTCCAATTAAATTGAATTTATTGAATTAAATTGTTATTTAATTTATTATTGCATATAAACATCCATTTAAATTAATTTATTTTTGAATATAAACTGCCAGTAATTACCTGTTATTTATTATCTGTTCTATATTGATGTTATTGTTTGAATTGGATGATAATTGTGATAAATGGTTGATGATTGATATTTGATGAATGGATGTTGTATTTTATATTGTTATAAACTGCAAGTTGTTATGCATTTTTTTTCATTCGGGATTGCGGTTTGAAATGATATATAACCATAATTTTATTTTAAACTACGGATTGAAATGATAAATATCTGTATCACTTGACCATAGGGTAGAAAATTATATACAGACACCGTCGGTCTATATATAAATATTTTAAAATGATTTCTACGGTTTTGGATAGAAATATACGATTTAATAAGAATTGATTTCTGTTATTACATAAATATTGTTTTATATATAGTTAAATTCTTGAATTTAAGCTATGTATTAAATTGTTTAATAAAAAAAGTTTAATTATAAAGTTTGATTGCTTTTATATAATATGATTAAGTATCTATTCAAATTTTATTGTATACAGAGTATATAATGACTTAAATAAAAGAAATTAAGGCTGGAGGGTAAATATGAATTTGATTTGAATTAAAGTATTTATGAATTATACTCGAATAAAATTGATGTGAAATTTAAATAAAAATTAAGACTTTAAATGGTATTATTTTTATAAATTGTTTTTTGTTTAGAGTGATTTAAATAAATATGGAGTTGATTTAAATGAATATATCAAGTTAATCAAATTGAAAGAATATCTGGTTATTTGAAGTTAAAAGGTTTTACTTAAATGATATTTGATTTATTAAGTAAACATTTCAAATCTAAATAATAGTAATTGAAATTGATAGAAATGGAATTATTAAAGAATTAGTTTTGAAATGGTGGAATATTTAAAGATTTGAAGTATATGGAAATTAAAATGGTTATTTGGGGGTTCGAATCTGTATTTGGAATTTGATTTGTGAAATTGAAGAAGTTATTTTATTATATAAAGTAATATTTAAGGCATTTAAGTGGTGCAGTTATGTTTCAAAGTTTGAGTTTCAAAATATTATAATTTGGAAGTGTTATATTTCAAGTGGTTTTGGTTTCGAAGTATATAAATTCGAAAGTGCTATGATTTTGGAAAAAAGAATATATTTGAAATAAAATGATATTATGTTAATTTGGGTTTTATAAAAACGATATCATATTGATTTGGGTTTTTAAAACAGAAATGATATCGTATTTCTATGGTTTTGAAATGGATATTATATTCTGCTTTTGAAGTATGATTATTTTAAAATGACCGCGGTGTTATAATAACATTTGGTTGTTAAACAGACCAGGATCGGAGGTTGTCATACTCTCTGCCAACTCCGAAAACCACTTTAACAACCGTGTATGTGGTGGAGATTCCAGAATGAAGTAGGATGGTGGCGGCGTTTCCTTTGAGGTAAATACGTGGACCCGACTCCCGTAAGTTGGCATAAGGTAGCTAAAACAGGAGCTATTGACGGGCTAAGAAGATAGCACCTTTTATCAGACACATCCCTTCGATATTATAGTTTGACTTTGGATTGATTTGGTGGCCACTTTTGATTTTTGATTTGAGGGTGTGGCTCGAGGTGGGCGGTAGTAGCTGCTATGTGCTATCACCGGTCTGGAAGCATAATTGGCATATCTGTGACGCCCCACCTCTATAGCCACGCTAGCCAAGAACACTACGGTGTAATGCTGTCAACTAGCACGGAGAATAAGGCTGTTGAGGAGCGACCATCCGTGTAATTATTTTGCACGAGCACCGATATGTCAGATAGTATAACATGCATTTTATTCCAAGAGGAAATCCGACATACCGATACAAACACAAAGCTACTACACAGTGGCTATAATAATCTTCAGAAACAAATATAGAAATAAGCATAACAAAAATCAGTCACTGATAATTCATATCACAAAGGCGGAAGAAGATATGAATATATAACTAACACATGAAAGTGTATGTCAGAGTAGTGGTCAAAAAGATCCACAATAATACAAAAGAACAGCAACACGTGCTATACAAAAGAATACAACTATGAGTCCATATCTCAAGTGTATACAACAAAATAAACTACTAATCTAAGTAGTTAGCCAAATGTAAGAGAAATCAATCCCAAGTGAGAAGTCAAGCGGAAGCACCTGTAACATCTCGGTCTGACCCGAGTATTATTTAATAAGAAAATAATAAACGGATCAGTCTAGCTATAAATATCAGATGAGACGATATAGAATAAGAGATATGACTAAACACATGATAATCACAATAACAAGCTGTGATATATAAGTAATTGAAAATCAACAAGAGATTAATCAATATCACAAAAATCTACTCAAGGATCAAAAGGGAATGTCATGCTCTTTATTTCGTTCACCAAACCATAAATATTGACGATTATATCAATATCAATCAAAAAAGTCAATGACGCACAAATTCACCAATGCAAAAATATTGATAAAACTTATCAATGAAAATCACGAAAATTGGTGAAGCACAAATTCTAGAAATCATCTCAAGAAATCCTGAAATCACAAAAGGGGGAAATGCCTATCACAAACGGGAGCATAAAGCTCACCAACACGTGTATCACAAACGGAATGCTAATTCCATGGTTGCTAACCATCACAAATTGAGCCGAAGCTCCACAAATGGCCCGAAGACCATGGGTTGTTACCCCACCAACTTGAGTCGAAACTCCAAAAAACGGGGTTTAGTCTCCCTCGCAGACAAAGAGACATCACACATTGCTAGTCTAAATCAAAAAAATGATCGTCATGATCATCAAGAAAGCGCCAATTACACTAAGCTAGTAAATATATAAATTTAGCTTCATGTCCCATAACCACTAACTTAACTTAAATATTTACAAACAAATTGTAGATATCCACTAGAAAATTGTCACAAGAGGTTCAATCGAACAAGTCCAAGAATTAACCAACGAATTAAACGCAAGCGTTTCATACCACTTGTTTTACTAAGCCGTTTAATTAGATTTCTCATACGAGTGAGGTAATGTTTGTACATACTAGTAGATTGGAAAATGGTTTTAAGAAATGAGCTTTGTAATAAAATAGTGTTGAAATCATTTGAAGAAAGAGTTTTGATATTTACTACTAGTATAGAAAACCTTTATATTTTTAAAGTGACAAATCACAAAGAAGATTGTAAGAACAATCAATCACTAAAATTCACATTCGAAGACGTGAATAAAATCCAAAGAAATCGATACTGAATCCATCAAAATGGATATTCCCAAAAATCACGAAGAAAATGTCATTAAAGTCGATAATAAGTGATAATAACAAAAAGGAATCAACACGAATCGATTAATGTTGGAAATTCAATCCAAAAAGGCAAAATGGACTGAAACAGCAGGTTCAGTCGACTGAACAGAGTTTTCAGTCGACTGACCCGGTATCTGGAAATTTTCCAGGTTCAGTCGACTGAACAGAGGATTCAGTCGATTGAATCATGCCTGGAAACTTTCGGGTTTCAGGTTCAGTCGACTGAACAGACTTTTCTGTTGACTGAATCTTGCCTGGGCTGTTTTTTAGCCTATCCAAATGAAGAGCAAACTCTTCCAAAATGCAACCGGACGAACATTGGCTCTAAGGGTTTATGCCGATCGGCAACCCAGCCCTATATGCTCCTCGATGCATCACCAAAAGCATGATCAAACATCCATAAAAGGATTTTCACATAAATTTGACTTAAAAACCCAAAAATTGAAATATTCACAAAACCAATCCAAATCAAGAGCAAATTCACATGAAGAAGTGTTAGGAATTCACACCTAACAACCAAAAATAGTTATAGTCATAGATGTGAGATAAAAATCTCACCTTTGAACCCAAAACAAATGAATGAGAAGCTTGAAGACAAGGGAAGATCAACCACACTTCAACCTCAACACAAGAAGCTTGAATCTAAGTTTAAAAGAAGAACATTTCCAAAATTAGGTTTAGGAATTTCTGAAATTGATTAAGAGAATGAGTTGGAGAAGATGAAGAGAAGCTTACCAATGGGTTCTCTTGAATTTGGAGCTAGAAGTTGGATTTGCTAATGGAGACTAGGGTTTTGGAGTTTTAATTTCCCATCTCTCCCACCATTGATGCTTTAGAACTGAAAAGAGGAGGAAGTGAGAGTGAATGGGGAGGAGTGGTTCAGATTTGAGTATAAGTTAAACATAGGGCTGAACCCAAACCTAAACCCAAAGTGAAAATGATCAAATTTTTGACTAGCTCCAAACATATCAAGGTTTATACTCAAAAAGGTTGCAAACGACATTTTGAACTCAATGGGATGGGTCTCGAGTCCCAATTCGACTGTTTAAAAAAAGTGACTTTTTGGACTAAAATCCGACGAATGATAAAATATTTAAATAAAATATTTAAATATAAAAACCGATAAATATGCGGGTTGTTACGACTCCCCTCCTTAAAGAAATTGCGTCCACGCAATCATAAGGAATAAATGAACTAATAGTAACAACCATAGAAGCATATCAACACAAAAGAAGAAATTCGAAATAAGAAATTTACCTCAAAGAGCACGGGAAAGTAAGTCCGGATGTGTTCGCTCGATGAACTCTCTAGATTCCCAAGAGCATTCCTTAGGATTTGAGGACCATTGAACTTTAACAAGCGGAACATCTTTATTTCGAAGGAGCTTGACCTCCGAAGCAATAATACGAACATGATGTTGCTCGTAAGTTAAATTCGGCGAAACTTCAATTTCTTCCACAACACCGGGCACAAGAATAGAATTGGAATCTCGAAGGCACTTCCTTAGTTGGGAAACGTGAAACACGTCATGAATAGCAGAAAACTGAGCCGGTAGTAAAAGGCGATAAGCCACGGAACCAATACGTTCGTGATAGGAAATGGCCCAATATATCGAGGTGCTAACTTTCCCAATCGACTGAAACGTACAACACCTTTCATAGGTGAAACACGAATGAACACAAGATCTCCCACAGAAAATTCTAACTTCCTTCTTCGATTATCGGCATAGGATTTTTGTCCACTCTGGGCTTCTTTCATCCTATGTCGAATAAGTTCAATCTTTTATGTGGAATCACGAATAAAGTCTGTACCTAAAACCAGCTTCTCACCGGCCTCAAGCCAACAAGAAGGAGATCGGCATGGCCTTCCATAGGGTGCCTCGAAAGGTGTCATACCATTACTAGATTGGAATCTATTATTATAGGAAAATTCAACAAGAGGAATATGATCTTCCCAGCTTCCACCGAAATCAAGCACACAAGCACGAAGAAGATCTTAAAGAGTTTGATTCACACGCTCTGTTTGTCCATCGGACTGTGGGTGATAAGCGGTGCTAAAATAAAGCTTCGTTCCCAAAGCTTTTTGAAGACTCTTCCAAAAACCACTAGTAAACAATGGATCACGATCGCTAACAATAGAAGTAGGAACTCCATGTAATTTAACAATCTCTTTAACAAAGAGTTCGGCCAAAAGAGGAACGGTTCGGTTAGACCGAACGGGAATAAAATGGGCAGATTTAGTAAGTCTATCAACGATCACCCATAAGCTATCATGACCCGAACGAGAACGGGGTAGGCCATCTATAAAATCCATGGAAATTTGGTCCCACTTTCAAATTGGAATTTCTAAAGGTTGCCATAACCCACCGGGCCTTTGGTGTTTGGCCTTAACGAGTTGGCAAGTCATGCAACGCTTAACGGAGTTAGCGATGTCAAGTTTCATTCCCTCCCAATAATAAAGTCGCTTCATATCCGCGTACTTTTTACTACTACCGGGATGAATGGTAAATTTAGAACGATGGGAATCTTCTAAAATATCTTTTCGAAGATCACTAATATTTAGCACGATAAGTCTACCAAATTTCCGAATGCCGCCACGAGAATCAATATCAAAGTCTTTCAAACCTTCAATATCAATTTTATCCTTAATATTTTGTCCAAGAAGAGCCAATTTGGGATCTAGCCTTTGAGCTTCAAGAATGCGGTCGAAAAGAGAAGGATGAGCCTCAAGGCTACATAAAACAAAAGATGAACATAAATTGGAAACACGGTCTCGAATTTCACAAGTGGATAAAATCTCGAGATCGATCCATTCGGATATCATCATAGAAACAACAGCTTGTTGTTTTCGGCTAAGAGCATCGGCGACACGATTACCCTTACCGGGTGTATAAAGAATATCAAGGTCATAAGGAGCAAGGAACTCGAGCCAACGTTGTTGGCGTAAATTAAGTTCCTTTTGAGAAAATAAATATTTCAAAGACTTATGATCCGTGTAAAGAATAAATTTCTCTCCCAAAAGATAATGACGCCAAATTCGAAGGGCGAAAACAATAGCTGCAAGTTCTAAATCATGTGTGGCATATCTAGTCTCGGCCGGCTTCAATTGCCTAGAAGCATAAGCAATAACACGTTCTTTTTGCATAAGAACGGCACCTAAACCAATGCGACTAGCATCGGTATAAACAATGAAATTTTGATTCCCCTCAAGAATCACAAGAATAGGAGCATCAGAAAGGAGTTCTTTTAATTTCTGAAAAGAAGCTTCACATTTGTCTGACCAAATGTATTTAACTCCCTTCTTAGTCAAGCCAGTAAGAGGCACGACAATCTTAGAAAAGTCTTTAATGAAACGATGGTAATAACCCGCCAATCCGAGAAAACTACGAATCTCTGTCACACTCTCCGGTCTCTTCCAATCTTGAATCGCTTCAATCTTTGAAGGATCTACGGAAATTCCGGATTCGAAAATAATATGACCGAGAAACTTCACACGAGATTTCCAAAAGTGGCATTTAGAAAACTTTGCCTTTAATTGATTACTCCTAAGAGTTTCCAACACAATTCGAAGATGCTTTTCATGCTCCTCCTCGGTTTTTGAATACACAAGAATATCATCAATAAAGATGAGAACAAACCGGTCGAGGAAGTCTTTGAAAACTCGATTCATAAGGTCAACGAAATAAGCCGGAGCATTCGTTAAACCAAATGGAATAACAAGCCATTCATAAGATCCATAACTGGTACGGAACGATGTCAAAGGAATGCTATCCTCTGCAATACGAAGCTGATGGAATCCAGTAGCTAAGTCTAATTGTGAAAAGACTCTAGCACCACTAAGTTGATCTAATAGATCATCAATCCGAGGTAAATGATATTTATTTTTGATAGTAAGATCATTAAGTTTGCGGTAGTCAACGCAAAGCCTAAGTGTACCATCGGATTTCTTCACAAAAATACCCGAAGCCCCCCAAGGCGAGGAACTTGAGCGAATAAATTGCTTCGTTTTCAAATCGGATAATTGTATGCGCATCTCCTCATTTTCTTTATTGAACATGCGATAAGGAGGACGAGTAAAAGGTTGAGCTCCAGGGATATGATTAATTCTGAACTAAATTGCTCGCTTAGGCGGTAATCCTAAAACGGGCTCAAATATGTCGGAAAATTCACGAACAACGTGAATAAGAGAAATTATACCTTCCTTATCATCATTATCATCATCACGAGGATTTAAAGAATATAAAGATGCAACCAAGCTGGAATCCGAATCTTTAAGGTTAATAGAAATCTGCTTAACAGATTGAGGATGTCGAAGATGAATAGTCCGCTCAGGACATAGGATATGAGCTTCAAAACGGTTAAGACAATCCATTCCCAAAATCATTCCAAAGCCTAAATAACGCATGACATGCAAATCGGCTAGGAAAGAAAAATCACACAAAATAATCTCGACATCTTTACAAAGAAAACTAAGAGTTGCAGATCCGCCGATTGGATTCGAAATTCTCAAAGAAGTTATTAAAGCAACAACACTTAAAGAAAAAGTATCAACAAGTTCTTTTGATATAAAAGAATGGGATGCACCCGTATCAAAAAGAACTTGAATAGGATGATCACGAAATAAAATAATGCCATCAAGGATAGAATGAGAAATACCTTGGCCACGAGATGTGTTACCAGGGGCTTGAGCAACATTTAACTTTCCCTCCTTCCTGCCCTGAAGCTTGGGGCATGAAGATATAACATGACCGGGACCTTTGCAGTAGCGACAAGAGAGAGACTTCGGACACTTGTTCGCGTAATGGTCCTTCGAACCACAATTATAACATTCCCCATGACCAAAGAAAGAAGTCTTTACCACTGGGGTTGCTTGCTTCCTTTTCTTATTGGGATAAGGACCTTTGAATTTATTAGGCCTTTTCTTATTGTTGTTGAAGCTTGGTTTGGAACCCACCACTTCAACATCATTCTCCCTGTCCGCCTCTTCAAGACGAAGAGCGATATCAGTGAGTTGGTCGAAAGAAACTTCTAATTTTAGAAGTAATGGCTTCTTGAGACTTTTGTTTAATCCATAGACAAATCTTTGGTTCTTCTTCAATGGGGTGTTGATGTATTCAACCCCATATTTGGAAAGTGACTCGAAGGATGCAACATAATCAGTCACGGAGGATTCACCTTGAACAATGTCAATAAAACGGCGAGCCAAAGTCACCTTCTCAGCTTCTGGTACGAATTTTAACTCGAAGCGCTCTCGGAATCTCTCCCAAGTGAGATTCTTCATTTATTTCAAAAATCAGAAGCTCGTACCAGTCTAATGCTCTTTCTTGGAGCATACTAGAAGCCACATGAACTCGGTGAAGATCAATGAGGTTCATGCGAGAAAAGATTCGATCGCATGTCCCTAACCAAGCCTGGACTTCAATAATAGTTTTAGAACCTTTAAATGGCTTCCCGCCCAGGTTGGTGTAATCATTGCACGAACGTGCAAACCCAGATTTAGGGTGAGTAGGTTCCGGATTAGAACCGGCTGCTTGAGCATTCTTTACTAGATCAAGAAGCTGCTGGGAAGACAAAAAAACTCCATCTTGGGGAGTAGCACTAGATTGACCGACGTTGGGACGGCCTGGTCTATCCATTTCCCTTCCTTTAGAAAGAAAGAAAGAAGAAGAAAAAGGTTATTCACCAAATGAATATTAAGCAATCTTGGTAGATAAAACAAGGAATCATAAAGAAAATAGGATGGATCGGTACGAAGACTCGAATTAAATCCTAAAGCACGACTCCTAAGATGGACTTAGGACGATGATCCTTGTTAATCTATTCTACATTGTTCCGAAGTTTGGCTCCGATACCAAGCTGTGACGCCCCACATCTATATCCACGCTAGCCAAGAACACTACGGTGTAATGCTGTCAACTAGCACGGAGAATAAGGCTGTTGAGGAGCGACCATCCATGTAATTACTTTGCACGAGCACCGATATGTCAGATAGTATAACATGCATTTTATTCCAAGAGGAAATCTGACATACCGATACAAACACAAAGCTACTACACAGTGGCTATAATAATCTTCGGAAACAAATATAGAAATAAGCATAACACAAATCAGTCACAGATAATTCATATCACAAAGGCGGAAGAAGATATGAATATAAAACTAACACATGAAAGTGTATATCAGAGTAGTGGTCAAAAAGATCCACAATAATACAAAAGAATAACAACACGTGCTATACAAAAGAATACAACTATGTGTCCATATCTCAAGTGTATACAGCAAAATAAACTACTAATCTAAGTAGTTAGCCAAAAGTCATAGAAATCAATCCCAAGTGAGAAGTCAAGCGGAAGCACCTATAACATCTCGGTCTGACCCGAGTATTATTTAATAAGAAAATAATAAACGGATCAGTCTAGCTATAAATATCAGATGAGACGATGTAGAATAAGAGATATGACTAAACACATAATAATCACAATACCAAGCTATGATATATAAGTAATTGAAAATCAACAAGAGATTAATCAATATCACAAAAATCTACTCAAGGATGAAAAGGGAATGTCATACTCTTTATTTTGTTCACCAAACCATAAATATTGACGATTATATCAATATCAATCACAAAAGTCAATGACGCACAAATTCACCAATGCACAAATATTGATAAAACTTATCAATGAAAATCACGAAAATTGGTGAAGCATAAATTCTAGAAATCATCTCAAGAAATCCAGAAATCACAAAAGGGGGAAAGGCCTATCACAAACGGGAGCATAAAGCTCACCAACACGTGTATCACAAACGGAAAGCTAATTCCATGGTTGCTAACCATCACAAATTGAGCCGAAGCTCCACAAACGGACCGAAGACCATGGGTTGCTACCCTACCAACTTGAGTCGAAACTCCACAAAACGGGGTTTAGTCTCCCTCGCAGACGAAGAGACATCGCACATTGCTAGTCTAAATCAAAAAAATGATCGTCATGATCATCAAGAAAGCGTCAATTACACTAAGCTAGTATATATATAAATTTAGCTTCATGTCCCATAACCACTAGCTTAACTTAAATATTTACGAACAAATTGTAGATCTCCACTAGAAAATTGTCACAAGAGGTTCAATCGAACAAGTCCAAGAATTAACCGACGAAGTAAACGCAAGTATTTCATACCACTTGTTTTACTAAACCGTTTAATTAGATTTCTCATACGAGTGAGGTAAAGTTTGTATATACTAGTAGATTGGAAAACAGTTTTAAGAAACGAGCTTTGTAATAAAATAGTGTTGAAATCATTTGAAGAAAGAGTTTTGATATTTACTACTAGTATAGAAAACCTTTATATTTTTAAAGTGCCAAATCATAAAGAAGATTGTAAGAACAATCAATCACTAAAATTCACATTCGAAGACGTGAATAAAATCCAAAGAAATCGATACCGAATCCATCAAAATGGATATTCCCAAAAATCATGAAGAAAATGTCATCAAAGTCGATAATAAGTGATAATAACAAAAGGGAATCAACACGAATCGATTAACGTTGGAAATTCAATCCAAAAAGGAAAAATGGACTGAAACAGCAGGTTCAGTCGACTGAATAGAGTTTTCAGTCGACTGACCCTGTACCTGGAAATTTTCTGTTTCCAGGTTCAGTCGACTGAACAGAGGATTCAGTCGACTGAATCATGCCTGGAAACTTTCGGGTTCCAGGTTCAGTCGACTGAATAGACTTTTTAGTTGACTGAATCTTGCCTGGGCTGTTTTTCAGCCTATCCAAATGAAGAGCAAACTCTTCCAAAATGCAACCGGACGAACATTGGCTCTAAGGGTTTATGCCATTCGGCAACCCGGCCCTATATGCTCCTCGATGCATCACCAAAAGCATGATCAAACATCCATAAAAGGATTTTCACACAAATTTGACTTAAAAACCCAAAAATTGGAATATTCACAAAACCAATCCAAATCAAGAGCAAATTCACATGAAGAAGTGTTAGGAATTCACACCTAACAACCAAAGATAATTATAGTCATAGATGTGAGATAAAAATCTCACCTTTGAATCCAAAACAAATGAATGAGAAGCTTGAAGACAAGGGAAGATCAACCACACTTCAATCTCAACACAAGAAGCTTGAATCTATGCTTAAAAGAAGAACATTCCCAAAATTAGGTTTAGGAATTTCTGAAATTGATTAAGAGAATGAGTTGGAGAAGATGAAGAGAAGCTTACCAATGGGTTCTCTTGAATTTGGAGTTAGAAGTTGGATTTGCTAATGGAGACTAGGGTTTTGGAGTTTTAATTTCCCATCTCTCCCACCATTGATGCTTTAGAACTGAAAAGAGAAGGAAGTGAGAGTGAATGGGGAGGAGTGGTTCAGATTTGAGTATAAGTTAAACATAGGGCTGAACCCGAACCCAAACCCAAAGTGAAAATGATCAAATTTTTGACTAGCTCCAAACATATCAATGTTTATACTCAAAAAGATTGCAAACGACATTTTGAACTCAATGGGAGGGGTCTCGAGTCCCAATTCGACTGTTTGCAAAAAATGACTTTTTGGACTAAAATCTGACGAATGATAAAATATTTAAATAAAATATTTAAATATAAAAACCGATAAATATGCGGGTTGTTACAATATCTATCCTAACATTGCCTAGTTGTGCCGTGTGACCTACCCTAGCGCGCCTTGTACGAGTTTGATTTGTGTTGTACCTATGGAGTATACTCAGGTAGCCTTCCGATCAAGAGGTATTACGGTACTGTATAGACTATTGGCATTATTACGTGTTAAGGGCTTTATGGGTAACCCCTTAATGCTATTTAAAAGTAAGTTTATTTTACTATTAGATATTATTTTAATATCGAAATATTACTACATAGTAAATAGCTTAACGGATCCTTAGGAGATGTGAATCCCGAGCATCTCTTAAGTTACTGCACTCACGTTAGACACTGGATAGGAGATGTCAAATCCCTAAACATCTCTGACACCATTCCACTCATATTTATTTCTGTTGATTTTACTTACATAAGATCTTTTAGTTTTGACTCGAGTGTCTTGTCTTTTCAATTCGCTCGGGTCAGCCTGAGCATTTTAGGATTTAGAAGACCGTATTATAGAGGATGAAGACGAAGATTTATTATTATTTATTATATTATTCCGCTACATTCATACTATTTCCGCTGCATTAATTATTATTCTCTGGTATGTGTAATTCTGATATGTATTGTATAAATATAATCGAATATTATGTAAACAGCTTCATGAACTGTTTATTTGATTATTATATTTTATCATTCCGCTGCAAGATTCTATTTTGTTTTTTTCTTTCTCTGCTTTTTCTTATTTACCCTATAACAATCCGCCCTTTTGAATGGTTAGAATCAGACGTGTGTGGATTATCATCGATTTAAATCGTGCAAAAAGGCAGGACGTTACTTTAGTGGTTGGGTGGGTACAGACAGAGGGATCAAATGGAAGGTGATGGATGGAGTGATGCAAGCTTCAACTAGTATACGAATATATGATATTTTTTTATAAAGTGTGCACTATGCACAGCCAAAATGAAAGGAAGGTGATGAGCAGCACATTGCGACAAGTGAGAATATATGTCGGCGTGATGAGGATAGAAGGTATGAGATGAGTTAGCGAGAGGAGGTGCTGAGCAAAATAAGAAGAATAATAGTTCAGGCAAATATAAATATAACTTTATACATTATACTATATTTCTCAAATGAAACCAGAGACCAAAAGCAAACATATGAACCATCATATAATAAATGGAAATAGAGAATAGTGACGGTCAATATTAAATTACGAGAATAAATAAAGTAGGTGGCTATTGGTTTTCCAACTGGTGAATAAATGAATGGCCATAGTTAAATCAAAAGGCTCAATCGGGTACGTACCGATACGGGTAATTGTTTCACCAATTTCGCCACGTACCGAACGCCGAATTACAGGAATGAATATACTGCGGAGATCAGCACGATGAGATGAACAGAATGATGCACATATATTAAAGATATGATCATCCTATCAAAACCGATATTCGCTGTCAAAACTGTAGCTAAAACACCGAAACTAATGTAAAAGGGTTAGAGCAACCTAAATTTGGCGAATCAAAATATGACGTCTCACTCAAAAAATGATTTATAATTTTATTATATAAAAATATTTAGATTTCAAAAATATTTTATTCCCATCAAATTTAATTGAAAATTTCACAACTAAACAAACTAATATAATTTATGAAGAAAATCTAACACTAGCTAGGTTTAAATAGACGTATTCCAAATATAAAATTTTCATTGCTAAAATTTTATTTTTTTGATTTCAAGAAAAATTTAGTTAATTATGTTATTTGAAATCATTAAAATTTCTGCATCATTACACTCTCACCCACTCAAAACTTTTCATCCCCGAAAAGGAACGAGAAAGGAGAATAGAAATAACGGAAAGGAAAGATATATTAATTAAAAACCATATAAATTTCATTTTTGGACATCATGTTACTTAATTTTTCTCTTGTATAAACATATTCACCCTAATTTTTTACCTTTTGAATATTTCAGGTAAGTTATATATGTTGTAGAATGCAATTTTATAAAAATAAATTTTATCTTAGTCGTGACGACCCATCTCCTCGACCCTTAGAAATCGACACTAATACATCCACGGTATTCACGTGCCGTAAATCCAAGTGTCGGAGAGGCAGATTACCAAGGGTGTAAAAGAAATAAAGATAGAAAATAACACAATAATAGAATCTCACATTGCATTCATCATTTTAATTATACATAAATGATCAGAGTCAAATACAACAACGGGATAGGTATAACTGTCTATCCGTACATTTGCTGGGAAATACATGCTACATAACACAGCGGAAAATGGGTAGACATCTACATAAAGTACTTCAGCTTCATAGCTCCAAAAGTCTTCTACAAAATGCTCTCCAACATGCTCCAAAATGCTTCTAAGTTATCCTGACTACACGACTGCCCGAAAAATAGGACATCCAGGGTTTAAAAGGAAAAAAAAACTCCAGGTTAGTCACGGGACTGGTGTGAGAACTCAAAGTACGATGTTTTGAAACAAAAAGGCATCACATAAGATCACGCCGTACATAAACACGGAACAGGTTTTTACCTTATGATAACCAAAATACGTAGAATTTGGGAAAATTATTTTAAATGACTTTCTTTGAAAACATTTGCAAGTAAACTTATTAATCTTAGCCGAAATTGTTACAATTATTAAATTCCAGCATACTTTGTTTTATAAACAAAACCGCAAGTTCTTATTGGAGAATGGATTTCCATACAAATGACCAGGTAAAAAGACTACCTTCCGATGGGTACACCGCTAGATGGATGTCCCGAGGCACAGAACATCTGCCCTCTATCAACACCAAACCGACCTACCTCTGTAACTAGATAGTACCGAATATATCATCCTCGGTCGTTACCGACCTTTATCCGAGAGCTCTTTTCGCATACGTCCACATTAATTTACCTTCCGAACGCCATAGCGGGAAGAAATATATCTAGAAGGGGATGATCATACCCTAATTGGGAATGGCCTAATTAGACTTGCCGCATCTAACCCTGTTTTGATCATTTTCGGTTGATGAGGCTTGAGGCTACAATTAAATTTTCACATAGCACATCTTCTTTCACTTTGAATGCCACATTGTCATTCCACATTCACACGACTGATTTCTACAAACATATAACTTCCTTAGCTCGTATGCCTCGGGAAAGGTTGTTAAGCTAAGAGAAGGTGTCTTCTGCGCCACCGACCGATATACTTTTATAAAAACCACTCATTATGATTTGGAATGCAAGGCCAGACATTCATCCATACAAGTTTGTTCTGGGACCGAACGAAACCGAAGGCATTTTCCTCGGCCATTACTAGACGAGAAGCCCTTGCGATTTTGAGGTTTTTCATAACAAAGAGACCACTGCTATAATATAGTGCATCGGGAGTTTATCCCCATTTAATCAAGAAGTAGTCCCTCGTTTTTATTCATATCAATATCTTCGCCTTTAAACATCTTCATTCTTCGAACATGTAAGTTGGTTCAAAGTAGTTTTCGGATAGGGATCACCCAAATCAAGCCCCGATTCCTTTGAAATCCAAACATCGATAAAAACACTGTAAATAGGTGATTTTTTTTCGATTAATTCATTTTTCTTTATAAAATATCTTCGAGATATATATTTTTTCAAAATCTTCTTTCTAGTGAGTACGACATTATTTAAACCTCTCTTTTGAATATTTCTCAAATCATTTTTAAAGAGTTTCTTTTGAGAAAATAGGATTATAGAAATCGTTCTACTTTTATCCAAAATCAACTTCCGTCTTCAACGAGTGCCATGGACAGAATAACGGTGAGATCACCTTTTAGATTCCATGAATAGGACAAGTTCCCTCTTCAAATTTTAATAATGAGTATAAGAAGATTATTTCTATAAAATCCAAGCTTTCCTTTCGATATGTTCCACCCCTCGCCTAAAAAAGAAAACTAAGGCCATGTAAGTTCAAGGCACTAGTTGCTCCATTTCTAACCTTAGTTGCACACCTTGTTTTTACTTTTAGATCTCACAAGCGAGACAAATGTACTAGTCGTTTCTGCATACTCATTTTCCTTTTTAAATCACTTAACTATTTGTTTAACCATCTTTGAAATAATGTTAAATTGTTCAAATATCTTTTAAAATTCTTTATTATTTACTTAAAAACATTTACTAAGGATTTGAAAAAGAATTGTTAAGTTTCAACCTTTGTTTCAAAAGTTATTGAAAAGCGTTGCAAAAGTGTTGCAAATAGTGTTACAAAATGTGCTTTAAAAGCTATAATCTTCAAATCAACTTTTATAACATTTAGAAACTATATTTTCAACTTAAATCGCTTTTAAAACATTTTAAAAGATTTTTAGAATTTATTTTACTTTTCTAAAACAGTAATTTCATCAATTTCCAACTTTGGTCATTTAGTGCAAAAACTGGACTTTTTCTTGGAAATTAATTTTGCCATATTTCAAACTATACAAGACGAAATCTTGAATTTTTTTTATGAAAGATATGGATATAAGGATTCGGAAAATCCTTACTTCGAAGAGTTCCGAACTATATTCCACTTCCTATGTTAATTTGCAGTTTTGACGCGTAAACACGAACCACCATTACGCGACGTGTCAAATTTTAGGCGTATTTTGAGATTCATATCCAAACTTTGCTGGTACAAAATTTAAAGACATAAGAATCATTTCTAAAGCATATTCAAATATTTTTCAATGCTATAAATGATTCCACGTCACATTTCATTTCTTTTGGAAAGTGATTTCCGTGTTATTATACGTCATGTAAATCCGCGACCTGTTTCAACATATATATTCAATATACAACTAATAAACAACCAAAACAATGTTTATAACCATTTTTACATATTCTGACATGTCAGATGAACTTGCATATTAATTTAACAACTTTTTATTTACAATGCCACATGATTGTCATTTATGTACATATTTGCTCACTAACTTTTGCAAATGACTTAAAGGTGGTTGTTTTCTTTTTCAAACACTTATCAAACAACATTATTGACATCCAAACAACATTTATAACTTGCAAAACATTATATAAAAATTTCCTACTTAACAATTTAGGGTTCTCACCTTTTGTCGCTTTCAATCTAGTTTTAAACTTTTCTAACTTTTCTACAGTTTGCCTTAGGCTACTAGAACTTGCTAAACTTCCTCAAACTTGCCTTAGGAGGCCACGACCTAGCTAGAAGGGGAAGGCGTGCTTGGCCAAGTGGAGGAAGAGGGGGTGTGCGCAATAGGAGAGGGAAGGAGGCGTTTTGAAGTGGTTCGGACGGAGTTTTGTTGATATTTTTCTTTGTTTTATTTTTGGGAACATTTTGTTATAAGTTTGTTAAGGTTGGAAGCCATTGAAAAGTGTGAGAAAAAGCTTGAAATTTGAGAAGAAGAAGTGTGGAAGGAAGTGAGAAAGTGGGTGTGTATTTATAGAAAATATCTGAGATTAAAATATAGATTTGTGTTTTTACTTAAATAACATTTCTTAAGAATAAGTAAACTTATTTAATTCAAAACTTACCATCCACATCACATCACACTTTGAAAATTCAAACACTTAAGAGTCAAGTAAAGAATAAGCAAGATTACTTTACTTTATGTCACATTTGATGTGACATGTGTTTTGTCTTTTTTAGTTTCCTTTTGCTAATTACTTTCTAGAATTTTCTAAGTTGGATTATTGAAAGTAACATTGTTTAGTTAATTGTTTACTATCTTTATATGTTAACATATTTATTAAATTGTGTGCATAAAGTTGCAACAACGTGGCGACAACTTTAAATCAACAAAACTTGATTTTTGGCAAAATGTTTTACAGTCATATTTTGACATTTTATTTAAACTATTTATTTATTTAAACCAAATTTAAAAATAAATTTTTATAATGCTGTTTAAAAATATAAACACTCATAAATAAATTAAAATAGTTTATTAAACCATTTAAACTTACTTTTCTAAAATTAGGATTTTGTCACTTTTGTCGATATAAGAAAATATTACTATTTTTATGTATATTTCTATTTCCAAATCCTATCAAATATTGTTTGAATCATAAAACCTTTTATATTTTATATTTAAAATCACTTTAAATATTATATTTTAAAGTGGTTAAATTTTGGATCATTGCATTCTCCCCTACTTGAAAGAATTTCGTCCTCGAAATTAGATAAGAAGAAAATAGCTCAAAGGAAATATATATTCAATAATATGGGATATATACAATAAATGACTACACCACAGGTGGTGAGTTCACTCAAATGATAGATAAAGTTTATACATCAATCCTAAACTCGAGATATGCTTTTCTCATTCTGTCTTCTGTTTACCATATGCAATAATCAACATCCTCGCTCCATTAAACTTTTACCAACCTTACAACCTTCCTTCTTAATCGTTTCTCATCTTGATCCACGTTTCAAATAGGCTTTCTAATAACAACTAAGTTTTGTTCTATCTCCAAGTCATCTTGGGCAGCCGTTTTTATGATTTGTTCTGGGTCATATACATGCTTCCGTAAATGTGATAGGTGAAAAACATTGTGTACACCAGACAATCTTTCAAGTAAATTTACTCGATAAGCTAGTGGGCCAATTCGTTCGAGAATGGGAAAAGGTCTGATATACCGAGGTGCTAACTTCTTAGCTCTTCTAAATCTTACTACTCCTCTCATTGGAGTGACTTTCAAAAAGACTAAATCTCCAACTGAGAATTCTAGATTTCTACGCCTTCGGTCTGCATAACTTTTCTGTGTACTTTAGGCTTCTTTTAGCTTCTTTGTAATTATATCAACTTTTTTTGAAGCTTCTCGTATCATTTCTGGGCCAAGCACTAATGGATCTCCGAATTCTATCCAACATGCTAGTGATTTACATGGACGACCATACAAAGCTTTATACGGTGCCATGTTGATACTAGCTTGATAACTGTTATTATAGGAGAACTCTACTAAATGTAAATGATTCTCCCACGAGCCTCCAAAATCTAGAACACATGCCCTTAAAAGATCTCCTAAAACACGGTTGACTCTTTTCATCTATCCATCAGTTTGGGGGTGATATGTAGTGCTTATACTCAGCTTGGTTCCCAAAGCTATTTGTAGTGCTTCCCAAAACTGACTAGTGAAGATTGGATCACGATCACTTACTATACTGCTTAAAACTCCATGCAATTGGACAATCTCCTTCATATATATATTCGCAAGGCTTGCTGTAGTTCTTGTTGGCTTAACTGAGATAAAGTGTGCACTTTTGGTTAATCGATCTATGATAACCCAAATGCCTTCATTTCCTTTCCTTGTTTGGGGTAAGCCATCAATGAAATCCATGGATATTTGATCCCACTTCCAAGCTGGAATCTCTAAAGGTTGAAGTAATCCTGTCGTCTTTTGTTGGCCACTTTTGATTCTTTGGCAATTTTCACACCGACTGACATAGATAGATATGTCCCTCTTCATACTTTTCCACCAAAATGTACGCTTCATGTCCTTGTACGTCTTATGAATTTCCGGATGAATGCTAAGTTTGGCCGTGTGGCATTCAGCTAATACTTCTTGCCTAATATTTTCAACATCTGGAACACAAATTCTTCTATTTAACCGCAGTACTCCATGGTTATCTATTTTAAAGCTTGAATTTCTTCCTTCTTCAGCTGCTTTAATGTATTTTTTAATATGTTTATCTTCTCCCTATTTACTGGTAATTCTTTCCAGAAGATTTGGAGTTACTACCAAATAAGAAATGGTAGCTAACTTTCTACTCAATGCATCAGCTACTATGTTGACTTTTCTAGATGTATATAGACTATCTAGATCATATAACGCGAGAAATTCTAGCCAGCGTTGTTGTCTCATGTTCAAATCCTTTTGGGTGAAAAGATAATTTAAAGATTTATGTTCTGTGAAAAGTTTGAATTTCTCACCAAAAAGGTGGAATATTATTTACTAAGGTCAATTCAAAGTTTTATCAAAATAAACTATGAAAGATTCTTACCTAGCAAATAATATTTCCATATCTTTAGAGTGAACACAACGGCTAATAATTCTAAGTCGTGTGTTGCATAATTCTTTTCATGCGTCTTCAGTTGTCTACTTGCGTAAGCAACCACCTTCCCATCTTACATTAAAACTACACCAACTCTTTCTCTATAAGCATATGTATAAACGGTCAATCTACTATTTCCATTTATAATTACTAAAACTAGAGCGGTTGTCAATCTCTTCTTTACTTCTTGGAAAGCTTCTTCACGCTTAGGAGTCCAGATAAATTTAGCATCCTTAATTGTCAAATTCATTAGCTGATAGGCAATCTTAGAGAAGTCTTGATCGAATCTTCTATAATATTCTGCTAAACCTAAGAAGCTACGAATCTCTTCAGGAGTTTGTAGCTGCTTCAAATCTTAAATAGCTGCATCTTTCCCTGGATCTACTGAAATTCCATCCTTTATTACTATATGTCCAAGGAATCTTACCTTCTTTTCCCAAAAATGACACTTTGAGAATTTGGCTACAAGCATATTATTTCTCAATATCTCCACACAGCTTCTAGATGCCTTACATGTTCTTATTTTGTCTTTGAGTAGATGAGGATATCATCGATAAAGGCTAACATGAATTTGTTTAGTACATTAACAAAATAAGCGGGTGCATTAGTCAGCCCAAAAGGCATAACCGACCACTCATAGAAAGTATTCAGACCTTTGAATGCAGTTAGATGGATGCAATCTTCTACGATCGTTAACTGATGGAATCTTGTAGCTAGGTCCATTTTAGAGAAAACTCAAGCTCCATGTAACTGGTCAAACAAGTCATCTATTCAGGGTAGAGGATACTTATTCATAATTGTTTTCTTATTTAGATCTCGATAGTCTACATACAATCTCAAAGATCCATCAGACGTAGCAACAAAAACTACTGCTGATTCCCAACTTGAATGGCTAGGTTTTATCGGTCCTTTCTTTAATAGCTCTTGGGTTTGGTTATCTAACTCCTCCCTTTTTTCCGGAGCCATCCTTCTATCTTTTTGTTTAATTGGCATAACACCAGGAACTAAATCAATATGGAAATCAATTTCTCAATGTCGGGGCAAACTTTTTTTACCTTCTCAAAGACATCTACAAATTCTTTAACAAAAGGTATTGTTTCAAATTCTGTCTAGGATGTATCTAAAGCATAAAGAAAACTATCCCTTCTTGTAGTAGGACCTTTATAACAAATTTCTATGATTTTTCCAAAGAAAGTCGATAAAGATATCGTTCTTTTTTCGCAATGAGCATAGCTTTGTATTTAGCCAACCAATCCATATAAAGTAAAATTTCAGATCCAATAAAATCTAAGACGAAAAGATTGAAAGGAAAGTGATGGGGAGGATAGGAAATTGTGACTTTTTCACAGTGCATACAAAGATTAGTGGAACCTCCTATAAAATTCGTTACGCAGATAGGGTTTTCAACAACTTTAGGTTTAAGTTCTAATTTTTCTATAGTTGTTTTAGAAATAAAACTATGAGAAGCTCTTATATCAAATAATACTCTAACTAAAACATCTTTGATAAAAATATTACCTTCCAACACTCCTTTGCCCTTCACATTCTGGGAGGTTGAAGGATCATCCTTGATAGTGTAAACTTTGGCTTGTTCTACTTTCTTCATTAAGGGACAATCCTCAATTAGGTGCTATGGTTTATAAAAATAAACAGAGATAATTCTGAGCCACAGGAGAGGCAATGCTTTAAGGTTTGGGACCCCAACAATTCTTCGCAATATGGTCTTTCTTCTTACAATTGTTACAAGTGATGCCTTTAAAGTTGTTCTCTTGAGATTCTCCTATGTATTTTCCCTGCCATGGCTTCTTGCCATTGAACTTTCTATTTTTTCAATTATTGTTGTTGTTTTCTTATACTACGGGTGGATCTATCTTATCCAAAGCTTCATATCTGTATCCCATGTCTATTAAGTCTACAAATGTTTCTTTCACATGCCCAGTCATTCTGACATGGTATTACTTCTTCATTTCAGAAATAAACTTTTCAGTTTTTTTGATGGGTATATCTATCAATCGAGGCCCAAAATGAGATAATTCGTTAAGCTTGTTAGTATACTCCTCAAACGACGTATCCTCCTCTTGTTTAAAATCAATAAATTTTTGTTAAAGACGGGATTTTCCTGCTTTTGACATATGCTGCACCTCTAGAACTTCTTTGAATCGTTCCCAAGAGAAATCATCTTCTGACTCATTCTTAGTAATATGTTCCCACCAAACTAGAGCTCCATCTTGTAGTTGTCAAGAAGTTAAGAAACTCTTCTGCTTATCTCCAATATTCATTCCTTCGAAAATTCCTTCATAAGAGCGGATCCAAGCTTGTACGTCAATGATGGTTTCTATTCCTTTGAAAGATTTACCACCAAGGATGGTCTAGTTCTTGCATAAAGTTGCAAAGTTTATTTGGGACTGTGCCGGAGCTACTATGTCCTCAACTATTGTAGCTATGGGGGGTTTGACCATTTGTGGTATTACTTCCTACCCTACCTTGTACTCTTCTTATACTCATTTTCTACTATTTGTATATAGAAAGAAAAAGATCTTTAGGATATACGGATGAGATATCTTAGGGAATTCTATATAGTATGAATATACACATTTAAGTTAAAAGTTTCAATTATGTGCTTTCTCAGTCTAAACTCATTCTAGGGCATTACCGACCCTATCTCTAATGAGTGAAACCCCAACAAAGCCAGGGTTCTTGCTTAACTTTAATCTCTGATACCACATGTGACGATCCGTCTTCTCGACCCCTAGAAATTGACACCAATACATCTATGGTATTTACGTGTCGTAAATCCAAGTACCTAGGAGGCAGATTATCAGGGGTGTAAAAGAGATAAAGATAGAAGATAACACAATAATAGAATCTCACATTGCATTCATCATTTTAATTATACATAAGTGATCAGAGTCAAATACAAATCCAGTAGGATAGTTAAAACTATCTATCCATACATATGCTGGGAAATACATACTACATAACACAGCGGAAAACGGGTAGATATCCACATAAGGTACTTCAGCTTCATAGCTCCAAAAGTCTTTTACAAAATGCTCCCCAACAAGCTCCAAAATGCTCCCAAGTTATCCTAGCTACACGGCTGCCAGAGAAATAGGGCACATAGAGTTTAAAGGGAAAAACAAACTCCTTGTTCGTCATGAGACTGGTGTGGGAGCCTTAAGTACGATGTTTTGAAATAAAAAAAGGTATCTCATAAGACCACGCCGCACATAAACACAGAACGGGTTTTTACCTTATGATAACCAAAACTCTTTATTATGTAGAATTTGGGGATATTATTTTTAATGACTTGCTTTGACAACATTTGCAAATAAACTTATTAATTTTAGCTGAAATTGTAACCATTATTAAATTCCAGCATACTAGGTTCTACAAACAAATCCACAAGTTCTTATTGGAGAATGGATTTCCATACAAATGACCAGGTGAAGGGCCCGATCGGTACACCTCTAGATGGATGTCTCGAGGTATAGAACATCTGCCTTCTACCAACACAAGACCGGCCTACCTCTGTAACTAGATAGTACCGAATATGTCATCCCCCAGTCGTTACCGACCTTTATCCTAGAGCTCTCTTCGCATATATCCACATTAATTTACATCTTGAATGTCATAGCGGGAACAAATATATCTAGAAGGGAATGATCATACACTAATTGGCAACGACCCACTTAGACTTGCTGCATCTAACCCTGTTTCAGTCATTTTCGGTTGATGAGTCTTAAGGCTACGATTACCTTTTCACATAGCACATCTTCTTTCACTTTGAATGCCACATTGCTATTCCATATTCACGCGACCGATTTCTACAAACATATAACTTCCTGAGCTCGTATGTCTCGAGAAAGGGTGTTAATCCAAGAGAAGGTGTCTTATCTGCCATCGACTGATATACTTTTATAGAAACCACTCATTATGATTTGGAATGCAAGGTCATACGTTCATCTATACAAGTTCGTTCTAGGACCGAACGAAACCGAAGGCACTTTCCTTGGCCATTACTAGGTAAGAAGCCCTTGTGGTTTTGAGGTTTTTCATAACAAAGAGACCATTGCTATAATATAGTGCATTGGGAGTTTGTCCCCAATTAATCAACAAGTAGTCCCTCATTATTATTCATCTCAATATCTCCGTCTTCAAACATCTTCATTCTTCGAACCTATGTAGTTAATGCCCCGCTATTACCCCGTTACAACCCCGCTATATCTCATAGCGGATTTCTACCGCTACGATTTTTCCATATAGCACTAGAATATAGCCTTCCCGCTTTAATCCCCGCTATATCCCGTTATTTCCGCTATATTCCGCTATTCCCGCTATATCTTTTTTAATAAAATCAATTGAAAATTTGCATTTATACATTATAAAATTATGAAACTAATTTATTTGATTTAATTTTTAATATATTTTCAGAAATGAAAATACTCTAATTTTCTACCAAATTCAGTTATATTATATAATAGTTTTTCGTTTATTTAAAGTATATTCGCACATATTTTTATTTAAAATTATTTATGTATTATTTATAATTCAATTGAATGATAATTTTTCATTAAATTACCATTTATGTAAAAACATTAAGTACGTGTTTTATATGCTATTTTAGGGCCACCCGCTATATCCCGCTATATCCTCGCTGTATCCCCACTATGACTTTTTGCACCTCCACCGCTTTGAATTTACCGAGCGCATTAACTGCACAGCTTCGAACACGTAAATTGGTTCGAAGTGGTTTTCACATAAGCATCACACTAATCCGACCACGGTCCCTTCAAAATCCAATCATTGATAAAAATGATGTAATTAGATGATTTTTTTTCGATTCATTCATTTTCCTTTACCAAAATATCTTCGAGAGAGATATATTTTCAGAATCTTCTTTCCAGTGAATACGTAATCACTTAAACCTCTTTTTTGAATAATTCATAAATCATTTTAAAGAGTATCTTTTGAGAAAATAGGATTATAGAAATCATTCTACTTTTATCCAAAATCAACTTCCATATTCAACGAGTGTTATAGGCAGAATAACGGTGAGATCACCTTTTAAATTCCACGATTAGGACAAGTTCCCTCTTCGGACTTTAATAATGAGTATAAGAGAATTATTTCTGTAAAATCCAATTTGAGCATCCAGGCTTTCCTTTCGATATCTTCCACCCCTCGCCTAAAAGAGAAAAACTAAGGCCAGGTAAGTTCAGGGCACTGGTTGCTCCATTCCTAACCTTAGTTACACACCTTGTTTTCACTTTTAGACTTCATAAGCAGGACAAATGTACTAGTCGTTTCCGCATACTCATTTTCACTTTTTAAATCACTTAACTATTTATTTAAGCATCTTTGAAATAATGTTAAATTGTTTAAATTTCTTTTAAAATGTTTTTTATTTACTTAAAAGCATTTACTAAGGATTTGAAAAAGAATTGTTAAGTTCCAATATTTGTTTCAAAAGTTATTGAAAAGCATTGCAAAAGTGTTGCAAATATTGTTACAAAATGTGCTTTAAAAGCTATATTCTTCAAAACAACTTTTATATCATTTAGAAAACCACCTTTTCAACTTAAATCACATTTAAAACATTTTAAAAGATTTTTATAATTCATTTCACCTTTTTAAAATACTAATTTCATCAATTTTCAACTTTGGTATTTGGTTCAGAATTGGATTTTTCTTGAAAATTGATTTTGCATATTTCAAAATATACAAGATGAAATCTTGATTTTCTTTTATTATGAATGATATGGATATAAGGATTTGGAAAATTCTAACTTCGAAGAATTCCAAACTATATTCCACTTCGTATTTTCATTTGAACTTTTGACGCGTAAACATGAACTATATTACGCGTGCGTCAAATTTTTGGCATATTGAGATTCATATCAAAACTTTGCCGAGACAAGTTTAAACACTTAGGAATCATTTCTAAAGCATATTCAAACATTTTTCAAAGGTGATTCCACATCACATTTCACTTCTTTTGGAAAGTGATTTCCATGTGATTATACATCGTGTAAATCCATGAATTGTTTCAACACATATATTCAATATACAACTAATAAACAACCAAAACAATGTTTATAATCATTTTAACAAATTCTAATATGTTATATGAATTGCATATCAATTTAACAACTTTTTATTTACGATGTCACATGATTGTCATTTATGTGTATATTTGCTTACTAACTTTTACAAATGGCTTTAAGATGTTTTCTTTCTTTTTCAAACACTTATCAAACATCATTGTTAACATCCAAACAACATTTATAACTTGCAATACATTATATAAACATTTTCTACTTAATGATTTAGAGTTCTCCCCTTTTGTCGCTTTCAATCTAGTTTTAAACTTTTCTAACTTTGCTACACTTTGCCTTAAACTCCTAGAACTTGCTAAACTTTCTCAAACTTGCCCTAGGAGGCCATGACCAAGTTAGAAGGGGACGACGTGCTCGACCAAGTGGAGGAAGAGGGGCAAGAGCAATAGGGGAGGGAAAGAGGTGTGTTGAAGTGGTTCGGACGGAGTTTTGTCGCTATTTCTTTGTTTTATTTTTGGGAATATTTGGAAATAAATTTGTTTACGTTGGAAGCCATTAAAAAGAATGAGAAGAAGCTTGAAATTTTAAGAAGAAGAAGTATGGAAGGAAATGAGAAAGTGGGTGTGTATATATAGAAAATATTTTAGATTAAAATATAGATTTGTGTTTTAACTTAAATAACCTTCCTTAAGAATTGAGTAAACTTATTTAATTCAAAACTTACCATCCACATCACATAACACTTTTAAAATTCAAACCCTTAAGAGTTACGTAAAGAATAAAAATGATTTTACTTTATGTCACGTTTCTTTACTTTATGTCACATTTGATGTGACATGTGTTTTGTCTTTTTAGTTTACTTTTGCTAATTACTTTCTAGAATATTCTATATGTGATTATTAAAAGTAACATTGTTTAGTTAATTGTTAAATATCATTAAAGATTAATATATTTATTAAATTGTGTATGTAACATCCCGCCTTTTTGTACGCTTTAAATCGACGATAACCCACACACGTCAGACTTAAACCATACAGAAGGGGGATTGCTATGGGGTAAATAAGAAAAGTAGAGAAAGAAAAAAACAAAATAGAATCGAAGCGGAACGATAAAATATAATAATCAAATAAATAGTTCATGAAGCTGTTTTACAAAAACATTTGATTTTCTGTACTTATACAATACAATATCAGAGTTACAAATACCAGAGAATAATCAATAATAATGCAGAGAAACAATATGAAAGTAGTGGAATACTATAATATATAATAGAAATAAAATCTTCATCTTCATCCTTCAGAAATAAAGTCTTCGAAATCCTGAAATGCTCTGGCTGACCCGTGGAACGGCGTCAAAGATGTTTACGGGATTTGACATCTCCTATTCAGTGTCCAACGTGAGTGCAGTAACTTAAGAGATGCTCGGGATTCACATCTCTTAAGGATCCGTTAAACTATTTGCTATGTAGTAATATTTCTCTATTATAATAATGTCTATAGTAAAATAAACTTACTTTAAAATAGAATTAAGGCTTTACATTTTCCACCTTAACACATAAATAGTGCCGGTAGTCTATACAGTACCTGCATATCTCCTGATCGGTAGACTACGAGAAGATACTCCATAGGTACGACACAAATCAAACTCGTACAAGGCACGATAGGGTAGGTGACACGGCACAACTAGGCAATGCCAGGGTAGATATACTAATTGCTATCCGGGCTAGTGGTAACGCATAGCTGCAGCTACCGACCACATCGAGCCACACCACCAAATAAAAAAATCAAAAGTGGCCACTAAATCAATCCAAAAGTAAAAGTATAATATCGAAGGGATGTGTCCGATCATAGGTGCTACCTCATTGGACCGAAAATCGCTCCTGTTTTAGCCACCTTATGCCAACTCACGGGAGTCGGGTCCACGTATTTACCTCAAAGGAAACGCCGCCACCATCCTACTTCATTCTGGAATCTCCACCACGTACACAGTTGTTAAAATGGTTTTCGGAGTTGGCAAAGAGTATGACAACTTCCGATCCCGGTCTCTTTAACAACCAAACGTTATTATAACACCGCGGTCTTTCAAAATAATTTATACTTTAAAACCAGAATATAATATCCATTTCAAAACCATATAAATATGATGTCATTTTCGTTTTAAAACCCAAATCAATATGATATCATTTTTATTTCAAAAATATATCCTTTTTCCAAAATCATAGCACTTTCAAACCCATATACTTTGAAATCCATAGCTTTGAAACATAACTTCCAATACTTAAATGGTTTAAATATTAAATTACTTCATATAATAAAATAGCTTCTTCAATTTTACAAACAAATTCCAAATACCGATTTGAACCTCTAATTAAACCATTTAAATTTCCATATATTTCAGAGCTTAAAATATTCCACCATTTCAAAACTAATTCTTTGATAATTTCGTATAAATCAAATTTAATTATTATTATTTAGATTTGAAATGTTTACTTAATAAATCCAATATAGTTTAAGAAAACTTTTAACTTCAAACAGATGGATATTTTTTCAGTTTATTTAACTTGATATACTCATTCAAATCAACTTGATATTCATTTAAACCATTCTAGACTAAAAATCAAGTTATAAAAATCATACTCTTTAAAAATCACGATTTTATTTAAAATTCCAAATCAAATTAATCCGAGTATGATTCTTAAAGTTTTTATTCAAATCAATTTCATATTATCTTCCCTCCTTATTCCCCTTTAAGTTATTATAATTCCAAAAATATAATTTGAATAAATACTTAACCATATTTATATCTTAATAAAATCAAACTTTATTATTAAACTTCCGTTATACTTTAAATCAATTTTTACAAATAGCTTAAAACCAAGAATTCAACTATATATAAGATAACATTTATATAATATCCAAATCCATATCTCAAAAATCATATATTTCTTTACAAAACCATAGAAATCATTTCAAAATATTATATATATATATATATATATATATATATATAGACCACGATGTCTGTATATAATTTTCTACCCTATGGTCAAGTGATACGGATATTTATCATTTCAATCCGCAATTTAAAATAAAATACGGTTATATATCATTTCAAACTGCAATCCCGAATGAAATAAAGTGCATAACAAATTTGCAATTTAAAACAATGTAGCATACAACATCCATTCATCCAATATCAATCATCAACCATTTATTACAATCATCATCCAATTTAAACAATAACATCAATATAGAGCATATAATAAATAACAGGTAATTACTGATAGTCTATATTCAATAATAAATTAAACAATCTATCTAACTGGCAGTTTATATGCAATAATAAATTAAATAATAATTTAATTCAATAAATTAAAATTTAACTGGAATGATGATAAAATTATACCAAATAGCAATAAATAAATTTCCAATCACATCATAAATTAATTTAACACACAAAAGAAATTTTAGAAATTGTTAGTTGGTTAAAACACTCACCTTTTGAATTTAAATTGAATTTAAATCCAATTTAAACCCAAAAATTAGACAGTCTCCAAATTCGTCCAAACAAGTGTCAAAATATTCGAAATTTTATTACGATCCCAGCGGAGAAAACCGCGCGTAAATCTAACATCGTATGTAAAAGCTATACGCGTTAGAACATTCAGAATTCAAAATTTAAATAAAAATAAATAGAAAAACGAGAGAACCAGATGTCGCCACGTCACTGTATCTATCTTCCACATGCACTGTTACTCAAATCTTCGTTCGAAACCCCCTACAGGCCGCTATTTCGTATGTGAGCCGCCATCTCAATGTCCAAATCTCGATCACCAGGACATACCACTACCACTCAGACCACCCCCAAGGCGACGCCTTCACCTTCTCGAACGCTTCCCGGTCCCAGCTGACGTGCCGCCACCGATTACCAAGGTTTATCGAAAACACTAATTCGCCTAATCCAGCCACCACGCGCCGAATCAGCCCACGATTGCACCACCAATCAACTCCCTACGACGAACTCTCCGAAACTCACATCTTGATTTCTCCAATTGAAGCCTAAATCGAAAACGCCCAAATTTTTGATTAGGGTTTCGAAATTCAATGTTTGACCGCAATTTTCTATTGATTGAAGCACAATTTCGCCAAATGAACACCAGACGCTGATTCGTAATGTCGAGATATTCGATATACAATTTTTCCAATTTTTTATGAGGAGTTTGAATTTTTGGATTTAAATTTGATTTACGTTTGGATCTAGAATTTGTTTGTCTGCCATTGAGATGAGAAGGTGAGGAGGAATTTTACGTATAGACAAATGAGAATTAGGGAGCTAGGGTTTATAACATGGTATTTATAGACAAGGTTGAAATAGAATAGTTGGACCCGATTTATAAACGTGTTGAACGATAAATGGTCGAGAAATCCCGTTCTGACTCCGGAACGAAGTTGTGTCAACCCATATATCAAAATAGATGTTTTAAAATATTTTAAACGCAATGGAAAAGGTTTCAAGTCCAGTTCCATTGTATTAGGAAGTTATGCTAAAATCAATATTTTCCAAATTGATTTCAATTAATTTTAGTTTAATTTATTTCAAGGCGTTTTAAGCCCGTACGATCAAACGACAAGCCCGATCGCTACGAAACTTGAAATCTTACAATAATTCACAGTTACGGATCTAATGAAACTAGTTTCGTCAAAATCCGAGTCGGTGGCCAAAATGGCTACTTTTCCAGTTAAATTATATACATTAATATTAAATAAATTAAATAACTCTTTAAATTCAAATTCTATAATTCATAATTTTTATCATCTAGTATTACTTTAGTAATTTATAATCATTTAAAACCAATTCCCATATCAATTTAAAGTAAATTAATTCACCAATTATAGTATTTATTTCGCTTACTTAAAATAATCCCTTTATTATAAATTGGATCCAATTAATTTTAATATATTCCAATTAACAGATTAGATTCAATTTCTACCCTTTAATTGAGTCTATTATTACTTGGTAATGCAGTTAACACCTGCCTCACATTTCATTCCATTAATATGTTCAAATTTCCAACTTCCCTTTGTATTAACTATTATTTCCAAATATATTGAAGTTGTCGAATATATAAATTTATTAAAATTAGAACCTCAATTAGTTCATTCAAATAGGTTTCACTCCTTTATATTATCTTATGAATAAAAGATCCATTTCCGTACATTTGCACTTTACAATTACAATTCTTACCCTCATAAATGAGACATTTATTTTCATTTAAATGTAATTGTTTTACAGTTAATTTGGTAGACTAGATATATTCTGTTAATTTATGATGATCATTACCATAGCCTTAAAATTTCACTTAGGCTTATTATTTCAACTATTTATCAAAACTACTTACATCATATGGATTCATTCTATTACCATAAATCATACATTAATTCATACAATACTTACCTTTATTTACTTATAATAAAATCTCATTCTCAAATATAACAGTTACAACAAATTAATAGGATAATTAAATAGCAACTTACGACCATTACTATTTCTTTGATTCATTAATTATAATTAATATTCTCAATAAATTTATTTACTTGGTCTCATGCCTTCTATTACACCAATTTCTACCTTATAAATAAATTTTACGTTTCCTTTTAAATTTACATTCACACTTTTCGTTATTATATTAATTATCATTAAAGTAAATTTAATTATTGTTATTTTTAATTGGTGAATTAACTGGTAACAACCATTTGTCACCATTTTACCTTTTATAATACTTGTACGTTCATTCTTCCCAACCAATTACCATCTATTACATTATAACTTTGGAATTTTAATAAATTCATTAATTGTCATTTCATTCAACCTATTAATTTATTAACCTAAATTAGCATTGTTGTGTTTTAATTTACTTATTAGCTTACAACAAGTGCTAACATTAGTTCATACACTAATTTATTCCATTTCCTTTCCTTATACATTATTTTATTAGTCAGCCAACGTTTTAAATTATTAATTTACCTTTTATATCCTATTATAAACTAATGCACACATTAATTAAGATTTTAAATCAAATTGATCACTTCATCTTGGTAACATTCTTTTATTACAATAAGAATATAATTAACATTTACATTGTTTCACTTATTGGACTTACATCCAAGTTATTAACAATTAACTTACATTTATACTGTCACATTAAAGTTATTAAAAATTAACTTACCAATCTTATCCAAGTTATTATTTCCATTAATAATTCACTAAATTTTATTTCCTTCAACATTAAGTTGCCGATCTTCTTAAATTAAGAAATTTAATTACCGAATTTTATGGGTCGTTAGACTCTCTCCCACTCAAAACCTTTCGTGCCCGAAAAGGAAAAAGAAGGGAAAAGAAGAATTAGGAAACAAAATATCTTACTTAAAATATTAAATTTATAAACAAATAATTTTACAAAATTAATTAATTTAAATAAAATATACCATTTATAATCGTTAAATCTTTATATACTCAAATTATTAAAGTTTGGAAAACATTTTCAAAATATTTTCTAAGTCCAAAAATTTCGGAAAATTTTGGCAGAGTCTCCTTTGTAAGGAGAGGCTCGGGAGAAAATTTATTATTAAATATAACAATATACAATATATTTTCCGAAATAATATATATCCCAACAATGGAAACAATATAATAACGCACTAAAACTCTAATCCGAGAACGTACCTATTTGTCAAGCAATTTTCGCTTATATTATGAAACCAAAAGCACTAGCAATTGCTTCCATAACCTGCATTTCACTTATATAATCTAAAAGAGTTAATAATTGTATAAAATGAAATATTTAAAGTTGCTTCAACCATCGACAACCAATTCAATCCAAACAATAATCACTTGAAATCACAACATACTATCACCATATGAAGCCAAATAAAATCAACCATCCATAGCAAATAAACAAATAGTTGTTCGGGTTTAAAAACCATAAATTGTACAGAATGAAAAATAAACTATTAAGCGCACCATTTACTCAACATTTTGTGATGAAGCTAAATAAATTATTCATACATCCAAACAATTTTAAAGTATCCTTACCCAAACAACCATAACCAAAACAAACAACAACTATTTCAAACAACAGATTTAGTTTATCCTTATTAATTCCATTCATACACTTGTTGTTTGATTTCTCTTTTCCATTCATATAATGGTTTATCTTTTTAATTCACATTTATTTCTTGCAAAATTTCATTTTTATTTATTCATATCAAATAGTTTTCTTTTATTGCATTACATTCATTCTTTCACTACTTAATTTCATTTAGTTACAGTATTCATCCTTCTACATATTTTTATTATAAATAACCTCAACCTTAAGTTTGCACAATTACAACATCAAATTCTTATTTATAAAAGAATTTCACTTAACATTCCTATTACATAAGCTTTACTTGTACAATATCCATTATGTTTTCTTATTAACATTTCAACTTTTCACATCTTTTGGTAAGTTATATATGCCTTTAAGAATGTAAGTAAAAATCACACAAGTTTTTCTCAATTATTTTAATTAATTATACGCTCAGTAATAATATCCTTTGTTTTATATGTTACAAATTTAAATTTATTTTTATTTAATTTTACAACTTAGCATTAGCTCTCTTATTTCCTTTAGAGGTATCAATTTATTAATTACCTACATTCCAATTCACTACAATAATTGAAACTATTAATTAATGGAAACTTAAGAACTAAATACCGAGTTAAAACTCAAATCATTTTAAAATAATAGATAAATATATACTTACAACATATATATCCAATTATATTTAAAACAATTAAAATTCATATTTGTTTATCAAAATAAATCTGCAGCAAAACTACTACAGTGGCCTTCCCCATTCGAAACTCGAAAATGAATGTCGATGATGCGGTCGCCATCACCGAAATTATTTTCCAGCGACAGAGAGGGAAGTACAGAACTTATTTCTTTTTCAAATTTTTTTTAAAATAATTCTTTCAAATCATATTGAAATATTCATATTAGAAAATACTTGTAAACAATATTATTATATTCCAAAATTATTCGAAAGAAATTTTCAAAAGCCCGGAACTTAAGTTCTAAATTTCCAATTTCATTTATTTTATTTTCAATCTTATTTCAACTATTATTTATAAATTTCACTACTTAACAACCAAAATATCCCTTATAAAAAAAATTATTTTATATATAGAAAATATAATAGGCAAAATTATTTCATTCATCTATTTTGAAAGCAAATATTGTGTTTGTCTGTCCTATTAAGTGATTAGAAATTCCTATGATGTCATAGCGTCCCATGCATCAGCCAGAATTTATAAATACAAGACGGAACAAATTAACACAATATTAAAACTTTTTTATAACACTAACAAATACGCTCTCTCATATATATGCACTCAATGACTCATCATAGGGTATTACTACCCTATTAATAAAGAATCAAACCCCACAAAGCCAAGATTTATCGCTAAACCAAAGCTCTGATACCAGATGTAACGTCCCGCCGTTTTGTACGCTTTAAATTGACGATAACCCACACACGTCAGACTTAAACCATGCAGAAGGGCGGATTGTTATGGGGTAAATAAGAAAAAGTAGAGAAAGAAAAAAAATAGAATCTTGCAGCGAAACGATAAAATATAATAATCAAATAAACAGTTCATGAAGCTATTTTAGAAAAACATTTGATTTTTTTTACTTATTCATATAAAATATCAGAGTTACACATACCAGAGAATAATCACTAATAATGTAGTGGAACATATGAAAGTAGTGGAACACTATAATATGAAATAGTAATACAATCTTCGTCTTCGTCCTCCAGAAATAAGGTCTTCGAAATCCTGTAATGCTCAGGCTGACCCGAGCGAATTGAAAAGACAAAACACTCGAGTCATAACAAAAAGATCTTATGTAAGTTAAATCAATAGGAATAAATATGAGTGGAATGGCATCAGAGATGTTTACGGGATTTGACATCTCCTATCCAGTGTCTAACGTGAGTGCAGTAACTTAAGAGATGCTCGGAATTCACATCACCTAAAGCTCCGTTAAACTATTTACTATGTAGTAATATTTCGCTATCATAATAATGTCTATAGTAAAATAAACTTACTTTAAAATAGTGTCAAAGCTTTACATTTTCCACGTTAACACATAAATAGTGCCAGTAGTCTATACAGTACCTGCATATCTCCTGATCGGGAGACTACGAGAAGATACTCCATAGGTACGACACAAATCAAACTTGTACAAGGCGGATAGGGTAGGTGACACGGCACAACTAGGCAATGCCAGGGTAGATACACCAATTGCTATCCGGGCTGGTGGTAACGCATAACCGCAGCTACCGCCCACCTCGAGCCATACCCCCAAATAAAAAAAATCAAAAGTGGCCACCGAATCAATCCAAAAGTCAAAGTATAATATCGAAGGGATGTGTCCGATCAAAGGTGCTACCTCATTGGCCCGAGAATCGCTCCTGTTTTAGCCACCTTATGCCAACTCACGGGAGTCGGGTCCACGTATTTACCTCATAGGAAACGCCACCACCATCCTACTTCATTCTGGAATCTCTATCGCGTACACGGTTGTTAAAGTGGTTTTCGGAGTTGGCAGAGAGTATGAAAACTTTCGATCACGGTCTCTTTAACAACCAAACGTTATTATAACTCCACGGTCTTTCAAAATAATTTATACTTCAAAACCAGAATATAATATCCATTTCAAAACCATATAAATACGATATCATTTTCGTTTTAAAACCCAAATCAATATGATATCATTTTTACTTCAAAAGTATATCCTTTTTCCAAAATCATAGCGCTTTCAAATCTATATACTTTGAAATACATTGCTTTGAAACATAACTTCCAATACTTAAATGGTTTAAATATTAAATTACTTCATATAATAAAATATCTTCTTAAATTTTACAAATAAATTCCAAATACCGATTTGAACCTCCAATTAAACCATTTCAATTTCCATATATTTCAAAGCTTAAAATATTCCACCATTTCAAAACTTATTCTTTGATAATTCCGTATATATCAAATTTAATTACTATTATTTACATTTGAAATGTTTACTTAATAAATCCAATATACTTTAAGAAAACTTTTAACTTCAAACAACTGGATATTCTTTCAATTTATTTAACTTGATATACTCATTCAAATCAACTTGATATTCATTTAAATCATTCTAGACTAAAAATCAAGTTATAAAAATCATACTCTATAAAAATCATGATTTTATTTAAAATTTCAAATCAAATTTATCCGAGTATAATTCTTAAATTTTTTATTCAAATCAATTTCATATTATCTTCCCTCCTTATTCCCTTTTAAGTTATTATAACTCCAGAAATATAATTTGAATAAATACTTAACCATATTTATATCCTAATAAAATAAAACTTTATTATTAAACTTCCTTTATACTTTAAATCAATTTTTATAATAGCTTAAAACCAATAATTCAACAATATATAAGATAACATTTATATAATATCCAAATCCATATCTCGAAAATCATATATTTCTTTACAAAACCATAGAAATCTTTTCAAAATATTTTACATATATAAACCACGGTGTCTGTATATAATTTTCTACCCTATGGTCAAGTGATACAGATATTTATCATTTTAATCCGTAATTTAAAATAAAATTCGGTTATATATCTTTTCAAACTGCAATCCCCAATGAAATAAAGTGCATAACAAATTTGCAGTTTAAGACAATATAACATACAACATCCATTCATCCAATATCAATCATCAACCATTTATTACAATCATCATCCAATTTAAATAATAACATCAATATAGAGCACATAATAAATAACAGGTAATTACTGATAGTCTATATTTAATAATAAATTAAACAATCTATCTAACTGGCAGTTTATATGCAATAATAAATTAAATAACGATTTAATTCAATAAATTAATATTTAACCAGAATGATGATAAAAATATACCAAATAACAACAAATAAATTTCCAATCACATCATAAATTAATTTAACACACATAAGAAATTTTAGAAGTTGTGAGTGGGTTAAAACACTCACCTTTTGAACTTAAATTGAATTTAAATCCAATTTAAACCTAAAAATTGAATAGTCTCTAAATTTATCCAAACCAGCGCCATAATATCCAAAATTTTATTACGGTCCCAGTGGATAAAACCGCGCGTAAATCTCACATCGTATGTAAAAGTTATACGCATTAGAACATTCAAATTTCAAAATTTAAATAAAAATAAATAGAAAAACGAGCAAACTAGATGTCGCCACGTCAATGTATCTATCTTTCACGCGCACTGTTACTCAAATCTTCGTCGAAACCCACTATATGCCGCTATCTCGTACGTGAGCCGCCATCTCAACATCCAAATCTCGATCACCAGGACACGCCGCTACCACTCAGACCACCCCCAAGGCGACGCCTTCATCTTCTCGAACGCTTCCCGGTCCCAATTGTCGTGCCGCCGCCGATTACCAAGGATTTTTCGAAAACCCTAATTCACCAAATCCAGCCACCATGCGTCAAATCAGCCCATGATTGCACCGCCAACCAACTCCCTACGACGAACTCTCCAAAACCCACATCTTGATTTCTCCGATTGAAGTCTGAATCGAAAACGCCCAATTTTTTGATTAGGGTTTCGAAATTCAATGTTGACTGCGATTTTCGATTGACTGAAGCACGATTGCGATAAATGAACATTAGACGATGATTCGTATTGTCGAGATATTTGATATATAATTTTCCCAATTTTTTTTGAGGAGTTTGAATTTTTGGATTTAAATTTGATTTGCGTTTGCATCTAGAATTTGTTTGTCCGCCATTGAGATGAGAAGGTGAGGAGGAATTATACGTATAGACAAATGAGAATTAAGGAGTCTAGGGTTTATAACAAGGTATTTATAGACAAGGTTGAAATAGAATAGATGGACCCGATTTATAAATGTGCTGAACGATAAATGGCCCAAAAAGCCCTTTCTGACTCCGGAACGAAATTGTGTCAACCCATATATCAAAATAGATGTTTTAAAATATTTTAAACGCAATGGAAAAGGTTTCAGGTCCAAATTCCGTCATATGAAGAAGTTATGCTAAAATCAATATTTTCCAAATTGATTTCAATTGATTTCAATTTAATTTATTTCAAGGCGTTTCAAGCCCATACGATCAAACGACAAGCCTGATCGCTACGAAACTTGAAATACTGCAATAATTCACCGTTACGGATCCGATGAAACTAGTTTCTTCGAAATCCGAGTCAGTGGCCAAAATGGCTATTTTTCCAGTTAAATTATATAAATTAATATTAAATAAATTAAATCACTATTTAAATTCAAATTCTATAGTTCATAATTTTTATCATCTAGTATTACTTTATTAATTTATAATCCTTTAAAACCAATTCCCATATCAATTTAAAGTAAATTACTTCACCAATTATAGTATTTATTTCGTTTACTTAAAATAATCCTTTTATTATAAACTGAATCCAATTTATTTTAATATATTCCAATTAACTGATTAGATTAAATTCCTACCCTTTAATTGAGTCTATTATTACTTTGCAATGCAGTTAACACCTGCCTCACACTTCATTCCATTAATATATTCAAATTTCCAACTTCCCTTTGTATTAACTATTATTTCCAAATATATTAAAGTTATCAAATATATACATTTATTATAATAAGAACCTCAATTAGTTCATTCAAATAGGTTTCATTCCTTTATATTATCTTATGAATAAAATATGCATTTTCGTATATTTGCACATTACAATTACAGTTCTTACCCTCATAAACGAGACACTTATTTTCATTTAAATGTAATTGTTTTACAATTAATTTGGTAGACTAGATATATTCTGGTAATTTATGATGATCGTTACCATAGCCTTAAAATTTCACTTAGGCTTATTATTTCAACTATTTATTAAAATTACTTACATCATATGGATTCATTCTATTACCATAAATCATACATTAATTCATATATTCATACAATACGTACCTTTATTTACTTATGATAAAATCTCATTCCCAAATATAACAGTCGCAACAAATTAATAGGACAATTAAATAGTAACTTACGACCGTTACTATTTCTTTGATTCATTAATTACAATTAATATTCTCAATAAATTTATTTACTTGGTCTCATGCTTTCTATTACACCAATTTCTACCTTATAAATAAATTTTACGTTTCCTTTTAAATTTACATTCACACTTTCCGTTATTATATTAATCATCATTAAAGTACATTTAATTATCTTTATTTGTAATTGGTGAGTTAAATGGTAACAACCATTTGTCACCATTTTACCTTTTATAATACTTGTATGTTCATTCTTCCCACCAATTACCACCTATTATATTATAACTTTTCAATTTTAATAAATTCATTAATTGTCATTTCATTCAACCTATTAATTTGTTAACCTAAATTAGTACTGTTACGTTTTAATTTACTTATTAGCTTGCAACAAGTGATACCATTAGTTCATACACTAATTTATTCAATTTCCTTTCCTTATACATTATTTTATTAGTCTGCCAACGTTTTAAATTATTAATTTACCTTTTATATCCTATTATAAACTAATGCACACATTAATTAAAATTTTGAATCAAATTAATCACTTCATATTGGTAACATTCTTTTATTACAATAAGAATATAATTAACATTTACATTGTTTCACTTATTGGAATTACATCCAAGTTATTAACAATTAATTTACATTTATACTGTTACATTAAAGTTATTAAAAATTAACTTACCAATCTTATCCAAGTTATTATTTCCATTAATAATTCACTAAATTTTTATTTCCTTCAATATTAAGTTACCAAAATCTTCTTAAATTAAGAAATTTAATTACCGAATTTTACGGGTCGTTACAGTGTACATAAAGGTGCAACAACATGGCAACAACATTAAATCGACAAAATGTTGATTTTTGACAAAATGTTTTACGGTCGTGTTTTGACGTTGTATTTAATCTGTTTATTTATGTAAACCAAATTTAAAAATAAATTTGTATAATGTTATTTAAAAATATAAAAACACATAAATAAATTAAAATAATTTATTAAACCATTTAAACTTTCTTTTCTGAAATCAGGATATTGTCACTTTTGTCGGTATAAGCAAATGTTACTATTTTTATGTGTAGTTCTATTTCCAAATCCAATCAAATGTTGTTTGAATCATAAAATCTTTTATATTTTTATATTTAAAATCACTTTAAATATAATATTTTGAAGTGGTTAAATTATTGGTCGTTACACTAGTTCAACTGTTTCTAGTTATTTTAATTTTACTTCTTATTTTAGACACTCCAATTATTCAACAATTTGCTTCATTTCAATAATTGAAAACCATCACTTATGATAGAATTTAAGGGCTAAATTTTTAGCTTCGCTTTAATCATTTAAAATAAATATATACGTACATTTTTTTTACATTAAATCATACTCAAGAAAATTCAAATCAAAAACAATTTCCAAGACAAAAGTGTAACAAAGCTACTAAGTGGTCTCTCCATTTTGAGACTCGAAAATGAATGTCGACGACGCTGCAGTCATCATCGAAATTATTTTTCAACGACAAAAGAGAAGAGTACCGACTCACTTCTTTTGAAATTCTTTGAAATCAATTTCCATTCGAAAATAACTTCAAATAATATATTTTGCAAAATTTTGAAAACTAAATTTTGAAAAGTACTGAAATTTTGTTCTCAAGTCCTTAATTTAAATTCATTCATTTGCAAATTAGATTTATAAACCATGTTTTAAGTAGGAATGTTGACAAGATAATAAATGATAATCTAGGACTATCATTTCTAACAACCCATTTATTTAACTATCTAATTTCAAAATGTTATACCTTTATATAAAAAATATAATCATATACAAAATTATTTCATTTATCAATTTCGAAAAATATTATGTTAGTTTGCTCCATTCAAGTGTTTTGGAATCCTAGCGATAGCGTTGGTCAGATGGATCGATCGAAACACAAAATTCGAACTTAACAACTCAAACAACACAATATAAAACATTTTTATACCAATTACAAATATGCTCCCTCATAGGATGATTCAAGAATGGATTTAGAATAAGGATAGAGATTCAAATTTAGAGGGACTCGAATCAAAGAGAATTCTAACTAAGAAGATAGGCTCGAAAGGAAAATAAGATAATTAAATTACAAAAGAGGAAAGACTGAAAGACTTACATTAATCGTGGTGACCTACTGGGTCAACTGGGACTCCATGTTCAGAAATAATATGCCCAAGGAATCTGACTTCATCTCTAGAAATGGAATTTAGAAAATTTGGATTTCAATTGATGACTCCTAAGAGTTTCTAGCACATAGCCAAATGAGATTCATGATCCTTCTCCGACTTAGAAAAGAACGAGAATGTCATCAACGAAAACTAGAACAAACTTGTTGAGAACATCACGGAAAACGTGATTCATGAGATGGACGAAGAAGACAGGAGTATTGGTTAATCTAAAGGGCATGACTAACCATACATAAGAATCATTCTCCATTCGAAAAGCTGCCCTGAGAATGCTCTACTCAGCTACACGATGCTAATGGAAACCAGTAGCAAGATTGAGCTACAGGAATAAGATCGATGTAGAATTCAATTTCCCGCAGGGGAGGAAAAGAAGTGACTTCATCAAAGACATCAAGAACTAATTGGATAATAGGGGTCAAGTCAAGATCACTTGGCTGAGCATCAAGTGAAAAGATAAAATTGCCTACATAATCCTGAGGCATTCAACATTCTGACATAAGAGAATTACCTGGGTTGTCTACTAGAGAGACGGTTCGGGTTTTGCAAGAAATAACAGCATCAAAATCGAAGACATAGAAATCTTAGTTGGATCGATGCCAATTGTAAAGGAGTCTCACCCCTTTACAAATCAAATAAGGTTAGCGGGGCCGTCAATGGGATTAATCACACATAAGGATGAAGTTGCCATTTGAGGTTTCATGATGTGCTTAGATTTATTATAGAGACCAACAAAAATAGACTTATAGGATGCTCCAGTATCTAGAAGAACATGAGCAGCAAAAACAAGAATGGATTTAGAATAAAGGTAAAGATCCCAAATTCAAAAGAAATCCTAAGCAAAGAGAATCCTAACAAAGAATTTCAAGCTCGAACGAAGACGATTCTGTAATTAATTTTACTCATTCTAGGGTATTACTACTCTATCTCTAATGAGTTTTTAATCCATATGCTAAGTTTTGCCTGAACCAGAGCTTTGATACCAACTTTAACGACCCGCTATTTCAAACCATTCAAATCGACAATCATCCACACATGTCAGACATGAATTTCTCAAAGCAATAAATTATTTATATTTGGCAAAACTCAACATATTGTAATGACCTAGAATTTCAGTCATTTGAAATTCATATATTTAATTGATTTTAATTATTCACAGGTTAATTTTAATAGCTGAATAACTTATATTGAAATATATGAATTTAATTGGATAATTAAATTGTTAATTTAATATTTGAAATTGTGAAAATAATTGTAAATTGAATTTAACATGAATAAAAATGATTTATAAAGTTGTAATAAATTCTAGTTAAATTTAAATGATGTTAGAGAACTTTTAAAATTGAATTAAATGTTAAATTGTAGAAATTGAATATTTTAATATTTAATTAACGAGTAAAAATAGCCATTTTTCAAACAGTCTCAGATTTCGACCAGACCAGTTTAATTGGATCCATAATGTTATATTACTGTAAGATATCAAATTTCGTGTCAATCGGATTTACGTTTGTCCGGGGCAAGCTAAAACGCGTAGAAAATCGTTAAAGTGAATTTTAAATTTAAATAGTTGATTCGAAAACATATCTTCCAAATACGATCGAATTGGCTCCAGATATATATTCCATAGCGTTCGAAATAGGGGTAAAATATTATAAACGCCAGGTGGCATGCTTCGTTTTGAGTTTGGAAAATTTTCGGATGGATAGTGCGTGTAAATTTTCTATAAAAGGACCTCACTTTTTCCTTTTTGCAACAAACCTAGGGCAAGCTAACCCTAGCCGCCACTTTGATGTTAGTGGCCAAAATTTAACCTTCTTCCCCTCTTAATGTCGTCCAATCCATAAATCTATTCGAGAATCTTCCAACTACAACATTGTAGAGATAAGTGAGTACTTCGAATCCATATGGCTGTGATCGCTTAAAGCTGAACGTCGACGACAAATTTTGGCAACGTTTATCCACGTTTCATGCACGATTCTGTGGGCAAGGGGCGATCGAGTGCACCCTTCTTCTAGCCATGGGTAGCTCTTATGGTGGCCGTTCGTTTGGCGGCCCGTGATCATCGTCAAGATCGATGATGTGGCGTGTTAATTCAAGCAAGGGACGGCGGCTCTTTGGGTTGTTTTGTGCGTGTAAGACCTGGAAATAACGTGAAGGAGGAAGAAGAAAACCAGTGGTCTAGATCTAGGGTTTGTGGAATGGATAGCTGTGATGATAAAAGGTTTAAAATTAAAAATAAATATGTAAATTGATTTATATAATAATCATATAAATTTTAAAATGTTGTAACATTTTCATACGAGGTCCGTTTCGCATGAAACGAATTGCATTGCGTTCGTATTAACGAGCACTACACTATGGATTGGTTTGGAGTTGATTGGAGCTAGTGTGAATTCTGAATAAAATTAAACGCGCGTTTAATTTTATTCGGAATAAAACACTACAACTGCTATTGGATGCAATGTGAGTACAACTCACTCTTTCTGACTCACTGATATTTTATATAAGTGAGAAATAATTTATTACATGATGATTGATGATTGTTTGGATGATATATGCTATATTATCTATATATTGATTGGTATTTGGATATATACCTGCCTAGTGGAGCAGATGACCCTATATATTCTCGTGTATGAGCGGATGACTCTTTGTACGCACGTCTGACTTGAAGCGGACATTGTACACATATTTTCTAATATGTATATTTGTTGCAGGTGACACGTGGGAGGGATCCAACTTGATTCCTTACCAGTATTGATTTATTTACAGATATTGTAATATATTCTATTATCATATGATATATGATGTTTTGAATGACGTGATTGTTGTATTTAGTGTTGTTGCAGCATTGGGCCTATGTTTGGAAAATAGAAATGTTAAAGTGATGATTTCCAAATTAAAAAGGATTTTCAAAGTGATTTTGAATTTGTACGTTTTGTTAATTTTAAATGGTTAAGTAAATGGATTTATTACGAATAAATAAATAAATGTGATAATTTTTATGTTATAAAAATTATGATGTTTTGGGAAATATAATTGAAATGTGATTTTTGTGAAATATGGAGTTAATGATTTTGTGAAATGTTTTAAAATTAGATTTTTGACTAATATAAGTGGTTTATAAAGAAGATTTATAAAATTTAATTTTTATAAATCAGAATAATTGAATTATAAAGGAGATTTATAATTGTTAAAATGATGTTATAATGGAATTTATAAGTGAATAAGATTTATAATTGTGAAGTTATAAAATAAATGAATTTGTAAAATAAATGATTTATAAGTAATTAACTTATAAATTGGATTTTGGCATGTAATTAAGTTATTAAACGTAATTGATTTATAAAGGAATTTTATATATATTGAAGTTTTTATAAAATAGAAATGGAAATTATAAACATTGTTTTATAATTCCAAAATCAATCGAATTTGATAAGTAAATATAGAAGTTTATTAAAGGAGGTATATCCATGATTTTGGACAGTGGATAATCCTTTAATGAACATATAGAAGCAATAAATTTGATAATAGAACTATATCCACGATTTTGGACAGTGGACAATTCTTTTAATAAAATGTGTAGAAGTATTGAATTTGGTAAACGATTTATATTCACGATTTTGGACAGTGAATAATCATTTAATAAATGTTTTGGGAAGTGATATTTTAAATGGAATTAAAATGATTTGAAGATGTTTTAAAATGTATTAAATATCGAATACATAGATTTCAACATTTATTGTTGAAATAGACGTTTTCGAGAAATAAGGAGATGATGGACTACAACACTGTTGTTATAGTAAATGATTTTCGAAAGGAAATATTTTGTATTGTATTGGGATTTATATATCTATATTATTTTTGAATCCTTGTACTATTGATTTTGGGTTACCGTAACGAGGTTTTACACAACATTCGTTTTGACCCGAATAAATGTGTTTAAAGAGAATGTTTTCCTTAAAGAATAAAATATATACTTAATCGTGATTTAAGTATATTTAATATTTTCTATGTGTTGAAAATAAATTAATTTTTGAATTACTTATTATTAAATAAGTATTTGGAAATGTTTTTCAATATGATGTGAAATGTTTTCTGATTATATCTTTTAAAGATAAAATGGAAGTGAATATTTGGCAAGTAATTTATTTAATAAAAGATTAAATTAAAAGGGCCTAGTGATTGTTATGGTGCTGAACATTTGTTTGTTCGTTTTGCTACTTAAATAACCGATTATCAGACTTGGCCAAAATTTTAGTTCCTTGACTTGATGTGGGAACTATTTAGTCGTACACTTAGTACGTAGCCTTCTGTGTAGGCTTGATTATCGTTTGTGTTGAGGATGTTGATTCATATAGTGCGGAGTATTACTCCAATCTGTCGAGCTTCATTCTTGGCCCGAAGTATAGCAAGTTGAAAGTTGGAGACGTGATAAGTCTATGAGACTTAGCTTCTATATGAGGTTGAGAAACGCTCTTGCGTTGTTGATGCGAAGAGACTGGGAACAGATTTATCTGAAAACCACTACAGACCAACGTATACGCGACGATTGTGCAGGTTGCTTATGATGATATTGATATTCTAGAGTTTCATAGTGAGGAACTGCTTATTGATCATTCAGTGTTAAAATCCCAATGTACATCCAGTAGCAGTGGTCTCTTCATTATGAAATATCCAATGCAAGGACTATTCGCTACTAATCCTAGGTATTTCCCGACAAGACGTGGTAGGAAAGTAACTTCGGTTTGTCCTGTTCTTGGACAACTTGTATGGATGTTTGTCTGACATTGCATTTCTTTAGATTACGTATATTGGTTTTTACAAACGTATATCAGTGGTGGCGGAGAAGGCAACTTCTCTTAGCTTAACACCCTCCTTGAGACGTATGAGCTTAAGGGTTGTACTTTTGTGGAAGGCAATTAGTTTTCAACGGAAATGGCCGCGTGGTATTCAAAGTGATGTGATATGTGATTGTGAAAGGAAATCATTACCTCGTCAAGCCTCATCAACCGAAATTGACCAAAACAGGGTTAGATGCGGCAAGGCTAAGTGGGTCATTCCCAAGTAGGATATGATCATCCTCTTCTAGATATATCTTTACACGCTATGACGTCATGTATCTGATTATTGGGATTTGTATGCTAGAGGACCCTCGGTAAAGGTCTGTAACGATCGAAGGATGACATATTTGGTACTGTCTAGTTATTGAGGTGGGCCAGTCTTGTGTTGGTAGAGAAACTTTGTGATGGTTTATCGGTACATTCTTATGGAGATGTACTGCCTGAAGGTAGTCCCTTCACCTGGTCATTTGTATGGAAATCCAAACTCCATTACGTACCTGCCGTTTTGATTGTATTACCCATTTTGGGCTATATGTTGGAATTTAATATTGGTAACAATTTCGGCTATTTTGAATATTATTTGTGCAATAGACTCTAGTATAATATAAGAGGATTTGATATAATATGTTTTAGTTATTGTAAGGTAAAAACATGTTCGTGTTTATTTGTGGACTTGTCTTACCAGCTACTTTTGTTTTGATAAAGGAAAAGTTTGGTAATTTAATAAATTAAGTTGAGTGTGTTTCTCACGCTGGTTTACCAGACTGATCCGGGCGTTCTTCCTTTTCAATGCTCGGGTCAGACCGAGTATATTTATAGGTCCAGATTTGATGTTTTTGGAGCTTCAGTAGGAGAGATGGAGATCTTTATTTCGTATAGGCATATCTGTTTTGAATATTGATTATCTACTGTGCTTAGTTGTTGTTATTATCAGCATTTGTGAGGACAGGTTATTATAACTGTTCAAGCGGATAACTCTGACTGATTGTTGAACTCTGGTTGATGTGTATATGTATACAGTTTCTGTTTTGTAAGATCATTGATATGATATTATATATTTTCCACTACGATGTGAGATTCTATATTGTTATGTTTGGTTCTATCTTCTCTCTTTCTTCTCTTTTCTTCTTCTCTCTTCTTTTCTTTCTCTTGACTTTCCGTTAGTTTGTGCTTTTTGGGTCGTACATGTGTGGATTATTGTCGATTCAAAGGGTACGGATTTGCGGGTCGTCACACGTGGTATCAGAGCTTAGATTTGGTATAGTCATAAGCTTTGATGTGTACTTAGTATAGATAGGGACAGTAGCACCGTAGATTAAGTTGAGTGTATTTTATATATGAGCACGTATTTGTTAGTGAATATAAAATATTTTATATTGTGTTTGCTTGACTGTTGATCTATTTGTGAATTCTGGTCGGTATGTGGGACGCCATATTATCGATAGGGATTTCCAAACAATTAAACGAGGCAAGTCGACATAGTAACATTTTAAATTGGGTAAATGAAATAATTTTGCCTCGATAATATTTATATATAAAGGAATAATTTTTCATAAATTATTAAAATGTATATAAATTGAATTGATTGTTTGGTTGTTTGAAAATGTAAATATATAAAAGTTAGTAAAGATGTTATATTGTTATAAATCTAAATAAGACAGATGAATTTGAAACAAATCTTATATAAGTAAAGTGAACGATTGAAATTATATAAGTAAAAAGAGTTTATAAATGTGATTTATAAATAAAAGGAGACTTTTTTAAAAAAAAAGAATATAAAGCACTGAATTCACTACTTTTGCTGGAAAATAATAAGGGTGATGACTACAACATCATCAGTATCATTTTTGAGTTTCTTTGTGATTGATTTGCTACCAATAATAAATTGAAATTGAAGTTTTGTTGTGATAAATGAGACTTAATTTAAAATCCAACTTGTAATTGATAATTATAAGTTAAATGAGTTTTGGACTTATAATATATAAGATAATAAAATTTTAACTTTGGTGAAGTTAAAATAAATTTGAGTTATCATAATAAAATATATGATTTGAAATTTAACTAAAGGAAAGTTAATAAAGTGAATTGGATTTGAAATTATAAAATGAGTTTTGTGAATGGAAGTAAACTTAAGTAAATGTTTATGAAAGATTAAATAATAAGTTGTATAGTTTATAAAGTGAGAAAATGTAAGTAAAACCAATTGTTAAAATGGTTAAACACTTTTGGTTAAGCAAAACAAAAATCTGAATTTGAATGGTGATATGATTTTGATTAAGTTAAATAAAATGAAATTGAAATGGAAGATAACTCAAGTAAGGTTAAATGAAGTTGATTTTGGTATCAAAGTAAATTAATAATGTGAATTAATAAAGTAAAGTGATGAATATGAACTTGAGTTATATTATGGAATTCAACTTTAATTGTAAAAGTGAATTGAATAAACATGGATTAGAAAATGTTCTATCAAGAATTGAATAAAATTTAAGTTAAGAAGTTGTGAATTTATTAATTGAATGAAAGTCAATTGAATGTTAACCAATTTGAAATTAAAAGTGTTGAACCAAATTGAATGAATGTAAAGTAAATTAATTTGGTAATGTTGAATATGCATTGATTGTTAGCTGAAAGTTAATTGATTGTATAGAAAATTCATATGAAATTGAATTAATAAAATTGAAAGCTAAATAATTGAATTCAAATTGAAAGTGAAGTAGGAATAAATAGAAATGAAATTGATTTGATTCGAATTGGAAGTGAACAAATTTGGATATGAATTAGTGAATGTAAACTAATTGAAAATGAATAAATGACGTTAGAAAAATCCAATGTTAATGATTCAAATGCGATTAAATAGAAAACCAATTCAACGAATATTAATGAAAAGTGAATGTATATTTATGTGGTTATGGATTGATTGGATAGATATGGTTTGTTGGAAGATAGTTGTTTGATGGTTGGATTTGTTGTTTTTTGTTGCATTTGCTATATTGGCATATATAGTTGTTGGTATATGTTGTATATTGATTTTATTTTCATATATGTATATATATGTCTCTGTGTGTGTGTGTGTGTTTCTCATTGTTTGTTGAGTATTTAGTAGGTGCGGATGGCGCTTGCTTCGCTTTTGGAGCTTGCTTTGACGCAATATTAGCCGTATATGCTCGCTAATAATATATAAGGTACATATCTCGGATTATATACCATACTTTTACACTTTTTTCCTTCGAGATGCCTCATCCTTGATGATGAGATATATATTTGTGATATATATTGTTATTTTTTTGGATCGAATCGCGCAAAGGAGACTATGGCGAATTTTTTGGAAATTTAAAGTGTTAGAATTTTTTTGGTAAAATTGAAAAATTTGTGATAACTAAAATTTTGATTTTGAATTGAAAAGTTAAAAGGTTAAATAGATTTCGGTAAATCTAGTTTGGACGAATGGTTTTGAAAAGTTAATGGATCTTGTAACGTTTTCTTACTTGGTAATTTCGAGGACGAAATTCTTTTAAGTAGGGGAGAATGTAACGACCCAGAATTTCGGTCATTTGAAATTCGTATTTAATTGATTTTAAATATTCACAGGTTAATTTTAATAGCTGAATAACTTATATTGAAATATAAGGATTTAATTGGATAATTAAATTGTTAATTTAATATTTGAAATTGTGAAAATAATTGTAAATCGAATTTAATATGAATAAAAATGATTTATAAAGTTGCAATAAATTCTAGTTAAATTTAAATGATGTTAGAGAACTTTTAAATTTGAATTAATAGTTAAATTGTAGAAATTGAATATTTTAATATTTAATTGACGAGTAAAAATAGCCATTTTTGAAATTGTCTCGGATTTCAACGAAACTAGTTTCATTGGATCCGTAATGTTATATTATTATAAGATTTCAAATTTCGTGTCAATTGGATTTACGGTTTGTCCGGGGCAAGCTAAAACCCGTAGAAAATCGTTTAAGTGAATTTTAAATTTAAATAGTCGGTTCGAAAACCTATCTTCCAAATACGATCGAATTGGCTCCTGATATATATTCCATTGCATTCGAAATAGGGGTAAAACATTATAAATGCCAGACTACACGCTTCGTTTGGAGTTCGGAAAATTTTCGGATGAATAGTGCATGTAAATTTTCTATAAAAGGACCTCACTTTTTCCTTTTTGCAACAAACCTAGGGCAAGCTAACCCTAGCCGCCACTTTGATGTTAATGGCCAGAATTTCGCCTTCTTCCCCTCTTAATCACTTCCAATCCATAAATCTATTCGAGAATCTTCCAAATACAACACTGTAGAGCTAAGTGAGTACTACGAATCCATACGGCTGTGATCGCTTGAAGCTCAACGTCGATGACAAATTTTGGCCGCGTTCATCCACGTTTCGTACACGATTCTGAGGGCAAGGGGCGAACGAGTTCACCCATCTTCTGGCCGTGGGTAGCTCTCGTGGTGGCTGTTCGTTTGGTGGCCCCCGATCGTCGTCAAGATCGACAATGTGGCGTGTTAATTCAAGCAAGGGACGGTGGCTCTATGGTTGTTTTGTGCGTGTAAGACCTGGAAATAACGTGAAGGAGGATGAAGAAAACCAGCGGCCTAGTTCTAGGGTTTGTGGAATGGACGAATGTGATGATAAAAGGTTTTAAAATAAAAATAAATATGTAAATTGATTTATATAAAAATCGTATAAACTTTAAAACGTTGTAACTTTTTCGTACGAGGTCCGTTTGGCTTGAAACAAATTGTGTTGGGTTCGTTTTGACGAGCACTACGCGATGGAGCTGATTGGAGCTCGTGTGTATTTTGAACACAATTAAACACACGTTTAATTTTATTCGGAATAAAATATTGCAACTGCTATTGGACGCAATGTGAGTACAACTCACTCTTTCTGACTCACTGATATTTTATATATGTGAGAAATAATTATTACATGATGATTGATGATTGTTTGGATGATATATGATATATTATCTATATATTGATTGGTATTTGGATATATACCTGCCTAGTGGAGCAGATGATCCTATATGTTCCCGTGTAGGGGCGGATGACCCTTTGTACGTGCGTCTGCCTTGAAGCGGACATTGTACACATATTTTCTAATATGTATATTTGTTGCAGGTAACAGGTGGGAGGGATCCAACTGGATTCCTCACCAGTATTGATTTATTTATAGATATTGTGATACATTATGTTATCATATGATATATGATGTTTTGAATGTCGTTATTGCTTATTTAGTGCTGTTGCAGTATTGGGCCTATTTTTGGAAAATAGAAATGTTAAAGTGATGATTTCCAAATTAAAAAGGATTTTAAAAGTGATTTTGAATTTGTACGTTTTGTTAATTTTAAATGGTCAAGTAAATGGATTTATTTTGAATAAATAAATGTGATAATTTTTATGTTATAAAAATTATGATGTTTTGGAAAATATAATTGAAATGTGATTTTTGCGAAATATGGAGTTAATGATTGTGTGAAATGGTTTAAATTTAGATTTTTGACTAATATAAATGGTTTATAAAGAAGATTTATAAAATCGAATTTTTATAAATCAGAATAATTGAATTATAAAGGAGTTTTATATTTGTTAAAATGGTGTTATAAATGGAATTTATAAGTAAATAAGATTTATAATTGTGAAGTTATAAAATAAACGAATTTGTAAAATAAATGATTTATAAGTAATTAATTAATAAATTGAATTTTGGCATGTAATTAAGTTATTAGACGTAATTGATTTATAAAGGAATTTTATATATATTGAAGTTTTTATGAAATAGAAATGTAAATTATAAACATTGTTTCATAAATCCAAAATCAATCGAATTTGATAAGTAAATATAGAAGTTTATTAAAGGAGATATATCCATGTTTTTGGACAGTGGATAATCCTTTAATGAATACATAGAAGCAATAAATTTGGTAAAAGAACTGTATCCACGATTTTGGACAGTGGATAATTCTTTTCATAAAATATGTAGAAATATTGAATTTGGTAAACGATTTATATTCACGATTTTGGACAGTGAATAATCATTTAATAAATGTTTTGGGAAGTGATATTTTAAATGGAATTAAAACGATTTGAAGATGTTTTAAAATGTATTAAATATTGAATACATAGATTTCAACATTTATTATTAAAATAGATGTTTTCGAGAAATAAGAAAATTATGGACTATAACACCGTTGTTATAGTAAATGATTTTCGAAAGGAAATATTTTGTATAGTATTGGGATTTATATATCTATCTTATTTTTTAAACCCTATACTATTGATTTTGGGTTGTCGTAACGATGTTTTACGCAACATTCATTTTGACCCGAATGAATGTGTTTAAAGAGAATGTTTTCCTTAAAGAATAAAATGTATACTTAATCGTTATTTAAGTGTATGTAATATTTTCTAGGTGTTGAAAATAAATTGATTTTTGAATTACTTATTATTAAATAAGTACTTGGAAATGTTTTCCAATATGAAGTGAAATGTTTTGTGATTATATCTTTTAAAGATAAAATGGAAGTGAATATTTGGCAAGTAATTTAATTACTAAAAGATTAAATTAAAAGGGCCTAGTGATTGTTATGGTGCTGAATATTTGTTTGTTTTTTTTGATAGTTAAATAACCGACTATCAGACTTGGCCAAAATTTTAGTTCCTCGACTTGATGTGGGAACTATTTAGTCGTACACTTTGTACGTTGCCTTCTGTGTAGGCTTGATTATTATTTGTGTTGAGGATGTTGATTCGTATAGTGCGGAGTATTACACCAATCCGTCGAGCTTCCTTCTTGGCCCGAAGGATAGCAACTTGAAAGTTGGAGATGTGATAAGTCTATGATACTTAGCTTCTATGTAAGTTTGGGAAATGCTTTTCCGTTGTTGGAGCGAAGAGACCGGATCAGATTTATCTGAAAACCACTTCGGACCAACGTATATGCGACGATTGTGCAGGTTGCTTATGATGATATTCATATTCCATAGTTTCATAGTGGGGGACTGCTTGTTGATCATTTGGGGTTAAAATCCTAATATACATCCAGTAGCAGTGGTCTCTTCATTATGAAATATGCAATGCGAGGACTATTCGCTACTAATCCTAAGGATTTCCCGACAGGATGTGGTAGGAAAGTACCTTCGGTTTGTCCTGTTCCTCGACAACTTGTATGGATGTTTGTCTGACATATCATTTCTATAGATTACGTATATTAATTTTTACAAACGTACATCAGTGGTGACGGAGAAGGCAACTTCTCTTAGCTTAACTCCCTCCTTGAGACGTATGAGCCTAAGGGTTGTACTTTTGTGGAAGGCAATTAGTAGTCAACGGAAATGGCCGTGTGGCATTCAAAGTGATGTGATATGTGATGGTGAAAGGTAATCGTTACCTCGTCAGGCCTCATCAACCGGAAATGACCAAAACAGGGTTAGATGCGGCAAGGCTAATTGGGTCATTCCCAAGTAGGATATGATCATCCTCTTCTAGATATATCTTTACACGCTATGACGTTATGTATCTGATTATTGTGGTTTGTATGCTAGAGGGCCCTCGGTAAAGGTCGGTAACGACCGGATGATGACAAATTTGGTACCATCTAGTTATAGAGGTGGGCCGGTCTTGTGTTGGTTGAGAAACTTTGTGATGGTTTCTCGGTACATTCTTCTAGAGATGTACTACCGGATGGTGTCCCTTCACCTGGCCATTTGTATGGAAATCGAAACTCCACTAGTACCTGTCATTTTGATTGTGTTTCCCATTTGGGGCTATATGATGGAATTTAATAATGGTAATAATTTCGGCTATTTTGAATATTATTTGTCCAATAGACACTATTATAATATTAGAGGATTTGATATGATATGTTTTAGTTATCGTAAGGTAAAAACATGTCCGTGTTTATGTGTGGACTTGTCTTACGAGTTACTTTTTTTTTGATAAAGGAAAATTTTAGTAATTTAATAAATTAAGTTGAGTGTGTCTCTCACGCTGGTTTACCAGACTGATCCGCTCGTTCTTCGCTTTCAATGCTCGGGTCAGACCGAGTATATTTACAGTCTAGATTAGATGCTTTTGGAGCTTCAGTAGGAGAGCTGGAGATCTTTTTTTCGTACACGCATATCTGTTTTGATTATTGATTATCCGCTATGCTTAGTTGTTGTTATTATCAGCATTTATGAGGACATGTTATTATAATTGTTCAAGTTGATAACTCTGGTTGATTGTTGAACTCTGGTTGATGTGTATATATATACAGTTTCTGTTTTGTAAAGATCATTGATATGATATTATATATTTTCCGCTGCGATGTGAGATTCTATATTGTTCTGTTTGGTTCTATCTTCTCTCTTTCTTCTTTTTTTCTTCTTCTCTCTTCTTTTCTTTCTCTTGACTTTTCGTCAGTTTGGGCTTTTTGGGTCGTACATGTGTGGATTTTTGTCGATTCAATGGGTACGAATTTACGGGTCGTCACACATTACGGTAAATAAATAAATCACAGAATCACAAACAAAGAGTAGTATAACAATAAGCAGCGGAATAGATAAATAATAGTTCATGAAGCTAACATAGAATATCCGAGTCCAAAGCAAAAAATAACAGAAATCCAAATACAAAGGAATCTCTAATACATGAGCAATGTCAAGTCTGAACATAAACAATTGGAATAAACTGAAATAACAAATAACTGAGTAAATAAAAGATAGATCTCCAAAAAAACTCCAAGCTTAAAGTTGTGTCTCAAATGCCGTAACACTCACTTTGAACCGAGCATAAAGTAAAGCATATAACACTTGAGTCTAGATTAACGTTCTTATGCAAGTAAATCAACTCAAGTGAAATATCCAAGTGAAATTCAATATAACTTAAAGGATGTTTGGGATTCCAATCCTTTAAGGATCCGTTAAACTATCCACATACATAGTACGATACGCTACATAGATAATGTCTATAGTAAAGTAAAATATTTAAATAGCGTTAAGGCGTTACCCATACCCCCTTAATATTTTTTTATATAAATGCCATAGTCTATACAATACTGTAAACTCCACCAAACCGGTGGGCTATGAGGAAACACTCCATAGGAACGACATAAACCAAACTCGTAGTGGGCGTGATAAGGCATGTGGCAAGGAATACAAGGCAATGCCCAGGTAGGATACTACCTTTTTGCAAAACCAGGCAGGTGGTGATGCATAAAAGCTACTACCGCCTACCTTGAGATACACTACCAAAATCGGTGCACCCAATAAAATCATAAAGTAATAGATATGGTATCGAAGAAGCATGCTCGATCGGAGGTGCGATATTGGCCCTACTATAGAACCTGTTTTGGTCACATTAAGCTGACTCGTGGGAGTCAGGGTGATGTTCATACCTCATATAGACGTTGCCAAAACATCCTACTTCGTTTTGGATTCTCCACCACATGCATAATTTTTAAAGTGGTTTTCGGTATTGGTAGAGAGTATGAAAATATCTGATCTCGATCTTTTTAACAACTACATGCTTATTTCACACTATGGTCATTTTCATTTCAAACAGTTCATACTTCATATCAAAATATCATATTTATTTCAAAACCATATCACTTTCGAAATCATATTCACTTTCGAAGTCATATCACTTTAAATTATATTCATTTCCAAAATCATAACCACAAATAGTTTAAACCATCATATCAAAGTATTTACATTTAGATCCATTAAATGTAAATCATTTCAGTTCCAACTTAAACAGTTTGAATATTGAAAGTAGTATGTATTTTGAAATAGTTATACATTGAAAATAGTTTATATTTAAAATAAGTTATATATTAAAATAGTTTATATTTAAAAATAAATTATAGATTAAAATATTTTATACATTAAAAATTATTTATATATTTAAATAGCTTATATTTTAAAATAGTTCATATATTAAAAAGAGTTTATATCGAAAATAGTTTCAAATTAGAATTGTTTCTTTCAATTTCACGATTATATTCAAATCAACTTTAGTTCCCAAATTCAATTTATACCAATCTTAGTTCAATGATTTCAATTAAAAAGGCTAAAGGTTCAATTCAAATTCTCATTAAAACCATGTTTAATTTATATCAATTTCAAATCCATATTTGAATTACAAATTTAAACCACTTTCTGTTCATTAGGTTTCAAAGTTCAATTGACTCAATTTGATATATTTCATTTATATTTCAAAATTCAACTTAAATTTTATTTAAGTTTGAAAGTATTCACTTAACCATTTTTATATAACATTTAAATAGAATCCCAGATTACAAATTAAAATTAAAATTAAATATTCAATTTCAGTTTTATTTTAAATTTATATTATTCATTTAATCACCTTTATTTAAATATTCATATAAAATTTCAAATTACAAATTTAAATCAATATTAAATGTTTAAATTCAATTTTATTTAAATTTAAAATTTTCCTTTAATCCTTTTTAATTGAAATCAAGCTATCAAGTTATAGAAACATATCTTTAAATCTCAAAATCAATAAGTTCAAAATAAATATTTATTTAAATTCAATTATTAGCCAATTTAAATTTCAAGTCAACTTTAATTTATCTTCCCAACCTCAATCTATTAAAGTTATAAAAATATATTTGAAAACATTAATATAAAATTTGAATAAATGTTTGAACATATGATATATTTATATATATATATATCAGTTAAATTAAATTTTTATTAAATTTATTATATTAAATTCTATTATTAAATCTATTTTAAATCTTAATAGTATATTTAAAAATAATGGTTATAAGTAAAATCTTAAAATTTACAATTTCAAAACGTAACTTATAAACTTAAAATTTCCAAACATATAATTTAAAAATCTAATTTTTCACATATATTTAAAAAATCTAAATATTTTATTTTAAAATTCAATATTTATTAGAACCCATATATTTCATTTCAAACTTTGGAAATCATTTTTTCTAAAATAGTCCAATAGTGTCCGCGTATAATTTTCTATCCTATGGTCAAGTGATACAGATATTTATCATTTCAATCCGCAATAATTTAATATTTACGGGTATATATCATTTCAACCCATAATCCTAAAATTTCATAATCAATGAAAACCGCTTGGGTTTATCATTTCGACCGACAACGATTTTCCCATAATCTCTAAGATCATTCCGGTATGTATTATTTCAACCCATAGAGGATTCTTAACTAACAGGGAACTTGAAGTGTGAGAATATAAAACATCATAAAATGACATACATATCAATGACAAGCATGTATAATCATAATTAACAATTTAAATAATATATATATAACAGGTTACCGTGTCATATGTAAATCAATATTGGTAAGCAATTGTAGATAGTAACATATCATACATAACAATTTAGCAAATCAAATCTAACAACATATTTCAATCATCATTTCATGGGAAATAAGTTTACTAAACATGAGAATGTTAATCGTGAGTGATCTCTCACCTTTCAAGGCTTGAGAAAATAGACAACACAACAGGCTATGAATCAGAATTTCGAGCTTCCGTAAGCGTTATCGACCCAAATGAAGATTCCAAACCAAATCAGGATGATTAGACTTAAGTTCGATGAAAGCAAAATATAAAATTTTGAAAGTCCAAAAATTACTCACATATTTAAAATAAACCTTTATATACTATATTTCAAAATCAATATTCGATTTAAAACACATGTCAAAATAAAATCATTATATATATATATATTAAAATAAATATTTTATTTAAACACATTTTAAAGTAAAATATTTATATATTATATTTCAAAATCATTATTTACTGAAACACATATATTTAAAATTAATATATATAAATATATATTATATTTTAAAAATCAATGTTTAAAAATCCGTACATTTTTTTATATATCTCAAAAGAAAGAATATATCTAAGAAGAAGGGAGAAAATGAGCACTTTCACAGCAAATAGAAGACAAGAAGAGCCAATATAAAACAAACTTGTATGTTTTTTTTATATAAAGAGGAGAAGTTGCAAAATAGAAAACATACATACATACATACATATATATATGTATGTATGTATGTATATCATTCCTTTTTAAAAGAAGGCAGCTAGGTTTTGGCCAAAAAAGTATGATGAGCAGGGAACTCTGGTGGCACGGAGTGGAGATGCCTAAAGATGCGACTAACGTGGAGATAGTGAGTGTATTGAGGGGAGTAGGTGAATCTGCTTTGAAATGGCAGAGGGTGTGGTTGAGGTGGGTGGGATGGAGCAGCGATGGGCTGTGGCAGGCATGGGAACAGTGGGCAGAATAGGTGAGGGATGGGAAACAAGGTCAGGGAATGGAGAGATGATCACAAGCAGAATCGAGGGAGGTCGAAGGGCTTGGGATGCTGCTATCGGCTGTGTATGGTCAGGAAGTAGTGCACGACTATGGAGTGGCGTTCAGGTTGCTATGTGGTAAGATGAGGCTGCCATGGTGGGTGATAGGTGGAGGACAGGGTGAAGCGACACTTGCTAGGGGGTCAGGTTGGCTGTTACAAGGTCGGGGAGGGAGGTTGTGGTCTTTGCTTGGGTGGACTGTGGTGGGTGGTCGGTGGTTGCTATTATCACGGTGGAGAGGGTATGCGAGAGGGAGGAGAAGGGGCAAGCCAGTGTGGTGGTTAGGTGGGTACATATGGAGGGATCAAATGGAAAGGTGGTGGATGGAGTGATGCAAGCACCAGGCAATATACAAATATATAATATATTTTTTATAAAGTATGCAGTATGCATGACCAAAATGAAAGGAAAGTGATGGGCAGCACGCTGCGGTAAGGGAAAGATGATGGCAGCCGTGAAGAGGATAGAGGGTAGGGCGAAAGTAAGCGAGAGGAGGTGTTGAGCAAAAGAAGAAGAATGACATTTCAGGAAAATATTAATATAACTTGATATATTATACTATATTTCTCAAATGAAACCAGAGACCAAAAGCAAACATACGAACAAGCATATAATAAATGAAAATAGGGAATAGTGACAGTCAATATTAAATTTTGGGAATAAATACAGTAGATGGATGTTAGTTTTCCAACCGGTGAATAAATGAATGGCCACAGGTAAATCAAAAGGCTCAAACAGGTGTCGAAACGGGTAATCGTTTAGCCGATTTCGCCGCGTATCGGACACCGAATTACAGAAATGAATATACTGCGGAGATCAGCATGACGAGAAGAATAGAATGGTACACAGATATTAGAGATACGATCATCTTATGAAAATTCGATATTCACTACCAAAACTGCTGCTAAAATACCGAAAATGATTTAATTGGAGCTAGAGCATTTCAAATTTGACGAAACGAAATATGACCACTCACTCAGAAAATAATTTATAATTTTATTATATAAAAATATTCGTATTTCAAAAATATTTTAATCCCATCAAATTTAACTGATTTAAATTTAAATTGAAAATTTCACAACTAAACAAACTTATATACTTTCTGATGAAAATATGACAATTGCTGCATTTAAATAGACATATTCCAAATGTCAAATTTCATTGCTAAAATTTTGTTATTTAATTTCAAATTTTTTTAGTTAATTAAGTTATTTAAAATCGTTAAAATTTCTGGATCATTACAATCAGCTGGCTGGGGAGTAGGTGAGTGCAACCAAAACTAATGAGGGAGGAGGAAAAAGGTGAAAACTAAAATTGTTGGCTTGAATTTGTATTCATAGGAAGAACTAGAATAAAAATCTCCACATTTCTTTTCTACTAGTTCAAACCCAAATTTACATCATTCTCCCTTCATTTACACCTTCTTTAGCGGGCCTACATTGGTCCCATAATAACTAAGTAAATACTGAAACCAATTTGCATTTAATTGTATTTGATCAAATTTATATGTACATTAATATCATATGTCGATATGCATATATAACTTTTGTATATGCACCTAATTAATTACTAATATAACCTAAATCATTTCTGAAGGCTACCCAATTTACTCTTTATACCCATAAAGGTATTACAACAAAAATTAATATTTAATACAAATTAATTAATTTATAACTATTATAAATTAATTAAATCCAGGGTTGTTTCGAAGACTGAATAAAACCGGTTATGAGACTCACATGTATGAATTTAGTTAGGGATTTATATTCAAACAATTTAAATTTCAATGCTCACACATCACATTGGCTAGTAGTGTGATAGTTTGACTTAATTCATCACTTATAAATCTTGTCGATAAATCCAGTTTACAATTTTAAGCGGTACCTTCTAGTAGCGATTATTACACGTATTCTCTTTGTCTATACTATATCACTTTAGGATGTATGAAATTTGTTATTAGTCAAAACTCAAATATCATTGAACATTCAACTTGATTAGTCCATAAAGCGAGCCCTTGGTTCAAAAATAACATTTTTTATTAACCTACTTTAGAGAGAGATTTTGGCTTTAAGTTGAATGCAGTTGACCTTGAAACAAACCACATGTAACTGAGTAGACAGATTCCCTATGAATAGTATTTCATTTCCAATCCTTTAAGTCAGACCCAAATATAGTTACTTAATCGTCACTATGCCATGATTAATTATATTCAAAATGGAGTATCTACATTGAAAATCAATGGTATTACAAGTCAAGAGAGCTGTGTAACATTGTCATTTGAAGATTTCTATTTGATCTAGTTATTATTAACCAATAGAAAACTTGCGGACGAGTCATTCCATAGTTATCCAATAACTAAAAATATGTAACACCTTAGCACACCCATTAGCAATGAGTAATGCACTGCCCGACAATTGGAGTGCATTATGTACTCTGGTCTCAATGGATGCATTAATATCTTTTCTCGATGTATCATGACCAAGAATCATAAAATGAATATATATTTCTATACTATGATAGTTTTCTCATGATTATAACCATTTGTAAATATTATCACATAATATTATTTAAGTATTTCTATTATTTACTTTAAATTAATTACTTAATTAATTATATCATAATATAAAAAATATATAATAGGAATAAAATATCTTTATTACGAATAAGATTGATTATGGTGTTAGATATATATAAAAAATTACATAATTTCCCTTCGAAAATACACCTTACACTATCAATGAAGAAGGGAAGTACAATACTTTCATAGAATGATGAGAGTTATAGAGCCACGGGAGAGGGTACAATATGGATTCAGAGGTTTAACCGAGTGATTTGCACTATGATAAGCATCCACTATATTCCATGCCTTTCAAAGGAGTTGATATCTTTGGGCCAGTTGGCATCCATGAGATGTAAGGTGACTATGGAGAAGGATAGTTTGAAGGTTTCATGTATTAAGGTTTTTTGGAGGGTGGTGTGTTCTAGAATTTGTATCTGCTAAAAGGAATCATCATAATTAGGGAGTCATGTGTTAGAATTGACAGTTCTTGTGCTTTGGATGTCACCATACTTTGGCATCACAGATTGGGTCATAATTCAGAGATGGTTTAGAGTTTCTTCATAAATGAAAAACGATCAAAGGAGAAAGCTTTGGCAAGTTATATTTCAAGAGTGTGTGTTGGGAAAGCAGAAGAAGGTATCTTTGTTGTTGACTTTATAGTTTAGATTGGGTATTTGATTATATGCATACATATGTTTAGGGACTAGTAGATACTCCTTCCATTTGAGGAGCAAGATATTTTATTTCTTTCAAATACGACTTTCCTTAGAAGGTTCGAGTGCATGTGATGATGGCCAAATTGGAAAGTTTCGAGAAGCTTACAGCTTAGGTGACACTAGTTGAGAACCAAACAGGTTATAAGTTGAAAGTGCTTAGATCAGAAAATGGCGGTGAGTTTATCTCTCGGGAGTTCCATGATTTCTGTAATTAGCATGGTATCTAGAGACATTTCACTACACCAGGCAATCCGCAATCCAATGGGATTGTTGAGAGGATGAATAGGCTCTACTTGAAGAACACATTGATTGTAGGCTTATCTAGGCGCTTTTGGCCAAGACTTTATAGATTGCAGCACATATCATAAATCAAATTCCATGCTTAGCTAATGATGGGAAGATTAAAGAAGAAAAATAAAGAGGTACAATAATAAATATGATTATTTTGAAACAAAATTTGTCTTTTGTATGTGCACCATATGAATGATGATAAGATAGAAGTTGGAGTATACAAGTGCATACTTATGTGATATGTAGATGGAGTCAAAGGGTATCAAATTTGGGACCTTACTGATGGGAATTTTGCATTCCATGCATGTTACATATGATGAGTTCACAATTTCTAGCCGAAGAAATACATTTCTACCACATCAGTGATTCTGATAGGTCCAAGCAGAAGGAAGAGATTCCTATTATTCAACCTAATAAAAGAGTTGTAGTGGTTGTTGATAGAGTTGAAGATGCAGTTGATGAGACATCATAGATTAGTCCACCAGTTCCTTTTAGTAGTGTTAGTGACGTACATGAAGCTAGTGGAAGTTCATTACCAAGTATAGCTAAAAAGAGTTTAGGCGATGTTATAATGTAGCATCGTCCACTTGAAACCCATATATGAAAGCTGATGATACTGCAATCATCACCAGAATTATATTTCGACGATTGAAGTGAGTTCAGTATAATATGAAAACATAGATAAGTAAACAAAGCAACCAAACATTTTCCAACACAAAAAAGATTTTACTTAAGTATTCTTTATATGAACTGCTGTCAATATTTTCCAAATAACATGCCCATGTAGGGTTCAAATGTAAACAGAAAATAACATAATAAAGAGTAAGGTCCACATATGAAGTTGTTGCCGGCACTCCATCATATAGTGGAAACAAAATCTTTATCAGCTAAAGAGCAATCTGCTTTGTCTTCAGTCCACGTTTTGTGACCATTATTCCAAACCTGGCTAACCCCATAAACTAAGCCTATTCAAATGAGCCCCATGAGTTTATGGAAGAAAAAATAATAAAAACATAAGTCAGATATAAATCTTGGTGTGAATAATATTGTCCCAAAAAACAAACATATAGTGAGGCCAACCTTACACATATTAGTTTTCCTCCTCACTATTTAGACAGTAAAAGTATAACACTTTGTAATGATGATGTAGTTATTTCTTATTTACGTCTTCATTTAAACGCTTCGGTAAGCCAGTTTCTTTCACTTCTGCGCACCCTACATAGACCCAACCCTCTTCTTAGTTTAGACGGCTTATCTGAATATAGAATATTATGCTCCCTGTATAGACCCCGCCTGGTTTCCCTTATTAGTTTTCATTAACCTAGTATTGCTTAATAATTTACTCATGCAATAACCCTCCATAGGCCACATTTATTCTTTAAAGCACTCTTTAACTTGTTCAACACGACGCGCAGCACGATACTCACTTTACCTCCTTTTAGGGTTTATCTTATTCCTATTACAGCTTAGAATTACCACATCGCACTTTACTTCTAAATTTATTTGTCATTCCTACTTGGTATCACCCTATCATAGTATTCTTCTAAATTTATTCATCTATTCGAACTGCATGGACCCTACCTCGACAATACTTTATGATTTAATTAGTTAAGCCTTGGACAACAAAGAAGCAGTCACCCACAGTCCTTCTATACCTATTTATTAAGTTTCTTTACTGCATGGCGTCAACCCATTGTAGTAATTTAGTTACTTATTTTCCAAATTGTTTGGAACCACCCCACCACAGTAGACCATAAAGAAACCCACATGCAACCTTACACCACAAAGAAGCACAAATGCATCCTCTAAATATTTGTTTAATTTGCAGCTACATGGCCTTCCCCACCGAAGTTCTTGGAAGTTTAATGCTTATACTCACCTTTCCTAAGGTGTGCATTCGAATGAGCGTCCCCACTCAACGTCAATAGCCATTCCAAATCTATCTTTTCATTTTAACACCGAATCTCTTTCTTGTTCTAATCCGGCCTCTCCTCGAGTCCAATTAACTTATATTTTCTAAGCATTATACATTTTTTGCCTTTAGCACAATCTCCTTGACTTATGCAGTATGCTCTACACTTTACTTATTAAGTGTTCCTCTCTAAATATTAGTGCATTATGATTTCTTCATATTTAGTGTAGTACTGTCACTTATAAATTAAAGCCATCGCACCAATGCCTTTACCTAACAACTCAGACATTCTTGAAAACGCCTTTACACATGTCATTATCCCATTGGATCTTATTTAACTTTGTGTTATTTGCAAAGTTCTTTCCAACAAATAATTTGAATCATGTCTCCCTTTTTCGTAACCCTTGCTAATACATTTTTCCATGGATTTTATTCTCATATGTCCCCCGCAGTACCCAAAAATCCGTAGTACTTAGTTGTTTAACCCATTTATTTTCTTATAGAAAATTCAAATAAAATTCTATAAAATTTCCTAAAACTCTGTTCTACCATAGTTTACGTATATTTTTCCTTTTTAATAATATTTCACTTACTATTTTCAAGTTAAACAACTTCGAAAGTTCGCACAAAAATATACGACCTTAGGAAATTCGTCAAACTAAAAACCCACTTCAGAAATCAAGATTTAAATACTATATAAAATTTCCATTAAGTTTCAAAGTAACTAAAGTAGGGAAAAAATTAGTAAACGTCCCATATTCACTCATTCTTTCCCAAAACATTCATTAAAATTTAAAGATCTTTGCATGAAAATTTCCATCATACATAAAAACATATAGATCTAAACCGATCCCCTACATATATAAGAAATCAGATTAGAAGGATTATGTGTTACTCACCTAGATCTTTAAAATGTAGTGCTTCCAGTCTTCTTTAGTGTCTTCTAGCTTGTATTTTTTTATATTCTTCCACTAAAAAAACAAGGGCAATTTCCAAAGGCTCACAGCCGTCGGCGGCCGTCACGAGCCGTCTGAAATGCCTTCGGACTTGGACCGTACATTTATTCCACTTTCAACGGCTTCGACGAAGGTATTGCGACAACCAGCAAAAGCTCTTCCGATGACACTTTTGACGGCTTTTCTGACCACATGGCGTGAAAATTTTCCATTAAGCCGTCACAGACCATCGCAAGCCTCCGCAAATTACGCTTGGAAAGCTGTCAGCTATCGCTTCCTGTCAAAAAAATAGCCAATAGCCCATCGAATAGGCCGTCCGAAATTCGAGAATTTTTTTTCTACAGCAGAACATAACTTCCTTACCCATATATAACACAACTTGTCAAAATAAATATGCAGGTCAGATATATAAGCTGAAATTAATATTAATATCAATAAGAAACTCAAACATCATCATATCAAACACAAACATATTCAATCAATACAAAACAAACCTTCCATCATCAGTCTCACCCATCCAACTCCAATATTTACTTCCAACATCAATGTACAATATATACATCCAACATCCAACATCAAATTCCATATATCAACACCACAAATCAACCACCAAGTGAACTACACAAGTCAATGTCAAACACCGCACGTCCATAAAATAACCTCACCATCACTTAATGTTTATATACACCAGTTTAAAAAACTATAAATCATACCTCAAAACTCATCGTCGGCTTCGGAACCACTGGACGAGGGGAATGTACCATGATGCTTCACGTACTAGGCCAAACCCTAGTCGAGCTGCTCCATTTGCACTGTTTGGAGGCGGTCCTACTCCTATGCAATCTGCTGTTGAAGCTTATTAATCTCCGAATTGTCCTGAGCCCTTCGGTAAGCCCTTTGGGATGTCTGAGCCTACAAAACAAGTCAAAATATGTTTAAGTTATTATGTAACTTTTATAAAAATTGAGCAAGTTTTACAACGTGGTTAATTTTTATAAATTACCGATTGGTTTCCATAGCCGTAGCGCCTATTTTTCTAGGTCGGGTCCAGAACAGAGTCAAAGATCGTGTCCTCCACGTTAGTGGTCAACTGCTCTTGTCCGGAATGCTCAAGCATCTGTGCATGTGCCTATATAAATTTTTCCCGTAACGTAAAATTAAATACAAATAAATATTACACGGCATTATTGTAATATTTTATAACTACTTAATTAAAATATTCATTATTAGTAGCTTTTAACTTAAAGTATACTTACATGTGCGGCGTACGCTCTATCATCCACATGCCAGGCATACGACACCGATCCCTCGTTGTATGTCTGCCTAACGGCATGTGTATGCTCAAACACATCCATATAAGAGACGAGACCCCTACACGCTCTTTCCTTCAATAATTGGTGTATATTATTGTTATTCATATAAATAATGGTATTTGATGAAAATTTCATATCATTTTGTGCTGAAAATGTTTGTTATGTTCACAACAAAATATAATCCAAACCACAACATTATTGCACAAAAAATAGTCTTATCTTCACACATGATTAGAGGATCTTTGACAAGTAGCAAAAGTAACTTACGAACTACTTATAAGTTTTTGTTCATAACTTTTCCAAAGAGATTTGGTCTAAGTTGTTAAGCGGATTCCTATATATATGCTTTGACAAATAAAATTATATCAGATTTCGAATCAAAGGTTAAACTCTGCTTCTGCTTTTTTCATCTACTTTTGCATCATTGGAGTGGATTATATATGTTGAATGTAATAAAAATTACATCAGTAGCATGATTAATAATTTCTAGAGCGTCCATAATATCAGGATTCTAAAAAAGAAAACCATGCCCAGTTCGAAAATGGCTACACATAGTCACCTAGTAACTCAAAGTCAGAATGTCCAGGAAGTAGATATATGGGCAGAATAGCAATTTCAGAACAAAACCATCACGCACTATAGAGAGCAGAACGATTTCAGAGAAACGTAAAAAATCCTTCGTTTGCAAAACCTATGACTCTTTCTTATGTCTCTGGTGCTTATTGGTTTGTAAATTTATATATGTATCTCATCAAGATATAAATACCCAATTTGCATTAGATAAACATTACGTAACAAAGTAAACAACGAAAATGAATGCATTTGCAAACACATACGATGAAATTTTTTCACGGATAACCACTTTCTTGACAATGATACATAAATGATACTAGAATGCGAGGATGGGGTGAAATATGCAGTCAACTATCTCGGTAAGAGGAATGCTTTTTCTGGTGGATAGGCGAAATTCACTAAGGCTCTTCATTTAGAAATTGGAGATGTGTTGGTGTTTGAGTTAACTAGATCATCCCGATTGAAGGTATATATAGTTATACTGTTATTTGTGTTACTTATGATGAACAATTGTGTGCAATTAATTTTTTTTTGTCCTTTCATGCATATGTATTTTTCAGGTTCACATAATAGAAGTAGTCTAAGAAATCTTGGTCATGGCACTGAAATTATACCTAATCAAAATCGTTTGGATGATTTTTTGTATTAACTAATCATAAATATGATAGGATGTTTTTTGATGGTTTATCCCTCTGTTGGCTATTAATAAAAATGATGTTATATCCAAAACAACATTTGATGGCTTCAACCAAAACAGTGTCTACTAGTCTGTAAATTATTTTTATATCGATTAACATATTAACTGAAAGATCTGAATCACTTAAATTAATGATCAAGCAATTATTATGGGTCTGATGTTTCAAAGAGATCTAAAGATAACAACATTGATGTTAAAATATAGGATTAGGCCAAAAACTCTATAAGGGACTTATAAAAAGTAAAGCGTATCATACAACAATTTTTACAATAACTTATTTACATTCTAAGAAATGCATACACCAAATCATCGTTTTTGTCATCTTGAGAATGCATACATGAAATTTTGAGCAGCGACTCTAATCAATCCAAGGTATCCCTAGTGCACATATGCACTAACTAATCAACACATATACACCAATTAACGCACATATACAGTAAACAAATTTTTTTTCTTAACATTTCAGTGATAAATAATTATAATAACAACCAAATTAGCATTCAATAGGGTATACTAAAAAATCAATGGGGTATCATACAATTATAATAACAAATTAACCCCAATTTAACAAAAGCAGAATTAATTAGGATTTAGGAATAAAACCTGATTGGAGATTGGTAAAGAGGCTAGGCTTGTTGAGATTGGCCAATGATGAAGCCGGAGAAGCTCGGGGAGGCACGACGGCTAGCTGATGACGGGGAAGAGTTGGTGGTGGTAGGGGTTTGGCTGGAATTGGGGAATTGAAGAAATGTTTCAGCTCTATGCCAGGAGGCATGTATACACGATAATTTTTGACGGCTAGCGACGGCCACCGACGTCTTTGTTGTTTCAGTTTTTGACGACTAGCGATAGCTAGTATATTTTATTTAAAAAAATGCCACGGAGTTCAATAGCCGTTGCTAGCTGTCAGAAACCACCGTCAACGATCGTCAGAACATTCCATCGCTATTTATTGTTGTTCCAGTAGTGATCTTATATGCCTCCTTATGCTTCCACCATTAAAGAGTTTCTCTAACTTTTTATTTTAATTTTGAGTAGAATAAAACGAATGAATTAAAATGAGCAATGTATATTGTCCCATAATATATTAGGCCTGGGCCCTCATACCTTCTTCTATTAATTTGTTCCTCTTTACCTTTCTTATTCAGCCCGTCTTATTCCTTTAATTAACTTGTTTAATTAATTATAAAATTTAGGGTTATTACAAGCTCCCCTCCTTAAAGGAAGTTGGCCTCGAAATTTTGTTAAGGTCAACTAGGGACTAGTCGTCACTTTTATGCTTACTCTAAGCATCCTCATGAATTCCCAATCCACGCAAACATAAAATGTACTAGTAATACCTGCTAATATGGAAAACAACCATAATTTCATATATATATATATATGGTCTACATCAATACAACTCAACATATATCATATGTGCTAATCCATGACAAATAGTTCTAGATAGGTCCTTCTAACGTTATACTCTGATTCCCATGTGCAGTCCTTCCGTGCGTTTTATTGAATGCATACTAGTTTTGAAAACTTGTTTCGAAGCCACTTCTCATCCTGATCCACAATCCGAACCGGTCTGCGTGCTTAAGTCATATCTAGTTTAATAACCAGGTCTTCTGCTGCACTTTGATCTACTACTGCTCCCAGGTCCCTAATGTTAGTCGTTGAGATGATGGTTTTAATGACAACAACCTTAGAATAGATTATAAAATATAAACACTAACATTATAGTTTAGAAATATATGTATATGAAGGATTTAACCCTGCAGGTACCAAGAATGAAGACCGTACAGTATAGAGATTCAAGGTATCAAGATTGAAGACTCATGAGTATCAAGATTATCAAGAGTTCAAGTAATTTTTCTTTTAACTAGAAATTTTGTTAAAACTCGTATAAAAGCACTGGCATCTTAAAATCCAATTTATTCGTGGAACGGAATCCACTTCGAGCCTGTTAAAGGGATAAAACCCTAATTGGATGGAACCTACGAAAAATCTAGTGGAACTTTGTTTTATCTCTGCTAATTTTTATTCAAAATGATTTTTACAAAATTATGTCTTGTTTTCAAAATGTTTTCAAAACCTTCCTTTTAAAAGCATCAAAAACATCTATCCCGATTTCAAAATACTTTTAGCCTCAAAATAATCTTTAATTTCAAAATCAAATATCCGTGGTTTTAACTATCTTTAATAATAATATTTAAATACTTATACTTAGATTTAAATATAAAATTATAGTAAAATTTTGTATATATTATTCTATATATTTACTTATGTATTTTAACTATAGACAAGTATATTTATAAAGTTTAAAATAGTTTTAATATAAGATAGAAGCTATTTTCAAAGAAAAATGTGTAACCAAAATTTCCTTTGGCATGTCGACATACACAAGGAACCCATGTCGACATAGTGTCAGTTGGTTTCAAAATTTAAATTTCAAAATAAGCGTCTATTCGTCATATCTCTACACGAATGGACATGGCTGTTGTTCTTCTATAAATAGGTGATGTTTTCAGCGAATTTGAATACAGATTTTTTGGTTTTTCACTCCTCTTCTTATTCCGCATTTCTATATACATATTCTTACCATTACTCTGCCGAAATCAACATTGAATCTAACTAGATTATCTCTGGTTTGATTCTCTATCACTATCTCAACAAGATCCTCAGTATTATTCAGAGTTATAGGCTTTTTGTAATCAACTTAGCGAGAAAAGGTGTGATTGTGGCCTTGGAAATCAATCAAGCGAGATAAGGTGTGATTATAGCCTTGGAAATCAATTGGGTGAACTTATTTCCCGGGAAATCAAGTTTCTCTACCCAGAGGATTGTAATTCTGGAGGTTGTACCTCGTTGCCTTGAAATCGAGTGTGTAATTGTAAAGATTGTTTTTGAAAGGAAATCCGTACTTGTGTGCAGTACTGGATGTAGGGTAACTTCGAACTAGTATAAAATCCGGTATGTTCTTTCCTTTACCGATTTTACTTTATATCTGCATCTGTGTTTGATTCTTTGATCGTATCTGTGTCTGAATATTGCATACATTTGTGTTTAAATTACAAAAACTCAAAAAGGTTTAACAATTCTCTAAAACACTATTCACCCCCTCTAGTGTTTATCCTAGCCTTATGATCCTTAATCCGCATTTCTCACACCTATTGGATTTTCGCAAACATGATACGTGAAATACATTATGAATCCCTGTAAAAACATTAGGCAAATCCAACTTATACGCCACCTTTCCAATCCTTCCTATGATCGGAAGCAGTCCTATATATTAAGATGCTAACATCTCATCTTTCCCTAAAATGCATCACATCTCTCATTGGAGTAATCTACACAAACACCCTATTTCCTACTACAAACTCCACTTCCTTTCTTGTTGTGTCGGCATAACTCTTTTGCCTCGACGGCACTGCTTTTATCTTTGCTCGGACTAGCTCTACCTTTTCAACAGCATCCTTCACTACCTCTGGTCCTAACACAACCCTATCTCCTACTTCTGACCAACATGCAAGTGACCATACAAAGGCTTAAACGGAGTAATCCCAATGCCCCTTTTATAGTTGTTATTATATGAGAACTCTACTAAATGAAGATAATCTTTCAAGATATAGCGAAGTCTAAAATACATGCTCTTGGCAAATCTACTAGGACCTTGTTGGCCCTCTTAATCTGCTTATCTGTCTGTGGATGGTATGCAGTACTCATGCAAAATTCTGTACCTTATACCTTATACAGACTTCTCTATAATTCACTAGTGAACAGCATACCAAGATCACTAATAATAGTGCTTGGCACCCCGTGCAGTCTCACTATCTTCCTTACCTATATTTTTGCTAACTTCGGTGCAGTTCTCTTAGCCTTCACCGGAATGAAATGGTAACACTTAGTAAGTCTATCAATTATGACTCCTATAACCTTATTCCCTATCTTTATCCTTGGAAAACCATCTTTGAAGTCCATAAATACTGAAATCTATTTCCATATTAGAACTTCTAAAGGTTGCAGAAGCCCACCATGTGATGCCCCATATCTATACTCACACTAGCCAAGGACACTCCGTCAACTAGCACAAAGAATATGGCTATTGAGGAGCGACCATATGTGTAATTGCTTTGGGCGAGTAACGATATGTCAGATAATCTTACATGCATTTTGTTTCAAGAGGAAATCTGACATATCAATTACAAACTCAAAGCTACTACACGGTGGCTATGCGATCTTCAAAAATAAATATAAAATAGGCATAACACTAATCAGTCATAGATATTCGTATCACTAAGGCGAAAATAGATATGAATATATCACATAAAATTATACAACAAAGTAGTGGTCATACAAGATCCACTACATCATAAAAGTATAGGTAAAAGTGCTAGACAAAAGAATATATACACATCAAGAAGTCTCTATATCGAATGTATAAAAGCAAAAACTACTAAGCTAAATAGTTAGCCAAAAGTTAGTCCCGGCTAAGAAGTCAAGTGGAAGCACATATAACACCTCGGTCTGACCCGAGTATTATTTGAGAAGAGAAATAATAAATGGATCAATCTAGCTATAAATATCATTCAAAATGAGATAGTGTTAGCGCCAAAATTTGTCACTAACACCCAAATCCAGATGAAAGAACCCACTAACAGTCACTGATAATAGATAAAGTGTGTGTAGAGAGTAATAATATGAAGAACAGTCAGAATAGAAATTAAGCAGTAAAGAACAATAGGTTTTTATAGTGGTTTGGCTAACTCCGGCCTACGTCCACTCCAGAAGTTTTCTTTTATTGATGTAACAATTGATTACAGTTACAAAGTGGTAGACTGGCCTTAGTCTTAGAAAGTAGAAAGTCAGAGGCAGAAGAGAAGATCCTCTTTCTGAACTCCTACATGCTGTATTTATAGACATGTCCAGCTAGTTGTCGGGCTCTCTGAATAACCCGAGCCCATCAAGGCTGAACGGCCGATGCCGAATCACAACGCCGAGTCACAACGGCCACTCCCCAATGTCGAGCCACATTCGTCTTATGCCGAATGACTTTCCACCGAGCCATCTTCACCGAGCGACCCATGCCGAGCCGCCAATGCCGAGCGAGGTGCGAGGTGTCGAGGTATCGAGGTGCGAGGTATCGAGGTGCGAGGTATCGAGGTGCGAGGTAGCGAGGTATCGAGGTGCGAGGTACCGAGGTGCGAGGTATCGAGGTAGGAGGTATCCAGGTATCGAGGTATCGAGGTGCGAGGTATCGTGGTATCGAGGTGCGAGGTATCGAGGTGCGAGGTATCGAGGTATCGACGTGCGAGGTATCAAGGTATCGAGGTGCGAGGTATCAAGGTATTGAGGTGCGACTCCTTTATGCCGAGAGGCAACCAATGCTGAACCATTTCTAATGCCGAACGATTCTGTTATGCCGAGTGGGGAGTGTAGACCGAACGAAGTACTTGTGCCGTGCATTCCCTCCATTTCTTGACCAAATGACATATCCAAGTAAACTTCATTCTTCGAAACCAAATCCATCATACTCCAACCTCGATAGTGATGAAGTTAGTTAGGTTGAATCCGCCTACTTATGGCTTTGACAAAAGGCGGGTTAACACTTGTCCCCCAAAACATGCCTTGCTATTGGAAGGTGTGTTTTGAATGGTCTCAAATTCAATATCCAAAGTCCATGTTTCATTCACATTCAATAACCGAATCCAGGACCTCTCCGGGTCAATATCCAAATCCTTCACCATTCATAGGTGATGCTCATATCCATAACCTCTCCGTATTCTTGCCAAATGCAATACACATCTAACGACCGTGGTCCAGTGTCCCTGGATGTTAAGTAATGCCATGGATTAAGTCCTAAGCCGAATCATGGTCACTCCGGACCCTTGTCGAGTATAGTATGTACCCGACGACCTGAAATAATAAATAATAACACAGGGCCTAAGTCCTAGGCCGAATCCTGGTCTCTCCGGACCCTTGCCGAGCATAGTCCATACTCGACGACCTAAAATAGTAACCGATAATATAAGGCCTAAGTCCTAGGCCAAATCCTGGTCTCTCCGGACCCTTGTCGAGCATAGTCCATACTCGACGACCTGAATAAGTCGATTTGTCATGCTTGGACAAAGCGACTTACCCCTTGCCAGGTATAATCCATACCTAACGACCGTTTACCAAAAACCAGATAAAAATCCAATCGAAAGCCAATCCAAAATCAAGATCAAATCAGAAAACAAAAAATCCATATCGAAAATCCAAACCAATATCCAAACCAGAAAACAATCATCCAAATAAAAGTCCAAACCGAGAAACAAACAAAACCAGAAGTTCAAACCAAATCAAAAAAAAGCAAGTGTCGAAGCCAAAAAAGAGAAAGCAGATTTCACAAACTAGAGCTTCGCGGTTTATCATCATCTCAGAGCATGCCTAGTGGCTATCTCCGTCCCCGTACATGAGTAAGTGACTTGGTCGTTTGCCCGTAGTTTTCTACTTATTTCATAATATCCTAGTCAATTTATGACCAATCGACCATCATTCCTGTGCCTCACACCATCACTATGTGAGGTAGACGGTGGTTGCTCGTGCCCCACCACTGCATTCCAAGCATCGACGTCTTGTCGCAACTGTCCATTCCTTACATGCTCCTCAATTATGTCCTTTAAGTGCCTGCAGCTGTTGGTATCATGGCCATCCAATTCGTGAAAGAGGCAGTGTTTTCCTGATGCCCTCTCACATTTGGAGGGTTCTCTCCTAGTCGGCCTTCGATAGGGAAGGCGATTTCGAGTCTCCAAATAAATCCATTCCAGCGTCTCGTTCAATCCTGTGTAGGTGGAGAATTTTTGCTCTCTCCACCGCTTCCTAGCCTTTCCTATTCGTCATCCAGCTTCCTTTTTCCTTTATCTTTATCTTTTTCCAAGCCTCCACCGGATGACCTCCATCCTCAGCCGCGTTCACCTCCTTTAACTTCATATCTGAGCATGCATCTTCCTGCCGAAGGAATCTCTCAGCTTCGTGAAAGAATTCCCCGAGATCCATTGGAGGGTCCCGTATTAGTGACACTTTGAAATCTGAATTTTCTCTAACTCTTGACACTGCCGCCATTAAAACCATTGATGTTTCCGGCCGATCCACCGAAGCAACCTCTGCATTGAACCGAGTTAAGAAAGCTCTCAGTGATTCGTCTGTCTTCTTTTTTACTGATGTCAGCGTCATTACATTCTTTGTTCTTTTGATATGTACCCGAAACTACTTCAAAAACCTGTCCACCAACTCTGTCCATGACCCGATAGAACCTTCTTCCAGCCGCCTGAACCGCATAGCAGCTATGTCCGTCAAGAATAAAGGGAAACATCGAGCCATAACTTCTTTCGATGCCCCCAGCACCTCCATGTGTCTTGTATATCTCATCAAGTGATTTGTTGGATCAGTTTTGCCATTGTACATTTCCACGTTAGGTAGCTTGAGATCTGGCGGATTCTGAGCTATCATGATTTCATGAGTGAACGGACTCTTGTTTACTCCTTATTGGTCAAACCTCCGTGCATTATTCGCCTGATGATCTATGCTAATCCAGCGTTGTCCATCAAGGGTTGGCCCCTGAGTTCTCAAGGGAATTTTGGTACATACTCTTCATCCCGCGCTCCTACATTCCTGTCAGCATCTTGTTGTGTAGTGCTAACTGGAATCCCTCTATGAATTGGTCCAGCATTTCCTGGTGGTGTGCCCCTGAGCCCAGGTCCTTCCAGATTGATAGTTGTCTGCCGATTGAGGGCTGCCCCTTGTTGAGTCACTCCATCAACCTGCTGATTGAGTTCCTCTGGTCCAATCCCAAGACCTTGAGAACCTGCAGTTCCTGATTGTTCAAATTGCCTAAGAAGAGCCTGCATCATTTCCTCTTGTTGTTTCATCATCGCTTCCATCTCCTCTCTGGTGGTGTAGACGGATGTTTGACCTGCTCCATTTCCAAAGGAAGCCTCCTGACTTCCCTCTTGATTGCTTCTTCCTGTCAGTTGCTTCCTTGTTGATAGCCTAGCTATTGCTCCTTAGAATCCAAGTTCCTAACTCCAAAATTCTCGAGTGCTTGCGTTCTTAGTGAAAGCACCAAAATGTTAGCGCCAAAATTGGTCACTAACACCGAAATCCAGATGAAAGCACCCACTAACAGTCACCGATAATATATAAAGTGTGTGTAGAGAGTAATAATATGAAGAACAGTCAGAATAGAAATTAAGCAGTAAAGAACAACAAGTTTTTATAGTGGTTCGGCTAACTCCGGCCTGTGTCCACACCAGAAATTTTCTTTTATTGATGTAACAATTGATTACAGTTACAAAGTGGTAGACTAGCCTTAGTCTTAGAAAGCAGAAAGTCAGAGAGCAGAAGAGAAAATCCCCTTTCTGAACTCTTACACGCTGTATTTATAGACATGTCCTGCTAGTTGTTGGGCTCTCTAAATAACCCGAGCCCATCAAGGCAGAATGGCCCATGCCGAATCACAACGCCGAGTCACAATAGCCTCTCCCTAATGTCGAGCCGCATTCGTCTTATGTCGAATGACTTTCCACCGAGCCATCTTCGCTGAGCGACCCATGCCCAGCCGCCAATGTCGATCGAGGTGCGAGGTGCGAGGTGTCGAGGTGCGAGGTGTCGAGGTGTCGAGGTGCGAGGTGTCGAGGTGAGAGGTATCGAGGTGCGAGGTATCGAGGTGCGAGGTATCGAGGTGCGAGGTGCGAGGTATCGAGGTGCGAGGTATCGAGGTATCGAGGTGCGAGGTATCGAGGTATCGAGGTGCGACTCCTTTATGCCGAGCGGCAACCAATGTCGAACCATTTCTAATGCCGAACGATTCTTTTATGCCGAGCGGGGAGTGTAAACCGAACGAAGTACTTGTGCCGTGCACTCCCTCCATTTCTTGACCAAATGACATATCCAAGTAAACTTCATCCTTCGAAACCAAATCCATCATACTTCAACCTCAATAGTCATGAAGTCAGTTTGGTTGAATCCGCCTACTTATGGCTTTGACAAAAGGCGGGTTAACAGATAGGACAAGAGATAAAACAAAAATATATGATAATAATAATGTCATGCTTTGACAGGTATATATTTGATAACAATGAAAATCATATAATATATCGAATCTACTCAAACACCAAAAAGATTGTCATGTTCTTTAGCTTATTCACCAAAACCTCAAATATTGACAAAACATATAAATGCCAATCGCAAAAATTAGTGAAACACAAATTCTAGAAATCAATAATTAGAAATCCAGAAAACACAAAACGAGGGAGGCTTATCACAAAAGGAAGCATGAAAACTTACCAAAACGTGTATCACAAACGGAACGCTGTTCCATGGTCGCTAACCATCAAATTTTAGCCGAGGCTCCACAAACGGCCCGAAGATCATAGGTCGCTACCCCACGAATTTTGAGCCGAAGATCCACAAATGGGGTTTAGTCCGCTATGCAGGCAAAGAGACATCGCATACTGCTAGCTAAATCGCAAATTAATTATCATTGATCGATAAGTGTAAATTACATTAAGCAAGTAAATAAATGAGTTTATCTTCATGTCCCATAACCACTGGCTTAGCTTAAATATTTATGAATGAATTATAGATTTCCACTAAAGATTGTCATGAGATTTCTATCGAACAAGTCCAAGAATTTACCAATGAAGTTAACACAGGCATTTCGTACCACTTGTTTTGCTAAATCGTTTAATTAGATCCCTCATACAAATGAGCTAAAGGTTTGTGCATACTAATAGATTGGAAAACAGTTTTAAAAACGAGCTTTGTATTATAAGTATAGTTGAAATTGTTTTTGTGAAAGAGTTTGGGTATTTACTACTAGTATAGAAACCATTGTATTTTAAAAGTGAAAATCACAGAAAAAGTTGTAAAAACAATCAATCACCAAAAATTCACATTCAACAACGTGAATTAAAACCATAAAAATCGATATCAAATGGATTTTCGCAAAAATCCATAAAAGAACTCATCAAAGTCGATAATAAATGACAACAACTAGCCGGAACAACAAAAACGATAAAAAATGAAAATCAACTTAAAAACAGCCAAAACAGGCGAAATTGAACAGTTCCATAAGTCTGGTAGGTTTAGCCAAACGTCAGGCCCTAGATTTTGGAAATATATATGTTTTTCTCCTCTCTCTTTCTAATTCCAGAACCCATCCAAACGTCTGACCGGTTGAACCATACGTTTGGTTATTTTGTCTGCCATTTTGTTTTCTGCATTCGTTATATAATTTTTTCAGGGACCCCTACCAGACGTTTGGATTTTTCAATTAGACGTCTGGATTTTTCTACTAGGCAAAAATTAGCCTAGCCCAAAGAAGGCAAAAATCCAAACGGGAAGCCATCGAACGAGAGATGGATGCTTGGGATTTATGCCAAGCGGCAACCCAGCCGTATAGGCTCTTCGATACACCACAAAAAGCATGTCTGAACACCCAAGATAGGAACTTTAAAGATTTTGACTTCAAAATACCAAAATTGGAAAATTTATCAAACCAATTCAATTCAAAAGCAAATGGACATTAAACAGATGTTAATAATTCATACCTACTAACTATGAAGCTATGGACATAGATGTGAGTTCAAGAACTCACCTTTAAACCCAAAACAACAAGTCAGAAGCTTTAAAACAAAGGAAAGATCAGCCACTCTTCAGCTTCAACTTAAGAAGCTCCAATCTAAGTTTATAAGCAAATATTTCCTAAGTTAGAGTTTAGGAATTTCTGAAAATTAAAGAGAGATTGAGATGGAGATGATGAAGAGGATGCCTACCTAAGCTTCTCTTTGATTTTGGAGCTTGAATTTGAATATCCTTATAAACTAGGGCTTAGGAATTTTAATTTCCTATCTCTTCCCCAATTTTTATTTTGGCTTGAGAGTGTTAGGAAATGAAAATGAATGAACATGAGTGGAGTTAGGGTATTTGATAGAGGAGTTGGGTTCCTTATTTGCTTAGTGGGCTGAAACCCAAATTCAAAGCCCAATAGAAATTATCAAAATTCTACTCAACTCCAAACATATCGATGTTTATACTCAAAAAGGTCGCAAATGCCATTTTGACTCAATGGAAGTAGTCTCGAGCCCTAATTCGACTGTTTACAGGAAGTAGCATTTCAGACTTTAATCCGACTAACTATGCTATATTTAAATAATTCATTTAATTATACAATCGTAAAATATGCACGTTGTTATAGACTTCCCTCCTTAAAGAAATTGCGTCCACGCAATACTTTAGAAGAAAATAAAGAGTAACAACCATAAAAGCATATCAACGCAAAAGAAAATTTTGAAGTGAGAAGTTCACCTTAAAGAGCATGAGAGAGTAAGTCTGGATGTGTTCGCTCGATGAATTCTCTGGATTCCCAAGAACAATCCTTAGGATTTGAGGACCGTTGAACTTTCGTAAGAGGAACATCTGTATTTTGAAGGCGTTTAACCTCCGTAGCAATGATACGAACATGATGTTGCTCAAAAGTTAAATTAGGTGAAACTTCAATTTCTTCAATAACACGGGCTCAAGAATAGAATCGAAATCTCTAAGGCATTTCCGTATATGAGAGACGTGGGATACGTTATGAGTAGCTGAAAATTGAGCCGGTAATAAAAGGTGATAAGCCACGGAACTATTACATTCGATGATGGAAAATGGGCCAATATATCGAGGTGCTAATTTTCCTGATCGACTGAAATACACAACACCCTTCATAGGTGAAACACAAATAAACACCAAATCTCCCACAGAAATTCCAAATTCCTTCTTCGGTTATCGGCATAAGATGTTTGCCTTCTTTGAGCTTCTTTCATCCTATAACGAATAAGGCCAATCTTTTCTGCGGAGTCACGAACAAAATCTAGACCTAAAACTAGCTTCTCACCCGCCTCAAGCCAATAAGAAGGAGATCAGCATGGCCTTCCATAGAGTGCCTCGAAAGGTGCCATACCAATACTATATTGGAAGCTATTATTATAAGAAAACTCAACAAGGGAAATATGATCTTCCCAACTTCCACCAAAATCAAGAACACATGCACGAGGAAGATCTTCAAGAGTTTGATTTACGCGCTATGTTTGTCCACCGGACCAAGGATGATAAGCAATGCTAAAATTAAGCTTCATTCCCAAAGCTTTTTGAAGACTCTTCCAAAATCCACTAGTAAATAATGGATCATGATTGCTAACAATAGAAGTAGGAACTCCATCCAATTTAATAATTTCTTTAACATAGAGTCTAGCCAAAAGCGATATGGTCCGGTTGGACCGGACGGGAATAAAATGGGCGTATTTTGTTAGTCTATCTACAATCACCCATAAACTGTCATGACCCGAACGAGAATAGGGAAGACCATCAATAAAGTCCATGGAGACCCGATCCCATTTTCAAACGGGAATGTCTAAAGGTTGCAATAACCCACTGGGCCTTTGATGCTCAGCCTTAACAAGTTGGAAAGTCATGCAACACTTAATAAAGTTAACAATGTCGGATTTCATTCCATCCTAATAATAAGTTGCTTCATTTCCGCATACATTTTACTACTACCGAGATGAATGGTAAATTTAGAACGATGAGAATCTTCTAAAATATCTTTACGAAGATCACTGATATTTGGTGCAATAAGTATACAAAATTTTCAAATACCTCCACGAGCATCAACATCAAAGTCTTTCAAACCATCAATATTACTATCCCTACAACTTTGGCTAAGATGAGCCAATTGGGGATTATGTTTTTGAGCTTCGAGAATGCGGTCTAAAAGAGAAGGATGAGCCTCAAAGCATCATAAAACAAGTGATGAACATGAATCAGATTCACGATCTCGAATCTCACAAGTAGACAAAGTCTCGAGATCATTCCATTAGGATATCATCATTGAAACAACTACTTGTTGCTTTTGGCTAAGGGCATCGGCAATACGACTTCCTTTTTCGGGAGTATAAAGAATATCAAGATCATAAGATGGAAGGAACTCGAGCCAATGTTGTTGATGCAAATCAAGTTCCTTTTGAGAAAATAAATACATCAAAGATTTATGATTGGTGTGGAGAACAAATTTCTCTCCCAATAGATAATGATGCCAAATTCTAAGGGTGAAAACAATAGCCGCGAGTTCTAAATCATGAGCGGCATATTTAGTCTCGGCAGGCTTTAATTGCCTAGAAGCATAAGCGATAGCACGTTCCCTTTGCATGAGAATGACACCCAAACTAACATGACTGGCATCGGTATAAACAATCAAGTCTTGGTTCCCTTTGGAAATCACAAGAATAGAAGCATCGGAAAGGAGTTCTTCTAATATCCGAAAAGCAGCTTCACATTTGTCCGACCAAACGTACTTAACTCCTTTCTTTGTCAAACTAGTAAGAGGTATGGAAATTTTAGAAAGTCTTTTATGAACCAACGGTAATAGCCCAACAATCTAAGAAAGCTACAAAATTTCATCAACTCTCCGGTTACTTCCAACTTTGAATCGCTTCAGTCATTGAAGGATCCATAGAAATTTCGGATTCAAAAATAATATGTCCTAAAAAATTCACATGGGATTGCCAAAAGTGGAACTTAGAAATTTTTTCTTTCAATCGATTGCTACTAAGTGTTTCCAATATAATCCGAAGATGTTTTTCATGCTCTTCCTCGGTTTTAGAATAAACAAGAATATAATCTAAAAAGATGAGGACAAATCGATCGAGGAAGTCTTTGAAAACTCGATTCATAAGGTTAACGAAATAAGCTGGAGCATTAGTTAAACCAAATGGCATAACAAGCCATTCATAAGATCTATAACGAGTACGGAACGACATCAAAGGAAAGTTATCATGTGCAATACGAAGCTGATGAAAATCGGTTGCTAAGTCTACTTGTGAAAAGACACTAGCACCGCAAAGTTGATCGAATAGATCATCAATCCGAGGCAAGGGATATTTATTCTTAATGGTAAGATCATTAAGCTTGCGGTAGTCAACACAAAGCCTATGTGTACCATCGGATTTCTTCACAAAGATAGCTACAGCTCCCCAAGGAGAGGAACTAGAACGAATAAATTGCTTCGCTTCTAATTCGGATAATTGTTTACGCATCTCCTTATTTTCCTTATTAGACATACGGTAAGGAGGACGAGCGATAGGTAGAGCTCCATGGATTAGATTAATTCTGAACTCAATTACTCGCTTAGGGGGTAATCCTAAAACAAGCTCAAATATATCAGGAACATCATGAACAATGTGAATGAGGGAAATGACATCTTCCTCATTGTCATTATCATCATCATGTGGATTTAGAGAATATAATGATGCCACCGAATTGGAATCTAAATCTTTAAGAACAATAGAAATCTGCTTAATAAATTGAGTATGTCGAAGATATATAGTCCTATCGGGACATAGGATGTGTGCTTCAAATGGTTAAGCCAATTCATTCCTAAAATCATTCCGAAGCCTAGATAACGCATAACATGCAAATCAGATCGAAAAGCATAATCACATAAAATAACCTTGACATCTTTACAGATAAACTAAGTGTTGCAGATCCACCAACTGGATTCGCAATTTTCAATGAAGTCAACAAGCACATAACATTTAAAGAAAAGGTATCAACAAGTTCTTTTGATGTAAAAGAGTGAGACGCACCCCTATCAGAAAAAAAACTCGAATAAGGTGATCATGGAACATAATAGTACCATCAAGGAAAGAATAAGAAATACCTTGACTAAGAGAAGTGTTACTAGGGGCTTGCACGACATTCAACTTTCCCTTATTCTTGCTTTGAAGTTTGGGACATGAAGATATATAATGACCCGAACTTTTTCAATAGCAACAAGTAGGGGCTTCGGACACTTATTTGTATAATGGTCCTTAGAACCACAATTGTAGCATTGTCCATGACTAGAGGTAGGAGTCTTTGCTACCGAAGTTGCTTGCTTATATTTCTTGTTGGGATTAGGGCCTTTGAACTTAATAGGACTCTTCTTGTTGATGTTAAAGTTTTATTTGGCACCCACAACTTCATCATCACTTTCTATATCGGCCTCTTCAAGTCAAAGAGCGATATGAAGAGGCCGATCGAAAGAAACTTCCAATTTCAGAAGTAAAGCCTTTTTGAGGTTCTTATTCAACCCATAGACAAACCTTTGATTTTTCATCAATGGGTTATTAATATACTCAACCCCATATTTAGGGAGAGATACAAAAGATGCGACGTAATCCATCATAGAAGATTCACCTTGAACAAGGTCAATAAAGTGTCGGGCTAAGTTACTTTTTCAGCTTTCGGCACTAATTTCAACTCGAACCTTTCTCGTAATTTCTCCTAAGTAAGTTCTGCTTCTACGATTTCTAAAACCAAAAGATCATACGAATCTAATGCTCTTTCTTGGAGCATGTTAGAAGCCACTTGGATAGGATGTAAATCAAAAAGATTCATGCTAGAAAAAGATGTGATCGCATGTTCTAAGCCAAGCTTGGATTACTATTAGGCTTTCGGAAACCATGAATGGCCTTCCACCCAAATTGGTATAAACACTACACAAGCGTGCAAACTCGGATTTAGGGTGAGTAGGCTCATGAATAGGTCCAGTAGCTTGAGCATTCTTTACAAGGTCTAAAAGCTGTTGGGCACACAAGAATACTCCATCCTGAGGAGTAGCACTATATTGATCGGCACAGGGACGGCCATGTCTAACCATTTCTCTTCTTTAAGAAAGAAAGAAAGAAGAGGAAAAATTTATTCTCAAAATGAATATCAAACAAACATGATTGATAAAACAAGGCATCATAAAAGGAAATATGATAGAACGGGTCCAATGACTCGAATTAAATCCTTACTATAGTATTCTATATTGTTCCCAAGTTTGGCTCCGTTACCAAGCAATGACGCTCCATCTCTATACTAACAGTAGCCAAGGATACTACGAGGTAATTCCGTTGACTATCATGAAGAATAAGGCTGTTGAGAAGAGACCATATATGTAATTGCTTTGGGTGAGTACCGATATGTCAGATAGTATTACATGCATTTTGTTTCAAGAGGAAATATGACACATCAATTACAAACTCAAAGCTACTACACAGTAGATATGCGATCTTCGAAAACAATTATAAAATAAGCATAGCACAAATCAGTCACAGATATTAGTATCACTAAGGCGGAAACATATATGAATATATCACTTAGAACTATACATCAAAGTAGTGTTCATACAAGATCCACTACATCATAAAATAATAGGTACAAGTGCTAGAAAAAATAATATGTATACATCAAGGAGTCTCTGCCTCGAATGTATAAAAGCAAAAACTACTAAGCTAAGTAGTTAGCCAAAAGTCAAAAGCTAGTCCCAACTAAGAAGTCAAGTGGAAGCATCTGTCACACCTCAGTGTGACCCAAGTATTATTTAAGAAGAGAAATAATAAGCGGATCAGTCTAGCTATAAATATCATTCAAGATGAGATGGGATAAGAGATATAACAAAAATATATGATAATAGTAATGTCATGCTTTGACAAGTACACATTTGATAACAATGAAAATCATATAATATCTCCAATCCACTCAATGCTAAAAAATTGTCATATTCTTTAGCTTATTCACCAAAAACTAAAATATTGACAAAACATATCAATGCAATCACAAAAATTAGTGAAACACAAATTCTAGAAATCAATAATTAGAAATCCAAAAAACACAAAAGGAGGGAGACCTATCACAAACGGGAGCATAAAAACTCACCAACACGTGTATCACAAAGAGAACGTTATTCCATGGTCGCTAACCATCGAATTTGAGTTAGGGCTCCATAAACGACCCGAAGAACATAGGTCGCTACCCCACCAATTTTAAGTCGAAGCTCCACAAATGGAGTTTAATCCCCTACGCAAACAAAGAGGTATCACACATTGCTGGTCCAAATCACAAATTAATCATCATTAATCGATTAGTGTAAATTACACTAAGCAAGTAAATAAATGAGTTTAGCTTCAAGTCCCATAACTACTTGCTTAACTTAAATATTTACGAACAAATTATAGATTTTCACTCGAAGATTGTCATGAGATTTCAATCGAACAAGTCCAAGAATTAACCGACGAAGTAAACACAAGTGTTTCATCCCACTTGTTTTGCTAAGTCATTTAATTAGATTCCTCATACAAATGAGGTAAAAACGATCTTTGTATTAAAAGTAACGTTGAGATCATTTTTGTGAAAGAGTTTGAGTATTTACTACTAGTATAGAAACCTTTGTATTTTATAAGTGACAAATCACAGAAATGATTGTAAAAAAAATATATCACCAAAATTCACATTCGACAACGTGAATTAAAACCATAAAAATCACTATCAAATCCATCGAATGGATATTCCTAAAAATCCATAAAAGAAGTCATCAAAGTCGATAATAAATGACAACTATCTAGAACAACAAAAATCGATAAAAATTGGAAATCCACTTCGAAACAGCCAAAATAGGCAAAATTGAACAGTTCTCGACGTTTGGTAGGTTTAGCCAGACATCTGGCCCTAGGTTCTGGAAATATATATGTTTTTTCTCCTTTCTCTTTTTAATTCCAGAACCCATCCAAATGTCTGACCTATTGAACCAGACGTCTGGTTCTTTTGTCTGCCATTTTATTTTCTGCATTCGTCATATAATTTTTCCAAGGACCCCTACAAGATGTTTGGATTTTTCGACCAGCCATCTGGATTTTTCTGCTATGCAAAAATCAGCCTAGCATAAAGAGGGAAAAAATCCAAACCGGAAACAATCGAATGAGCGATGGATGCTAGGGATTTATGCCAAGCGACAATGCAGCCCTATAGGCTCTTCAATACACCACCAAAAACATCTCCAAACACCCAAGTTAGGATCTTTAAAGATTTTGAGTTCAAAATACAAAAATTGGAAAATTTATCAGACCAATTCGATTCAAAAGAAAATGGACATTAAATAGATGTTAGGAACTCATACCTATCAACTATGAAGCTATAGACGTAGATGTGAGTTCAAGAACTCACCTTTACGCCTAAACAGTAGGTGAGAAGCTTTAAAACAAAGGAAAGATCAATAATTCTTCAACTTCAACTCAAGAAGCTCCAATCTAAGTTCATAAACAAATATTTCCTAAGTTAGAGTATAGGAATTTCTAAAAATTAAAGAGAGATTGAGATGGAGAAGATGAAGACGGTGCTTACTAAGCTTCAATTTTATTTGGAGCTTGAATTTGAATTTCCTAGTAAACTAGCTTAGGAATTTTAATTTCCTATCTATTTCCCTATTTTTCTTTTAGCTAGAGAGTGTTAGGAAATAAAAATGAATGAAGATGAGTGGAGTTAGGATATTTCATAGAGGAATTGGGTTCCTTGTTTGGTTAGTGGGCTGAAACCCAAACTGAAAGCCCAATAGAAAAATAGCAAAACTCTACTCAACTCCAAACATATCGATGTTTATGTTCAAAAAGGTCGCAAATGCCGTTTTGGACTCAACGGAAGTAGTCTTTAGTCCTAATTCGACTATTTACAGAAAGTAGCATTTGGGACATTAATCTGACTAACGATGCTATATTTAATAACATCATTTAAATATACAATCATAAACATCTGAGTTGTTGCACACTCCTTCTGATGTTCTGCCTTCAGTAGTTGGTATGTAAGGCATCTTCTTACATACTCTCCCACATCTTTCTTCATTCCTTTCTAGAAGAAACTACACTTTATATCTCGTTACGTCTTCATAGCTCTAGGATTTGTGGCAAACATTGAACAATGACATTCATCCAATACTTCCTTTCGAAGTTTTCAAGTACCCGAAACACGCAACCTACCATTTTTCAGCAATACTCCTATTATCCACATGAACCCCTTCATTTCTAATGCCTTGACTCTTGAGTCCAAACTCCTTGCCATGTCTGCGTAGAGTTAACGTTCTTCTACAGTTTAGTTATCCTTTCTAAAAGTGCAAGTCTAACTTCTGAGCATGCCGATATCCTATTTGCATTGCTTAATCATACACTAGACCGATATTGCACATTACATGCAGACAACATTGCTAACGTATTCCATTCTTTTAAATTTTCCAAAACACATCTTCGGTTGTCTTCGGCTTAAGGCATCATCCAATTTGTTGCATTTTCCTAGGGTATATTCTATCCTAAAAATCATATGATGCTAGGAACTCTAACCATCTCTACTGCTTCATATTCATCTCCTTCTAAGAGAACAAATATCTTAAGGACTTGTGGTAGTATACAGCTCAAACCTTTCCTTCAAAAAATAATGTCTCCAAATCTTCGACATGATGATTACTACGGCCACCTTCAAATCATGTGTTATCTAACTTCTAGGGTTGTAATTGCCTCGTGACATGCCAGTATACACAGTCATACCATCATTCCCTTCAGGTATACTAACATCGGCATGTTTCTTAATCTATACTTCAGTTCCTGAAATGCCTTCTCACACTCCTACACCCAAACAAACTGCTCTCCCTTCTTAGCCAGCCTAGTCAACGGCATGGCCATATGGGAGAAATCCTTAATAAATCTTCTATAATAACAAGTCAATCCTAGAAAACATCGTAAGTCAGTCACAATCACAAGTCACTTCCACCCAATTATTGCCTCCACCTTTTCTAGATTTACCGCTAATCCTTCTTCCAAAATTACATGGCCTAGAAACTTCACTTCCCTTCATTAGAAATGACACTTAGTAAATCTTGCCTTCGGCTTGTTGTCTCATCATCTCCAACGCAAGCCTTATGTGAACTGTTTGCTTCTCTTCATCCTTAGAGTACTTTAAAATGTCATCTATGAACAACAACACATATAATCAGGGTATAAAGGTAACAATAATAATAGTAATCCCTCTCATAAGTGTAAGTCCATCATAAGCCAAATGAAAAAGATGAAAAGCAGAAAAATACATTTGAAATGAGAAAACTACGGGAATGGATCTCCAAGCAACCTGAATCAACTCAACTCTGCTGGCCTATAAGGGGGAAAAGGAGGAAATAGAGGAGTGTGTCAGACAATTAGTCCAGTGAGTAGAAATAATTACTAGCATTTCTAAGCAAGATAAAGATAATAGACTAAGCAATAGTTCTAGTTTGAAAGGAGATTACAAAAAGATAAAAATGGGATAAAATACTGTTTGTGATATCATTTGACTGTGTGCTTTGATTGTTTGATTGTTTTAACTTGTCTTAAACTACTGTGATTAGGCTGAAAACTCGAATCCTATCTTAACTGCTAACTTGATTAGGATGAATTCCTAATTCTACCCATTGATCGGCCTATTCTATCTCTATTGTTCCATTATGAACCAATCATGTTGGTCACAGCAAAAGACACCTTTTTAGCGCTTAGGACGTAGTAGCGAATTATTTACCCTAACCGATGTCGCATGCTCGGTCATCACCGGCACACACTAACTATTACACCCTATTTGACCCTTTATATACCCTAATCAGCATAAGCATGCCCAACCTCACCTAACTGTTATGAGACCATCAGTCCTAGACTTGAAAGGGAATACTAACCAGCTGCACCTAACTGTTGTGAGACCATCAGTCCTAGACCTGAAAAGGAATGCTGCAGGTATTGGTCCTAACAAACAATCTTCTAGTTTTACGCCCCTTGCACAAATCCCCAGATTTGAGCCTCTACTTGTTTGGCCACTTATTTACCCTAATCAGCATAAGCGTTTCCTAGCCTCATCTAATTGTTGTGAGACCATCAGTCCTAGACCTAAAAGGGAATATCGTCCAGCCTCATCTAACTGTTGTGAGACCATCAGTTTTAGATTTGAAAGGGAATGCAAATGGTACGGGCCCTACTTCTATATTTTCTTATTAACTTAATCTAAGTTTTAAAATAAGCCTCTTCTATTATTTCTGCTATATTTGCTAGTTAACTTAATCTAAGTTTTAAAATAAGCCTCTTCTGTTATTTTTGCTATATTTACTTATTAACTTAATCCAAGATCTAAGCTTTAAAACAAGCATCTTATGTTATTTCTTTATTTCACATTTATAATCTATGTTATAATTGTTCTTGCAACTGTTACTCTTCTATTTTCTCTTTTTATTTATAATCTCTTGTTATAATTATGCTTGCAAATATCTTAAATTTTCCCATTTCAGTCTATCTCTATTTTATTTTAGTTTTTCTTATTTTACATCCGATTTCTATAAATTTAGGATTTTTCTATTTTAATCAATATTAGCGAATTCTTCTTTTTTAATTTATCCACATAAAAAGGGACTAAATCTCTCTAAAAAGAAACTAACATTTACAGGCTAAATTCTAACTTAAACAAATATAAATAGCCGTAAATAACTATAAATAATTGTAAATAACTAACTAAAATAGCTGAATAAAATAGACTGAAAAGAACTTCTGAAATTTACATAAAATCTAACTTCAATAACTTATATAAAAAGTGTCTCAAAATTGTAAAAAAAACAACTATTGGGAATCCTACTATTTTAAATTGCTTAAAAATCTAATATAATTAAAAAACACTCACCTGTGGTCCTTAGCTCTAATCCTTGGCCTTCTCGGATCTGCTTCTAGGGTGTAGAATATTTTTATTAAAATGATCTCCTCTCTAGAAAAAATTTCTATTTAAGTTCTAGCCTTAGGAAATGAACCCAAATTGGAGAAAATCTAAATGAGATAAATAGGTAGGTCTAGGATTCTATTTGTAGTGTGGCTTAGGGATCTCGGGCCGTCGAACATGAAGATTGAATCTGGTGCAACCACATCATAGGCTCACTGGGGACCCTTGGATGTAAGCATGAACGCACAGAATCTCACGAGAATCAAGTTTTAACATCATCGGCTCGTACCTGGACAAAATAACGTCCAAAAAATAAGGCGGGTTGACCTAATATGTATGCGGGTCGACCTAAGTACCTTAGGGGTCGACCTATAGGTCAATCTGACCAAAACAAAGGTCGACCCCTAAGGGTCTATTTTTTTTGTTTACTAATAATGAATTCTTAATTCTCTCATGACTTCTTCATACTAACTAAGATTTTGACAGGTTATATACAGAAATTGATCAAAAAATCGCCACGGACCCAATGGTGAAATTCCCATAGCTCGATTTTGACAATTTCACAAACTTATTTAATTATTTAATTAATTCGTTAATTAATTATTATAGCTCAAATTTGGGTTGTTATATTCTCCCCTCCTTTAGGGATTTCGTCCCTGATATCTCCAAGGATAAAAGGATAAAAAAAATCATCCAAATTCTACAACCACATATTCAACCATCATTCATTACATCCATTGTCCTTAAGCTTTCTAATACAACTTATGTTATACGCAATAGTGTAGTCTCAATGTCTCTAACTAATGCAAAAGAATAGGCGGTCTACTGATTCAGTTGACCTCCTTTTTATGCGATCATGTCCATGCCATGTATCCAAATGAATGAGACAACTGATAGTTCTATATGTGTGCTACAATCATCATCCAAATGCAACATTCATATGATAATCACCCATTCATAGCAACCATGAAACAAAAATGTAATTGCACACATCCATATGCATATGCTTCAGTGACCAAGTTAGGACGATCTCTAAGAGATAATAGTGCCTTATGTGTGTATATGCATCCAATAGCATCCACTAGCAAACACTTGCAGCCACTAACGTCCAACATACATAACATGTTCTAGTAACATGTTTACATTCAGTCTTACCATCCATAGGTTAAATCCTAAGATCTACGCTCCCAAAGGATACTAAAGGAAAACATGTATTCAAAAATAAAGATGAAAATAGGAAATTCAAGACGAACCATCTAAAAGTTGCGGATAAGAGGTACATATTTTCTCCTCAGCCTCCCAGTTAGCGTCCTCGATACTATCTCCTTACTGCACCTTAACCAAAAGGACTTCCTTATTCCTAAGCTTCTTGATATCATGTCCAGCGATCTTGGTAGGAATGTGACGAACCGATGCTTCTCTCTCTACTTCAACTTCCTCAAGTTGGCTAGGTTACACTACCTCTGCTGAATCATGTAAGAACTTTCTCAAGTGCGAAACATGAAAAACATCATGAACTACCATGAGCCACTCTGGTAGCTTTATCCGATATGCCATCTTCTCTACCTTTTCCACAATCGAGAATGGTCGTACAAATCTGGGAGCAAGTTTCCCACTTGATCCAAACCTTACTACATTTCTTAGTGGAGATACCTTAATGAAAACCAAGTCTCCTACCTCAAACTCAATATCCGTTCTCCACTTATCTGCATAGGATTTCTGTCTATCTTGGGCCGTCTGTATTCTTCTTCTAATCAAATCATTCTTTTTCAAAGTTTCTCTAACCATGTCGAGACCATGTAGCAATCATTCTGTAGACTCCAACCAACATGAAGGCGACTTTCAAGAACTTCCATAAAGAGCTTTAAAAGGAGCCATCCCAATGCTAGCCTGAAAACTATCGTTATAAGCAAGTTCCACTAAAGGAAGGTGTTCCTTCCAAGTCCCTCCAAAATCAAGAATGCATATCCTCAACAAATCCTCCAAAACTTTATTAAATCTCTCTGTTTCGCCATCCGTTTGAGGGTGTAGGATGTACTGAATCTAATTTGTGTTCCTAAAGACTCTTGCAAGCTCCTCCAAAACTCGCTAGTAAAGATAGGGTCACTGTCGCTCACTATGTTAGAGGGAACTCCAAGAAGTCGGACCATCTCACGGACGTATATGGATGCCTCATAAAGTTTTTTCCTCTTACTCTTGACCGGAATGAAGTGGGCGCTCTTAGTTAAATGATCTACAATTAACCAAATACCAGTATTCCCCTTCCTAGGTCGGGGTAAATCATCTATGAAGTCCATCAAAACACTATCCCACTTCCATTCAGGTACATCCAACTGTTGAAGCAATCCGGCAAACCTCTGCTGCTCCGCCTTAACTCTTTCGCATACAAAACACTTAGCCAAAAATTCTGCCACGTCCTTCTTCATGCCACTCCAATAAAACACTCTCTTCATGTCCCTATACATCTTATCACCACCCGGATGAATAGTCATTCAAGAATGGTATGCTTCTGCTAGAACTGCACTCATCAAATCACCAATGTGGGGAACACAAAGTCTTCCATCTCTCCTTAGCCGCCCTTTATCATCGATGGAATAGTATTGAAGATGTCTAGAGACCTCTCCTTTGCTAATCCTATCTAGAATATCCACGAGCCCTGAACCATTTCGCTGCCTTGAGCCAATCTGATCTATGAGGGCAGGCTTATCCTCAAGTGCTTAAATTATAGAAAAATCTCTGATAAACTTCCTATAACAACCATCTAAACCTAGGAAGCTTCTAACTTTAGAAGCATTCTTTGGGGCCTTCCAATTCTGTACTGCTACCGTCTTAATGGGATCCATAGTTAAACCTTCTCTTGAGACTACATGCCCAAAGAAACGCACCTCCTCACGCCAAACGTGACACTTCAAGAATTTTGCTTTCAATAGATGAACACGAAGTGTCGAAGAACTTCCTCAAGATGAATAGCATGCTCTTCCATACTCTTGGAAAACACCAGAATGTCGTCCACAAACACTACAACGAACGTATTTAGGACATCTCGATAAACATGACTCATTAGATCTACAAAATAGGTTAGGGAATTGGTCAACCCCAACGGCATAACCAACCACTCAAGGAATCCATCGAGTGTCCCAAATGCTGTCTTATCGATGCTATCGTCAGCGACCCAAAGCTGATGAAATCCAGCGGCTAAGTCAAGCTGAGAATATACTAAAGATCCAACCAACTAATTGAAAAGATCGTCTATCCTAGGAAGTAGGTAACGGTTCTTCTTTATGAGCTTATTCAACTCTCTATAGTCTATGCAAAGTCAAAGGGAACCATCCGCCTTTGTAGCAAAGAGGATTGGCGCTCCCCAGATAGATATGCTCCATTTGATGAAGCCTTTCTCCGATAGCTCACCAATCTGCTTACTTAACTCCTTCCACTCCCTAGGAGCCATATGTCTCACGGGAAATACCACTGGCTTTGCATTGTCATTTAGATAGACCCTAAAGTCGGTCTCTCTTTTAAGGGTAGTCCCCTAACCTCCTCAGAAAAGTTTGGAAAATCTCTATTGAATCTAACTCTCCTAGTAATGAATCTAAGGAATGAAGGAAGCTCAACATGACTGACCCCTATTGGTCGCAAGAAACCTCAAGAGTCCTTCCACTACATGCTTCTAGTCTAAAGACTCTCCTCTCGTGGTCCAATATTACACCGTAAGTGGATAGCTAGTCCATCCCTAGATCATTCCATATCCCGAAAATCCCACTACATAAATGTCACATAAACTCTATGCCTAGTATAAAAGTTTGATTCAAACTCCCACAAATCATGGATAAATATGCCGATCCTCCAGCGGGTTTGAAACAACTATAGGGTCTACTACTAGAGAAATATCTAACTGCAAACAATCAACCAAGGAACTATAAATGAAAGAATGTGATGCTCTGGAGTGAAAAAGAGTTCGAATTGGAAAATCCAAAATAGAGTTCAAACCTTCTATTGAGACTTTCCTACCTCGATCCGTCCACCACTAGAAGGTGCTGCATCCAAAGCTTGTACTTGCTCCATCGGTGTGCCTGCTCTCTGCCCCGTCTTCTAAGGATAAGCTCTACTAAGGTGTCTAGGGTGCCCACAGTTGTAACACATCCCCTTCATCGTGCCCTTCTTACAGTCCTTAATGCAATGCCCAACCAATCCACAACTATGACTTTTCTTGCCTTTCGTGATCTGTCCCTTTTGAGGTCCTCCTCCTTCCTTCTTATCCCTTATCCATCTAATTCTTCCACCACTTCTTCTTAGAGTTTTCTGATGTAGGAACCTCCTTTACCTCTTCTTTCTTAGCAACATTTGACATGAGGGACATTTCAATAAGTGACTCAGATGTTGCTACCATAGGTACAAGTATCAATGCCAACCCTTGGAGGGGATGGTTCAAAAACTTAGCAAACATGGTTGCCTTCTTATGCGGTGTATTAAAAAACTCCATCCTGAACCACGATAGCTTGTTAAACTGATTTATGTACTCTTTCACCAAAGACTCCCTTGCTTCATACTAATGAACTTCTCCCACTGCATACTTTCCTTGGCCAGCGACAAGAACTTTCTCTCAACCTTTCAAGATGTAACGACCCGTATGTCATTCCTCAAAAAGTCACATCATTCATAAGAAAGAAAGGGATAGAAAAGTGAAAAGATAGAAAGGAAAGAACTAAACAACATCAGGATCTCACAGCGGAACGAACAAATTATATTATATCACGTAAGATATTACGTAATATCATATACATCAGAGTTATATAGCTTAAACATCACAAGCTAGAAAGTTATAAAAAACTGCCTGCTCATTACATTAAAGTACAATACATAGATACAGATACAACACAACGGAGCCACTATATATCTACAAACATTGAAGCCTCCTGCTCCATATCTCCTTCAAAACTCGTCAATGCTAACATAAATCCCTTGGCTGCTCGTAAAAATTTGAGTACCCAAGAGTTTAATAAAAAAGAAATTAAACTCTGGGTTAGACATGGATTTGGTGTGACTAAACGGGTTAAACTTGCTTAACTTTGAAAAACCTTTGAAAACAAAAGGTATCTCATAAGACTTCCCGCATATAAATAAGTAAAAGTTTTTACCTTACGATAACCAAAATATTTGTTACGAAATCTAGTTATATTACAATTGGGTCTAGGGTTTTCAAGTAAAATATAGTAATAGCTGGAATTCTTACATCTTACGTTCCAACATAGTTGGGCACAGTCAAAACGTACGACACTTTTTGGAGATTGGATTCCATACAATGGCAGGGCTACTGGGGTAACGTCTGTCATAGTAAGTAGCCTAGATCATTGTATCGAAGATCCACCCTATATCCTCTACAACACAAGGCCGAAACCATCCCTTGTTGGATAGTCCCGAACAAGACAACCCCGTAGTTGTTCATGACCAACTGTCCACTAAGTCGAATAAAGAAACCTCTAGACAGGGGTAAATCTCGTCCTACTTGGGTGCTACCTAATTAGCCTTGCTGCATCTTCCCTGTTTTAGCCATTCCTCGTTGTTGAAGTTTGAGGCTACGATTACTTTTTAGAACACATCTATCTTAGAATGCTCATCGTCCTCCCGACGATGTTCTGAAAACATTCAATCCATACAAGTCCGTTCCGGGTTCGTACGGAATCGAAAGGAACTATCTCGCTACACTCATTTGGGAATCACCCTCAGAGTTATTGACAATAGCCCTTGCACTTTGAGTCTTCATCTCTATCGAAAGCGCTATCTCCATTAACTCGTTTTGGATTCACCCTCAAAGTTAACAACCATAGCCTTTCCTTTGAATCTTCATCTTCACTTGAGATTCCACAACCTATTGTTTAACTTGGATCGATGTGGTTTTCAGCATACCAAATTTGGAAATCCGATCCCGGTCTCACCGAAATCCAAAACGCCATCTTAATGTCCAAGTTATTCAAGTTTAAACAATTTAATTCAATTTAATACATTGAATTCATACAGCATCATTCATAGATAAATATCACACACTTATCACAATTATAACCAATATCACATCATAGAATGTCACAGATTATCAAACTATAAGTATCAATCAATCCGAACATTCTACTCAAACAATAATCCACAAACAGGAATTATAAATCCATATTATAATTAATTTAATTAACTTAAATTAATTCCTTGAGAATTAAACACCAAACCCTGCTTAGTCAATCATTAATTAATTAATTACAAACCATTTAATTAATTAATCATTCTTAAATTACCTTATAAACCAATTAATTAATCTTTAATTATAGATTAATTATTCTTTAGTTATTCTCTTTATTAATCATTCTTGATTAATAATTCTTTAACTACATTAAGTAATTAGCATTTAAATTAATTATAAAAATTAATTATTCTTTAATCATTTATATTAATTAACTTTTAATTACTCCTATTAATCAATTAAGTATAATTAATTGCATTGATCCTTAATTAATTATATTAATTAATTATACTATAATCAATTCATTAATTAATTATCTTTTAATTAATCTTATTCATTAATTAACTAACCTCTTAATTATTCTCATTAATTATATTAATTAATGATCCTCTAATTACTTTCATTAATTAATTATTCTTTTAATTAATTCCATTTAACAAGAAATCTTTAAGTTAATTGCATTCATTAATTACCCTTAATTAGTTACTTCAGTAATTAACTATTCTTTAATTACTTAAATTAACTCCTTGATTAATCCTTTAATTAATTACACTGAGTACTTAACACTTAATTAGTTCCACTAAGTAATTATTCTTTAAATACTTTCCATTAAGTAATTCCCTTTTAATTAATTACATCCAGTAATTAACCATTAATTACTTACACTATGCAATTACACTTCATTTATTACATTAAGTAATTATACTTAACGCATCATCAAGTAATTCTCTTTAATTAATTAACTAACTAATTAACTTAAATTAACCACATTAATTTAATTAATTACATTGAGTAATTAATTCCTTTAATTACTTCATTAAGTAATTACCCTTAAAAATCCTTTTAATATTTATTAATTAACCTCTAATTACATCCATTACTTAATTATTCCTTAAATAATTAACCCTTGATTACTTAGATTAATCAATCCTAAATAAAGTAATCAACTACCCTTAATTAATTACACAAATTATTTAGTCTTAATTTAATTACCTAAATTAATCATTTTAGTTAATAAAACTTGATTAAATTAAGATAATCCATATACTACATTTACTCTTACTACCATTTAAATTAAATTTAAAAGCTTGAATTTGGTTTAGACAAAATCATCATCCTTTGATTTATTAAACTTAAATTCATTTCACTTAAATCACATCTCCATTTCAACAATTACATTTTATTTGAAACATTTATGGACTAATTGCATGATTAAAAATATATAATTTACTTTAAATAAAACAATTTAAACATTTATTTTTAACATTAAAAATCTTTGAAAACATTTTTCAAACTTTTTTAACAAAATAAATAAATAGTTATTACTGAATCTTCATTATCATATGTTTTAAAACTTATTTACCTTAAATATATTAAAACTTGGTAAACATTTTTCTTTGCCCTTTTTAATAAAAGTTGATAAATTATTATTTAAACCAAAGAAATATTAAAGAAAAACATTTAACTTTAGAATCAAACTTTGAAATTAGTTATAATCTATACTATTTTCCTTTAAAAACATATAAAAATTAATACACTTCAACACTGCATTAGTTTTAACTTAATATCCTTGCATTTCAACCCTAGAAACACAACTATATCAGAATTGCATTAAAAACTATTCCTGGCAACAAAACTACCCAAGCCAAAGCAAAACCGAGACAACAAAAAATTCCCCCGAGCCTCTCTTGCCAATAACACAGAAACGACCTGTGCACTCTCGCTTGCGTCCTTCCTCGGGTCATAACAAGCCATACTTCGAGATTAACCCGAAACAAACTCGAAACAACTCGAAACAACGTCATCGATCCACCACTGATACATCTGTGCACGCGTGCATATACACCAACAAACTATGATGCTCCGACCATCGACGTTGGCCTCAACACATCATCGACGTCACTCACAACCAAGCACGACCACCCTACTTCCTCGATTCGACGTAAATTGAAATCGACCCAAAATTTCCAACTCTAGGAACCATCACCACGTCAATTTCTCCTCGCTCCGACGATCCCATCCATCTGGACCTCCGTCGCTTCGTCAAGAGCAACTCAAGACATCCAGCGCCGTTACCCCCATATGCGCAAGATTTCGATTCAATAAAGGCGATGCAACAATCTTGACTACCTCCATAATCGAAATCCAACTTTGAACCCGTGATCGCCTCTGATTACCCTCCACGACCATCAGAAAAATATTCCCATACTTTTCTCGAGATCCTCCATACCCCAGCCTCCTCCAGCATTGAACTCGAACTTCCCCTTGCCGCCTATCGATGGCAATCAACCCATTAACCAAAAACGATCAAGTCATAAATTCTCAACCAATACTAAGTTAGAAGTTACCAAATTCATATTAAATTCATGATTTATTTATACGAATCATGTTCTATAATCCATATATGAATTCGTAGATATTGATTTTCATTTATATTTTGATTTTTATTGTAATCTTAAATTTACAGACTATTTAGTAAATATAATTACTTAAAATTATTTTTAAAAACTAGATTACATTGTTATAATCAATTTCTTTACAAAAATAAAAGTCTAATAGTGATTCATTCGGTAGATAGGAATTTTTCTAGTTGTTCTTGCCAGAAAATTTAACAGAGACATACATGCTATCATATACGTGCATTCTTCCAATTCATAGCAGCATTCAAAACCAGATTCGAGTTGGAAACATTCATGCAAACATGTTTGCATTATTATCACACAGATATATTAGCACCAAAGATTTACTTTTAATGTTAACTCACCAGAACTTTAGAAGAAAAGAACAACTTTGTTATATTTTGTTTCCAGGAACTTTGTATTTGATCTGGTATTTTGAATCTAATTGGCTTGTTAAAGAACTAGCACCTGAATCCTATTGTTCGAGTTTGCTTGTTGAAATTTGAAACCTTTGTTTACTGAATTTGCTGTTTGATCCAGAGAACTTGCACTTGTGTTGATTTAAATTTTCATTTGTTTTTTTGTTTTATTTTAAGAAGAAGGAAAGAAAGGAAGTACTGAAGAAAATTATACTGAAGAAAATAAACAGGTTTTCAACTTTTAAACATTTGTTATGTACTAAATTTTCAAAATAAATGTGTTTCCACTTGTTAATCTAGATTGTAAATTGGTTACAAATGTCTTTGCATGTTTTTTGGGCCTTGCACATGTTTGATTTCAATATTATATAAATTACTTATTTTTACAAATGTTTTAATTCATTATTTAATTAATTTTTATACTTATATTAACATGTTTATGTTTATTTCAATTTATGTTTCATATATATATATATATATATATATATATTCAAAAATACATTTTCCAAAGATAAATTTAAAAGAAAGAAAATTAAAAAGAAATGGACATTAAATTACATCTTATTTTAAAGTTTAAACTAAAATTATTGTACTTAAATATATATATATATATATATATATATATATATAAACTAAATTTATTTCAAATACAAATTTTTTAAGAGAAAACATATTAAACTTTTATTATAATATACTATTTTAAGCTATCATATTTTTAAACAAAATAAATATTTACTTTAAGTGTTTTGAAAATATAAGAAAAGTTTTTATATCAAATTCAATAATAATCTTCCAAACCATAATATTCACATACACACACACACACACACATATATATATATATATTATAATTTGAAATTATTTTTATTGAAACCAAACTTCCTATTCACAATGTGTGTGTGTGTGTGTGTGTATGCCTTATAAATAGAATTCTTTAGCTTAGAAAGATTAATTTTTATCAATTAAATATTATTAACTTCAAAAGGAAATAAATTTTTACAAATTAAATTATTTTTATTATTAGTTTAGAAAAATAAATTTAGTTAAACTAGATTATTAAATCAATATTGCACATTTTAAAATAATTATTAATGGAAATGATCAAATAAATATTGTCCAAAATTCCGGGACATCACATTCCTTCCACTTTAAAAGAATTTCGTCCTCGAAATTTAAAAGAAAAGATAATTTAATAATCCCGTATAGATTTTATTTAGAATAACATATCAGCCATACACTAACAATCATGGCAACTAATTTATTCAAACAACTCTAACTATTCAGAAAAAATTCTGGATAAAACTTCCCAGAGTTTCCCTGGTACAAACACTAGAATACTCGCTTTGCTAAATCTAAACTAGCTACATAACTCAGTTCCAGAGCTCCTATATATCTAGATATACAATCTGAACAGGATACCTGACCACAGAAAAGTCATGTTCAACTTCCAAATCACCCTGATCTACTGTTTCTAAAACCAGAGATCGATCATACACGTACTCCCTCAGAGATATGTGAAATACATTATGAATCCCAACCATCCGAACTGGCAATTCAATCCTATAGGCCAAAATACTTAACCTTAAGAGGATACAGAAAGATCTAATACACCTCTGAGCTAGCTTTCCAATCTTACCCAAATCATATTGCTCTTACGATCGGAGAAAACTTATCCAAAATTAAATCTTCGACTTCGAATTCCGAATTCATTCGTCTCTTATCCACGAAATTCTTCTGTCGATCCTGGGCTGCCTTCAACCTTCTTTGAACAACCCAATCTTCGCAGATGCCTCTCGGATCAAATCTGGACCAAGAAATAGATGATCTCCGGATTCTACTCAACAAGATGGTTTCCCCAAGATCCATCGAAATCTAGTACACAAACTCTACTTCACAAGCATCGGTAGACTTCGAACTTACTTCTCTAATCTGGAAAAACAGAACAGGTGCACTAGACAACTAAGACTTCATATCTCGAATGAATTTCCTGTAGAAATCCTCTAATCCAAGACAAACACAAACTTCCGAGGAGTCCGAGGTTGCTTCTATTCTGGAATAGCTGCCACCTTGCTTCTGATGCTCAACTCTAATGAGAAGAAGATGAGAATGTTTTTGATGAACACAAGCACGGACTTGATCAACCAATCCCGGAAACTTTATCCGTCAAATTCCATAAAATCTTAGTGACCTATCCTACTCGGTCACAAACACAATAGCAAAAATTCAGCCAGAATACTAGATCCGATCAATCCGAAGCTCTTTAACCAGTCCTCTCTCTAGGAGCATTTCCTCTACTAGGTTGAACCAAGGGTAATGTTCCAGGAACCAAGTCGATACGTAACTCAATCTCCTAATGCGGATGCAAAACTTAACTTCCTCGAAGATATATGAAAAATCTCAAACCACTTCGATAGCTCCCACATCCTTTAGAGATGCCTAAATCCAAAGCAAAGATTACTAAGAGAACTTCTGAACCATCGCAAGTCACTTTTGCGATTCTACCCTAGCTCAGATTCCAAAGAAAATGTTCCATCTTCACATATCGGAACAGCTTAAGCCTTTTCAAGTAAAGAAGAAATTAATGTTCCACCCTCAACCACAAAAATCATACCCTGCTGAGCTTCCAAAAGAAGTGGGCAAGCTTTCACTATCTGCCCAGCCTGCTAATAGAAGAATCACAAAGACTCCAGAACCATCGAAGAACGGACCACTCTACTCTTCCGAACTCCACCTCTAGGACACTACTAAGCCAGATGACCTTCCTTCTGGCCCACAAAACAACTCCAAGCTGCCACTACTACCCCAGATGACAAAGACTTCCTTATCCAAAAGCTCCTTGAATCTTAATACCCCATTAACCAACTCCACAAAAGACCCTTTTAGGTGTACAAACATTTTCTTAAGAAACTCGGGCCTCAAACCCAACACAAACATCGCAATTACCATAAAGGGGGTAACAATGAGACCATGTTCGAAACAACGCAAATCATCAACCTTAGTCTAATACTCCAATACAGACAAGACTCCTTCCTAAGGTTGCCAAGATACCATCACTCGCTTCAGCACTTCCGACTGATCCAAACTCTAGAAAATCCGCTCGCTCGAGCGCAACCAAGCTTACACGATGGACTCTAAACCATAAAAAGGTTTCCTCCAAAGATTGGTGAAATCCATACAATATGCTGCAAAGTTTACTCAAGATGCCCAATACTGCCCTGGCAGACACTCATCCACCTTCAACACTCGGACTTCTTCCACTAGTGATAGTGGTGCTACACACACCACTACCTCTCCTACCTCTAAAACTCAAGTTGGCAAATCCGAACAGATAACCCAACAAAATAGGGGTGTGTGTGTGTGTGTGTGTGTGTGTATATATATATATATATATAAGTACGCTCTCTCAAGAAAGAAATCAATCCAAAGCCTAGGTATTCACTCAACGTAGCGCTCTGATACCACAATGTAACGACCCGCCTTTCATTTCCCAGAAAGAAGCATCATTGATAATAAATAAAGGGATAGAAAAGAGAAAAGATAGAAAGGAAAGAACTAAACAACATCAGAATCTCACAGTGGAACGGATAAATTATATTATATCACATAAGATATTACATAGTATCATATACATCAGAGTTATACAGCTTAAACATCACAAGCTAGACAAATATAAAAATCTGTCTAGTCATTACACTCAAGTACAAAACAGAGATACAAATACAACGCAACGAAACCACTATATATCTACAAACGTTGAAGCCTCCTACTCCATATCTCCTCTAGAACTCGTCAAAGCTAACCTGAATCGTTAGCTACTCGTAAAAATTTGAGTACCCAAGAGTTTAATAAAATAGAAAATAAAATACGGGTCAGACATGGGTCTGGTGTGAGTAAACGGGTTAACTTGCTTAACTTTGAAAAACCTTTGAAAACAAAAGGTATCTCGTAAGACTTCCCGCACATAAACACGGAAATTTTTTTACCTTGCGATAACCAAAACATTTGATAGGAAATCCAGTTATATTACAATAGATCTAAGGTTTTCAAGTAAATTACAGAAATAGCTGGAATGCCTACATCTCACCTGTGCAGTTAAAGCGCTCGGTAGATTCAAAGCGGTGGAGGTGCAAAAAATCATAGCGGGGATACAGTGAGGATATAGCGGGATATAGCAGATAGCTCTAAAATAGCATATAAAACTCGTTCTTAATGTTTTTACAAATATATAAATGGTAATTAAATGAAAAATTGTCATTCAATTGAATTATAATTAATACATAAATGATTTTAAACAAAAAAACATGTGCGAATATACTTTAAATAAACGTAAAACTGTTATATAACATAATTGAATTTAGTAGAATATTAGAGTATTTTAATTTCTGAAAATATATTAAAAATTAAATCAATAAATTAGTTTCATAATTCTTATAATGTATAAATGCAATTTTTTATTTCATATTATTGAAGAAGATATAGCAGAAATAGCAAAATATAGCGGGATTAACGGGATATAGCGGAAAAAGCGGGGATTAAAGCGGAAAGGCTATATTTTGGGGCTATATGGAAAAATCGTAGCGATACAAATCTGTTATGAGATATTGCGGGGTTATAGCGGGGTAATAGCGGGGCATTAACTACACAGCATGTCACATTCCAACATAGTTGGGCACAATCAAAATGTACGCCACTTATTGGAGATTGGATTCCATACAATGGCAGGGCTACTGGGGTACCGCCCGTCACAGTACGTGGCCTAGATCACCTTACCGAGGATCCACCCTATATCCTCTATAACAAAAGGCCGAAACCATCCCTTCCTGGATAGTCCCGAACAAGACAACCCCGTAGTTGTTCATGACCAATTGCCCCACTAAGCCGAATAAAAGGAACCTTTAGAAAGGGGTAAATCTCGTCCTACTTGGGTGCTACCCACTTAGCCTTGCTGCACCTCCCCTATTTTAGCCATTCCCGGTTGATGAGGCTTGAGGCAATGATTTAGAACACATCTATCTCAGAATGCTCATCGTCCTCGCAACGATGTTCTGAAAGCATTCAATCCATACAAGTCCGTTCAATGTTCGAACGGAACCGAAGGCACTATCTCGCTACCCTCATTTTGGAATCACCATCAGAGTTAACGACAATAGCCCTTGCACTTTGAATTTTCATCTCTATCGAAAACACTATCTCCGTTAACTCATTTTGGAATCACCCTTAGAGTTAACGACCATAGCCTTTCCTTTGAATCTTCATCTTCACTTGAGATTCCACGACCTATAGTTTAATTGGATCGATGTGGTTTTCGAAATTCCAAATTTGGAAATCCGATCCCGGTCTAACCGAAATCCAAAACGTCGTTTTATTGTCCAAGTTGTTCAAGTTTAAACAGTTTAATTCAATTTAATACATTGAATTCACACATCATCATTCATAGATAAATATCACACATTTATCATAGATATAACCAATACCACATCATAGAATATCACAGATTATCAAACTATAAGTATCAATCAATCCAGACATTCTACTCAAACAATCATCCACAAACAGGAATTATTAATCCATATTATAATTAATTTAATTAACCCAAATTAAATTAATTACTTGAGAATTAATCACCTAACCCTGCTTAATCAATCATTAATTAATCAATTACAAACCATTTAATTAATTAATCATTCTTAAATTACCATATAAACCAGTTAATTAATCTTTAATTACAGATTGTTTATTCTTTAATTATTCTCTTAATTAAGCATCTTGATTAATAATTCTTTAATTACATAAAGTAATTAGCCTTTAAATTAATTACGCAAATCAATTATTCTTTAATCACTTATATTAATTAACTTTTAATTATTCCTATTAATTAATTAACTATAATTAATTACATTGATCCTTAATTAATTATATTAATTAATTATGTTACAATCACTTTATTGATTAATTATCTTTCAGTTAATCTTTTTCATTAATGAACTAACCCTTTTAATTATTCTCATTAATTATATTCCTCTAATTACTATCATTAATTAATTTTTCTTTTAATCAATTCGATTTAATAAGAAATCTTTAAATTAATTACATTCATTAATTACCCTTAATTAATTACTTCAGTAATTAACTATTCTTTAATTACTTAAATTAACTCCTTGATTAATTACCTCAATTAATCCTTTAATTAATTACACTGAGTAATTAACACATAATTACTTCCACTAAGTAATTATTCTTTAATTATCTTCCATCAAGTAATTCCCCTTTAATTAATTACATCCAGTAATTAACCATTAATTACATACACTATGTAATTACACTTCATTTAATACATTAAGTAATTATACTTAACCCATCATCAAGTAATTCTCTTTAATTAATTAACTAATTAATTAACATAAATTAACCACATTAATTTAATTAAGTACATTGAGTAATTAATTACTTTAATTGCCTTGTTAAGTAGTAACCCTTAAAAATCCTTTTAATATTTAGTAATTAACCTCTAATTACATCCATTACTTAATTATTCCCTAATTAATTAACCCTTGATTACTTAGATTAATCAATCCGAAATTAAGTAATCAACTTCCCTTAATTAATTACACAAACTATTTTATCTTAATTTAATCACCTAAATTAATCATTTAAGTTAATTTAGTAATTATACTTTAATTACTTTAGTTAATAAATTTTGATTAAATTAAGAAAACCCATATACTACATTAAACTCCTGCCTACCATTTCAATTAAATTTAAAAGCTTGAATTTGGTTCATAAAAAATCATCATCCTTTGATTTATTAAATTTAAATTCATTTCACTTAAATCACATCTCCATTTCAACAATTACATTTTATTTGAAAACATTTATGGACTAATTACATGATTAAAAATATATAATTTATTTTAAATAAAACAATTTAAACATTTAATATTAACATTAAAAATCTTTGAAAACCATTTTCAAGCTTGTTTAATAAATTAAATAAATAGTTATTCTTGAAACTTCATTATCATATCTTTTAAAACTTATTTACCTTAAATATATGAAAACTTGGTTAACATTTTCCTTTGCCCTTTTTAATAAAACTTGATAAATTATTATTTAAACCAAAGAAATCTTAAAGAAAAACATTTAACTTTAGAATCAAACTTTGAAACTATCTCTAATCTTTACTATTTTCCTTTGAAAACTTATTAAAATTAATACACTTAAACATTGCATTAGTTTTAACTTAATATCCTTGCATTTCAACCCTGGAAACACAGGTACATCATAATTGCATTACGAACTATTCCTGGCAGCAAAACTACCCAAGCCAAATTAAAACCGAGACAGCAACAAATTCCCCCATGCCTCTCTCGCCAACAACACACAAACGACCCAAGCACTCTCGTCCTTCCCCGGGTCATCACAAGCCATAGTTCGAGTTTAACCTGAAACAAACTCAAAACAACTTCATCGATCAACCACTGATACATCTATGCACGCATGTATATACACCGACGAACTGCGACGCTCCGACCATCGACGCTAGCCTTAACACATCACCGACGTCACTCGCAACCAAGCTTGACCACCGTACTTCCACGATTCGATGTAAATTGAAATTGACCCAAAATTTCCAACTCCAAGAACCATAACCACGTCCAATTCGCCTCGCTTCGACGATCCAATCCACCTGGACCTCCGCCGCTTCGTCCAGAGCATCTTCACGACATCCAACGTCGTTACCCCCATATGTGTAAGATTTCGATTCAACAATGGCGATGCAACAATCTCGACTACCTCCACAATTGAAATCCAACTTCGAACCCTAGATCACCTCTAACAACCCTCCACGACCATCAGAAAAATATTCCCATATTTTTCACAAGATCCTCCATACTCCAGCCTCCTCCAGTAGTGAACTCGAACTTCCCCTTGTCGCCTATCGACGGCAATCGACCCATTAACCAAGAACGATGAATTCACAAATTCTCGACCAATACTAAGTTAAAAATTACCAAATTCATAATAAAATTCATGATTTATTTATATGAATCATGTTCTATAATCCAGAGATGAATTCATAGATATTAATTTTCACTTATATTTTGATTTTTGCTGCAATCTTAAATTTACAGACTATTTAGTAAATATAATTGCTTAAAATTATTTTTAAAAACAAGATTACATTGTTATAATCAATTTCTTTGCAAAAATCAAAGTTTAATAGTGATTCATTTGGAAGATAGGAATTTTTCTAGTTTTTCTTGCCAGAAAATTTAACAGAGACATACATGCTATCATATACAGGCATTCTTCCAATTCATAGCAGCATTCAAAACCATATTCGAGTTGGAAACATTCATGCCAACATGTTTACATTATTATCGCATAGATATATTAGCACCAAAGATTTACTTTTAATGTTTACTCACCAGAACTTCAGAAGCAAAGAACAACTCTATTATATTTTATTTTCAGGAACTTTATGTTTGATCTGGTATTTTGAATCTGACTGGTTTGTTAAAGAACTGGCACTTGAATCCTGTTGTTCGAGTTTGCTTGTTGAAATTTGAAACCTTTGTTTATTGAATTTGCTGTTAGATCCAGAGAACTTGGACTTGTGTTGATTTAAATTTTCATTTGATTTTTAGTTTTATTTTTAAGAAGAAGGAAAGAAAGGAAGTATTGAAGAAAATTGAACTGAAGAAAATAAATAGGTTTTCCTCCTTTAAACATTTGTTATATACTAAATTTTCAAAACAAATGTGTTGCCACTTGTTAATCCGGATTGTAAATTGGTTACAAATGTCTTTGCATGTTTTTAGGGCCTTACACATGTTTTGATTTCAATATTATATAAATTGCTTATTTTTACAAATGTTTTAAATTATTATTTAATTAATTTTTATACTTATATTAACATGTTTATGTTTATTTAAATTTATGTTTTATATATATATACATTCAAAAGTACATTTTCCAAAGCTAAATTTAAAAGATAGAAAATTAAAAAGAAATGGACATTAAATTAAATCTTATTTAAAGTTTAAATTAAAAATATTGTACTTATATATATATATAAACTAAATTTATTTCAAGTTCAAATGTTTTAAGAGAAAACATATTAAACTTTTATTATAATATACTATTTTAAGCTATCATATTTTTAAACAAAATAAATATTTACTTTAAGAGTTTTAAAAATATAAGAAAAGTTTTTATATCAAATTCAATCATAATCTTCCAAATCATAATATTCATATATATATATATACATACATATATATATATATATATACATATACATACATATGTATATTATAATTTAAAAATATTTTTATTAAGACCAAACTTCCTATTCACAATGTATGTACATATATGCATTATAAATAGAATACTTTTTTGTTAGCTTAGAAATATTAATTTTTATCAATTACATATTATTAACTTTGAAAAGAAATAAATTTTGCCAAATTAAATTATTATTATTATTAATTTTGAAAACATAAATTTAGTTAAATTAGATTCTTAATTCAATATTGCACATTTTAAAATAATTATTAATGGAAATTATCAAATAAATATTGCCTAAAATTCTGGGACATCACACAAGAAATCCAAACCAACCAATGTCTCTACTCTCCATCTCTGAAATCTCCCACTAGTAAGAAGCCACTCCCTTCAGCTGCCAAGATGCAAGCTGAACTCTCTATCGGTCCTCCACTCCTAATAGCCTGAATGTCCGGTCCATATTCCTCAACCAAGCTCATTCCTCTACAAAATCCTTCGTGCTAGAAAACGTCTTACCTCCTAGTCTTGCGAAGTCCTTGCATAGGTTAGAAAAATTTGCTGCTGCAGGTGGATTAATGGGATCTCCACCCACCGATGCTACATTGAGCGCTTTCCCTTGCACCTCTGGTGTTGTGGCTTGGAGGTATCTATGATACTAGGCAGTGGTTTGGACACACTCTGGAAGATCTGGGGCATTTGCTATACTATGTGAAGAAAAGAAAATTTTGGCTTGAAAGAATCGGATGGAAGTTGAATTGACTTTGATGGGATTTTTATAAAAACTCTCTTATACTTGAAAGCTATTTCTATAATAAGGGTTTCTTTCAGAAAAATACTTTCAATCTAAAGATATGTTTCCTTTTAAAAATACTTTACTTTTAAAACAAGTTTTTATGAATCCCATAACCTTAGGCTCTGGTACAAGTGAAACACCCCGCACCCCTTAATATACCCAAAAAAGGCACACTAAAGTATATGGTGCATTGTAGGTATAACTAAAGCATCACAGAGACTAATATTCACAAGACAAATAAGTAAAAATAGTGGAAATATTTAAACAATAGTTTATCATTCTCAAAATAAGTCATAAAAACATAACATGTCTTAAAAACTTAAAATCTCTCATGTCTCATGAAAATACATCTCAGTCTCATATAATTAGAATACAAAAGTAAAAATAATAATAGTAATTCCTCTCACAAGTGCAAGTCCATCATAAGCCAAATGAAAAAGATGAAAAGCAGAAAAATACATCTGAAATAAGAAAACTCATGGAATGGATATCCAAGCAACCTGAGTCAACTCAACTCTGCTGGCCTATGGGGAAAAGGGGAAATAGAGGAGTGCGTTAGACAATAAATCTAGTGGTGAAAGAAATTACTAGAATTTCTAAGCAAGATAAAGATAATAGACTAAGAAATAGTTCTACCTTGAAAGGAGAATACAAAAAAGATAAAATTGGGATAAAATACCGTTTCTGATTATATTATACAATTTGCTTTAACTGTTTGATTGCTTACACTTGTTTTAAACTGTTATGATTGGGGAGAAAACCCTAATCCTATCTCAACAATTAATTTGATTAGGAAGAAATCCTAATTCTACCCATTGATCGGCCTATTCTATCTCTATTGTGCCATTGTGAACCAATCCTGTTGGTCACAGCAAAAGACACCTCTTTAGTGCTTAGGACGGAGTAGCAAATTATTTACCTAATCGATGCCGCACGCTCAGTCATCGCCGGTACACACTATCTATCACCCCCTAATTAACCCTTTATTTACCCTAATCAGCATAAGCTTACCCAGCCTCACCTAACTGTTGTGACACCATTAGTCCTTGACTGAAAGGGAAAGCCACCCAACCTCACCTAATTGTTGTAAGACCATTAATCCTAGACTTGAAAGGGAATGCTACCGTTACTGGTTCTAACAAACAATCTTCTAGTTTTGCGCCCGTGCCCAAGTCCTCATAAGTGAGCCTTTATCTATTTGGTCATTTATTTACCCTAGTCAGCATAAGCATGTCCCAGTCTCACCTAACTGTTATGATACCATTAGTCCTAAACCTGAAAAGGAATGCTGCCCATCCTCACCTAACTGCTGTGAAACCATTAGCCCAAGATCTGAAAGGGAATGTCGCTGGTACAGGCCCTAATTCTTATTAACTTAATCTAAGTTTTAAAATAAGCCTCTTCTGTTATTTCTGCTACAATTTTCTTATTAACATAATCTATTTTTTAACATAAGCCTCTTCTATTATTTTTTCTATATTTGCTTATTAACTTAATCCAAGATCTATGTGTTAAAATAAGCCTCTTCTGTTATTTCTTTCTTTCTAATTATAACCTATATTATAATTGTTCTTGCATCTATTACTCTTCTATTTTCTCATTTTAGTTATAACCTCTTATTATAATTATGCATGCAAATATCTTAAATTTGCCTATTTCAGTCTATCTCTTTTTATTTTAGTTTTTCTTATTTTACATCTGATTTCTATAAACTTAGTGTTTTTCTATTTTAATCCATATTGGCGAATTCTTCTCTTTTTAATTTATTCGCATAAAAAGGGATTAAATCTCTATAAAAAGAAACTAAAATTTAAAGGCTAAATTGCAACTTAAAACTAATGTAAATAACTATAGATAAATGTAGATAAATGTAAACAACTATAAATAACTAAATAAAATACCTAAATAAAATAGACTGGAATTTTTTTTTGAAATTTACTTAAAAACTAACTATAAATAACTTATATAAGAACTGTCTCAAAATTGTAGAAAAACTACAACTATTGGGAACCCTATTATTTTAAATTGCTTAAAAATATAAATTAATTACAAAACACTCACCTGTGGTCCTTACCCCTTATCCTTAAGCTTCTCGGATCCACTTTGTAGAATATTTTTATTAAAAAGATCTCCTCCCTAGAAAACTTTTCTATTTTGGGTCCAGCCTTAGGCAATGCCAATTGGAAGAAAATCTAAAAGAGAAAAATAGTTAGGTCTAGGGTTCTATTTATGGTGTGGCTTAGAGATCTTAGGCCGTTAGATTTGACGACTGAATCCGGTGCATCGACGTCATAGGATCACTAGGGACCCTCAGATGCAAGCACGGATGCACATGATCTCACGAAAATCAAGTTTTAATATCATCGGCTCGTACCTGATGAAATAATGTCCAAGAAATAAGGCGGGTCGACCAAATATGTATGCGGTCGACATAAGCACCTTGGCGGTTGACCTATAGGTCGACCTGACCAAAACAATGGTCGACCCCTAAGGGTCTATTTTTTATATTAAATTCTGAATTCTTGTTTCTCTCATCTCTTCTCCATACTGATTCGAATTTCAATGAGTAATCTATGGAAATTGATCAGAAAATTGCCACGGACCCAATGTTGAAATTCTCGTGGCTTGATTTTGAAAATTTCACAAACTTATTTTATTAATTAATTAATTAATTAATTAATTATTATAGCTTAAATTTTGGGTTGTTACAATTAGGGATGGTATATGGGAATTAGTTTGGCGCATTTTATCATTCTCATTGTTATTGAAATTGACCAAAATATGACTTTGGAAATACATACAAGAAGCACGAAAATTATACAGTGCAGTTATCTTTGGCAATGCTTTCCTGTATATATAAAGTTGTTTCACTATTCTAGGACATAAAATAAGGAAATCTATCCACTTAAACAGTTAGGATGTGATCTCTACTCTTATATATTGTCTAGTTATTTCCCATAGAACCGAAATTGAGTTTACCAAAAACCCGTTGATTGGTTTTGGAGCACTAGATAAGCGGGGGTTTGTACTTATATGAGATGACTTGAAGCTGTAACCACTTCAAAATCATATATGTGTTCAACACTTTGGAAGGTTCATGATTTCTTCGAGATGTTGGAACTTATATGGAGATTCGAGATTCATTTAAGATTTTCAAACACATGTAGTTGTTCATGATCTATTCAAGGTGCCAGAATACATGTGTGATTGTGAGGTCGGTTGATATATGAGAATCCATGTGTGATTTCAAAATTTGTTTAGTATGAGGACTAATGTGTCGAGATCTGTTCGAGTTGTAACTCGTGTAGTGGGATGCTGAACGTGACTTTACCATCGGTAATGACAGAAAGCAAAGATAGAAGACATAGCCTTTGGGGTTTTGCTAACTTAATAGGTGCACACACTCCATTTTAGTGGTACTTATGGATATGCATGTAGGAGTGATGTGACCTGATGCCACATGTTTAGGCATGGGCCAGCTATGTTTTTTCTATAGTATATTTTGTTTTGAGATATACGATGTTTGGAAGGAATCTCTTATTCTTGTGCAGGAGGATAATTCCTGATGTATTTCCCTACTTTATACCCATATTACCCAAGAATATTAGAAGTAATATTGTTACATAATACGAAGAATTAGGCTGGTCAGGAGTGACCATTTGTAAAATTGCTTTGGGCGAGTATCGAATATGTCCAATAACGTGACTAGTTTTTTTTCCTTTTCTACAAGTGGTAATTCGACACATCTGATCCAGGCATAAAGCAATAATACAGAGGTTTAATATAATTTAAAATAATACATAACATAATGTATGATACATAATCAAATTTTGTAATGGAAATAATACATGGCAATATCATCTGAAAAGTATGAGCCTACAGAAGAAAATACCAGACTCCCATTTATATACATATCCATATATAAACTCTGACAGGTCTTAAATATACAAAACGACAAAAATCTTCAACATGTACAAGAATAGAACCAGCATATACACTATACTTAAATGTGCATCTAAAATATGAATAACATTGAATAAAACCCCTTAAATTAGCTTACATCCAAAGTCAATGAGTCCCTGTACCTATAAAGTCTCGGTCATATCTAAGCGTTAAAATAAAAGTCAGAGTATCTCTAATTATAAAAAAAGGTGAGAATAAGATAAAAATAAGCTTCCTTAATGAGAAGGATAAATATCCATAAATGGTGCTTTACTAACATAATAATACTTCATTTAATGATTTATGGTTTAGAGTTAAAATTATTGTCATTTACAATATTCACAAAGTCAAAGCAACCACTATAATAAGAGCATAAAAAATCACATCCATATATGCAAGCAATAGACATGCACTTCACAAGTCAAAACAAGATGCAGGCACTTTATATGTCAACACAAGAGGTTGCACTTTGCAACTTATAAATCGCTTGAGAGCTAGAATCACAAGATGGGTGTAAAAACCGATTTAATCTTCCTAAACGAATTTACCGAAGTTCGAGACTGAAAACTCGACAAATAGATAAGTGTCATCTGAAAGTGCGGTGTGTATACGATTATATGTGCTAATATAGTACACACGGATCGTGTAATATGGACTATAATATAAATGCGGAAAATAGATGATAGTAGCAAAGTAAAAAATAAAAATAGAAAAATCACACCAGAGATTTTTATACTGGTTCGGAGCACCGTCCTACGTCCAGTCCCAGACTTCTATCTGGATTTTCACTATTAACTACCTCACTTCACCCGGAGGAACAGGTTTACAATACCCGAGCAAACTAACGAGATTTCACGCCTCTAATACACTGAGGACTTCAACACTTGCCTCTTACAACACCGAGGACGTCAACACTTGCCTCTTACAACACAGAGGACTTCAACAACAATGAATATAATTGTTTGTCGACGGTATGTGTTCTTGATAACACAGTTTTGTCACTTGTAGTACAAATTTCCTATAATCTTATCCTCAAAATATACGAATGATGTTTTGTGAAGATTAAGGAAAGTATATTACTTATTGAATCAAAAGATATGAAATAATTTCAATGATTCAATAAGCAATTAAAATAATTGAGAGCTTTTAGAATGCGGGAGTATGTAGAAAGTAAGATCAGAGATTAGAGTAAAAAGCATATACAATCATGTTGTTTTAATCAACGATTTAGATGAGTTTATATAGAGAAGAATGGTTGTAACTCTTTGTGAGCAGTTGCCATTAAGAGATATGATCTTTGATGAAAGGTAAGAGATGCAACCTTTGGAGAAAAGAAGTGTCTTTTGGAAAAATTGCTTTCTGTTTAAAAACGGTCGACAGGTTAAAAAGTGACCAGTAGACAGGAATTCAAATATATATATGTTATGTGCATGTGTGCACGTTCTGTGTGCAAATTATGCAGGAACGGTCGACCGCATATATTATGACCGGTCGACCGGTCCCTGTAAAGTTGCACACTGAATGTGCAACTACAATTTAGTCGTATATATATTGATTTCCTTGAAATGCATGATTATTTGAGGATAGATTTTAACAAGTTTATCACTATTATAATATCAAATAATCAACCTACAATCTAGAGTACCATATGTAGCTCTTTATATCCATAATGACTTTGTTTTGTCGATCGCCTTTATTTATTTGTCAGAAATCAAAACCTTCATAAAACTTGTGACTCAACATTCTCCCCCTTTTTGATTGATGACAATATATATCTGCAAATCTGAATCTCCCCCTGAGTATGTGATCTCTCTCTTTGAATTCTTATATATGTACGTTCCTGCAAACAATTGTTAGCCCTTTCTCCCCCTTTGTCATCGACAAAAAGGAGTAACAGATAATCGCCTTTGCCGATGATATAGCCTTTTGAATTGTCTCCAAAAGTGACGGAGCCACCATCTGAGTATATAATATTTGTTAATAAGTTCTTGTCTCCCGTCATGTGCTTTGAGCAACCACTGTCCAATATCCACTTTCCTCTTTTCTTAAGTGGGACCTGCAAAAAATAGAATTAAGTCCATGGTACCCACTTTTTATAGGGTCCTAAGAGTTAGGTCTTAGGAGTCCAAACCCATATGGGTCCGGTATCTCCTTTATATATATAATTATTATTAAAATGCACAGTATTCATGAATTGCTGAATGTATTTGTTCCTAATCAAATTGTTATTTGTTTTAGGAACCCATATTTTGATAGTCTTGACATTTTTCTTTTGAAATTTCACAACTGGTTTTGGTTTGGAATATAATAAAATAAGATTTTTCTTAGCTTCAGTTTTTTGTACTTTCTTCTTCCTTTTATTTCCAAGATGTTTCTTGGTTTCTTGTTTGTTATATCCCAATCCTTGTTTGTCTGAAATAGATTGTGAACTTTCAATGATTTTTGTCAAATTTTCTCGACCTTTGTTAAAGTTAGAAATATTTTGAGTAATGTCATCAAACTTTGTTTGTAAGCTAGCTTTTTCTAGGTCTAGAATTTTGACTTTTGCTTTAAGCTCATGATTTTCAGTAGTGAGAGCATTATTTTTCTCTTTTTGAGCTTCTATTTCTTGACTCAAAAGAGATATTTGAGAGTCAACATTAGATGATGATTCTTGAATATTTTCAAGTTCCTCTTCTAATATTTTCTTCTCATCTTTTAACATATCTCGTTCAAACTCTGCTCTACTTAAATCTGCTTTGACTACTTTTAATTGACGTTTTATGTCTTTATATTTGACTATCAATTCAGCATTAATGTCAAGTAATTCATCAAATGTAGGAATTTGTACCTCATCTTCTGTTGCCATAAAACAAACATTAGCTTGTTCATTCTCTGAATCACTTTCACTTTCTGATGAAGATGACTCTGAATCATCCCATGTTACTGAGAAGGCTCGTTTCTTAGATTTGTCCTTCTTATATTTGAATTTGTCATTTTCTGACTTCTTCTTTTGTTCTGGACAATCCTTCTGCATGTGTCCCTTTTTGTGGCAGTTGAAACATTCTATAGCAGATGAAGATGGTTTATTTGATCCAGGTTTCCTTTTATTGTAACGACTGGCTTTTCGATATTTTAGGAATTTTTTGAATCCTTTCGCAATGAATGCCAAATCTTCGTCTTCAGAATCTGATTCATTTTCATCTTTCTCAACATGAAATGCTACATTTTTCTTTTCTTCTTTCTGTTCTTTTCTAGCCTGCAAATTTGCTTCATAGGACATTAAATTTCCTATCAATTCATCTGGCTTCATGACGGAAAGGTCATTAGCTTCTTCAATTGCTAATACTTTTCCTTCCCATTCACTAGTCAGAGAATGTAGGACTGTTGAAACAACATCGAAATCAGAATACTTTTGTCATAAGCCAATAAGTGCATGGTGAATAGTTTGAAACCGTGAATACATGTCATTGATTGTCTCATTTGGTTTCATTTTGAAATTTTGAAATTGACTTTTCAGCATGCCTATTTTGGCTTGTTTAACCTTGTTAGTACCTTCATGAGTGATTTTTAGTGTTTTCCAAATTTGATATGCAGTAGTGCAGATACTAACACGGTTATATTCATTTTGGTCTAATGCACAGAACAACATATTTATTGCTCTTGCATTTACGGCTGCTGCCGTTTTCTCAGCTATAGTCCATTCTGAATAATCAGTTGTTGGATTCACTATTTCTTTTTGAGTGGCATTCCAAGCATCATAGCTATTTGATTGCATAAAGAATGACATACGTGTTGCCCAATAACTATAGTTAAGACCATTGAAAAATGGAGGTCTTTGTGTCGATTGACCCTCCGTGTAAGTGGTGTTTTGAGTGCTAGTACTTACGTTATTTGCCATATTACTATAATATATCAAATAACCGTGTTACGGTTATATGATGACCGTGCTCTGATACCAAATGAAAGTGCGGTGTGTATACGATTATATGTGCTAATATAGTACACACGGATCGTGTAATATGGACTATAATATAAATGCGGAAAATAGATGATAGTAGCAAAGTAAAAAATAAAAATAGAAAAATCACACCAGAGATTTTTATACTGGTTCGGAGCACCGTCCTACGTCCAGTCCCAGACTTCTATCTGGATTTTCACTATTAACTACCTCGCTTCACCCGGAGGAACAGGTTTACAATACCCGAGCAAACTAACGGGATTTCACGGCTCTAATACACTGAGGACTTCAACACTTGCCTCTTACAACACCGAGGACTTCAACACTTGCCTCTTACAACACAGAGGACTTCAACAACAATGAATATAATTGTTTGTCGACGGTATGTGTTCTTGATAACACAGTTTTGTCACTTGTAGTACAAATTTCCTATAATCTTATCCTCAAAATATACGAATGATGTTTTGTGAAGATTAAGGAAAGTATATTACTTATTGAATCAAAAGATATGAAATAATTTCAATGATTCAATAAGCAATTAAAATAATTGAGAGCTTTTAGAATGCAGGAGTATGTAGAAAGTAAGATCAGAGATTAGAGTAAAAAGCATATCCAATCATGTTGTTTTAATCAACGATTTAGATGAGTTTATATAGAGAAGAATGGTTGTAACTCTTTGTGAGCAGTTGCCATTAAGAGATATGATCTTTGATGAAAGGTAAGAGATGCAACCTTTGGAGAAAAGAAGTGTCTTTTGGAAAAATTGCTTTCTGTTTAAAAACGGTCGACAGGTTAAAAAGTGACCAGTAGACAGGAATTCAAATATATATACGTTATGTGCATGTGTGCACGTTCAGTGTGCAAATTATGCAGGAATGGTCGACCGCATATATTATGACCGGTCGACCGGTCCCTGTAAAGTTGCACACTGAATGTGCAACTACAATTTAGTCGTATATATATTGATTTCCTTGAAATGCATGATTATTTGAGGATAGATTTTAACAAGTTTATCACTATTATAATATCAAATAATCAACCTACAATCTAGAGTACCATATGTAGCTCTTTATAGCCATAATGACTTTGCTTTGTCGATCGCCTTTATTTATTTGTCAGAAATCAAAACCTTCATAAAACTTGTGACTCAACATCATCCACTTTCAATTAGTAGCCTTAAGAGTATAGACATTGTCCCATAACCACTTGATGACACTCAATTGATTACTAAAAGCTAGTAAATTACAATCATGTGAAAATAAATGTTCAATCGAACAAGTTTAAGAATTAACCGATAAAGTAAATGCAAATGTTTCATACCACTTATTTAACTTAACCATTTAATTCAATTTCTCATTCAAGTGAATTATTGAATTTTGTAGGAAAATAGTTTTACATAAAAAATAACACTCATAAAATCAATCAGATATTGGTCTGTAAATCACTTTATTCAAATTTTTTTAAAAAGTTAGTTTAATGACTATAAAGTTAATAGATTTATAAGTATTAAATTCTTACTTCAAAAAAAAATACTTTTATGATTATAGGCTATATTTGCTTTATAAAAATAATTGAAAACGCATACTTTTTATATAAAATATTTTCAAGAATACCTCTTCATAAATTACTTTGTATTTAATAATACAATGTATTGTAATCTCAAATTGATGGCAAAGTGTTTGTATAAAAATAATGTTATACATAATTGTTCGAAAACCCATTTGTAGAATATGCTACTAGGTATATATACATTTACTTCTAAACTCTTTTTAGAGATCCATAAATTCCTTTGTTTTACTACACACACACACATAAGTCCATACTCATTCAATGTTACCATAAGCAAGTTATTTGAAAATCTGAGTTAATAACCTGGTAAGGCGAACACATACACACACATAGCTATGCAAAACCATGGAAATATTTAGAGCCTTTTTAAATACTTTTCCAAATATATTTTATAAACTTATTTCACTATGCAAACACGAGTTTAAATTGCCTCCAAAACATATTACAATCATCCATCCAAAGCATAAGAACAAATTGCAATGAACGGAACGACGAATGAAATAATTAGGTCTTTACTTGGTATTGAAATGGCACCAGGAATACATGCCACCGGTGCACGGATGGTGCCCCACTAGCCCACCGGCGATGGTGAAGCCTAGAGCTATTTTAACTCTAGGTTTTCATTCCGTGGTCCGTCGATCGATGTTATTCAGGTGATGTTCGTTCTGACTTCTCGGGTACCGATTTTTACAATATACAAGCAAAAAAACAACTACAACTTGATAATTTAGATGACCATATGATAGTGGTTTTTAGAAAACAGAAATATAAGGTTAATACAATGCAAATAGTATCAAAAAACAATTTAAATCAGAAATCAACCACTATTCAATAGATAATTCTAATAGAGATAGATGTGACTTCTTCGTCTCACATTTTCTCCACAGTAGCTTGCTAAGACACCCACTCTAATAACTTATTTTACTATTTTAGGAACCCTAGCAATTTGCCTCAACCAAAAAAGCACAAATAAGAAATCAGTTATTGTCTAATTTGAAATTAATTGATCTAAAAGATAGATTTGTGAAAACATTACCATGATTTATTATGAATTTCTCTAATTTTCTTTAATTTTATTTTTAATTAAAAGATGTAGTTTTTGCTTGCAATTGAAAAGAGAAGCCAAACCCAGTATTCTTTTTCTTTCTTTTATTTTGAACAAATGGGATTTAGAAAGTGAGAAAATGAGTTGGGTACTTATCATATTTACTTAGAAATGGACATGGGATTGATTTAATCTCACTTACAATAAAAGTGCAAAACCCTCTTACTTATTTTCTCCTTTATAATTTCAACACTTTACACTAATTTGTCAAATAAAACATTTTCCTTTATATTACAATATATCCCTTCCAATGCAATTTCATTAAATCACATATTAGCTTTTTAATACTCATAAAACCCAAAATATACAATTTAAGGCTTTTAGAAATTTATTCCTTTCTCTTTGGTACAAAATCCATAATTGTAAAAGGTGTAATTATGTTTAAAATATAAAAAAAATCTCAATTATTAACATCCCCAAAATGCTTCTCATGTATTCTAAAATTTTACTAACTACTTCGTAAGTATTTTATTTCCTTGAAATTCACATTTCAAAAGAATTTCATTATCATTCCAAATTCTAATTTCCATTATTATTAAAATTAAAACACTTAAATTGTAATTTCTCTTACTTTAATGCTTTATAAATCCAAATTCTCATTTAAATTTACAATTTAATATTTATTTATTTTATTTAAGTAACACTGAAGAATCAGGGATGTTATACCCGAAGTACTGAAGGCGCCTCCATGAAATCCAACACAATTAGCAAGCGCGCCTTAACGATTTGGATTGTATACCTATTATAGTTTTGATGTACATGCACATGAATCACAGTTAAGTGATTATTTATATTTCACACCTTAGACGTTATTATATTATCATTGGATATTATAATAGAAGTGGTTTGGTTATCGTAAGGTAAAAGCCGGTCCGTGTTTATTTGCGGCATAGTCTTATGAGATACCTTTACATATGAAGAGTTTTATAAATATAACAATCCATATTATTTGAGTATCTCATGCTGGTTTACCAGAATGATCCGAGTGTTATTTTCTTATGATACTCAAGTCAACTCGAGTATATTTCTAGATTTTTCTGTGGTACACTAGAGCTTTTGGAGAGGAGCTAGACGATTTCCTACCATATTTTATTTCTCCTACATTAATTGTTTTGTATCTATCCATATTTGTGAGGACATTTTGTTATAACTGTCTAGATCGATGATATGTTAGTTTAATCTAATTGATGTATGTATATCAAAGTTTTCTTCTGATAAAGACCATTTGAGATATTATATGTTATCGTTCCGCATGTGAGAGTTTGATTTTGTGTTCTTCTTTGTTATTCCATTTCGTTTTCTTTTACCTTAAAATTATCTTTCTGGCACTAGGATACTTGGCATATGAATACCATGCATGTATTATTGTCAGTATTCGAGTGTTGAAAAGGCAGGATGGGACAATCATAAGAAAACTTACGCAACCTAACTTAATATCTAGGTCAGTACATCTCAATCTGAGAATTGCTTACACTCCTATCAGACACGTATGGAAGTGAATAAATAGGTAACCCTTAACCCAAGTCTATCAACTAAGTCTTTAGCTATAAATGAATGTATAGATCTAGTTGTTATCCCGCCTTTTGGCAAGGCCGCGATACCAAGGAATTGACTGGAGATCAAAGGCAGTTCATCCCGAAGAACGGTTATACAAAGGTTCACTATGGATGCGGTTAAATTTTTCCCAAGACCAGATCGAGCTATAATTAACATGATACAATGAACAAAGCTATGAGCCAACATCCTAGATTTCAAGTCGATCGGAGTTAGTATGCTCAAGTTAGGATCGGTCAAATTTTGTGAAAAACACACTCTATTTGTATCCATCAGTTTGCATCGATTCATTTCATATCCATTTGTTTCGCGTTGATCCCTTTCGTATCCACCATGCCTACTCTACTTCTTATCCACTTTGCCCGGTTCTGTTTCGCATCCATCGCATTTACTTGGATTTGTATCGATCGATCAACGCCGATTCATATCGATGCCAATTGTACAGTTCGTATCGATCGATCAACAATCGATACGAATAAGCCACCCAATGATGGATACAAAGTAATATCTTCTGTCGATACAAAACAAGCCAAGCACCATCAATACGAAGTATTTGCATGTGATCGATGCGAAACATCCCCCAAGTCATCGATATGAAACAACCTCATATATCGATGCAAAATAGAGATGAAAGCATTGATACGAAATGAATTCACCAGGTCGATACGAATAGAGCATGTAGAAGTGGATGACTCAGTCACTCGGCATGAAAAGTGTATAAATCCTAATAGTTAGTGCCACGTCAGCTAGCAAGCACGTGCCTGGAGCGATGTGAACCGATTGTTGCAAACAGATCAACGCTAACAGAAGCGATGTGATTTTAGCAGCCTTAACAAATTCAAACTTGCATCGATCATAATTGAAGATCTACAAGTCCAAATTCCACCAAATTTTCACAGGAGCTTGCACAACCTTGGGAATGTTCATGATTGATCTCGACTCGATTAGAAAAAATATTGATCGATACGAATTTTGTTCGTATCGATCATGGATCAAGTTCAAACTACTAGGGATCGATCATGTGGGCCCATCCACATAGGAGAAGATATCTTTGAGGAACTGAGTGAGATATTTGCTACCTATGCCTATAAATAGCAGCCTAGGACCTATTGAAAAAGGACTTTTGGCACTTCTATGTCCATACTCTACCAGAATAATCATTTTACTCGAATTTTATTGTTGTAACTCGTTGTAACCAATAAGAAAAAATTAATAAAAGTCAATAATTTCATAGTGGACGTAGGCCATATGCCGAACCACTCTAAATCTGTGTGTTTCTATGTGTTTTTCTTGCTTATCATTGGTGTGTTTGTTAGGTTTTTCTTTTTTTCAATTTATATTCTTCATTTTATCTCTTCAAACACATCCGAAGAGTGTTGTACCCAATTTTGGTAAAAACACTTTGGTGCTTTCACTGAGAAAACCCAGTTTTTCTCCTGCTCGTTGGATCTACTACCGATATCAAATTGCAAGAATCTAAGGAGAAAATTCAGAATTCAAGTCTAAAGTCCTTCCATCCTATTCAGATTTGCACCAAGTCTAGGAAAGAAATTTTCTATCCATAATGGTCAACAATAGGACTACTTCAACAGCTGCAGATCTAGAAGGACGGTATAGGCAGAACCTCGCACAACTTCCTCCTACCGATCAGAATGCTACCGGACCTTCAGATCCATAAGGCCCTATCACTAGGGAAGAATTTCAATTGCTAATGCAAGAGCTGACTCAAAGCCACCAGTAGCTTACTCAACAACTCCATGCTAACGCAGAATTGAACAATCAGCTGAATCGTCAAAGACGAAGGAGGTCCAGAAGGGATCAGGCTTCATATTCATCCACTGAGAGCTTAGCCTCTTCTGGCTACCATCGTAGATCCATGCACCTACGGTTGGATGGAAGCTATGCACAAGCTACTGGACAGTAGCGCACATTGAGTTATGGACAACCGAGAGCTGGCCCATCGACCAGCCATCAGACTAGACCCTCCTTCCAGGGAAGCACTATTCCTTATCATACTAACGATCACCGTGCTGCCACTGCTACCATTGATTTGGGAGCCGATGCCCAAAATCAGACGGAACCGAATCGTCTATAACATGAATATACTCCAAAACCCTATGTCCCAGAAGGCCTAGAACCACGAAGGCGAGACATGGACAGTAGATCGCGTCTGGCCCATCCTCACATTGTGGAACCCGACCACACCTTGGTCAGCAAGCCCAAAACCTCTAGATGCCCGATATATCGACAATGATCCGTTAGATGATCCCTAGAAGTCAGGGTTTCACCAACGACGACTGGGCAATTATCCAGAGTCATACCCCTTTCACTGATGATATACTTTACACTGAACCACCACGGCGATTCAGGATGCCAACTCTACCCGTTTATGAAGGTAGCCCTGCTCCCAATCTGCATATTTTAAAGTACGAATGGTTGATGAACAATGCACGAGCTGATGATGAAGTCAAGTGCCAAAGCTTCACGATTTCCCTAGAGGCATAGCGATTATGTGGTTTACTCGTTCACCACCTCAATCTATCTCGTATTTTGATCAGTTGGCGACAAACTTTGTTGAACCGTTGCGGATGCATGTCACAAAGCCGAAAGATGTTATTAGCTTGTCTAATGTCACTCAAGCTCTTGGAGAGACACTTAGACACTATCTGGAGAGGTTTCACGCTGCATGCGTTGAGATTAGTAATCCCAACGATAACTCAATTCTAATGGCACTAACTAAAGGGATCGATCTTGACTCTGAATTCAGCAGCTGGTTGGTTGGAAAACCTCATGCGTCATTGGATCGTTTCTATTCCAAGGCAACCCAGTTATTAAGAAGTGAGGATGCAAAATAGTATGGGAAAAAGGATGTCATAGGACCCAATGTGGAAGGAATCCAAAGCAATGTTGCTATTAAACAAACCAAGGAGAGTTCCAGAAATGTACAAATGAACATATAGAATAAACAGAATCAATAGAAAGGCAATGGAAATCAAAATAGAAAATGGGATCAGAATCGTGGGCCACGACATAGAGCTCCTATATTTGGCAGTTATATTCATTTAAGTACATCGCTGGAAAATTTGTATTTACAGACCTACAATACTATTTAGTATAAGAAACCTGTTCTGAAGCAATCATCGTAAAAATAGATTCAAACGGGGAAGTTTTGTAGAATCCATGATAGCTATGGCCATAACATGAACGAGTGCCGTCATTTGCAGGATCTCATTAAGATGTTAATACGTGAGAGAAAGTTGGAGCAGTTTGTGCGGGTGCCACAGAAGGGAGGTGCGGATCCATCAAATAAGAACCATATGCCAAATCAGGCGGGACAGGAGGAACCCTCTCATACCAGGGGGAGGTTGGTGATAAGTACTGTTAGTAGTGTCCTCATCCAGCAGACCAAAGCTGGAATGAAATGGAGTCATATGCCAGTTTTATTAGGCATGCGAGCTTCGAATGTTGTAGTAGTTTGGAAGATGAGGCTCCGGCCAAGCAACAGAAAACGATGACATATGACATCGTATTTCGAGACAAGGATGGCGACAGAGTCGAAGCCCCGGGCATTGATCCACTTGTCATTTTAGCTCAGGTAGGTCCTGCTTGGATGAAGAGGATCCTAGTAGACATCGGAAGTTCTATGAACATACTATTTAAGCGAGGCAATGATCGGATGAAAATGGAAACAAAAGACTTGAAGCCTTGTTAGTCTCATATTCATGGCTTCAATGGGAGCACAACTATACCCACTGTAATGGTGGAACTACCAGTGTATTTGGGAATTAGAGAACACCGAAGTGTAACGGGTTGATATTTTCAACCATTCGCATCCACACATACCGGATTTGAATTGCTCAAAATACCAGATTATTAATTTTATTTGGCAAAAGTCAACATATACAATAAATAAATAATCACATAATCACAGACACCAAGTAATATTCAATGTGCAGCGGAAACAAAATGAGTAGTAGTTCATGAACCTACTATATATATCAGAGTTAAATAAGTTACAAAAGAGGTTTCAAATACAATAGTCAAATACAAGATCAGGATACATCACTAGAATCAACTGAATAACTGCAAGCTGAAAAGATGTAGATGATCTCTAAATGAAGCTCCAACTCTAAAGGTGAGTCTCAAAAGCTGTATCACTCAGTCTAACCCAAGCATAAAGTAAGCACAAAACACTCGAGTCAGGATTAACATTCTTATATCAATAAATCCAACTCAAGTGAAATAATAACTGAAATACAAGTAACTCAAAGGATGTTTGGGATAATCATCCTCTCAGGATCCGTTAAACTATTTACTACGTAGTAATATACGCTATTATATTAATGTCTAAAGTAAAGTATAATGTATTTTAAAAATAGTGTTTAGGCTTTAGGTTTTCCACCTTAACACATTTTATAGTGCCAATAGTCTATACAGTACCATCATATCTCCGAATCGGGAGGCTACCATAGAATACTCCATAGGTACGACACAAATCAAACTCGTAGTAAAGCACGATATGGTAGGTGATACGGCCCAACTAGGCAATGCCAGGGCAGATATACCAATTACGCATCCGGGCTGGTAGTAACGCATAGCAGCCACTACCACCCACCTCAAGCCACATTCCTAAATATCAAAAATCAAAAGTGGCCATCAAATATATCACAAAGTCAGAATATAGTATCGAAGGAGTGTTTCCGATCAGAGGAGCTATCTCACTTGCCCGAGAATCACTCCTGTTTTAGCCATCTTATGCCAACTCACAGGAGCCGGCTCCACATATATACCTCAATATGACGTCGCCACCATCCTACTTCATTCTGGAATCTTCACTGCGTACACAGTTGTTAAAGTGGGTTTCGGAGTTGGCAGAGAGCATGGCAACTTCCGATGCCGGTCTCTTTAACAACCAAACATTACTATAACACAGTGGTCATTTCAAAATAGTTTATACTTCAAAACCAAAATATCGTTGCCATTTCAAAACCATATCAATATCATTTCCATTTCAAAACCAAATCGATAACATTTCCATTTCAAATATATTCATTTCCAAAGTCATAGCATTTTCAAAGTTATAACATTGTCGAAACCAAAACACTTTGAAATTATAACACTTTCGAAACATAATACTTTGAAATTCATAACTTTGAAAACATAACTTCCACACTTAGACAGTTCAGATATCAAAACAACATATAAAATAAAATAGTTTGTAAAATAAAATAGTTTATATAAGAGAGTTATAAGTTAAAATAGCTTATATTAAAATAGTTAGTATATTAAAATAGTTTATACTAAAATAGTTCATACTAAAAAAATTTATATTAAAATAATTTATAAAGTAAAATATAAAATAGTTTTAAATATAATTTAAAATTACTTTATATAATAAAATAATTTCCTCAAAATTCCACTAATCAATTCCAAATCAACTCAAATTCCAAAATTCAAATTTAATCAAATCTCAAATCATCCATTTTAATTCAATTCAGTTTCTCGATAAACCATTTCAAACTATATCAATTTCAAATATAGATTTGAACCTCAAATAAACCATTTCAATTTCAACATATATCAAAGCTTTAAATATTCTATAATTTCAAAACTAAATTTGATAATTTCATATGTATCTTAGTTTAATTTACTATTATTTAGTTTTGAAATGTTTACTAAATAAATTCAATATCTTTTGAATAAAACTCAACTTGAAATATTCATTTTAAATCATCGTAAACCTAAATCGAGTTATAAAATCGTATCCTTAAATTTTCAATATCCAAGGAGTTTCAAATCGATTTTATTTAAATATAATTCTTAAAATTTATAACTTCAAAACCAACTTAAAATTTTAGGATTTTCAAAACATATAAATTTAAAATCAAGAATTTATACTTTATAATAATACATTTATATATATAATATCTTGAAATCTATAATTACTAAACCATATATTTCTTTGCAAACCATAGAAATCTTTTCAATATATATATATATATATATATATATATATATATATATATATATATATATATATACAGACCGACGGTTTCTGTATATAATTTTCTATCCTATGGTCAAGTGAAACAGATATTTATCATTTCAATCCGCAATTTAAATTATATACGGGTATATATCATTTCAACCCGCAATCCCAAAATCAATTCAATGAAAATCGCTTGGGTTTAACATTTTAACCTACAATGATTTTCTCCTATTCTACAAATCATCCGGGTATGTATCATTTCAATCCATAGGGAATTCTATACTAATAGGGAACTTGCAGAGTGATAACAAATATGGTAATAATATAACTGGCATATATCATCGGTAAAAAAACAGATAATGGTGTCATATGTCACATGTGAATAGATAACATATATATATATAGCAATGTAAATAACTAACAGTAGTGTATTTCAATTGTCATTTCAATTAAAATCAAATTTAATAAATATTAGAACATTAATCGTGAGTGATTGCTCACCTTTCGAGGCTAGAGAGATCCGACGATAGAATGAGTTACAAATCCAAAGCAAAGCTAGATTAGCACGAATTCGACGAACAATGCTAATGTATAGATATTGCCGAGAACAAATTAGAACTGGACTGATGAAGGTAAATGATATAAGTGAACTCATATACATAACTATAAATAACTATACACACACACAAAGCCATATTCCAAATTCAAACATATATTAAAATCAATTATCATATATATATATATATATATATATATATATATATATATATTTCTCCTTAAATCAATAATTTAGCTTTAATATTAAAAATAAAATCTCTCTCTATATATATATATATATGAAACAAAATTCACATATATACTGAAACCAGAGTATACTTACACAAATTTGCACATATATATACAAGTAACCTTACATACTACCTATAAAATCTATATATTATAAACAACTTAAAATTTTAAAATCAATATAAAATTACTTTTATTATAGTATATACAAAAATATGCAGTTTCCCAAACAATTATATGTACCCTTATCAATACAACAAACTTTCTTCAACTGCAACCATTGAAAGAAAACTATATATATGCCTAGCAGCAAATTGCACTGGCCCAATTCACTTTATAAGACCCAATATATTACCAATACATAGTTAATCCCAAATGTACTATATCTATATGAAATTGAAAACCAAGTTTCCATATATATAAAATAAAACATATACACCACATGAGCTTACATATAGGTTATAAATCAATATTTATCATCAAATCAATATAAATGATTTAATATAATATACATAAAACTTAACAGAAAGGAAAGGTTTAAAAATATATGTATACTATATTATATATCTTTCTTAAACAACATATACAAAGGCTGACATAGTACATATAAACACATATAAAATACTGCATATATAACTTATGTTAGTCTATTTATATATAAAACATAATTGCATACTATACAACAATGTATGTAAGATGAAATATTATAAAACTTAAATAAACTAACCTACATAATATATAGCTCTGAATTGTATGCTTCACAAATATACTATACTAACATATTCCTCATACTATACATAGTAGATTTGTAAATAGAAATTATTATACTTACACAAGACTCAACATATAATTATAAATACAACTTACATACATACCTAAATGATAGACTTATATATAAGAAAGAAGGTTGCAACGAACATGCATACAAAAATATATATGCCAGATATACATACATACGTACATACATACATACATATAACTTGAAATGTATAACAAAATTTTAACTAAAATATAAACATATCAGTATACTTACTTACTTTATAATGGAAGCCAAAGAGTAGAAGATGGCAAGGCAAGGGAAGGAGGGAAGTGCTCGCATGGGCGGCCGACATGGGTTGCACGCCAGTGAGGAGGTCGTGCGAGGGTGGTGTAGCGTTGGTCTCGGCTGGTCTGAGCGATGGATACGAATGGTCGATGGGGTGTTAGGTTGAACTGGTTGTCGTTGTAGTGATGGCTTCGGCGTGGGTAGGTGGAGAGGTATAAGCGAATATGAAGAGGGATAGAAATTATTTGGAATGAACGAACATCAAAAGAGAGGTTCCATTTTTTTGGAAAAATATATGTATTATACTCTCTTTTATTAGAACCATGGATGGAAAACAAAGGGACTGAATGTAGGTAACCAAATCAGAGTGAAATAAATTAGAATAGGGAATAGCTATGGCTAGAGTTGAATTCGAGGAAACTAAATGCAAATGACCTTTTGTTTTTTATCGGTGGAAAAAAATGGTCACAAGGAAACAAAAAAGGGCCGTTACGTTTACCGTTTACACGGATTCCACTGCGCACTAGATTTCACAACATGGAATTGAATATACCGTAGAGATCAGCACGACGAGACGATCAAATCAGTATAAAGATATCAGTGGTACAATCATCGTACCAAAAGTCGATACCGGTACCGAAAACGCTACGAATCTGTTGAAAATAAGATAAACGGAGCAATAGCAGTCCAAATTTGATGAAACGAAAGATTGCGTCTCACTCAAAAGATGATTTACAGATTTATTATCTAAAAATATTTAGGTTTGAAAAATATTTTATTCTCCTCTAATATTGGCTGATTTAAATTGAAATAAAATTACACAATAGAATAAACTTCCATATTATCAAATGAAAATTTACCATTTGCTATGTTTAATTAGACGTATTTCAAATATTAAATTTTCAATTCAAAATTTTATTATTTAAGATTTCACAAAAATTTCAATTAATTAAATAAGTAAAACCACTAAAATTTGCGGGTCGTTACACCGAAGTGTCAGGATATTACAATTTGTTGTGTTGGATATGGACTAGCCATGCAATGCTTTCTTGGGTTGATCCGCCCTAGCTGAGTTCAAGTCTGTAATTTCCCCTTGGTGTCTGACTTTAAAGTTCCCTACCGACAATGGAGTTGGAGTCTTTCAAGGAGACCAGGCTGTTGGATGAGCCTGTTGAGTTGTGAGTGGCGTAGCGGAAGAAAAAGGAAAAGGTGTAGAGGAATCTCTCTGCATCTGCTTTATTGAGAATTGATAGCTAACGCCTGGGCCTAGGCCTAGGCACCCCAACCAATTCCCAAGGTATCTTGACCCAAGAGATACCGAAAGTGAAGACGAAAGTAGAGGCAGTCAAGCTTCCCCAGCCGAGATGACGATCGATGTACCAATCAATGATAATGATGATTCTAAAATGACAAAGATTGGATCTCAACAAGCCAACATATGCAGGAGGAATTGGCTGAATTTCTCTGGGCAAACCCCGACATGTTTGCCAGTACACATTCTGATATGTGTGGAATATCATCGGCCATTGCAAGCCACACATTGAATGTTGACTCGTGGTATATCCCGGTCAAGCAAAAAAGACGTGGTATGGATCCAAAGAGATCTTCTACCCTTAAAGAAGAGGTAGAAAACTCAAATTGAACGGGTTTATCCGAGATGCATTATATCCGAAATGGATGTCAAATCCTGTACATGTCTGAAATCCAAATGGAAAATGGAGAACATGCATTGATTACTCAAACTTGAATAAAGCTTTCCCTAAAGATAGTTTTCCACTTCCCCGAATTGATCAGCTCGTAGACTTGACAGTAGGACATGAACTCTTATCCTTTATGGATGTGTATTCGGGCTACAATCAAATCCCATGCACTTGCCTGACCAGGAGCACACATCTTTGTAACAGATTTGGGAATTAATTGCTAAAAAGTCATGCCATTCAGACTCAAGAACGTCGAGGAAACTTACCAACGATTAGTGAATCGAATGTTTGCTAACTAGATCGAAGAAACCATGGAGGTATATGTGGATGACATGCTTGTGAAGTCGCGATTCTCCACTGATCATATCAGAGACCCAGAATCGATGTTCAACATCCTTCGAGAATATAAAATGAAACTCAACCCATTGAAATGTCACTTTGGGGTCGTATCCGAAAGATTCCTTGGGTTTATCGTCAATGCTCGAGGGATCGAAGCTAATCCCAAAAAGATCTAGGCCACCAAAAATCTTGAGACTCCGAGAACTATAAAGCAAGTCCAAAGCCTCAACAGGAAAGTAGCAGCACTGAGTAGGTTCATTTAAAAATCCACCGACAAATGCATTCCCCTCTTCGACCTGATCAGGAAAGGGAAACGAAACTTTAAATGGACTATGGAATGTGAGGGTGCACTTCGAGCACTAATTCAACACCCCTCCACACCACCTATTCCATCGAAGCCTATTGATCATGAGAGATTATACTTCTACTTGGCGGTGTCAGAAAATGCAATCAGTGCTGCCCTGATTCGGGAGGAAGACCGGATACAACGGTCAGTCTATTACATTAGCAAACGACTGACAGGAGCAGAGTGAATTATCCAAAGTTGGAAAAGTTGGGTTATTTTCTTATCATCGCCTCAAGGAAGCTCCGTCCATATTTTTGGGCTCCTTCTATCACCGTCTACACCGACCAGCCGTTATGCCAGGTCCTTACGCGTCCTAGGACGTCTGGTAGGTTACTTAAGTGGAATATCGAGCTAAGCCAGTTTGACGTTACTTACACTCCAAGGCGAGCTTTCTAAGGACAAGTGCTAGCAGACTTCATCATTGAATTCATTATCCAGGAGGACTTGCCCGAAACCAGTGAATCTCCCAAGTATATCCGAAAGCTGCATAATGATGGTGAATCAAATGACCGTTGCTAGGGCACTGGAGTTGTACTTGAAACTCAAGAAGGCCGATCTATATACTATGCTTTAAAGTTCGATTTTCCTGTAACTAATAATGAAGCCGAATACGAAGCCCAACTTACTGGAGAGAGACTTGCCAGAGATTTAAGAATAATTTATGTGGAGATTTATTGTGATTCGTAATTGGTCATGTGTCAAGTTCGGGCGGAGTGCCAGGCCAAAGACCGAAGGCTGGCTGCTTACCTTGCTCGGGTTCAGAAGATGTTGGATCAGTTCGATTATTATGCCATTTATTGCATACCCCGAGAATGCATCAGAAAGCCAATTCATTAGCAAAGTTAGCCAACACAGGTGAAGCCTAGCAAATGGGAATCATTCTCGTGGAAACATTATCTTCCCCGAGCATCGATCAGATGGAAACAGATTGGGTGTGTAAGGTCATTCCCGTTAAGGAGTCATGGATGACTTCGTTCAGAAACTATCTCGAGCATGTGACCCTACCAGAGCGCATGAGTGAAAAGAGACAAGTTCTTCGAAAAGCTTCAGGGTTCACTATTCAGGATGGAGTCATGTATAGAAGAGGGTACTCGGTTCCTTTACTCCGGTGCATCGCTCATGATGAAATCAAATGGGTATTGCATGATGTACATGAAAGAGAATGTGGCGACCACACTGGGGGCCAAGCTCTTACCAAGAAAGTGCTTCGATATGGATACTATTGGCCGATTGTAAATCGTGATGCATCGGGCTACACCAGAAAACATGACAGATGTCAAAAACGCGCTCGGATTCCTAAAGCCCCGCCTGTGGAAATAACTTAGATGGTCAGTCCATGGTCGTTTGTGGTATGGGCATTGACATTATTTGTTCTCTACCTCTAGCCAAAGACGGCGCGAAGTACGCCATCGTCGTAGTTGATTACTTTACCAAGTGGGCAGAAGCTGAACCCCTTGCTACAGTCACGACAAAGAAAGCGGTCAACTTTGTAGTGCACAACCTTATTTGTCGATTTGGTCTCCTATATTCCATCATCACAGACAATGAAGCCCAATTCGACAGTGTTGAAATTAAGGATTTCGGTCAACGGTTCCACATCCCAAAGAAGTTCTCCGTAGTTACACACCCTCAGGCGAATGGACTGGTTGAAGCGGTTAATTAGGTTATAAAGTCTATTCTGAAGAAATGACTGGAGAAGGCCAGGGGCAAATAGGTTGATGAACTTCCTATGGCTTTATGGGCTTGTCAGACAACCCATAAATCCACGACCAGCCACACTCCATTCTCTGATTCTTACGGTTCAGAAGCCGTTATTCTAGTCGAGATGGAAGTACCTTCCGTTGGAATCTCAATTTAACATTGTCTTGATTAATGGCAAGCTATATATACAATATTGTGCGTACTAATTATTTATGCAGGAGTTTTGTTCCAGATCCATATTTAGAGTGTTTTTGAAGCTGTTAGTTCATTGTCTAGAGTCCTTGTATCATTTAGTAATATGTTAAAATCTCTCCTGAAAAGATATATATATATATATATATATATATATGTATATATATATATATATATATATAAACACATACATAGATGCATTACCATACAAAACAGGCCACATTCCGCCAGTTGAATGCTTTCATTCAGATCTATGTATGCTGAAACAATTTTATTGTTTCACAATATTCAGCCGGCTGAATGAGTATATTCAAACGGCGGAATCAGGCCAAAAATAGTCTATTTCTTTGCGGTTTAAATTTTTGTTTAATTCAGAAGGCTGAATTAATAAATTCAACCAGCTGAATATTCTTCAACGGCTATTTTTCGAAAAGACACTTCTCTTCATCAAAGAGAAACATCTTCAAACCAACAGTTGCACCTATTTCTTTTCATCTTTACCTTTCGACAATGGTTGCAACTTTTTAAACTCTATAAATAGATTTCAGAATTCAACAAACAATTAACTGAAACCGATTTAATATTCTTGAATTCTTATCTATTCTATATTTTCAAACTGCATTCAAACTGCTTACATTCTTCGATCGTTGATCACTCTATCTTCCATAATTCTCAAAGCACATTACACTATACATCATAAAGGAGAAGATTATAGGAAGATTGTACGTAATTTACTTAACAGTGCTATTTAAAGAGCATACTACAATCAGATACTTTTGTTATTTGCAAAGAAGTCATGTTCTGTTGCTTAGGCGGTAGAAGTCCTATTCGGTTGCATAGGCGGTAGAAGTCCTATTCGGTTGCTCAGGCGGTGTAAACCTATTCCTCCGGATTAAGTGAGGGTTGCTAGTTTAATTCCAAAAGAAGTCTGGGAGTGGACGTAGAACGGGAGTTCGAACCAGTATAAAAATCTCTGGTTTCATTTACTTTGATGATTTTACTATTTACTTACTCATTCTGCATAAGTAGTTTATCCATATTACACAATCCTATAGCACAGACACTTATATTTGGTATTAGAGCAAGGCCATTATATAACCGTAACATAGTTGTCAGATATTGTTTTAATATGGAAAACAACGCCCAGTACTATTTCTAACACTACCTTTTTAGAAGGTAAATCTACTGCACGACCACCTATATTTAATTGAATGAACTATAACTATATGGCTACTAGGATGAGAATTTATATACAAGCAAGTAGTTATGAAACCTGGAACATTATGAAAACCGAATATATTATTTCTACTACAGAATATTCAGAATGGTCTGACCCATAAAAATTAGATGCTACTGCAAATGCTAAAGCTATGAATATGTTGTATTGTGCGTTAGACAAAAATGAGTTTAATAGAATAAGCGTATGTAAAACTACTCATGAAATTTGACGTACACTTAAATTTAGACATGAAGGAACTAACAAAGTCAAACAAAGTAAAATTTCTATGCTCAAAAATCAGTTCCAGAATTTTAAAATGAAACAAGATGAGACTATAAATGACACGTACTCTAGATTTCAATATATATATCATTCTTTTATAGCATTAGGAGAAACTTACACAGATTTCGATAATGTTTGAAAAATCCTCAACTCACTAACGGATGAGTGGGAACAAAAGTCTTAGAAATCGAAGAAGCTAACAACATTTCGACCATAAAACCAAAAGAGTTGATTGGAAATCTAATGTCATATGAAGTTAATCTCCAGGGAAAATGAGTACAGGCTCAAGATAAGAAAAATAAGCATTCTAGGCAAAAAAATATGAATCAAATTCACATGAAGAAGGTATGACGTTCATTGCTAAAAATTTCAAAAAGTTTTTAAAATTTAGAAAGAACAACAAATTTAGAAATAACAAGACAACTCTAGCAGTAATAACAACACCAACAAATCATCAACATCTGCTCTAGAATGTTATGAATGTCATAAGAAAGGTCACATCAAGAAAGATTGTCCTGAGAAAAAGAAAGACAAATTCAATAAGAAAGCTTTCTCTACCACATGGGACGATACAAAATCATCTTCATCATCAGAAAGTGACTTAGATAGTGATTTAGAACAAGCCAACATTTGCTTTATGGCTACAAAAGACGAGGTAAGTGATCCAAATTTTAATGACCTTTTGGAAATCAATTCAGAATTACTAGAAAAATTAAAAGGCAAAAATAGAAAGTACAAAGAAGCTCCTGAAAAATTAAGTAGAACTGAAATCGAAGTAGAAATGCTAAGAGATGAAAAGAAAATTTTCGAAGAAGAACTCCAAGTTACTCAAGAATCTTGTTCCAATATGACAGCTCAACTTTCTCTACTAAGTCAAGAGATAGAAACTCGGAAAGAAAAGAATGATGTTTTTTTTAATTGAAAATCATGACCTTAAATCAAATATCAAGATTGTAGATTTAGATAACTCTGGTAGAGAAAATCTTTCCACAATTATAGAAAATTCTCAAACTGTTTCAAATAAAAGAGGACTAGGATATAAACAATCCTCTAAAATTGTTCCAAAGAAAAAGAATTCTTCATATAAAAATAAAGTTGAAAAACCTAGTTCTAAAATTTCAAATTTTACTACATCTATTAAATTTGGGTTCCTAAATCAAATAACTCTTCAATTAGAGACAAGTATATAATTTTTTTTATAAAAACTGTTCATAAAAACAAAAATTTTGTTTTCGAAAGAAATTTTGAAACTTCTTGGTTTTGGCTTCCTAAGACCTACTCTTAGAACGCAAAATAAAAATGGTGGGTGCCAATTTTAATTCTATATTTTGCATGTACCATCCAAAAAGAGGGCAAAATTGATACTAGACAGTGGTTGCTCAAAACACATGACAAGAAATAAACGGATGCTAACAAACATTATTTACTCAAATGGAGGTTCTGTCACATTTGGAGATAATTCCAAAGGATATGTCATCGGCAAAGGCAATGTGAGCAATAACGGTGTATCTAATTCACCACTTATTACATATGTTTTATAAGTTAAAATTTTGACGCATAATTTACTTAGTATCAGCCAATTATGTTACAAAGGATTTAATATTTGTTTCATTGAAAATAAGTGTAGCAATTTTGACCAAAATAAACAATCTTATTTTTGAAGGTTTTAGAGATAAAAATATTTATGTTTAAATATGAATATAAATCATAATACAAATATGTGTTTAATAGGTAAAGAGAATAATCCTTGGTTATGGCGCAAAGATATTGTTATATTAATTTCAAAATTATAAATAAATTGTCTAAAAATAATTTAGTAAAAGGTTTACCAAAAATAAACTTTAAAGTAAATAATATTTGCGATGCTTGTCAATTAGGGAAATTATCGAAATCATCCTTTAAATCAAAGAAAAATATTTCTACTATGCAACCACTAGAACTACTACATTTAGATCTCTTTGATCCAACTCAAATTCGATCCGTAAATCATAGTAAATAAGTGTTTGTTATAGTAGACGATTTCTCAAGATATACTGGGACAATTTTCTTAAAAATAAAAGTGATACTTTTGAAAATTTCAAGATTTTAGCAAAGAGAATTCAAAATTTCAAAATTTTAAAAATTAAAAATATAAGAAGTGATCATGGATGAAAATTTGAAAATGAAGCTTTTGAACATTTTTGTAATAAAAAGGGAATTTACCATAATTTTTCTTTTCCTAGAACACCACAACAAAATGGTGCTGTAGAAAGGAAAAATAGAATGTTACAAGAATGTGCAAGAACTTTTTGAAATGGAAAGACATTATCAAAACATTTCTGGGCAGAAGCTGTAGCGATTGCTTGCTATGTTCTAAATCGTGTTTCCATCTGACCTTTAACAACACACACACCATATGAACATTTTCATCGAAGAATACCAAACATTTCATACTTTATTACTTTTGGTTCAAAATGTTTTATCCTTAACACAAAAGATCAGATTGTAAAATTCGATCCGAAATCCGATGAAGGAATCTTCATGGGATATTCAGAACAAAGCAAAGCTTACTGAATTTTCAATAAAAGATTAAAAACAATCGAAGAAACTCTTCATGTTTCATTCGATGAAAATTTCAAATTTAATAGTAATTATAAGGATGATTAGGAAATACCTAAGATGGTCACGAATAACGTTACTCAAAATAATTTTGAAGAATATGATAACATTGTTTATAACTTTGAAGGAAATGAAAACATTGTTCAAAATGAAAATGAATTAAGATCTCCTCCTAGGATTTTACGAGATCACCCAGTAGAAAATGTTATAGGAGAACCTTATTCACATGTTAGAACTAGAAATCAACTTAATCAAACGGGCCATGTAGCTTTTCTTTCAAAAATCAAACCTAAAAATGCAAAAGAAGAATCTACTGATGACTATTGGATTATAGCTATGCAAGAAGAGGTAAAACAATTTGAAAGAAATGGAGTTTTGGGACTAGTTCCTAGACCAAGTGACCAAATAGTCATTGGTATTAAATGGGTCTTTAAAAATAAAGCAAATAAACAAGGTAATATAACTAGAAATAAAGCTAGATTAGTTGCACAAGGATATAATCAAGAAGGAATTGACTACAAGAAACATTTGCTCCATTTGCACGACAAGAAGCAATGCGTATCTTACTGGCCTTTGCATGTTTTCATAATTTCAAACTTTATCAAATGGATGTTAAAAGTGCTTTCTTAAATGGTTATATAAAAGAAAATGTTTATGTTGAATAACCTCCATTATTCACTAATGAAAAATTTCCAAATCATGTGTATAAACTTAAAAAAACCTTATACGGTCTAAAATAAGCACCTCGTGCTTGGTACAAACGTCTTAAGAGCTATCTAATAGATTCTAGTTTTGAAATTGGGAAGGTTGATCAAACTCTTTTTATTAAAAGAACTAAAAAGGATATTTTAATTATTCAAATTATGCAGATGATATTATTTTTGAATATACAAATGAAAAATTATGTCAAGAATTTTCACAAATTATGACCAAAGAATTTGAAATGTCACATATGGAGAATTATCTTATTTTCTTAGATTACAAATTAAACAACTAGAAGATGCAATTTTTATTAATCAAGAAAAATATTGTAGTAATCTAATTAAATGCTTTAATATGGAAAATACTTCTGCTAAATCAACTCCAATGAGTACAACAGTTCATCTCGATAGAGATGAAGATGACAAAAGTGTTGACCAAAAATTATATCGAAGTATAATTCGATCATTACTCTATCTTACTGCTAGTAGACCTAACATAATGATGAGTGTTTGTTTATGTGCACGATTTCAAGCAAATCCTAAAGAATCACATATGCGAGCAATAAAATGCATATTGTGTTATCTAAGAAATACCAAAGATTTGAACTTTTTATCCAAAAGAATGTCCTTTCAAGTTAGTTTCATATACTGATGCTGACTTTGGAGTATGTCGGATGGATCAAAAAAGTATTAATGGGACTTGTCACTTCATTGGACAATCCTTAGTCTCTTGGTTTAGCAAGAAACAAAACTGTGTTTCATTCTCAACTTGTAAGGCATATATATTTCTGTTGCCTTAGCTTGTGCTCAAGTCATCTATATGCAACACTTTAAGGTTTTGGTGTAAATTTATCTAGATCAACAATTTTTTGTGATAATACTAGTGCTATAAACTTATCAAAAAATCATGTCAATCACTCACGAACTAAACATATTGACATATGTCATCATTTTCTTCGTTATAATATTGAAAAGGATTTAGTCAGACTGGAATTTGTTTCCTCTGAAAATCAATTGGCAGATATAATTACAAAACCTTTAAATGAAAACATGTTTATAAAATTAAGAAGAGAATTAGGAATTATATCTCTAAAAGATTTATTTTTTTTTTTCAAAGACTCGAACTTGGGGTCTCTTCTTGGAAATCTAGTGCTCTACCACTTCACTACTCTTTTCTTTACATTATTTTTAGATTACATTCAATTATTTATTTATTTTCTACATCAAAATTTATTAACCACACATTTTTTTCCTCTAGTTCTATCATCTTAACCACCAATGTTATTTCTATTTATCTAAAAGGTTTCATATAAAAAGACCCGACTCCTTATCTTTCTTTTACATTCAAATAAAAATAAAAATTATTTCAACTGTCTTACTTTTAAAAAATATGTCTTCCCAACATAATTCTGAGTCTTCTGATCTACCATATTCTTCTTCTAGTTCAGGATCGATGAATTTACCTACAACAACACTGATTTATATACCAATTCCAATTTTCCTCCTACACACGCTGGTTACATTCCATAAGGTAAAAGAACAAAATGGTCTCTATTTTTTGGTTCATCATGTACCAAAGAAAAGATGGATGACATTCATCATTACCAAAGGGAATCGCTGGAATTACAATGCGAACTTTATTGATGAATTAAAGGTTAACGCCAAGCGTTTGAGCTTTTTTGAACAAGTTGCTTTAAAATTCTATGGTTCTTCATCCAATAACACGGTCCGTCAACCATCTCCTATTTGTTCTTCAATCCGACACGGTTCTTAGGAACCATCGCCACAGCGTCCACTAATACTCTGAATTATTAGGAATGCGGCAATATATGATCATCACTCCGACCTTTTCAAGAGAACACGAAAATGGAACTAGATGAATATCACACTCCAAGCTCTTCTTCCATATCTATTTAAATATTTATTCTGTTGTTAATATGTAATTTACTTTTGTTTATTCAAAAAAATTATTCGTTTTATGATTATACAATTGTTATTATAAAAATAAAAGGCTGGCATAAGTTTCTGAAAAAAATTCAGCCGGCTGTCTCCTATGAAACAGACGGCTGAATATTATCCGGGGAATAATTTTTCCTCAGATTCAGACCGCCGAATCTATTCAAACAGCTGTCTGAATTAGTTCAAAAATGAACTATTTTCTTGCGGGTTGACATGCATAGTAATTCAGTCGACTGATTCAATACATTCAGCCGCCTAAATTCCCTCTGAAGCATTTTTTCTTTAACCGGACCTACAATTTTTTTCTTCCCTTTTCACCTACTATATATTCATCTTTTCACCGTTTACCCATTCACTTCAGAACCCTAGCTCATCTCTCTCATATTTTTTCAACTTTTACTCCTCATCTTCACTCTCTAATGGCTCCTAGATCCAAACACACAACGGAATCCACCTCCGGTCCTTCCGAAGATCAGATTCGTCAATGGCTTTGGAATAATGTTAATATCTCCCTATTCAATTCTATGAAAAATTCAAAAAAAATTGAAGGGGCTTTCATGAAATTTTCGAATTTTGCGGCTTATAGAATTAGAGAATTGGCGGAGCATTTCCACTTTGACAGTCTAATAGGGTATGCTTCAAATAATGTTAAAATTAATCATCTTTTGATCAAACTCTTTCTTGCTAATCTGAATTTAGACCACCATAATCCTCAAAATCGACAAGATTATGTTTGGACAGTAGTTTCTGGCATCAAAATTTTCTTGCCTCTCTAAATATTAGGAAATATTTTAAATTGTCCTTGTCAAGGTATTGACATTGATGATATTAAAGTTGATATGGATCATAGAGATGAGGTTTCTCATCGTTTTTTGTCCGATCACCTTACAAACTTACGTGGATTAAAATCTAGCACCTTAAGGCCACAAGCACGCCTTCTTCACTGTGCCTTCATTCGCTCTCTTCAACCTCGAGCGGGAAGTTATGAAAAAATCTATAAAAGAGATTCTCAAGCCCTCTATTCCATCTACTCCAACCAAGAAGTAAATTGGGCCAAAATCATTTTAGATGAATTCTAAGACATCACAATCCGAAGAAAATATATGACCATTCATTATGGTGCTTATGTTATGCATATCCTTCTCAATTGTGGCATTCCAATACCCGACTCCGAGTTTTCAAGCATTAGTGAGTTAGGCGCAAAAACATTAGGATTAATGGGTCTTCCTCACCGGCTTCGTCCTAATAAATCATCTTTTCTCGACAATGGTCTTAAAGCATTCAACAATGTGTTCCACAACCTCATGACACTAATGTTGCCTCCTCTTCACATACCAAACATGAAGAAGAAGACGAAGATTCCATTCAAGTTGTTGGCTCGGAACCTCTTCCAGACAAGCTATCATCACTCTCTCCCAAAATCAATCCAAACTTCATCGAGATATTATGGCCCTTGAAAGGAGACGAAAAAGAAATTCAATTCCATAAAAGGTTTTCTTAATAAAATATGGGATAAAAATTTTTGTTCCGGATCTACATCCATTGAAGTTCACAACCCATCTCCATTTCAATGGTCATCTTCAAGTTCGGATTCCAATGATGATGAGCCTTCTCTCTCTACCCAGTTTTAGTTATCTTTATTTAAATTCAGTTTGTGTTGTCTTCTTTGTTTCAAACTTCTATTTCTACTAGTTATTTATATAATGTTGTACGAATATTTCTATTCTTCTTTTGTAATGAAATCCCAAGTAAAGAGATATATTTTGCTTAATAATATTTTCTCTACATGCATTCTTACCTTTCTTTTTGTCGATGAGAAAGGGGGAGAAAGTTAACTAAATATTTGTGCATATTGATAGTGGGAGTAAAAATATTATTGTAAGTATTTATTTTATTACTTATAGTTGTCATCATCAAAAATGGGGTAGAATTTTGGAATCTCAAATTAACATTGTTTTGATTAATGACAAGCTATATATACAATAATGTGTGTACTAATCATTTATGCATGAGTTTTATTGCAGATTCATATTCAGAGTGTTTTTAAAGTTGTTAGTTCATTGTCTAGAGTCCTTATATCAATTAGTAATATGTTAAAAGCTCTCCTGAAAAGATACATATATAAAAACACATACACACATGCATTACCATACAAAACAGGCTGAATTCAGCCGGCTAAATGCTTTCATTCAGACGGCTAAATGTTAAATTAATTTTATTGTTTCATAATCATACAAAACAGGCTGAATTCAGCCAGCTAAATGCTTTCATTTAGACGGCTGAATGTTAAATTAATTTTATTGTTTCATAATATTCAGTCGGCTGAATGAGTATCTTCAAACGGCTGAATTAGGCCGAAAATAGTCTATTTCTTTGTTGTTTAATTTTTTTAATTCAGACGGCTGAATTAATAAATTCAATCGGTTGAATATCTTTCATCGGCTATTTTTCGAAAAGACACTTCTCTTCATCAAGGAGAAACATCTTCAAACCAACAGTTGCACATGTTTCTTTTCGTCGTTACCTTTCGTTAATGGTTGCAACTTTTTAACCTCTATAAATAGATTTTAGAATTCAACAAACAATTAACTAAAACTGATTTAATATTCTTGAATTCTTATCTATTCTATATTATCAAACTGCAATCAAATTGCTTACATTCTCCGATCGTTGATCACTCTATCTTCCACAATTCTCAAAGCACATTACACTATATATCATAAAGGAAAATATTATAGGAAGATTCCACTTAATTGACTTACCAGTTCTATTTAAAGAACATACTACAGTCAGATACTTTTGTTATTTATAAAGAAGTTATATTCGGTTTCTCAAGCGGTAGAAGTCCTATTCTGTTGCTCAAGAGGTAGAAGTCCTATTCGTTTGCACAGGTGGTGCAAACCTATTCCTTCGGGGTTAAGTGAGGGTTGCTAGTTTAATTCCCGAAGGAGTCTAGGACTGGATGTAGAATGGGAGTTCGAACTAGTATAAAAATCTTTGATGTCATTTACTATACTGCTTTTACTATTTACGTACTTATTCCGCATAAGTAGTTTATCCATATTACACGATCCTATAGCACAGACACTTACATCTCATCGTGCGACATATTATGATCTGAAAATGAATGCTATACTACTTGCCGATTCTCTGGATTTATTGGATGAGAGGCGTGAAGAAGCTGACTTGAAGGCAGCTGCATACTGAAGTCGAGTCGCCCTGTTATACAATGTCGAGGTTCGACCCCGAACCTTCGAACTCAGCGATCTCATCCTTAAGATAATTTACCTGGTTCCTTCACATATGAAGCCAACGTGGGAAGGGCCGTATGTCATTGAACAAAAGCTCGGAGGTGGAACATTTAAATTATCGACCGTTGACAGCCTCACTCTGCCGAGAGCCTGGAATAGCGAGTCTTCGTCCCTACTACACATAACAGGCTCTTTTTATTTACCCAGTCAACTTTTCATTTGCAATTTGTTTAAGCATTTTGAAATTTGAATTTGTAATAAGGCAACTGACTTTGTCGAATTTTCTTATTTCAGCAATAAAATCAATCTTTTCGAGCCAGAGCTATGATTCTTTGAAATGCGTCATACGACCATCACTATGCACGGAGAGCTAAGATCCACCATTCGGTGGGATTTATTCAAATAGGAATTGACTATGATACGACCAGTCACTCGCTAAGTGAAACCCAAGCACGGGGGCAAGCCATCACACTGAAGCCAAAAAAGGTTTGATACACGACAATCCTTTAACTAACTCCAGATTCCCAGAGTGCGAACTAGAGTATTAACATATAAATGCGGTTTCGAAGAGGGTGGATCCGTCCACCTAATGACTTTTCCCGTATCCAAACCAAGTTCGAGGAGGATGGACCCATCCATCTAACGACCTCACTTGTTAACTCAGGGTGGATGTGAGTCGACCATCTACGATCCTGATAGATTCGTCATTGCTAGAGTGCAAACGAAATACTAAAGCCTCAACAATGTGACTGACTGTCTGGCGGCCAACTCTAGATTCCTGAAGTTCGAACTGGAGTGTAAACATAAATACCAAATGGGTGTGATTCACCACCCATCAACTAACTCCGTATTCATAGAGTGCGAATCGGAGTATGAACATCAAATAACTCCGGATTCCCACAGTGCGAACTGGAATATAAACATCGACTAACTCTAAATCCCTAGAGTGCAGAGTGGCGTATAAACACAAGTCGTGTGTAAAACGACCACCCATAGGACAATTCTTGGCCACCAGAGTGTGGGTTGGAGTATGAGCGCAAAGTAGGTGTGACTAACCACCCATGAATCAATCTAAGTCCCCTGAGTGCGGACGAAGTTCCGAATATCAAACGGGCGTGACTGACGCTTCTAAGATAACATAAGTCCCCAGAGCGCGGATGTACCTCCAAACCTTAAGTGGGTGTGACCGACCGCCGATCTACAAGTGCAATCCCTAGAGCATGGATGCAATCACCAATATATGAGCAAGTGTGATTTGACCACCTGAACTCGTCTTGTTTCAGATTGCTTTAGCGAAGTTAAGCTCGATGTATTGAAGGCAAACAACGATTGTTAACCAATCTTTCTAACTTATCCCCAAAACTAGGGGTAGAACTTAAGTGCCAGCCCTGATTGAGACATTGCAATATCGAGATTCGACTTAACACTTGATCGCAACAAAAAGCCGTAGCTCCGGAACTTAGCAATAAAACACGGGTCCGATTTAAAGACTAAAACTCCTAAAGTATACTGAATGGAAGTTTGAGTGCTGAAATACTTTAACAAATGAACACAAACTGAGATGGAGACAGAATGGAATTTTATTTCAACCATTCTTTGGAATAAAAATGTAAGTACAAAATTCTATCAAAAGTCCTACTAGGAGGGGCTAAACCCGCATCTATACACAGCCTATAAAAAAAGTAGATTCCTATCTATCCACCCAAAACTAAGCCAAGAAGACATGTTTATTCTTTGATTTTCTTCTTCTTTATCCTCGAAGTCGACCCGTTGGAACTGCTACTTGGCTGCCTCTTTGAGCCCTTGTCTTTTGGCGGTTGATCTCTAGTGGGGGCATTAGGTTAACTTCCTCCTCCAAACTCACATGGATTGGAATGCTTCCTGAAGGCGAAGTCGGAGGGATAGGATCAATGTTAGTAGGCGGAGGAGGCACACTTCTGTCAACGACTATGCCATCGGGGGAAATAATTCATAAAGGAGATGGACCAGGGCCTGCTATCCCACCTTCAAAGCTACTGGCCCGTGCAGTTGCTTCCATCTCGATGTTAATTTCGGCTATTATCTCTTCCTCATGAATTGTTTGAGCCTCGCTAAGAATGCTAGTTGTTGGGCGTGAGGAGCTGGTCATAGGTACGCCTCTACCCATGACAAATGCAAAATCAGCGAAAGGGTCACTTTGACGACCAAGAAGTTCCTCCATCATCTGTTCGTCAAAACTAAGTGTGCTCCCTTGTGTTCCTTCGGTTGGCGCTGTAGACGTTGTAGTGCTCGCTTCTGTTATATTGGCCTCCTGCTCATGATACGGCTCTTTAGTTGCAGGAGGCGTGACAGATGTATCTCGTATCACTGAATAGAGACAATGAAAAAGTTATTAGTGATTGCTCCAAGTGATGCTTCTCACTTTGAATGAGCACAAGAGATGTTCAGAATACTTTCCTCAAAATGACTTATAGGCGGAACTGGAGCAGCTTCAGTGATGTGCTCGTGGACTGGAGACAACCGTAATTGATTGGGATTATATGCAGTAGTAGACGAGGATCAACCGTAGATATAAATTCAGGCATGTTTGGCATAAGATTTACAGAACCTACATCCCGGTGCTCAACACCAAAACCCTCTCTAGCTTATGAATGCTGTATCAGGCTTTTCCTTTTCATATGTGATTGTGATGTCATGGAGAAATTTTCATTCATCTTTATCAACACTTGGTTATCTAATTCGAATTCATCAACTGATTCGGCTTGATGCTCAGCCTTCTCGTCCTCCCCCAAGCCGCCCCAGGCACTATATAAGTGTGATGGATAGTTATCGAGCCAAGTCAGGTTTCAGTGCTTCGAAATGTTGGCATTGCATGTGACAAGGAGATCTTCGATATCGCCTCCAACATTGTCTCCACCATCCTCACTTCATTCTCGATCCTAGCTCGGCTTCTTGAATTTTAAATGTTGTCGCATCCCTTTCATCTCGGAGTACCACAATTTGTTCACATGCCTCCTGAGCAGCTTTATTAGCATTGTCTTTCTCCTTGATGATTTTAGAAAATATAGCCTTAAGCTCCCAAGCTCTTTCGGCTCAACATCAGTTTCAGCCATCATAGTGGTATTTCGATGGCCCATCTCCTCAACCAAAGCAAAATGCATTTGTCACATCCTTTCCATGGACTGATTTGCCTCATCAGCTTTCTTGTTGGCTTCCATTTCTGATCTCCTAGAAGATTCAGCCTCACTGTTAAGCACTTGCATAATGCGGTCCTTTTGAGCAAGATCAGTTTCTAACTTCTCGATCATTTTTGCTCGCTTGAAGGCCACCACCGAGGGTTGATCCGCAGTCTTCATCCACCCTCAGTATTGGCTATAGACATCATGGATGTATCATGCATAGTTTTCTCCGCCTCAAATCGAATTCTCTTTAAATGCAAGGGGAAGATGAAGCCAACGAAACAAATACTTGGGAAGCCTCTTTTCAACTGGGCGATTTTGATTGCTCCTTCCCCAGTGGGCTCGGTGACGGCTTTTTCAATCATAGTGGGAGTTTCAGCCTCGATTCTGCGGCGTTGTGAATCAGACCTAGGAGCTTGAGAAGACATTTTTTGGCATGGAGGCTCTAAGGGGTGTTTCTCGTGACCGAAAGGGTACTGTTGGAGCTCGAGGAGGTGGAGAACATGATCAGGATCGATGTTTGTATTCTCTATATTCATCCCTCTCCATTTCATAACGTTCCTGGCTAGAATAACCACGATTGCAGTTTCTATCGACTTCCCTTCTAAGGGACTCATTATATGAACTGGATGACTGGCATGCCAAGCGAAGGCTTCCTAACGTAGATTCTCGCCTAGTCATCATATCTGTAAAATAGGAAGATAAACAGAATCTGTGATCTTTAGAAATGAACAACTTATTACTGGAAATCATGAAGTGTCGTAAAGTGTATTATGCGTGTGTTAAACCCCCCGACCAACCGGTTATGTCGGCCACACTTGTAGGAAGTGACTCTTTTAAATCTAAGGCACTTTAAAGCCCATCTAATCTGATGTCGTGTTGGAGCGACACATAATCCGAAATTGGAATATCGACGAGCCCTTCAAAAGGATTCTCTATTTGTGAGGGAGGAGCCTCTGAAATTCTAACACCGGAGGCTGGCAGGGACACGACTATGGATTTCCATCTCAAAGACTTTTGATGCTTATGTGCAACTTCCTTGCCTTTCTCCTTCCCTCTAAATCCTGAGAACTGTCTGGAGGCCCTGCAATGGGTTCGTCATCAGTGGGCATATTTTCTTCATTGCCTTCCATAGCTATTATGATCTCGGGCGCTCTATGTTTAGCCCATCTCGCCGAGGCTTCCTTAAGTGATTCCTCAAGTCTTATGCTTTGGTTTTGATCGGTTAGCCCAACAATCCTCAAGTTTCTATCTGTAAGCACCTAGTCGATTTCTCTCATCTCGCCCAGCACGTACTGAAGAATCCATACTATTTCTTTAAATTGAGCACCTTTGGGTCGCGGAATTGCGACTATAAAGGAAATAATATACTAATTTCAATGTCAGTTACGACTATATCCTTAGCTACTCGAGAAATTGCAGCACTTACCTCTGACTAACGACCGATTGGCAAACCAAGAGGGCATCGAACGTAGAACCACTCCGTCTTAAAGTAGCTAAGCCTGGTCCAGGATCTAGTCACTGCTTGGAAATTCCTGACTGCCTCTAGGATTGTGAATGAAGGATGTCTCCTCGACTCTTGTCGTTGAACAAGAATTTGACTTCTTTGGAGTCAGGGGCTGGAACTTCCATGTAAACAATGAATAGACTATTAAGCAATGGATATCCACTTGGATGCAACTACGATGGAGCGATTCTAAAGAAAGCTAACATTTATCGAATGTACTGGTTTTGAATGGAGGAAGAGTTCCAGTTGTGCACGACTGTCTGTTAAAGGCGGTAAATACTTCTGGGGGAGCGTGTGGCTTGTCATTCGGTCCGGGTAGTAGAATGTCGTCTAATAGTAGACCATGTCTTAAGCATGTTCGCCCCAACATATCTTTGGAGATATTGAATGGCATAGAACCTTGGGGATTCGTGATAAAAGTTGCTCCAAGCAGCTCGTCTGGAGCTAGGCCTATAACTTCGGCTGCAATGGCTGGCATCTCTATTATCGAGGGAAGTGAACTTTGATCAGCCTACTGTTGTGAACTTCCAGGTTCCATAACTGATCAACTCAGTAAAAGCCATCATTAGATGATAAAAATCCCGTGTTTCCCCCAGTGTGAAATGCGTGAGTGTGTTGTGCAATGCAATATTATATAGTACTAAATAAAGTTCTACAAAGTTAGCAAGATTTTCGAACGATGAGATTTCGAAATTCAACCAGAATGACCGTCATCACTGACCGTCATGACCGTGCCATCCAGACTTTGGAGATTGATTAGAGTTAAAATTTGTTAAATTTTGTCATGTTACAAGTTCCATTGACGAGCTTCGAAAGGCAGTCAAATATGTAGTGAAACGACTAAGTCCAATGATGCAAACCAAAAGCTTGTCGGAGTCATATGTTCAAATGTGCAAGGGGTTTAAAGTTCATCAGGGTTCAACTCGTATCGATCACCAAAGCTCCAATTCGTATTGGTCAAGGGAGCTATTCGTATCCATCAAGATACGAGTTCGTATGATCATCAAAGATGCCTCCATATCGATCTCCTGGCATGTAGTTCGTATCGATTGGGAACATTGGATTTCGTATCGATCGAGTGCTACCTCTTCGTATCGATCAGCAAGTCCAAAGCTTTCGAATTGGACATCTCAAGTCGATACGAAACCACATCATCACTTGATATGAAGACCTTCACTTCATCGTCACGAAATCCTATTATGTAGATCGATTCGAACAGCTCTCACCGTGAACCGATAAGATCCATCCTTCCTCCATCATCAATAAGAAAATAGGACCAAGCCATCCTCTCATAGATCCTTCGTATCACGAACTTCATCTTCTTCAAATCCATTCAGGCATTGTCCCTCCATCATCCTTGACCTCATTCCGGCCATCCACAACCGCCACTTCACCAGAATATGTCATGGAAACGAATGAAGTGGCCATAAATTCAGAGTCTCATCATTCTAACATAAGATTTATGGTCTTATTACCTAGGTTTAACAGACAGTTAAAGGGATTAGAAACATGGTTCAATTCGAAGGCGAAGGCAATTCACATTTCTTTCGACTCGGAGCGATATGAGGTGTAACAAAAAAATGAGCAAGTGAAAGAAAATGGCTAATTTCAAAAGGCTTTTATGTGGATACGAGAGATGAAGGGAAATGACGGTTCGACCCTCAGTTGTTTTGACTGGTTAAAACAAGCTTCCTCTCTAATCGGTGCAAAGAGATTTGTTCATACCCATTCGTCCTCTATCTAAAGCAATGTTCATTTATATCCATCCATTGATCAATATGAAGTACAAGGCCAGAGCTTATTTGCGCCATTCAAAACCATTAAGGATGCACCGATATGAAATGTTGAGTTCGTCTCCGTCAACTTAATATCCACAGGGGTTCGTGTCCATCGATACGAGCTACCCTATTCGTATCCATTAATGTGAATCCTAAATAGACTCATAACCATCGGCACTAACGACATTGAAACGCCAAGCAAACTGGTATCCATCGCTATCGATACGAAAACAATTTTACAAATTTTCACATCGATCCAGGAGACGATTTATACGAAAAGATACTGCAAAACAACCATCGAATGTTGTTGCAACTCGAATTTCACATTGATTCAGGATAGAATCGATATGGGCTTTGATACAAGAAAGCTCACAATGACTCATGAACGTACAAAGGTTAAGGAGAGTTAGGTTAACCTATGTTTTATGTGCCACAAATCAACATTTAATTTGCAAAATTCATAGAAATTAAATGCTCACCTAATGACAATTACAGCAACGAACAATAGCTTTCTATCATTCAATTCTCAGTTACAACAGTGCGCGATACCACAATTGGCAGTCAATAGTTCATTATTTGTATTAATGAAGAACAATCGAAGGTTACATCTTTCGACGAAAAGACAACAACCGTTCAATAAGTCAGATGGAACATTTCAGAATAATGATTGCAGCTTTTCAATGCCTGTCATGTCCTCACAAGGCGCACTTTAGGGGACAAATATTATCTCACCTTTTGGCAAGGCCACGATACCAAGGAATTGACTGGAGATCAAAGGCAGTTTATCTCGAAGAACAGTTAGACAAAGGTTCGCTATGGATGCTGGTAAATTTTGCCCGTGTCCGAATAGAGCTACAATTAACATGACACGACGAACAAAGCTATGAAAGCCAACATTCCAGATTTCAAGTCGATCATAGTTCATATGCTCGAGTTATGGATCGATTAAATTCTGTGAAAAACATGTTCTGTTCACATCCATCAGTTTGCATCGATTCATTTCGTATCCATCTGTTTCGCGTCAATCCCTTTTGTATCCACCATGCCTACTCTACTTTATAACCACTTTGCCTAGTTATGTTTTGTACCCATCACACTTACTCGGATTTGAATCGATCGATCAACATCGATTCGTATCGATACCAATTGTATAGTTCATATCAATCGACCAACAATCGATACGAATAAGTCACCCAACGATCGATACGAAGTAGTATCTTAAATCGATACGGAACAAGCCAGCACCATCGATATGAAGTATCTACATATGATCGATGTGAAACATCCCCTAAGTCATTGATACGAAACAACCTCATACATCGATGCGTAATAGAGATGAAAGCATCGATATGAAATGAATCCACCAGCTCGATATGAACAGAGCATATAGAAGTGGAAGACTCAGTCACTCGGCATGAAAATTGGATTGATCCTAATAGTTATCGCCATGTCACCTAGCAAGCACGTGCCTGGGACCAATGTGAACTGATCAATGCAAACTGATCAATGCTAACAGAAGCGATGCAATTTTAGCAGCCTTCAACAATTCAAACTTGCATCGATCATAACTCAAGATCTACAAGTCCAAATGCTACCAAATTTTCACAGGAGCTTGCATACAACCTCGGAAATGTTCATGATCGACCTCAACTCGATTGGACGAAATCTTAATCGATACGAATTTCATTCGTATCAATCACGGGTCGAGTTCAAACTACTTGGGATCGATTATGTGGGCCTATCCACGTGAGAGAAGAGATCTTTCAAGATTTGAGCGAGATATTTGCTTCCTACGCCTATAAATAGCAGCCCACGACTTACTGAAAAAGGACTTTTGGCTCTTCTACGTCCAGAATCTTCATTGTACTTGAATTTTACTATTGTAACTCATTGTAACCAGCAAGCAAAAATTAATAAAAGTTAATCATTTCATAGTGGACGTAGGCCATACGCCGAACCACTCTAAATTCGTGTGTTTCCATGCTTTTTTATTACTTATCATTGGTGTATTTGATAGATTTTCCTCTTTTTCCATTTATTTTCTTCAATTTATCTCCTCAAACACATCCGAAGAGTGTTGTGCCCAAATTTGGTACAAACCCCGGTATCAAACAATACTCTAACTGAAACAACGGAAATTAAAGCCATACCTTTTAGGACTTTCCACTTTCTTTTCTCTATTGTGGACGGTCCTTCCTTCGGTCCTTCCAAAGCATATAGCTGTACCTTAAGCTCTGGACAGTCCTTCTTCAGATATCCCATCTTACCCTGCTTGGAATACTTCACCCTTGCAACATTATTGGGCATGGGGAATTTCGAAGCATAGTGTCCATACCGTCCGCAGTTGTAGCAAACTACTTCTACAATAGCAACTTCAATATTAGAAATCACACGCTTCCCCTTCGACATTCCTTTCTTTCCTTTAGTGTATGGAGTGAACTTCCTCTTCTACTCTTCCTACGGTCTCATCTCCACCTTTCTCCTCTCTTAATACATGGAACCGTATCTTCTAGCCATGTCCACTACAAACTCATAAGGAGATACTAGACGAGCAATCATCTTATGATAAAGCCCTTGCTTCAAGCCTCTAATAAACTTCTCATTTTCCTTTACAAGATTGTTAATGATCTCCCTACCATATTTGTCCAATGCATTGAACTTCTAAACATACCCCTCCACTGTAAGGTTGTCATGCCTTAAGTCAATGAACTCCCTCAATAACATGCTCTATCGAGACTCTGATATGAACTGAGCTTCAAACCTCTCCTTGAATTACTCCCGAGTGATCCTCGCTTTTGGGTTTTTTACAATTATGATCTCCCACCAATCTAGTGTATCTTCCTGTCGCTAATTGAATGCCAGTCTTCTCTTTTGCATATCATTCAGTCCTAAGTCACCAAATATATGCTTATAGTTTCTCAACCAATTCAGCACTTCTATTATAGGCTCATTACCTATAAACACCTTTCCTCCTATATTTCTGTAATCTTTTCTCATCCTTGGGAAATCTTCCCTCACCACTGCAGCTCTCGGTTGTACTACCTATGGTGTAGCTTCATGCATCATTTGCGCCATGAACTGTCGAAACAAGCATTAGCAAGCGGTGCATCTTCCTCTCCTACCTCTTTTAATATTCTTTCCTCCTTTCCTCTATCAGTCTATGTTTCTTTAGTCTCTCTTTTTGTGCTTACCCAACTTATTATGATTCGTTCACTTCTTAAATCCATCTTGCTTTTCTATTAAGCAAGTCTTCACCAAAACGAAAAGATACGAAGTGAAATGATAATAGAAAAATAGATATATCTCCATATATACACACACACACACACACACCATTTTTTATTTTATTTTATTTTTAGAAGAGAAAGAGGCTTGGAAGCCATTTTTATTTCACTTTGATTTGTGTTTACAACTTGCCAATTTCCTAAGTAAAACAAGAGAGAGTAGGAGCTCTTTACATATACATAAGAGGGATATTTATACATGCATAAAACCATAATTCCATTTTTAGGATGCTTCCCAAAATGCCCTTTCGAAAATGTGGCCACCTACTAACCATTATACACTAATTAATCCTTCATTAAATGCGATAAAGCTTTAACCTCCACTTAGTTGTCCATTAGCTAATTGTAGATTTAGGTAAGTGGTTGGGATGCTCCGTGATCATGGTCTTGAATTATTTCCCTCTTCTTTCCTTTGTATTCAAGTTTGCATGCATATTTCTTTATGAATTCCTCTTCCATATGCATCAAAATTTCCTATAAAAATCATAAAAATTTCCAAGTAAAAATTCTCAAATTAACACATGCACAAAAATGACTATTTTGCCCCTGAATGAAGATCAACATATGATGATTTAAAAATAATTGAATTTTGGTTTTAAATATGGTTAAATGCCCAAATATGATATTATTTAAATAAAAATAGATAAAATATGGATGTAAATATATGGACATTTACATGCACATCAATACCAATATACAAGTACGATACACACAAATACTTATATAGTAGTGCATCCACTCTTTGGAGTGTTTTTTTAATTACTGCTTTTATCTTTTATTAGCTCTATTTTATTTAGGTGCCCCTAACCTATGCTTTGATACCAAACTATAGCATCCTCTACTTGAAACCCGAAGATGAACACCGATATTCTATAGTCATTAGAATTATATTTCGACGACTGAACTGAGTTCAGTTTAATATGAAAACATAGATAAGTATATAGATCAGCTAAACATTTTCCACGATTTCACTTAAGTATTCTTTCTATGAACTTTTGTCAATATTACCCAAATAATGTGCCTATGTATGGATCAAATAAGAATAAAAAATAACATAATAAAGAGTCTAGTCCGAATATAAAGATACAACCCACACTTGATCACATGACAGAAATAAAATCTTTATTAACTAAAGAGCCTTTTGCTCCGCCTTTGGTCTACTTTCTACGGTCATTATTCTAAACCTGCCTAGGCCTATAAACTCGGCCTACTCAAATGAATACCCGTGAGCTTATGGGGAAAACAGTTATAAAGACATGGGTCAGACATAAAGCCTAGTGTAAATAGTACTATCTCAAAAAAACATATAGTGAAGCCAACCTACACTACACAGATTAGGTTTTCCCCTCGCTATTCAAATATCAAGAGTAGAACACATTATACTACTCATAATTAATTCTTATTTTTGTTTTCATGTAAATGTTTCCATAAGAAGATTTCTTTTACTTCTGTGCTCCTATGTAGACCCAACCCTCTTCTTGGTTTAGATAACTTTTGCATCTGTATATAAAATATTGCGCTCCTCGTGTAGACCCCACCTAGTTTCCCTTATGGGTTCTTCTTTAATCTAGTATTACTTAACCATTTACTTCTGCAATAACCCTTTGCAGGCTCCATTTATTTTTTAAAGCACTCTTTAAATTGTTCAATATTACGCCCTATCATAGTACTCACTTTATCTCCCTTTAGGGTTTATCTCTTGCCTATTGCTGCTTGGAATTACTCGATCGTAGTATACTTCTAAGTTTATTCATCGTTTCTGCTTGGGATCACCCCATCATAGTTTTCTTCAAAATTTATTCATTGAACTGCCTGGACACCACCCCCGTTGTACTTAACGATTTAATCAGTTAAGCCTTGGACTACAAAGAAGCATCCACATGTAGTCCTTATATATTTATTTACTAATTTCCTTATTGCTTGGCATCACCCCATCAGTTGTAATTTAGTTACTTATTTTCCAAACTGCTAGGAACCACCCAACTGTAGTAGACCGCAAAGAAACCCACATGAAGCCATACATTATAAGGAAAACCACATGCAGCCTCTAAACATTTATTTACTTTGGAACTACTTGGCCTTCCCCACCGTAGTTCATTGAAGTTGAATGCCTCCACACAACTTTCCTAGGTGTGCATTCGAGTGAGAGTCTCCACCCGACGTCATTAGGCCTACCAACTTTGTCTTTTCATTTTAACGCAGGATCCCTTCTCCGTTCAGACCTGGCCTCTCCTAGATTCCCAGTAGCTTATCCTTTATAAGCATTGTACACTTCTCCCCTTTAGCATGGTCCCCTTAACATGTGCAATATGCTCTTTACTTTATTTATTAAGTGTTCCTCTCTATGTTTTAGCGTCGTATGACTCCTTTATATTTAGCACGGTACTATTGCTTGTAAATTTAGAGTTGCTGCCTAATGCCATTATCTGACAGCTCTAACATCCCTGACAGCGCCTTTATATGTGTCGTTAGCCCATTAGATCTTATTTCACCTTTTGTTATTTCCAGAATTCCTTTCAGCAAATTATTTGGATTTTATCTCCCTTTTTCCTAACCTGTGTTAATATATATTCCCATTAGTTTTATTACCCTGCGTCCTCCGTAGTATTCAAAAATCCCCAACATGGTACTTAGCTATTTAACCCCTTTACTTTCTCATAGAAAATTCAGATAAAATTCTCTAAAATTCCCAAACCTCTGTTCATCCATTGCTTACATATATTTTTCCTTTTTAGGAATATTTCATTGTTATTTTCAAGTTAAACAACTTCAAAAATCATATAAAATTATGCGAGCTTAGGAATTACTCAAAATAAAAACCCACTACAAAAATCATGATTTAAACATTACTTAAAATTTCCATTAAGTTTTGAAATCACTAAAGTAGGGAAATCACATGTAAACATCCCATGTTCGCTCATCCTCCCCAAAACATTCATTTAACATATATATATGTGCGAGAAAACCCATATGATCCCCATCATACATTAAAATATATAGATCTAAACCGATCCCTTACATATATAAGTAACCATATTAGAAGGTTTAATACTCACCTAGATCTTTAAGGTGTAGTGCTTTTAGTCTTCTTTAGTTTCTTCAAGCTTATGTTTTTGTATCTTCTTCTTATTTTCCTCCTTATGCTTCCACCTTTAAAGAATTTCTTTAAACATTTATTTTAGTTTTGAGTAGAATAAAACAAACGAATAAAAGTGAGTAATGTATATCGTCCTTAATATGTTGGGCTTAGCCCTCACACACGCTTCTATTAGTTAGCTCCTATCTAGCTTTCTATTCCTTTATTAGCTTTCTTAATTAATTATAAAATTTAAGATTGTTAAGTATACTTACTCGAGCCCATTATAGGACAATTATGTTGTCTGATAGGTATGGTGATTTGTAGCATGCAAACCTTATCCTTAAGTGATTAATTTGACTATGCTCTATATGTTGTTCATGAATAGTCATTTAACCTTAAAGAAGCCATGAAGTCGAGTGATAGCTCATAATGGATGTGCGATATGGAAGAGGGGAGTTAGAGTCTTTGAAAAAAATGGGACCTGAGATTTGATACAACCTTTTCAAGGAAGTCAGCCATAAGTTGCAAGTGGGGGTTCTAGATGAACGATGATGGGAGATAAAAGGCTATATTAGGTGCAAAAGAGTTTTCACAAAGGAATTGAATGGAATATGACGAGATTTTTGCTCATGTAGTTAGACATACCTCCATTTGGATTTTGCTTGCTATATTTGCAACTTCTTTTATTCCATAATTTTACAAATTAAACAACTAGATTTAAAATAGGCAAAATCGTAATTTTAAATAAATAAATATATATAGTAAATTATTATAGGATCTATAGTTAGGCTTTAGGAACTATTCCAGTACATCCGGAATATCGTTTAGAGTGTAAAAACATATGTAACTGGCTGATTGTGGTTAAACGGGCTAGAAATTAAATGAAGTCAAAGCTAGTGCCATTTTCATAATATATTAATTTTGAGATTTTCGCCTAAACATAGGTTATTCCAACATATAAATAGAAATCAAAACCCTATTCTCTAATCATACTTTATCCTAAACATCTTATCACTAGTCTTCATATTCTTCTACATTTAATTTCTTAATAAAATAAAACCAATACCCAAATCAAAATGTAAGGAGAAGGATTCTAATCAAATCGAACAGGAGGCATGACTAATCTATGAATGTCACTCTTTATATTTGTTTATATATTGAGGTGTCATATTAATTCAGCTCTTATAGTCGTAAATCAAAAAATATGTTATGGAATGGAAATGTTAATTTTTTTTTACTTATACACCAGATTAAGAGGTAGTATGACATGGCTAGTTAAAAAGTATATTTTTATCTATTGTTATTAGTAGAAGTTATTCTCCTAATTAAAAAAATGTGAAATATTAAATTGTTCCAAACTTGATATATCATATATAAAAGTTGTAGTTCTCAATGATATGAATCAACTGGTGGTTTCATTCGTCGATTGGGTGTATGAGTTGATCAAAAAACACGATGGAAGTTGGGTAAATATGAACCATCCGTTTTGAACCTACTGTGAAACAACGATGATACAACGATCAAAAGGCGTAGGTGTATAGAGGATTTCGAATAGGTTCTCATAATGGTTGTTGATCAAACCAGATCGACGTGAGATGGTAAGAAATCGCCATCAAATAGGGATAGTGGTTCTGAAGGAGGTGTTTGAAGGTGAAGTTATGGGTTACGCTGGGGTCATTAGGATATAAGGAGCCCTCTAGTAGCATCGAATCTTTTGCTAGTGGCTTGTAGTGGTAGCGATATGCTGAGGAAGTAATGTCGATTAGGCTTCACAATGGTGGTCGAGATGGAAGGTCTGCTTGTTTGCACCAAAAATTGGCACAAACGCACAAGAGATTTTTTATAGGGGAATAAATGAAGAATATTAACTGTAAACAGAGAGAATATAGAAATAAGAAATAAGAAAATAATAGAGGCACAACAGTTTATAGTGGTTTGGTGTCGTTTGCCAATGTCCACTTTAAAGAGATAGCTTTATTAATCACTTTGTAAACTGAGTATAAGAGCGATCATATGAAAATCCTTAATTAAAAAAGAATACAAAGCAACCAGTAGCGTAAAAGATCCCGACAATGAATAATCAAGTCTGTATTTATAGAGAAAGTGGGAGAAATACCTCCTTAAAATTTTGGCAAAATGCTCTCTAGATTCATTGGGCCCACAAAAGGGATTGCATGGTCCGAATCGAAAGAAATAGGGATGGGAACTGATCCCTATTTTGGAGAAGTTAAAGGTTGCGATCCATATAGGAGCTTATCCATGTTATATTATGCTTGTCCTTTAAGTACATGTCAATTTGGACCTGTAGATGTTGAGTTGCTGATCGATTTTGTTGCAATGTGTTGTGTAACTAATTTGGCTATTCTCTCTAGTAGGAAGAGGGTTGATCCCTCTTTCTTGCTCCTTTTAAGGTGTGATCCCTAAATAGACTCCCTAGGTCCCCACTTCTTGTTTCTAAAGTTTCATATGTATCAGTCTTTTGGATTTTGAGATATCAATCATTTGCTGTTGAGTTGCATTGTTTAGCTGAAGTAATCTGATCCCTTTGGTAGAGAGGTATCATCTCCGATCCTTTTCTAGATTAGACTATATTCTATACATAGAACATTTTATGTATCATATATCTTTATTATTTTCAATTACAGTTTCATATTATCATTTGTACTTGATTTCTTGACCCCACAATCATCACTTTGGGTTTTCGAACATGATGACAATTAAGTCCAACTTGTCCAGTCAATTTTGATATAGCCAGATCAAAATGCTAGATAACACTTGCCTCCAAAAGTATGTCTTGTGTTAAACATGACATGCTTTGAACCGAAGCAAGTTAGAGTCACCGGAAAGAAATCTATTAAGTTTTTCGAACAGTCGTTATCTCCTCGTTGAAATATATTTCAGAGTGCTATATCTTTCCCCATCGTCGTGATGATTGGTCAATTTCTGATAGAATAGATTCTTGATTATATTCCATCAGTTATTATCTATATCTAGTTCTATCGATTTAGTGGACCTCGGCTGTCAGATTCAGTTTCCTTTTTTAAAGCTTAGGTCAGAATTCAATTCCTATCAATTTCAAAATATAAAATTTTAGAGTGTACATGTTCACATTCAGGTATACATTCTTTTCATTGCTCCCAAATGCATTTGTACGCTCACAGGTCGTCACCAATTTTTATCGAATTAGATGCAACCATATTACATTCATATATTATTGTTTTTTAAATAAGGATCAGAATTTCCCCTTCTTCACTTAGAGATCGTATCGATCCCTTTCTTTCTCTATTCTTCCCCCTTTTTTTATATATAACGTTTATAGGATCAAATGGATCCCACTTGGATAGGGATCGTATCTTATCCCTTTTAATGGAAGGGAGTTTGCATTTCTTGCTTTGTGGAAAAAGAATACGGGTCGATCCCTTGACCCGATATATAAACTACTTCCTTTCTCCTATTCTTCCACTTTACTTCATCTGCTTTCATTCATTTGCTTGTCTGTAACCGAATCTTGTTCCCCTTTTTTCCTTCTTTAACTTTGAATCAAAATCCATCATGATACTTCATACCTTTATCAATCTGATCCCTCTTCCCTTTTAATTTTGATCATCACCAAACCACTCAAGATCGCCTTTGAATTCTCCACATCTCACTACCTATTTATATACATAGGTAGGTTTTTTAGTTTTGACTGCGTTTGATTTGGTGACGAGATGATGGGTTTTTCCACATTAAACTGCATGAACAAGGGGTTTAATTAGGTGAATAAGAGGAGAACGGTGACGACATTGTGTTTGATGAGGTGGTAGAAGAGGAGAAAAAAGGAGTAAGGGATCATATTGATAGTATAAAGGGGGAAGGAAGGGATCGATGGTTTGTTTCTTTTAGTAAGGATCTGAGGAAGGAGTGATTGGAGAGAACAAGGGATTTAATTATAAGGATTGATGTGAATTTGAGAAAGAAGAGATCGGTCACATTGGTGGATGAGTGATCAGTTGTTGACGCTTTGGAGTGGGATTGGTGGTATTATAGAACGGAGGGATCGGTCGTAGGCTTTATGAGAGGGGTCAGTAGTATTAAGATAAAGTGATCTGCTATGTGATAAAATGGCTTAAAAACCTGTAAGTTTTTAACAAAAAAATCCACTTAAATGTGTATGAACATTCATGACATACCCCACATTAGTGAACTGGAACTTATGGATTATGATTGAAGGCGGGACTTGAATATCTAATATCGAACTTGGTCGCTCTGGTCGGAATTGAAAGTCTCATCACTTCTTTTTTCTTTTAATTATGAATTGTCTATTTCCGCACTGCGCGACATTGCACCACACTAGTTTACGCTTAGCACGAGGGGACAAGTTTATTTCTCTAGTATTGATTACCTACTGAATTTAGTTGATATAGGCTCTAAACGTTCGTGGCATTTCGCAATGTCTTCTAGTCAACCTTCACAACAAAAATGCTGAATCAAGCTGCGATCGTATCTAGTAGACTTTCCCCTGAACACTAAGCTGAGCAACTTGAGAGTCGCGGTTCGTTAGTTAACCTTTTCTCGGACGTTCCCATCCTTCTTGTGAAAGAGATAGATCATACTTCTGATAATTTAGAAGGTGTTGTATTTCTAGCTGAACCGATGGACTCCCAAGCCTCCATAATTAATGAGGCCACTCTCCACAGGATATGCTGGAAACATGGGATCCTATTTGGAGATGTCCTGTCCCTTCAAGAAATGGTAGGGCCCACTTGCCCCCGAAGGGTATACGGCTTGCAATAAATTTACGTGCTGGGAAAAGATGTGTATCGTCCTTCAACTTATTTATACAAGAGGTGCTATATTATTTGGGTATAGCTCCCGCTCAGCTGCATCTAAATAGCTATGCTTTCCTTCATGGTACCTTCTTGTTATTTATGGATGTACTATTCCATCCGCCATCTCCTAAAGACAACCGATTCATCTACAATTTTAAGCAGGATGGGAGGTCTTTCTTACACTTTCCTTTAGCCTGTGTCCAACTATCAGGTTCTTATTGAGGCTTGGAACAAGCTTAATGTCTTTAAGCATGAATGGTTCTATATTCGTTGTCTGCCCAGCTTCTTGGGGCAATGGTTGGAAGTACATAAGTGTTGCCTTCATTTTATTTTCAAATTCTTAAGCCCAAGTTATATCATAAACTAAAAATACTTTGAAAATTTACAGGTGTCCATCCACGACTTGAAGGCTATATTTATTCAAGGGCGGTCTCCATGATCCACGCTACCCTAGTCGAAGATATGGACATTTGATCACTTGTAACTGATGATTGGTTATCTCTTTTCGAGTTGCTGGAGGAGGGTAGTAGCACTAGACTTCCAGGAAGCATAGGACTGCAAAAGAAAGTTGTGGAACAAGAAGGCGGCACTGATAGCTGTGTCATGCCTCCAGTTAGGGAGGCGTAGGACAATGCCAAAGAAGGCAAAATCTTAAGTGTTGATGCCAATGAGGCTGGCAATAATGATGTAGCCTCAAGCAACATGCATGTGGTCGAATCATCACAAGGCACACAATCTCATGAACTGACAAGGAAAGGAAAAGGTCTTCCTTACAAACTCCTAGGAGAAAAACTGCTAAAAAGCCCAAGTTCATTATCACCTCTATTGAAGAAGAGGGTTCTTCCCAGCTTTTGGAGAGTTCGATGGAAAGATTTTTAAGTCGCCTAATCCCTGGCGACATCATGACCTTTGACTTTCCCAATTTAAGCATCCAGGGGATTAGTTCTCCCATCAAAATTGGCAATGACATTCCTCCTATTGGCAGAGGATAAATTGCTCCTATGAGTAAGGCTATAACAGCTGGTCCATTAGGGGGGACACTAGGACACTCACAATACATGATTTTTTTTATATCTTTTATTTGATTGTCACTTATACGCTTTGTTTGGTTTACAGGTGCTATGTCTCATTCTTGTGCCTTTGATCGCTTATGGGGCTCCTCAACACATTATGGACCCATTCGTGGTCCGAACTCGGGTAAGCATTGAGAAAGGGGTGACAACTAGGAAAGAAGCCATCATTCGAGGGAATCTTTATCCTCTAAGCACAATTCAAAAATTCAATCATCTCATCACCAAGATTTTCAGCCCAATCCTTCCGTATATAACGGCGATCAGACCACTTCTCATGTTCCCCTAACCGCTGTACCATTTGAGCATAATTCTGGTTCATTTAGATCTCGATAGCCTCACGATGTTGGTCGTATAAACATCCTGTTGTTACATTTGAGCCAGCTTTAACTACTACTTTTCCTGAAGCTTCTACAGTGGAACGATTAGCCGTACTTAAGGCCAAGTTTTGAAAAATCTGCTTTGATGGACTAAAGTTTTCTTCCTTCTAGCCACACAATCCCAGGAAATATTAAGACGAGTTTGCTTGCATGCATCAATGATGTTTTTGTGTAGCATGAAACACTCCAACACTTTGCTGAGAAAATTTCTAAGGCGTCTATTGAAAGGCAATAAAAAATCAACCGCCTTAAGCTGGGGGCGATCTATGATAAATATAAGATTAAACGTCAAGGTGAAGAGATTACAGAGTTGACCATGAAGTTAACCATTGTAGAAAAAAGTGCTAAAGATATGTTTAAAGCGGTTAATCATTTGGAAATGGCTCACATGAAGGAACTAGACACCGATACTCAATGCAGTGATGCACTTGCCTTAGAGAAAGACACTCTTCAAAAAGAGAAGGACACTCCGGCCCTTCACGTTAAAGAGCTCGAAGAATAGCTATACAAAGGGAACGATGATAAATACGCCGCTCTAATGGAATCCCGAAAGTATTGCGAAGAGGTCGTAGAGTCTCATGAGCTAATAAGTAAACTCGACAATGAACTTGTGCAATTTGAGGCCCTCAAAGAAGAGGCGAAGAAAGTTAGTCATCAAGAGGAAAGAAGTCAAATAAAGGCTCAAATGGAGGAAGCAAGAGAGGAAGGCAGGAATGAGATCTAGGACATGTTTGATCCTTTGATCGTTGAATACAATGCTAAGGTCCTTATCCATCATGACTTAAGCTTTCTGGGAGAGGGTTACCTCAAATCGCTTTGCGAGGCTTGGGTTTACATCGTCAATATAAAGAATAAGAATCTTGGCGCCAATGTTGATGAGGAGAAACTGGTGCGAGAAATTCTATGTGGATATGAACCTTTAGATCCCGCCATTGTAAGGCTAAGATACTTTGATCTTTTGGCACCTTTTGACAAAGGAAAAGACATTACTAAAGCTTCAATTAGCCAGGGCATCGGTTTCTCTTGGCCCAAGACAATACCCAAGCTACGGTCTGGATAGTCGCGACTATAAATCAAATGCGTTGACTCCTAATCAAGAAGGTAGCACTCTGGCAACAATCGAAAGTTAGCTAGATGCATGTATCTCGCTCTTTTCTCCACTACTTGAGTGGTTTCGTTCTTTATGCCCAATAGTTTTGGGCTTATTCGCTTTCTCCAACAAACCTACAAGTCTTACAGCTCCCTGTCAAACTTCGAGAACTGGTGCCGCTATGGAGCATCAACTAACACTTATTAATTCCAATAGCTAACGACATTCCATGGCCCGATGCTCAAGTTATTCAAGCTCTTGCTGATGAAAGGGATGATGATCAACCGTTGCATGATGAATCTGATGAAGTTATGATTATAGGCACCTTCGAACATATTAATAAACTCAGCTTGAAGGAGCGTATCCAAAAGGAGTTGCTAATAAAGAAGGCCAAAACTGAGCATATCAAATGTGGACATCGATGATCCAAACCTCATCCCACTGTAAGTCATTCCCCTTGGTGAGTCTGTTCCTATGGGTGACATTGCTTCCATTTTTGAAGGTGACACTGATACGATTTTTGCATCTAAGAGAGGAATACGGGAAGGCTCGAGTGGGTCTACTCCTACGAAATTCAAGAGGGATAAGATGTAGAAGAAGTGGCCATCATGTCGGCTTAGCTTATACATAGCTTATACACCGATTTTTTTGTTAGTCGTATTTGTGCGGGTACAGCCCTCGCTTTTCGATAAACATTTGCACTATGATTTCCAAGTTTTATGTAAAAAAAGGTTCTTTATTTTTTTGTTGAACTCTTATGTGAATTTGTTTAAGTAGTCGAGCTATTACTTTTCTATTCAATGTACTTATTATTCATTGCCCATTGATTTGGATAATTATCCGTTACTTTACTCAAGACCTCGATGTGGTCATGGACTCAAGTTCTACCAGACACTGAGCTCGAGCCCTAGTGCTACGATGTTGAATTCAGTAGCTTAAGCGATTATACTCATGCTCCCAGTATTGGGTTAGAGGAGTTAGATATTGGATGGTCAAATTCCATCCTTGGCGAATTTATAGTCCTCCTATCGATTTTGGTCGGAATTTATGGAATACCGAGTGGTCGAACCGCACTCATATATTTTTTATACTCATATCCACACTCTAGGGATAAGAGCTTGTTGGTAGGTGGTTGAATCGCAGCCAATTTGTGTTTATACTTCAGTCCACACTCTGGGAACTTAGAGTTATTTTGGAAAATAGTCGAACCATACTTTCTTTAATTGATTGATATGCCCCCAAGCCCAGGGTTTAACTTAGCTAGCGGTCGTGTTACGATCGCTTTTTGGTTCATGCCTATCCCATTGCTTGGTGGGATGAATTTGATTATTAGATGGTCAAGTCACATCCATTTCTCCCTGGGTACTCCGCCTATCGGATTGTGAGCGAAAATCATCGAATGAATGGTTGGGCCACGTTTATTTTGTGTAGTCCAATCGCGAACTGATGTAATCGATTGGCTTAAAACTCTAGGAACCTGCTCGGACATTCCAATATTAGTTACCCAAGTACCCTAACTAATATGCAATGCTATAGCAATCACGGATGTAAAGGAAATTTCAAACTTTATTTGCCAAATGGAAAGAAATGACATAATTTGCTTACTACATATTTGGAAAATCAAATGCTAAAGAAAATTCAAAAATTAAATACAACCGAATAAAAAGATAAATTAAGTGAAATAACATCATAAATGCTCGCTATTCCATGCCATTGAGAGTGTGATTCCATTAATAGTCACTAGCATAAAAGTTCCTTCTCCAAGCCTTTGTTTAATGACGTACGGTCCTTCCCAAGTAAAATTCATGTGTGATGTGATAGAAAAAACCCGTTTCAATATGAGATCGCTGATTTCGAAGGTCCTAGGTCAGACTTTAGTGTTGTAGTATTGGGTGACTCGGTGCTGGTGTGTCGCTGCCTTGAAATCAGCTTCTTTGCACTTCTCATCTACCAAGTCTCGAGATTATAAGAGGAGATCTCTATTCATTCTAGGGTCATAGTAGGTCACTCAATGAGAAGGGACTTTTAGTTCAATAGAAATGATGGCTTAAGAGCAGCAAGCAAGGACGAATGGATTATGGCCAGTCGCAAACTTGTGGGTAGTTCTGTAAGCCTATATGCTGTTTGGAGTTCATCCACCCACTTACCTCTAGCCTTTTCCAAAATTTCTTCAGAATGGACTTTATGATTTTGTTCACAGCTTCAACTCGTCCTTTAGCTTGAGCCCGAGCAACAACTGCAAATTTCTTTTCAAAACGATGCCGACGACTTCAGCACTTTTGATTTAGGTTCCATTATCGGTTACAATGGTTTGTCGAAGGCCAAAATGAAAGATGATTTTTCAAATAATGAAGTTGATTACTTTCTTTGTTGTGATCGTGGTTAAAGGTCCTGTATTGGCCCATTTAGTGAAGCAATCAATTGCTATGATGGCATACTTCACATCACCTTTAAAGATCGATAAGGAACCGATAATACCTATGCCCTATGCGGAAACCGGCCAAGGACTGACCATTTTTGTTATTTTCGTTGGCGAAGCTCTCGCAACTTTTGCATATATCCAGCACTTCTCCCATCACTTAGCGTAATCAGCAACATCTCGGTTGATAGTTGGCCGGTAATATTTATTAAGGCGTATGTTCTTTGCTAGGGTTTACCACCAAGTGTGACCACCATATTCCCCTTCATCAAATTCCCTTAAGACTCGTTTTATTTCATCATAAGTGATACACTGGAGAAGGCGAATGAAAAACCCTTTCTATACATGACTCCTTCCTGAATGATATATTATGAAGCTTTGCGGAGGATTTATCATCTTTCATTCCTCCGTTTGGGAATGTATCCACAAAGCAAATAATCTTTAGTTGGAGTCATCCACGACTCCTTCTCAGGCTCTACCTTTAGTACCTAGTAGATTTCCATCTGGTTTATGCTCGGAGAGTCTAGTTCTTCAACTGGAACCAAGCCCATTTGTTGTGCATCCCTGATGCTAGCAAACTTTGCCAATGAGTCGGCCTCTTTATTTTGATCCTAGGGAATATGCATGATGTTATAATACTCAAAGTTAATCAATAGCTCTTAGACTTAGATAAGATACGGAGCGAGTCATTGTCCTTTAGCCTGGTAACTTCCCTTGATTTGGTATACCACCAACTAGGAATCGCAAAAGATTCCATGTGATTTTATTCCCCCTTCTCTGGCAAGTTTGAGTCCAACAATCAGAGCTTCATATTCGGCTTTTTTATTTGTTGCAAGGTAGTTAAGCTTCAAAGTGTTGCAAATTGATCGATCCTCTGGAGTTATTAGTATGACTATGGCTCTAAAGCTAGGACCTCTAGAGCTCGCTTCGTATACATTTTCCATCGGATGGTAGGAGCTTCACTATTCTCTGAGAGATCATTCTATGTAGTGAACTCAGATACAAATTCTGTTAGTGCCTATCCATGGATGGCTCACCGTGGGAGATAGGCAACATCAACTTGGCTCTGCTCAATGTTCCAACTAAGTAACCTTCTAAATGTCTCAGGTCGCGGCAGAACCAGTCGTAATGGTCGGTCGGTGTAAACCTCGATGGGATGAGCTTGAAAATAAGGGCGGAGTCTTCGTGACGCAATTAACGTGCAGTTTTCCAATTTCTCTATCTTCACATAGCTCCTTTCAGGTCATGTTAATAGATTACCAACGTAATAGACCGGTCTCTGGATTTGATTCTCCTCGCGAAGCAGAGCAACACTTATAGCATGTACCGACACGACCAAGTAGATATATAGGTCTTCTTGATCCACCGGCTTTGACAAGATGGCCGGTCTCTCTAAGTGGTTTACGAGAGCTTGGAATGCATCTTCACACTCCTAGGTTCATTCAATCTCCTCTTCCCTCTTCTTATCAGGTCAAAGAAAGGAATAAATTTATCAGTGGTTCTGGAAATAAACAAGCTTAGGGTAGCAAAGGCTCTGTACTTATTTGATAGTCTTTGATCTTAGATGTTGCGAATAGCTTGAATATTTTCGGGATAAGCTTTGATGCCACGAACATTGGTAATGAAACCCAAGAATTTTCCTGATGCAATGCAAAAGGAACATTTTAGAGGATTGATCTTCATTTGTAATATCAAAGGATGTTAAACATATCTGCTAAGTCTCTCATGTGGATGCTTGATCGTCATGACTTCTCAAGCATACCATTTACATATACTCCATGGTCTTTCCATTCTGATCTTTAAACATTTGGTTAACTAGGCGTTGATAGGTTGCTCCTACATTCTTTAACTCGAATGGCATTACCACATAGTAGTACAATCCAACGTTGGTAATAAAATTGGTATGCTCTTGGTTGGGTATACGAATTAGGATTTGATTATATCCAGAGTATGCATCCATGAAAGATAGCAACTCATGCCTTGCGGTTGAGTCCACTAGTTGATTGATCCTCCAAAGAGGAAAGCTATCTTTAGGGAATGCCCTATTTAGCTCCAAATAGTCAATGCATGCCTGCCATTTTCCATTTTCCTTTCTTACAATTACAGGATCAGATATCCATTTCGAGTAGTAGGCGTCACGAATAAACCCATTGCTTTTGAGTCTATCCACCTTCTTTTTAAGGGCGACAAATCTCTCCGGATCTGTGCCGTGCCTTTTCCGTTTCACCGGGACATGCCTTGGGTCGATATTTAATGCGTGTCTAGCAATTGCAATGAGATCCTACACCTGTCATAATGGATCCAAGTGAACACATCAAGATTCAATCAGAGAAAACCAGCAAGTTCCTTCATCATCAGGGGACTAAATTACGATCCAATCTTTAGAACTTGTGATGGGTCATCCTGACTGACCGTGATGTCAATTGTTAGCTCAACTGGTGTAGCATTGGCATCTTTGAGCTCCTCCTCATCTTTCCTCGAATCCATATCTTTATAGAACCGACGATGGCACCCAAGCCGTGGCCTAGGCACTGATTGTCAATATTAGGTGGCTTGGAGGCAAAGAGACTTGTCCATTGCTTACCTTTCTCCTTCCACTGACCCCAACTCAGCCACATAGTAGGCACGTCCGGTCGCCTGATCACCATGTACAACTCCAACACCATTATTAGCTGGCAACTTCAAAGTCAAATAGCACAAGGCACTGGCTGCCTGAAATTCAACTATGGCCAGTCGGCTCAAAAAGGCATTGTTTGGAGAGTCAACATCTAAGACAACAAATGGCAACATTTCGCACTCTCCTGCGGTCAACTTCTCCCAACTCTACGGGAAATTCCACATTACAGAAGCTTTTATCATAGCACCATTAAAATCATAAATGTAGACTTTAGTTGGTTTCAAGTCCTTGGCTTCCATCCTCATCTGATCTTCAGCCTTTTTGGATATTATATTAATGGAACTACGATAGTTAATCAAGATCTAACTCACTAAGGTGGGGCCGATCATGGTCGAATTGACCATTGGGTCGATAATTGGTGCCTCCACCTTATTTGGATCTCTCTTTTCGAATATAATGTCGTGTGCCATTTTACAATACCATTTGGCCGGAGTCTCGTCTTTTGTATTTGAATGGCACTCGAAATTCATATGCTTGATTGCACTAGCATAGCACTCCATCTTGTGCCAACTCTTGTCAGCTAGATATGCTCCTCTGGCTTTGTATTGGTCACTAATCTTCCACCAGTCTACATAGGCTTCTCAACCCTATCTGACACTTGTCCTCAGTTGGGGTTAGATGTCCCTTGCCCACCATCCATGGTGCTTTAACAATTGCTGTAGTTTTCTTCCTCGAATCAATTTCTCGATAATATCCTGGAGATGCCTAAATTCATTTGTGTTGTGACCGTAGCATTCGTGTAGCCGATAATATTTTCCAATCTTCTTTTGTTTTTCCATCGACTCTTTTGGAGGTGGCTTCCTATACTACATGGTATTGCATGTTGACAAGTAGACGTTCTTTAGAGATGTCTTCAATGGTGTGTAGGTATCATACATTAGAATCCTAGACTTTCTTCTTTCAGAATCCCTCTTTCGTTCACGGTTCTTATCACCACCTATCTTTTTATTCAGTTTATTTTGGGCATTTATTTAAACTTTTTCGAAACTCTCCCTGGACTATTTCACGGCAATGTCATTCTGCACTCCCTTTCCACTCAGTCCCATAACATTCTTCTTCCTAGAGTGTCTAGCTTCCTCTTTCCTCAAATACTAAGCTATTTTTGCGTAGAAACACTTTAACGTTGTGAGTGGTTTGCCAGCCAACCAATTTCCAAAATCAAATTCTGGGTCAATCCCTCTTATTACCGCCGTCAATATTGAATGGTCATTCGGATTACTGACTTCTGTGATATCTTATTGAAATCTCTCCATGTAGTCTTTCAATGATTCTCTTGAGTCTATATCATACTCGAAAGGGACATTACATCTATGGGACGACTTGCATGCATATGGAACTGCTCAACAAATTTTGTTGCCAAATCATCTACTCTAGAGATTGACCATGGGGGTAATCTTGTAAACCACATCTCCCTATGCCAAAGAGAGTGACTGGAAACCATCAGCATTTTGTTGCATCATCAGCTTGTACGGAATCCATCAGTCATTCATATCTCATGTGTGCTGCCTTGGCCCAGTTTTTCCCTCGTTGGCAGTTATCGACGGCATGTTGAATCTTCTTGGTTACTTCGTGAGTAGGATATTGTGGGTGAACGGGGCATGGCTTCTCGAGATCACTCAATCATCATTTGTCAAGCATCAGCTCTCCCTTACTAGCTGCTAGATCATAGCCGTCAAGTTCGGTGTTTGGATAGTTTTGGCCAAGTGGTAGTCGTGCTCCACCTCACATGAATGGTCCAGTTGATGTCTACGAGCCGTTCCATGCTTTCTTAGCTCAACATCCTCTTGATGTGTGTCGCGTGCATTCACATCATCATCATTCTAGAGAGGTAGCTAATCTGCATAAACTTGAACTCCTGCATCCAGATAAGTCACAGCGGATCTAGTCCGAATTCCATCAGAAAAAGGGAAGGTTCCTTCACTAGAGGAGGGATCAGCCCCAGTCCCTATAGAGGGTTCGGGTCCGATCAGTCCTGGTATCCTAGGATTATTTATGTGTTGATGTCCTACTGCTACTACAAGCTATCCATCGGTTTTGTGATGTCTATGTCCGTGATGGTCATCTGATGAAGTTGAGCTCTCTGATGTAGAATGGGGAATTATCTCCTTCCTAGTTTTCCCACATTGCTAATTCCTGAGTTTATTTATTAAATCAATATTATCTTGAATATGCTGGTTCAACTATCGACGCTATCCATGAGCTCTCTCATCAGGTTTTGGAAATCAGCTCTCGTGATGGAATTAGTTGGATTCTGGACATCAACTGGATTTGCAGCATTGGCATCCACTGGTAGGTTTTCTGTCCTCCTTGTTGGATGTTGGCATTCTCGGCTTCTTTTGCATTTTAAGAGGTAGATCTCATGTTACTCACAATTATTGATATTTTTCCTTAGACTTTTGCAAATCTAAATAGATTGTATAAAATATTTGAAGATAATTCTGGATCTCTTTCTTAGATTTATGTAGTCCAACAACAGCAAAGGAATCCAAATAAAGCATGGAATCTTTGTTTTCTATGAAAGCACCAAAATGTTTGCAATAGAGGAATAAATGAAGAATATTAAATGTAAGCAGAGAGAATATAGCGACAAGAAATAAGCGAATAACAGAGACACATCAGTTTGTAGTGGTTCGGCGTTGTTTTCTAACATCCACTTTGAAGAGATAGCTTTATTCACCACGTAAACTAAGTATAAGAGGGATCGGATGAAAATCCTTAATTACAAAAGAATACAAAGCAGCTAGCAGTGTAAAAGATCGTAAAAATGAACAAAGAGGAAGACAATGAAGCATCTCCTTAAAATTTCGGTCGAAGGCTCTCCGGATCAATAATGGTTCACATAAGGGATTCCATGACCCGATTCCCAAGGAATAAGGATCGAGGCTGATCCTTATTTTGAAGGAGTTGGGCGCTGCAATCCTTATGGGAACTTCTTCATGTTGTAGTATGCTTGTCCTTTATGTTTTATATTGGTTAAACCTATAGATGTTGAGTTACCGAATAATCTTTGTTGCAACACATTATGTAATCTGATTCTGGCCGATCCCTCTAGAGGGAAGGGGGTCGATCCCACTAGCTTGCTCTTTTTGGGGTGCAATCCCTAGGGTGGACATCTTAGGGTCCTCACTTCTTGTTCCTAAAATTTCATATGTATCCGACTTCTGTATCATGAGGTAGTGATCGTTTTTTGTTGAGTTACACTGTTTAGCTGAAGTAATCCGATCTCTTTGGTAGAGAGGGATCGCACCCGATCTCTTTTCTAGATTCGACTATACTCCATACTTAGAACATTTTGTGTAGCATATCTCTTGATTCTATTTGATCACCGCTTCATATTATCATCTTTACTCGATTTTTGGACCCCTCAATCATCACTTTGGATTTTTGGCCTTGATGACAATCGAGTCTAACTTGTCCAGTCAGTTCGGATATAACTGGGTCAAAATTCCAGTAACATTACTATAGAAAAATGTGAATTCAAAAGATAAAAGTTTATAATAATCGAAGTATAAGTTACAATATTTCCTCTTAAGTTTAAATGCTTATATCTCTCATATACGATCTCTGATTCACATATAGTTTATTGTATCAAGATCATAGCAGGACAAGGAATGTTTTAGTACATTGTTTTATATAATTTGAAATACTTTCGAAAATTCTCCTAGTTGGGAAAGTTCGTTGGATATGGTACGTATTTGTTGATTCTATATTACTTAGAGCTAAGTGATCAATAATGACAGTCTGAGGAGTCAAGTCCTTAATGTGTGATAGTCAAGGAGCCAAGTCCCTAATATATAACACTCCAAGGTGTTGGGTCCATAACGTGTAATATTTCGATGAGTTGAGTCCTCGATTTATGACAATCGGAGGGGGAAAGTCCTGTACATATGATAGTCCAAGAATCTAAGTCCTCAATACATGATATGTTAATACCTTAGGCATTGGTTTTGATGATAACAACTATATGACATTATATAAAATATAGATACCAATGTTTTAATCAAGTTATATTAGTATATAGTGCGAGATATTAGTCAGGTATTGATTAAGAAGATTGTACAATATTAAGTGAAGATTCAAGAGGCAAACATAGAGATTCAATAGTTAGAGATTGAAGACTCATGAGTATTGAAGAACTCAAGATATCACAGATAAGTTATAGAGTCTTAGAATTTTTGCTACAACAAACAAATTTTCTTTAACTACCTTCTCATATTTTCTCTCCTCTCTCACTCTTTGAATTGTAAAAGAAAATCCACTAAAAATATTCTCAAATACAATCAAAATCAAACTCAATATCCATAGATTTAAGTCCCTATTTATTACTCTCTAATTTCTCTCATCTCTCTCGCTCAAACAAGATCAAAATGCTCTTAAAGAGGTTATAGGATCATCTGTAATCAAAATCAATGACCTGAGTTTGTAAAACTCTACCAAATCATACTGTTATACTTATGGAGTGTGGTTGTGGCCTGTGTAAATCAATTGGGTGTACTTAGTAGCCTAGAAATCTAGTGGATGTGCTTGTGGCCCATGTAAATCAAGTGACTCTACCTAGAGGTCGGAAAGTCTAGTGGATGTGTCTCGTTGCCTTGAAATCGAGATTGTGGTTGCTTTGCTATTTGAAAAGAAATATGTATAAGGAATTGTGCAGGAATGGATGTAAGGTAACTTCAAACCAGTATAAAATCCTAGTGTGTTCTTTCCTTTTTTACTTTTACTGCATTTACATTTATCTATGCTTAAAATTTTGATTGATAATTACACTGTTTAAATTATAACCTTAAATGAATCCATTGTAAAAATTATAAACACTATTCTCCCCCCTTTAGTATGAAATTAGCCTTAAGATCCATCTTCCCCCAAAGAAACATTTAGTATCAGAGTCTTGATTTCCAAAGTATTCATAATTTTTGATTTTTAAAAAGTTTTAATGGCTAACAACACTATTAGTAGCACAATTAACCCATTTGTTAGTAATTTATTTATAGAAGGACAATCTTCTGTTAGATCCTCACTTTTTAATGGCAGTAATTACATGTATTAGTCACATAGAATGAATATATATATTTAAATCGGTTAGTTTAGACATATGGAACACCACATAAAGTGAATACACTGAGCCCAAGACTAATTTTTTAAATTGGACCGCTGAACAATTGGCAGTTGCACTAAGTAACTTTAAAGGTATGAATATTTTGTTTAGTTCATTAGATAGAAATGAATTTAATAGAGCGTCTATCTGTAAATCTGCATCTAACATGCGGAGAACATTACAAGTTATACATGAGGGCACTAGTAAAGTCAACAAACCAAAATTTCTATGTTAACGAATGAACTATAATTATTTAAAATGAGTCCAAGTGAGTCAATTATTGACATTTATAGTAGATTTCAGGATATAGTTTATTTAGTAATTTCACTTGGCAATTTTTTTTTTTAAAGAGGATTAAGTTAGAAAAATCCTAAATTCACTTACGAATGAATGGAATTAAAAGACTCTTGCGATTGAGGAGGCTAATGACATTAACACTCTGAAAATTAAAGAGTTAATTGGAAATATAATGTCATTTGAAGCACAAATGCAGGGCAGGAGAGAAAGAAAGGCAATAGAGAAGAAATCCGTCACTTTCAACATCACAATAGATGATCTGAATTCAGACAATGATGATGATAAGGAAATCCTTTTCATGACAAGAAAGTTTAGAAAGTTTATGAAGTATAGAAAGATGAATAATCTCAAGAGAAATGATAATAAAAATCCAAGTGGAAATAGTAGCGAAAATGGCGCTAGATGCTTTAATGATGATGAACCTGGCCATATAAAAGAGATTGTCCACATTATGAGAAACCAAAAAACACACAAAATACCGATTCATCCAGAAAACGAAGAAGGGCTTATGTTGTAATACTATACAATTCAGATACTTCCTCAAGTGATAGCAAAACAGGTATAGAGAATGCTGATATGTGCTTCACAGTGACATTTAACGAGAAGTTTGGAGAAACAGAACTTAAATAAGTACGTGTTTAAATAAAAATTTGAATTTTTGTTGTTGATTGGTTTTTGATTGCTAGGAATAACCTATGGATTAATAATAATATCGGTTGAATAATGTGTGCATATATTTTAAATAATATATATATATATATATATATATATATTAATAAAATATCAAATAAAAATAATATAAAATATACTTTAAATTATTTAGTGTATACATTAAATAATAATTATAAGTCAATTATATGTATAGAAAAATAAGATTTATTTATTGAATTTTCCTTTTTTGAAAATTTCGACCTACATGCCAACAAACCCCACATGCATATGTCGACATATATAGGTAGATTTTTAATTTCAAATTCAAAAATTAAATTTTCCTCTGCCTTTTCACTAGCTCTTATGTTCAGAAAAGATATTTCTTGACCAGAGAACATGACCTTTGATTCTCTATTTATTTAATCTATCACCATCAATTCATTTTTCACTTTCATTTTCAAATTCAAAAATCATAAACTCTCTTATCTATTCAAAATACATTTCAGTGGCATCCTCAAGCAATATAAAGGCAACCATGAGGCTTTCTAAGAAAATAAAAGAAGTACATTTTAATGACCAAGAAGCCATGCAAGCCTATATGGAGTATGTATCTTTCAAAAAAGTCTTTCTCGGAAGTTTCATTATTTTTTGAAGATTTTCCTACATATGATCTTTTTAATCTTTGTTTGAAAAATGATAAATTTGGCTTTAATCGATGTTTCTCATACTTATTTTGTTTGTTATACAAAATTGGTAAAGATGTTTTATGTAAATTTAAAAGGAAAGTTTCATGATGGAAGAGAAGGAGAAGTTTGGAGTAGTGTTAAGGGGATGCAAATTGTTTTAATTGTGAGCTTTTGGGTCACATTCTTGGATGCAAATCTAGTGGAATGGACTTTTCAACTTTTGAAACTGATTTCCAAAACCGTGAAATGATTCATGACATTTTTGAAACTAATGATGATTTGGAATTTAAAAACAAAAACTTGCGTCTAAAAGCAGGAATTTTAAGTCTTCTTTTTCAACGTAGTATCACTACTAGAACTGGTAATTATAATAACCCGACATAAAGAGTTTTCAAAGCACTTTTCAACATTTATGGTCAATACGTTATAAATTGGTCTCGAGTCATTTTGGATGAACATTTTCCTAAAAATATTTCTAAACATGTAAACATGATATTTCATAGTTTGAATCTTACTCGAGTTTTCAATTATTTCGATGTTGATCTTGAAGGAGAGTAAATAATTCCTCAAAAAATATTTGACAAGGCCAACAATTCGCTTATGCATATTTCACCCTTTTAGTGGCTTATGAAATGCTTGTGGAAAAGGAATAAAGTTTAGCTCGGGAAGAGGATCAAGATGTAAGAAAAGAGGAGGATGAGGGAGAAGAAGGAGAGGAAATGGAAGTCGAGGATGAAGAATAAGAAGAGGAGGAGGATACTTCCTCAGAAAGTACCAATATGCCACCTAATCCATCCGACAAAGATCTTCTCAAAAATCAAGAGAAGATCATTCATAATCAAAGAAAGTTAAGAAACCATTCTGAAGGAGGTTTACCTCAATGTCGAACAAAATGGATAAAAATGCTTTGGAAAGATTATCTGCAAGTTTGGTGGTTCTTCATCTCCATCCACATCTTTCTAGTTATTTGTTTAAGTTATCCATCTTTGTATTTGGATTTTATACTTTTAAGTTTTTTGTTGAATCTCATGTATCTTTCTTTTATTTCGAAAGTATTCCTTGTATTATCAATGAAAATTCTATTGTTGTTGTTATATATTATCAATTATCTCTAGAAAGTCATAAAAAGATAATAGTATAGGCCAAATACAATAAACTTGTAAAATAAAGTAGTTTTGAAAAATATAGTGCATATGTTGACATATGCAAGTCATGTATGTCGACATATAACGGCCAATTTTTAAAAAAATTAAAAATTAAAAATAAAATAACTACCAAACACTAATGTGCACGTAAATGTTAATATTTTTACTTTCGTATTTAATCTAATTAAATTAAATAAATGATTATATTAGGTGTTTTAACATGTTTAAACCAAAATTCAAATTATTTTCAAATTATCATTTATTCGTCTGCATTTAGGGGCAAAATGGTCATTTTTGTGTGTTAATTAATCTGAGAAAATTCACTTACAAATTTTATTTTTATTTATAGGAAAATTGATGAAAATTAGAAGAGGATTCATCTATTCATGTGTGCACACAAGAGAAGGAAGCAAATGAAGATGGAAATAATTCATTTCATGCATCATAGAGGACCCCACCTACTCACTTACCATGATCCCCTCTTAAGAGCTAATACACATGATTAAAGATACATGCACATTTAAATGGAGGGTTATGCTAATGCTAATGATTACTTGTAGGTTATATTTCCTAAGAAGGTAGTTTGGGTAGTTCCCAAAAATTGGATTAAGGTTTCAAGCTTGCGTAAATACCACATGCGTTCATGTAATCATTACCTCCTCTTTTAGCCTCCTTTGAGCCTCCGTATTTAGTTATTTTAGTTAAGGCTCAAAAATAAATCAAAACTCTCTTTTCTTTTTCATGGCCACTTAGTCATTCTCTTTCTTGTAAATTTTTTTGTGCAATGTGAATTCATGCTCTTTCTTATTTATATGCCATGTTTCTTCTTATGATGGTAGCTTGGTTTCATTTATTATGCAAGTAGATTAATTTTTATTTCATTTTAATTAGCTCTCTTTTTAATTAGCTTTCCTTTTCTTCTTATTATTGTTTCATGTTGCAATCTACATTTTCTGATATGATAACAAATATGAGAGGCTAAACCTATTCGATTTAGGGGTAAGGAATCTCTCTAGTTATGTTGATTCAACACATTTTGATCATTTATGTTCTCTTTTTGTGTTTATTGGAAAGTTGTATTTGTTGTCAGTTTATTAATTAATTTGACAGTCTATGATGTTAATTACATATAACCTATGCTTACTCAAATAAAAAAAATTTACATTATCATCTAACTAATTGAGTATGGTAATGAAGTGAATGTTGAAATAAAAATTTGATGGTCTACATTTCTAATCAATAGTTAATAGGCCATGCTTAAAATAGATTTTATTTTCAATATCATTTCAATTGTCATGAGAGTTAAGAAGTGGTTTAATAGGTGTGTTATAGTTTTATGGTTTATGTTGGGCTAATTAATTGCATAAATATTCCATACTTATGAAAATCACATCAATTAAACTCACTAATGACCAAAAAAGAGATCACAATTCATGTTATGTTGATGTATGTGATCAAGAGAGTGAATTTATCGCTATATTGCCTTCAAACTCTCATATTTTTATCCATTTTCTTTTGCTAGTTTATTTTCATTTTTATCTTAACGACACTTCAATTCTGGGTTTAATTTGACTGAATAGAATTTAAACCTAAACAATTCTCTACGGATCGACCAGTGCTCATTTTGTTCTAACTTTATACGCGGTGCGCTTGCGGTTATTCTTTATCAAAATTTGATTGACTATTTTCCAACTCGATAGAGATTTAGCTTGTCCAAATAAGTTTTTGGCACCGTTGCTAGAGAATTGATTTGATTTTAATTTCTATTCTTTGAATTATTTTTGTTTGATTTTTGTGTGTTTTGTTTTGTATGTTTTTATTTTGAAAAAAAGTTGTGTGTATGTTTGTTGTGTGTTTTCTATTTACATTTTCATTCGCATATTTTAAAAATACGTACAGAATTTCCAAAAAAATACATTTTATTAATTTACATTTGCATTTTGCGTCTACATTTTTACATTTACGTTTTGTTTTTCTTCTTCTTTCTTTTTTTTTTACATTTATAAAACCAAAAAACAAAAAACAAAAATATTTCATACTGTGCAATTGTGCGCTTATGCACTTCGATCCACTATCACGGCCTTCAAACTTCTCCAACCATCCCCCTTCTCAGTTACACCTTCCCAACATACTTCACTGTTGCATCAACTCACGAGCATCAAACAAGTTCCTCCACCTCCTTGCATATTCCCACTGCACTGCCTCAACTTGTCCACTTGCCTGTCAACACCTTCCATCACAAATAACTTTATATCAAAAACTACTATCAAACTATTTTTTGCTGCCCCTCCGAACTTCACTGCCTTGCCGTAGCATATTCCATCAACTTCATACCACCTTCCCCTACACAATACAAACTTCACCCCTTACCACTGCTCCACAACAATACCGAACTTCACAACTATACACCTGAAAACTGATATACCATTGCAACATTAGTGCTCCACCTCTGCCAAAATCATTTTTGCAGCCACCGTCACAACCCCAGCCTTGCTACCTTGTTCAACCACTCTTCCATATTATTATCAACCTCATTTGTTCTCTTCCATAACATTGTTCATTCATTTCTCTGCATAACTTCAAATTGCAGCAACACAACCTCTCTACCATCATCTAACATCTCCTACACCATCTCATAACACCCCAAACCATCCTACTGTTCCATCCAAATAACTTCCTCTATCTTTCTGCCTCTTCCACCAAACCTCAGCTTCTACTAATCGACTGCATTCCCCCACCCTACACAAACCACCCACAGATTAATCATCTTCCACTGCCCTAGCAAAACAACTACACATCGGTTCAATTCTCCCTCCTCTCCTTACTGTCATATTACTTCCTTAACCATTACCTTCGCCTACTACCATCAGACCACCTCATTGCACGGTAATACAATTTCACCATTCAATCTCCATTTCAACATCCCACGTTTCAATCTCCAACTGCATCAACCCATACCACTTCATTCAACCTCATTATTTCCTACTTGCCTCCTACTATCTTTAGCCTAATCATAGCTTCACCTATCTCTGCCACTTCAGCACTGTCAACATTTCTCATCCCCTCTCCCTTAACATTCAATAGTAAAATACTGCATCACTCATTACTTCGACTACCCTATCACAAAAACTTGCTTTCATCTCATATCAGCTGCGTATTGCTTCGATAAATCAGCTACACCCAAGAGCACGGCCATATGCCAATATACCAGACAACCCTGCACATTAATTTACCACTGCCAAATTGTGCACATTGCAGCATATATCTCCGCTTTTCCACACTTCTATAATTTCAGCCCCAACCACCCTCAAAATTGTTGTTACTTCCACTTCTGTTATTTCAACTACACCAAACTTCCCACTGCACTGCTATATCCTTCTACCACCTACTACCACAGGATTGCGACCATAGAACAGACCGCCCTTCTACCTGCCATCCAATCTTCATTACGAACCGCCTCTCAAAAAATCAAAAAACCGTTGCATTACCACATCCATCCCCTTACCTTCAATAACAACTGCAAATCTTCCCACCTCCATAATACAAATTGCATTCCTCAAACCCCCTCTGCTATTGCCATAAACTCATGACCCTATCCAAAAATTCTGTTGGAATTCCGAAGTATAAGTGTACATGAAATACACTTGTCCCACAGCGCCAAAACTAAAAACAAATCTAAGTATATGAATAGCTTTTTCATGAGGAGTTTGGGGCCTTAGGGCTCTTAAATGTGTGCTTTGCTATGAGGAGGGAAGTCAAGCTTCACCACACGCATGCGCCGCCGCCGCCGTCCGTCCGGCCGAACCGAATCGGACTGGGCTCGGGTTTGGGTTTAGGTTTGGGTCTAATATGAGCCTATTTTTATTTAAAACTGGGCCGGGTTTATTAAAAAATATCAGGTTATGCAAAATTGTGCAGATCTGTTGTGAGGATACGGACATGGCTTTTGACTGAGGAGGTGATACTTTTGAAACAGGCGCATGTTTTTTGGCAAATAGATGCATCCATTAGCAGACGGAAGCGGGTGCAACCCATTAGACGCAAGCGGGTGTGACTTACGGCAGTAACAGGTGCGAACACGAAACCAGTAGTGAATGGGTAAGGCCCGTTAATGAAGAGCAGCAATGAAAGGAAAGGGGTGCAACTAGTTAGGCAAATGCGACTGTTCGAAGGGGTGCAGATGAAAATATAAGTAGGGGGAATACTGATCACATTCTCAATCGAATTCAATTCGAGTTTTTTCTTCTGCTTCTCTCTGCTACTGCCGTCTTAATTATCAATCACAGAGTGACATACTCACCACGATCTCGAGCGGCTTACGTCTGTTGTATCTTAGGAAACTTTGAATAAAGTCTTAAGGAAATTGTTACGACAAGCTTCAGATGTAATTTCCTTCTTCAACTGGTTAGATTTCTAGTTGATTTATACATAATATATATATATATATATATATCGTTTTCTTTCTACGTTGTACTATTTCTTTAAATAGTATAACGTTGGATTTAGCACTATAGTTATTATTGCTATAGGTGTTAATATGTTGCTGTAATTAATTACAACATACTTACTGTTAAAATAACTAATACATGATTCTCGAGTAGTGGAAATATGATTTGTAAACTTGTGAGACAAGCTTATTATTGATTAGTATCTGTTTGGTATACTAGACATATAACATCTTAAGACTTTTCTGTTTTCGCTAAAAAAAGAGATGGCAACAGTTGAACTATCAACAAAGGCTACTATTCACAACAGGCCTGATATATTCAAAGGAGATGGTGATGACTTCATAACATGGAGAAATCAAATGCTATTTTATCTCACCACACTCGGTCTGCAATGGTATCTCGAGGAGGAGGAACCGATTCCTGCACCAGGTAAGGAATCAGATGTTGATATATGGAAGCATTTCGATTTTTTATGTAGAAACTATGTTTTGAATTATCTCGACAAGGTGCTATACAAAGTATATCAGCCTCTAAAGACAGTAAAAGCACTCTAGAATGCACTTGCCATGAAGTACAAGACGCAGAATATTAGTCTTAAGAAATTCATTATAGAAAAATTCATGGACTACAAGATGGTTGACTCCGGACTGGTGACTGCTCAACTGCATGAACTACAAATCATCATTCATGAACTCGAAGCGGAAGGTCATAAGGTTGGAGAATCGTTTTTGGTGAAGCCATCACGGAAAAACTGCCGCCATCATGGAGAGATTAGCGCAACTATCTAAATCAAAAGAAGAAGGAAATCTCTTTACGGGACCTCATAGTCTGACTAAAAATTGAGGCAGATAACCGTGGAGTTACAAAACTAAGCGATGAGGCATTTGTGGCTGAAGGGTCAAAGAACAAGAAAAATAATAATTTCCAGAAGTAAAGAATGCTCCAGACAACAAACCAAAAGACAACAAACGAACTAAAAAGTTTAATGGCGAGTGTTGGGTTTGTGGAAAGGTTGGACATGCCGCTAAAGATTGCAGACACAAAAAGGAACACAACAAAGAGGAAAATATAGTAGACAACATGGAAGTAAACGAGTCCAACTTCTCGGCGGTTGTATCTGAACGCAATTTGGCTCAGAATCCTAACCAATGGTGGGTAGAAAAAGGAGCTACTCGTCATATCTGCTCTGACAAATCTATGTTTTCTACATGCCAGAAATTCGATCACGAAGAAAAACTCTGTATTCGTAATTCTGCAGTATCCATGATCAAAGGCAGTGACACAGTAGTCCTCAGGTTTACTTTTGGAAAAACTATCAAGTTGAATGATGTGCTCCATGTTCCAGACATACGCAAGAATCTCATCTCTGGTGCAGTACTATCAAAGAAAGGATTCAAAATGGTGTTCGAGTCAAAGAAGATGGTTCTGTCCAAAGCCGAAATATATATCAGAAGGGGATAGTTATGTGATGGCCTATTTAAGGCAAATGTAGCCGTTATTAGCAATAAACTATGTATTCTGATTATGCTATTAATAAAATTGAAGTTCCTTACTTGCTTGAGCATGAAATTTTACTATGGCATGATAGATTGGGACACATTAATTTTCGAAAAATGGAAATTATCTAACTTCGGATTAATTTCAAAATTCCAAGTAGATAAGAACTACAAATGTGAGACATGTATAGAAGCAAAAATGGATAAAAACCTATATCAGTCTGTTGATAGAAGTACCAAACTACTAGGTTTGGTTCATACAGATTTATGTGATTTTAAATCGTTACCTACAAGAGGTGGGAAAAAGTACTTTATCACGTTTATTGATGATTATACGCAATATTGCTATGTATATCTTTTGAATAGTAAAGATGAAGCAATTACATCATTTATAAAGTACAAGCCTGAGGTAGAAAATCGGTTAAATAAAATGATCAAGATATTGAGATCGGATCGAGGTGGAGAATATGAAGCACCATTTGAACAGTTCTATGCCAAAAATGGTGTAATTCATCAAACAACAGCTCCATATTCACCACAACAAAATGGCGTAGCCGAGAGGAAGAACAGAACGTTAAAAGGCATGATTAATGCCATGCTTTTAACCTCTGGTTTACCGACGAATTTGTGGGGGAAAGCCTTAAATTTGTTTAATCACATATTAAACAAAGTCCCTCACAATAAAACAGAAACAATTCTATATGAGATTTGGAAAGGACACAAACCAAGATTTATACGTCAAAGTGTGGAGGTGCTTGGCAAAAGTTCCAGTTCCGCCTCCCAAGAGAGTCAAACTTGGACCAAAAACAGTAGATTGTTACTATCTAGGGCCAGCCTAAAATAGTAGTGCCTACAGATTTTTGGTATTCAAGTTTGATATAGCTGATATTTATGTAAATACAATCATGGAATCCAGAGATGCCTCATTCTTTGAAGATGTGTTCCCGCATAAAATGAATGAAGGGAATAATGTTCCTAAAAGGAAAAGAGAAGAATCAAGCAATTCATATGAAGATGAAACTCATCATGAGATTGAGGAAGTTGAACCAAGAATAAGCGTAAGGGCAAGAACTTCCAAGACATTTGGTTCGGATTTTTTAACTTATATGTTAGAACACGAACCTCAAACGTACAAGGAAGCAATGTCATCTTCTGAATCTTCATGTTCGAAAGTAGCAATCCAAAGTGAGATTGATTCAATTCTAAGTAATAAAACTTGGGAAATAGTTGATATTCCACCTGCAATAAAACCAATTGGCTGCAAATGGATTTCTAAGAAGAAAATAAAACCAGATGGCTCTATTGGTAAATATAAAGCTAGATTAGTAGCCAAAGGATATCGTCAAAAAGAAGGTGTAGATTTCTTTGATAGCTAATCACCGATTACATAAATAACCTCTATAAGAATGTTAATAGCAATTGCATCCATGTATAATCTAGAGATTCATCAAATGGACGTAAAAACAGCATGCTTAAATGGAGATCTCGATGAGGAGATTTACATGGAGCAACCTGAGGGTTTTATTTCCAAAGGAAATGAAAACAAAGTATGTTGGTTAGTAAAATCACTATACGGACTCAAACAAGCTCTAAATAATGGAATGAAAAATTTGATAGTGTCATGATGAAAAATGGTTTTCGTATAAATGAATGTGATAAATGTGTTTATTACAAACAAGTTGGACAATAATAAGTTATGATTTGTTTATATGTAGACGATATGCTAATCTTTGGTCCTAACACTAAAGTAATAGAGACCATAAAAAAGATGTTAATCAACAATTTCGATATGAAATACTTAGGAGTTGCAGATGTTATTTTCGGAATCAAAATAATAAGAACACCTAATGGAATTGAATTGTCTCAGTCACACTATATAGACAAAGTGATTGAAAAATTCCAAGACTATGGAATTAAAGGAATGAGAACACCTTTTAATCCATCAGAAGTACTGTACAAAAACATAATGAGAGTGTAATGCAACTGGAATACTCTCTTGTAATAGGATGCTTAATGTATCTCATGAATTGCACTAAACCAGACATCGCTTATGCGGTAAGTCGACTAAGAAGATATACAAGTAACCCAGGGAAGGAACACTGGAAAGCACTAATGAGAGTGTTGAGATATTTAAAGAATACCACTAATTTTTCCTTACATTATGGAAAATATCTTGCGGTCTTAGAAGGATACAGTGATGCGAACTGGATCGCAGATTCAGAGGAATCAAAGTCCACAAGTGGTAATGTCTTTACCTTTGTAGGAGCAGCAGTGTCATAGAAATCTACTAAACAAACATGCATAACTCGATCCACTATGGAATCTCAGTTTATCGCATTAGATAAACAGGCGAAAAAGCAGAATGGCTTCATCATTTCTTAGAAGATATTCCATTTTGGCCCAACCTATAACGACCATATGTATTCACTGCAATAATCAAGACGTGCTAAGTAGAGCGAAAAACTTTGTGTATAATGGAAAATCATGACACATTCATCGTCGCCATAACACAGTTAGGCAGTTACTCTCTAATGGAACTATTTACATTGATTATGTGAGAATAAATGATAACCTAGCGTATCCGTTTTCTAAAGGTTTATCGAGAGAGAAAATTGAATGCGCATTGAGGTGAATGTGTATAAAAGCCTAAGCCAACAAGAGTTACCTTATAGGAAAACATATCCTAGCAACTGGAGATCCCACGGACTAGGATCAATAGGCAAACTAGTTATGAGTAACTCAAGAAGCAATGCATTTTTTTGGACTTAGTCCTACTCCATTCTTATAGTGCAAAATATAATGCATGCCTACAGAAGTAGTTAAAGGTTAAAACTATGTTTTTTAATGATGACCATATCTTGGAAATAACAAGCAGGGTATATGTAGGATAATCTTAATGGTTGCGATCACCTATGTTAGTGTGAGCTAGGTCGGCTCTATGAGAATATTAAAGCCTTAAATTCTCTATAACACTCGTAGAACAAAAATGTGCTCAGGACCAAAATGAACACAACCAAAGGATTGGATGAGAAGGGAATCAATGCTCCGTAAAAGTAGATCTGACAAGTTTTAACTAGGGAAAGTCCAAAGTGAAATATCTACTTATCCACGATAAAGCATTATTCCATACGTACTCTGTGATATTTCGCTTTGTGTGGGGGTAAAGTATATTATCATTTATGTGGGGGATTGTTAAAATTCCAAAATATAAGTGTAAATGAAATACACTTGTCCCAAATTGCCAAAAATAAAAACAAATCTAATTGTCATGAGGAGGTTGGGGCCGTGGGGCTCCCAAATGTGTGCTTTGCTATGAGGAGGGCAGTCATGCTTCACCACACGGGCACCTGTTGCCACCGTCCGTCCGATCGAACTGTGCCAGGCACGGGTTTGGGTTTGGGTCTAATATGATCCTATTTTTTATTTAAAACCGGGCCTTGTTTTTTAAAACAATATAAGGCTGTGCAAACGGGTGCAGATCGGTTGTGAGGATATGGACATGGTTTTGACTGAGGAGGTGCGACTTCTGAAGCGAACGTGGGTTTTTTGGCGAACAGATGCATCCATTAGCAGACGGAAGTAGGTGCAACCCGTTAGACGCGAGTTGGTGCGACTAATGGCAGCAGCGGTTGCGATCGCGAAACCAATGGCGAATGGGTGCGGCCCGTTAACGAACAGCAGCAATGAAAGGCAACGGGTGCAACCCAGCAGATGGATGCAACTGTTCGAAGGGGTGCAGACGAAAATATAAATAAGGGGAATACTGATCACATTCTCAATAGAATTCAATTCTAGTTTTTTCTTCTGCTTCTCTCTGCTACTGCTGTCTTAATTACCAATCACAGAGTGACATACTCACCACGATCTCAAGCGGCTTACGTCTGTTGTATCTTGGGAGACTTTGAATAAAGTCTTAAGGAAATTGTTACAATAGGCCTCAGACATAATTTTCTTCTTCAACCGGTTAGATTTCTAGTTGATTTATATATATATATATATATATATATATATATATATATATATATATATATATCATAACGTTTGATTTAACACTATAGTTATTGCTATAGGAGTTAATTTGTTGTTGTAATTAATTACAACATACTTATTACTAAAATAACTAATACAGAATTCCAAAGAAGTGGAAAACTGAGTTGTAAACTTGTGAGACAAGTTTATTGTTGATTTGTCTCTGTTTTAGTATACTAGTTATATAACAAATTCAACTTCAGATCGCGACCAATATCACCACACCGTTGACCAAGCATATCCCTGACCACCAACTCGAACACAATCGCAATTTCACTAGAAAATTCAACACATTTACTGGCTCAATCGCAATCACTCTACAATCGCCAATCCACCAATCGACCCAAATTGCCTCATCACCTACACCACCGAACCAACCGCGACATCAAACGCAAACTCAAAGAAATTGAAAAATGTAATTTTGTTTTTGGGAAAGCGATTTTGGTTCTGGAAGGTTATGGAGATCGATTTTTTTTCTAAGCAATCTATTTCTTTTGATTTAATTTTTTTGAACAAGAAATCGGTTTCTTTTTATTCATTTTTTCAAGGAAGGTTGGTTTTTTCCGTGTATTATCAGTATTGGGTGGTGGGTTTAGGCTAGGCTTCGTTTGTTTTGTGAATGGTTTTTGAAATTTCATTTGTGAATTTGTCTTGTGTTAATTTGGTTTGTTTTCATTTTTTTTATAAAAAAGAATAAAAAAGAATAAATAAATGAAATATTGTACATATCTTATTCGACTTCTTTTCAGGTTGCAAGTGGTAGAAATGCTTGTTAAAAATAACTGCTTGCTTGCTTAAAAAATTGCTACTTTGAAAATTAAATAATTTGCTAATAATTCGGTAGGCTTGTTATTGTGTTCTTATCCCTTGTTTTTGTTTGCTTTGCATTGTTGGTTGATTGCATTTTAGAAAAAAATTCAAAAAAAAATTAATTTTTTTCATCGTAGTTGCATTGTTAATACACATTTAATTTCTTCTTTGCATTTCATCCTAGAATTTTGATTAATAATAACGGTTAGACATCAATAACGCTTAATTGTTTATTGACAAGTTATCATCTTTCGACAATATAATTTCTTGGCATCTAGGCTACGACAGAGCAATAACCATTTATAAATATTACGGTGATTCGTTAATAACATAGTGGTTTTTTTCGTTGAAGGTACTTAAATCTTCAGCTGTATTGCTATGGCGATTCGTGGTGCACTAATAAATCATATAGTTACCTGGCTGAGAATTATCTAGTTAGATTAGGACAAAGTGTGATTATATAATTTTGGGTTAGAAGCTACTGATGTTTTTTTAATTTAGTCATTTGCATCCATTTAGTTGCATTAATATTCATGCATACTTAAAAAATAAAATTCAAAAGCTAAATCTAACAAAAAAGTGTAAATATTCCTTAACTTGGCTTTTAAAACCTTTCTTTTGAATTTTTTCAATCAAATCAAAATTCCAAAAAAAAATTCTGGTTATTTTTTTTCAGCAAGATAAAATCCAAAAAAATATAAAATCGTTTCATAAAATTTTGAAATAACCAAATTTTTGTTTTCCTTTTTGAAAAATAAATTCCTTTTGTTAGATAGTTTTCCTTTGTAAAAAAATCCAGAAAAGAAAAACGAACTTTTGAAAATGTTGGAATTTCCATACTCTCCAGAATTTTACAATAGTGGTGAAGATCAATGCAATCCATATAATTTCACATCAAATTCTTATTGATATTTCAACGACAGCTATTATACAAAAGATTTGAATTTTGAACAACAAAATTTTCAAAATGATGACCAACCCTCTGCTCTTGAAAATAGCATTGAAATGATTTCGTCTTTACTTGAACTCTCTACAGAACAAAATTAAAGGATAAATGATTTAATTCATTTTGGTGCAATAATTCAAGTTAAAGTTTTGAAAACAATCAAAATTTGAATTCTCTTCAAAATTTAAATGATATCGATTATGACCCATGCCAATTCAATTTCAAACTCCAAAATGAATTTCAGAATCAAAATGAAAATGTGAATCACTTTTAAAATGATTTTGGCAATAGGAGTAATTTCAATTATGGTGAAATTGACAATTTTTGTTCTCAATAATTTCAAATCGAAAATTCTCAAGTTAATAATTATAAATTGGATTTTGTTGAGAAAATGAACGAGATCTACAATGATCACACGGATTTATCGTTTGAAACTTATATGAAACAACCTTAGAAACAATATCAAATCCTAACGTGTAACGAGTCTAGTGATAATCCATATTTTACCAAAATTAGCGATTTTCAAATGACAACTTTTGAAATTGAAAACAACAATCTGAATGAAGTTGTTCGTATTTGTAGACAAGGGCAGGGCCCGAGATGGATTCTATATAATAACGAAGGAAATCGCTTTGATTGATTGCTTGTGACAGCTTATCGATGCTCGTTAGCAGTGAAGTCCCTCATACTAGAAGTTTCAAACAAAAGTGGGCCTACGAGAGAAAATTACTTTACATACGGATATCATATACCAAAGGGTGCTCGTTGATCATTTGAACCACTCCTCCTTACCTTCCACCTGCCATCTCCATCATATTTTCTTTGCTAGCATCCTTTGATAAGCAAGTTGAACGAGCCTTCAAAAAGAGGGGACCATTTGAGATACTTGGTAGTATGCATCAGAGCCTCCAAACTTTTTTTTAATTCAAGATGTCCTTTAAAGAGGCTTCCTGGGGATTTTCTTGCCATCTTTGTTTTAGCTAGAATTGGATTTCAATTCTTTTGAGGGTGAGAAACTCGATTTTAAATTCGATCTTCCTTTCTCCGATTTTGGAAATTTGAATACAATAACTTTGGATTTTAAAATTGATTTATGCAATAAAGTTGTGAATAATTCAAAAAGGGAAGATGAATTCAATGAACATGATTTCTTTGGACTTTTCGAAAAATAGTTGTTGAATTCTGTAGGGGAAGATTTAAGTCACCATTTTGATTTTGAAATCGATATTCTATAGAATTTTTCAATGATAAGTTTAAATTTAAATTTGCTAAAAAAAAAAGTTGAACTTCCACTAATTATTCTATCTACCCCTAAAATCATAGAAAATAAACACAACTCATACGATTTTTAATAAAATGACATTCTTTTTCCAAATCAACATTTAACTTTGAAATCTTTATGGTTTTTTTTTCCGACATTAAGTTGTGCCCTCGTACTTGACTAGACAAATCAATTGGCCTTTGGAAGACCGTTTTATTTACTCTTTGACGATATACTTTATGATGTCTTGTAAATAATAATTTTTTTTCATTTTCATGTAAATATAGGTATATTTTAATTTATTTTATCCTTTCACTTGGGTTGACTGTGGGGACACAGTCCAAATCAAGTGTAGGGGGAGTCATATTTTCATTTCTTGTTTCTAGTGGTTTATTTTTTGCATTTTCTTTCCAAAACTCAAAAAAAACCAAAAAAAATTTGAAAAAAATATCCCAAAAGAAAAATTCTTTTTAATTACTTCTAAAGAAACATTATAGGATAAGTATAGGATTTTGGTTATTAGATGGAAATTTTTGAAAATTTATTTACGTTAACAAAAATAAAAATAACTTTGATTACAAGTAATGATGCTTCGACTAGTATATAGGAAGATTTATGGGTGATAATTATGAAGTATATCCTAATTGAAAATTTAGTTTAAAAAGTGGTAGATTTAAAGAAAAGGATATAACATTTTTATCTTTTAAGTTTGTTAACGGTAAAAATGGCTTTAACGCTAACACCCGGTGTATATCGTGATGAAATGAAAGCACCACCCGCTTGCACGGGAATCAAAGTAAACAGAAAATAGCCGCAAAGTAAAAAGGGACAGAGATTTTTATAGTGGTTCGGCTTCTAATAAGCCTACGTCCACTTTACATCTTCCATTATATTTTTCGAGCACACTTTACAAGATTACAACACTTTTACAACACGATCTCTTCATTACAACACTTTTACAACACGATCTCTTGATTACAACACGATTAGACAAAGGAAATTAGAATTTTGATGATGGATTGCTCCTTGGATTCATGTTGAATGAAGTATATCGCTGGACGAAGATTCTTCGTTGTTTGAAGTGTTTGGAGAGTCGAGAAATCAGCAGAGTCTCGGTGCTTTGGAATCCGGAAAAGTCCCCTTTCTAAGTGGAGTAGATGGAGTATTTATAGGTGAAATCGGAGTTAGGTCGGCAGGGACGACCTGAGGAGTTAGGTCGGCAGGGACGACCTGAGGAGTTAGGTCGGCAGGGACGACTTCAGGAGTTAGGTCGGCAGGGACGACTTGAGGAGTTAGGTCGGCAGAGACGACTTGAGGAGTTAGGTCGGTAGGGACGACTTGAGGAGTTAGGTCGGTATGGACGACTTAAGGAGTTAGGTCGGCAGGCAGGGACGACTTAAGGAGTTAGGTCGGCAGAGACGACTTAAAGAGTTAGGTCGGCAGGGACGATTTAAGGAGTTAGGTCGGCAGAGATGATTTAAAGAGTTAGGTCGGCAGGGACGACTTAAGGAGTTAGGTCGGCGGGGACGACTTAAGGAGTTAGGTCGTGTGGACGACCTAAGATAAGTCGTAGGTCGTGCCACATAGTTAAGTCGTTAGGTCGTGGACTCCTTTATGTCGTGGACTCTGTTAGGTCGGACCTTCTGGTGAGTTGCTAACTCTTTTAGCCTTAGGTCGTTGAGCCGCTTCTCTTGTTAGCTCGTTAAGTCGTTGACCTTTGGTCCATCTTAGGTCGCTCCACGTGTTATGCCGCTAGGTCGCTTAACTTGGTCACGTCTTAGGTCGTGAGGTCTTCTTAGGTTGTAGGCGCTGGCCTCGAGTAGAAGATAGGTCGCTTCATTCTTTAAGTCGTATACCGTTTTGGACGGGGCGCTGCCCCCTGGACCCCCCCTCCGTAGGGGATCTTAGATGAAAAATCATTCAACAGAACTTGCTTTGTTGAGATGTTGAGTTGACCAATCTTTGAGACGAGCTATCTTGCTTTTCTCGGTCGATTTTTTTGATATCACGGCCTTGCTGAAAAAGGCGGGATAACACTTGCCCCCCAAAACATGCCTTGCGGTAGGAAGGTGTGTTTTGTAATGCCATAATCCGGACGTTCATATCCTGTTGATAACCTGTAAAGGAATTGGCAGTTTAATATGGCCCCAAAATGACGACCGTTCGAGATCGAGCTATTTGGGATGAAGCGCGGCCGTTCATGGTCAAGCGCTTAACTTCAAGTGACGGCCATTTGTGGTCGAGTCATTTGAGGTGAATTGCGGCCCTGCGCGGTCAAGCGTCTAAATCCATGCGACGATCGTTCGGAATCGGGTCATTTGTAGTGGAATGCGATCATTCATGGTCAAGCGCTTTACTTCGAATGACGACCATTCGGGGGTCGAGCCACTCATGGTAAAGTGTGGCCCTGTGCGGTCCACTGATAGAGATTAACCATCCATGGTCAAGCGCCTTACTTCAAATAGCGACCATTCGGGGTCGAGCCATTCGTAGTAAAGTGCGGCCCTGAGCGATCAAGTGGTAAAGCGCGGCCGCTCGCGGTCAAGCGCTTAACTTCAAATGACGATCTTCCGGGATCGAGCCATTTGAGTTGTAGCATGGCCGTCCGTGGTCAAGCACTCAACTTTATATGATGGTCGGGATTAAGCCAAGTGAGCTGAAATGCAACCGTTCACAGTCAAGCGCTTTACTTCAAATGACGATCATTCAGGATCAAGCCATCCGAGGTGAAAGTGCGACTGTTGGCGGTGGGAAGCGCGACCGTTCATGGTCAAGCGCTTAACTTCAAACGACGACCATTCGTGATCGAGCCGTTTGAGGTCAAGTGCGGCCCTGTGCGGTCAAGCACTTAAATCTATTTGACGATCGCTTAGGATCGAGTCATGGATTGAAGCGCGGCCGACCATAGTCGAGCGACTGTTGGCGGTCAAGCACTTAAATCCATTAGTTTTTGACTGTTCGAAGTCGGGTGCCTGTTCGTAGGGCTTGATGATGCCTGTTCGTAGGGCTTACACATTTCAAAATCATGAAAATCAAAGATTCAACTGAAAATTTGTCCAGTAGAAATGTCTGAAAAGGTCAAATCCAAACGTCCCAAGCAAATTATGAAAGCAATGTGGAATCAAATCCAAACATTAGAGGCAAAACATGAAAGCCATGTAGAGGCAAACTCAATCATCAAAAACAAATCATGAAAGAAATGTCAAGCCAAGTCCAAACACAGAAAGCAAAGCAATCAGTCATCAGCAGTAAAATACGAAAGTAAAGTAGTCACTTATCCAAAGTAAGACTCAAAAGTAAAGAATCGACGTCCGAGTGCAAACATCTACATCGATATGATTTATAGTTGTATCAGAGCATGCATGGGAATCAATCGTGGTCCCATACATGTGTGAACAACTTAATGGTATTGATGCAGAGTTTTCCACTCATTCGTCATAACCTCAATCATTCGATGATAGGTCGACGCTCTGATCCTGAGGCATATCCAGTTGGTGCAGGTGGTCGTTCTTGTTCCACCGTTGCAGCCTTCATTTTTACATATTGAGATAGCAAACCATCCCGGATATGCCCCTCAATTTCATCTTTCAAGTGTCTGCAGTCATTCATGCTATGGCCATTTAGCTCATGGAACAAGCAATACTTGTCCGACTTTTTCTCGTTGTTAGTTAGATCTCTCTTAATTGGCTTTCGATAAGGAACATGTCCCTTGGTGTCTTGATAGATTCGCTCCAAGGTCTCATTCAACTCTACGTACGAGGTGAATCTCAACCTCCGCTGTTGGCGTGCTGATTTATCATTATTATCCTCAACCTTTCGTTTGCCTTTGCTGGTTTCTGTACATTTCCTAGGAGGATTCCCGCTTTTAACCACAAAAACATCGGTTCCTTCTCCTTCTTCTATATCAGCCTTAGTGTCCTCTAATCGTAAGAACCCTTCGGCCTCATGGAAAAATTATCCTAAATCCATAGAAGGATCTTTGGTCAATGAATTCTTGAACTCTGTGCCATCAGCTATGCCCGACACAGCTGCCATTAGAACCATGGATGGATCTGGTCGATCCACCAATGCCGCGGCCGCGTTGAATCGCGTCAAAAAACTTCTCAAAGATTCTCCGGTTCTTTGCTTTAGTACTGTTAAACTCATAACATTCTTGGGCCTCGAGATGTGGACCCTGAATTGCCCCATAAACCTCTCAATCAAATCATTCCACATTTCAATCGATCTATTTTCCAATTGTCTGAACCATAGTGCCGCAATATCTGTCAAGTACAGCGGAAAGCACCGAGCCATAACTTCCTCTGGTGCCCCCAGCACTTCCATATGCCTCATATATTTTGTCAGATGAACTATAGGGTCTGTCCTTCCATTGTACATATCCAATGATGGTAGCTTAAAGTCTGGTAGGTTCTTAGCTCGCCTGATTGTTATGGTAAAAGGACTTCTATTGACATCCTCCAAGTCTTTGTTTACCAAACCACCTTTCATAGCCTTTTTGACCATTTCCGCTAATCTGTCGTTGTCTCTTAGTGACAGTCCTCGCCCTTGGCTTTCGTCTTGCCCCCCGAGTTCACGATGGGATGGTGGAATTTGTTCTTCTGGTTGGGCTTCTGTTCCTCTTTGATTTTGCGCTACAAGCTGCCCAATCTAATGAAACAAATTCTGGATCAAATCCTTTTGCCTTTTCATCATTGCCTCCATCTTCTCTCTTGTAACAAAGGCTGAAGTTTGGCTTGCTCTCGAAGAAGCCTCTTGACTTCCTTCATGCTGACTATTCTCTGGTCTTTGTAGTCTACTCGATCGCCTCACCATGGTTCTTCGGATTTCTCGTATCCAACTCTTGATTATTCGAATTCCTGAGTTCGGGCTCTCAATGAAAGCACCAAAATGTTAACGGTAAAAATGGCTTTAACGCTAACACCCGGTGTATATCGTGATGAAGTGAAAGCACCACCCGCTTGCACGGGAATCAAAGTAAACAAAAAATAGCCGAAAAGTAAAAAGGGACAGAGATTTTTATAGTGGTTCGGCTTCTAATAAGCCTACGTCCACTTTACATCTTCCATTATATTTTTCGAGCACACTTTACAAGATTACAACACTTTTACAACACGATCTCTTCATTACAACACTTTTACAACACGATCTCTTGATTACAACACGATTAGACAAAGGAAATTAGAATTTTAATGATGGATTGCTCCTTGGATTCATGTTGAATGAAGTATATCTCTTGACGAAGATTCTTCGTTGTTTGAAGTGTTTGGAGAGTCGAGAAATCAGCAGAGTCTCGGTGCTTTGGAATCCGGAAAAGTCCCCTTTCTAAGTGGAGTAGATGGAGTATTTATAGGTGAAATCGGAGTTAGGTCGGCAGGGACGACCTGAGGAGTTAGGTCGGCAGGGACGACCTGAGGAGTTAGGTCGGCAGGGACGACTTCAGGAGTTAGGTCGGCAGGGACGACTTGAGGAGTTAGGTCGGCAGGGACGACTTGAGGAGTTAGGTCGGTAGGGACGACTTGAGGAGTTAGGTCGGTAGGGACGACTTAAGGAGTTAGGTCGGCAGGCAGGGACGACTTAAGGAGTTAGGTCGGCAGAGACGACTTAAAGAGTTAGGTCGGCAGGGACGACTTAAAGAGTTAGGTCGGCATGGACGACTTAAGGAGTTAGGTCTGCAGAGACGACTTAAAGAGTTAGGTCGGCAGGGACGACTTAAGGAGTTAGGTCGGCAGAGACGACTTAAAGAGTTAGGTCGGCAGGGACGACTTAAGGAGTTAGGTCGGCGGGGACGACTTAAGGAGTTAGGTCGTGTGGACGACCTAAGATAAGTCGTAGGTCATGCCACATAGTTAAGTCGTTTGGTCGTGGACTCTTTTAAGTCGTGGACTCTGTTAGGTCGGACCTTCTGGTGAGTTGCTAACTCATTTAGCCTTAGGTCGTTGAGCCGCTTCTCTTGTTAGCTCGTTAAGTCGTTGACCTTTGGTCCATCTTAGGTCGCTCCATGTGTTATGCCGTTAGGTCGCTTAACTTGGTCACGTCTTAGGTCGTGAGGTCTTCTTAGGTTGTAGGCGCTGGCCTCGAGTAGAAGATAGGTCGCTTCATTCTTTAAGTCGTATACCGTTTTGGACGGGGCGCTTCTCCGTACCCCGCCGGGGGCACAGCCCCCTGGACCCCCCTCCGTAGGGGATCTTAGATGAAAAATCATTCAACAGAACTTGGTTTGTTGAGATGTTGAGTTGACCAATCTTTGAGATGAGCTATCTTGCTTTTCTCGGTCGATTTTTTTGATATCACGGCCTTGCTGAAAAAGGCGGGATAACAAAGTTAAATGGTGCTATGATGATTTTGCGAAACTCACTCTTCAAAAAACCAAAAATAAAATAAAACAAACAAAAAAATATATTTGTATATATTTTAATAAACATCTAGAGTAAGGTGTACACACTTTATGTGTACACTCACCATGCTCTATAACCTTCTCACGTAAGACCGAAAGGCAGTGCACGGTCGGTATACCTTGCTTCAATTTATCTGAGTTAGTTGTATGCATATAAAAAATTCTTTTACTAATAATGCCTACAGTCGATAGGTGTACACACTTTTAGGTACGCTTGCCACGCTTTTTATTCCCTTCACGTACGCCTGCAAAGTGGTGCTTAGGTAATATATCTAGCCTCGGATTTCTAAGTTATCCATATGTAAATATTATTAATATCAATAAAAATTATCAAATAAGAGACAATAAGAAATTCAAATCCAAGCACTATTTTTACTTATTTGATTTGACTTGTTATTTAAAAGAAATGAAAATGCCACTATGAAAAACTTTGATAATAAATTGAGGATTTATTTCATAGTTACACTATGTTATCAACCAAAGCAACTAGCCAAACTAGAGTCTATTTGTCATGATAACTTAGTTTTTATAGGAAATTTTGATAAGTAAATGGACTTAAGTTTCTTGACAATGACCAAAATTTATATTTAACTTATTTGTGTCAGTTTAAAAGTAAATTTTTTTTGTAAATATTTTCAAAAACTTGCATTCATATCATCGTAAATAAATCTTGCATTTAGGTATTTTTCATTTCGCATTTGGGTTTTGTAGGTAGTATCGACCGAAAACCCTCACGAGACAACATTCGTCCTATTAGGGACACCTAAAGGTTTAACGACTTGTTGCATACGCTCAATGCAATCGTGCCCTCTACGAAAACAGATTTATCTTAGTTTTAGTTTATTTGAGGATGAATAAAAAGATATGAGTCGGTGTATTTGATGTGCGCAGAAATGTGCATATTTTTACTTCAATATTTAATCTAGTTGAATTTAATAAATGACCATATTGGGTATTTTAACACGTTTCAACAAAAAATTCAGATTATTTTAAAATCATCATTTATTCATCATCATTTAGGGGCAAAATGGTCATTTTTTGTGTGTTAACTAATTTGAGAAAATTCACTTACACATTTTTTTTATTTATAGGAAAATTGATGGAAATTAGAAGACACTTCATGTATTCATGCATACACACAAGAGAAGGAAGCAAATGGAGATGGAAATAATTCATTTCATGCATCATGGAGGACCCTACCTGCCCACTTACCATGATCCCTTCTTAAGAGCTAATACACATGATTAAAGCTACATGCACATTTAAACGGAGGGTTATGCTAATGCTAATAAATACTTGGAGGTTACATTTCCTAAGAGGATAGTTTGGGGAATTCCCAAAAATTGGATTAGGGTTTCAAGATTGTATAAATACCCCATATATTCATGTAATCACTCTCTCCTCTCTTAGCCTCCTTTGAGCCTCCATTTTTAGTTATTTTAGTTTGAGGCTCAAAAATAAATCAAAACTCTCTTTTCTTTTCTATAGCTACTTTGTCATTCTCTTTTATATAATTTCTTCTTATGCAATGTTATATCATGCTCTTTCTTATTTACATGCTCTCTTTGCACTTATATTAGTATCTTAGTTTCATTTCTTATGCAAGTAGAATAGTTTTATTTCATTTTAGTTAGCTCTCTTTTAATTAGCTTGCCATTTTCTTTTTAGTCTTGTTTCATGTTGCAATCTACATTTGTTGATACGATAACAAATATGAAAGGCTAAACCTCTTCATTTAAGGGTAATGAAGCTCTCTAGTTATGTAAATTCAACACGTTTTGATCATTTACGTTATATTTTTGTGCTTATTGGAAAGTTGCATGTTGATGTAAGTTTATTAATGAATTTGATAGTCTATGATGTTAATCACATATAGGCTTTGCTTACTCAAATAAACACAATTTGCATCATCATCTAACTAATTATTATGGTAATGAAGTGAATGTTGAAATCAAAATTGATGGCTTATATTTCTAATCAATAGTTAAAAGGCCATGCTTAAAATAGATTTTATTTTCAATTTCATTGAAATTTTCATGAGAGGTAAGAAGTGGTTTAATGGGTGTGTTATAGTTTGATGGTTTACATTGGGCAATTAATAACATAAATATTTCATACTTATGATAAACACATCAATTAAACTCACTAATATCCAAAACAGATATCATGATATTATCTTGTGTTGATTTATATGATCAAGTGAGTGGATTTATCTCTAAATTGCCTTCAAATTTTCGTATTTTTATCCATTTTCTTTTGCTAGTTTATTTTCATTATTAGCTTAAGAACACTTTAATTCTTCGTTTAGTTTGATTGAATAGAACTAAAATCTTACTTGCTCCTTCCTAGGATCTTTTCTCTTATTGCAACAACTAGGACTGCTAAAAGACTCCCTTAATTTACTGAATAAATCTACACAATTTCCAATGGATCGACCTGTACTCGCTACGTACTAACATTGTATGTTGTGGGCTTGTAGTTATTTTTTATTAAAATTTGATCGGCTATTTTCTAACTCTATAGAGATTTAGCCGCTTCGAACAAACACCAATTCATTTCAGACGACTTCTTACCCCCTTTATATACCAATTAACTTCAGAAAATCATTATTTTTAATCTCTATCTTCACTCTCTTTCATATATAAACTTATCTCTTCAACAATGGTTTCTCCATATTAATAACTTTACAAAAATCTTGTATAAACACTCGAGTTGTTCAAGAATATTCTTATTTTCACTCTTAGAAATCAGAGGCACTTAGAACTAAGCCAAATGTAGATGATTAAAGAGAAAGAGAAGAATTTTGACGCTATTGGATGGATGATTTCTTCCATTACCAAAGAAGAATCAACCAAAAATCCAGAATGTGCCATTAACAAAGATGATGAAGATTGGGATGCCATTAAAGCAGATCCGAACTTTGGTGCTGACGGTTGGGTTGAAGTTCCTTGAAACGTCTAGCTAAATAAGTTTTGATTTATAATAAAAAATAATATACAACTACAATATGGTTTTTTATGGATTGAATTTATATATGTGGATTGATTAGTTTGACTATGTTTAATTTATGATTGATTTGTTTGATTTACTTAAATTAGTGTGATTAAACACAAGTTATTTATGTCATCGCTTACCTTCATTATCACTTACTATTCTTATCACTTTTACATTACTATTATTTATTCTACTTGCTTTATTTATCCCGGTATTATAGTACCTTAGTTGAGTAGTTTTTACTTTGATTTTTGTTGATGACAAAGGAGGAGAAATATATAAAATCTAGAAATTGAGGCATAGATTAAGGGGGAGTTTTGTAACTTAAGGGGAGTTATAATATATTTTATATGCATAGTTGTCATCATCAAAAAGGAGGAGATTGCTAATACCTTAAGCATTGGTTTTGATGATGATAACCATTCGACATTGTAAAAAATATAGATATTGATATTTTTATTAAGTTGTATTAGTATAAAGTGTAGGATACTAGACATGTATTGATTAAGAAGACTATACAGTATTAAGTGGAGATTCAAAAGGCAGATATATAGATTCAAGAATTAGAGATTGAAGATTCATGAGTAGTAAAGAACTAAATATATTTGAGATAAGTTATAAAACCTTAGAATTTTTGTTAAAACCATCGAATTTTCTTTAACTACTTTCTCATATTTACTCTCCTCTTTTGCTCTCTTAAATTATAAAAGAAAATCCACTCAAAATATTCTCAAATTCAGCAGAATCAAATTCAAACTCCCTTGATTTGATTCTCTATTGATGACTCTTTGATTTCTCTCATCTCTATCACTCAAACAAGATCAAAGTACCATTCAAGAGGTTATAGGATCATATGTAATCAAGATCAATGATCTGAGTCTATAAAACTCTATTAAATACTGTTATACGTGTGGGTGTGATTATAGCCCATATAAATCAACTGGGTGTGATTGTATCCCGTGTAAACCAATTAGGTGTTCTTAGTAGCATGAAAATGTAGTAGGTGTGCTTGTGGCCCATGTAAATCAAGTGACTATACCAGAGGTCGAAAAGTCTGGAGGTTCTATCTTATTGCCTTGAAATTGAGATTATATTGCTTTGCTATTTGAAAATAATTTTAAAAGGAATCGTACAAGACTAGATGTAGTGTAACTCTAAACCAATATAAAATCCATAAGTGTTCTTTCCTTTTTACTTTTACTACATTTATACTAATCAGTATTTAAATTTTGTTATTGATGATTGCATTGTTTAAACGATAATCTTAAAAGAATTCAAAATATTCACAAAAATTATAAAACATCGTTCACCCCCTCTAGTGTTAAATTAGCTTTGAGATCCATCTTTCGCCAGACTAACCTGATAGTTCGAGGAGCTAAGTCCTCAATATGCAATTTAGTGTCATAACATGGTTAGTGTAGTTAAACCCTTAGTATATGATTTGGCGATGGTGGTTTGAGATTTTGGGTCAACTTTGGGTACATGGTTAGGTAATATCTATATTTTAGTGAGACCTTTTCATTTCATTATATAATTTTTAATTAACTTGTTGAGTGCATATGACACAGATTAAAGTGCGGTTTTTGGGTATAAGTGTAGTTTTACTAGCTTATTGTATACACTTATATGATACGTATCACCCACCAGATGTATGTCTAACCCCCTTTATTCCTTTCTCCTTTTTTGTTTACTATGATAGTGCAATAGAGAGAATCGGTAGTGATTTTGGAGATGTGACAGTACAACGGAGACACCATCTGCTTATTATGTATATAGTGCTTATTTTATATTTTTCCTAAACATTAAGAGATATTTTGGAACTTGATACTATCAGTTATAGTTTATTGTGTTTATCTAAGATTATGGTATTTTATTTTTAGTATTATATTTGGTTCCTTTTGCTATGATTTTCAAAATAATAGATATTTTTGTAGAAGCTCTGTGAACTCTTTCATATTTTAACCAAATATGATATGCCGTCAGCAGCATCCGCGATTCTAGTGCTACGTTTAGATAAGGATTAGGTCATTATAAATAGCGTGTAACGACCCGTAAATTTAACCGGTTTTAGCAACGTTATTAATTGAAATTTTGTGAGAAATTTAAAAGATAAAATTTTGAAATAAAAATTTAATATTTGAAATACGTCCAGTTAAACATAGCAACCGGTAAATTTTCGTACGAAAATATGAAAGTTTATTTCGCGCGTAAATTTACTTCAATTTAATCAGTTAAAAGACGATGAAAATAAAACATTTTCAAAACCAAAATATTTTTACATAGAAAAATTCTAAACCATCTTTTGAGCAATTTGTCAGTTTGTCGTTTTTCCAAATTCGGACATCTTTGGCTCCGTCGATCTTAATTTTCTGTGATTTTTGCGCATTTTCCGCTAGTTGAAAATTTCGAATTTTTATAATTCAATCCTATCACTGATATCTGTGTGCTATTTTGTTCGTTTCGTTGTACTGATTTTACGGTATATTTACTTCTGTGCTTTGGTGTCTGAAATGCGGCGGAATCCACATAACCGATAACATATCGATAACCATTTTGGGTCTTTAGCCTCTAACACCATATCATATTCCACCATTCACCTTTGTTATTCCAACCTTTCACAACTCATGGCCTTCCATTTTTGGATCTGATTCGTTCATTTTGTAAATTTATTTTCATAAAAGAAAGGAAAGATTAATGTGCCTATTCATTTTTTTCATTTACTCTCTGCCACCTACTACCATGCACGCATTGCTCTCCTCCTTTATTTTCTCCTGAAGCTCCCTTCATATTCATTTCTTCAAAACCCAAACTGCAAAGCATATTTTAACCAAACTCACCCACAACCCACGGCTACTCCAGTGGCATCACCGCCTCCTCCACTCGCCACTCAATCTCCGCCCTGACCATTCGCCACTTGGCCGAACAACCATCACCGCGCAACAGCAAATCGCCCACCATCTTAGCAACCGATACCCACAGCTCGCCCACTTCTCCGATCCATAGCATCCACCTACAACCTCTGCTGATCACCAACGCAGCAAGCCGACCACACAAACTCCTCCGCCCTGAGCAACGTGGCCATCTTCGCACTTGTACTCCGCATGCCCTCTTCAGTCGAACCGCGTGCATGCTGAGCCACCTTCCACCCACACACGCAGCACCCTAGCCAAGCTCTAGCGCACGACAGATATCTGAGTTCCCTCTTATGCTTACACCTTCCACTCACAGCAACTGGCCTAGGCCACCGTCTCTTCTTCTTCATATAAGGTAATATATATAGGATAGTTTATTTCACCTACCTATATATAGTTTGCCTTCATCAGTTATATGTACATAACATTTATATGTTTGTGTTATTTTAATATACGTATTGCTTATTGGCTGTAGTATAGTATGGAATTTTATTAGTTTACATATTGTATATATATATATGATGTCAGTTTACATATTTTTGTTATGAGAATTCATATTGGTTTTGGTTCTTTTGATATAAAAAGTTCACAAGCTTTCAAGTTATGTAAATCTAAGTGTACATGTCATATACTGGCTTACGTGAGGGGAAAAAAAAAAAAAGCTGGAGCTACGTATCTTTATATAAATATTTTAATAAGGTATAAGTTTATATATGTTTTATATATATGCGACCTGCATACTTGAGTTGTAACGGGGCTTGTTTTAATATAGATATACGTTGTTCACCGCGTATACTTATATATGTAAATTTGCATGCTAGTCGATTTTAAATTAAATATTGTATATATGAACGTTATTTTAGAATATGTATTTTAAGTTAAGTAATGGGTTGTAAGATATTAGATATACATATAGTTTTATAAGTTGCATACAACCTGTTCGATTTTATGTATATGCAATATATGAAGATTATGGATTTGTATAGTGTTCTGTATGCATAATGTGTGTTTATACGGTGCCTGACTTATATATGTATATATATTCAAAGAATATAGTCATATTAGTATGCAGTATATATAATATCAATGTTATATTTCAGTATTATGTATATTATATATGGTATGTGAGTTTATATTAAATTATTATTATATATGTGTGTGATTGACTTTAATAATGAGTTTTAGTTTAAAACAATGAATTTTAAGAGCATATATACATTTAATTTAATACATGTTTAAGTGAGAATTTGATTTATATATATACAGTTATATATAGTTATATGTAAGTTCACTTATATCATTCATCGTCATAGATCCAGTTCTAATTTGATTTCATCAATTCATATGGTCAGCTTTGTCGTCAAATTCGCGTTCAATCGTGCTTCGTTTGAAATCCGTGCTTAAGTCGTAGCTACTCTCATTGTCGAATCTCTCTTTAGCCTCGAAAGGTGAGCAATCACTCATGATTAATATTCTTTTATTTATTAAATTTGATTTCGATTGAAACGACAATTGAAATATGCTGCTGTTATTTATTGCACTGTTATTATGTATTAGTTCACCTTGACATCTGACACTATTATCTATAAATTATACGATAATAATCCTGTTTGACTGAAATTAATTGATTGTTTGTTGTTTATATAGGACGTTAGTTTGTAATGTATAAGGTGATAAATATTATGCAATTGAATTTGACGTATGATAGTTTAAAATGTGAATCGACATATGTGTTGAATTTAATTAGTTAACTTGAATAATATGACACTTTTAAACTGTTAAATTCATTGACATGTAGGATAGTGATAATTACCTTTTGAATCATTGAACGTATATTGGACTAATTGTTGCAGTATTAAATTTGAAATTGAAATTGAACGACAAGTAAAAACCGTAATGGAATAATCTTTAATCTACATGGAATGATAGTGTAGATTCTAGAAATAATTATATTAATTCGCACAAATAACAATGCGAATTAATACGATTATTTCGGGATTATTTGAATTGATTATTGGATTGTGTTTGCTTGATGTTGCTTGTTTATTTACGTTCATCCCAGTTATCACACTGCAAGTTCCCTTTGTTGTGTTTGATTTTTGAATTGGAATTGGAATCGGCTTGAAATGATAAATACCAAAAATAAACTTGACTTAGGATAGAGAATTTAATAAATCCGATTGGTCAATAATTTGATTTACAACAAAATAATGATTTTGTTCAAATAAAGAATAAGTTTGAAACGAAACTGGAATTTGAATTTTGATGAAAGGAAAATGTAAAGATTGAAATCTGAAACAATTATTAACGTAGTGATTGATGAAAGAACGTTGTTTGGAATTTAATAAATAAATTTGGAATTATAATTAAGTTTGAAATTATTAAGTTGAATTTATTATTAAGTTGAAATGATTTGATGATTAAGTTTGAATTCATAATTAAGTGGAAATGACTTAATAATTAAGTTTGAATTTCTAATCAAGTTTGTAATTACTAAGTTGAAATTATTAATAATTAAGATTGAAATTATTTAATAATTGAATAGGATTTAATTATTTGATAATTAAATAAAATTTAATTCTTTGATAAGAGAAATTGAACTTTTGAATAAGTGGATTTGAACTTCGTTAATAAATGAAATTGATATTTATTAATTAAGCTTTGAAAAATTTAAGTAAATTAATAAGTGAAATTGAACTTCTCGAATATGTGGAATTTAGTTCTTTATTAACTGAGTTTGAAATTTATAACGAAGTCAATAAATAAGTGAAAATCGAATTTCTTTAATAAGAAATAAAATGTGATTTATTAAAATGAATGAGATTTATTGAAATTAACGTAAGACTTGTAATCAAAAGAATTGATTTGGCGAATTTAATTTATTTCAATTTGAAGTTTTGATATAATGAAGTTGAACGTAAGTAATTGATTTAAATGAATTGGAATTTAAAAAGAAGTTGTTTAAAATGACAAATTTTACTTAATGAATATTGAACGAAATCGATAAATGAATTTAAATTGATTTGGATGAAAATTAAACCATTTTAAATGATTTCGGAATGAAACTTATATACGAACTTGAATCAATATTTTAATTGTTTGAATAAAAGTTGAAATTGAATTATATGATTTTCAAATGGTAATTTGGAAGTTTGAAACGTAATTTTGGAAATTGATTTAGAAGACAAACGGAATGTTGATTTACGAATTGAAATTGAAATTGAAATTGATTTGTTTTTTTTCTAAACGACCAATCGGTGTAATAATTACGAAAGTTATTAAAGAGACCGGAGTCGGTTACGGACATACTTTCTGTCTAAACCGAAAACCACTTTAATAACTACACGCGGAGTTGTGATCCAGAATGAAGTGGTTGGAATGATGTACGTGATGACTGAAGAAAGAGAACGATGATGGATAGCCTTGACACTTGTGTCAAATTGGAAATGACTAAAATAAGGAGCCGTGCCGGGCCAAATGGGGTTAGCCACCTCGAGCGAACACACTTCTTCGTAACTACTACTCATTACTTGTGATTGATTGGTGCACCCTCGGAATTTCAGGAGTATTGTTTCGCGGTGTTGCGATCGCTGCGGCGATGCGTTCTCACCAGTCCGGATCAGGCGAACGGTAGTTTCACTACCTTGGGTATTGCCTCATGTGCTTTGTCATACTTGTATCCTTATATACGTGACCACTACGAATTTGTTTTGTGTTATACCTATGGAGTACTCCCTGATATCCCACTAGTTTACGGTGGAGTTTACAGTGCTGTATAGACTATGACATTTATATAAAATGTATTAAGGGGGATAATGGTAACGCCTTAACACTATTTTGATACTTTATGTTACTGATAGACATTATCTATTTAGCGTACACTACTACATAGTAGATAGTTTAACGGATCCTTAGAGGATGGTGATTCCAACATCCTTTGAGTTACTTCTACTTCGATTGCTATTTCACTTGAGTTGGATTTATTGATATGAGAATATTAATCCTGACTCGAGTGTTTTGTGTTTTGCTTTACGCTCGGGTCAGATTGAGAGTACCAGCTTTCGAGGCTCATCTTTGGAGTTGGAGCTTTGCTTGAAGATCCAGCCATCTATTCCGCTTTCAGTATTCGATGATTCCAGTGATGTATTCTGATTTGTATTTGATGTATCGTATTTCTCTTCTGTTGTAAACTCTGATGTATCTTATATATTTATATAGTAGCTTCATGAACTACTATCTCTTTTACTTCCGCTGCATATTATTACTCTGTGTCTGTGATTCTGTGATTATTTATTTAGTATATATCTGAGTTTTGCCAAATTTTAAATTAACAATTCGGTATTTTGAATTATTCAAGTCCGACATGTGCGGATGCGAATAGTCCAAAATAGCGGGTCGTTACAGTTGGTATCAGAGCTTTTGGTAGCTCTAGGCAAAACTTAGCATATAGGGTAAATATACTTACAGAATCACTATCATTCGAGTTTCAGTCTCTTCCTTTTAACTCAATTCCTTTGAATTTTGGAACGTTCTCTACGGTTTCAAAATTCATTCATATCTCTCACTATTTATCTTCTTTTGATTCTGGAGTACCCCATAACTCCACTTCGAATGATCTTTATAGTGAGTCGGCGGTCTCGCCAACCCCAAATTTATCTGTAAATAGGTGAAACTCCTTTACAATAGACATCGATTTACCGAAGATTTCTATATCCTCGGTTTTCGATGCTATCTATCTCCTGCTATACCTGAATTCTATTTCTTGAGATCGAATGTTGATTTACCTCGGAATTCAGCATCGATCTTATCCTTGAAGTTACGGTCGATCCGGTTAAGATTGCCCGTAAATTAAATAAGCTTATCCATCTCTCGATTCTGTTAACTGAATTATCTTATCTTCTGTTTCGAACTTATTATCGAATCAAAATTCTCTTTGATTTGATTTCCATCTAATTTAAAAATATATACTTATTTTGAAATCCATTCTTGTATCGTCGAGCGAGGAAGTGTATTTGTAAATTAATATTAAAAATGTTTTATATATTGTGTCGTTTGAGTTGTTGATGTTGATTTGGATTTCCGATCGATTCGTCTGATCAACGCTATCGATAGGATTTCCAAAACACTTGAACAGAACAAACTGACACAATATTGTTTTCAAATTTGGTAATCAGAATAGTTTTGTATGATTATATTTTATATAAGTATAAGTTTTTTTTTGAAATTAAATAGTTAATAAATTTGTTGTTGAAAATAAATATTTGATTTTCATTTATTTTGTAAACCATTGACTATTTTTATAATATAAATAAATTAATTTATAAAATTTAGTTATAATTTGATTTGAAATTTAAATGAATGTAAATCGGGAATTTAAGAATTTCATTTCTGGTGATTTCAAAACTTTGGGTTTAAATTTTAAAATACATAAGTAATTTCGAATAGAAATCATTTCCAAAGAATTTTAGATGTTTAAATCAGGGCTCTATTTTTGTCGCTGGAAAACAATTTCGGTGATGACGGCTGCATCATCGACATTCATTTTCGAGTTTCGAAGTGGAGAGACCAATTCGTAGCTTTGCTACAGTTTCGTTTTGGAAATTAAATCAATTAAATTTCTTAAGTATGATTTGATTTTTATATATAGGTATATTATTTTAAAATTTAATTTGATATATATATTTATCTCTAAATTATTTGAAGTTAATCGGAAATTTAATTCTTAAAATTTGGGTAAAAAGATGATTTCAATTATAAATGAAACTAAATTTTGAATTAATATTTAAACTTGAGAGAATTGAATTAGGAATTTTATTTAGATAATACTCAATTGCATTCAATATGACTTGTCTAAATTTTCAAAAGTTAACTATGTAATTGAATAGAAAATGATATCAAAGGGATTTTAAAATAAATTTGAGTAGTTATATTAAATGTAAATATACTTAATATATATGTGATAAGATATATTAGGTAGAATAAATTTAATAATAATTTGAAATAAAGAAGAATTAGATTTGTCGGATAAAGTATGATTATAATAAAGGACTATTCAAATTTATGATCTTTGAAATTGTTAATTTAAGAAAATTGGATAATATACAACATAAATTGTCTTTATAAATAAAATGTGAGTGCGTATAATAAATGCTATTGACTTAAATTTTAATTATAAAACGTTTATGGAAATAAATAGAATAATATGTTAAATAAATAATATGCGAGATTAATAGAAGAAAATTTGTTTTGAAAGATAATAAATTTAATTAAATCAACTTAAGGGAATATCTTGAATTAATTGAATTTGAATTCAATTTCATTTGAAGAAACCTTTTGTACCTAACATTAATAAATGTGAAATCAAATTAATTTAATGAAAACCTTGATTTATAAACAAATTGTTGAATATAAATTAATTTAAATTGAAATTTATATGGTTTAAATAAACTGTTTATTATGTAATTCAAGTCTATTTCTGTTGTTGTTTCTATTCTCCTACTTTCTTCCTTTTCGGGGACGAAAAGTTTTGAGTGGGGGAGAATGTAACGACCCGTAAATTTAACCGGTTTTAGCAACGTTATTAATTGAAATTTTGTGGGAAATTTAAAAGATAAAATTTTGAAATAAAAATTTAATATTTGAAATACGTCCAGTTAAACATAGCAACCGGTAAATTTTCGTACGAAAATATGAAAGTTTATTTCGCGCGTAAATTTACTTCAATTTAATCAGTTAAAAGACGATGAAAATAAAACATTTTCAAAACCAAAATATTTTTACATAGAAAAATTCTAAACCATCTTTTGAGCAATTTGTCAGTTTGTCGTTTTTCCAAATTCGGACATCTTTGGCTCCGTCGATCTTAATTTTCTGTGATTTTTGCGCATTTTCCGCTAGTTGAAAATTTCGAATTTTTATAATTCAATCCTATCACTGATATCTGTGTGCCATTTTGTTCGTTTCGTTGTACTGATTTTACGGTATATTTACTTCTGTGCTTTGGTGTCTGAAATGCGGCGGAATCCACATAACCGATAACATATCGATAACCATTTTGGGTCTTTAGCCTCTAACACCATATCATATTCCACCATTCACCTTTGTTATTCCAACCTTTCACAACTCATGGCCTTCCATTTTTGGATCTGATTCGTTCATTTTGTAAATTTATTTTTATAAAAGAAAGGAAAGATTAATGTGCCTATTCATTTTTTTCATTTACTCTCTGCCACCTACTACCATGCAAGCATTGCTCTCCTCCTTTATTTTCTCCTGAAGCTCCCTTCATATTCATTTCTTCAAAACCCAAACTGCAAAGCATATTTTAACCAAACTCACCCACAATCCACGGCTACTCCAGTGGCATCACCGCCTCCTCCACTCGCCACTCAATCTCCGCCCTGACCATTCGCCACTTGGCCGAACAACCATCACCGCGCAATAGCAAATCGCCCACCATCTTAGCAACCGATACCCACAGCTCGCCCACTTCTCCGATCCATAGCATCCACTTACAACCTCTGTCGATCACCAACGCAGCAAGCCGACCACACAAACTCCTCCGCCCTGAGCAACGTGGCCATCTTCCCACTTGTACTCCGCATGCCCTCTTCAGTCGAACCGCGTGCATGCTGAGCCACCTTCCACCCACACACGCAGCACCCTAGCCAAGCTCTAGCGCACGACAGATATCTGAGTTCCCTCTTATGCTTACACCTTCCACTCACAGCAACTGGCCTAGGCCACCGTCTCTTCTTCTTCATATAAGGTAATATATATAGGATAGTTTATTTCACCTACCTATATATAGTTTGCCTTCATCAGTTATATGTACATAACATTTATATGTTTGTGTTATTTTAATATACGTATTGCTTATTGGCTATAGTATAGTATGGAATTTTATTAGTTTACATATTGTATATATATATGATGTCAGTTTACATATTTTTGTTATGAGAATTCATATTGGTTTTGGTTCTTTTGATATAAAAAGTTCACAAGCTTTCAAGTTATGTAAATCTAAGTGTACATGTCATATACTGGCTTACGTGAGGGGGAAAAAAAAAAAAAAACAGCTGGAGCTACGTATCTTTATATAAATATTTTAATAAGGTATAAGTTTATATATGTTTTATATATATGCGACCTGCATACTTGAGTTGTAACGGGGCTTGTTTTAATATAGATATACGTTGTTCACCGCGTATACTTATATATGTAAATTTGCATGCTAGTCGATTTTAAATTAAATATTGTATATATGAACGTTATTTTAGAATATGTATTTTAAGTTAAGTAATGGGTTGTAAGATATTAGATATACATATAGTTTTATAAGTTGCATACAACCTGTTCGATTTTATGTATATGCAATATATGAAGATTATGGATTTGTATAGTGTTCTGTATGCATAATGTGTGTTTATACGGTGCCTGACTTATATATGTATATATATTCAAAGAATATAGTCATATTAGTATGCAGTATATATAATATCAATGTTATATTTCAGTATTATGTATATTATATATGGTATGTGAGTTTATATTAAATTATTATTATATATGTGTGTGATTGACTTTAATAATGAGTTTTAGTTTAAAACAATGAATTTTAAGAGCATATATACATTTAATTTAATACATGTTTAAGTGAGAATTTGATTTATATATATACAGTTATATATAGTTATATGTAAGTTCACTTATATCATTCATCGTCATAGATCCAGTTCTAATTTGATTTCATCAATTCATATGGTCAGCTTTGTCGTCAAATTCGCGTTCAATCGTGCTTCGTTTGAAATCCGTGCTTGAGTCGTAGCTACTCTCATTGTCGAATCTCTCTCTAGCCTCGAAAGGTGAGAATCACTCATGATTAATATTCTTTTATTTATTAAATTTGATTTCGATTGAAACGACAATTGAAATATGCTGCTGTTATTTATTGCACTGTTATTATGTATTAGTTCACCTTGACATCTGACACTATTATCTGTAAATTATACGATAATAATCCTGTTTGACTGAAATTAATTGATTGTTTGTTGTTTATATAGGACGTTAGTTTGTAATGTATAAGGTGATAAATATTATGCAATTGAATTTGACGTATGATAGTTTAAAATGTGAATCGACATATGTGTTGAATTTAATTAGTTAACTTGAATAATATGACCCTTTTAAACTGTTAAATTCATTGACATGTAGGATAGTGATAATTACCTTTTGAATCATTGAACGTATATTGGATTAATTATTGCAGTATTAAATTTGAAATTGAAATTGAACGACAAGTAAAAACCGTAATGGAATAATCTTTAATCTACATAGAATTATAGTGTAGATTCTAGAAATAATTATATTAATTCGCACAAATAACAATGTGAATTAATACGATTATTTCGGGATTATTTGAATTGATTATTGGATTGTGTTTGCTTGATGTTTCTTGTTTATTTACGTTGACATCATCCCAGTTATCACACTGCAAGTTCCCTTTGTTATGTTTGATTTTTGAATTGGAATTGGAATCGGGTTGAAATGATAAATACCCAAAATAAACTTGACTTAGGATAGAGAATTTAATAAATCCGATTGGTCAATAATTTGATTTAAAACAAAATAATGATTTTTTTCAAATAAAGAATAAGTTTGAAACGAAACTGGAATTTGAATTTTGATGAAAGGAAAATGTAAAGATTGAAATCTGAAACAATTATTAACGTAGTGATTGATGAAAGAACGTTGTTTGGAATTTAATAAATAAATTTGGAATTATAATTAAGTTTGAAATTATTAAGTTGAATTTATTATTAAGTTGAAATGATTTGATGATTAAGTTTGAATTCATAATTAAGTGGAAATGACTTAATAATTAAGTTTGAATTTCTAATCAAGTTTGTAATTATTAAGTTGAAATTATTAATAATTAAGATTGAAATTATTTAATAATTGAATAGGATTTAATTATTTGATAATTAAATAAAATTTAATTCTTTGATAAGAGAAATTGAACTTTTGAATAAGTGGATTTGAACTTCGTTAATAAATGAAATTGATATTTATTAATTAAGCTTTGAAAAATTTAAGTAAATTAATAAGTGAAATTGAACTTCTCGAATATGTGGAATTTAGTTCTTTATTAACTGAGTTTGAAATTTATAACGAAGTCAATAAATAAGTGAAAATCGAATTTCTTTAATAAGAAATAAAATGTGATTTATTAAAATGAATGAGATTTATTGAAATTAACGTAAGACTTGTAATCAAAAGAATTGATTTGGCGAATTTAATTTATTTCAATTTGAAGTTTTGATATAATGAAGTTGAACGTAAGTAATTGATTTAAATGAATTGGAATTTAAATAGAAGTTGTTTAAAATGACAAATTTTACTTAATGAATATTGAACGAAATCGATAAATGAATTTAAATTGATTTGGATGAAAATTAAACCATTTTAAATGATTTCGGAATGAAACTTATATACGAACTTGAATCAATATTTTAATTGTTTGAATAAAAGTTGAAATTGAATTATATGATTTTGAAATGGTAATTTGGAAGTTTGAAACGTAATTTTGGAAATTGATTTAGAAGACAAACGGAATGTTGATTTACGAATTGAAATTGAAATTGAAATTGATTTGTTTTTTTTCTAAACGACCAATCGGTGTAATAATTACGAAAGTTATTAAAGAGACCGGAGTCGGTTACGGACATACTCTCTGTCTAAACCGAAAACCACTTTAATAACTACACGCGGAGTTGTGATCCAGAATGAAGTGGTTGGAATGATGTACGTGATGACTGAAGAAAGAGAACGATGATGGATAGCCTTGACACTTGTGTCAAATTGGAAATGACTAAAATCAGGAGCCGTGCCGGGCCAAATGGGGTTAGCCACCTCGAGCGAACACACTTCTTCGTAACTACTACTCATTACTTGTGATTTATTGGTGCACCCTCGGAATTTCAGGAGTGTTGTTTCACGGTGTTGCGATCGCTGCGGCGATGCGTTCTCACCAGTCCGGATCAGGCGAACGGTAGTTTCACTACCTTGGGTATTGCCTCATGTGCCTTGTCATACTTGTATCCTTATATACGTGACCATTACGAATTTGTTTTGTGTTATACCTATGGAGTACTCCCTGATATCCCACTAGTTTACGGTGGAGTTTACAGTGCTGTATAGACTATGACATTTATATAAAATGTGTTAAGGGGGATAATGGTAATGCCTTAACACTATTTTGATACTTTATGTTACTGATAGACATTATCTATTTAGCGTACACTACTACATAGTAGATAGTTAACGGATCCTTAGAGGATGGTGATTCCAACATCCTTTGAGTTACTTGTACTTCGATTGCTATTTCACTTGAGTTGGATTTATTGATATGAGAATATTAATCCTGACTCGAGTGTTTTGTGTTTTGCTTTACGCTCGGGTCAGATTGAGAGTACCAGCTTTCGAGGCTCATCTTTGGAGTTGGAGCTTTGCTTGAAGATCCAGCCATCTATTCCGCTTTCAGTATTCGATGATTCCAGTGATGTATTCTGATTTGTATTTGATGTATCGTATTTCTCTTCTGTTGTAAACTCTGATGTATCTTATATATTTATACAGTAGCTTCATGAACTACTATCTCTTTTACTTCCGCTGCATATTATTACTCTGTGTCTATGATTCTGTGATTATTTATTTAGTATATATCTGAGTTTTGCCAAATTTTAAATTAACAATTCGGTATTTTGAATTATTCAAGTCCGACATGTGCGGATGCGAATAGTCCAAAATAGCGGGTCGTTACATAGCGGGTTGTAACATTTGACATTAAAGCTTAGGCGCGGTGATTGTTACTAAACTACGACGTTTGGAAGGGCATATTTTTAATTTTTGTTGTTTATAATATGTGTGTGTATAATACAAAGTGCACATACCACATTAATTCCACTCTAGTTCACTATCTTTAAGGAGTAATTTCTAACAACCCTTCTTATCAATAGTAGAGACGAGTAACCAGATTGGAGAGGGCTTTCAATATGTGTTTCCATAGGTACCTAGTGTGGACAAACCTATATGGTTCCCCAACTTTTTAAAAGCCACTAGCTAAGCCCATGTTAACCATGCTACACCCTATCCTATATGCCTATCACGGTTCTGGATCACCCATCGTCTTCAAGCTTTCTGAAGCAGTGCAAAGATTTTTTATGAGTATAGGTGGAAAGCCTTTTGTAAGAACCGAGTCTTTTATGGATATGAGAGTGTAGCTTCACACATATGAGTGTATCTTTAAGTTTTTGGGCCTTAGATTCCACAAAGCAATAACTTGCTACATGGCACTAGTTTGCGCAAAAATTGGTCATAAACGCCCAATTGCCGACGAAAGCGCCCGTTCACAGTCACAGATCATAAATAGCAAGTACGTAGAGAATATAAATATGAAGAACACTCAAAATTTAAAAGGAAAACAGTAGAAACACAAGATTTATAGTGGTACGGCGTTGTAGCCTACATCCACTTTGAAGATTTGTTGTTTTATTGATTATAACTTACTGGTTATAGAGGTTTAAAACAGTACAACCAAGTTGTAATAAAGATTCCAGAAGATTATCGGTGTAGAAGAGCTAAAAGATCCCTTTTCTGAAGCTCTTGGACTGCTATTTATAGGTGTAGGCTGCAAATGTCTCACCCAGATCTCAGAGAACCCCTTATCTCACGTGGGTGGGCCTAGGTGATCGATCCCTTAACATTTCATATCATGGACATTGTTGAGGTTATATGCAAGCTCCTGTGAAAATTTGGTGGTATTTGGACTTGTAGATTGTGAGATATGATCGATGCAAGTTTGCATTTGAAAGGCATTGTCGAGCTCGTATCAATGTCGTTCGTATCGGTATCTTCATATCCAAGCTAGCACGTGTTGACCGGATGATGTAGCGCTATCTTTTAGGATTGATCCTCTTTTTATGCCGAGTGACGAATCTTATAGGCCTTGTTCGTATCCTCCGGTGTACACTCATTCGTATCCATCTATGGCACTTTATTTCGTATTGATTATGATGACACATTTCATATCGATACGAACTCATGTTTTTCGTATTGATGCATGCCTACATCCTTTGTATCGATCTAATTATTCCACTTATATCGTTCACCTAAAATTCCTTCGTACCGATTGGAGAACCTTTTGTTTTGTATTGTTGGTGGCACGTTTCGTATCGATCATTTACCAATCGTTACGAATTATGCAAACCATGATCGGTACGAACATATTTCAGGTGATGGATGCAAAATGTGGTAGGTGCAATGGATAGGAAGTGGTGCTTTTCCATGGATATGAACCAGTGCTTACCTGAGACTTGATCGATCACTTGAATCAAAGTAGCTATCTCCTTGGCCTAAAGTAGACCTTCTAGTGACTCAAAGTAAGTGTTGTGGTGACTCGAAGCAGCTTATCAACATGCTAACCTGTCCAAGACCCGAAGCAGACCCTTCTCTGACTCGAAGCAAATTGCCTAGAAACCCGAAGCAAATAGGAAAATGACTCAGAGCAAGCTCTAAGCAACTTGAAACGACATGATTTTTATTGAAACTATATTTTAAACGTCTTGTGTTATTTGTTCATCGACTATGTTATATTTTGGCTCTGTGATCATGTTTATTATCAATGAAAATCCAACTTTGATCATGGTGCTGCCGATTTAAATCCACCTATATGCTGCCTTGCCAAAAGGCGGGTTAACAATTTGCCCCCTAAAACATGCCTTGCGATAGGAAGATGTGTTTTGTAGTACCGTAAAATGGATGTTTGTGTCCTGTTGACGACCTACAAAGAGATTGATGATCTTACCTAATAGTGAATGGCGATCGCTCGAGATCATAATGCCGTTCGAGGTGACATGTGACTGTTCAAGGTCGGGTACCGTTCGAGGCAGGTTGTGACCGTTCGAGGTTGGTGCCGTTTGGGGTGAATTGTGACCGTTTGCGGTTGGGTGCCGTTCGAGGAGAATTGTGACCGTTAGAGGTCGGGTGTCGTTCGAGATGAATTATGGCCGTTCGTGGTCAGGTACTATTTGAGGCGAATTGTATATGCCCGAGGGAGGGGGACTTACTATCATTAATGTCAGATTACACATTTGAGTGAGTTTCTGAATTGTTTGTTACTGTGGTTTATCACCATCTCAGAGCATGCCCAAGGACCGTTCGTGATCTCATGCATGTGTAAGTGACTTAGCCGTTATGGAATTACAAATACTAGATTTACATTCAAAATGAATCTTACAAGCAAAATGTCAAAGAAAATCAAGTCCAGATGCAAAAAATAGGAAAAAAAGCAAAACAGAGACGTGAAAGTGCAAACACCTACACAAATGCGGTTTATAGTCGTCTCAAAGCATGCTAGAGGACTGTCCATGATCCTATACATGTGTAAGCGACTTAACCGTACTAGTGTGGAGTTTGCGACTTATTCGTCATTATTTCAATCAGTTGATGATAAGTTGATGCCTCGATCCTGATCCGTCCTTAGTTGATGCAGATGGTAGTCGTTCTTGCTCCACCATTGTTGCTCGCCTCCTCATTTATTGTGATAGCATGTGGTTTTGGATATTCCCTTCTATCTCATCCATCAGGTGTCTGCAATCATTTGTACTATGGCTGCTTCGCTCATGGAATAAGCAGTATTTGTCTGATTTCCTTTCAATGTTGGTCGGATCCCTCCTCATTGGCTTCTGGTAGGGAACCCGCCCCTTAATAATTTGGTAGATTCATTCCAAAGGCTCGCTCAACCCTGAATAAGAGTTGAATCTCGGCTCTTTTGTGGCTATTTTGACTCATCACAGCTATCTTCAACTTTCTGCTTCCCTTTATCCTTGCCTGAATCCTTTTTGGGCGAATTTCTGCTTTTGATTGCATAAACATCAACTCTCTCTCCTTCCTCTCTCTCAGCATCTGCATCCTCTTATCACAGAAACCTTTCTGCCTCATGGTAAAACTCACCTAGGTCCATTGGTGGGTCCCCTGTCAATGAGTTCTTGAATTCTATTCCATCGACCAAGCTAGATACAGCTGCCATCAAAACCAAGGATGGGTCTGGTCGATCCACCGGTGTTTCCACTGCACTGAATCATGTTAAAAAAAATCCTCAAAGACTCCCCGATTCTTTGTTTTAGTGCTATCAAACTGATCACATTCTTGGGTCTCGAAATGTGAACCCTGTACTGCCTCATAAACTTCACAGTCAACTCGGTCCATGTTCTAATGGGGACGCTCTCCAATTGCCTAAACCATAGTGCTACCATGTCTATCAAATACAATAGTAAACACCGCGTCATGACCTCCTTCGATGCCCCTAATACCTCTATATGCCTCATATACCTCGTAAGATGAATAGCTGGAGCGGTCCTCCCGTCTACGTCTCTAGTGTTGGTAGCTTGAATTCTATTAAATTCCTAGCCTACCTAATTGCTGGAGTGAAGGGGCTCATTTTCACATCTTCCAGATCTCTATTCACTAATCCGACTCTCATGGCTTGTCTGACCATCTCCGCCAAACTATCACTGTCTCCATACTATAGTCCTTGTTCGTTGCCTCTGATCTCCCTCCCCCCCAAGTTCATGAGGGAATCCTTGAATCTTCTCTCCTGGATAAGCATCCATTCCTCTGTCAACACCATGCTGCATAGTTCTCGCTGACATCCTCCATGAGATTGAATCAACATGCTCTTGGGGAGTGCCTCCCAGCCCAGGGGCTACATCTGATGGTCCTACTCTATTTGATTGCATGTTGGGTCCTTCCGGTCCAGCACCATGGATCCGAACTCTAGCAGCTCCTACTGTTCCTGCCTGTCCAAACTGTCTGAGAATGTTCTGCATCATTTCCTCATGCCTTTTAAATAACTCTTCATGCATAGCTCCCATCATCATCTTCATCTGGTCTTTGGTGATGAAGGCCAAAGTCTGATTAGCTATTGAGGATTCCTCTTGGCTTCCTTCATCCTAACTTCTTTCCATTCATTGCCTTCTTTTTGATTGCTTCATCATAGCCTTCAGATCCAAAGTCCAAGTTGCAGAATTCCTGAGTTCAACGCGCAGCGAAAACACCAAAATGTTTTCGTCATAATTGGTCACAAACACCCAATTGCCAATGAAAGTGCCTGTTCACAATCACATATCAAAGATAACAAGCATGTAGATAATATAAATACGAAGAACACTCAAAATTTAAAAGGAAAGTAGCAGAAACACAAGATTTATAGTGGTTTGGCATTGTAGCCTACGTTCACTTTGAAGATTTGTCGTTTTATTGATTATAACTCGCTGGTTACAAAGGTTTACAACAGTACAACCAAGTTATAACAATGATTCCAGCAGACTATCGACGTAGAAGAGCCAAAAGGTTCCTTTTCTGAAGCTCTTGGACTGCTATTTATAGGTGTAGGCTGCAAATTTCTCTCACTGATCTCGGAAGACTCCTTCTCTCACGTGGGTGGGCCTACATGATCGATCCCCTGAAATTTCGACTCGATCCATGATCGATACATAACAAATTTTATCGATCCAAAATTTCTCTTTTTAGGTTAGTATCGATCATGAACATTTTTAAAGAAGTATGCAATCTGCCATGAAAATTTAGTGGCATTTGGACTCGTAGATTGTGAGATATGATCGATGCAAGTTTGCATTTGCAAGGAATTGTTGAGCTCGCAGCGATGCCATTCGTATCGGTATCTTCGTATCCATGCTAACACATGTTGACCAGATGACATGACGTTATCTTCTAGGATCAATCCTATTATTATGCCAAGTGACAAGTCTTATAGGTCTTGTTCGTATCCTTCGGTGTACACTCATTCTAGCACTTTATTTCATATCGATTGTGATGACTCGTTTCATATCGATACGAATGCATGTTTTTCGTATCGATGCATGCCTACGTCCTTTGTATCGATCTAATTATTCCACTCATATCGTTCACCTAAAATTCCTTCATATCGGTTGGAGAACCTTTTGTATTGTTGGTGGAACGTTTCGTATCGATCCTTTACCAATCGATACGAATTGTGCAAATGGTGATCGATATGAAACATATTTCAGGTGATGGATACAAAATGTGGTAGGTGCGATGGGTACGAAGTGGTGCTTTTCCATGGATATGAACCAGTGCTTACCTGAGACTTGATCAATCCCTTGAATCAAAGTAGCTATCTGCTAGGCCCGAAACAGAACTTCTATTGACTCGAAGCAAGTGTTGTGGTGACTCAAAGCAGCTTGTAAACATGCTAATCTATCCAAGACTCGAAGCAGACCCTTCTTTGACTCAAAGCAAATTTCCTGCAAACCCGAAGCAAATAGGAAGGTGACTCGGAGGAAGCTCCAAGCAAATTAAAACGACTTGATTTTTGTTGAAACTATGTTTTAAACATCTTGTGTTGTTTGATGATTGACTATGATATATTTTGGCATCGTGGTCATTTTTATTATCAGTGAAAATCTAACTTTGCTCATTGTGCTGTCGATTGGGCTAAATCCACCTGTATGCTGCCTTGCCAAAAGAGGGGTTAACAGCACTTATAGGGAGAAGCCTTACCCCGGTGGCAGATAGTAGTGGTTGAGGCAAATAAGGAGCCCATCACTTAAGAAAATTTCAAGCAAAGGGTCAAGGCTAAGTTTATCTCAAAGTCAGAGAAGGGAGTTCAGATTGAGAAGTTCATTCATCTACAATAGGGTAGCATAACCATGAAGGAGTAAATGAATCAGTTCAATGAGCTTGTGTTTTATGGGATGAGGTTAACCAATACAAAAGAAAAGTAAGCCTAGAGGTTTGCAAACTACTTGAACCAATCCTTAAAGGACCTACCACTTAGTCATATTTCGATAGGGGCCTCTAATGAAGAGTTAATGGAAATGGCATTACTCAACAGCATCATTAAGGAGGATACCAAGGAAGAGTCTAAGAATGAGGGTAGAAAAACATATTCTAAGGTGAAGCATAAGAATGAATGAGAAAAGTACTGGCACAACAAAGGGAAGAAGCCGAACATCATTTGCAACCATTGTCGTAGGAATGGTCACATTTCTAAGTAGTGCAAAGTAGATTTACATAAGATATAGTGCTAGATTTCTTACTAGTATGGGCACATGAAGAATACGTACCCCTGCCTTTGGAAAAGACGGTCTATGTGCGTAAACAATCATATTATGAAGGCCTATGCGCTAGAAGTAGTTCCTAGTGCTTGTGCACCACCAACCGGAGGAAATGGAAACGCAACTTCTACATCCACTATGGAAGGTGTGTTACTTATCTCTTATTTTCCTATTTTCACTTTATTTATCAATAGAGCATCACATTCTTTTATTTCTAGAAGTATGGTTTATAGGTTAGAATTAGAGACTCACATTGTGTCTAGTCCTATAGTAGTGTCGAATCCAATAGGGGGATCAACCCATTTATCTATGGTTTTCCAAGAGTTAGAATTATCAATTTCCATGTGGAATACATATGTAATGATTTAGTGCTTAGGTTTTTAGGTATGGATTAATATTGGTAATCAATTGGATCTTGTGCTACGGGGTAGCATAAGACTATGACAGGACGGTGATTTGTATAAGGAGTGACATGAGACTTAACCTAAATGTTTATTATAATCCCATTTGATCAATGATGTTGAGTTGCCTTTAGACTTATCTTAAGATGAGTTAGAATATGTTCCCTTCATACAGGGATTTTGGGATGTATTCATGGTGATTACTAGTCATCCTCATTGATGAGAAATAGAATTTCGTATTAATTTGGTTGAAGGCTTCGAAGCTAGTTGTATTTCCTATTGGGTGAGTGTCACCTCGAGAAAGGAATGAGTAGAAAACATAAGTTTTTGAACTCTTATAACATGGGTTTATACAGTGGAGCACATATGAGTGGGGAGTAACGGTTGTGTTCGCCACCAGAGAAGATGAGTCTTTATGGATGTGTGTCGACTATTGTGAGTTAAATAAGTCGACAAGAAGAAACAAAAATCTGTTGCCACACATCGATCATTTTTTGATCAACTGATTGTAGTGAGTGTATTTTGCAATTGGATCTCTCCATTGACTTTCATCGGCTAAGGGTGGCAAAGGAGAGCATAGCGAAAACTACCATTCATGCATCAGAGGGTTCATATGAGTGTTTATTCATACCTTTTGGACTAACCAATGCTCTAGTTTATTTCATGGAGCATATGAATCACATTTTTCGAAAGTAGGTGAATCGATTTGTAGAGGTGTTTATAGATGACATCCTCGTTTATTCCAATACCGAGGAAGAGCACAGAATGCATTTGCAGGTTGTGCATGATACCTTAAGAAAGCATCAACTAAAGGCGAAATTCTTCATGTGCTATTTTTGGAGAAAGAAGGCATGTTTTCTTGGAAATTCGTGTTAGAGAAAGGATTGGTAGTCAATCCAAGCAAAGTGGTCATGGTACAAGACTATTAGGTAACAAAAAGGCCATCGAAGTAAGGAGCTTCCTTGGTTTGGTGGGTTTTTATCGAAAGTTCATTAAGGACTTTATGAAGGTTTTCGTACCCCTAACACTCCTTATTAAGAAAAATCTTATTTTCTCTTAGGATGCAAAGTGTGAGCATGCACCCGTGCGCATGAGGGAGTTTCTGATAAGTGCTCATCCATCTTGATTATTCCATATGGTATGAAGCCTTTTACCGTTTATATTGATGCTTACGGTATGGGGCTAAGAGTTGTAACATATGCGAGTAGATAGTTGAAGGTCCATGAGAGGAACTATTTGACTCATGATGTTGAGTTAGCGATTATTGTTTTTGCATTGAAGCGATGGAAACATTATATGTTGGGCGAAAGGTTCAGATTATCTACAAATTACAAGTCGCTCAAATTATTTACTCTCAGAATGACCAAATCTAAGACAGCAAATATGGATGGAGTTTATATCCTTTTATGATTTTGATATATTTTTTACACCAGGAAAGGCAATATGGTGGCATATGCCTTAAGTTGAAGGCATGATATATTGGGCTTGATGTTTACAAAGTGAAAATAGCTAGAGTAAGTTGCAATTTTGATTTTCAACCATTAACGGAGTGATTGCCGAATTCATTGAGACCTTTGGAAGTTAAGCTAGCTTTTATTAACCGTATTGGTTCTATGAAGAAGGAAGATGCAGAGAAGCTTAGGAAGATCATTTACCACTAATGGAATTCACTTATAACAATAGTTATTAAGCTAATAAAGGCATAGCACCTTTTGAGGCTTTATATGGGAGGCTATGAAAGTCTCCTTCTTGTTAGTGGGAGGCAACCTATTGGGTGGATAGAACATAATTAGAGATACCTCAAAGAAAGTAGAACATATCCACAAAAATGAAGGCTATACAGGATAGGAAAAGGTTACATACTAATAGAAGATGAATGGATTTGGAGATCATAGTAGGCAACATGGTATTTGTGAAAATATCGCCATTGAGATGTGTTATGCATTTTGGTAGTACAGAAAAGTTAGCACCATGAATCGTCAGGCCTTTTTTGATTTTGGAGAGAGTGGATAAGTTAGCCTACAAAGTGGAACTTCCTCAAAAGTCGGAAAACATAAACAATATGCTCCATGTATCACAAATGTAGAAATATATTCATGATTTAGTAGTCGTAGCGGAGCCTAGTTTGCTAAAGGAATGGAGGAAGAGTTGGAACCGGTGGCAAGCTATGGGCCTATTCATATTTTGGAGCATATTATAAAAAAGGCTTAGGAATAAGATAGTGAAGTTGGTCCTAATCCAGTGGGGAAGCGACTCGACAGAGAGTACTAAGGAGCCCGAGAAAAAAATATGAGCTTCCATTGAACTCTATTCTAGTATGTTTCCTTTTAGTTGATCACTTTAGTTTAATTATTTTTTGGAATGGTTTCTAGATTGATTGCTATGTTTGATTTACATGTTTGGTTTGATCTATGCTAGTTTAGTATGTACGGACGTTATCTTGTATGTGATGGTTCGTATGATACATGCTTATCATTATTTGTTATTTTAAGGGCGTACCTATAGAAATTTATGCATATGCTGGGACTTTCATCCAAAAATTATCATCATGATGATTGCTTGCATATAGGAGGATTAGGTTTAGTTGCGTCTTGCATTTTATTCGTTATTGCCGTCATATCATACCCATCATGTACACTATCTTATATGTGATGTTTGTACATTGTTAGTTCCATTTATATTCCTTATGACTTTGTGTATCTCCTTTATGTTCTATATGTGTATATGGTTGATATGGATGTATCTAAGAATGCATAAATACATGTAAATGTTTAGATGATTATGACTTTCATTTTACGTTCCTTGGAATTTAAGGATTAAATTCTTTTAAGGGGTAGGAGAATGTAACACCCTGTAATTTTATGTATTAAACGGTTAAATTTTAAAGGTGCAAAATCAAAATTTTGCATAAATGAAAAAATATTAAATTTTTATGTAATCTAAAATTAGGCCTTGAGACCTATTTCATTGCATCCATAATGTCATTTACAGTCAAAATTCATATGTAACTTTTGTCTTTGGTTTAACGGGCAAGAAATTAGAAGAAGTCAAACCCGGTGGCATTTTCGTAATACATTAATTTCGAGATTTTTAGCCTAAACATGAGATATTTCAGTCTATAAATAGAAATCAAAACACTATTCTCGAATCAAACTTTAACCTAAGCATTCAATCACTATCTTCATCTTCTTCTTCTTCATCTAATCTTTAATAAAATCGAACCAAAATGGAACGATAAACATTATAAAGTAAGTAACTTTGAAGCAAATCAAGACGAGTTGAGAGGAAACACATCAGACCAGCAAGGAAGGAGGAGGATTCTAATTAAATCGACGAAGATCCATGACTAATCGATGCGTGGGGCTCTTTTTATTTGTTTATATATTGATAAATCATAGTAATCACAACTTATAGTTGTAAATCAAAAAATATGCGATGAGGTTGATAATAATTTTTTTTTCTTCATATATACATGATTAAGAGGTAGTATGCCATAGCTAGATTGTCGAAAAGAAGATTTTTATCGATTGTAATTAGCGAAAGTTAATCCCCTTCTAATTGAAAAATGCAAATATAAAAGTGTTCCAAACCAAACAATTATATCGAAATTGTAGCTTTCGATGACATGATCAGCTAGAGGTGCTCTTTTATTGATTTGGTATACGAATTTATTAGAAAATACGGTGAATGTTCAGTAAACATAGATTGTCTGTTTTGCTAAGGTGAAATGACGATGATACGACGATCCGAAGACATAGATGTATAAGGAAAGTCGAACAGGAACTCGAAATTGCTAGCATTCAACCTAGATCGATGTTCTGTGGTTATGAATCACCATCAAAGAGAAGTGGTGGCAGTTGCGATGGAAAAATTCAGAGGTGAAGGTTGCACCGAGGCTATAAGGGCATGGTGAGTCTTTTGGTAGCGTCAAATATAGTGCTGCTTGCCTATAGCGATATTGATTTGTAGAGGAAGCAATGTCGAGTAAGCTTTAGGTTGCTGGTCAAGATGGGAGATATACTGTCGTAAAATGCGGATTTAGAAAGGAATATACTATAACAATTAAAGTATAAATTATGATATTGCCCCTTAACTTTAAATTCTCATATCCCTCGTATACAATCTTCATTTTACGTGTGGTTCATAGCATCGAGATCATAGCGGGACGAGGAACGTATTAGTTCATTGTTTGCTGTGATTTGAGATAATTTACAAAATTGCTTTAGTTGGGCAAATTCATTGTATACAATTCTTATTTAGAGATGCAATAGTCCGATAAGTTGAGCCATTAATATATGATAGTTCGAGGACCCGAGTCCTCGGTGTGTTATAGTCAAAAGAGCCAAGTCCTCCATATACGATAGTCTGAGGTTCCGAGTCCTCAATGTGCGACAATCCAAGGAGATGAGTCCTCAATATAAATAGTTCGAGGGGGAAGTCCTAAACATATGATGGTCAGAGGAGCTGAGTCCTCAGTACATGATAGTTCGAGGAGGTGAGTCCTCAATGTTCGATTTAGCATCATAACATATTTAGAGTGGTTGAGCCCTTAATATATGATTTGATGATAACAGTTTGAGATTTTAGGTCAATCGTGGGTATGTGGTTAGACATGAGCTGGGTTTTAGTGAGACCTTACCGTTCGATGTCACTATGTCATTATATAGTGTTAAGTTGACTTATTGGGTGCAAATAACACATGTTAACGTATGCTTATTGACTATAAGTGTTGTTTTACTAGCTTATTAACATTATACACTTATATATTGCGTTTCACTCACCATACGTATGCCTAGCCCACTCTATTCCTTTCTCTTTTTTGTTTACTTTGATAGTGCAGTAGAGAGAATCTGCTGTGATTTTGGAGACGTGATATTTCAATATAGATGTGCATATGCTTATTAATTATATACTTCTTATCTGATATTTTTCCTAGACAATCAGACTATGTATTTATCTTCAGTATTAAGAGATATTTTTTAACTAGAATCTATCAGTTTATTGTATTTATCGACGATCATGGTATTTGATTTTTAGTATTATATTTTATTCCTCTCGCTGTGAGTTTCAGAAAGTGAGGATATTTTTATAGATAGCTCCATGATCTGTTTTATACTTTAACCAAAAATGATCCATCGTCAATGGTATCCATGATGCCAATGCCACATTTAGACGTGGAGGAGCCATCGTAGATGACAGACTGTTGCACTACTCATGAATTTGAGTTAGAGCAACTTGATGTGAAGACCTCTTTCTTGCATGGTGACTTGGAGGTGACCATTTATATGGTCATCCAGACGTTTTTTTTTGAAAGTGAGAAAAAATATTATGTTTGCAAGTCGAAGAAGTATATAAAGGGTTATGATGTGATACTTTAATACTAGGCAGAATGCATCTTTAGGCTAATATAACACTAAAGGAGGGTGAATAGTATTTTTCGACCTATTACCAATTTATGTTGTGATTACCGAACTTGACAAAATAGAATCAAATTCACAGGTGATAATATAGGAAATGTAGAAAGTAAAAGTAATAATAGTAGAGAGAAAATACCAAAGAATTTTTGTATTGGTTTGGATTTCCAATCCTATATCTAGTTCCATACCCCATACAGAATTTCACTATAACAAACATGTAATTCCATGGGTGGCAAGTACACTTATACAAAGTGACTTTGACTCAGTTGGTAAGCAATACCAATCCTAACTTTCCATGTGTAGCTTGATATAGCTAACCTATTACAATTCCATGAGTGGCAAGAACATCTGACCATCTTGACTTTCCACAAGCAGACAAGATCGCCTCTATAACCGTGGCTTTCTATTAGTGGCAGGATGCACCTGTACAAATATGTGGTAAATTAATATCTATAATACATTTAATATTTTGATCTCAAAACTGTTTGCAATACAAGTTCCTATCGACTTTCGATAGTTAAATATCTTTGATTTCTTTGAGGAATATAATAAGAGCATAGAGTAAATGATAAAGATTTTGTATTTGGACTCTCTGACTTTTAGTTATTTGCAAATCCGTGAAGAAATAGAGAGAAAGAGAGTGGAATTGCAAAGTACAAGTTATGTGAGCGATAGGAATTTTCTTAAAAAACATGAGAATTTAAAGAGTAAAAGAAACATGAGATAATTTTGATTTAAAAGTTCATTTATAAAGCATTTAAATAGAAGAAGAAGAGCACTGACTCTTCATGAAGGGATGAAGGGATGTGTCCGTTTGTTTAATTTCAAAAGGTATCATACCTTGTTTATTTAACAATATTTTATAATAATTATTTTAAAACTTTTAACTTGTGAAATCAATATTAAATTTTTATAAAAAAGTATGGAGAAGAAAAAAAAATTCAAAGAGAAATTTCAAAGAATTGTTATAGGATCTTAAACAATTAAATCTAAGAATTGACGTATTTAAAATTGATTGACTATTATCTTGCAATCTTATGTTCTTTGTTCCTTGAGTTTCCTATGTTCTCCTAACCTTTACTTTGAGTCTCTTTTGTTCTTATAGCCTTGTTCTTATCAACTTGATCTTGATTCCTCTTAATCTTCTGATCTTGGAGTTGAATTGTTGTATTGGTCTGTTTCGATATGTGTAGAGAATCTTTTCTTAATTATTTGGTAATCTTGATAGTATTATTCTATTTTTGTACCATATAGAACCTAAACTTGACAAATTATTAGTACAAATATTTGAAGGATCCGGGCAGGGTCATAGCGGAATAGATGGATGAATTTCAAAAAAAATCATTTCCATGTCTTATTGGGCCCATGAATCTAGATTATTCAGATCAAATCCAAAGTATTTTAAATAAAAAATTTCTTTTATTTATTTTTTATATTCAAAAATATTAATTTAATTTATATAATATATAACATACATGTTTATCAAATACACATATATGTGTATAGTGCATGTGCAAACATATTAGAAGTGTATATGGGTTGATGTGCCCATATGTGAGTGTTTGGATTTACATTGCAATGGACACATTGTCCCTTATATGTACATATATTTTATGTCCATCATTTAATTTAATATTTATAAACACACACACATATATATATATATATATATATAATACGTATAATAATTTTTTTATTTAAACATATTGGCCAATTCAAAATGGTTTGAATTAATATCAAAAATATCTTATGAAAACTTAAATATAAAATAAGATCTCGTCGTTAAAAATATATTTTAAAGTTACATAGATGTTTTTAAATTTATTAATGTATATATAATTTCTTTTAGGAATTAAAATTTAAAATATTTTATAATTTAATTTAAGATATTTATACATAAGCTACTAATCAATAAATATAATTATATATACTAAAACAATTTATTATTTATTTAGCTTTCGGCTAAAATATTTTTTATTTTACAAGTGCATATAAATTTGTATTAAAGCTTAAGTTTTCAAACATGAGTTATATATATATATATATGTACATATGTATATATTTCTTATTAAATATGTTCAGAAGTATATATATAGACACGAAAGGATTAGTTTTACATACATATAACATATTTTCTAATTAAAAATTATATATTTCAAATTATATAAATTTTAAAAATTCATTTTAAATTTAATTTTTTTAAATAGACTAAATGAAAATGTATAGCTTGTATATGTACGATAGCTGTTTTTTAACAATTCAGATGTGTGTATATATGTGTGCAATATTGGACAGAATAATATGTATAAATTCGTCATAGTATTCAGCATATATTTAAATAGCATCAATGAGATGATCATCATACGTGATCTTAAGTAACATATAAAATAGGAAGTTATCAATGATCTGTAGCCAATGAAAACCACCTCGAATATTGAACGAAGCTCTTTTGGATCTTATTTAAACTCCTCTAGAAAGCGTAGTTGACTGGAAGAAAATATCGCTTCTTGAAATAATTTAATTTTACTTTCACTAATTTTGGAAATGAAGGGTTATACCCTATGAAAATTGTAGCTAAGACGTAGGAAAGTGGAGGCTAAAGTAGAGTCAAACTAGGAGAGGAGGTAAGGTTTAAACATGCATGAGAATTAAGTAAAATGTGGATATATAGATAACCTTATTTACCCATTCTTTTAACCAGTTCAAAAAAAGGCTTTTGCATTCAAAACTCACCCAACCACTCTTAATTATGCTTGGCCATTAAATGGGCCGAATAGTTGTAAAAAATATCCAAATCTAATCAGTATTTAATTAATTTAAATCCAATTTTAACATTTATGGATATCACATATCGATACGTACATATATAACTTTTATAAATGCAGTTTATTAAATGTCAATCCAAATATATAAAATAAAATTTCATAATTAATATTTAGTAAATATTAACAATCATAATTTAATTAAATCGTGTAGTATTTCGGAGTATTCAACACTGTTGTTATGCGACTCAAAGATGTAAATTCAATCTACGGTGAAAATGGAACAATTTGAATATTAACGTTCACATGCCATCTTATCGAGTCGTGTGACAGTTTGATTGAATTTATCGGTTACACATTTTCGGTAAAATCCAATTTCACTATTTAACGTAATACCTAATAGGGACGATTTTTTACTCTAATTGTCTTCATCAAAAGTATACGACTTTAGGAATTCTAGAATTTGGTTTTCGTCAAAATTAAGTAATGTCCACATTTAACTTGTTTAGTCCAAGCATAAAGTCCATGGTTAAATAATAAAATTACTATTAATCGTAACGCTTTGGCTGAAGACTTTGAATTTTTAGTTGACTACAGCTAACCGTGATACTAACCACATCTAATTGAGAAGACGAATTCTCTATTGAAAAGTATTTCACTTTCGATTCTTCAACTCAAACCCAACTATAGTCATTTAATGGATGTTGAGCCATGATTTAGCTATAATCAAAGAAAAGTGTCAAATTTGAAGTGCAACATGAAACTCAAGTAGAGAGAACGGTTGAATATCATCATGTAAGGACCTAGAATTTCGAATACTTCGTATCTAAATATTCTGAATTATTTAAATATTTAAATGTTGGATTTAATGTGATTAAATTTATTTGATAACCTTTTTAACCCATTTTAATTAGTAACTAATGCTGGTAAAATTGTTTTTGAAATTTTTACAAAAATAAGTAGTTTGAAGAAATATCGATAATGTGATCGAAAATTGTTTTATCGATTAATAGCTTTTTTCTCTATAAAAGTTGTTCGAACTTGTTGCGGCTTGTCATATTAATCAATGTTTCGTTAACTAGCAAATAGAAATAATCGGCCTAATAAAAGCTTCTAGAAGGAATTTTAGATATTTTATGAAGAGGGATAATTTGGTAATTACTAAGGAAGAGAAGCTATTTGTTTTGACAAAGTAACGTGTAAAGTTATGCACATGGGGGGAGCATGAAGGGATGTTTTGGCTGACCATCCTTGGGGAAAATGAGGTCAATTTCGTCTGGTTAAACCCATACTTCACATCCTTTTCTATTTATATTATTTTGTCTTAAGTTTGGAGATAAAAACTTAAGTACTCGAGCTCTCTTTCCCTATTCAATCTTCTTAATCTCTTAAGTTATGAGGAAAACAGTCGTTGTGGATGCACTTTTAAATTGCCTTATATTTGATGATTTTTAAATTAACTTTAGAAGAGATCCTTAGGGGTTCTTTAATATTTTAACAAGTAAAATATGCTTATGTCTTATTGTAAAAAAATTATTGTCTAAAACATTTAAGAACTGGTCAAACAAAGTTAAGAAAGTTTGGGGTAAAAGGGTCGCTATATGAAAACATTAGTAAATAGTTTGTTTTGGAATTTTCATAATTAATTCGAAAGATATTCTTAGGGGTTTCTTTTCATTTTTTAAGTTCCCTAAGTATAGTACTTACTCCTGAAATTTCATATCTTCGCTTATTTAAGCAGTGAAAGTTGGCCACAAAAATCTTGCATGTCCTGTTGTTCTCTACCCAGGATTTTTAATAGCATTTATAAATGCTTCCTTGACGTAAGATTGCACTTGTAGGCATTTTTCACAACATGGATTGTGCGGCGGTTTCTTTAATACTTTTGTGATCTAAAATGTTTAAAAATTATATTTCAATTAGTTTTTTTTGTATGACCTTTTTAGGGAAGTTTAATAACATTAATTAGAGTATTTTAAAAGTAATTTAAAGTTTAAATTCATTTTAATTAATTATTTATGAATTTATAAAGCAGAGGGTTTTAAAATATAAAACATGCTTTTTATTGATTTTAGTAAATTATAAATTAGTTATTCTTAAGTTATATTTTATATAGATATTTAAAATATTTTTATAAGTATTTTTAGGGAATTTATATATATAAGTTTGGAAAAGTTAATTGTTTTATAAAAGAATAAAAGAAGTTTTGGATTATAACACTTATGTTATAATAAAAGTTTTTTAAAAGTTAATTTAAAACATGTTTCCTTGTTTAAAAATGCTGATATAGTTAGATCTTTGAAATGAATGTTCTTAAAGATAATGAAAAGTGTAAAATGGTTTTGGGTTTATAGTAACGATGTTGTTAAAACATTTGTTTAAACACATTTAATTGTAATTTTGGAAATGTGAGATCTTCTATAAGATTTTTTAAATATTCTTGTACCATTTGGGATAAAAATATGAATACATTTCTAAGAGTAAAAGAGTAGAAATGAATAGTGAAAGAGTAGAAATGAATAGCGAAAATAGTAAAATGGTGATATACATATAAATATATACGTGTGAACATATATGTGTATATATATATATATATATATATATATATATATCTTTTGTAAAGATATTATATATATAAGTATTTACAAAGAGCTTTTAATTAATAAAATAATAAATTGAATAAAAAAAGGGATTAGATGTCGTTTATGTGACTTAATCCTGTTTTATGTAACTTAATCCTGTTTTATGTAACTTAATCGTGCATTGTGTGTTTACTTATTTATGGAAAGTATGTAGTATTGTACTTAGCAGTAAAAGCTTATAAAGTATATTATTATATCTATAAAAGTTAAGAATGATGTTTAAGTAGGGTTTAGAAGCAATAGTGCTCTAACCTTTGGGCTTTACTCTTGACCGAATTATAGTGTAAATCAATAAAATTGGAAACATGAAAAGTATACAAGACTTGATTCTCATATGCAATCTTTTCTATTTTGTTATAGGTAGTCAATTAGTCCACTGTAGGTTTTTACCAAATTAACTTGGTAGATTATGTAAGCATCACCTATTGGTACTGTTTAAGATCCCCTAGGAGTCGCATGGATCGTCTCTTGTTTTAAGAATGTATGTACGAGATATCTCAGGGTGGACTCATTCCCATAATCCTCTCTTGCTTTAAGAATGTATATATACGAGATCTTCCAAGAAGGACTCCTTTATATCGTTCATTCACTTTTTAAAGAACCAAAATTGAGTTAACCGAAAATTCATCGATTTAGTTTTGAAGAGACCAAGACCGAATAAGTGTATTACTTACCGAAAAATCACTTCAAAAATGATATGAAAGTCTTTGTTTTGGAAGAAGTTGTGGAATGGAATGTTATAGAGTTGATCAATCTATCCTAAGGTTAAGTATAAGGAAAAGGTCAGCATTTTCATTCGTCAAGCGACGTGTGCTAGAATCTAAAGAGAGAATTGAGAGAGAAATAATGGTTCGAGATGCTGGAATCTAGAGAGATTCGAGATATATTCGAGTGATGATGGCTTAATGTATTGAGATGATGAACATGACTTTACCATCGAAAATGGCCAAAGACAGAGTTGGATGCACAATCTGTGGTTTAACTAACCCAAAGGGACATCAACTCCATATCTAGATATGATTATCTTTGTTGCTAGCGGCAGTTGATGATACTTTGTATCACGTATTTGGACCTAGAACGATTGTTTTACCTTATGGTTTATTTTATCTGGAGATATACAACGCTCGAAAGGTAATTTTCGATCCTTTTGTTGGAGGCTGGCTTTGGTTTTTATCGAGGATACCTCTATGAAAATACATTTGTGAACATACCTTATCAGTTTTAGTTGTGCCTCTAATATTGTTGTGTTATGAGATGCAAGAAACACATTTTTTTATTTATTTATATCTTCTCCATGGACATTATCTACTATATCACCTATGTACTTATTAGATTGGTTTGGTTCTTTTTAGGTGATAATGGTTATGGTGATTCAAACGATCTCAATAGTACCGCGGATAGTACTAATCATTGTAACTCTAAAATGCTATGTATCTTAGAGTGACAGTTTGTACTATCTTTTGATATTTATATGTTATCATTCCACTATGAGATTCTGATGTTGTATCTCTTTTTTCTTGTTCCTTTTCTTTTTACTTTAATTATAACCTAACAATTTTTATTTTTGGCACTTAAGTGATCGACATGTGAATACCGTAGATGTATTAGTGTTGAATTTTAGCGGACGAAAAGGTTATTCGTTACATCTATTATCAAAGCTGAAGGTTAAGCGAGAACATAAGCATCGGTAGGGCATAACTCATTAGAGATATGGTATGTAATGCCCTAGAATGAGTTGACTATATTAAATATATGAGATTGTGTTTGTATTTGTTATAAGTGTATGCCTTAAAGGTAATCCCAACCACAAAATTAAATATCTTATACAAGGTAACTTATATAATTACGAAGTATTAAATGTAGTTTAATTAATGTAGAATTTTGTTAGTTCTCATTAATTAGTTAGCCATGCTTGGTCAGTTTATGAGCATTACTATCCTTTGTAGAATGATTTGACATGCTCCACCAGATTATGAGCGTTGTTATCATTTGTAGGTATGTTAGTCATGCTTAGACAGTTTATGAGCATTCAGTATCATCTATTGGTTATTGATTTGTGATGGACCAGTTTGTGAGCAATTTACCTTTTAAATACGTGGGAAAACCATGACGACCGTCCTACATCACCGATGCTCATAAAACAGAATAGTGCGTTGCTAGAGAATCCGGCATATGTAGGATGATTGTCAAGGGAAAGAAAAAGAAAACGAAATAGAGAAAAGGAATATAGACGAAGAGAATATAATAGAAGAGCAAGAAATAAAACATCACACAATCACATAATCTATCGTATATCTCACAGCGCAACAAAAATATAATTGTCAACCTAGATATAAAACATGTGAGATAGCAATAACTATATAGACCACATAATCATAGTATGTAGGCTCATACGATTATACAAAGTAGTAATAGTGTTTATACAATTGATAAATAAACTCAACTGATAAATTGTCTCTAATAATTATAAGTCAAACACTTTTAAGGCTCCATAATGTAACATGGTGGAATTAAAAAAAGTCTCAAAATATAAGTATGGGAAAGCATCACCTCCTACTAGTCCATCTGGAAAGCTCCAAGTGCTGTTTACACCTGCTATCTAGTCTACCCATTTAAGAGTACCCGGGATAATAAGAAGCAAAGCATAAAACCTCGAGTCAGACAATATTCTAGTGGGAGCGATATATAATCAATACATTATAAAAGTCTGCATAGTATATGAAACAAAAGGGTATGAAAAATCATGCCTAACCTCTCCTTGCATCCACAAAGTTAGCACAAAATATAGGATATATGTTACTCTATGATAGTCATCATAGGTTTAATATACACCAAAGTACTATGGGTGTCAAGATATCAGCATCAATAATATGTACACAGTGTGAAATCACTAAGGTGATAAAAACTGTCAAGCAAACATGGCATCCATCATCCATCCTCACATTCACTCAGTGCGTTGGATATACGGTATTCATATGGCTACATGCATAGAGCCAAAGATTAGTCAGTGTTTTGGTTCCTCTGTATTCAAGTCCATGCCACTCGGTAGGCAAGGAATTAGGCTGCACCTCCACAGACAACACAAGGTATAATGGATCTACACCTCTATAGACTGCCAAAGTGAGCATCCTCACATACCCTCCGCTTACAAGTACACTGATAATCTCCCAGTATCAACGATCCCTTTGCTCTCATCATCCGTAGTAGAGTCTATTTTGGAACTGTCCATACAACCTCTATCTGAAGTCATCGTGGTTGGGAACTACTCTAGGAAACCATCATAAGTCACAGAGTGTAATCATGCATCCCATAACCTTCAACCAACAGTCCCGTCAATCCGACTCGTCGTTGCCTACTATGCCTCTCAAAGTATAACTATCCATCATCGAAGCCATCACTTCCCATAATAGAATCACTATTGTCGAATCACGAAGTCATCACGTCGAAGCATCACATCTTAGCTTCACCGCCAAAACTACTCGTCGAAGAGCCATTTCATCGAAATTGAACGTCGAACGAACGTACCATCACATTGTGTTCCTCAAAGCCTCTCCATCTTCTAAGTGAAAATTATCCAAATCGACCATCATCAATAGTGGTAGATATTGACCACTCTAGAGTAATCGATAATGACTACTTTGGTCCCGTAATTAACCAAAAATGGTTAAATACAAACCAAATGAAAACGTCTGCCATCTTCCTTGACGTCCAGAGCACATATCCAAGTCTGTCATCCTTCATCTTCAAATCAGTATGCACGCATCGATACTCCTCCATATATTTATCCCATATATTCAAGTTCATCATCATTTGTGCGCTTAATTGATATGCATGAAACTCTATCGCATCATTTGAGTCCCCATCGTATGTGCATTCGATCGATATACACTAAACTCTACCTAATGGGATTTTTTCCATATCGACATTTTCAACTAGCTAACAAACAAGCAGACATAAAAGCAACAAGCATAGAAATATCTATGCTTGCCTACATATAGCTGTAATAACACAATACAATCCATGCAAAGCAACCATTGTGGGATTTATATCAAAAGAGCCTAAATCTATCAATTTCTTCAGAATAGTGTATTAATGGGAAAAATATTTTATTTAATTTAAAACCATTTTAAAACACTTTTATATTCTTTTATAAAATAAGATATAGGTTTAAATACTTTAGAAATCACAATTTAAAGTTAGAAATCATTTCAAAACAATCGTTTTAACACTATACTAACAATCATAGTATGGTAAGAGATAATATCACCCACCTCAACAAAATTTGTCCAAAACATTGCCAAGTTGTAGAGCTCTCTATCATGAGCGCAACACAAGAACCCGCGTCCAAAATGGACCTCGTATGCAAATGATATGCTTTTTATAAGATAATGAATTATATCATCTTATAACTTAAATAACCCAAAATTAATCACTAATCACCTCATCAGCCACTAACCCATTTTCTTCCCTAAATTGGCCACGCGCAACGTATACATGAAAACCACATCCATTTATACCTTCTCTCCTCTTTTACTTGAGCTACGATCCACGAATCGACAAACGGGTTTCACATACGCGCTCCACTCTATAATCCCTATGCCCCAGACCCAAAGAGACAGAGCTTGACTTCCCATAGAAAAACATGACCTGAAGCATGATTTGGCCAAGGCACATGACGCGTTTCGTACCTTTCGATCATGCATGATAAAATTTAAAGTGAAGTTGCTATTCGCCATGAGAAACACAATGGAGAACCTCCGTCTTGTCTATTGTCTCTCGTATAGTTGGCAAAGTGGAACTTCAAGCTTGGCCAAAAATGTTGATCTACGCCAAACATAACCAATCGAAATTCTGCTACCATCATCATGAAGATTTCTTCGATATAGATTTATGAAACTGGTTTCGTATTTTTCATGTAGTGGATTGCTTGGAATTAATTTTTGAAGGGGATTAAAGAAGGGACGACCATTGTTTTACTTCAGGAACAGAACAGTAGCCGCGTAAAGAGACTGAGGTTTTAGGTAAGGTTTATGTGATTATTTTATTATTATTTATTTTAATTTCTCGAATAAAATTTTGGTGCATTTCAAGCTCGCACGATCAAACGATGTGTCCGATTGTAATAAAGCTTATCTGCATTCATCACCTCATTTTTTTGGTCTCGGTGATATAAATTTCATCGCATTCCGAGAGCACTCCATGATGATAATATTATGCTTTCGAGACCATTTCGACCATTGGATCGTCCAATCTCCAAATATATGGATCCTTATACTCATTCTAATTCGCAATGTTGATACGAACTCAATGGATGTGGTCGGGAGTCCTGATTCAATCATATGCGAAAAATCATATTTTTTGGACCGTCAATTAATTGACGATTCAATATTTAAATCAATTGTTTAAATATCTTATCGTTAAAAATACGGGTCGTTGCATTCTTCCCTCCTTATAAGGATTTCAAACTCAAAATTTCAAGGATGAAGTGACATATCCCAACAACCTCACAAAAGCAACGATACAAAAAAATCGTAACTTATCAACTCTCAACAACGATCGCAAAAATCAATCACGACAAAGGGTATAGACTCAGAATTAGATGAAGCCATCATCCTCATCCCTAAGTACATTCTTTATCAAAGTCGAAATCAATGTGGCTAAACCAAACAGCTACACACTTATTTCCATATAAATGAATAATGGACTACAAAAGCACCAACTCACTAATCGACAGGTAAGTCAACAAATATCACACAATACTAACTCTCTCAACTACCAACAATGTCTAATATCATATACATTGGCTTTTCTCTCAATTTTTGGATTATGTAATGGAAAATCGGCTTCACTTCTTTCGCATATCTACGTCAGGGAAAAATCCCGATAGAACATAGGTATATATACCTCTCATATTTTGAGCATCTTATATCTGAGGTATCTCATTTCCATGGACAATCAAACATATGTCACCAAATCTACACTATAGATGTTACATACCTCCTTTATAGTAAGAGAACATCATTTAGATGTGGATGTAAGCAGTTAAGCATCCAAATAGACAACACTTACTTCTATTTACGTGATCAAATACTCGATAAAGAGGATTAAACATTATACCAACATCATAATGAAACTAAGCATACTAGACCATGTATATAGCAATCATCTCAAAATAAGTATGCTATATCAAACCATAACTATACCACATGCCTAACAACTATATAAGCATAAGTAATTGCATCGAGTGCCAAAATCCAAACATCAAACAAGCACATATAAGATCAAACATCAAAAGAAACATCCACGCCTATCCTTGCATGCGTGATACTAAAACATCTAGTATGAAACATCAAATATGATATCCAATATGAAAGATGGCGAAAAATAGGAATCTCCCCTAATGAAGGGCTCCGGACAAGCGGTGCTCATGCTCTCATCGGTCTCTCATATGTTATCATCTTCGCTTTCACTCAGCTAAAACTTTACTACTTCACCGCGTTCCTTCTAACCTATGTTCATATGATGTCTATCGGTATGAATAGGCCTATGGGGTCACGAATTTTCTGGTCAGTCTCAATATCATCGAGTCATTTTGGTGATAAATTTCCAAATGCCTCTTGTAAGTTGTCCTAAAACCCATCAAGGAACAATGTGTTTCGGCCACTTACAATGATCTTTGACACACCGTGGAATTACAATATCCATTCCACATATAAATCGACAAATTCGGATGTCATTCTACTAAACTTATGAAATAAAAATCTACATTCTTTGTTAATTAATTGACTATGACTTAAATGCTATCATACTATCCTCGATCCTCGGCATCAATCGATGAGGGCAGTAAATATATGTTCCCCCTAAAACAATGTCTCAAGTCTACGAAACCAACAGCCTGGGTTAGGTCCGCATTGAATCACCTCTATAGACACTACTTATTCCTTTAATTTGGCCATGATCTCTGTAGTCTAATTTCATGCCTTTGACTAGTACCAATCCACTAAACCAAAGTAGGTCTAATAGTCAAACTAGCCAATAAATTTAGCACTAGCTTACATCAAGTTCTGGAGTCATAACCGGTGATAAACTGGAGCAATGCCCACTTTAGGTATATCGCTCCTAAAATAGTATGTCTCAACCTAAAAACATCAACAACTACAGTGCCTTCACGAACATCTACAAAATTTCAAAGTCATAGAAGGCCAACAATTCCAACCATCGCTACTGGTGAAGGTTGAGATCCTTCTTGAATAAGAGATACTTCAATAATGTAGGATCATTGAATAACTCTAACCCCTCTCCTAATAGATAGTTCCTCCAAATACCCAAAGCCAACTCTATCACCGCCGACTCTGAGCCAAAAGTCAAATACGTCCTTTCATACAGCTTCGGGCGTCGGCTAACATATGCGACAACCATACCTTTCGACATTAATATTGCACCTAGTGATGTACTACTAGCATGTGTGCTATCAACTCTTCATTCCCACTAAGAATGAGTAACATCGGTGAAATCACCAACCCCTTTGTTAGACTCACTAACATGTGTTTGCACCTCGCATCTCAAATAAAAGACTTTTTTCTCTCGTTGGGTTGGTTAACCATGCTGCTACCTTTGAGAAGCCCTTGGTAAAGCATACATAACATCTCGCCAATCCAAGGAAACTTCTCTTCATCAATCGGTGTTTTCTCAACATCTGCTATATAATCATCAAACATGTCTTGTGCTCCTCTTTTGTCTACGGGTAAATAAAAGTATCATTAAGAAGCACAAGAACAAACTAAATTAGGTGATCTTCCAAAACATGATTCAAGAAATCAAAAAAGCATGTCAACACATTGGTTAGCCCGAACAACATAACCAACTAATCGAAAATGAAAGTAGCATACGAAACTCTGTGTTCGACATACTCTCTCTAGATACACACAGTGGATGAAACCTCATCGCAAGGTCCAACTGAGAGAATGCCTTCATGCTATAGAGCTGATCGAGCAAGCCATCAATAAATGGAAGTGAATACATGTTCGTCATCCTATTCAACTTAAGGTAATCAATATACAACCTCAAAGAGTCATCTGCCATAATGGCGAACACTACATGTGCATCTCATTCAAATATGCTCCTACGAATAAACACTCTCCTAAATAGGCCAGCCGCTTGCATCTTTAATCTCCTCTGCTCTTTGGGTATTATATGCCTTAAAGGCATAACTACTGGTTAAGCACATCTAACAAGATCGATACATAACTCAGCCCGTATATATTGGTAATCTGATCACCTCATCAAATGTTTCTGGACATCCTCTGGCTATAGGCACAGATAATAACTCATCATGTTGGATAACGAGCGAATATAGAAAGCTAACCATTATCTTATCGCTAGGTGGGTAGCCGTCACTACCTTCCACTCATCGTCAATCGCTGTCATCACTAATAGCCTCTCATAATCTACTAAGATTCCATACACCTTTAGCCAGTTAATTTCCTGACTATAATATCAAAACTAATTAGACCCAAAACAAATCAATAACAAATAGACAAACATTCATGAATCGATAAGGAAACGTCTCGACAAACCATGTTGTAACCTTCCCTAATTTTGAGGCTAGAAACTAAGTGCTGTGGATGTTGCATCATCTATAGTATTAATTTCTGGTAACAAAATGAGGGATGTTACACATATATAGCCTGGATGAGCCCCAAATAAGGTTCTTCATAATTTAAATTCGGCCCAACAATTTCGAGTCTCAATCCCAATCTACAAATCACTAGATATGAAGAAATATGAAACCTCGACATCAAATAAAACACGTATGGAAATTCCACGAATGGAAAGAAAAACATAGGTGGTGATTCCCTTCCTTTTTTGTCGATGGAAACTCGACGAAATCGGAACAGCATTCGACGCATATACTTCCATTATATACCCCTACCTTATTGGTTTAGGACAATCTCTTCAATATGACCACTCAATCACTTTCCAAGATGGTCACTCAACCCAATGATAAATTCTTCATAATTTCTTAGTGGAGTATCAAATTAAGATAGATCGTACTTCGATAGCACATCAAATTTTTCCACATACTCCAATACAGACGTATCGCCTTACTTCAATTTGGAGAATTCCTAAATAACATCAACTTTTGTTAACTTGAGATAACTTTCTCCCCGATGCGCACCATGAACATCCCAAGTAAAAATTATCCTCGGGAATCGAAGCTATAAGGGTACTCCACCAATTCATTATACGTGTCTGGAGTCATCTAGAGGCCAACTTTTACCTCATTGCATCATCTAACTCCAAGTCATCAAAGATCCTCCTGCAAGTATCCATCTTGTCTTACACCTTAACAGTCAACTCCATTCCAAGGAATGATTTGCCTCTTAAACTCTTATAGTCTTTATATAGCTCAGCGAAATCAACTCTAGGCATTTTCACTTGAGCATCATAATCATTTAGAGTAACGTGGGCATTCCAGATAATGATTCGCATCATCTTAGTAAACATATGCTGCAAATCGAGGTTAGTGGTCCCTGATCATGCCTACTCTTCTACTCCCGAGATGAAGTCAATAACAACATTTCTCATATGCCAGACGACTCTTAATATAAAACAAGAATGATTAGTCGCTCATAAAGAAAACTACATCAATAGTACTCATGTATGCAATACAACTTATGTACTATATATATCTTATATAGTTTTGAAAATCAAAATATGTAACAAATATGCCATCTTTCATATATTCACACACTCTTGATCCACTCCAGGGTGAGAACTACTACCCCATCTCTATTGAATCATGGTATCAACTCGGGTTAATCACATAACCTATGCTCTATTACCAAATGTGACAAGTGCCTACACCACTAATTCTCATATAATTGAGTAGTATGTTGCTAGAGCATCCAAACAATATAAGACAATTGTCAAGGGAAAGAAAAAAGAAATAGAGAAGAGGAATATAAAAGATGAGAATTGAAGAGAAGAGCAAGAAAGAATACATCACATAATCACATAACATGTCGTATATCTTACAGTACATCAGATAAAAAATAATAGTCATCCCAGATATAAAACAGGCGAGACAGTAATAACTATTTAAACTACATAATTAGAGTAAACATGCTCATACAGTTATACAAAGCAGTATCGAATTTATACAACTGATAAATAAAATGAACTAATAAACTATCTCCAATAATGGTAAGTTAAACACTGTTAAGGCTCCATAGTGTTACATAGCGAAATGAACAATAATAAGCCTCAAAATATAAGTATGAGAAAGAGTCACCTCCTGCTAGCCCATCTGCACACCTCTAAGTGTTGTTTACACTTGCTATCTGGTTTACTCATTAAGAGTACCCAAGATAATTAAAAAGCAAAGCATAAAATCTCTAGTCAAATAATAGTCAAGTATGAGCGATAAATAATCTCAAAACACCACAAAAGTCGTGCAGTATATGGAACAGAGGGCATGGAGAATCATACCTGACATGTCCCTGCATCTACAAAGTTAGCACATAACACATGATATATGTTACTTTATGATAGTCATCATGGGTGTATTATACATCAGTACTGAGAGTGTCTAGATATCAGCATCAGTAATATCTACATCATGTGACATCCCTATGGTGATAAAAAACAGTCAGACAAACATGGCAGTCATTATCCATCCACACGTTCACTCGCTTAGTGCATTCGATATACGATACTCTTATGGCCGCCCACATAAAGCCAAAGACTACTCAACGTCTCAGTTTCTCTGTACTCGAATCCATGCCACTTAGAAGGCGAGGAACTAGACTGCACCTCCATTGACAGCCAAGGGTACAATGGTCTACACCTCCATATAAGCCCAAGTGAGCATCCTCACATACCCTCCACTTTACGAGTAAACTACGAAACCTACGAGTATTAACGGTCCCTTTGCATACATCGTCCGTAGTTGATCACATTTTAGAATTGTCCATAATACTTCAGTCTGAAGTCGTTGTGGTTAGGAACAACTCTAGACAACCTTTATAAGTCACAGAGTGTCATCATACAATCCATAAACCACCTTGAACCGTCCCCTTAATCTGACTCGTCGTCACATACTCCGCCTCTCAAAGTATATCTATCCATCATTAAAGCATCACTTCCCATCATGGAATCATCATCATCGAATCATGAAGTCATCGTGTCGAAGCATCACATCTTCATTTCACTACCAAAAACACTCGTCGAAGAGTCATATCATCGAAATCGAACGTCCAACGAACCATCATGTCATGCTCTACAAAGCCTCTCCATCATCCATGTCAAACTTGGCTGGATCGGCCATTATCAATAGTGGTAGATATCGACCACTCTAGAGTAATCAATGTAGGATCTAAATTAACCTAGAGGGGGGGTGAATAGGGTTATAGCAAATTTTCTTGATTTAAACACAAAAATAAACTGCAGAAATAAATATACTGAAAAGTAAATCACACACAAGATTTACCCAGCTTCGGCAACCCCTTCCTACTGCTGCATTCCCAGATTTCTATTAGAATTAAACAGTATCACGCTTACAAACACTCTAACAGACTTGCAAACCCTGCTACCGCCTATAGAGTTTTGCAAACTCGCAACCCCTGCTTACTGAACTAACTCTAAATAGACAATCAGACACAACCTAAAACCTAGGTGGTGATTTACCTAAACTCTTTGATTCGTAAAATAAAAACAATAATTAAGAACAATATAAAATAACCCTAAACTAATTAACAATATTAATAAAAGCCTATAATTAAACAAAACCCCCTTTTGATTTTTAAGACCGGCCCACTTCCTTATTTCACCCGATCCTCTTTTTGTCTTCGTTCGTGAGAAATAATGGCGGCTTCGTTCTGATTAGGGCTTCGTTCCCTTTTGTTCCAGTTAGGGCTTCGGCTCTTTGTTCCAATTAGGGCTTCGGTTTCTTCAATTGATCTGTGATTTGTTGCCCTAGCTCGCTGCTTCTCTGATGGTTGACTTTGATTGTTTGCAGTTGCTCGATCGAGTTCGATGCTTATGAATTCGGTATGTACTGTCTCTTTTTGCTTTTCTAAATTGATACTTGAACTCGATCAAGATAAATGCCGATGATGATTAGGGTTTTAATAGGATTTGATTTCCTATTTTTGCGTTCGACTGATTGCTGCAAAAAATCTTGTTTTGCCATTCGATTACGCTTTGATGCTGAGGATTAATCTGACTTTGTCAATTTCGTATTTCTAGTAACTTGATTCACATGACTTTGAATTGATTTCATGATTTGAGATATTTGACTTTGTCAATTTCGTATATCTTCGACTGTTGATTTTGGGTATGTGAATCCACTACTCTGTATTAGCTTCGATCATCACCATTGCTTTTAAATTTTTCTCTGCTGCATACCACTGCATTTCACTGCACTGTTGAAATTTTGTGTCTGCATTTGTTATTTCTGGAACTCGATTTGCACTTGCTCACTGCTTGATGGTCTTGTGACTATAACTGGACATTTTGAGTTTGTTGCATTTGCTGGCCTGTACTGTCCACTGCCCTGATCTTGTTTGTTCGATCACTTTGCTGTTTGCATTGATGCTGCACTTGGTTTTGTTGAGTTTGCACTGCTTCACTATATATGTAGGTTGCTGCACCATGTTGTTTGCTGTGGATACTGTGTTCATGTTTGTCGTGCTTGTAGTCTGGTCCATTAAGTTTGATTATCCATTGTAGCTTTTGTGCATTTCTGTCCACTGAGTTATTACAGTTTCACTTATATACTTAAGTCAGTGCTGTCTTTGATGTTGTACTTTGGTCTTTTGGACTGCATTTGTGTATATTTGATCATTTTTGCTGTTTACTGCAGTTTGTAGTGATATTGAGCATTGCATATTTGAAGTCTTGTATCATTTCTTGGTCATTGCATCGATTCTTGATGGCATTTGGTTCTGCACCATATTGTATGCAGTGTTGCAGTTGTTTGTATGCACTTCAACACTTCAGCATTCCACTGTTTTCACCTCTAACCTGTTGGTTCATTGTGATGTTCATTTTCATTGTTGCCTTGTTGACTGTGTTGTTGCATTGTATTCTGGTCAGTGGTGCTTTGAGTCAGTGCTTCACCATACTTGTTGTTGCAGTATTCTGGTCAGTGGTGCTTTGAGTCAGTGCTAAATTGTTGTTGCAGTATTCATGTTGTTGTTGGTGGCAATCTTGTATGCTGCTGTTTGCATTTGGTCTTGATCATACTTGATTTCATGATTTTCCTGGTTTCACTTGTGTACATTTTCGAGTTGCACACTGCTGCTTGTACTTGTAGTCTTGGCCAGTTGACTGTTGCTTTGAGTTGTTCATTGCTTGGTCTCTGTTGCCTTGAATTTCTGGTTGAAGCTGTGCACACTAGTCGGCGAGGCAGTGCACACGTATACGAATGTACACGTGTGTACTGCAGCCACTCATAGTTACCTGTGCCTGTAATATCTATGTGCACGACTTTGTGATGAATTCAAGTGTGAATGATGACGAACAACCCAAATAACTGAGGCAAACGATATTTTCAAAATCATCGTTTCTTTCAAATTTCAAAAATATTTCTCTTTCAATTTTACTGCGTTTGAAAATATTTTTGCAGATTACTCAGATGCTGGATTCAAACTGGATTATAGTTGAAGACAAAAATATGAGTGTGAGTGATATGTAGTAAGGTTTTGATGTAAATGTGAAATGTCATGTATTGTAGTCAAAATTGTATATGTATAGTGAGAGCTTGAAATTGTACTATCAAAATTGTAATAAATATTTGTTTGAATAAAAATTTCTGTTTGAATTCAAAATCTGTTTAACTTGTTCTGTTTGAATTCAAATTCGAATTCTGTGTAATTTAATTTTATTCAACAAATATTTATTTATTCTATAAAAAATAAAATAGTACATTACCAAATACATTTAAATGAATGTATATATGTTTATTATCATCAAACAAAAATCATATAGCGCAAGGCGCATATTCAACAATCTCCCCCTTTTTATGATAACAAACATATATTTAAGATTTTGAATATATCAAATGTTATTTGATAATTTCAATTTGCTCCCCCTATTTGAATGCTCCCTCTCTACACAATACTCCCCCTACATATATGCATAGAAATATATAAATGAGTCTATATGCACAGTGAAAATTATTTGACCTTTGCTTGATTCTATTCGACAAAATCTTAACTTTTCTCTCCCCCTTTTGTTATCAGCAAAAGAATAATAGTGTTATAAAATAGGGATGAAGTGATAGACATGAATCAAACATTTAACTCAATTAAATATAAATATCAAATTTCAATAAAACTCAAACAAAAATCATAATTACCCTTGTCAAGCGCATATTCCACTTTCAGAAGTGATGGGGATAAAAATCATCAAAAATCATACAATTCTGTCTATTTGTGGTATATTTATTTCAGGAAATTTGAATATCTACTAACCATGCATAACCGTTAGGACTTTTAAATGAGATTAGTAGTATTCACAATTTTTTAAAAATGAAATCAAGTATCTGCTAATCACGCATGACCGTGAGGACTTTTAAATGGGATTAGAATCAACTTGTCTATTTAATTAATTAATTTTGATATGCGTTCCATACATGCATAACCGTGAGGACTTTTAAATGAGCATGGAAGCATATAATCATAAATCCAAGTAATTCACCCATGCATAACCGTGAGGACTTTTAAATGAGAGTGAATACTTTGGATATTTTTTTTTAATTACTGAATATAATAAGTTGAAGCACAAATAATTTCCTTCACAGATTTAAAGATATTGAAGAATAAATGATTTCCTTTGTAAACTACCACAAATTTACATACTAAATATGATCTTGAAGAGTGATGGTCGATAGAAAGATGATAGAAATAGAAATGGTCATGGAATTATTACCCAACAAAAATTTTTATAACTTTTGTTATGAAATTCTAAAGAAATTTTCTAATTATACTTTCTCGAGTTATAATATATGATAAATATCAACACTCATCACTTTTTCAATCACTATTCATTTTTTCGATAATCATTAGGGAGTTAGATTAGTTAAAAAAAAATTGTCATTTAGAATCAAATTCAAAAATCAATTTTTTTTTTTTAAAAAATAATGATTAGTCAACCTCTATAATTCCCAAATCTAAACGTAATTTGGAAAATCTGTCTTCGGGGAGAGATTTTGTGAATATATCAGCAAGTTGAGTTTCTGTTGAAATATATTCAATGCAAATGTCTTCTTTAGCAATGTGATCTCGAAGAAAGTGGTGTCTCACATCAATGTGTTTTGTGCGAGAATGATGGACAGGATTATTTGACAAATCTATAGCACTCTTACTATCACATTTTAATGGAACTTGTTTATAGACTAAGCCAAAATCAGAAAGAGTTTGCATCATCCATAGAATTTGAGCACAACAACTTCCCAAAGCAATATATTCTGCTTCAGTGGTGGATAATGCAACACAATTCTGTTTCCGACTTGACCATGAGACTAATGAATGTCCTAGCATGAAACATGTCCCACTAGTGCTTTTTCTGTCAACTAATGAACCAGCATAATCAGCATCGGAATAACCTACTAAATCAAAATTTTCACAAGAAGGGTACCATAGTCCAAATTTGTGTGTGTGTGAAAGATATCTCAAAATTCGTTTAGTAGCTTTTAAATGAGATTCTTTGGGATTAGCTTGAAAACGTGCACACAAGCACACAGAAAACATAATATCAGGTCTAGAAGCAGTAAGATAGAGAAGTGAACCGATTATCCCTCGATATTTCTTTTGATCAATTGCAATTCCTTTCTCATCTTTGTCCAACTTTGTTGATGGGCTCATAGGAGTTCTCAATGGTTTGGAATTTTCGACTCCAAATTTCTTCAATAGCTCCAACACATATTTGGATTGTGAAATGAAAATACCATCACTACTTTGCTTAATTTGAAATCCAAGAAAGTATTTCAATTCACCAACCAAACTCATCTCAAATTTAGCCTGCATGACTTGTTCAAAATTCTCACACAAAAGCTCATTAGTAGCACCATAGATAATATCATCCACATAAATCTGAACAATCAAAAAATCACTTTCTTTATGTAATAGAAACAGAGTCGTGTCAGCACTTCCCTTTTTAAAACCATTTTCCAAAAGATATGTACAGAGGCAGTCATACCAAGCTCTTGGTGCTTGCTTAAGACCATATAATGCTTTTTCTAGCTTATACACATGATTTGGAAATTCATGATTTTCAAAACCGGGTGGTTGTTCAACAAAAACTTCTTCTTTTAAATCACCATTCAAAAAAGCACTTTTTACATCCATTTGTTTAAGTTTGAAACCCTTGTAACATGCAAAACTTAGCAAGATTCTAATGGCTTCTAACCTAGCAACTGGAGCAAATGTTTCATCAAAGTCTATGCCTTCTATTTGGTTGTAACCTTTTGCAACCAACCTAGCCTTGTTTCTAATTACATTTCCTGATTCATCAAATTTATTTTTAAACACCCATTTAGTCCCTACAATTGGATAGTCCTTAGGCCTAGGAACTAAATTCCAAACTTTGTTTCTCTCAAATTGATTAAGTTCATTTTGCATTGCTAAAGTCCAATTTTCATCATTAAGAGCCATTTCAACAGAATCAGGTTCAATTTCAGAAATAAAACCACTATGACAACAAAACGCACACAAATTTTCATCAAATGAAGAACGAGTACGTATACCTTCCGTAGGATCACCAATAATTAATTCAGGAGGATGATTAGGTTTGAACCTTAATTTATCAGCATCAACAGTCCTTCTTTCAGTTTTCTCACTAAATGTCCCTTCTTCAGTGCCTTCAGGATCTACTCCATCGTCAACCATCCTTTCAGTCGTTTTTTCCAGATCAGATTCATCAAATTTCACATTGATTGACTCAACAATTGTCTTTGTTCGTTTGTTATATATCCTGTAAGCCTTACTCCTTGTTGAATAGCCCATGAAAATTCCATCATCAGCCTTTGATTCAAATTTTCCAAGTTGATCACCTGTGTTAAGAATGAAACAAGGACACCCAAATATACGAAAATAAGAAATGTTAGGTTTCCTTTCATTCCACAATTCATAAGACGTTTTGCCAAGTATTGGTCTAATCATTACTCTATTCATTACATAGCACGAAGTATTCACTGCCTCTGCCCAAAAGATTAGAGGTAGCTTATACTCACTTAACATGGATCTAGCCAATTCCTGTAATGTACGATTTTTCCTTTCAACCACCCCATTTTGTTGAGGTGTTCGTGGAGCAGAAAATTCATGTTTTAAACCATTTTCTTCACAAAAAATTTCAAATTCAAAATTTTCAAATTCGCCTCCATGATCACTTCTCAAGGTTTTAATTGTAACTCCTTTTTCATTTTGAACAAGTTTTGCAAATTTTGAAAAATATTCGAAAGATTCGGACTTTTTGGCTAAAAAGTAAACCCATGTAAATCTAGAATAATCATCAACCAATACATAACAATAACGTTTTCCATTCAAGCTTGAAATTTCATTTGGTCCAAATAAATCCATGTGGACTAGTTCAAGGACCCTTGATGTGCTAACAATGTTTTTAGGACGAAATGATGATCGACTAAGCTTGCTCAAGGAACATGCTTTACACACTTTATTATTTTTAAATTTCTGATGTGGTAACCCTTTGACTAATTCTTTTGATTCGAGTTTTTCTAAGAGACTCATGCTAGCATGTCCAAGTCTCCTATGCCATAAATATGCCTCTTCGTCAGTGGCTACCAAACATCTAGAAAGATTTAGATTATCAAATGAAAGTGAGTAAACATTCCCTTTTCTTTTGCCCATAAAAACAATGTTATTAGAAGATTTATCAATGATTTTGCAAGTATCACTATCAAAAATCACGTTCATACCTTTTTCACATAGTTGGCTAATAGAAATGAGATTGTGATGTAGATTTTCAACGTATAAAACATTAGTCAAGGAAAAAATACCATTACCAACTTCACCTTTGCCAATAATCTTACACTTGCTATTGTCTCCCATGATCACATTTCCACCTTTAAAATTCTCTAAGCTAAGGAACTTTGATTTGTCACCTGTCATATGTCTAGAACAACCTGAATCTAGAAACCATTCTTGTTGTTCCTTAGCCCGCCAACAGACCTACATAAGAAGAGAGGAAGATGACCTAGAGAAACTCTTAGGTCCAATGTTATTAGTGATAGAAGCATTGTGAATAAACAATCCCTTTGGAATCCATACTTGTTTAGTCCTTTTATTTTTATTCCAATAAACATGAAATTTGTTTGTAGAATTCTTAGGAACCCAAACTTGTATAAATTTTGTGTTCTTGTTCCTATGACTATAATTTTCAGCACGACATCTAAATATTTCACATCTATCAAAGACATTCTTATATTTTGCATTATCATCAACTTGTGTTTTCCCAAAACCTAGTCCTTTTCCGTTGTTAGCAAAAATTTGATTTTCCAATAGCATGTTGAAAGATTTTTCGCCTCTTGAAAAGTTATTCAAAGATTTCTCAAGATTTTGGACTTTGGTTTTTAATATTGAGTTTTCAGTAACAAGTAAGGTGCATCGATTAATAAAATCCTTTCTCCTAGTGTCGATGGTTTCCTTAAGATTCAAGTTTTCATTTTCAAGACTTTCAAAGTTATTCCTCAGTTTTGATAATTCTGAATCTAAAATCTTATATTTTTTACATTCTAGGTTTTGAATATTTTCAATTTCAGTTTCTAACCTAGAATTTTCATGAACAAGTTCTCTCCTATCAGATTTTAGTTTTTCAATTTTAGATTCAAGAGTATCAATCATTTTAGTAAAATCACAACACATTGAAACAAGTTCTTTATAAGAATAGTTACTTACCTCACTAGATTCCTCTAAGCTTGCTTCTGAATCCGATTTTGACATAAGACACAAGTTAGCCTCCTCTGAGCTATTATTTGAAACTTCCTCTCCTTCTTCATCATCCCAAGTTGCTGCAAAGGCCTTCTTTTTCTTTTTCTTTCCTTTGTTGTTTTTGAGAAGTGGACTGTGATGACCCGGAATTTGTAAGCAATATCAATTTAATAATCTATAATAAAAATCAAATTGATTTGATAATCTTTGTAACAAGATTTGAATTAATTTAATAATTCAATAAAATAAATAGTAAATTGATAGATTTTATCTTTTTAAATTAGATAAACTGTTTTATATTTACAATGTATAAAGAATAATGTATATATTCTAAATAGGTATTGTTTTCAATGAATACTGTTTTCTATAAATTTATATCTTTAGTAAAACTGAAAATTATGATTTTATTTAAAAGTTAAGTTTTTAAAAGCCATTTAATAAATAAAACATGTTTTTAAATACATAAGATAAGTATTGAAATGATTTAAAATATTTTGATTCAAGTTTAAAATTTAAATAAATAACAGTATGGTTATTTTGAGTTTCTTTTAAAAATAATGTGATGATAAATAATTTATGAATAAAGAAATAATTTCTTTTATAAGTTATTTATGGTTATTAAATATTGATATTTATAAAAATATAATAATACATTGTTTCAACAAATAAATCTTTAATAAAAATAATTGTTTTTCAAATTTAAATTGTGTAGTTATATATGTATATATATAACTTGATTTGAACTAGAATTCAAAGCTTTAAAGTTTAAAGGTATAATTTTTTTTAATTTATTTTGATTTTGAATCATTTGTATAAGTTTAATATTTATTCATTTTAAATCTATACACATGTAAATGAATGCATGCTAATAAATTAACTAAAACTATCTTATTAAACATCTAACTTTAATATACAAGTTAACTAAATGTTTAGCTTATTAACAATTAATACAAGTGTATGAATATTAAGACACCATTTAACACATGTTAGCAAATAAACTAAGGAATTGACAATTGTTAAAATGTAAGACAAGTGTCAAAGATTTAATTAGCATTTTTTTTCTTTTGATTTTATTTTTAATGATTTCAGTTTTTTTTTTATAAACAAAACTCCTTCCATTTTATTTCTTTTGAAATCAAAAACTAAGAAGAAAAAATGGAAACAAATTTCTGAAATCATTCCCAAAACCCACTTCATAAACCTGAACAAAATTTGCATGCAAATCCTTCTTACAAATTGAAACAAAATCATATTCCAAGTCTCAATTCAACAGAAAACAAATCTGCAATCAAAACCCTATTCATTTTCAAGCAAACCTGTAACTACTTCAAGCATGCAAGAATTCAGTCAAGCCTCTCATTTTTTAACTCAAGCAAACCTGTAGCCTGCATTTCATTTAAAATTTGGGGTTTCAAGGCATCTGTATTCTTCTTCAACTAAGCAACAGCAGTTTTAAGACTTAGAGATTAGTAGCAACTCTAAGGCATTTCAACACCAAAATTTTCAAAGAAGCAAGCAAATCTAAGCATGCAAGCCAAACTGTTTCAGACATGCATTTTATTTTAAAAATCTGGATTCAAGTAGCATGCATGCAAGAATTCTGTAACAAGCACTAGTTTTTCAGTTGCATTTCTCTGCTCTGCATCAGGAATCTGGTGAGTAACATTCTGTTTTAAAAGTTTAAATTTTTAAATAAGTTGCATGATTAAAACTCTGTGACAAAATGTGGTGAATGTGTACTTGAATACATTATGCTGTGACTATGTATGTTTGTGATTTCTAAAAGTTTTTCTCTGATTCTATATAGATCATGAGTTCAGATTCTTGTTCTATAATCCAAGCAAATAGTTTTACCCCTCTGATTCAATTTAGATATAATCAAACTTATTTGTTTAAGATAAGTTTAGTTTAAAATTTTAGTTAAATTAAAATAACCTGTAGACATCTCTGTAAACCAGAGTTTGGTTAATTAAGTTTTAAAATGTGTAAATTCATATTGAACAAATTATGAATTCAGTATTAGGAATTAAATAGCTAGATCAAACTTGATTTTAAGAACAAATTAGGATTTTTAGTGGAAGGGTTGTGGTGCTATCCTGTATTGAACTGTATAAGGGGAATTGGGTTTTTGTGTGATCTAGGAAATTTGAGGTGTCGGGATTCATCTGGGAGATGGAGGAGTTGTCGTTGTTGTCAAGAAAAATACTAGGTGGCGTTGCAATTCAACGAGGTGGTTGCGGTGACGGAATTTCTGAAAGAACCCTAGTTTAGGATGGGTGGGTTGCTTGGGTCAGTTCTTCTTGTAGGAGTGATCGAGTTGTTTGAATTTTTGGGAAATGATGGAGGGTTGGTTGATGGACTCGTGGCCGGAGTTGGTGGTATACCAGTGGTCAGAAGGTGGTGGATGAGACGATGACAGGTTTGGGAGTTTGGACTGTATGTTTCAGGTTTTAAGGATTCAACTCGAATTCAAATTCGAGGTGGATAAGGGTATGGTGATGGATGTATTGGATTGGAGAGTTGAAGGTTGATGTGATGAAGCCACCGGAGGTGACTGGTGATTGCCAGAGGCACGGTGCACGTGCACCGTGCAATTTGCATTGATCTGATGTTTCTGGGTATAAAGGCATTTTAGGACCCGAAGTAGAACTCGGGTATTGTTGTGATTTACTCGAAGATAAGTGTTGGATGACTCGAAGTAAACATAGGGTTGACTCGGGTAAGTTTTATGTTACAGTTTTTTTGAAAAACTGTCTGCAGATTTTAAAAATCTAAATCAAAATTTAAAATAAATTAGTAGTTAGATTTAAATAAGTTTAATCTGTAGAAGAGTTTTAGTTAAAGAAGTTTGAAAATCTTTTATGTTTTAAAATTTGAATGTGGTTTCAGTTTTTTTTAGGATTTAAAACCTGCATTCAAAAGGGAAAGCAAAGTTTTTTAACAGAGATTTAAATCTTGTTAAGCTTTAATCTAGTTTGTATTAGAATTTCAAATGAATTTGAAGTCTTATAAGTTTTTTTTTTTAAAATTGAAGGTGTTTCAGTTTTAAGAAATAAAAAGAGAGAAACCTGACAGTTTTTCAAAAACTTGAATTTGTATTTAAAATCTAAAACATAATTTAAGCAGTGTTTTAAATTCAAATGTTAAGTTCGGTTTTCAACTAAATTTTGAACCTTCAGGTTTTAAAATAAAATTGGGATTTTTAAATAAGAGTTTTAAATCAAGGTTAAGAACAAGTTTAAATCAAGTTAAAAATCAAATGTTTTAAATAAATAATGGATTCAAGTTTCTTGAATTTAAAATCTGGATATTTGAATAAGTTTTGAAATCTGAATGTTTTCAAACTAGTTTAAAATTTAAATTGTTTATTTAAGTAAAATGGTTTCAAAACAAATATTTATATTTGTTTTTCCTTTGAAATGAAATCATTATAAATGGTTTATAAAGGAAGTTAAATGATTGTTACTTGAATTTGAAATTCAATTGGTAATGTATTTTTAACTTAATTTTATTAAATTAAGTATATTAAGATTTATCTTATATAAGTTAAATTTAAGAAATAAATGTTATTTGCATTTATTTTAAAGGATAATAAATGAAATTATTAATAAGGAATGGGTTATCTTAGAATTTATTAAGTTATTGAATATAATTAAATAAATTGGATAATTAAGGAATAACTTAATTATTTACTTTGTTTAATTAATAATTTGAATTAATTAGAGATAATTAAGAAGTAATTAGAGAAAAATTAAAGGATAAATAATAGTTAATGATGGTCATTAACTAAGGTTGATTTGATAATTAATTAATATGATTAATTCTCAATAATTAATTTAAATTAATTAATTAATGATAATAAATTGTAAAATTTATTTAAGTTAATTACTTAAATAAAAGTAATTAAGACATTAATTACTTAATATAATTAATGAGTTTATTGAGATTGGTTTAGATTAATTAATTAAGTTTAATTAATTTTAAACATTTGAATTGATAATAATTACTTTATGTAATTAATGGAATTACTCAGTTAAGTAATTAGAGAATAATTACTGGATGTAATTAGTGGATGGTGTTGGGCTTGTGAAAATAATTTGGATTAAATTATTTTGTATAATTAATCAAGTGATTAATTAAAGAAATTAATTAAGGAATAATTAATTTGATAAGTAATTAAGGGTAGTTAATTACACAATGAGATTAATCAAAGGTGATTAATAATTATGGAAAGTAATTAGTTACTGAAAGTAATTAATTTAATGAAGTAATTAATTAGGAGTCATTAATTAATATAATTAATGATGTAATTAAGATTGATTCATTAATATTAATTAATCAATAATAAATAATTAAGGATAATTAATTAATTGTAATTAATTAAGGTTAAATATAATTAATTATAGTTAATTAATTAATGAAGTAATTAAAGGGTAATTACTGTATTGGTTTAGGATAATTAATTTTTGGAATTAAATAAAGTATAATTAATCAGGATTGATTAATTAAGATGATAAATTGGAGGTTAATCAATTAATTAATTTGTAATTAATTTATGATAATATAAGCAAGATTTATATTGAGTAAGTGATTAATTTAATTCATTTTAAATTAATTAAAGATGATGTAATTAATTTAATTCATTTTAAATTAATTATAAGTAGTATGTTTATAGATCATTGCTTATGAATGATTGTTATTGGTTGTCTTGAATGGTTTGAAATATCAGAGATGAGATTAGTATTGTTGATTGATATGGATGCATTGGTTGCATTATGATATTGATATGGATTGTCTTTTAATAGTGATAATGTAGATTATCTGTGGTTTGATAATGATAATTATCTGTTGTGAATCTATGAATTATCTATCTGGGTGTATATAGATAATGTTATTAAATTGTTTTAAACACTAAAACAACTTGGACTTAAAAGACACGCTTTGGATTTCGATGAGACCGGGATCGGGTTTCCATATTTGGATATCCGAAAACCACATCGATTCCAATTAAACGATAGGTCGTTAATCTAAGTGGAGCAGGTGAAGACTCGAGGTATAAGGGCTATACGTCAGTATAACTCTGTGGGTGATTCCGTAATGAGTTGACGGAATAGTACTTATAGATTCGAGATGGTGAATCAGAGTGCAAGGGTTATCGTCGTTAACTCTGAGGGTGATTCCAAAACGAGTGTAACGAGGTAATGCCTTCGGTTTCGTTCGAACCCGGAACGAACTTGTATGGATTGAATGCTTTCAGAACATCGTCAGGTGGACGATGAGCATTCTAAGTGATGTGTCCTCTAAAGGTAATCGTAGCCTCAAGCCTCATCAACCAGGAATGGCTAAAACAGGGGAGGTGCAGCAAGGCTTCGTGGGTAGCTCCCACTGGAGAGCAAGATTGATCCCTGTCTAGAGGTCCCTTTTTATTCGGCTTAGTGGGCAGTTGGAATTGCGCACCAACTGCGGGGTTGTCTTGTTCGGAACTATTCAGTAAGGAATGGGTCCGGCCTTGTGTTGCAGGGGAGTTAGGGTGGCTCCTCGGTACGTTGATCTAGGCCACGTACTGTGACGGGCGGTACCCCAGTAGCCCTGCCATTGTATGGAATCCAAAATCCAATAAGTGCCGTACGTATTAGTTGTGCCCAACTATGTTGGAATGTGAGATGTAAGCATTTCAGCTATTTCTGTATTTTATTTGAAAACCCTAGACACTATTATAATATCACTGGATTTCCTATCAAATGTTTTGGTTAGCGTAAGGTAAAAACTTTTCCATGTTTATGTGTGGGAAGTCTTACGTGATACCTTTCTTTTCAAAAGGTTTTTGAAAGTTAAGCAACTTTAACCTGTTACTCACACCAGACCCATGTCTGACTCGGAGTTTATTTTTGTTTTTCATAAACTCTTGGGTGCTCAAATTTTTACGAATAGCCAAGGGAATCAGGTTTGCTTTGACGAATATTGGAGGAGCAGATGGAGCAGGAGGCTTCTGCGTTAGATAGAGTATTCCGCTGTGTGTTCTGTGTTGTCTCTGATTGTATTATGTTGTAAATACTAGACAGATGTTTATAACTGTCTAGTATGTGTTGTGTATCTGTGTACTCTGATAGTGGTTGTAAACTATGTAATATTATGTTATTAATATAATTTATTCGTTCCGCTGTTTAGATTCTGATGTGTCGTTTCTTCTTCTTCTCTTTCTTTCTCTTTTCTACCCCTTTCTTTTCTTATTAGCGATGCAATTTCCTGGATAATGGGAGTTGGGTCGTCACAGTGGTATCAGAGCGTTAGGTTGAGTGAATACCTAGGCTCTGTAGTGGTGTCTATCTTGAGAGAGCGTATTTGTAATTTTATATATATTTATATATATTTATCTATTTCTACCTATCTGTTGGGTTACCTGTTCGGGTTTTCCAATATAGGTTATAAAGGTAGATAAGGTAGTAGTGTTTGTAACACAATTACTACCATTGGTTGGAGTCTGATGTGTAAGGTTGGAAGTGTATGTGTCGAGACCGTAGACCTAATACCGTCTCGAGTAAGCTTTGTTATGTTGAAGTATTTCATCGATCTCTGAAGGAAACCTGTTAAGGTTCGGAGACATTTTTGAAATGAAGAGTTTGGTGAAGAGAGTTTGATCTGTTCAATTTGGGCTGAAGTAAGTAATGGTATCGTGATACCTCAGGAATTTGTAACTGCGTGATGAGATGCAGTGACTATGGAGTGTTTCCGAAGATGTTTTCTTTGGAACAAATTTGGGAAGTGTGGCTGTCCCAAAGTTGTGGTTGGATTCAGCAGGATGTGTGGTGTTTCTGTCTGCTTTGGAGTCCGAGTTTCTCGAAGGAGTCTGGATTAAGAAGTTTGGATTGGTGTCAGCAGTGCAGCTCGGAGTGTTCTGTGTGCCGACAGGAAGGTCTTAGCGGAGTAGTTTTTTCTGAAGATGGAGTTTAGAAGCTGCTAAGTGAATCTGTTTCTTCAATGGATTGACTAGACCAGTGTAAGTTGTTCTGTTTGGTAATGAGAGAACAGTTTTCTTTGGAAATTTATCTGGATTGATCGCAAAAGTGACTTGCGATTGTTTGAATATTCTCTTGGACTATTGGAGATTTTATGGATGTCTTCTGGGAAGACAGAGATTTGTCTATATCTGGAATTGAATTCTCTTATCAACTAGTATTCCAGGAGTGGAACTGATAGTTCTGTTTAGTTGGAGAATGATTCCTAGAGATGGAGTTGATGGAGTAACTCAGGAATTTCTGAGTTTTCTTTATGGATTGTAGAACCATATTTCTGGAGGTGATGTCCAGTTAGTGCTTGTGTTCTTCGTCAATATTATCTTGTCTACTTTGGATCAGAGTTGTGCAGCGGAAGCGGTTTGATAGTGTTTCTGATTTTCTTTTTCGGATCAGAAGTAGTTTGTTGTTTTCTGCTGTCTATGGAGTAGAATTGTGTTTTGGTTTTGGATTGATCTTAAGGAGATCATTGTGGTGGGTTGTTTTTGTTTCTGTTTGTTCTAGGGGAATCAGCAAGGGTTGAGCTGATCAGTTTGGATATTGGTAGACTAGGATTTGTCTGAAGACTTCTGTGGATAAGGGACGGAGAAATTTGGAATTCGAAATTGGAGACTTCGTTGGTGTTGGGGTTTTCTCTGATTAAGGAGCTATAAGTTTTGATAAGATAGGAGAAGCTAGCTCAGTGATGTTTGGATCTCTTATCTGTGTTTTGGTTGGATCGGTATTTGGTTTTCAGGATTGAATTGTCAGTTTGGATAACTGGAATTCAATGAGTTTCACGTATCTCTGAGGGAGTACGTGTATGGTCTATCTCTGGTTGTGGAACCAGTAGTTTTAGAGGTTTGGTTGTTGAATCAGACTCGTCTGTAGTCTGATATGTTATCTAGTTCTGTAGATATAGATGAATAGGAGCTCTATAGCTTAATAGTATTGATTGTTTGGAATTTATAGAGCGAGTATCCCGATATTTTTATATACCGGGGAAACTCGTGGAAGTTTTTATCCAGAATTTTTCTGGATAATTAGATTGTTTGATTGGTTGAATTGATTGCTTGGGTTGTTAGCATATCATTGGTATATGCTTGTGTTTTAAAATTAAATCTTTAAATAGATTATTAAATTACCTTTGTTTTAAATTTCGGGGACGAAATTCTTTTAAGGGGGAAGGAATGTGATGACCCGGAATTTGTAAGCAATATCAATTTAATAATCTATAATAAAAATCAAATTGATTTGATAATCTTTGTAACAAGATTTGAATTAATTTAATAATTCAATAAAATAAATAGTAAATTGATAGATTTTATCTTTTTAAATTAGATAAACTGTTTTATATTTACAATGTATAAAGAATAATGTATATATTCTAAATAGGTATTGTTTTCAATGAATACTGTTTTCTATAAATTTATATCTTTAGTAAAACTGAAAATTATGATTTTATTTAAAAGTTAAGTTTTTAAAAGCCATTTAATAAATAAAACATGTTTTTAAATACATAAGATAAGTATTGAAATGATTTAAAATATTTTGATTCAAGTTTAAAATTTAAATAAATAACAGTATGGTTATTTTGAGTTTCTTTTAAAAATAATGTGATGATAAATAATTTATGAATAAAGAAATAATTTCTTTTATAAGTTATTTATGGTTATTAAATATTGATATTTATAAAAATATAATAATACATTGTTTCAACAAATAAATCTTTAATAAAAATAATTGTTTTTCAAATTTAAATTGTGTAGTTATATATGTATATATATAACTTGATTTGAACTAGAATTCAAAGCTTTAAAGTTTAAAGGTATAATTTTTTTTAATTTATTTTGATTTTGAATCATTTGTATAAGTTTAATATTTATTCATTTTAAATCTATACACATGTAAATGAATGCATGCTAATAAATTAACTAAAACTATCTTATTAAACATCTAACTTTAATATACAAGTTAACTAAATGTTTAGCTTATTAACAATTAATACAAGTGTATGAATATTAAGACACCATTTAACACATGTTAGCAAATAAACTAAGGAATTGACAATTGTTAAAATGTAAGACAAGTGTCAAAGATTTAATTAGCATTTTTTTTCTTTTGATTTTATTTTTAATGATTTCAGTTTTTTTTTTATAAACAAAACTCCTTCCATTTTATTTCTTTTGAAATCAAAAACTAAGAAGAAAAAATGGAAACAAATTTCTGAAATCATTCCCAAAACCCACTTCATAAACCTGAACAAAATTTGCATGCAAATCCTTCTTACAAATTGAAACAAAATCATATTCCAAGTCTCAATTCAACAGAAAACAAATCTGCAATCAAAACCCTATTCATTTTCAAGCAAACCTGTAACTACTTCAAGCATGCAAGAATTCAGTCAAGCCTCTCATTTTTTAACTCAAGCAAACCTGTAGCCTGCATTTCATTTAAAATTTGGGGTTTCAAGGCATCTGTATTCTTCTTCAACTAAGCAACAGCAGTTTTAAGACTTAGAGATTAGTAGCAACTCTAAGGCATTTCAACACCAAAATTTTCAAAGAAGCAAGCAAATCTAAGCATGCAAGCCAAACTGTTTCAGACATGCATTTTATTTTAAAAATCTGGATTCAAGTAGCATGCATGCAAGAATTCTGTAACAAGCACTAGTTTTTCAGTTGCATTTCTCTGCTCTGCATCAGGAATCTGGTGAGTAACATTCTGTTTTAAAAGTTTAAATTTTTAAATAAGTTGCATGATTAAAACTCTGTGACAAAATGTGGTGAATGTGTACTTGAATACATTATGCTGTGACTATGTATGTTTGTGATTTCTAAAAGTTTTTCTCTGATTCTATATAGATCATGAGTTCAGATTCTTGTTCTATAATCCAAGCAAATAGTTTTACCCCTCTGATTCAATTTAGATATAATCAAACTTATTTGTTTAAGATAAGTTTAGTTTAAAATTTTAGTTAAATTAAAATAACCTGTAGACATCTCTGTAAACCAGAGTTTGGTTAATTAAGTTTTAAAATGTGTAAATTCATATTGAACAAATTATGAATTCAGTATTAGGAATTAAATAGCTAGATCAAACTTGATTTTAAGAACAAATTAGGATTTTTAGTGGAAGGGTTGTGGTGCTATCCTGTATTGAACTGTATAAGGGGAATTGGGTTTTTGTGTGATCTAGGAAATTTGAGGTGTCGGGATTCATCTGGGAGATGGAGGAGTTGTCGTTGTTGTCAAGAAAAATACTAGGTGGCGTTGCAATTCAACGAGGTGGTTGCGGTGACGGAATTTCTGAAAGAACCCTAGTTTAGGATGGGTGGGTTGCTTGGGTCAGTTCTTCTTGTAGGAGTGATCGAGTTGTTTGAATTTTTGGGAAATGATGGAGGGTTGGTTGATGGACTCGTGGCCGGAGTTGGTGGTATACCAGTGGTCAGAAGGTGGTGGATGAGACGATGACAGGTTTGGGAGTTTGGACTGTATGTTTCAGGTTTTAAGGATTCAACTCGAATTCAAATTCGAGGTGGATAAGGGTATGGTGATGGATGTATTGGATTGGAGAGTTGAAGGTTGATGTGATGAAGCCACCGGAGGTGACTGGTGATTGCCAGAGGCACGGTGCACGTGCACCGTGCAATTTGCATTGATCTGATGTTTCTGGGTATAAAGGCATTTTAGGACCCGAAGTAGAACTCGGGTATTGTTGTGATTTACTCGAAGATAAGTGTTGGATGACTCGAAGTAAACATAGGGTTGACTCGGGTAAGTTTTATGTTACAGTTTTTTTGAAAAACTGTCTGCAGATTTTAAAAATCTAAATCAAAATTTAAAATAAATTAGTAGTTAGATTTAAATAAGTTTAATCTGTAGAAGAGTTTTAGTTAAAGAAGTTTGAAAATCTTTTATGTTTTAAAATTTGAATGTGGTTTCAGTTTTTTTTAGGATTTAAAACCTGCATTCAAAAGGGAAAGCAAAGTTTTTTAACAGAGATTTAAATCTTGTTAAGCTTTAATCTAGTTTGTATTAGAATTTCAAATGAATTTGAAGTCTTATAAGTTTTTTTTTTTAAAATTGAAGGTGTTTCAGTTTTAAGAAATAAAAAGAGAGAAACCTGACAGTTTTTCAAAAACTTGAATTTGTATTTAAAATCTAAAACATAATTTAAGCAGTGTTTTAAATTCAAATGTTAAGTTCGGTTTTCAACTAAATTTTGAACCTTCAGGTTTTAAAATAAAATTGGGATTTTTAAATAAGAGTTTTAAATCAAGGTTAAGAACAAGTTTAAATCAAGTTAAAAATCAAATGTTTTAAATAAATAATGGATTCAAGTTTCTTGAATTTAAAATCTGGATATTTGAATAAGTTTTGAAATCTGAATGTTTTCAAACTAGTTTAAAATTTAAATTGTTTATTTAAGTAAAATGGTTTCAAAACAAATATTTATATTTGTTTTTCCTTTGAAATGAAATCATTATAAATGGTTTATAAAGGAAGTTAAATGATTGTTACTTGAATTTGAAATTCAATTGGTAATGTATTTTTAACTTAATTTTATTAAATTAAGTATATTAAGATTTATCTTATATAAGTTAAATTTAAGAAATAAATGTTATTTGCATTTATTTTAAAGGATAATAAATGAAATTATTAATAAGGAATGGGTTATCTTAGAATTTATTAAGTTATTGAATATAATTAAATAAATTGGATAATTAAGGAATAACTTAATTATTTACTTTGTTTAATTAATAATTTGAATTAATTAGAGATAATTAAGAAGTAATTAGAGAAAAATTAAAGGATAAATAATAGTTAATGATGGTCATTAACTAAGGTTGATTTGATAATTAATTAATATGATTAATTCTCAATAATTAATTTAAATTAATTAATTAATGATAATAAATTGTAAAATTTATTTAAGTTAATTACTTAAATAAAAGTAATTAAGACATTAATTACTTAATATAATTAATGAGTTTATTGAGATTGGTTTAGATTAATTAATTAAGTTTAATTAATTTTAAACATTTGAATTGATAATAATTACTTTATGTAATTAATGGAATTACTCAGTTAAGTAATTAGAGAATAATTACTGGATGTAATTAGTGGATGGTGTTGGGCTTGTGAAAATAATTTGGATTAAATTATTTTGTATAATTAATCAAGTGATTAATTAAAGAAATTAATTAAGGAATAATTAATTTGATAAGTAATTAAGGGTAGTTAATTACACAATGAGATTAATCAAAGGTGATTAATAATTATGGAAAGTAATTAGTTACTGAAAGTAATTAATTTAATGAAGTAATTAATTAGGAGTCATTAATTAATATAATTAATGATGTAATTAAGATTGATTCATTAATATTAATTAATCAATAATAAATAATTAAGGATAATTAATTAATTGTAATTAATTAAGGTTAAATATAATTAATTATAGTTAATTAATTAATGAAGTAATTATAGGGTAATTACTGTATTGGTTTAGGATAATTAATTTTTGGAATTAAATAAAGTATAATTAATCAGGATTGATTAATTAAGATGATAAATTGGAGGTTAATCAATTAATTAATTTGTAATTAATTTATGATAATATAAGCAAGATTTATATTGAGTAAGTGATTAATTTAATTCATTTTAAATTAATTAAAGATGATGTAATTAATTTAATTCATTTTAAATTAATTATAAGTAGTATGTTTATAGATCATTGCTTATGAATGATTGTTATTGGTTGTCTTGAATGGTTTGAAATATCAGAGATGAGATTAGTATTGTTGATTGATATGGATGCATTGGTTGCATTATGATATTGATATGGATTGTCTTTTAATAGTGATAATGTAGATTATCTGTGGTTTGATAATGATAATTATCTGTTGTGAATCTATGAATTATCTATCTGGGTGTATATAGATAATGTTATTAAATTGTTTTAAACACTAAAACAACTTGGACTTAAAAGACACGCTTTGGATTTCGATGAGACCGGGATCGGGTTTCCATATTTGGATATCCGAAAACCACATCGATTCCAATTAAACGATAGGTCGTTAATCTAAGTGGAGCAGGTGAAGACTCGAGGTATAAGGGCTATACGTCAGTATAACTCTGTGGGTGATTCCGTAATGAGTTGACGGAATAGTACTTATAGATTCGAGATGGTGAATCAGAGTGCAAGGGTTATCGTCGTTAACTCTGAGGGTGATTCCAAAACGAGTGTAACGAGGTAATGCCTTCGGTTTCGTTCGAACCCGGAACGAACTTGTATGGATTGAATGCTTTCAGAACATCGTCAGGTGGACGATGAGCATTCTAAGTGATGTGTCCTCTAAAGGTAATCGTAGCCTCAAGCCTCATCAACCAGGAATGGCTAAAACAGGGGAGGTGCAGCAAGGCTTCGTGGGTAGCTCCCACTGGAGAGCAAGATTGATCCCTGTCTAGAGGTCCCTTTTTATTCGGCTTAGTGGGCAGTTGGAATTGCGCACCAACTGCGGGGTTGTCTTGTTCGGAACTATTCAGTAAGGAATGGGTCCGGCCTTGTGTTGCAGGGGAGTTAGGGTGGCTCCTCGGTACGTTGATCTAGGCCACGTACTGTGACGGGCGGTACCCCAGTAGCCCTGCCATTGTATGGAATCCAAAATCCAATAAGTGCCGTACGTATTAGTTGTGCCCAACTATGTTGGAATGTGAGATGTAAGCATTTCAGCTATTTCTGTATTTTATTTGAAAACCCTAGACACTATTATAATATCACTGGATTTCCTATCAAATGTTTTGGTTAGCGTAAGGTAAAAACTTTTCCATGTTTATGTGTGGGAAGTCTTACGTGATACCTTTCTTTTCAAAAGGTTTTTGAAAGTTAAGCAACTTTAACCTGTTACTCACACCAGACCCATGTCTGACTCGGAGTTTATTTTTGTTTTTCATAAACTCTTGGGTGCTCAAATTTTTACGAATAGCCAAGGGAATCAGGTTTGCTTTGACGAATATTGGAGGAGCAGATGGAGCAGGAGGCTTCTGCGTTAGATAGAGTATTCCGCTGTGTGTTCTGTGTTGTCTCTGATTGTATTATGTTGTAAATACTAGACAGATGTTTATAACTGTCTAGTATGTGTTGTGTATCTGTGTACTCTGATAGTGGTTGTAAACTATGTAATATTATGTTATTAATATAATTTATTCGTTCCGCTGTTTAGATTCTGATGTGTCGTTTCTTCTTCTTCTCTTTCTTTCTCTTTTCTACCCCTTTCTTTTCTTATTAGCGATGCAATTTCCTGGATAATGGGAGTTGGGTCGTCACATGGACATTTTTGTTTGAAGTGGCCAGGCTTCTTGCAGTTATAGCATGTCAATTCATTATCGGAATCGTCAGAATTCTTTGACTTATTACCACTTATTTTCTTCTTTCGTGACTTGAATCTTGACCATTTTTTAAGATTATTGACAGCCATTGCAAGCTCTTAAATTGGATCTTCTTCTTCTTCATCGCTTTCTTCTTTGCTCTTTAAGGCAATCGTCTTCTTCTTTGGTTTGGAGTTGTTGCGTTCTTCCTTTGCTTTTAGCTCAAGCTCATATGTCATCAAGTTGCCAATCAACTCCTCCATGCTTAGTTTGCTCAGATCTTTCGATTCTTGGATTGTTGTGACTTTTGCCTCAAAGTTCATTGGTAAAACTCGTAGTATCTTCCGCACAAGCTCTACCTCAGTGAATACCTTCCCAAGTGCTCTAGCATTGTATACCAAGGTTGAAAAGCGTCCAAACATATCCTTTATGCTCTCGCCTTTGTCCATCACAAAGTTTTCGTATTCATTGCTGAATAGGGATAGCCGAGACTCCTTGACTTGAGAAGTTCCTTCGTGTGTCACCTCCAAAGTATGCCATATTTCCTGTGCTGTTGTACAATGAGAAATTCTATTAAATTCATTTTTATCAAGAGCACATATCAAAGCATTCATGGCTTTAGCATTTGTTGTTTTCAATTTCTTATCGTTAGCATCCCACCTATCCTTAGGTTTAGGAATCTCAGTATCACCAACGATTATAGTGGGGGGTTTATAGCCAGTTTCAATAATATCCCAAACTTCATAATCAACAGAACTGAGATAGATACCCATCCTAACTTTCCAATAAGCATAATCGTTCCCGTTAAACATGGGTGGCCTAGCAATAGATTTCCCCTCAGAAAAAGCATTATTTTGTAGACTCATGACTCTAGAGTTAAACAAAAATATACCGGGCTCTGATACCACTTGTAGGATCTAAATTAACCCTAGAGGGGGGGGGGTGAATAGGGTTATAGCAAATTTTCTTGATTTAAACACAAAAATAAACTGCAGAAATAAATATACTGAAAAGTAAATCACACACAAGATTTACCCAGCTTCGGCAACCCCTGCCTACTGCTGCATTCCCAGATTTCTATTAGAATTAAATAGTATCACGCTTACAAACACTCTAACAGACTTGCAAACCCTGCTACCGCCTATAGAGTTTTGCAAACTCGCAACCCCTGCTTACTGAACTAACTCTAAATAGACAATCAGACACAACCTAAAACCTAGGTGGTGATTTACCTAAACTCTTTGATTCGTAAAATAAAAACAATAATTAAGAACAATATAAAATAACCCTAAACTAATTAACAATATTAATAAAAGCCTATAATTAAACAAAACCCCCTTTTGATTTTTAAGACCGGCCCACTTCCTTATTTCACCCGATCCTCTTTTTGTCTTCGTTCGTGAGAAATAATGGCGGCTTCGTTCTGATTAGGGCTTCGTTCCCTTTTGTTCCAGTTAGGGCTTCGGCTCTTTGTTCCAATTAGGGCTTCGGTTTCTTCAATTGATCTGTGATTTGTTGCCCTAGCTCGCTGCTTCTCTGATGGTTGACTTTGATTGTTTGCAGTTGCTCGATCGAGTTCGATGCTTGTGAATTCGGTATGTACTGTCTCTTTTTGCTTTTCTAAATTGATACTTGAACTCGATCAAGATAAATGCCGATGATGATTAGGGTTTTAATAGGATTTGATTTCCTATTTTTGCGTTCGACTGATTGCTGCAAAAAATCTTGTTTTGCCGTTCGATTACGCTTTGATGCTGAGGATTAATCTGACTTTGTCAATTTCATATTTCTAGTAACTTGATTCACACGGCTTTGAATTGATTTCGTGATTTGAGATATTTGACTTTGTCAATTTCGTATATCTTCGACTGTTGATTTTGGGTATGTGAATCCACTACTCTGTATTAGCTTCGATCATCACCATTGCTTTTAAATTTTTCTCTGCTGCATACCACTGCATTTCACTGCACTGTTGAAATTTTGTGTCTGCATTTGTTATTTCTGGAACTCGATTTGCACTTGCTCACTGCTTGATGGTCTTGTGACTATAACTGGACATTTTGAGTTTGTTACATTTGCTGGCTTGTACTGTCCACTGCCCTGATCTTGTTTGTTCGATCACTTTGCTGTTTGCATTGATGCTGCACTTGGTTTTGTTGAGTTTGCACTGCTTCACTATATATGTAGGTTGCTGCACCATGTTGTTTGCTGTGGATACTGTGTTCATGTTTGTCGTGCTTGTAGTCTGGTCCATTGAGTTTGATTATCCATTGTAGCTTTTGTGCATTTCTGTCCACTGAGTTATTACAGTTTCACTTATATACTTAAGTCAGTGCTGTCTTTGATGTTGTACTTTGGTCTTTTGGACTGCATTTGTGTATATTTGATCATTTTTGCTGTTTACTGCAGTTTGTAGTGATATTGAGCATTGCATATTTGAAGTCTTGTATCATTTCTTGGTCATTGCATCGATTCTTGATGGCATTTGGTTCTGCACCATATTGTATGCAGTGTTGCAGTTGTTTGTATGCACTTCAACACTTCAGCATTCCACTGTTTTCACCTCTGACCTGTTGGTTCATTGTGATGTTCATTTTCATTGTTGCCTTGTTGACTGTGTTGTTGCATTGTATTCTGGTCAGTGGTGCTTTGAGTCAGTGCTTCACCATACTTGTTGTTGCAGTATTCTGGTCAGTGGTGCTTTGAGTCAGTGCTAAATTGTTGTTGCAGTATTCATGTTGTTGTTGGTGGCAATCTTGTATGCTGCTGTTTGCATTTGGTCTTGATCTTACTTGATGTCATGATTTTCCTGGTTTCACTTGTGTACATTTTCGAGTTGCACACTGCTGCTTGTACTTGTAGTCTTGGCCAGTTGACTGTTGCTTTGAGTTGTTCATTGCTTGGTCTCTGTTGCCTTGAATTTCTGGTTGAAGCTGTGCACACTAGTCGGCGAGGCAGTGCACACGTATACGAATGTACACGTGTGTACTGCAGCCACTCATAGTTACCTGTCCCTGTAATATCTATGTGCACGACTTTGTGATGAATTCAAGTGTGAATGATGACGAACAACCCAAATAACTGAGGCAAACGATATTTTCAAAATCATCGTTTCTTTCAAATTTCAAAAATATTTCTCTTTCAATTTTACTGCGTTTGAAAATATTTTTGCAGATTACTCAGATGCTGGATTCAAACTGGATTATAGTTGAAGACAAAAATATGAGTGTGAGTGAAATGTAGTAAGGTTTTGATGTAAATGTGAAATGTCATGTATTGTAGTCAAAATTGTATATGTATAGTGAGAGCTTGAAATTGTACTATCAAAATTGTAATAAATATTTGTTTGAATAAAAATTTCTGTTTGAATTCAAAATCTGTTTAACTTGTTCTGTTTGAATTCAAATTCGAATTCTGTGTAATTTAATTTTATTCAACAAATATTTATTTATTCTATAAAAAATAAAATAGTACATTACCAAATACATTTAAATGAATGTATATATGTTTATTATCATCAAACAAAAATCATATAGCGCAAGGCGCATATTCAACAATCAATAACGACCACTTTGGTATTTAACCAAAAATGGATAAATACAAACCAAATGAAAACGACCAGCATCTTCCCTAAAGTCCGAAGTACATATCCAAGCCCGTCGTCTTTCATCTTTAGATCAGTCGGCATTCATTGGTACTCCTCCACATGTTATCCTTTCCATTCGAGTTTATCATTGTCTGTGCTCTCAATTGATATACATGAAGCTCTATCACATCATTTAAGTCCCCATCATATGTGTATTCGATCGATTTCCACTAAACTCTACCTAATGGGATTTTACTATATTGCCTTCGAATGGTGTTTTCAACCAACTAGCAAACAAGTAGACATGCAACCAACAGGTGTAGAAGTATCTATAAAAGCTTACATATATCTATAATATTACGATACAACCCAATGTGGGATTAATACCTAAAAAGCCTAAGTTTATCAATTTTGCCTGAATAGAGCTTCAATGTGAAAAATATGATATTTAATTTGAAATCATTTTAAAACACTTTCGCATTCTTTAAAAAATAAGATATAGGTTTAAATACTTTAGAAATAACATTTTAAAGTTAGAATTCATTTCAAAACATCATCTTAAGACTATACTAACAATCATAGTATTGCGAGAGACAATATCATTAACCTCAACCAAATCTGTCTAAATTTTTGCTAAGTTGTAGGGCTCTCCTTACGAGTTCAATGCAAGAAACCACATCCAAAATGGGATTCGTATGCAAAATATACGCATTTTGTAAGACAACAGATTATATAAACTACTAATTAAATTAAATAATCATTAATTAATCACCAATTACCTCATTAGCCACTAACCCATATTCTTCCTCAAATTGTCCATGTAGAACCTATACATAAAACCCACATCCATCCATACCTTCTCTTCCACTAACTTGAGCTACAATCCATGAAACAACAAATGAGTTTCATCTACGTGCTCCATTCCATAATCTTCATGCCCCAGAACAGAAGAGACAGAGCTCTGCTCCTCATAGAAAACAGTGATCTCTCGTCCAGGCATACTACATGTTTCGTACCTCTCGACCATATGCGATGAAATTTCAGGTGATGTGCTATTTGCCAGGAGAAACACAATGAAGATATCTGTCCCACCTATCGTCGCCTGAATCTTCAACGAAGTGAACCCTAGGTGCAGCCAAAAACATTGATCTTCGCCAAACATAACTGATCAAAATTACGCCATGGTCATCGCAAAGATCTCCGATGTAGATTTAATGAAACTAGTTTCATATCTTTTCATAGAGTGGATTGCTTGGGGATTAAAGAAGAGGCGGTCATTTATTTTGCTTAAGAAATGGAACAATAACGGTGTTAAGAGAGTGGGGGTTTAGGCAAGGTTTAGGTGATTATTAAATGTTATTTATTTGAGTTTCTCAAATAAAACGGTCATGCACTTCAAGCTTGCACGATCAAATAGTGTGTTCGATCATAGAAAACCTCGTCGGCATGCATCGCCTCATTTTTTCGATCCGGATAGTATAAATTCATCACTATCTGAGATAGCGCTCTAGTATAATCATTATGCGCTTTATAAGATCGTTTCGACCATCGAATCATCCAATCTTTAAATATAGCGATCCTTATACTCGTGTTAAAATCGCAACATCGATACAAAATCAACGAAAGTAGTCTTGAGTCCGAATTCATTAGTACTTAAAAATTCACATTTTTTGGACCGTCAATCAATTGACGATTCAATATCTAAATCAATTATTTTAATATCTTATCATTAAAAATATGGGTTATTACAAAGAAACTAAATTGTTGGTGCATTGAAACTAACACCTTGTGAATTGAGTTTCATAGTTTGGCTATAAGGCATTGGGTGATAATATGGGGTTAAAAGTTTATTCTAACAAAAGAAATTAAGTACAAAATTTCTAAGAAGTGATTTTATATAAGTATGGTTTATAAACAAAGAGGATTTAAACCGATATTTTGAGAACTTAAACGTCATTGACTTTGAAAGTGGTGTCTAAGGTGTTGGAGAAAGTAATAATTGTATTATTTGAAAATATTTTTGAATACTAATATTTGTAGTAGTTTAAGATTTGTTTGAATTTGAGGTCGCTTTTAGAATCGACTAATTAATTCGAAAACAAAGTAGTTTTATGTTATCTTGTTCAAGTGACTTGAAAATGACTAAAACTGGGCAAGAGATGTGTTCGATTAATAAGAACTTCTTATGGATATTACCTTTCTAAGTAAGGAAATATATGGTACGAGTTGGTCAGACCCATTTCCAAGGTATCATTTTCGTGTTACTCGATCTATACATATATTTTATATAAATTTTTAAAGTAAATAATTAGGAAATCAGTTTATAAATTGAGATCGTGATATTAAGTAATATTTACGAAGTATTTGAAACTGCCTTGAAAATGATTTTGATTTAAATCCTAATAGTATGGTTTGATATATAAAAGATATATGCAAGTATTATCATTTCAATTGATTTGAGATAAAAACTAGGTGTTTAGTTCTAAAAGTTTTCTTTAAGAAATTTGATATCAAATATAGAGATGTTTTATATATAGTAATTTTGGGTAATAGAGATTTTGACATGAATTTCCTATAGAAAAGATTTGAATGTATGCTATGTAAGGTGCTCAAGTGGTAGTGGACAATCAGAAAGTTCTGGATTGTTATAGAACTAAAGCCAAATATGTTTGAAAATATAAAGTTGAGTTTATATAACTCTTGAATTGAGAAGGTAGTAAGTTAGAACATGTTTTAATTTGGTTTGAATATCTATGTTAGGTAATCATTCAATGTTATTGGGCCGACTAGTTAACATCTTTATCATAGGGTTGTCTAAGAAAAATAGACTCTAGTCTTGAGTTTAGATACCAATGTCTTTCTCATCCTTGATACTTGCCTAATCCGATGGTTAAAGAAGTCAAAAGGTTGATTTATCTATAACACACAGATTTATTTGGGCCCTTTATTTGAATTTTATAAAGTAAAATGGATTTGAAGTTTTGTTATACTCTTAGATGTATCAGAGTATTATATGAATAATAACTTGAAGTAAGTTTTTTTATCAAATGTTTATAACTAAAGTTACATCTTTAGAACACAATTATAAACTTGAGTTAGGTTTTGTGAAAGGCTTCATAAATTTTTCTTGTACTGAACGATCTACTATTTGGTGTAAATTAATGTGAAAAAGATTGGTATAGTTAAGAAACCAATAGGATAAATTTGTTAAGTTTTACACAGATCATTTTACTCACATGACTATTCTGGATCCAAGATTCGAGTACATGATTTATAGGTGATTTACACCGGTCCGAACAAGGATTTTTCGCTTGATTCTCGACGATGAATGCTTGATATAGATTCTTGTTATGTTCCCAAAATTTTCTATCATAGTATATGGCTATATATGGAGAACATAGATACCTAATCGAGGAATCTGATCGGAGTTCGCACTAGGGAGGTCAAGTGATCTATACAAGTTTGGAAGTAAAGTTTGTGTGATTGAGCAATTGATCAGAATGGATACTGTATACAGATGATCCATGCATGTCGTATGGGCTTATGTGTACGTAACTTGTGTTTTATTTGCTTATAGAGAGTTTAGGGAACGACTCTTCAATTTTTTGGGGTTAGCATGAATGATCGACTTAGTAGCATGTATGCCATGCTATGTTTTGTTTCTTTTTTGTATTGTCATGTTGGAATTTTGAGGATGAAATGTTTTAAGTAGGGAAGAATGTAAAGATCCAAAATTTCAAACTCTTTTTATTTAAGTATCCAAATTATTTAAATATTTAAATTTTGAGTTTAAAGTTATTACATTGATTTAATAACCTAGCTAACCCATTTTAATTAATAAATTACGAGGATAAACTTGTTTTTGAGAAATATTACAAATATAACTAGTTCAATGAAATATCAATAACTCGATAAACAAGTTTTTTCCTCAGTTGAAGTTATTCAAACTTTTTGTGCTTGTCTAATTAATCAATTTATCATTAGTTAGTGACTAAAATTAAATTTCCTAAATAAAGCTTCTAAAAGTAATTTCAGATGTCTTATGAAAAGGGGTAGTTAGGTAATTGACTAAGGAAGAGAAGATATTTGTTTTGATTAAAGCGAGGTCTAAAGTTTTGCATACAGGGGGAGCATGGGGTGTTTTAGCTAGCCATCCTAGTGGAAAATATGGTCCTTTTCATCTTCTTAAATCCACACCCCATACATTTTGTGTTCAAACTATTTTGGCTTATGTTTTGAGATAAAAAATTAAGTATTCAAGCTCTCATTCTCTCTTCAATCTTCTTAAACTCTTACCAAAACAATTCCAAACTCTACCAAACTTTGCCGAAGACCTTAGAACTTTTTAAAACATCGTTTAACATCTCAAATATTAAAGAAAAGGTGCACACGCCCTCCTACATGTTGAGGACATGAACAAACTAGCCTTTCTAAGCTAAGGGCTTATGCATATGTAAAGGTAAGGTTGAACTTTGGGCTTGCTTTGGTTGAGGTAGGAAGTGGTAGTGAGGTTGAGGCTTGTGCATGGTAGGAAGGTTGGAAAAGGTTGAGCTAACTCATAATTTGATTGTATATGAAGTTGTATATATTGCTTGTAAAACTATAGTGAAGTTATTAACTAATTAAAGTTCTATATTTGTATCTTACTTACTTTTGAAAGCAAATAAAAAGTATTTATGGCATACATTCTCCTCTACGACCTTTTATAACATGTGATGTGGCTATAGCATTGTGTATACAAACTTGACTTGATGGTGTTGTGTTTGGACTTGAATATGGAATGCTAGTATAGCGATAGTCTCTATGAAAGCACTTTTAATCTCCTTGTGTTTAAATTTTTCACATGGTTCCTATGTTATCATATTATGATACAGTTTATATGGTTATGCTCTACACATGTATGTGACAACAAGGATTTGGTTTGGAATTTTATAGAATTTATAGAAAAAAGTCCGAAAAATTATAAGAAAAATAGTCGCTGTGGATGCATTTTGAAATCGCCTTGTCTTCACTGATTTTTAAGTTAACTTTGTAAGATATTCTTAGGGGTTTTCATGTCAGTTTTCTAGGCACTTTTTAAAATGTTGATTGTGGTATGTTGTTTTTAATACTTTTTGTAATTTAAAATGTTTAAAAATCATATTTAAATTTATTATTTTTCTATAATCTTTTTAGGAAAGTTTTGGAACATTAATTAGAGTATTTTAAAAGTGGTTTGAAGTTTAAATATATTTTTCTTAATTATTTATGAGTTTACAAATAAAGGGTTTTAAAATATAAAATATATTTATTTATAATAGTAAATTAAAAATTATTTATCTTTAAGTGGTATTTTATAGAGATATTTAGAACTTATTTATAATTATTTTTAGGGTTTATGTGTGTATATATAAGTTTGAAAAAGTTAAGTATTTGATAAAAGAATAAAAGAATTTTTGGATTATAACTCTAATATTATGACAAACGGTTTTGAGAAGTAAATTAAAAAGTATATTTCCTTGTTTAATAAATGTTGATATACTTAGATCTTTGAAATGAATATTTTTAAAGACAATGACAAGTATAAAATGGTTTTGGGTTTATATTAACGATGTTAATAACATTTGTTTTTAACCCATTTCATTATACTTCGGAAATGTGAAATCTCATTTTAGATTTTATGAATATTCTTATACCACTTGAGATAAGAATATGAATAAATTTCTATGTAGTGAAAGAGTAGAAATGAATAGCGAAAGGTTGATATACATGTATATACTTTTGTAAAATTATTTTAAATACATATAAAAATATTTGCAATGAAGTTTTAATTAATAAGATAATTAACTAAATAAAAAAGGGATTAGAAGTCGCTTATGTGAATTAATCATGCTTTGTATGTTTACTTGTTTGTAGAAAGTATTTAGCCATCTACTTAGCACTAAAAGCTAACGATGTAAATTTATTCTATCTGTAGAGTTAAGAATGATGTTCGAGTAGGGCTTAGAAGTAACAGTGCTTTAACCTACCGGCTTTACTCTTGACCGAGGGATAATGTAAATTGAGAAAGTCGAAAATGTGACAAATATATGAGACTTGACTTCCATTTGCTATCATTTTTATTTCGTACTAGGTAGTCGATCAATTGACTATCGAGTTTGACCAAATCAACTTTGGAAGTATGTGTAAGAATCACGTATTGATACGGTTTGTGATCCCCTGGGAAGGAATCATTCGTATGAATCATCTCTTGATTTAAGAGCGTACATATACTAGATCCCTTGGGTATGAATCTCTAATATGACTTGTCTCTTACTTTAAGAAAGTATATTTATGTGATCCCCTGAGAAAGAATCCTTTATATCATTCGTTTACGTATGAAAGAACCAAAATTGAGTTGACCTGAAATTCGTTGATTTGATTTTAAAGAGACTAGGATAGGATAAGTGTATTACCTATCCAAAACAACTTTAAAACTAATATATGAGTTTTTTGTTTTGAAATCGGTTGTAGAGTGGAATACTATAGAGTTGAATTATCTATTCGAAGGTTAAGTCCAAGGGAGAGATCAGCGTTAGCATTTATTGGATGACTTACGGTGATATTTAGAGAGAGAATCGAGATATATTCGAGTGATGATGGTTCGAGATGCTGTAATCCAAAGAGAGATTCGAGATCTATTTGAGTGATGAACACTAGATGTATAGAGATGCTAAGCATGACTTCACCATCGAAAATGACTAAAGAAGATGAAGGATGCATAGCCTGGAATTTAGCTAACCCAAAGGGGTATATTAGCGCCATATCTAGATATGCTTATCGTTGTTGATAGCACAAGTTGATGATACATGTCATCACGTGTTTGAGCATGGGACTGTTGTGTTTATTTTTTAGTATATTTATCTAGAGATATACGATGCTTGGAAGGTAGTTTTGTAACATCCTCCTACCTGGAGGCCTAAAAATGACGGCTACGGATGCTGCAGTCTTCCATACTTATTAATCCTCGGTGACCAAATATGTTGCTGTTAGATTCATTGGCACATAGAAGCACATGAATATGAAAAAAAATTAAAACTTCAAACAAGTTCATATTCCATTTCAAAAAAATTCCAATTTATTACATAATCCCGTAATCATAAACGATGTTCAGAGATAATATTTTTATACACATATGCCAAGGGTGACATATAAAGATGCCCCTTTAGATGATTAGAGTTTATACAGGCAATATAACAACTTTGCCGTTACAAACAACACAACGGAATCCAATAAAAGAGAACTCTAAATACCTATTATGCCTCCTGCATGTATCCGGAAGCTTTATTAGTCTAATGAGGTACCTGAAAGCCTCAACTCTCAAACTACTCAAAATTAATTGAGTACCCAAGAGTTTAAGGGGAAAACATAAACTTCGAGTCAGATATAAAACTTGGTATGAATAATAATGTTACATCTCAAACCATTTAGATATCTAGTGAGACCACGCCGTTTAGCGGAATGAGTTTTTCCCTCATTAGTATCTTAAAAACTTTATAAAACCATATACCATGCTCCTGTATCCACAATGGTTGAAAACATAGCCGAAATATTATAATGATATGCATACAAGTTAAAACATTTTGGATTTCCCATCCTATGTTTAATTGACTCCTTGTCATGTTTATTGTTTCTAGGGTCACTATTAACCTATTAATTTTCATGGGCGCACTATAAACCAATCAACTTTTGCCAATTAACATAATTAATTCATGGGTTCCCCTGAACCAATTGGTGACCCAATAACTTCTCTCTTATCCTAGTTTTCATGGGTTGCCTAGGAACCTATTGACAACTATCAATAAATTAATCCTAATATAGTTTTCATGCGTGCACTACAAACTAATTGGCCCGTGCCAACCACTCTCTATAACATTGTTTTCATAGGATCACTATGAACTGGTAACTCTAATAACTTATTAATCATAGTTTTCGGGGGTGCATATGAACCTGTCTCCCTGACAACTTCTATATTTAGGCATCCTATATTCTGGTTTCCCTGACCTCCTGGATTCAGTTCTACTCATTCAGGAGTTCAATCAATTTATTTACTACTGAGTCAACCTAGCTAGTTCTTCTACCCTTAATTCCCAAAATACAGTTATGGGTCCATTATAATGCGAATATATTTATATTTGAAGAAGCAAACATAATAACATAACAATACCATTCCGTTGGGTTTAATATCCTTGAAATCATCTTCATATTAAAACCAGGCTAGTGCTTTTAACCCAATATTTTATCAAGGAAAACTTCTTCATAAACTTCATATTTAACCATTTCAAAACTCCTTTATATTAACCATGGGTTTTTTTTCTTTTAAAATTTAGTTTGGGTTGTTCGTTTTGAAAAACAAAGCTTTTCGACCCCTTCGAAACCTTGTTTTCGATCTCACTAGATACCCTTCTTCAAAAGCATAAAAATCTATTTTCAAACCATTAGGCCCTTGCCTTTCGAACACCTAAAAATTTTCTTTCGAATGTATTAAAACATTAGCATTTAACATTTAGAATCATAACTTCGAAACCAACTGAAAGTACCCTTTTGAAACGATTAAAAGTACATCTATAGGAAACATTGATACTAAATATTATTTTGGTCAAGTTAATTTAAACGAAAATATCTCTTCCGAAACCATTCTTTGTCCTTTAAAAGTATTAAGGAATACTTAATGGCGTCGGCACCATCCTTTCAAAAGCACAAGTCATTTAGGTAAAATACATGAATGTTGACTTCGAAACCCCTCTCGAAACCATTCCCTTCGAAACCCCTAACCCCCTTCGAAAGCTATGGAAAGTGGCTTATGTTTTTAAAACAAAGGTTACCTTCCGAAAGTAAAGATATCTTCAATGCCTTCAAAAGGAAAAATGACATAAGGGTTTCGACCTACTCGAAACTACCCCTTCCGAACACTTTAATTTTTTAAAACAAAGTAGCCCCTTTGAAAGCTACTGCTTTTAAACTTAGATGGCGGATCTCTTTTGAAAGCTAGTTAAAAGTCACTTTCGTAAGCATCAGTCTCGACTCCTTTGAAAGCATATGAAGAAGCAGGCAATTGCTTTTCTTTAGAAAACAAAACCATGGTAACGACCCCATCGAAAACCTTGCTTTCAACACCTTACCTTTTTCCTTTTTCTCTAATTCACTACGTACCAACTAAGTGATACTATGTGCATTGGTTTCGGCTTCATTGGTTTTGACATAATAAGCGTCGACCCGGTTGATGACGGAAGCTCTAATTTGAAAGCTACTTCTAAAGGAGGCGGAGCTCACTTTTCTGAGTAAAAGGCTAATTTTCTTTGTAACCAACTTGCCTACATGTAGACACTTAATTGGTTGCCTTAAACTTTACAAATTATTTCATATTTAATTGTCCCATTTTCTTATAGATCTAAATCAAGGTTATCTTTTAACAAATAAACCCTTCCCACTTAACAACAATTAAATCATTTAGGTTCTCCTTTTAAAATAATTTAATTTCCATAATAAACCTCTCAGTAAAAATACCCAAAATCACAAAAATTCAGTTTTATTATGTTTACTACCATATATAAATTTTAGACCCAAATTCATCATATAATAACCGAAATTAAATTTCTAAATCGAATAATGTCCTTTGAATATTCGTATTATTTTCTCCACGGCTTGGAAAACTATAAAAATTGAAACCCAACTCCAAAATCATGTTTCTCATCATTCTAAAATCATTTGTAATTGGTTTTGCCCTAAAACCGTGCATATCATATTTAGACAATTTGATTTTAAATTAAATATTTTATAAAACCAAGCATATCATCATTCAAATCATCATAAAATGGATTAATTACTAAATCTAGAAACATATGATTAAAAATAAAATAGAAATGATTAGGATTATTATTCCGCTTATTTAAATCAGGAAATTGGAGATTGTTTGAGATTGATTCCCCTAGCTTGAATCCTAAGCTTTAATCTTGAACTTTCTCTTCTCTTCATACTTCTTAATGGTTGGCTCCTCTTTTCTTTCATACGTTTAAATTTTTATGATGAAATGAATGTCAATGATAAGGTAACGTAATTTTAGGCAAGTAAACTATGAGTGTGGCAATTACCCCAATGCCCTTATGTTAACTTAGTTACCATTTATCCATTTATAAGACAATTGAAGTTACATAAGCACGACCTCTAACTTTATTCACTAATCTCATTCTCCTTATCACTCTACATTATTCTATTTAATTTATCTAATTAAATCTCAGGAATAATGTTATTAAAAATTAGGGGTATTACAGGCTCCCTTCCTTAAAGAATTTCGTCCTCAAAATTTAGTAATGATTAAATACTAAACAAACCAATGTTTGTAACGACTCCTAACAACAATACTAGTTTACCTCGCTAGAAATAATCTATATAAATCTAATATAGACATACCCTCAAAACAGATCTGGATAAGTACCTTGAATCATGTTCTATGTCTCCCAAGTATAGTCCTTCTTGTTGTCGCTCCACTGAACTTGAACCAACTTGATGGTCTTTTCCTTAATCTTTTCTCATCTCTCGCCACAACCCGAACTGGTTGTCTAACAAAAGTCAAATTAAGCTCTACTACTAGATATTCCAACCCTGTTGGAGGAATTGTAGCCTCTGGTTCATGCACGTACATACAAAGATGAGACGCATGATCACCTGCCATACTACTTGGCAACTCTAATCTGTAAGCGAGCTTTCCAATCCTTTCTATAATATGGAATGTTCCAACATATCTCGATACCAATTTCGCCAACTTTCTGAATCGTACCACACCCTTCACTGGTGATACCTTAGTGAAAACTCTATCTCCAACGGAGAACTCTAGATCTTTACACCTTTTATCTGCTTAACTCTTCTGCTTAGATTGAGCTTCCTTCATCCGTTCTTGGATCAACTCAATTTTCTCTGATGCCTCCCTAACCAAATCTGGACCTAAGACCAATCTATCTCTAGCCTCCAACCAACATACTAATGATTTGCATGGCCTACCATAGAAAGCTTCAAAAGGTGTCATTCCGGTACTAGTCTGGTAACTATTATTATAAGAAAATTCAACCAAATGTAGGTGATCCTCCCAAGATCCACCAAAGTCCAATACACAAGCTCTCAACAATTCCTCGAGTAGCTTATTAAATTTCTCTGCCTGCTCATCCGTCTGAGGGTGATATGCAGTACTCATCTTGAGCTTAGTGCCTAACACATCCTATAGGCTTTTCCAAAATTCACTAGTGAATAAAGTATCTATGTCACTGACTATGCTACTAGTAACCCCATGTAGTCTAACTATATTCTTCATGAACAGCTTCACCAAAAAAGTGCTGTCCTGGTTGACTTTATTGGTATGAAATGGGCACTCTTGGTTAATCTATCCACTATGACCCATATTTCATTTCCCGTGCTTGACCTTGGCCACGACTCAATACAATCCATGAATATCGAATCCTATTTCCGAACTAGAACCCCTAGAGGTTGAAGCAACCTACTCGGCTTCTGATATTCAGCTTTTGTTTGTTGACAGTTGGCACGCTGCCTAACCCACAAGCCAATAACCCTCTTCATACCTTTCTAATAGAATCTTCCCTTTATATCATGATACAACTTGGTCTCTCACGGATGAATCATAAACTTGAATCAATAAGATTCTCAAGGAACTTCTTTCCTCTAGCTCCCAACATCTAGAATGCATAATCGCCTCTTCTTTCTCAACCATCCTCTCTGGTCAAGACATAAATCTTTCAAATCATCAATCTTAGTTCCAACCTGAAGCCTTCTGATCTTCTCGGCTAATAATGGATCCACCTTATGTTTGGAAGAAATTATCTCGATCAATACTGGTCAAACTTCTAAACAGGACAATATGGTAGTACTCTTACTCGAACTAGCAACCGATTTTAACTACACATCACAACTAACCAAATCTTCTAGATCCTTCCATTCTTCCAAAATAGCCAACACAACATTCTGATGTCTTCTGCTGAGAGCATCTGCTATTGTATTACCTTTCCCTATTATGTACTCTATACCAAAATCATAAGCGGATAAAAACTCCAGCCGCCTCTACTGTATCATATTCAACTCCTTCTAAGAGAATAAGTATCTTAAAGAATTATGATATGTATATAGCTTGAATCTATCCCATAAGAGATAATGCCTCAAAATGTTTAATGCAAAGATTCCACAGCCAACTCCGAATCATGAGTAGCATATCTCACTTCATGCGGTCTAAGCTGTCGTGAAGCGTAGGCAATCACTTTGCATTAACACAACTCCCAATCTAGTCCTACATGCATCAATATATACCACTAACCCTTGATTTTCGTTTGGAACTACTAACACTAGTGCATTTGTCAACAAATGCTTTAACTTAAGGAATGCTTCCTCACATTTGTCAGACCAAACAAACTTCACCTCCTTTTTGGTAAGCTTAGTCACAGGCACTACTATCCGCGAGAAATCCTTGATGAATCTCTGGTAGTAGCCGACAAATCCAAGAAAACTTCTAATCTCGATCACCCTCTTTGGTCTCTTCCAATTATTAACAGCTTTGATCTTATCTGGATAGACTGACTACCCTTTCTCTGAAACCACTTGACCAAGAAACTTAACATCTTTCTTCTAAAAATGACACTTGGAAAACTTCTCATGTAGCTGATTCTGCCTCAACATCTCAAGCACCACCATAAGATGATCTTCATATTCTTCTTCATCCTTAAAGTATACCGAAGTGTCATCTATAAACACCAACACGAATCTATCAAAATACTCTAAGAAGACACGGTTCATACAATCTACGAAGAAAGTGGGTGCATTCGTCAATCGAATGGCATTACCAACCACTCATATGATCCATACCTAGTCCAAAATTCCGTCAAAGGAATATTGTCCTCTTGCACATTTAGCTGATGGAAACCGGTCGCCATATCCAATTGGGAAAACACTCTGGCTCCACTCAACTAATCGAACAGATCATCTATCCATGGCAAATGATACTTATTCTTTATCATCCTCTCGTTCAACTTACGTTAGTCGATGACATCCTTAACGAATCACGGGTTTATTTACAAACACCGAGGCCGCTCCTCAAGGCAAACTGCTTGGTCTAATAAAATTCCTTCCTTCTAAATCCACTAGCTGCACCATTAATTCCTTTATCTTAGTCGGTGTCATCCTGCTAGGTGGTCTACTGAAAATTTTTGCTCTTGGCATAAGATATATCATAAACTAGACACATCGTTTTGGTGGTTACCCTATGACTGGCTCAAAAACAACTACAAGCTCTCTTGCTACACAAACCTAACTTAGATCTTCTCCCACTTCCATTACACTTATTAAAGCACAACTACTCTAATCAAAATTCTCTACCGAGAATATAATTCAGTTGTGACTATCAGCGTGTCTCAATGATATCTCCCTATCTTGGCAAAATATCTTGGCCTCATACCTTCTCAGCTAATCCATACCCAAAATGATTCCAAAATCTACGAAATTGAAAACATACAGACTATATGCAAACTTATAACCTAACAAATTAAGTTCTAACTGGTCACATCTCATTCCTAGAGTTGCACACCCTTCTATTGGATTCGCAACCCTTAAGGAAGTAACAAGGTATGTGGTAACTATATATAACCTACCAACCAAATACTTTGATATAAATGAATGTGATGCACCAGTATCAAATAGTACCCTAACTATGCTCTGAATTAAAAGCGTACCTTCCATCACAGTTTTCCATTTACCTACGGTAGCAGGCCTAGAAGAAGATGGTGGTCCAATAGCAAAAACCTTCCATTTGTCCACCTTTACTGGCTCTAAACGTGGCGTTCTTATAATGCCCAATTTGGTTGCAGTTGAAGCATTTCACATTATTCTTTTCTACGGACTTCTTTCCCTTGCCCGATCGACACTCGTGAGCATAATGACCCTTCTTGTCACAATTGAAGCATACTAATCATCCTTTTCCTTATTGGCAGCATCTCCCTTCTAGGCTCCCCTTTTCTTAAAGAACTTCTTCTTTCCCTAAGGACCCTGGGAATCAACTGGCTTCTCTTTAGCATAACCAGTAAGCATCACTTCATGGCGGATTTCCATATCCACTACCATATTATAGGGATCACGGATATGGGTCATGGTGATTCTAGCAAGCTCGGGCATTCCTGAATAAACCTCTCATTTCATTTGATGTTAGTGTCTATAGAGGCATATCCATATCGAGACAACTCGTCAAACTTAGTAGCATACTTGATTACTGACATCTCTTCTTGAACTAAATCCATGAATTTCCTCATCAACGCCAACTTAGAAACCTTAGATAAAAACTTCTGCTCAAATCTCCTTATGAAATCAGCCTATATCAGCTCTTCCTCTAGAACCGGGTAGCCAAACTATTCCACCAATGAAACGCAGCCCCTTGCAGCTGCCTAGAGGCTAGCCTTCTCTTTTTCCCATCATCTAAACTTAGATCAGTAAAGATTCTCTTATAGTGAAATAAACAATTCTCAACTTTAATAGGATCCTCCATTCTAACAAACGGCTTTCCACCCAGGGGTGTAGTCTCTGCTCAACTTAGCACAATTATTTCTAGCTGGAGCTACAAGATTAGCTCCTCCAACATTTCCAGCAAACGTAGAAGCAACTTCTTCTTACATCATATTAACGACGAAGTGATACACCACCCCTATGTCCATTCGTGGATTTCCAGCACCCACATTGGCTTCGGCATTTTGGTTAGCATTAGTCTGTCGATCTTGATTCCTCCTATTATTAGGTCAAGCATTTCCATTGGTTGTGGTGCTTGCTCCACCAAGTTTTCTTCTTCTGTTTCCTTCTTCGATATCTTCTTTCTCATAAATCTACATATAAGATTTAGTAAGATATAGAAGAACGATCTAAGAGAGAGAGAGGAATACGTACTTATATATATATATATACATATATCAAATACAAGTATGTTACTATGCGTTATCCTAACCCCAAACATATTTCCTATTCTTTGGATTATGTATCAAAAAGGTTTCAGGTTTAATTTCCTTTTAAAGTTTCATAAACCTATGCTCTGATACCAACTTGTAGCATCCCCCTACTCGAAGGCCCAAAACTAAGGGCTATAGAAACACATGAATATGGGAAAATTTTAAAACTTCAAACAAGATCATATTCCATTCAAATTATTTCAAATTCATTACATGATCCCATAACAGTAAACCATGTTCAGAGAAAAAATATTTACTATACATATGCTAAGAACGACATATGAAGATGCCCTATTGGATGATCAGTGTATATACAGGCAATATAACAACTTTGCGGTTATAAACAACACAACGGAATCCAATAGAAGAGAACTCTAAATATCTATTATGCCTTCTGCATGTCTCCGAAAGCTTTATTCGTCTAATGAGGTACCTTGAAAACCTTAACTCTCAAACTACTCAAAATCAACTGAGTACCCAAAAGTTTAAGGGGAGAACATAAATTTCGAGTTAGACATAAGGTCTAGTATGACTTAGCGGAATGGGTTTCCCCTCACTAGTATCTTAAAACCTTTATAAAACCATATACCGTGCTCTTGCATCCACAATGGTCAAGAACATAGTCACTTAAAAATATTATGATGATATGCATATAAGTTAAAACATTTTTGATTTTCCATCCTTTGTTTAATTGACTCCCTGTCATGTTTATAGTTTCTAGGTTTACTATTAACCTATTAATTTTCATGGGCTTACTAATAATCTTTATATAATATATGGACTCCCTGTCCTAAGTCATAGTTTTCACGAGTGCACTATGTACCTATTGGCCCTTGCTAATTAACTAAATTAGTTCATGGGTTCCCCTGAACCTATTGGTCACTCCAATAACTTCTGTCTTATCTTAGTTTTCATGGATTGACTAGGAACCTATTGACAACTATCAATGACATAATTCGTATATAGTTTTCATGGGTAAACTACAAACCAATTGCCCCCCACCAACAACTCTTTATAACATAGTTTTCATGGAGTCGCTATGAACCTATTGGTAACTGCAACAAACTCCTAATCATAGTTTTCATGGGTGCACTATGAACCTGTCTCCCTGACAACTTCTATATTTAGGCATCCTATATTCTAGTCTCCCTGACCTCCTAGATGCAATTCTACTCATTAAGGCATTCAATCAATTTATTCACTACTGGATCAACCTAGCGGGTTCTTCTACTCCTTATTCACAATATGCAGTTATGGTTCCATTATAATGTGAATATATTTATGTTTGAAGAAGCAAACAAAATAACATAACAATACTACTCCTGTGGGTTTAATATCCTTGAAATCATTTTCATATTGAAACTGGGTTAATCCCTTTAACATGATATTCTATCAACGAAAGCTTCTTCATAAACTTCATACTCAACCGTTTCAAAACTCCTTTATATTAATCATGGGTTTTTTCTTTTTAAAATTTAGTTTAGGTTATTCATTCTGAAAAACAAAGATTTTCGACCCCTTCAGAACCTTGCTTTCGATCTCACTGGATACCCTCCTTTCGAAAGCATAAAACTCTATTTTATAAACATTAGGCCCCTACCTTTCGAACACTTTAAAACTTTCTTTCGGAACCTTTCGAGTGTATTAAAGCATTAGCATTTAACATTTAGAAGCATAGCTACGAAACTAGTTGAAAGTACCCCTTCCGAAACCATTGAAAGTATACCTTTCGAAAACATTGATACTTAAAATATTATTTGGGTCAAGTGAATATAAATGAAAGTATCTCTTTCAAAACCATTCTTTATCCTTTGAAAGTATTTAGGAAAAATTGATGGCATCGGCACCATCCTTTCAAAAGCATAAATCATAAGTGAAAGTTGGATTCGAAACCCCTCTCGAAACCATTGCCTTTGAAATCTAACCCCCTTCAAAAGCTATAGAAGTGGCTTATGTTTTTAAAACAAAGGCTACCTTCCTCAAGCAACGATATCTTCAATGCCTATGAAAGCCAAACAGACAGAAAGGTTTCGACCTGGTCGAAACTACTCCTTTTGAACACTTTAATTTTTGAAAAAAAGTAGCCCCTTCGGAGGCTAGTGCTTTTAAACTAAGGCATTAGCTCTCTTTCCAATGCTAGTTAAAATCCACTTTCAAAGAAATGGTCTCGACCTCTTCGAAAGCATATAAAGACACAAGCAAGCGATTTTCTTTAGAAAAAAAACCATAGTAAGGACCCCATTGGAAGCCTTACTTTCGATACCTTACTTTCCGCCTTTTTCTACAGTCCACTATGTACCAACTAAGTGATACCATGTGTATTGGTTTCGGCTTCATTGGTTTCGACTTAATAGGTGTCAACCTAGTTTATGGCAGAAGCTCTGGGTTGAAAGCTGCTTCTAAAGGAGGCGGAACTCACTTTTGTTAGTAAAAGGATATTTTTACCAAATAAAGTAATTTCTTTTTAACTAACTTGCTCTTGTGTAAACACTTGATTAGTTGCCTTAAACTTTTCAAATTATTTCATAAATAATCACCACATTTTCTCAAATCTAAAAACAAAGTTATCTTTTAACAAACAAGCTCTTCCCACTTGAAAACAATTAAGTCATTTAGGTCCTTATTTTAAAGTAATTTAATTTCCATCATAAACCTTTTAGTAAAAATCATAGAAATTTAGTTTTAATATGTTATCTAACATATGTAATTTTTAGAATCAAATTCATTATATAATAACTGGAAAAAAAAATTCTAAACCCAATAATACAAAAATTCCTTTGAAAATTCATATTAAATTCTCTACGGTTTGGAAAATTATAAAAATTGAAACCCAACTCCAAAATCATGTTTCCCATAATATATTTATCCATGGCATTCTAAAATCATTTGCTATCAGCTTTGCCCTAAAACTGTGCACATCATATTTAAATTGTTTGATTTTAAATCAAACATGTTATAAAACCAAGCATATCAACAATCAAAACATCATAAAATGCCCAAAATCCAAAAAAGAATGATTGAAAACCAAATAGAGATGATTAGGATTATTATTCACCTTAGTTTGGATAAGGAAATTGGAGATTGTATGAGATCGATTCTCCCAGCTTGAATCTTATGCTTTAGTCTTGAATTTTCTCTTCTCTTCTTACTCCTTGATGGTCGGCTCCTCTTTTCTTTCTTAGTTTAAACTTTGTGATAAAATGAACATGAATGATAAGGTAACATGAGTAAAGGGAAGTGAACTATGGGTGTGGCAATTACCCTAATGTCCTTATGTTAATTTTGTCATCATTTATCCATTTATTAGCTCATTCAAGTTACTTAAGCGTGTCCTCTAACTTTATTCACCAATCTCAATCTTTTTATCACTCTACAACTGTATGTTTAATTTATCTAATTACTTCTCCGGAATAATGTTATTAAAAATTAAGGTGTTACAAGTTCAGGTTCAGATCCCCTAGGGAGGACTCATTCATATGGATTGTCTGTTGCTTTAAGAATTTATATATATGAGATCCATTAGGGAGGACTCCTTTATATCAATTGTTTACTTATTAAAGAATCAAAATTTATTTACCTGAAATTCATTGGCTTAGTTTTGAAGAGATCGGGATCAGATAAGTGTACTACTTACCTAAAGCCACTTCAAAACTGATATGTGATCTTTTTTTGTTTTGGAAGCAGTGGTGTAGTGGAATGCTATAGAATTGAACTATTTATCCTATGGTTATGTCCAAGAGAGAGGTCAATATTAGTATTCTCGAATGACTTATACTGGAATCCATTGAGACATTCGAGGACTGTTCAAGTGATGTGGTTTGAGATGATGGAATCCAGAGAGGGATACGAGATCTGTTCGAGCGATGAAGACTTCTTGTGTTGAGATACTAAACGTGAATTCACCATCGAAAATGACTAAAGACATAGTGCCATGCACAGCCTAGGGTTTAGCTAACCAAAAGGGGTACGTTATCTCCATATCTAGATATGCTTATCATTGTTACTAGCCGGAGTTGATGGTACTTGGCATCATATGTTCGAGCATGGGCTAGCTGTGTTTACCTTATGGTTTATTTTAGCTAGAGATATACAACACTCGAAAGTTAGCACTGATCCATGCGTACGAGGCCAGCTTTCACTATTTACTGAGGATATCTCCATGAAAATCCATATGCAAATGTACCTTAGTGTTTTTATTTGTACTTCTAATATTGTTATGTTGTGAGACACAAGCAGCATAGCTATTTTTTTATTTATATTCTTTACCCTAGACATTATCTATTATATCACCTTATGTACTTATTAGATGTGTTTAGTTTTATTTTAGGGGATAACTGTTACAATGGTTCGAACAGTCTCAAAATTACTGTTATATGCTTGCTACATATCTCTTATATTTCTCTACCAGACTTTATTTGACTCCTGGATTTATCTTTCCTTTAATTCCATGGTTTCTCTTTCTAGTAGTTTGAGAAATGTATGTTTTCATCGATATTCCTTGGAGCTTGATGAGGTGAGATGTATGCTTTCACCTATTGTGGCATTCTTATTTCCTGTAACAACCTGGAATTTCGGACAGTTTGCATTTGAATATCTAAATTATTTAAATATTTGAATCTTAGATTTAATATGAGTAAATATGACTAAATTGATTTAATAAACATATTTACCCCCTTTTTAAATAATAATTAAAGATAAAAAATTTATTCATGAAATTGATTACAGAAATAAATTATTTGAAGAAATATCAATAACATGACGAAAAATCATTTTATCGACAACCGGTCTAAAAACACGTGAAATTGTCATCCCAAGACATTTTTAGTTTTTGATGAAACTATTGCCATCGAGATCGGAATAATAGGGTAATGTACGTCGACGAGTTTAACGGCGATCAGATGTATTGTGTGATTATGCGAGCTTGATTTGTAAAGTGATTTGTTTTAGAAATTAAATATAATATATATTTTATTATATAAACATCACCATACTCCTCCAACACCATACCTCTCTCTCACTTTTCATTAACTCCTTATATAAACTCAAGAAAATGTACGCCTCCACCTAGAATTAATTAAATAGAGAACTATAGTCAACAAGGGAAGCCAATATTGGGTTCGCTGGACTCATATGAATGAAGGCTTCGAATTCGTATAGTCATTAGAGGGTGCAGTGAAGCTTGGTCGTGATTGATTTTTATTGCCAAAACTAAGGTTGAAGATAGTCAGAGCTACATGCATCTATGGAGGAAATAAAGTGCGGCATTGAGCTCTTGGTGGTAAGAGCATTTGGTGGTGGTAGTTTGGGGTGGTACGACTCCTCCTATTGAAACATGCCATTTCGTTTGTTATGATGTCGATTATCAGGTCACGATTTACAAGGGAGGATTCATCTTGATATTTTTGAGTTAGAAGCAAAGAGCTAGCAAAGGGAAGTTCGTCGGAGGTAGTATTGCATGATTTCGTGGAGTATTGCTCGAGAATGGGGTGTGCATGCACAGTTTAGGGGTAGGTTGTGCATGCACGGTGCATGGCCTGGAAACAATTTTGGGAACATAAAGAAGATAATTAAATTTAAGTAAGGTAATTATCTGATTAATTATTTAATTAATCCAAATTCTTATAAAATCAATAACTTTTGCATACCAATTCCAATCAAGATGCCCTATTTTTCATTGCACTCATAGTGAGACAATCTACATCGTTGTTTAGCATGAGATTAGGATGAGTTAACTCACAATTTAATTTGTATAATGTTGTGTATATATTTGTTGTGTGAAAATATAAGTTAAAATGAACAATAATGCAAGTTATTACTTTTGCACCCCTCCTTACTTCGAAAAGCAAGTGACAATATTATGTTTTGTATAATCTCTCTTATAACCCTCTAAAATGTGTAATTTGGCCAATACTTGTTGTTTACATGTTTGATAAATGTTATGTGTGAAATAGAAGTGTGTTGTGAATGTTTTAAGCGAAATAGTGGCTATAAACACACTTTGAAATCCCTTGTAATTGACATATGTTAAATTGGTGAAAATGTGATTATATTGTGAGAATGTGTAATGACCTGCCTTTTTGTACATTTTAAATCGACGATAAACCACATACGTTAGACTCAAACCATACAAAAGAGCGGACTGTTATTGGGGTAAATAAGAAAAGCAGAGAAAGTAATAAAAAGAAACTGAATTTCACAGCGGAATGACAAATATAATAATCAAATAATAGGTTTTACAAACATTTGATTATACTTATACAACACATTTTAGAGTTACACATACCAGAGAATAATAAATGATGCAGCGGAACAGTATCAATGTAGTGGAATATAATTAATAGTAGTAATACAATCTTCGTCTTCATCCTCTAGAAATAAAACCTTCGAAATCTGAGATGCTCTGATTGACCCGAGCGAATTGAAGAGACAAAACACTCGAGTCAGAACTAAAAGATCTTATGTAAGTTAAATCAACGGTAAAATATGAGTGGAACGACGTCAGAGGTGCTTACGGGGTTTTACATCTCCTATCCAGTGTCTAAGATAAGTGCAGTAACTTAAGAGATGTTTGGGATTTACGTATCCTAAGGATCCATTAAACTATTTACTATGTAGTAATATTTCATTATTATAATAATGTCTATAGTAAAATAAACTTACCTTTAAATAGCGTTAAGGAGTGATCCAATATTCCCCTTAACACATAATAGTGCCAATCGTCCATATAGTACTGTAATACCTCCTGATTGGGAGGCTACCAGAGGATATCCATAGGTATGACACAAATCAAACTCGTACAAGGCGCGCTAGGGTAGTTGGCACGGCACACAAGGCAATGCCCGGGTAGATTTCTTTCCAAATCTTGATCATTTTTATAAAAGCACAAACCAATATAATATCATTTTTATTTTAAATATATCCTTTTCCAAAATCAGAGCACTTCCAAAGTTATAACATTTCGAAATCAAAACACTTGAAATATAACACTTTCAAATCATAATACTTTGAAACTCATAACTTTGAAATATAACTTCCACCACTTAAATGGTTTAAATTTTTAAAATACTTTATATAATACATTAGCTTCTTCAATTTCACAAATCAATTCCAAAACAACTCGAATTTCTACATCTTATATTTAACCAAATCCCAAATCATAAATTTCGATTCGATTCAGTTTCCAAATAAACTATCCAAAATTTTATCGATTTCAAAACAGATTTGATCCATAAAATAAGCCATTTCAAATTCAACATATTTCAAACCTTAAGTGTTCAAAAATTTCAAAACTAAGTTTGGTAATTACGATTCAACAATTAACTTTCTATTATTAGTTTCGAAATATTTTGCTTAATAAATCCATTATCATTTAAATAAAACTGAAATTTCAAATAACTAAATATTTCGTTCAATTTATTTATACTTGAAATATTCATTTAATTCACCTTAAACCAAAATCAAGTTATAAAATCATACCTTCTAAAATTTCAAATTTAATAAATTTCACATCAAACTTATTCGAGTTTAATTCTTAAATAAATTCAATTTCAAATAAATCTCAAATTTATCTTCCAACCTTAATTTATTTAAGTCATCATAAACTCTATATTAAAACATAATTTAAATACTTAACCATATTATCTTCAATAAAAATAAAACTTATTGTTAAGCTTATCCTATAGTAAAACAAATTGTACATGGCTTAAAATCAAGGATAAAATATCATTTATATAATATCTAAAATCAATATTTATCTAAAACCATAAATTTCTTTACAAAACCATAGAAATCATTTCAAAATATTTTTATATATAGACCACGGTGTCTGTATATAATTTTCTATCCTATGGTTAAGTGATACGGATATTTATCACTTCAATCTGTAATTTAAAATATAAATACGGTTATATATCATTTCAAACCGCAATCTCAAATGAAATAAACATCCATAACAACTTGCAGTTTATAACAATATAAAATATAACATTCATTCATTCAATATCAATAATCAAACCTTTATCACAATCATCATCCAATTCAATCAATAACATCAATATAGAATAGATAATAAATAACAGGTCTTTACCTGTAGTTTATATTGAATAATAAATTAAATAACTATTTTCCAAATAAATTCAAATAAATTATGATGATGATTCAAAACATGCCAAACAATCAAAAATAAATTTCTATCCACCTCATAAATTAATTCAACAAACATAAGAAATTTTAGAAGTTGTGAGTGGGTTAAAAAACTCACCTTTATAGGAATCTGAAAATAATAGACTTCTAATCAATAGCTGCGCTCTATGTTTCCTTTGTCTCCTTCTTGATTGCTAGCTTTGTTCCGCAATTTTTCTTTTATTTTGATTTACTTTAATTTTCCTTTTTATTATATTAATGTATATATGTATGTATTTTTAAAAGGTTTGAAAAAAAGATTTGAAAAGGAAGAGTTGAAAAAGAAGAGTTGAAAAAGAAAAGGACTAAAATAAGAAATACTGAAAATGGAAGAGAAGATCAAGATTTGAAAAGAAAGAAGAAAGTTTGAAATGGAAGAAAATTTGAGAAGAAGAATATTTAAAGAGGAAGGAAAAATTAAAATGAGGGATAATAAGTAGATTTGAAGAAAAAGAAGAAGAAGATTAGAATGGAGGCTGGGGTTTCATTTGCATCATATCTTATTTATAAGGTTAAAGTTAGGTTTAGAGCCAAAGAGATTTGAAAAGAGAGGCCGCTATTAATTAGAAAGAAATGAAATGATGTTTCAGAAAATGAAGTTGGAAAATGAACGAAAAAGAATAAAGTAAATATGAACAAACTTGATATTGAAATATAGTAAATATGAACAGCCTTTTTAAAAGTAGCATGTATTAAAAATTGGTAAAAGAAAGAATTAAAAATATGAAAAGTAGTTTATATTTGCAAAATAGAAAAGCTTCGGACAATGTAAACCGAATGAAGTAATGGAACAAATGGAGAAATAAAGAAAAGAATGCGGCAATTATTAGTTAGAAAGGGAATGAATGGACTAACTCTATACTGTAAACAAACTTTTAGAATTCAAATTTCAAAAATAATCATTCACTTAATTAATTTTGTTAACCCTAAACGTACCAAAACTAACATCCTTTAAAGATTTAATTAACACACAATAAATGAAAATAAATTCTTTACGCAAATTTGTGTCATAAATTAAAAGAATATACGACATTAAGAAATTTTCATTTCTCCCTCTTTGGGATTAGATTGGAAATTAAACATGTTAACATTTCGATTGAATGTTTTACAAGGAATGCATTAACCTACATTTCAAAAATATAATAGCATAAACAAGGTAATATAAATAGATGTACAATATATATATGTACATCTTTATCGCCACTTATAGTTTACATTCATAAATAAAAGGTATGAAAATAATCCACATAAGGAGGCAGTGAATGTAAGAGTAAATTAGAAAAGTGAAGATGGAAATGTAAGTTATGTTGCAATTAAGATCTAATAAAGTCTAATTGAAAAGGAAATAGTCAAGTATAAATCTATTTTACCCCATTTATCATTTCCTATTAACAATTAATTTAATAATGTATGAGATTTCAATCCTAAATAGTCTTTTTTTAATGATCTAATTAGATCTAAAACGTAAGTTTAAATTTTGGTATAAACATACATGTAGTAAACTAGCATTAAATTTTGAAACATGAACTAAATTAACTTGAAATTAATCACCCAGTTTATTTAAATATATGTTTACAATTAACGTCTTCCCACTTTTTAATTAAAAGATTCCAATCACATTAATTGTCATTGATTTCTAAGGTAAAACTGAATGAGACAATTCAATTCCTTTTTATAGTAATTTAACGTATTTACGGAAATATTGTATACAAACCAAATGTTATTAATTTCTTATTTCTGTAATAAATTTTTCATCTACCAAAATTTCGAATAAATAAACATATGATTTTTTTTATTTAGTAAAGAAACATATATTGTTCTTTTTTTGACATTTATTATTTCAATCACTTGGAATTTACATTCATATGGTCATTTATTTTCTTCCTCGTTAAACTTTACAAGTATTTCCAATTTAAGCTCTACAATTACATTCCTAATTAGCTTTACCATTACAATTGATTGAAATAACGTTAACAATTGTCAATTTCATTCAATCAACATCAACAATCACATTCATACTTTATTATCAACCAACAAACATTATAATTACTTGTAACGCCCCACCCCGAGACCCACCTTAGCAAAGAGAATTAACAAGTAATTCTGTCTACTAAAGCGGAGAATAGGGCTGTTTAAGGATGACCATCTATAATTTTGTCTTAAACATCCATTGAATACGTCGATAAATGCATTATAATTTTTTTTTCCACTCAAGTGGATTGACATACCCAGTAAATGCTTAATCCTAAACTATAGGTGTCTAATGGATCTATCAGAACAACATACAATAACTGAATGTAAACCACATCACAGAACAGTAACCAACATCATATATATACATATACACTGATACACGTTCAGTACAATACAATATGAATACAATAAAGGTGGTACACGACCACACCATATACATCGAATCAAATGTAAAAACATCAGAGTATGCAGAAGAAATAAGCTACTCAAGAGAAAGAAGAGCTGATATCCAACATCAACTTCATGCTAAGCCCAATAGATGATACCTGAAACAACTCGGTCTGACCCGAGTGAAAACACACGGGTCAGGCTAGCTAGAACTTATCATTAGTAAAGGTGATGATAAGAGATAAGGGGAAAACCATTCCATCATTACCAATGGAATGATATAGGTCATCAAGTTATCTCTAGAGTGATACATCAATGGTTCATCATGATTGCATGGAGGAATACAATATGAATATTAGATAGACATGGTTTATCTAATTATATATATAACCGAATGAAATGGGTGAGGATATGGACCATAAAGTAAATCTTCATAAGATAATTAAACTTCAAGAATCCATCATAAATAAAACCCATCTAATAGAAACTTCTTAATATTATACCTCATCTCATCGGTGTAAATATAAATACATCTCAAATCCATCATTAAACTCACTATAAAGGAATCTCCATAATCATTTATACCTTATATCATTGGTATAAATATAAATCTATCTTAAATCTATTATCAACACTCATCATAAAAGCATTACCATAATTTATACCTCATCTCATTGGTATAAATATATATAATGTCTCAAATCCATCTTGATAGAGCGGAAAGAATCCAAAACATCATATTCGAAATCACCATAAAACCATGTATATAAATAAGCCCTTTTCTTACATATGGTTATAATAAAGCATCATCATCAAAATAGTGAAAACGAAACATCTAAACTTCATGGAAAACAGCACGTGCTTTACATCTTGACTAGTAATAGTAATTTGGTACCATACATCGTGATGACTTGGGGTCACATAACATCATAACATCGTGATTGACTAGTCAGAACATCTTGATGACACCTAGTCACAAATCCGAGTAAAAAAATTGTGTTGATTGGAGCTGAGTAAAAGCATCGTGAACATCGTGGTGACTCCAATCGTACTCGGTCTAGTACTAGTAACATCTTGAATGTGTCTCAACTATTCGAATAGGAACCCAAAAGGCGAGAACGTATATCCCATACTATATGTTCTCCCCTAATGTTTTCCTAATCGTTAGTTGGTTCCACATTAGAAAACATCATCAAACATCAGAACCATCATAAAACTCACTCTACCTCATCTCATCGGCGAGTTAATATAATACCATACTCATCTCTTCTCATCAACGAGTAATGGTTCCATCGTGACTTGTCTCATTTCATCGACAAGTAAAAATCATCATAACCATCTTAACTTCATAAATCATCATAAACATCTTAACTTCATGAATACTTCATAAATAGACTTACCTCATATATCGGCAAATGCAAATAAATCTCATAATGGTTTCTCATAAACCATAATCCCCGAAAAGGGAAATCTCATCTCAAGACTCACCTCATCTCATCGGCAAGTAAAACAACATCTTTAAGTGGTTCTCATCAATTTTTACTCCAAATATTGGCTACTTAGATAATTCCTATAATAGGAATTGAAAATCTTAAATACTAACTCAAGATACAATACACAAGAGGTTTCGATCGTACAAGTCTGGAATTAACCGAAAAAGCAAACTCATGTGTCTCATACCACATGTTTTACTAAATCGTTTAATTGTTTTTCTCATACGTCCGAAAAGTGCAAAAACGTGTATCTTTAAATAGAAAATATTTTTTAGCTAAATCGGGTTTTGAAATAAATTTCAAAAAATATTTAAGAAATCAACTTTGAAAATCTCTTTATAATTTAGAAATATTAATTGTATCATTTTTTTTATATGAAATCACTTTGTAAAATATATTTCTTAGAACAATAGCTAGAATATGAACACTGTTGGAAAAATAGTTTGAAAATACGTGCACATGCGCTCGAAATCACAATGAAAACATTACATAATGAATCATTAAAATCCATTAAAATCCCAATGACGGATTCGTGAAAATCCATGGTTCTATATAGTAGAAGCAACCCAAAAATAATCACAAGACGTATGGTTCATCCCTTGAATAAGGTAATACAACACTCAAGATCTATATCAAAATTTATCATCAAAAACTTACTCGAATAATCTAAGAAAATACATGATTCAATACCAGAGCATATGTGATATTAAGCTCTCAATATTTTCACTGAAAAGAGCATCAAAACCGTGTTTGGAAAACATAAGAGAAAGCACCAAAAGCTGGTGCAACAATTCAGCATACACCGGAATAAACACTGGTGTTTCGCCCAGGTCTGTATTTTGTTTGTTCAGTTTGCCTCTTTTAAGCATATAATTTGAGAGAACACAAAAGATAAAAGTTGTAGACGACATCCTAAGCTTTCCAGAACATTAAAAATTACCGAATTCCGATAAAAAAATGTAAAAATTATAGATTAAATAATTCTAAGATTTCAATTTCACAACTTCTGTCATTTTGTCTCGGGATAGCGACAAACAATCACATTTCTGGTCAAGATAACTTCCAAATTTTAGAAAACTCAAAACATAGCAGTTGAAGGTGATATTATTAGCTTGAATTCAGAAAAATAGGTACCAAAATCCGACTTACGGATCAAAAGATACGGGAAAAAAGGTACTTAGGTCACTGATCATTGTCGCTCTCGTTTTGCTCTCAGGATAGTAACAAACAATCACATTTTTGACCAAGATAACTTCAAAATTTCAGAAAACACAAAACATAAAAGTTTTAGAACAAAGTCTAAGCTTTTCGGAACATCAAAAATTATTGGATTTAGATAAGAAACGTGAAAGTTATGACTAGAAAAATTTTCAGATATGAAGTTCACTACAGCTATCGTTTTAGTTTCGGGACAGCGACACTAGAATGAATTTTCGACTATGTAAACATCAAAATTTGATAAAAATCAAAACATGATAATTATATCATATAATCTAAACTTTCTGTAACATCAAGAATTGTCAAATTCGGACATTAAATGAAAAAGATATGCTTAAATTACCAACAACACTTAGCACAGAAAGTTACAATTTTACAGTGACAGAGCAGCGAGTTTATATTGGCTTTTTCGACCCTCTATGCTCAAAATTTACGAAAGTGATCAGCAGGAAAGTTGTCACACTCTTTTCAAGCTTTCCAGAACTTCAAAACAAATCGAATTCCGAGGTAAAACAAAAGAGATATACACAATTTAATGACAGTGATTCTTAATTGAACATGCAACAACAACAAAAATTGAGATTTCTTATCTTAAAATCTCAATCAAAGCTAGAATATGTGAGTTTTGATACTCACCTTAGCGATTTTAGCAAGCAAAGACTCGAATTGAGGCAAATCAAGCACCTTATTGGAAGAAAGCGGCAAGCTGAAACCTGAAATTGCTAAAGCAAAAACATGCGAAAAGAGAAAATTGACATTAACAGATAACTACACAACAAAACCCTAGATTTGTGGTGAAATATACATAATAATAGGTTGACATTACCTTATAGTTGAGATTTAGTTATTCTCTTTTCAAATTTTACAGTAGAATTGGAAGAAAATTTGATTTCTTATGAAGCAGCCATTTTTTTTTCTTATTTCTGTTTTCTGAAGTTAGGAAGGAGAAGGATGGGTATGTACAGTTTCTCTCAAGAAAAATTTCTAGAAATGGGCATTGGGTTTCTTTTCCAAAACCAATTAGTCCAAAAGAAAATAGCTTAATGAAAATAAGACTAAGTGTTTAACTTACATTTCTCCCTATTTCCACATGTTTTAACATTTTAATTTCATTTAAGTTGCAACCATTAAAATGAAATGATTTAAAATTGTTATTATTATAAAATAAAACTTATTTCAATCAATAAAAATTAACTTTTACAAATAAAGCTTAATTTAATCATTATTTAACAACTTACACTACTCTTGTGTAAATTACAAATTTTTAACTTTAAAACTCAACAAAAAAAAATTATTTACTTAGCTCAATAAATTATGATAATTCATTATAACATTTTTAAAACATTAAAATAATGTTCTCGCGTATTATTTCATCTTTTAATTAAATTAATTACCTTTTCTCTTTATATCTTCCTTTTATTTTCAATAAAAGGCTATTATTGACAATATTCTCAATATTGTCATATATATGCAAATAAAATCACAATTTAATTAATTCCTTCTCAAATTTTCATAATAAAGTTTTCAAAACTTTATTCTTATTAATTTATACTTATTTCAACCACCAAACGTTGAAATATTTCATTTAATAATTTTATACATTTAAATTTACACAAATTCCACTATTCTCATTTTTTAACTAAAACTTCATTCAATTAACTCTTGAACCCAATTTCCCACTACAACCATATTGTTTATCGAAATAAACAATTTAAAACAAATTTATCCTCTTTATTTTAATTTATTAACAATATTAAATTATAATCATCATTATAATTTAATATTATAGGTAATCTCAATACCAGGGTTGTTACAGACTCCCTCCCTTAATAAAATTGCATCCTCGCAATTTCTTGAAAAGAGTTTGTATTCAACACATTAATTTCATCATGTAAAGGATAAAGATAAGCTCGAATCATAAAATATTCAGACTTCCAAGGTAGGAAAGATAGAAAAACCAAGGTAGAACTTACTTGGATTATTCTTAAGTTCAATGAACGTTAATATAGAGATTCCATCGGATATTCCAAGTACTCAAGAGATTTCAAAGATATCTCATCTTTGAATCATAAGCTCAACAAAATGCTAAACAAATAATAAGTCAAATAAGATTGATTTCTCAAAACCCTACGAATAGAGTCGGGTTCAAACTCATTCAAATCCGAACTCTAAGCAACAAAAATGATCATCAAAACAATTTTCCCATAACAATACAGAAAGAACATCCTCACAAAAAGGATAGACTCAATAGACAAGACAGATAAAACACACAAAATGGCTTCTCACGAGGCCACCAAACTCGAACGACCGCGAAAATGCACATTGTTATCATTAGCACAAGAATAGAGTGAACTCAAGAACCAGAATATGAGATCAAATTACTTTTCTGTCCAAGATGTTTAGAATTTTTTTTTTCAACATCTTTTAAATTTTAAATCTAAATTTTCAACATTTGAAAATTTTCAAACTCTCTACTATATTACTTAGTAAGTAATATATAAATCAAATTAAAAGTCTAAATTTCTTCTCTTGCTTCAAAATTAATTTTCAGAAAATTTTGTAAATCCATAATAATATTCTTGGAAATAAATTAAGGTTTATATTCTCTTTACTCTTTTTATTAAATCACTTAAATAGTGTAAAATAATCTTCAAATCCTCTTATAACTCTTCTCTTAAAACATCCAATGTATATAATATAAATTCTAAAATCTCAAAATATACTTTCAATAAAGTATAGCTCAATAATTTTCTCACATATTTTCATCTTTATAATTTCAAAATAAATATATAAATAAATGGCATTGCCTCGCCACTGAATCTCTAATAAATGGATATGTCCGTTGGCTGCAGAGTCGATCGAATGATCAAAACTGCCTCGCCACTATAATACTCGTCTCTAAAATCAATGGCTGCAATTACCATTCAAAAAAATATATTTAATATTTAATCTCAAATATTATTTTCAAAATCTCAATTTTTAAAACACAAACCATCGTGTCTGATTATCTCATCGTAGCATTTAGGAGATTCCTATCGATAACGTTGATCAGGCGTATCGACTAGAACTCTTAACTACTCGACGGACAATCCAACACTCTCAAATTATTTCTATAAAAGAAGTACTACTCGTGTAAATATATTCTCAAAATATTCTTTAATTTTTTTTATATCAAAGCTCAAATTTCTCTTTAAAACTCATATTTATATAGCTTCGAAACTCAAGCCAAAGAACATTAAGAGAATGCATCAAGATATTCCCAGAATACTCGATTCTCAAAATCAATAGAAGGAGATAGAGTGTTCATCAATCTTATGATGTCACGAGCCACTCCCAAAAATCATCAAGATACAGGATAAGCAAGATATTCCTCTCGAAGGAGAAGAAGAAACAATCCACGAATCACTACTTCAGTCGGAATAATGATAAAGGATAACATTGATTGAGTATATGAAAAGAACACTCAAACGAAACTGAATGATAAGCTCAATCATGTCGAACAATCTAGAAACTCACATTATTCCTTAATGGATATCCTAGTGGAAGGATAACCGAAGAGCCAGGAACCTCAACACTTAATTGCCCGATTGGATGTCAAATCCAAACGGACTCACAAAACTCAAGAAAGTCGCCTTGATTGGAATTCGAGTTATATCATCAACATCTAGATACTCAAGAGTGAATTTAGAAACTTCAGGATCACCATTAACATTCCAAAGTGATAGAAATAACAAACCAATCAAATTAGGATGCCTAAATAAATATAGGATCCTATAACAACAAAATGATCGGGTTTAACATCAAATAAGTCAATCCATCCCAAATCAGATACATCTCAAGATAGTGAGTCATAAACTAATATTCACTAAAGCAGCAACAAATAGAAAACTCAAAATGCTCGCAACATGCCAATCGTTGTGATCCCTTCAATAGGATTCACAACTCTCAATGGAACGCAACAAGAATGCTCAAAGAAGTCAATCAGCTCCATCGATACGAACTCACTCATATCGAAAAAAATGAAAATAGAATAATCCCAAATAAGATTATTCATAAGACAAGATAACATCAACTCAATTATGGAATATTAAGGAATACAATATATATTCCTAGACATATTCCATCTCAACATATCCTAATACTAGAAAAAGAATCAAAGAACGATTCGAAAACAAGCTCGAATAAAGGACAATGATTCACTCATATTGTACTTTGACGTATCGTGATATACATACTGTTCTATGTTTACTCTACTTTGTTCTGACCACGGCTCTGATACTAAGCTGTAACGCCCCACCCCGAGACCCACCTTAGCAAAGAGAACTAACAAGTAATTCCATCTACTAAAGCGGAGAATAGGGCTGGTTAAGAACGACCATCTATGATTTTGTCTTAAACATCCATTGAATACGTCGATAAATGCATTATAATTTTTTTTTTCAACTCAAGTGGATCGACATACCCAGTAAATGCTTAATCCTAAACTATAGGTGGCTAACGGATCTATCAGAACAAAATACAATAACTGAATGTAAACCACATCACAGAACAGTAACCAACATCATATATATACATATACACTGATACACGTTCAGTACAATACAATATGAATACAATAAAGGTGGTACATGATCACACCATATACATCGAATCAAATGTAAAAACATCAGAGTATGCGGAAGAAATAAGCTACTCAAGAGAAAGAAGAGCTGATATCCAACATCAACTTCAAGCTAAGCCCAATAGATGATACCTGAAACAACTCGGTCTGACCCGAGTGAAAACACACGGGTCAGGCTAGCTAGAACTTATCATTAGTAAAGGTGATGATAAGAGATAAGGGGAAAACCATTCCATCATTACCAATGGAATGATATAGGTCATCAAGTTATCTCTAGAGTGATACATCAATGGTTCATCATGATTGCATCAAGGAATACAATATGAATATTAGATAGACATGGTTTATCTAATTATATATATAACCAAATGAAATGGGTGGGGATATGGACCATAAATTAAATCTTCATAAGATAATTAAACTTCAAAAATCCATCATAAATAAAACCCATCTAATAGAAACTTCTTAATACTATACCTTATCTCATCGGTGTAAATATAAATACATCTCAAATCCATCATTAAACTCATTATAAAGGAATCTCCATAATCATTTATACCCCTATCATTGGTATAAATATAAATCTATCTTAAATCTATTATCAACACTCATCATAAAAGCATTACCATAATTTATACCTCATCTCATTGGTATAAATATATATAATGTCTCAAATCCATCTTGATAGAGCGGAAAGAATCCAAAACATCATATTCGAAATCACCATAAAACCATGTATATAAATAAGCCCTTTTCTTACATACGACTATAATAAAGCATCATCATCAAAACAGTGAAAACGAAACATCTAAACTTCATGGAAAACAGCACGTGCTTTACATCTTGACTAGTACTAGTAATTTGGTACCATACATCGTGATGACTTGGGGTCACATAACATCATAACATCGTGATTGACTAGTCGGAACATCTTGATGACACCCAGTCACAAATCCGAGTAAAAACATTATGGTGAATGGAGTTGAGTAATAACATCGTGAACATCGTGGTGACTCCAATCGTACTCGGTGTAGTACTAGTAACATCTTGAATGTGTCTCAACTATTCGAATAGGAACCCAAAAGGCGAGAACGTATATCCCATATTATGTGTTCTCCCCTAATGTTTTACTAATCGTTAGTTGGTTCCACATTAGAAAACATCATCAAACATCAGAACCATCATAAAACTCACTCTGCCTCATCTCATCGGCGAGTTAATATAATACCATACTCATCTCTTATCATCGACGAGTAATGGTTCCATCGTGACTTGTCTCATTTCATCGACAAGTAAAAATCATCATAACCATCTTAACTTCATAAATCATCATAAACATCTTAACTTCATGAATACTTCATAAATAGACTTACCTCATATCATCGGCAAATGCAAATAAATCTCATAATGGTTTCTCATAAACCATAATCCTCGAAAAGGGAAATCTCATCTCAAGACTCACCTCATCTCATCGGCAAGTAAAATGACATCTTTAAGTGGTTCTCATCGATTTTTACTCCAAATATTGGCTACTTAGATAATTCCTATAATAGGAATTGAAAATCTTAAATACTAACTCAAGATATAATACTCAAGAGGTTTCGATCGTACAAGTCCGGAATTAACCGAAAAAGCAAACTCTTGTGTCCCATACCACATGTTTTACTAAATCGTTTAATTCTCTTTCTCATACGTTCGAAAAGTGCAAAAACGTGTATCTTTAAATAGAAAATATTTTTTTGCTAAATCGGGTTTTGAAATAAATTTCAAAAAATATTTAAGAAGTCAACTTTGAAAATCTCTTTATAATTTAGAAATATTAATTGTATCATTTTTTTATATGAAATCACTTTGTAAAATATATTTCTTAGAACAATAGCTTAAATATGAACACTGTTGGAAATAGTTTGAAAATACGTGCACATGCGCTCGGAATCACAATGAAAACATTACATAATGAATCATTAAAATCCATTAAAATCCCAATGACGGATTCGTGAAAATCCATGGTTCTATATAGTAGAAGCAACACAAAAATAATCACAAGACGTATGGTTCATCCCTTGAATAAGGTAATACAACACTCAAGATCTATATTAAAATTTATCATCAAAAAATTGCTCGAACAATCTAAAAAAATACATGATTCAATACCAGAGCATATGTGATATAAAGCTCTCAATATTTTCACTGAAAAGAGCATCAAAACCGTGTTTGGAAAACATAAGAGAAAGCACCAAAAGCTGGTGCAACAATTCAAGATACACCGGAATAAACACTAGTGTTTTGCCCAGGTCTGTATTTTGTTTGTTCAGTTTGCCTCTTTTAAGCACATAATTTGAGAGAACACAAAAGATAAAAGTTGTAGACGACATCCTAAGTTTTCCAGAACATTAAAAATTACTGAATTCCGATAAAAAATGTAAAAATTATAGATAAAACAATTCTGAGATTTCAATTTCACGACTTCTGTCATTTTGTCTCGGGACAGCGACAAACAATCACATTTCTGGTCAAGATAACTTCGAAATTTTAGAAAACTCAAAACATAGAAGTTGAAGGTGATTTTATTAGCTTGAGGTCAGATAAAGATTTACCAAAATCCGACTTACGGATCAAAAGATATGGCAAAAAACGTTCTTAGGTCACTGATCATTGTCGCTCTCGTTTTGCTCTCGGGATAGCAACAAACAATCATATTTTTGACCAAGATAACTTCGAAAATTCAGAAAACACAATACATAAAAAATTTATAACAAAGTCTAAGCTTTTCGGAACATCTAAAATTATTGGATTTAGATAAGAAACGTGAAAGTTATGACTAGAACAATTTTCAAATATGAAGTTCACTACAGCTGTCGTTTTAGTTTCGGGACAGAGACACTAGAATGAATTTTCGACTATGTAAACATCAAAATTTGACAAAACTCAAAACATAGCAATTATAGCATATAATCTAAAATTTCTAGAACATCAAGAATCGTCAAATTCGGATATCAAATGAAAAAGATATTCTTAAATTACCAACAACACTTAGCACAGAAAGTTACAATTTTACAATGACAGAGCAGCGAGATTTTATTGGATTTTTCGACCCTCTATGCTCAAAATTTTCGAAAGTGATCAACAGGAAAGTTGTCACACTCTTTTCATGTTTTCCAAAACTTCAAAAAAAATCGAATTCCGAGGTAAAACGAAACAGATATACACAATTTACTGACAACGATTCTCAATTGAACATGCAACAACAACAAAAATTGAGATTTCTTATCTTAAAATCTCAATCAAAGCTAGAATATGTGAGTTTTGATACTCACCTTAGCGATTTTAGCAAGCAAACACTCGAATTGAGGCAAATCAAGCACCTTTTTGGAAGAAAGCAGCAAGCTGAAACCTGAAATTGCTAAAGCAAAAACATGCAAAAAGAGAAAATTGACATTAACAGATAACTACACAACAAAACCCTAGATTTGTGATGAAATATACATAATAATAGGTTGAGATTACCTTATAGTTGAGATTTAGTTATTCTCTTTTCAAATTTTACAGTAGAATTGGAAGAAAATTTGATTTCTTATGAAGCAGCCATTTTTTTCTTCTTATTTCTGTTTTCTGAAGTTAGGAAGGAGAAGGATGGGTACGTACAGTTTCTCTCAAGAAAAATTTCTGGAAATGGGCATTGGGTTTCTTTTCCAAACCCAATTAGTCCAAAAGAAAATAGCTTAATGAAAATTTGACTAAGTGTTTAACTTACATTTCATCCTATTTCCACATGTTTTAACATTTTAATTTCATTTAAGTTGCAACCATTAAAATGAAATGATTTAAAATTGTTATTGTTATAAAATAAAACTTATTTCAATCAACAAAAATTAACTTTTACAAATAAAGCTTAATTTAATCATTATTTAACAACTTGCACTACTCTTGTGTAAATTACAAATTTTTGACTTTGAAACTCAACAAAAAAAATTATTTACTTAGCTCAATAAATTATGATAATTCATTATAACATTTTTAAAACATTAAAATAATGTTCTCGCGTATTATTTCATCTTTTAATTAAATTAATTACCTTTTCTCTTTATATCTTCCTTTTATTTTCAATAAAAAGCTATTATTGACAATATTCTCAATATTGTCATATATATGCAAATAAAATCACAATTTAATTAATTCCTTCTCAAATTTTCATAATAAAGTTTTCAAAACTTTATTCTTATTAATTTATATTTATTTCAACCACCAAACGTTGAAATATTTCATTTAATAATTTTATACACTTAAATTTACACAAATTCCACTATTCTCATTTTTTAACTAAAACTTCATTCAATTAACTCTTGAACCCAATTTCCCACTACAACCATATTGTTTATCAAAATAAACAATTTAAAACAAATTTATCCTCTTTATTTTAATTTATTAACAATATTAAATTATAATCATCATTATAATTTAATATTATAGGTAATCTCAATACCAGGGTTGTTACATTACTTACCTATCATTGGTTCTATCAAATTATAGTTTATTATGTATTATTTCATCAATTAATATAACTTTGAATTTATTTCCTAATTTACTATTTACAATCAATTATAACCTTACAATTTTTTCAATTAATTGGGATTGCACTAATTAGTTATTTATTAACTTGCATTAACATTATTACCTTTCATCCCCGTTATTAATTCAAAAAAAAAATTCTTTCAGATTTATTTACCAAAAACTTATTAGATTAACAAATTTAAACATCGAAAATTACGGGTCCTCACACTCTCCCCCACTCAAAACTTTTCGTTCCCGAAAAGGAAAAAGGCGGGAAAGAAGGAATCAATATATCTTATTCAAAAATATTGAATTTATTAACAAATAAATTTACACTGTACTTGTGTTATTCTTATAAAATATCTTTCACAACATTTACAATTTTTTTATATATTTTTCTTTTCATTCACACAAGGGTTATTTCTTTAACTTACATTTATCTCTTACAAAATTTTATTCTCATTCATTCATTTGTTACTTAATTTCATTTGTTTACATTCATATGTTTATAGTATTCATGTTCAATTCAATTACTTAGCATATCAATTCATTAACTTAAGTTTATAATTACTTTCTTATAAAACCTACTTAATTCGGTGTAATGTTCATTTTATTTATTACTTTAATTATAATTTGCTTCAAACATTAACGTAAGTTTAGAACCATTTACTTATAATGCTCACATTCTATTACATTTAATTAGTAACATTTCAATTATAACTTAAATTTATAACAACTATAACATCAAATTCTTATTTGTTAAATAATTTCATTGAATACTTTCATTACTTTAAGTTTTACTTGTAAATTTTTCCATTACATTTTCTTATTAAACATTTCAACTTTTTATATTTCCGTAAGTTATATATATGCTTTTTTAAGAATGCAATTGAAATTTATATAAGTTTATCTCATTTCTTTTAAATTAATTTAAGAGAGCATGTGGCAAGCTTGGTTGAGCTACTGGGAGACAGACGAGGCGAAAGTATACTAATTTTTTTTGAATTATTAATTTGACGTGCTTGAAAAATAATGTATCAAATTTTGAATGTACAGGCAGAGTCGGATAGAAACTCTGCCAATAGAAATAAGAATCTCGTCACTCATCGCGGAGGATCGAAGTTGTTTCAGCAGTATCGGCAGGAGTTGGTAAATTTACTGAATAATAAATGTAAATAGTTTATGCTATATGATTTTAAACGTATAATAATTGTATGTAACAATCAACTTCAGGATGCCGAGACACATGGTCCTGTCAGCTATATGGACGTGCTCACCCATTCGCATGCTGTCGAGCATGTTAATCCAGACGGCACTGTTTCGTACACATGGTAGGACGATAAATCCAGCAAAAGCCATGTAAGCATATTTCATGTTATTCAGTATTAGTAATTATTTTAATTGTTCAATTATGATGAAATAAGATATGATATTATTAATTTGTTAATGCAGGAGATGTTTATAGAGCAGCAGCAGAAACTCCTTGCTGATACGGGTAGAGAGCAGCTGACGACCAATGAGGAGGACGTTATTTTTGAGTCCGTTATGAGTCCAACAGAGCATGGTCGACGATACAGATTTGGCAATTTAGCGGTAAATAATTTATTTTTTCTTAAAATACTGAAAATATGATATTTTTAACTTTTCAAAACAATAAACTTGGATTTTATTTATTTTTCAATTGTTGTAGTCCAGTAGTCAGAGTAGGGGACGGCGGAGTAGACCTCAGAGCGATTTAGCAGGTATAGAAGAATTGCGGACTAGAGCGTCCCAATTGGAGGAGCATAACCGCGAACAGGCCTTGCAGACCGCACAGTTGTTAGAGTACATGCAGCAGTTTGGTGGCTGCTTCTCTTCCTCGGCTGGCTCTGGATATGGAGGAGATTGATTCATTGCTTGCTTATTCGTTCGTGCAGGTATGTTTTGTTTTAGTTTAGAATGATTTGGTAGATGGTGCGATTAATTGTTGATTTGTATAATTATGTATGATACACTTGGTTCTGTAGTTGTATAAGGATATGCATGAGAATGTTGATGAATTTGTGTATTAACAACATGGTAGAACGATTATTGTTAGGATTATTGTTAATGTTGGAATGGTATGTATATTTTCTATTTTATTTTTATTCTAATTTTATCCATTTGTGTGTTTATTGAATATTTTGTAGTCTAGGTTTGGATGTTTGGTTGGATTATTGTTTATTGGATTGTGCAGTATTGATATCGTAGTGTTTGGAAGAGAAATGTTCTTGGAAGGCTCTATTTGCAGCAAATATAAAAAAAACAGCAGATTTTCGACGGCTTCCGACGGCTTACAGGTCAAAATTTCCGACGGCTTCCAACATTTTCTGGCGGCCTGTAGCTAAATAGTTCCGACGGCTTCCGACGGTTTCCGACGCCCGTCGGAAGCCTTTGGAAATCGTCGGAAGTTGTCGAGAGGTGTCGGAAACGTGTTCGGCAGCATCTGTCGGAAGCCGTCGGAAATACCGCTCTCCGACGCAGTGTTTTCCGACAGCCGCCGACGGCTTCCGACCGCCGCCGACGGATTCTGGCCGTCGGAAAATGCGTTTCCCCTTGTAGTGTATGAACAGTCTTTTTAAAAGTAGCAGGTATTAAAAATTGGTAAAAGAAAGAATTAAAAATATGAAAAGTAATTCATATTTGCAAAATACAAAAGCTTCGGACAATGTAAACGGAATGGAGTAATGGAACAAATGGAGAAATAAAGAAAAGAATGCAGCAATTATTAATTATAAAGGGAATGAATGGACCAACTCTATACTGTAAACAAACTTTTAGAATTCAAATTTCAAAAACAATCGTTCAGTTAATTAATTTTTTTAACCCTAAACATACCAAAATTAACATCCTTCAAAGATTTAATTCACACACAATAAATGAAAATAAATTCTCTACACAAATTTGTGTCATAAATGAAAAGAATATACAACAATAAGAAATTTTCATTTCTTCCTCTTTGTGATTAGATTGGAAATTAAACAGACATGTTAACATTTCGATTGAATGTTTTACAAGGAATGCATTAACATACATTTCAAAAATATGATAGCATAAACAAGGTAATATAAACAGGTGTATAATACACAAACACACACACACACACATCTTTATCGCCACTTATTGTTTACATTCATAAATAAAAGGTATGAAGATAATTAACATAAGGAGGCAGTGAATGTAAGAGTAAATTAGAAAAGTGAGGATGGAAAGGTAAGTTATGCTGCAATTAAGATATAATAAATTCTAATTGAAAAGGAAATAGTCAAGTGTAAACTATTTTACCCCCTTTATCGTCTCCTATTAACAATTAATTTAATAATGTATGAGATATCAAACCTAAATAGTCTTTTTTTAATGATCTAATTGGATCTAAAATGTAAGTTTAAATTTAGGTATAAACATATATGTAGTAAACTAGCATTAAATTTTGAAACTTGAACCGAATCAATTTGAAATAAATCACCCAATTTATTTCAATATATGTTTACAATTAACGTATTCCCAGTTTTTAATTAAAAGATTTAAATCACATTAACTGTCATTGATTTCTAAGGTAAAACTGAATAAGACAATTCAATTCCTTTTTATAGTAATTTAACATTTTTAAGGAAATATTGTATACAAACAAAATATTATTAATTTCTTATTTCTGTATAAAAAAATTCAACTACCAAAATTTCAAATAAATCAACATATGATTTTTTTTATTTAGTAAAGAAACATATATTGTTCTTTTTTTTTGACATTTATTATTCCAATCGGTTAGAATTTACATTCATACGGTCATTTATTTTCTTTCTTATTAAACTTTACAATTATTTCCAATTTAAGCTCTACAATTACGTTCCTAATTAGCTTTACCATTACAATTGATTGAAATAACATTTACAATTGTCACTTTCATTCAATCAACATCAACAATCACATTCATAATTTATTATCAACCAGCAAATATTATATTTACTTACCTATCATTGATTTTATCAAATTATAGTTTATTATGTATTATTTCATCAATTAATATAACTTTGAATTTATTTCCTAATTTACTATTTACAATCAATTATAACCTTACAATTGTTTCAATTAATTGGGATTGCACTAAATTAGTTATTTATTAACTTGCATTAACATTATTACCTTTCATCCCCGTTATTAATTCATAATTTTTTTCTTTCAGATTTAATTACGAAAATCTTATTAAATTAATAAATTCAAACATCGAAAATCACGGGTCGTCACAGAACATATATTTGATTATTCTCTACATTTGTTTTGATATACTGGCATAAAGGAATTGGTTTGGGAAAGTTATAAAAATTGTGAATCGAAGTTAAAGGTAGAAGTGAAAAAGTCACGATAGATGCACATTGAAAATGCCTCGTGTTCGACAATTTTTAAAATTAACTTTGAAAGACATCCTAGGGTATTCTTTACATTTCTAATAAGTACTATAAGTGTAATTATCACTAGAAAAATACCAAAATTTAAATATGTATTAATTATTTATGTATTTGTAAAGTCAAGGGTTTTAAATTATAAAATAAGTATTTTAATTAATATTTAAAATAAATGTTTTAAACCATACTACAAGTATTTTTTAAATATTTTTAAGTATAAATAGCTTTTAGAATATTAGTAAATATTTTATTAAAATAAATAAAAGCTTATATAATATAATATCTTTTTAAATTGTTTTACTATTAAATATTTTATCTTATAAATAAATTAATATATATATATATATAGCATTTTAAAATGGTCTTTGGTAAATACATAAGTGGGGAAAAACAAGTTAAACCTTTTATAAAGAAATAACGAAATGTTTGGACAGTAACATTTTAGTTAAAATAAATGGTTTTGTAAAGTCAAGTAAAAGTATATTAAGTTGTTAAATTAGTGTAATATTATAATTGGAAATATAATTAAGATTATATTTAGAAATATAATTAAGATTATATTTAGAAATATAATTAAGATTATAATTAGGATATAATTAGGATTATAATCAGGACTAATAATTAGTACTATAATTAGGAATATAATTAGATATTTAGTAATGAATATTTTAAAGATACTTATAAGTGAATAATTTTGGGTTGTTGGGACAATATTTAAGTGACACTTATCTTAAACACTTATAAAAGTATTTTGATCTTTAAAATAGAGTTTTAAAGAAAACGTTTGAATGGGAAATGTTTTGGGTTGATAGTAAACAATGTTTTAGTAACATTTGTTTTAAAACCCTTCAATTTCTAAAGATAAAATAATACTATAAATATAATTGTGCTTTAATAATGGACTTTTAAAGATAATAATAAAAAATCCAGAATCTTTTAGGAATAAAGATAGAAAAGGTTGTATATTTAATTTATAAAAGTGAAGGGGTTTATAGCTACAATGCCTTAGTAACATTTGTTTTCAACCTCTTTGATTATATTTTGAAGTAAATCATGTTATGTGAATATACTTATGCCATTGAGATAAGTATATGAAGACTTTTTAAACTATTGAAAAGAGTATACGTAAACAGTAAACTACGTGAGTAGCAAATTTCATAAATAATAAAATATAAGTAAATAAATTTCGTGAAATGTAATTTAATTAAAAGTGTTTAATTAAATAAATTAATTAAAGGTTAATAATTGAATTAAAGGTGCATATATATATGCATTACTATTAAAATTATAGTATGTACAATAAAGGTTATAACATGCATGTCTAATATAAAAGTTATATTGGAATAATAATACAAAATTAATTAAAGAGTTAATTAATTAGAATTAATTAAATAAGATTTAATTAATATTATGTTATACCTAAATTAGTATATAAGTTAATGAAATTTAAATGTTATATAATAATTAAATCTACATAATATGAATGTATAGACCGAAGGTAGAACATTAAAGAAACCCAAATAGACTTAAGAAATAAATACATATATAAATGTATGTATACCATGATTTTTGATGCGTTCGATACTTGAGTCGCGAGGGTATTTCATAAGAAATACATTATTCCATAAGTCAATGAAACTTAATTAAATATATTGAAGATTATGAATCTTTAATGTAAGTGTTGTCCTCTACCATTTATATATCAATAAATTACTTGCATACTCTCTGATTTTAAGCAAACTCAAGCTTGAGATGGTATGTGTAGTATTATTAATATATTGACTAGACAAGGTAAGATAACAATATGTATTTGTTGAGCAAACTCAAACTACATATACTATATTTAGGTCATCGCAAAATGGTAGATATGAGTGAATAATTTCTTTGAGTTTCTTGAGCAAACTTAAGGTCGAAATAAGATTAGGGCAAGGAACCATAAGTTAGGAGTGTATATGAAATAACCTGTAACGATCTCGATTTTTGAGTAAAATTAAATTTAGCAATTGATATAGATTTGTGAATTTAAATTTTAAATTAATCTAATTTTTCCAAGATTAAATAAGATATTTTTTTATTTGGACATTGATTTTAAAATTTAATTATGGGTTTGAAATTCTATATTTAATATCTTATAAATAAATAAAATTTGGATTTGAAAACTATATAATTTTATAGAAATTTGTTTTCTAATTTTAAGAGACATATGTAATATATTTATAAAGTTATATTTTGAAATAAATACAAATGATTTTCAAAAAAATTATTTAATGTTAAATTCTATAATGTGCATATGTGTGTTTATTTATTTAAAGTATAATAACTTGAATTTAAATTTTAAAAAAGAATGAATAAAAGCTTTAGATATGTATACATAAGGAAATGCATTAATTAGGATTCAAAATGGAATAAGTACATATAAAATATATGTGTTAAAGTATTATTTGATTTTTAAATCATATTTCTTTAGAGGATATAAATATATATATTACTAAAAGTAAACTAATATACATATTAAAATTTTATTAATACAAAGCTTTGATATGAATGTATATTTTGAAAGTGCAAAGTTTAAAATACATACACCCATGTGAATATAAACATATGTTAGGATATGGAAATATAAATGCTTAAAGGTTTAAAAAATAAAATTTATAAAATAAATTGAAGTAAGGATATAAACACAATTTTATCATATATGACAAATGTAAAATATATGAAATATGAATGTAACAAGTGTTCACAAAGTTAACAAGTGGCAAATAGGTATGTTTTAAATTGGAAAATATAAAACATGTATTGGAAAAAACATGAGAAAAAAAACTTTTCATTTATTTTCAGTTCAAAACATTCTCTCATCTTTGCTCTAAAATCTAAAAACCTAAAAAGAAAAAATCTCAAAACAAAAGTACTTCAAGATCAAAGTTCAAGTAACTAATCAGATCAAGGAAGCAAGTTAGAAATCAAATTACAAACATGAATCAAAAGCAAACAAAAGAAAAAAAGAAATCAAGATTTAAATATTTGGAAATCATCTCAGCTAAATTCAAAAACCTGAGGCATGCAAGTGATTCTCTGTTTAAGTCCAAAACCTGAGATAAAGCAAATCTATAAAGCAAATTCAAGCAATGCAAAGCTTTAAATCAAAGCCTGGAATCTTAACAACAAGCTATCAAGATTTAATTCAACTCTAAAAAAACAGCAACAGTTCAGATCAACTCAACATCAAGTAAGTTAGGATCAGATTAAAAAAAATTCAAGTTCCAGATTTCAAACAAACCATTCCAAGGTTTGTTCCCTGCCTTCACATTCCAGGTGAGCAAACTTTCCTTAAATCCATTATATGTTTTGATGAATGCCTGAATTGATTTTCTTCTCTGAGATATGTTTTTCCGGTTTGCATGTGTATATTTGTGTGCTCTGTGTGTGTGTGTGTACATATACATAGAAAATTTGGGCATGCCTGTATATAAAAAGGAAAAAGAAATCTGCCTCTGTTTCAAGAACAGGTTGATAAAGATCAAGAAGAAAAATCATATCTCAAATTATAAAAAGAATTAAATACTGATCTCTAAATGAAAATTTATCATGACAGAGTAATAGAAATTTTAAAAATGAATTCAAACAAAACAAATTAAAGTTTTCTTCTAGAAAGTGAAATTACAGGCTAAAATTTAAAATGTATAAAAATTCAAATATCATAACTTCTAGTTTCATGCATGTCAATCGAATCGTTTTTGAAAGAAATGATTTTTAAAAGCAAAATCATATTTTTAAATCATGTATTCACTGATTAATTTGGAGTTGATCAAATTTGGGGTTTTTGTCGAATTTTGGTCATCGGCATGATGATGATGGTCGAGGTTGAGGATGGAGGTAGCTGAAGTGATATGGGTTCGGGGAAAAATACTCAAAAAATTTATTTGTTTTGTGATGGTCGTGCGACGTTCGTCTAGGGTTTAAACCCACAATTTGGTTGCAGCAGAAGTTTGGGTTGTCGCGGTTTCATCAGACCACCGGAGTTGATCGCTTTGGTGAGGATTGTAGGATCTAGATTAACCCTAGAGGGGGGTGAATAGGGTTATAGCAAATTTTCTCGATTTAAACACAGAAACAAACTGCAGAAATAAATATGCTGAAAAGTAAATCACACACAAAATTTACGCAGCTTTGGCAACCCCTGCCTACTGCTGCTTTCCCAGATTTCTATTAGAATTAAACAGTCTCCCGCTTACAAACACTCTAACAGACTCGCAAACCCTGCTCCCGCTTACAAACACTCTAATAGACTCCCAACCCCTGCTCCCGCCTATAGAGTTTTGCAAACTCGCAAACCCTTGCTCCCGCCTATAGAGTTTTGCAAACTCGCACACCCTGCTCACTGAACTAATTCTAACTAGACAATCTGCACTACCTACAACCTAGGTGGTGATTTACCAACACTTGATTCGAAAAGAACAAATAAAAAATAGAACTGCTAAACAAAAAACCCCTTTAAAAATAAACCCTAAATTAATAAACTAAAGCCCTATTTAAAATAAACTAAAGTCCTCTTTTGTAAAAAACAAGGCCGGCCCATTTATTCTTTCACCCAATCCCTCTTTCTTTTGGCTTATGGAAAATTGCGGCCTTGTTGTATATTTGTTCCCTTGCGAAAAATTAGGGCTTTGTTCAAATTCGATTCTCTGGTTTGTTTTGCTCTTGCTCGCGGCTCTCTGATGATCGATTCTGTGGTTGCTTTTCTTGCGCTCGTTCGCAGCTGCTCCTTTGTTGATCGTTTTGTGATGATGTCGGCCGCTCCTATTTGATCGAGTTCACTGTTTGCTTCGGTATGTAAATTCCATGTTTGTGCTTTTTTGATTTTCGTACTCGAACTCGATCGTTCTTTTTGCACACGATGTCGATGATGAATTTGGATTTTAATACTTCGACTTGGTACAAATTGCCGATGATGACGTTTGGGTTTATATTTGGATTTGATTGATTTTTCTTCACCCTTTTGATGAACTTGGGTGATGTATTTATATGATTTCGATACTTTCCTATTTCTCGATTTCCTGACTTGATGCGCACGGCTTTATCTTGAGAACGTTATATTTTTCTTGTGTCAAACCGCATAAACTTTCCTCTTTTATTTGTTTTGACTTTTTCAAAAATTTCACACACTTGATTATTTGACCTGGTCATCTCTGCATTGACACGGCTTCGACCATCTTTATATTCATTCCTGTCTTCATCTAGTGTCTTGCATTTACTCTAAATATTGATGATACTGGGTTGTATTGAGCTCGACATGCTTTATGTTGCCTTCATGTAGCTTGTTCTCTAGATTATGTGCACTGTTTTTCCATTGAGTGTGATTTCAATACTTGCATCACTGTTTGTAACTCAATGAAGTGTCTGGTCGTTGATTTGTGGTATTTCCATTTGAGTTGTTACTCCTTGTACTTGTAGTTGTGTAGTTGCACTGCACTGTTGCTTTGAGTAGTTGTTAACTGCATCACCATATAGCAGTTGCTCGGCCCCACTGTTTCCATTGCTATGCCTTGTTGAGTTTTGTTTCATGTTTGGACTGGTTTGAATAATCACTGACTTTGTTTTCCCTGTTGCACATTCACCTGTTTACTCAAGACTATATATGTGCATACATACATATGTGTGTATGCATATATTCTTGGATTTGTACTAAGCTTGAGTTATTTGAATTGCTGCACTGTTGAACTTCGTTCTGGTTTGAGCTTTTGTTGTTGCAGTATTCATTTGTGTTGTTGTCTGGACATTTGCCTGAGTCTTGATGTAGCTGGACTTGTTGTTGTATTCATGTACACTACACTTGCTTTGCACTGTGTCTTGTTGTTCTGGTCATTGCTTGAGTTGTTGCACTGGTGCATTGCCTTTGGTCTTGTCTGGTTCTTGATCATACTTGATGCACTTTACTTGAGTATGGTCATTTGAGGCACTGGGTCTGCATATATGTGCTTTTTCATTGTTGAGTTTGTTGCTGTGTTGATTTGAATTGTGCATTTGTTTGCACTTTGTTGTTGCCACTGTGTTGCGTTGAGTAGCTGAACTTGTTGGCTTGTGCACTGAATCTTGATGGTCAAGTTGCATTCATTTTGTCACACTTAACTATTTACTGAATTGAGATGACTGTTGCATTGAGTTGGTGCAGTCCACTTCATGTTGTCTTGAGTATTTGGTTCCTTACTTTTCATTGTTGCTTTTGATCTGCATTGCCACACTGTACACTTGAGCTTCACTGAATTTGTTATTGTGATGTTTGTTGCAGTCCATGTTGCATGCATGTTTTCCTGTGTTCATGCTTGCTGTCACTTGAAACTTTTTTGTCAATTTCTTGACCCATTGTTGTTTGGTTGATGCTGCTCTTGTTCAAAACTGCTATGTCACTTCTCCAAATCTGTTTAGTCGACACTTGATGTTTGTAATCATTTATGCATTGATGCTATCCATTGTTGATTTTTGAAATTTCACTTGAGTTGAATCCAGTTTCAAAAACTCGGGTTTGACCTTGTGCTCGTGTCGTGATTTTAAATATATTGCATGTGAGTTGAACCCGGCTTTTCATTTGGGTTTGACCTATGCTCACCTGTCCCTGTAGCATTATCAAGTGTATATCGATGTGCACGGCCTTATGGCATGTACAGTGATACACTGTGCATGTCACATTGTTCGTGTATGATGAATTCAAATGTAAATGATGACGAACAAGCCAAATAACTGAGGCAATTCATATTTTCAAAAATCATATTTTCAAAAATCATATTTCATTTTATATTGCAAAAATATTTCTTTTTCAATTTTACTGCATTAGTGAACATTTTTTCAGATTGCTCAGATGCTGGATTCTAACTGGAATGAAGTTGAAGATAAACTACGAGTGTGAGTGATATGTAGTGAGGCATTTATGTAAATTGTATTTTGATGTAATTATAATCAAAATTGTATATGTATAGTGAGAGCTTGAATTTGTACTATTCAAAATTATAATAAATATTTATTTGAATAAGATTTCTGTTTGAATTCAAATTCTGTGTAACTTATTCTGTTTGAATTCAAATTCCGCGTAATTTATTTTATTCAACAAATATTTATTTAATCTATGAAAAACAAAATAGTACATTGCCAAATACATTTAAATGAATATATATGTTTATTATCATCAAACAAAAATCATATAAGCGCAAAGCGCATATTCAAACAATCTCCCCCTTTTGATGATAACAAACATATATTTAAGATTTTGACTGTGTTAAATGTATTTGATCAATGATATACATTAATTGCTCCCCCTATTTAAATGCTTCCTCTCTACATGATGCTCCCCCTACATATATGCATATAATTAGAAATATATAAATAAGCCTAGATGCAAATGGAAAATTATTTGACCTTTGCTTGATTCTATTTGATAAAATCTTAACTTTTCTCTCCCCCTTTTGTTATCAGCAAAAGAATAATAGTGTTAAAGAAAATAGAGATAAAGTGATCAATATTAATCCAACATTAAACTCAACTTGAATATAAATATTAAACTTCAATAAAAATCAAACAAAAATCGTAACTACCCTTGTTAGGCGCATATTCCACTTTTAGAATGAATGGAAATGATGTTCTAATATAAAATCATACAATTGTATCAACTTGTGGTACATTTATATCAGGAATTTGAATATCTACTAATCATGCATAACCGTTAGGACTTTTAAATGAGATTAGTAGTATTCCAATTTAATTTTAAAAATGAAATCAAGTATCTTCTAATAACGCATGACCGTGAGGACTTTTAAATGGTATTAGAATCAACTTGTCTATTTAATCAATTAATTTTGATATGTGTTCCATACATGCATAACCGTAAGGACTTTTAAATGAGCATGGAAGCACATAATCAAAAATCCAAGTAATTCACCCATGCATAACCGTGAGGACTTTTAAATGAGAGTGAATACTTTGGATATTTATTTATTTTTACAAAAAAATATGAAATGAAAAACAAATGATCCCTGATTATAGTACCACATATCGACAAACTATATTTAAGATTTGATAAACAATGGTCGATAAAAATATGATAGATATAGAAATGATCATGGAATCTTTACCCAACAACAAGTTTTATAACTCTTGTTTGAATTCCTAAAGAAATTTTCAAAATATACTGTATTGAGTAATGTATGCTAAATATCAACACTTATCACCTTCTCAATCACTATTTATCTTTTTGATAATTAGTGGGGAGTCGGATTAGTGAAAAATTTGTCATTTAAAATCAAATAAAAATGACAATCTAAAAATATGGTCAAAAATGATTTTCTCGAAGGGGTTATATGAGAAAAGATTTCTGCTATTTGAAAATTATTTGTAATGAAAAATATGCAGATATTTTCTTTGAAAAACGATGCAGTTACTAAATGTCTCAAAAATCACGTTCAACTAGTAATTTTTCTATTAACTAGATTACCAGTGTAATCTGCATCTGAATTTCTTTTTCACTCAAAACATCATTAAGTAAATTTGATAGACCAGACCATAAAGTGTGCATAAAAACTCAAACAGCATTTTAAATGGCATTCTCTTGAATTTGGATTGAAGCCGTGAATATAGAGTTAGCCGTATTATAACCAAAAATATTATCATCCAACAAAACACTATTTTTGATCCAACCTAATATATATGAAGTAAAATCCAAGAATCTAGAAAACAAGTCAGAGTCAAAATCATCATCTCTTCACCATCTCAATATTAGCTGATTTTAATTCAGGCTATGGTGCAGATCATCGCATTTAATATACCGATCAAATAAATATACCTTCACCTGTTTTACCTTTACGATAATTTTTCGTGATTGCCCATTGTGATTCTGTCACCTTTGTACTAGGCTAAGGAACTTTTCTTTGTCGCTCAGTGTGCTCTTGGAACAGCCAAAATCCAAGTAGCACTATTGTTGTTCCTTAGCCTGCCATCACACCTACACGATGAAAGATTTTTGTGACCTATTTGTTTTTATAGGTCCATGGTTGTTAGTGGCAGAAAATTTTGAAAAACAATTTTGTAAAGAACCAAAACTATTTATAATTGTTCCCTTTGGCACCCACATTTGTTTAACTTTGAGAGTTTTTATATTTGTGCCTTTTGGAACCCAAATCGGTATAGTTTTCACATGTTTGGGTCTATACCAACAATTATTGTGATTGTGTCCATATTTTCTACAAATTGTGCACATAGTATTAACTTGATTAATATTGCATTCAACAATTTTCGATTTATTATATCCAAGTCCTTGTCTAACCGTATTAACAGTTTGCTTTCCTAATAGCATATTCAATGATTTTTCACTTTTTGAAAATTTATCTAAAGTCGTTGACAATTGTTGGACTTGTATTTTGAGAGATTCATTTTCATTTAACAATTGTGTGCACTTTTTAATAGAATTCTCTCTCCTAGTATTTTCACTTTCTTTCAAAATCAGAAATTCATTTCCAAGCGATTTCATTTTTATTTCTGATTTTTTAATTTCTTCTTCAAATATTAGACACTTATCACACTTAGGGATCCTACTTTGATAGGTTTTAACTAATTGGTCAAGTTGTTCATTTAATTCTATCAAAGTGTCTTTTTGTGATTCAAGTTTGGCATACTTCTCCCTAAGTCGTTTAAAACAGCCATTTACTTCATGGAAATAAATAAGTAATTCAGAGTGAGTGAGTTTTGATACCTTGCTTGGCTTATCATCGTTGCTATCAGTTATATTTCCATGAAGGCACATATCTGCTTTCTCACTCTTACTGCTAGAACTTTGATTATCTTTATCACTTGTATTCCATGTGGCTGTAGTATTTTTCCTTTTTGCTTTCTTTTCAAAATCGCGTTGAAATCAGAGATAATTGGGCTTAATATCACCGGGTTTGTTGCAAGTGATCTCGTGTTCTTCTGAGTTGTCTAGTGCCTTGATTATTCTGCTTTTTAATTTTTGATTTAGAGCTGGATTTCCATATTTGTGGTTCCACCTTTTGAATTTCTTCATTTTTAACGCCAGCTCAGCTGCTCCATCATCATCATCCTCATCACAACTGCTTTTTACAAATCCTGTTAAGCACATTTCTTCAACTGAGTTGGTTGTGGAGGATTTCTCATTGCTGTTGACTTTTGAACCATATATTGCATCGAAAGTATTCCAGATTTCCTGTGCATTTTCACAATGAGAAATTCTATTAAATTCAGTCTTATCAAGAGCACAGATCAAAGCATTCATGGCTTTAGCATTTTTAGTTTTAGCAATAGATTGCCCCTCAGAAAAAGCATTATTTGGTGGATTCATGACTCAAGAGTTAAAGAAAAATACCTTGCTCCGATACCACTTATAGGATCTAGATTAACCCTAGATGAGGGGTGAATTGGGTTATTGCAAATTTTCTCGATTTAAACACAGAAACAAACTGCAGAAATAAATATGCGGAAAAGTAAATCACACACAAAATTTACCCAGCTTCGGCAACCCCTGCCTACTGCTGCTTTCCCAGATTTCTATTAGAATTAAACAGTCTCCCGCTTACAAACACTCTAACAGACTCGCAAACCCTGCTCCCGCTTACAAACACTCTAATAGACTCGCAACCCCTGCTCCCGCCTATAGAGTTTTGCAAACTCGCAAACCCTTGCTCCCGCCTATAGAGTTTTGCAAACTCGCATACCCTGCTCACTGAACTAATTCTAACTAGACAATCTGACACTACCTACAACCTAGGTGGTGATTTACCAACACTTGATTCGAAAAGAACAAATAAAAAATAGAACTGTTAAACAAAAAACCGCTTTAAAAATAAACCCTAAATTAATAAACTAAAGCCCTATTTAAAATAAACTAAAGTCCTCTTTTGTAAAAAAACAAGGCCGGCCCATTTATTCTTTCACCCGATCCCTCTTTCTTTTGGCTTGTGGAAAATTGTGGCCTTTTGTATCTTTGTTCCCTTGCGAAAAATTTGGGCTTCGTTCAAATTCGATTCTCTGGTTTGTTTTGCTCTTGCTCGCGGCTCTCTGATGATTGATTCTATGGTTGCTTTATTGCGCTCGTTCGCAGCTGCTCCTTTGTTGATCGTTTTGTGATGATGTCGGCCGCTCCTATTTGATCGAATTCACTGTTTGCTTCGGTATGTAAATTCCTTGTTTGTGCTTTTCTGATTTTCGTACTCGAACTCGATCATTCTTTTTGCACACGATGTCGATGATGAATTTGGATTTTAATACTTCGACTTGGTACCAATTGTCGATGATGACGTTTGGGTTTATATTTGGATTTGATTGATTTTTCTTCACCCTTTTGATGAACTTGGGTGATGTATTTATATGAATTCGATACTTTCCTATTTCTCGATTTCCTGACTTGATGCGCACGGCTTTATCTTGAGAACGTTCGATTTTTCTTGTGTCAAACGGCAGAAACTTCCCTCTTTTATTTGTTTTGACTTTTTCAAAAATTTCACACACTTGATTATTTGACCTGGTCATCTCTGCATTGACACGGCTTCGGCCATCTTTATGTTCATCCCTGTCTTCGGCTATTGTCTTGCATTTACTCTAAATATTGATGATACTGGGTTGTATTAAGCTCGACATGCTTCATGTTGCCTTCATGTAGCTTGTTCTCTGGATTATGTGCACTGTTTTTCCATTGAGTCTGATTTCAATACTTGCATCACTGTTTGTAGCTCAATGAAGTGTCTGGTCGTTGATTTGTGGTATTTCCATTTGAGTTGTTACTCCTTGTACTTGTAGTTGTGTAGTCGCACTGCACTGTTGCTTTGAGTAGTTGTTAACTGCATCACCATATAGCAGTTGCTCGGCCCCACTATTTCCATTGCTATGCCTTGTTGAGTTTTGTTTCATGTTTGGACTGGTTTGAATGATCACTGACTTTGTTTTCCCTGTTGCACATTCACCTGTTACTCAAGACTATATATGCGCATACATACATATGTGTGTATGCATATATTCTTGGATTTGTACTAAGCTTGAGTTATTTGAATTGCTGCACTGTTGAACTTCGTTCTGGTTTGAGCTTTTGTTGTTGCAGTATTCATTTGTGTTGTTATCTGGACATTTGCCTGAGTCTTGATGTAGCTGGACTTGTTGTTGTATTCATGTACACTACACTTGCTTTGCACTGTGTCTTGTTGTTCTGGTCATTGCTTGAGTTGTTGCACTGGTGGATTGCCTTTGGTCTTGTCTGGTTCTTGATCATACTTGATGCACTTTACTTGAGTCTGGTCATTTGAGGCACTTGGTCTGCATACATGTGCTTTTTCATTGTTGAGTTTGTTGCTGTGTTGATTTGAATTGTGCATTTGTTTGCACTTTGTGGTTGCCACTGTGTTGCATTGAGTAGCTGAACTTGTTGTCTTGTGCAATGAATCTTGATGGTCAAGTTGCATTCATTTTGTCACACTTAACTATTTACTGAATTGAGATCACTGTTGCATTGAGTTGGTGCAGTCCACTTCATGTTGTCTTGAGTATTTGGTTCCTTACTTTTCATTGTTGCTTTTGATCTGCATTGCCACACTGTATACTTGAGCTTCACTGAATTTGTTATTGTGATGTTTGTTGCAGTCCATGTTGCATGCATGTTTTCCTGTGTTCATGCTTGCTGTCACTTGAAACTTTTTTGTCAATTTCTTGACCCTTTGTTGTTTGGTTGATGCTGCGCTTGTTCAAAACTGCTATGTCACTTCTCCAAATCTGTCTAGTCGACACTTGACGTTTGTAATCATTTATGCATTGATGCTATCCATTGTTGATTTTTGAAATTTCACTTGAGTTGAATCTAGTTTCAAAAACTCGGGTTTGACCTTGTGCTCATGTCGTGATTTTAAATATATTGCACGTGAGTTGAACCCGGCTTTTCATTTGGGTTTGACCTGTGCTCACCTGTCCCTGTAGCATTATTAAGTGTATATCGATGTGCACGGCCTTATGGCATGTACAGTGATACACTGTGCATGTCACATTGTTCGTGTATGATGAATTCAAATGTAAATGATGACGAACAACCCAAATAACTGAGGCAAATCATATTTTCAAAAATCATATTTCATTTTATATTGCAAAAATATTTCTTTTTCAATTTTACTGCGTTAGTGAACATTTTTTCAGATTGCTCAGATGCTGGATTCTAACTGGAATGAAGTTGAAGATAAACTACGAGTGTGAGTGATATGTAGTGAGGCATTTATGTAAATTGTATTGTGATGTAATTACAATCAAAATTGGATATGTATAGTGAGAGCTTGAATTTGTACTATTCAAAATTGTAATAAATATTTGTTTGAATAAAATTTCTGTTTGAATTCAAATTCTGTGTAACTTATGCTGTTTGAATTCAAATTCCGCGTAATTTATTTTATTCAACAAATATTTATTTAATCTATGAAAAACAAAATAGTACATTGCCAAATAAATGAATATATATATGTTTATTTTCATCAAACAAAAATCATATAAGCGCAAAGCGCATATTCAAACAAGGATAGCGGCGTATGATCAAGACGAAGCTTCAGTTAAGTTTTCATGGCCTTTGATGGCTAGAGGTGGAGTGACGAGACGTTTTTCTGGTGGTCGTTTTCGACGCAGACTGGGCTAGCAAGCTCATTCCCGAATTCGTCGAGGTCATGTGTATCTGGGTGCTCGTATGGCCCATACGAGTTATTGCCGAGATGTGGAAGGTTGTGGCGTCGGTCGAAGTTCGTCAGTGTTGTCGTGCATGTGCACGGCACCAAGGCGTGTGTCAGTTACTTATTGTGTGGAAGAAGATGTTCGACTCAAAGTACCACTCGGGGTTCAGGGTTGATGACTCGAAGCTTGGGTCGAGAAATTCAGGCTATACGTCTGGTCATTTTTGAAACTTAAACAAAATTTTAAAATTTGAAGCTATCGGGCTGATTCTTGGTTAAACTTGAAGCAGGTATGATAGACACTCGGGTGTCACTCGAAGGAGCTCTAAAGTGATAGCATTTCTAGTTTTAAAACTTTAAAAATCTAAGTCTAAATGATTTCTAAATTTATTCTTTTCAAATGAATGATTGTTGTTAAGTTGTAATTTGTATTTGAGGGTTTTAAAATAAAATGTTTTAAAAAAAATTTAGTTAAGAATGTTTTTAGACTTATATTTTCAAAAGTTTATTCTAAATAAAACATAACCAAGTAACTAAGGAAATGATTAAACGTTTTATATTTTTAACTTAACTTAAGAGTAAATTAATTAACATTGTCAAATATGATTAAATAATTGATGAATTATAATTACTTAATAATTTACCAGTAATTAATTAAAGGGTAATTAATTATTAATTAAAGTTAATTAATTTATAATTAAAGATAAATTTGTTAAGGTGATTAATTAATTAATAATTTATAAATGAAGGTGATTAAGATTTAATTAATTAATAATTAAGGATAAATAAATAATTAATTAAGGACTAATTAATTAAAGGATAATTACTTAAGGGTTAATTAATTAATGTGATTGATTAAGGATAATTAATTTAAAGAATAATTAAATAATTAAGGGTTAATTATTCAACGATTAAAGATTTATTCATTTATTAATAAATTTGATTGATTAATAATTAAAGGTTAACTAATAAAGGATTAAAGATTACATAAATGATTAAGGTTTGTAATTAATTAATGTTAATTAATTTGGACTAGTGATTAATCTTAGTTCAATTAATCAGACGATCAATTAACCTAACTTATGGATGTTTGAATTGAATGAACTCCTTTTAATTGTTTGATATCTCCTCTGTGTGATGCTTTGTGATTTGAACTATCTAAATTCAAGCTGTGATGAATGTAATTTATTTATCTGTGATGAATGTATATTATTTATTTGTGGATCTGTGAATGGAAGATAAGCGCTATAAACATATACCGCTTATTTATAATTACTGCACTTGAAACCGTGATGATTGATGATGTTGCACTATTGGGTAAAAACCCTTGACTACACTATACACACACAAATATGGAGCACACGAGGAAATTGGTTAAGTCACAAATTTTTGAAATAGTTTTAAAGATTGAATTTTGAATCCAAATGGTTTTTGAAATGGACTCGGGTTAAATGTGAAAAACTTTTGAAAAAGGAGTTTTGAAGATGAAAGTTATTTTGAATAACTTGATAAAGTTTTGAAATTTAAATAATTTGATTTAAATTTGAATCCAAGATTTGAAATTAAAATTCTATGTTTGGAAATTATTATTTAAAAAGGTTGAACAAGTTATAAATGTGTTTTTAGGGGTTTTAAACTATATTATTTTGGAAATTTGAATTTATCCCAAGTTCTATACTTAAAGAGCTTTAACTTGTGCAAACGTAATCGGATTTTTCCAAAATGAAAGCTATTTATTTTTAAATAAAAATAGATTTCATATAAAAAAAGATTTCCAATTAATGTGGAAAGATTTCAAGTTTGAAATGGAATTGAAATAGTTTTGAAAACTATGAATTAATCTTTGTGAAAATTGTGAACCTTGTTTTGAAATCGAAGAGAATCTTAAAGGTATATTCCTTTGTATAAAAGATTTGAAATGGAATTGTTTCGAAAGCTATGAAGGAATCTTTTGAAATAATTTGCGATCTTTGTTTTCAGACAAAGAAGATCTCAAAGATTGATCTTTTATTTAAGTATTGTGAATTAATCTTTGGGAAAAATGGGTGAACTTTGTGAAGTAAATCTTTTTGTTTAAAGATTTGGAAATGGTAATTTGTTTAACCATTTAAAAGAAAAGTTTTGGGTTTTAAATTTAAGACTTAACTGAAATCCCAATATCCATATGTTTTAAATATTGCGCTCATTATTCGGTTTAGCCGGGAGAGGACCTTGTGTCATATAACCCATTCCGAATAATGATACGATGATATGGATAGCATTTGAAGACCGGTGGTGAAGACCGGGTGTCTTCGATAACTATAGGATAACCTGTCGAATGACTCTGCACTGAGTTTCTCTGGTATAGATATCTTCATATGTGATGGGGAGTCCGATCGGGATTGAGGATGCCTGGATTTGCAAGGGCTTCTTTTGAAGTGCCTTCGGTTCTGTTCGAACCTGGAACAGACTTGTATGGATGTGTGTCTGACATTACACTTTGAGATGTAAAACCAGTTTCTATCAAATGCATTTCTGTTTGGTGGCGGAGAATTTATTCTCTTAGCTTAACACCCTTCTCTGAGACGAACGAGCTTAGAGGTTATGTAGTTGATGGTTACTAGTGATACATTGCCAATTTGGCAAAGTGGCATACGAAGTGCTGCTGATCGTTTTTTGAACAACGCATGGCTTTATGAAAAGTGTAGCTTTGTGAATGAGACTTCGTCGAGCCTCACAACCTGGTTATAGTCAGAAGAGGAATCGTGGAAGCAATGTTATTTAGGGGTAGCGCCCCTAAGGGTATGTCATTCCCTTATGGATCAAAGGTGGTATCATGGTATGGAGCCCAGATATTTACCTACGTGGATGCTGCAAACTTAACTGCTTTGTGGTTGTTGGTTGAGAGGCGCCTTGGATAAAGGTTCTCGGTTGTTGGTTGTTGGTTGAGGGGTGGCATACTCATGTCAGTAGTTACTTAGTCATAGAGGTAACCTGGCCTTGTGTAGTAGAGATCCGGTTAGGTTCTCGGGGACGCCCCTCCAGAGGCATTCCATTTTGTGTGGGAAGTTCCTTTGCCTGACCATTTGTTGGAAATCCAAACAAAACAATATGAGCCCTTTACGATTGCAATTGTATAACCTGCCACCTCAGGTGGCAGCTATAGCTGGCATAATATAATGGTATCTGTGCTGGTTAAGATTTATATTATACTTTCGAAAGGTTTTCTGCACTATGCACTAATAATAATAATATCAAAAAGATTTTGCGTAGTAAGCATTTTTGATTGTCATAAGTAAAAATCTCCTCCAAGTTTGCGCATGCGTTGTGTGTGTGGTGGGAGGCCTTACGGCAGTTTCATTTTCTAAAAAGCATTGTGGTGTTCAATATTTTAAATTCCTTTGTTGTTTGTTTTAAAGATAAAATGTTTTTGTTTTCTCATACCAATCCCATGACTAACCTGGAGTTTATTGTTCCATTCCTAAACTCTGGGTGCCCACAATTTTCCATACAAGCAGTTTAGAGTTGGGTTTTTCAGATAATCAAATAATAGGTGTAGGAGTCGATAGCATTCAGCTTTGGGATTTGGCGATTGCCTTTGAGGATTTCTCGCATCACGTTTGGAAAGCATGTTGGTGGATCTAATTTTTGGAGTTTTTAGAGCTTTAGCTATGGAGATGCAATCCTGGATTCTCAAGCTCTCTCTCTTCTATTGAACTTAATATTGGTGTTCCCTTTGTCAAAGACTTTATTCCACAGTTATATTCTATCTCTGATATTTGTATTGATATTCATTGTATCAGAATGTTGTATCGAATATTGTATATCTATGATATATTCGTTCTTTCTTCCGTTGTGTTGTTATACTTAATGTGTAATAAGCTTCGGCGAACCAGATTCAACGTTTGAATGTACGGCATTCGAGTACAAGTGAAGTATGGGTGCCGATTTTCGAAAGTCAAGTAAGGGATATAAGGAGTTATCCATCGTTTGTGATGCTATGACCTGTTCAGCAAACTCGGGTCAGAATCCCAATACATATGACCTAACACAAACTAATGAAGTTGAAAAACTTCTCTTAGGATTTGGAGAAACATACAAGACTAGTGGGAGCCATATTAGAAAAACGATATGGTAAAATTTAGCCTTTCTAATATTGTAAGAACATATGCCATTTGATGTTATAATAATCTACATTGATAAATTGTGAATTTAATATAATTGATAAAAGTTTATTTATTAAGATATATAAATGAACTGAATTAATGATTGACAAGACAGAAATATAATATATAGTTACTATTAAAAACTTCTTGCATGTTAATGTTTTTGCAAGTACCTAATTTTACAATTGCTAAATACATTTGTAATTTGGTTACTTACGTGTTTATTTGGCTAAGAATATGTATTGCATACTATATGTTTCAAACTCAGAAGCAATATAGGACTATGGATATTTGATGCATATACTATTACATATAAGTGTCATATGGTGAACGACCATAGTTCACAATGTACGATACTTCGATGAAATTAGTTCATTCGAAATAAGAAAACAAACCATACTACAAGATCGAATAATCAATTTTATTAATTACAGTGAAGATCATATTGTGTTAAACATAACACCAGACCAAAACTACAAAAAGGACATGGTAACTCGATCGCTAAAATGTCAATTTTGATCAGTTTACGTGAAGTGAAACATAATTAATGTCCTTAAATGTCAAGGATTATTGAATGCACTTTTGTAAAGAGTTCATTATGATATTTTGGTAAAGTTTTTCTTTTGAATGGTTCAACCAATTAAATCAAAAAATGAATGTACAAGCGTAGACATGATTTAAGGTACAGTTTGGATGAAGAGAGTGAATTCCCACTTCTGTTTCATAGAAAAATATCAAAACGAAAACTATAAAATAATAACTGATACTAAGCATTAAAAAAAGAATCATGGTTTCTATTTTGAAATGTAATTTTGTATAGAAAATTGTTTTTTATGAGATTCATTTCTTTGAGTTCAAGATAATTAATCAATGAACTCCCCACTACAAACTAGTGACAATATATGAAATAAAGCTATAATGTGGCGTTTATTTTCATAACAAAAATGCATTAGAAAATACTGAAGAATCCGAAATTATGTACAATTATTTTGGAGCTATAGACTAAGCCATTGTTATGAGAAGTAATTCATCAATCATATGATTATGAATTATATGGCACTAGTGAATTATACATCAAATAATTATAGGCAAAACACCCAATCAGTGGTTATAAGAGTTGATGATCTCTTCGGGTTGATATATATAGATGTATGCAATCACAAGTTTGATAATACCAAAACGGTTCCACATACTTTTTATATCCATAGATAAATTATCGCAAGCATGAATACATGTACTAGATACATATAGGGAATATCTATAATAACTTCATAGAATGTAACATGAAGTAAATTAAAATAACATGCAAAAGAAATGATTTGATTTAATCAAGTGGTTGAGTACATTCAAAAGAGTTCTATACATACCTAAAATGAATTAATATTCTATCTCAAAGAGTCACTCCTCCTTATGATACATAATGATGTGTTAATAAGGAGTAATTGAACTTTGTTCGACAAAGCACAATTAAAAGATGAGTGAAGGTGGGTTAAATCTTTTTATAAGGTGTGTACTAACGAATACTACAAAAGGATAATACTGATACCATCCAAAGAATAGTTCACAAAGTCATAAAAGATATGTGTCTATAAGAAACCGTATCATGTCCTAGGCCAAGGAGTTGGCGGGTTGTTCAAAGGCTTGCATGTAATATTTGTACATAAGAAATCTTGTATGAATTTCCCCAAAGGGACATGGTGATGATAGTCGTTAGATGATTGATTTAAGTTATGAACATACATATTGTGAATTAATACCAAGTCGGTTTTATTTATGGAAATTCATATAATGCTCACAAATGTCTGTTCTAATGCAATAAGAAACGGTTGTTGTTTCAAAGAGAACTAACTTCTTAGTAAAGAAATTTCTTTATGAAACTATTAGTAGTAAAATGGATTGGATATGACTCAAGGATAAAAAAAATACAAGGGATAAAAAATTACAAGGGATGAAATGAAATTAACTAGATATAAACGAACATATAGCACTAGTATGTCTAATTAGTATTCTTTCACGTCAAAGAGAAACAATTATTTTCCTGTAAATGTCAAGACTAAGTAATTCTTGGTTGCTTAATTAAACCAGTAAGATTATTGACTCTATGATACGGTACGATGCACAAATCAGAAACAAATTCCAAGTGCATTATCAAAATATGATTTTGATAGTTGTACTAAAGAGATATGATCCATCGTCACAAATATGTGATTAAACGAAAGATAAATGTAGTTGGAATATAGTGAGCCATATTCATAAGAACTATGTTATGAAAAATGCGCTTAAGAATTGCTTAAGCATCATTTAAGAACTAGATGCATGCACAATGCTTAATTTTTTTTAAAAGCAAAATGATTAAGCGATGAGCGCTTAAGCATGCTTACTTGGTGCTTATATGTGCTTTGCTTAATTTTAAGCAATGCTTATGCAATACTTAGCACACGTATTATTATTTTGAAATAAAAAAATTTGGATTATAGCAAAAAACCATGTTCCTAACAAAAGTTTCTAATTTTCTATGATATGGATCGATTTGCATTAAGATATGATTATTTTATTTAATAAGTGCGCACGGTTTGTACCCAACTCGAGTATGCTAACTTTTAATGAATAGAGAAAGTCAAATTGAACTTTTGAAACCTACGAAGTTGTAAGTTAACTTCAAAGTTAAACTTTAGTTTTTTACGATGAATTTGTATACACGCATATAATACAGTTAATATAATCTCTTTACGATAGATTTATAAAGGTACAGATAAAGTAAGCTAAGAAATTAAGCAGAGCTTAAGCGAAGCAAGATTTCTATCTTCTCGCCTCGCTTAGCACTTATTGTAGCATAAGATAAGGATAACATCATGAATTTTAATTATTGAAATTAGCATCATAGACTCGCCATTTGATATGCTCAAGTTGATTCGAATTTAATCACAAAATTGTCGCCTTCTATGCCTTTGTATTTTTGTATATATTTATTAAAATGGAAAATTCTAAATAAAGATTTAGACTAGACTATTTGCACATAACAACCAAAGTGTCTCGAAGTTAGTGGGAGCGACATTTAGCTTGTGGTTTTTGGATATGATTCTCAACTGATATGAAAGTATCGTTTGATAAGCATCAAAACTGAACAAATATTTCGATAGAAGTGTGAAATAATTTGATTTCAGACAAATGCGGATGAAGCTTGTGTCCATAAGAAAAAATGTTAAAGGTACATTGATATTTCTAAACATAAGAAAACAACATGCTGATAATTGTTAATGATGTACTTGCCTTAAAAATGGCTTTTAGTTGTTTCGATACTGGATTTGCAAATGGCGTCTTTTATAGTGAGTATAAAGGACAATAGGAATGTCCCAACCAGCATGCAGAAACACCTTACTAAAATATTTAATAAGAAACATGGAATATGGAAGTAACCATCCATACTTTTGATAACTAAAAACTATTAAATTAAATAAGATTTTGAAATTTAATATTACGAGACATTAAAATTTTTAACTTATAAATGGAAAGGATGATTAGAATATGATTAATAATGTTGTTTGAATGTTATTGACAATTATTTTAATGTAATTTCAATCAATTGAAATTTTGTAAAGTTAATTTGGCTATAATTGTAAATAAGGAATTAAATTAGTAATTAATGGAATTAATTAAATTGATATATTATAGTTAATATGAGCTTAGATCATAACTATAGAATTTGAATTCAATAAATTGTAAACTATTGTTAATTACATTCATAAGGTAATAGTTGATTAAATAGTAAGAGTGGAAATCAAAATAAAAAATTAATTTGAATTTAAAATATAATTAACTAAAATTTTATTGAACGTTGAATTTAGAGAAATATTTTTACAGTGAATTAAACATAGAAAATTTGTTTTGATGGATTATTAATTCTATGTAATCAAGAATGATAAACTTGCTAACTTTTACATTTGAATTTAAGGGTGATTAAATCAAGTTAATAATAATTTATTTAATTAACGTGAAATTAGCTAATTGTCCACTGTCTCGGATTTCGACGAGACCAGTTTCATCGGATCAACAACAGTGAATTATTGTAAGATTTTAAGTTTCGTGACGATCAGAGCTGTCGTTTTATCGTGCAGGCACGAAACGCATAGAAATAAATTAAAAGAATTTAAAAGATTCAATTTGATTTTAAAAGCTAACTACTATATACTTTTGAAATTGGTTTTGAAATTAGTTCCATTAAGTTTAAAAATATCAAAAACATATAATTCGATATATTGGATGACCTACATTCCTTTTGAAAAGGTAATGGGCTTTTCAAGTCATTGTTATCGTTACGAACCAATTCAATATGTCCATTTGTTCTTATCTATCTCTATATATACAAATCGTTTTCTTTGAAACATTAGCAGCCTTTCTCTTATTTTTATACGTACTATTATTTCGTTTGCTCCTTTCCTTCTCAATGGCTGTCAACATCAAAACCCTAATTTCATTTTTCAAATCAAAATAAAACTTCAAAATTCAAACTTCTTAAACCATAGCAAATTATATATTGTTAGAAAGCTCTCGACGTGCGCAATTTACTACTACAATTCATTTCTCGATTTGACTCATCGTTTCAATAGAAAACGAAGAAGAAGTTTTGGCCATCCATAGGCCATGGTTTCATTCGACGATGGGTCGTCACTGTTTGGCGATCAAGTGCTCCTACGACATAGAGGAGGCCAAAGGTTTTTGATCCATGCGGTTGCATCATCATATAGTCAATGAGATACGCTTGAAATCGAAGAATAGGGTTGGCTCCAGCGGTCCAGGTGGCACGACCATGGGTGGTCGCGTATGGTGGGATGAAGGCGGCTCAAGGCGTGGATGATGGTGGTTGGGTCTCATCTCGACGATGGAGTGTGTTGGTGCATGCGACAAGGCGTGGATTGCGGCGGTTGGACTTGATGGTCGCGTTCGAACTATATGCGTGCTATGGTTTTTCCAAAGGTAGCGAGAATTACAGTTTTGCCCTTGTTCTTTTTTTATTTAAATTTAGTTTAAATTTAAATGTTCTAACATCGATAATTTGTGCATACGAGCTCGGATTTGGATGCGGTTTTCTCCATTGCTATCGTATCAAAATTTTGGATGACGTGGATCTAGTTTGGTTAGTTTCTGAGACTGTTAAAATTTTGGGCTTTTTTGGATTCTAAATCGATTGTAAATCAAAAGTTGTGTTTTAACCCACTCATAAATGCTTAACGTTCTTATGTTAGTTAAAATAAATTTATGATGTAGTTAGAAATTTATTGATTATTGTTTGGCATTATAAATTTTCATTTAACATTTAAATTGAATTTGTATTGAATTAAATTACCATTTAAATTAATTTTGAATTTTAAATTGTTAGTTATATATCTGATAATGATAACCAGTCAATTGTTGTGATTTATTGCCGAATTGGATGATGATTGTGATGGATGTTTATTGATTGGCATTTTTGGACGATTGGATGTTTCTATCCCTATTATCACTATGGGTTGAAATGATACATATCCAAATGATCTTATAGATTAGGGAAAATCTTTATGAGTTAAAATGATAAACTTGAGCAATTTTATTGGTTTGGAAATTGTTGATTCGAGGTACGGATTGAAATGATATATACCCGGAAAATTAACTATTTTAGGTTTGAAATGATACATATCAAATCACCAGACCATAGGGTAGAAAACAATATACGGACACCATTGGTTAGTTTTAAATTATTTTCCCAATAGTAAAGTATGTTTGATGTACAAAGTTGATTTTTAAAATTTAATTTAATGATTTTATTTTAAAAAATTTATATTTGGAAAATAATTAATTTATATGTTCAAAGTTAAATTATAAATAAATACATGGTTTTAAATCTAAATTTAAGATTTTAACATATAATTTTGTTTAGTTTTTAAATATATAATATAAATAGTTTAAAATTTAATTTAATAGAATATTTAATATAATTTTAATACATATATTTTAAATTTAATTCAACAGAACAAATATAGTTTTAATTCAATATAATAAATAGTTTTAATTTAATATAATAAATATAGATTTTATAATAAGTTTAATAAATAAAAGTTGTAAGAGATTTTGTATAGAATTTATAAAGGTTGTAGAGATTTATATTATTAAGAGGGATATTTATAGATGATTTTGATAAAGGATTTTTATAATAGCTTTATAAAGGAGTTTATAAAGGATTTAAAGGATTTATATAAAGGGTTTATGAAAGGAACTGGTTTAAAGGTGAAGAGTTGTAAACCGTTTTGGAATTTATAAATAGCATTATAATTGGTTTTAAAGCATATAAATAGTTTATAAATGGTCTAGAAGAGTTTTATAGATTATTTTCGAAATTGATTGAAAGAAATCTTTCTCGGCATTTATTAGTGTATTTATACTTTTGGAATAAGTTTACGGATATAAAAAGCGGAATATTCATAATTCAGTTTAATCAAACAAAGAAACAACGGCGCCCCCTTCTACCTTACCTCCTGACCCACCCCATTACCTATTTGCATCCCTTACCATCCTTGTCGTGCCTACACACCATACTATACCATCCCATACACATACCTTCTCTACCTCATCATCATTCACTGTCTCCGACCAGTCTATCGTCGATCCTGATCCGCTTCAATTCCCTATCAAACTACATTCTACTGCTGCTACCCTACCTAATCACACTCACCGCTCTACCACTAACCCACCTTCCATTTTATACAACAACACCACACACATCATCCCTCTACCTCTACTACTGACCCACCACCACAACTATGGTCCTCCCTCTTCAAAACAAAACCTTTTAATGCAGACAAGTATATTCCACTCCACTTCAATCTTGACTATGATGGTCAGCCTCTGCCTGTTCCAGCCTCTGTGATTGATGTAGGCAAAACATTTTGTCATAACTAGTTAGTGGGCTTCTTCTTGGATGACTGCTTGCCATACACCGCTATTGTCAACCATCTCAGCCGCACATGGAAGCTCAAAGGTACATGCACTATTAAGAAAGACAATGCTCATTTCTATTTCAACTTCATTGTGGAAGAGTATCGACTCAAGATTCCACACGAAGATCCGCTCTTCATTAAGGGCAAGATGTTTATACTTGCAAATTGGTCACCTGATTTTGGATATATCCAGTCCATTATAAAAAGGTTCCTATTTTGGTACAATTCCACAATATACCACTCTTAACTTGGAAACCCATAGGCATTAACTGGTTAGCTTGTCACTTGGGTAACCTCTTATGTTACAACGAAGCTATAGAGAAAACGACTAGCCTGGGTTATGCTAAATGCCTTATTGAGATTGACGCATGTAGAGAATTCCTAAAACATATTATTATAGGTGAAAATGACAAGGTTAATATTGTGGAAGTTTCATATGGATGGACTCCTCATATCTGTACCATATGTAAAACATTCGGTCACACTATCAAGCAACGCACCAAAATGATGCATGATCATGTATCACTTGAAACCATTAATCCTACAACCACCGCTGTCCATCCTATTTCATCACAACAAAACTTATCAAACCCTATCTTGAAGTCACCACATATTACAACCGAAGCACCTTTTGTTTGACTCGAAGTGGTCCATCTATGTGTTATGCCCCGAAGCCACAGAGCATAAAACTCGTAGCAATAACTCACAGTCCTGAAGCATACCATCTGTTCTCCCTACCCCGATTCCACCCATCAATAGACATACCTTTCACAGATCTTCACCTCACACAAAAAAAATAAAAAAACAACCAATACACCATTATAATACTACAACCACCAATGTTACACAACCCCGACCTTTACACCCAAACCACTACTCCCTCTTTGCCCCTTCCTTCCCACCTACTTCAAATTTGCCTCATCACTTTAAGCCCGACTACCACAATACACAACAATTTCCAACCCTTCTATAACCCTGTATGCATGCGCATTGATATGCACACTACTTGCCTTATCCATACCTTCACAACACCACCTAATCCTAACCCATCTTTACCCACTCATCATTCTACTGCCTCTGACCCTCTTACCACCAACACCCATACTGCACCTCCCTTTTTTTGCCAATATCCATCTAGCACCTACTGTCAACACTGCTCTAATACAAAACAAGATCATCAGATCATCTACCTTCCTTCAAAATAAGCGATATAGCATTCTGGAGATATAACTATTACATTGTATATGTTTAGTTTCAATGCAAATACGGGTTGTATTGTTATTGGGCCAACCCGCAGCCCAATTTTGTTTTTGCTTATAAATACAATCATACAGTCATTGTATACATGTAATATTGTATTGTAATTAAATCAGTTCTGAAATAAAATCAAATATCATATTTTTCATTTTCTTCAACTTTGTATCAGAGCAAAATAAAACTGCTTAACATCAGATTGCTCTCATCAGAAATTAAGATCATCATTTGAGAGCATCTTTCATCAGTTGAATCTTGTGCCGTGCCAAGAAGGAGTGCATCTCAGAGAAATCTCATCATAGATCACCCCATCGGCTGCGCTTGACTCATCGGAAAGTTCAAGAATCTGATTATCTTACCGTTTGTGCCATACCAAAGAATAGGCATCAGAGAATTCTCATCACTTGCCTAATTCTGGTTGCATCACTTGTCTAATTCTGGTTGCATCACTTTGTTTTTGGTCTCACTGATCACATTTCTTGATTTTCTCAAAAATGGCCGATGAGAATAGCAATGCAGCACAACCTTCCTGTTCAGTTTCAAGAACTCCACAAGATCAGCCAAATGACACTCAAGGTTTGATCAAGACTATCATCAAGCCACAGAGTCAAATCATCACCATTCAATTAGATGAATCCAATTATCTGTTATGGAAATTTCAGATTGAAACAGCTATAAGAGGCTACGACTTGCAGGTGTTTATGGCACTTTAATTACCCCACCAAGATTCTTTGCAGACAATGAAGGAAAACTTGTCAGCAATAAAGATTACACTACTCATGAAAGACAAGATAATCTAATTAGTTCTTGGCTACTGTCCTCTGTAAATGCAAAACTCATGCCACAATTGGTTGGGTGAAAAACTGCACATGAGATTTGGCACACAAATGAACAAATATTCAGTTCTCAATCTGCAGCAAGAATAATGCAATACAAAAGACAGTTGCAGAACTTAAGGAAAGACAGTGCTTGTATGAGAGACTATCTATCAAAGGCAAAAACAATTTGTGATCAATTATCCTGTGCTGGCCACAAAGTGGCAGACATTGAACAAATACTGTGTATATTAAGTGGTTTGGATGAGGAGTATGAAGCAGTGGTTGCTATAATATCCTCTAATGAAAAACTGCCATCACTTAACAATGTTCAGTCAATGCTTCTTGCTCATGAAGGGAGATTGGAGCAAAAGAAATCAATGAACTTGGAGTACAACATTAATCAAGTCTCAGTTAGCAAGAACATAAATCAAGAAAAAGTTCAAAGTAACAAGAATCAGCCAAACAATTACTGAGGCAGTCAATCCAACAGAGGCAGAGCTAGGGGTGGTAGATGGAATTACAGTAATAACAAACCTAGATGCCAAATATGTGAAAGATATGGTCATTCTGCAAATAAGTGTTACTTCAGGTTTGATGCAAATTTTACTCCAGCACAACAGAATAACAACAATGCAAGATCACAAAATCCAAGTGCTAACATGGTGAACATGCATCAAGGACCAAAACCAGAGAGTACAGATACCAACACTGCTAGAATAGAAGATATACATGATGACAGTAGGTACCCTGACTCTGGTGCAACAAATCATGTGACAAATAACTTGAGTCAACTAAATCTTGGCAACAGAGAATACAAAGGTAAACAATTACTTTATATGAGTAATGGTAAAACTACACATATGTCTCATATTGGAAATGCAAGTTTTAATGGCACTAGACAACTATATCTCAGAAACTTGCTGAGGGTACCATTAATTAAAAAAAATTGATGAGTGTATCACAATTTGCCAAAGACAATAATGTGTATTTTGAATTTCACTCAACACACTGTTTAGTAAAGATAATCTGACCGATGAAGTTCTTTTGCAGGGTAAGGAACATAAGGCGTTATACAAATTTGATGTTGCAAGCACAAGAAAATCTGAGTATGAAAGTAAATGGTGTAATGTTTATGAAACAAGAAATACTGAAAAGTACATTGAGAAATTTGATATTTGGCACTGCAAACTTGGACACCCTAGTGTAGACATTGTAAAACATGTCATGAATAAATGTGATGGAATTCTTGTTGAGAAAATTCCTACCTCTTATGTATGTACATATTGTCAATTAGGCATGTTTGCGTGAAAAATGGCCGCAAACACCCAAAGTCGTATGAGTTGGTTGATTTTATGTTGTTCTTAGTGATTTGGGTGATTTATGCAAATGTATGAAAAGCAGGGACTAAATTGTAAAAGACACACAGATTTATAGTGGTTCGGCAAGAACATGCCTACGTCCACTTTATATGTTATTCTCCTTTTTTTCTTCAGATTACAAGTACAAAGCTTTGATTACAAGTATCTAAAGTTGTTTGAGAGTTCCTTCCAGGCTTGAGCTCTCCAACTTCCCTCCAAAAAATTCTCCCCCATTGTTGTACCCCTGCCCCTCTATTTATAGAGTGAGGCTGGGGGCAGGGGTCTTGGAGTTTATAGCTACTGGTGGGCCTGGGCTGATGCAATCTGGACTGGCAATTCTGGTTCGGCGAAGCTTGATTCGGTTTGGAATGGGTGGTGTTGGACCTGTGATGGAGTGGATTCGGTGATGGCCTTGTTGTTGGGTTGGTTCGGCATGGGTTGTCCTACTCCTGGTTCGGCAGTAGGGAGGAATGCTGGTTCGGTTTGTTGGTTCGGTGGTGGAAAGGAGGCCGGTCCGGTGGTGGCTTGGACCGGTGGCCGAATACGTGGGGACCGAATGGAAGGAGCCGAATGGAAGGAGCCGAATGGAGGCTTTGCCGAATGGAAGGGGCCGAACGGAGGCTTTGCCGAATGAGCCTTCACAAATGCCGAACGCCGAATGAGCCTTAGTATCTGAGAACGCCGGATGACTCTGGTGATGATTACTGAATGGATCCTTCAACCTTTAATGCCGGATTGATTTTTATGCTTGAACTTTGAGTGAAATCCCCGCTTGCTTGCTTCTTCCTGGTTCCGGTCGTGGTGGAAATGCATACAATCTTGATATTCCAGTTTTGTCCAAAAAATGGGATAACACTTTGCCCCCCAAAATATGCCTTGCGGTAGGAAGGCGTGTTTTGTAATGCCATGAGCTAGATGTTCATATCCTGTCATCAACCTGCAAAGAACTTGATATTTTATATAGCCCCAAATGACGACCGTTCGGGATCGAGCTATTTGGGATGAAGCGCGGCCGTTCATGGTCAAGCGCCTAACTTCAAATGACGATCATTCGTGATCAAGTCACTTGCGGTGAAGTGCGACCGTGCGCGGTCAAGCGCATAAATCCGTGCGTCGATCGTTCGGGATCGCGTCATCTGCAGTGAAATGTGACCGTTCAAGGTCAAGCGCTTTACTTCAAATGACGATCGTTCGGGATCGAGTCATTCGCGGTAAAGTGCGACAGTGCGCGGTCGAGTGGGGACCGTTCAAGGTCAAGCGCTTAACTTCAAATGACGATCGTTCGTGATCGAGTCATTCGAGGTAAAGTGCGACAGTGCGCGGTCAAGTCTGTAAGTCCACGCGTCGATCGTTCGAGACCGAGCCATTTGTGATGAAATGTGACCGTTCAAGGTCAAGCGCCTAACTTCAAATGACGATCGTTCGTGATCAAGTCATTCGAGGTAAGGTGCGACAGTGTGCGGTCAAGTGGCGGTCCTCAAATGACGACCGTTCGCGATCAAGCCATTTGAGGTAAGGTGAGTTGTGGGTGGCGGACCTCAAATGACGACCGTTCGCGATCGAGCCATTTGAGGTAAGGTGAGTTGTGCCGTTCGAGGCGAGTTGTGCCGTTCGAGGCGAGTTGTGCCGTTCGAGGCGAGTTGTGATCGTTCGCGATCGAGTGCCGTTCGAGGCATGTTGTGACTGTTCGAAGTCGGGTGCCGTTCGAGGCGAGTTGTGACTGTTCGAAGTCGGGTGCCGTTCGAGGCGAATGAGTGTGCCCGGGGGGGACTTAATATTATCAGTGTTGGAGTTATTGTTTGGGGGAGTTTTCGAATCAAAGACTTCGGCAGTTCGTTGCCATGCAATAGGTGCTCGTGGACCGTTCGCGATCCAACGGGCATACAAGTAAATAATTTTTTCATAGAATTGTAAATGTTAAAGCAATAGTACCTTACAGCAGAAATGTCCAAACAGGAAGAATTCAAATGTTCAAATCGAAACAAAAGCAAAGCAAGGATGTCAAAGTGTAAGTTCCCACCCCGAAGCAGTCAATGATCATTCAGAGCATGCCTGGAGATCGTTCGCGATCTCGTACATGTGTAAATGATTTAATTGCTTTAGTGGAAGCTTACGACTTGTTCATCGTTATTTTAATCAAGCAATCAATGGATAATCAAATGGTGCCCTGATCCAGGGTCACCTCTAGCTGATGTAGAGGGTGGTCGCTCTGGCTCCACCGCTGGAGTTCGCCTCCTCACATACTGAAGGAGCATACCGTTCCTGATAAGCCCTTCCACCTCGTCCTTCAAATGCCTACAATCATTAGTGTTATGACCATTCAATTCATGAAATACACAAAACTTATCTGATTTTCTTTCGTCAGAGGTTGGATCCCTTCGCATTGGTCTACGATACGGAACCTGCCCCTTGGTATTCTGATAAATCCGTTCCAAACTCTCATTCAACTCTGAATAGGTGGTGAATCGTGGCTCTCTTCGTAGCCACTTTGTCCTGTCATCATTATCCTCAGCCTTTCTTTTTCCTTTGCTAGTCTCCGCACCCTTTCCAGGTGGGTTTCCGCTCTTGATTGTGTAAACGTCATCTTCTTCCTCTCTTTCTGCACTAGCATCTTCCAAACGCAGAAACTTTTCAGCCTCGTGATAGAATTCTCCCAGATTCATAGGCGGGTCCTTGGTTAATGAATTCTTGAACTCTGTGTTACCAGCTATTCCAGATACAGCTGCCATCATGACCATAGCTGGATCTGGTCGATCCACTGATGCTGCTGCCGCATTAAATCGCGTTAGGAAGCTCCTCAAAGTCTCTCCAGTTTTCTGTTTCAAGGTTGCCAAAGTCATCACATTCTTGGGTCTCGCAATATGAACCCTGAATTGCCTCATGAATCTCTCAGTTAAATCTGCCCATGTTCCTATGGAGCCGCTCTCCAGTTGTCTAAACCATAACGCTGCAATGTCCGTCAAATACAGTGGAAAGCATCGGGCCATAACCTCCTCTGATGCCCCCAGCACTTCCATATGTCTCATATACTTCGTTAGATGGACCGTGGGGTCCGTTTTCCCGTTGTACATGTCCAATGATGGTAGCTTGAATTCTAGTGGGTTCCTAGCCATCCTGATCGCGGAAGAAAAAGGACTCCTGTTTACATCTTCCAAGTCTCTGTTTACTAAACCGCCTCTCATAGCTCTTCTAACCATCTCTGCTAATCTGTCGTTGTCTCCAAGCTGTAGTTCTCGTTCACTGTCTTCGACCTGCCCCCCAAGTCCACGGGAGTTTCCATGTGTATGCCTCCTTGGCTGAACGTTCATTCCTCTATTGCTACCAGGTGGCTCGGATGCCCCCATCTCACTTCCCGGGGTCGGATCAACATGCTCTGCGTGAGTGCCCCCTAGCTCTGGTGCTGCACCAGATGGTCCTGCTCCGTTCTGAATTCCAGCCGCTCCTTGGATCTGTGCTCCAATTTGCCCAATTTGTTGAAGTAAGTTCTGGATCATCTCTTCTTGCCTTCTCATCATGACCTCCATCTCATCCCTAGTGATGAAGATCGACGCTTGATTCCCTCTTGAGGAAGCCTCTTGACTTCCTTGGTGTTCACTTCTCTCTGGCCTTTGCCTTTTACTTGTTTGTCTCGTCATAACTCTTAGATCTGAACTCTTAGATTTTCAAATTCAACTTTTATCCGATGTAGCGGAAGTTGATCCTTCTCAGTGAAAGCACCAAAATGTTTGCGTGAAAAATGGCCGCAAACACCCAAAGTCGTATGAGTTGGTTGATTTTATGTTGTTCTTAGTGATTTGGGTGATTTATGCAAATGTATGAAAAGCAGGGACTAAATTGTAAAAGACACACAGATTTATAGTGGTTCGGCAAGAACATGCCTACGTCCACTTTATATGTTATTCTCCTTTTTTTCTTCAGATTACAAGTACAAAGCTTTGATTACAAGTATCTAAAGTTGTTTGAGAGTTCCTTCCAGGCTTGAGCTCTCCAACTTCCCTCCAAAAAATTCTCCCCCATTGTTGTACCCCTGCCCCTCTATTTATAGAGTGAGGCTGGGGGCAGGGGTCTTGGAGTTTATAGCTACTGGTGGGCCTGGGCTGATGCAATCTGGACTGGCAATTCTGGTTCGGCGAAGCTTGATTCGGTTTGGAATGGGTGGTGTTGGACCTGTGATGGAGTGGATTCGGTGATGGCCTTGTTGTTGGGTTGGTTCGGCATGGGTTGTCCTACTCCTGGTTCGGCAGTAGGGAGGAATGCTGGTTCGGTTTGTTGGTTCGGTGGTGGAAAGGAGGCCGGTCCGGTGGTGGCTTGGACCGGTGGCCGAATACGTGGGGACCGAATGGAAGGAGCCGAATGGAAGGAGCCGAATGGAGGCTTTGCCGAATGGAAGGGGCCGAACGGAGGCTTTGCCGAATGAGCCTTCACAAATGCCGAACGCCGAATGAGCCTTAGTATCTGAGAACGCCGGATGACTCTGGTGATGATTACTGAATGGATCCTTCAACCTTTAATGCCGGATTGATTTTTATGCTTGAACTTTGAGTGAAATCCCCGCTTGCTTGCTTCTTCCTGGTTCCGGTCGTGGTGGAAATGCATACAATCTTGATATTCCAGTTTTGTCCAAAAAATGGGATAACAAGGCAAAACTCATAAACTTGCATTTCCAAACTCTGAGACTGTGTACAATAATACTCTTGAATTAATTGCAGCAGATCTGTGGGGATCTGCCCCAATTAGTACTGATTATGGTTATAAGTATTACATTTCATTTATGGATGCTTATTCTAGATTTGTTTGGATCTATTTTTTGAAATCAAAATCTGAGACTAACAATGCAGTGATACAATTTATTACAAATGTTGAAAGACAGACAAGTAATTAGGTAAAAAAATTTCAGACAGATGGCGGTAAAGTGTTTGTACCACTAAGGAAATTTTTTGAAAACAAGGGGATCACACATAGAATCACATGCCCCTACACATCAGAGCAAAATGGTCTTATAGAGAGAAAACATCGACACATTGTTGAAACAGGTTTAACTTTACTAGCACAAGCATCTATGCCACTTAAATTCTGGCCAGATGCCTTCTCTACAGCAGTTTATTTAATTAATAGACTGCCTACAAAGATTCTTAAATACAAAAGTCCTCTGGATGTGCTAGCTAATGTTAAACCAGACTATAAAAATTTAAAAATATTTGGATATCGGTGTTTTCCCTGTTTAAGACAATACAACTCACATAAATTAGATTATAGATCAAAACCATGTACATTTATAGGCTATCTTATAAATCAAAAAGGCTATGAATGTCTTGACAACAGTGGTAGAGTGTATATATCCAGGCATGTAATATTTAATGAGAATGAATTTCCTTTTAGCAACACAGGTATCAAAACATCTCAGAAGATATACAATACAAAGGATTCCATACCTCCAATATCATTCTCACCTAAGATAATCATACCAATCCAAAGTGAAGGTGATGATGATAAAAAGAACTCCTTCTCACAACACACAATGCTTAACAGTGAACCAGGTCATGAGCAAACTGGTGAATCATCAAAGATTGGAAATACCAATTCTGACAACAACTACTCGGATGATTCATGCCCAGTATTGAATGACCAACAGTCAATCAATACTCAACAGGAGATCACCAATGAAGATAGAAGTCAACCCACTGTTCCTACAAGCACTAGTCATCATATGATAACTAGGGCAAAGAGTGGTATCTTTAAACCAAAAACATATAGTACTGAACTTGATACAAGTGAGCCAACCACTTATCAGCAAGCAATTACTGATGACAAATGGAAAAGTGCAATGATAGAAGAATATGATGCACTAATTAAAAATAAAACTTGGGATCTTGTTCAATTACCCAAAAATAAAAATGTCAAAGGATGCAAATGGACATATAAATTGAAGAAAAACCCTGATGGCTCAATTCTTAGATACAAAGCAAGATTGGTGGCAAAAGGGTATTCACAACAGAATGAGTTTGATTTCAATGAAACTTTCTCTCCAGTTGTGAAACCCACATCAATCAGGATAATATTAACAATTGTTTTGCATAAGAATTGGGCTATTCAGCAGTTAGATGTTAATAATGCCTTTCCTAATGGTGATTTGCAGGAAGAAGTATACATGGAGCAACCATATGGATTTATACAAAAAGGCAGAATTAGTATGCAAACTTAATAAAGCACTCTATAGGCTCAAGCAAGCACCAGGAGTCTGGTTTGACAAGCTCAAAACCATTTTATCCAGCCATGGCTACAATCAAACAAAATCTGACAATTCCCTATTCACTAAATTTTCTGATTATGCAGCAACTTATGTGCTAATCTATGTAGATGATTTTATTATTACAGGAGACAGCAAGGTTGGAATCAGTCACATAACATAATGTCTAAAGAAAGAGTTCTCTATTAAAGATTTAGGAGAGCTAAATTATTTTCTTGGCATTGAAGTCAAGAAAAAGTCAAACTCAGAAATACTGCTATGTCAGAAAAAATACATCAGTGAAATTCTAGTGAAAGCCAAAATGGATAAAGCAAACCCACTTCCTACTCCAATGACCAGCAATTTACAGTTATCAAAGAATAAAGGAGAGCCAATTCTAAATGACAAACAATACAAAAGCATAGTAGGAGCACTTCAGTATGCCACAATTACCAGGCCAGATATATCTTATAGTGTCAATAAAGTGAGCCATTTTATGCAAAGACCATTAGACAATCATTGGAAAGTAGTAAACGAATTTTAAGGTATCTGAAAGGATCAATCAATCAAGGACTAATATTACAATCGTGCTCATCTCTACATATTAATGGTTATGCTGATTCAGATTGGGAAACAGACACTGATGATAGGAGATCCACTACTGGTTATTGTATATTTTTAGGTAACCACCCTATATCTTGGTGCGCAAAAAAACAGCCAACAGTGTCTAGATCAAGTACTGAAGCTGAATACCATAGTTTAGCTAGCACTACTGCTGAGATTATGTGGATAAAATCTCTATTAAGTGAACTATGTATTGCACACAATACTAAAGCCATGATTTAGTGTGATAATCAGAGTGCAATTGCACTCACTGTCAATCCGGTTCTACACTATCGCACAAAGCATATGGAATTAGATTTATACTTTGTACGAGAGCAAGTTATTAAAGGAGAGATTAAAGTTGGTTTCATACCTTCTACTTACCAAAAAGCTGACATTTTTACCAAACCCCTTTCAAGACCTAACTTCACTCGCTTTAGACACGAGCTTAATGTTGATGAAGACAACATCAATCTAATGATCTAAAGCTCAGATCTATATTCCCAGGGCATCTCAATCTGAAATTGAAGCACCTGGCAGTTCGGGAATGAATAATTCTCAGTCACCTTAGGCATAAGCTCTATATCAGAGGCGCTTCTGCTAATCTATGATTTTTCTCTGGTTTCACCTCGATTTGAGCCCGAAATTGTGTTTACTCATGGATCTACTTCTTTTTGAGCTCGAAGTTGAAATTTCTCTTGAATCTGTCTTCGCCTGAGTCTCTGACGCTGGCCACAGCCAAGTTTATTCTCATTTCCATCTCGTTTTTATCTAATTTTTGTTTTCAGCCGAAGATTTGTTTATCGCTCACAAACCCTAACCCTAGCTCGGGTTTGAAGGCGGCAAATAAGCGATATAGTATTCTGGAGATATGAGTATTACATTTTATATGTTTAGTTTCAATGCAAATGCGGGTTGTATTATTATTGGGCCAACCCGCTGCCCAATTTTGTTTTTGCTTATAAATACAATCATACAGTCATTGTATACATGTAATATTGTATTGCAATTAAATCAGTTCTGAAATAAAATCAAATATCATATTTTTCATTTTCTTCAACTCTTGAATAACACAAAGACATCTCCGACCTTTTGCAACTTTCACAACATGCTACTAACACCCCCTACTCATCTCCCCCATCCTCTCCCCTTTCTTCTCCATTAATCACACCTCCACATCACCATGCTCTCAACTACTTTTTGAACCCACCATACCATGTTCCTCCACCACCAATAAACACAATTGTAAGAAGTAAAAATCCGTTAATGGAAAGAACAAAGACAAACAACAAAGCACCGACCAAGACAGCATAGAACAACACTTCACTGAAGATGAAATAGAAAAATATCAAAACAAATACTCATCTTCTAGAAACACCAGATCTGGTAAGACTAGTAGGAAATTACTAAGATCACCATCATGTTAGAAAACATTTGTGCTTTGAATGTCAGGGGCACTCACCTGACTAGTAAACAAAATGAGATACAAAATATTATTTCAGATCAAAATCTTACCATGATCGCTGTCTTAGAAACCAAACTTAACGAACCATTGATTGACAAAGCTTGTAATTACATCAACCCCTCTTGAAGTCATACAGATAATCTTGACAAAGCCTATTATGGCTGAATCATGATACTATGGGACACTGCCATCTACTCTGCCACCACTGTACATTCCTATGACCAGTACATTAACCTCTCCTGTACCCACTACCATTCCTCCACACACTTTTTTTTATCACATTTGTATATGCCTCAAATAACTTTGAAAATAGACGCACCATGCTCCAACAACTTTCCACTCTAAACCCTATCACTGTCCCTTAGGTTCCCATGGGTCATTTCAGCTGCATGTATCTATCACATAAGAAATATGGTGGCACAGCCCTATCCCTTCGAGAGACCAGACCACTCAACCATACACTCTCCCCAGCTGCTATCATTCCAACTCCCATCACTAGACCCTTTTATACATGGAACAACAAGAAACACACTGGCCCCCATACATTCTGCAATCTTGACCACTGTTTCATCAACCACCTTTCGTTGTCCACTTGGCCTACCATTCTCACCCAAGTCACCCATCTACTTACTTCAGATCACTGTCCTATCGTTGCTAAATAGGATGCCAACAACAACACATATTTTCCTCCTTTAATTTTTTTTAATTATTGGAATAAATAGATGGATTTTGAATAGGTTTTCCTCCAGGGCTGGAATACAACATTCATTGGTAACCCTATGTTTATACTACAACAAAAGCTTAAGAGTTGCAAGAAAAAATATTAGATAATGGGCTACTGCAACATTCGGGAAGGGTTCCAAGATTAGCACAGAAATCAGACAAAAGCTCTAAGTCATACAAACACAAATGCTTGCACAACCAGATAATCAACAAATCTCTTCTGTGGAGGATGAGTTGACCATCCAACTTACTAATGCAATGGAAGATGAAGTTCACATGATTAAATAGAAACTTGGGAAAGAGTGTCATTTTGAAGGTGATAGGAACACCACCTTTTTCCACACTACCCTTAAAATAAACAAACATGAAAAATAATAACCGACATTCAAGACGGGCATAAAGTTGAACATTTTGAAATGCATGATATTAAAGATTCTTTTGTTGATTTCTTTCAGCATACACTTAATGGCATGTCCTTGCCCACAACCATCACAAACTTACCATTCATTAGTCTGCCAAGAATAAACAATAGTGAAGCTGGACTCGTTATCCCCTCTATTTCTAGTGAGGAGATCAAAACTGCACTCTTCAGTCTTGATTCCTGTAGCACAAGAGGACTAGACGGATTTAATACACCATTCTACAATCATACTTGCTGCAAATCACCCTTGTATTTTGCAAAGCCTTCCAACACTTCTTCAAAACAAACAAGCTCCTCAATAGTATTAATAGGATAAACTTGGCCATGATTCCCAAAATCAAAAACCCCTCATATGTTGAACACTATAGACCGATTGCTTGTTGTATGATGATATATAAATGCATTACCAAGATCATAGAAACAAGAATTAAACCAATCCTATCTAGATTCATTGATCAGAACCAAACGACATTCCTTTCCTCGAGAAATATATTTGATAACATCCTACTCACATATGAACTTCCCAGAGCTTACAACACCAACAACATTTCTCCTAAAGTATGCTCAAACTTGATATACAAATGGCTTTTGACTCTATCTCTTGGCTTTCTATTACTGCCATACTTGCCTCCATGAATTTCACAAGGTGACGCAGCGGATTAACTCTTGACATGCTAATAATGATTTGATTCAAATTGACGCAACTTGCTTCCTCACGAAATAATTTCGTGTCAAGTAAACCT